>JAPXFQ010002319.1:0-1462727 GCA_028564705.1 Apricaphanius iberus
AAAAGTCATTGTTAAAGTAAAGAGACCAAGCCCTGAGTAATGAAATGTGTTTTTTTATTTCACAATCATTCATCGTGTAGGTGATGCATTGTAGATATTTCAGTGTTCAAATGTATTTAATAGAATATAGTGTGAGCTTTTCTTGTTCAAATTTGGAGGTAGGACAGCATCGGTACCTTTTTGAAATGACAGGATACGCTACTAAAAAAGGGTAGGACCTGTTTTTTCTTGTGGACAAAACATGTTTTTCTTTATGGCATCTATGCCCAAACGCTGGTGCTCCTGGCCGTTGTTACAATGTTTCAGCCGAAAAGCCATGCAGGCATGAGCCATAAACTTGTCTAAAGCAGCTTTCATAGCGCTGCTCAGAGCTGAAGATAACCAGTCCGTTTCATTGTCTTGTTCCAAGGCTGGAATCGGAGTTTCAATTAGAAGAGTAGAGTCCTTTCCAAAACCAAGGTGGGATTTTGGTCCAGAGTTGTAGAAGTGAATTTATCACACGTTGTTGTGGTAGGAATCCCATCAGGTGCTTTAGATAACAGAGTAGATCTTTTCTGATCTTCATCTTGAAATGTAGCTCTCTATTTATCTTCGGTTGATGGCGTATTCCTCCTTGACCGCATTGTATTTTGCTGCTACTTAAGGCGATGGAATCCTTAATCGGATTCAATGAATGATGCAGACGAGGTGATAGGACTTGAGTTTCTTTAACGGCGTCTGGGGAAAGGAACAGCCTTCAGGATTTCAGACTAGTGGTCATGTAAGACAGGAAACCGTGATTGGGAACCCAAAGATGTTAAAGAGACGGATTTTAAATGGGGGGAGATGTGCTTACCTGTAGCTATGGTTCGGTTTAGATGGGTTTCTCAGACCAATGCCAGGATGATTAGCGCTGGATGGAAACCCAACTAGGTGGTGTGTGTATGTGTGTCTGTGCGCGCATAACACCCTGCACCAGCCGCTGATGGTAACTTGGGCCTAGATGGGTCGTGAGAAGATGTTTTTGAGACAGACAGAGTGCTTATTAATATTCAGTTACAACCGAGGGTGGAGTCTTTGGCATAGAGGTGGGGACTTGAGAAAGTAGTTTGTTCAGCCTGCCTTTGAACTTCATTCTTGCATCAGCAGCTCTTTCAGACGTTTTGAAAAATAAACCATAGCCTGGAAATATTTTTTCCATCGGAACGATTTTAGAATGTACCGGAATTCAACCTTTCAACTACTGTTTACATTTTTAAGCAGAGTTTTGCATGCTCTAACCACGTTTTTTTTTTTTCTTCTTCCTCTAAAATAGACAGAACCTTTCTTTCTAAACCACAAATCCTTCCAGAAACCATATTTTTTAAAAACAGTAGGATTTGTTCTCCTCATTATTCACTCTGTTTAACCATTTCTTTCTTTATCCTTCTTTTTTGAGAACAACATAACATAAATGCTTTGTAAAGAAGGCTCTCTATAATTCTACTTTCTCTGCAGAGGTACGTAGCAAATCATTTTTTGAGGTTAGAGAAAGTCTAATTCTATGTTTTAATTTAAGTGTCAAGTAGAGAATCGTGCGCACACTGAGGGAGCGCGCTTTTCAAAATAAACCACATAGAAATGTTTTTTTTCACCATAGATAACACACAAAAAGTAGTTGATTTAGTATTTAAAACCCTAAAGGGATGCGTTTAAAGTTATTTTCAAAGTTGTTTTTAAAGGTATTAATAGTTTAATCATTATGCATTGGGAGATGTGCTTAAAGTTGCTTAAACTTTAGAGTTTAAACAAAATTTCTAATTATCATCTGCATTGGCCCCCCCCCCCCCCCCCGAGGAACACTGTTCCACAGCTATTTATTTAGAGTATATTGTTTAGAATAAAAATAGACGAGTACCATGACCCCCCCGGAATTTGTTTACAATCTGTCAACCTGCAGCCTCCCCCCCTTCCCCAAGAACTCTCGTTGCTTAAAGTTAAGATTAAAAAATAAAACATGCTATATGTAGGGAATTTGTTTAAAGTTACTTAGAGTTTAGAAATTTTATTTTAATGATAGATGGGTTGTCACCTTTTTTTAGGCCGATCACAGATGAATCACAACACCGTCCGACTGGCTCTGTCTCTTTTCTAAAAGAAAAGAGTCCCGATGGTTCTTTTTCTCTATTTAAAAGCAGAAAATCATCGACTCCACCTTTCCTAGCAAAACCACGCCTCAATACCAGTTTGACGAGCGTTTGACATAAAGTTTTTGCCCTGGGGTGAACCCTAACCCCCCTTCCTCCTCTGGAGGTCCCCCCTCCCTCTCCCACCTGTTAACCCCCTCTCAATACCAGTTTGATGAGTGTTTGACAAAGTTTTTGCCCTGGGGGTGAACCCTAACCCCCCCTTCCTCCTCTGGAAGTCCCCCTCCCTCTCACCCACTTTGACCACCCCTCATGCTGACCTTTGACCCCTCCCTCTCCCCCTCTTTGACCCCCCTTCCTCCTCCGGAAGCCCCCCCTCTCCATTTTTGATCATCTACTCATGCTGACCTTTAATCCATCAATCAAATCTCACATTACTGAGTGACATAATATGGGGCTATATTCTTCTAGTGACAGTAGGTCTTCAACATACTTTGGTGCTACGTCATTCAGTGATTTACAAACTAGTAGAAATATTCTGAAGTCTATTCTCTGAGCCACAGTGAGCCAGTGTAAGGACTTTAGAACTGGGGTGATGTGTTCTATTTTCCTGGTTCTAGTGAGAATATGAGGAGCAGCATTCTGGATCAGCTGCAGCTGTCTGACTTTTTAAGCAGCCCTTTGAAGACACTGTCGCAGTAATCGAGCCAACTAAAGGTAAACTAATTGAAGGGTTTTTCGAGATCCCATTGCAACATTAGTCATTTAATCCTAGAAATGTTCTTCAGGTGATAGAAGGCTGACCTTGTTATTGCCTTTATGTGACCCTGGAGATTCAAGTCTGAGTCCATTATTACATCTAGATTTCGACCCTGATCAGTAGTTTCTAGTTGTATCACCTAGGGATGGGTATCATTAAGGATTTATCGATACTACTACCCTTAACGATACTCCTTATCGTTCCGGTGCTTTCTTGGTATCTTTATTGGTACTTTTTTTTTAAAGGCGAAAACAAAAGGGGAAAAATACAAGTAATGAACTATAATTCTTTTATTTTTTAATAATTGGAACACCAAAGCACAGAAAATAAAACTTAATAAAAACACTATGAACAATTTATTTTATATATCAAAAACTAAAAATACTATGTTGTCTATTTAAAAAAGTTTAAGGCATTCAAATAAAAACTATCAAACATAACTTCCCTATAAAACAAGGCAAGAGCCAAAATGAAATATTTTGAATGTTAAAGTGTATAGTGCAAAATAATCCCTGAGAACATTGAGAACAATATAACATCCACCCATCCATTTTCTGTACCCCTGCATCCTAATGCTGCAGCACTCAGGCAGTCAAAAAAACTATTTTTGTTTTGGTGTATTTTAGCTAAGTGTTTGGTCAAAGTACTCGTGTTCTGGCCTTTGCAAGCAAAAAGCTTTCATTGCATTTGTGACAGCGTGCATTATCGGCTTCTATTTTTGTAAAACAAAGCCAAAGTTTGAATTTTTTCGTTCGCTCTGCCATTGTCTCTGTGAACCTACTGGTGAGCGGAGCTTGCAGTCGCTCCTCCCACCATCAGTTCCCGCGTATTTGTTAAGGGGGAGCGGGCGGCCAATATAGTGTTTGGCTTGTGTTTATATCTCCCGCAAAAGATGAATACGACCTTAATTTTACCGTTAAGAGGGCCGATAAGGCTGAAGCTTATCGGTCCGGGTGGACCATCAGAATCAGCCTCGGGGATAATTTAATACCGGGTTTCAGTACCCATCACCTGAAGCTGTGTGCCGACTCTTGATTGTTCCTTTTTAGGTTCCAAAAAAAATTACTTCAGTTTAGTTTCTGTTCGGCTGGAGAAAATTATGGGTCATTTACTCAATGCCTTTATTTAGTGCTTGGATCAGTATATAGTCACCTGGTGACATCGTAATATACAGCTGAGTATCATCTGTATACTTATGGTAACTAACTATGGTAACCGGCCGGTGCTTTCCCGGATCAGCTGGAGATCATGTTCTGATCGCGTCTCCCGCCTGCGGCAAATTCCGCTGAATGCAGCAGTTAATCCTATGACGTCATCCACTGCAGATTTGTTGTTTAATGCTCTTTCTGTTGCTAACAAATAATTTGCTTTGAATGATCTTTTTTCCAGTCACAATTTTGATTTTATGTTTTTTACCGAGACCTGGCAGAGAGAAGGGGATTATAGTCATCTAAATTAACTTTGTTCTGCCGGATGCTCTGTTGTTGGGTTGCCACATTCCTCTTGCCGTGGAGGAGGTACCGCAGTTGTTTTAAAGGAGACCCTCTTTTACAAAGTAACAAACACTCAAGTTTTTACTTCTTTTGAATCACTGATGATCCAGATCGGTTCATCTAAGCCGTTTTATTGTGTGCGGATCTATCGCCCACCTGGCCCAGCTACTGCTTTTTTAAAGGATTTTAGTGACTTTTTATCTGCAATTATAAAGCTGGAAAAAGTTTTAATTCTTGGAGATTTTAATATCCATGTTGATAATAGCACATTTGGCTCAGCGATGGAACTATTAGTAATGACTGAAACTTTTAACTTTGAGCAGCATGTTTCTGACCCTACTCATCAAAAAGGCCATATCTTGGACCTCGTGTTTTCACTTGGCCTAAACATTGCTAACCTTTATGTCAAGGATGTTCACATGATTGATCATAGTTGTGTTTTATTTTACTTGCTTTCCAATCCTGAGTCCAAGCCTTCTGTGATGTCATCACAAAGGCACATCATTACAGAGAGTACAGCAGTAAGCTTCTCTGAATTGTTTGATCCAAACTTGCTCTTGGATTCCCAGGATATGGACTCTCTTATTCACAGCCTAAACAGTCACTGTAAATCCATCCTTGATGAGGTTTCTCCCTGTAAATCCAATCTAGTGCCCAGGAAATTGTTTTGCCCTTGAATAAATGATAACATCCAGAATATGAAAAGACTGTGTAGGAAAACGGAACGCCTGTGGAGGTCCACCAAAGGACCTTATGTCAGATTTGGTTGGAATGTCAGGTCCTGTCTTGGCCTGGTTTACATATTATCTATCGGTCAGAACCTTGAGTGTCTCAGCAAACCAGATCGTGTCTGATCCAACTGAATTATTGTGTGGAGTACCCCAGGGCTCTGTTTTGGGCCCGGTTTTGTTCTTGCTTTATATCCTTTCCTTAGGAAAGTTAATACAGGCGTTCGCCAATGATGTTTCTTTCCATTTATTTGCTTATGACCTACAGCTGTATTGCTCCTTCAGGCCTTCAGAGGTTCTGAAATTACATTCCTTAATGACCTGTATTGAGCACATTAAGCAGTGGCTCGGGGTAAATGTCTTGCAGCTAAATGATGATGACACATGGAGATCGCTCATTCCAGGCCGTCGCGCCAAGGCTCTGGAATGATTTGCCTTTGTCTTTACGTTCGCTTGACTTAGTCGATGTTTTTAAGACCTGTTTTAAGACATACCTGTTTCTCCGGGATCCCTAACTTTGTCTCTGTGATTGGGCTGTATAGATGCTTTATATGTGACTGTATTTTATTGTAATGCTTTTGGTCTTTTTATCGTGTTTAGTACTTTGTGACCTCCCTTGTCCGTGAAAGGTGCTATATAATTAAAGCTTACTTACTTACTTATCTTATTGTTTGTTATAATCTGGGCTAGTGGGAGCATGTAGATATTTAAATAAGACATAAAATAGGAGAGGCCCCAAGATGGAGCCCTGCGAGATCCACATGTGATTTCTGTCTGTTCTGATGAGAAATTGCCTGTTGACACAAATAATTTCCTATTCTTCAGGTAGGACTCAAACCAGTCAAGTACTGTACTAGAAAACGTTGACGATGGCAGTCTCGGTGCTGTGATGAGCACGGAAAACAGAGTGAAAAACATCAAAGCAGTTGGTCATTGTTAAGGAAGCTATTTAACTGTTGAGATTTTTCAATAATCTTGCTGATTAATGGGAGATTAGAGATTGGCCTGTAGTTCTGCATCAGTGTGTTGTCCAGGTTGTTGTTCTTTAGCAGTGGTTTGATAACTGCTGTTTTTAAAGCTTTGAGGAAGACACCTGACAGGAGCGGTGAGTTAAGTTGTAAGTAAGTAAGTTGCATGTTCCAGCAGCTTAAGATATCTTCAACAGCCTCTCAGTCTAGAGGTTTAAGAATTGTGGCTTCAGCTCAATGCAACAACGAAACAGATTCAACTTCTATTCCCTCAACAGCTACCTTCTAGTGTAGTTGCTGACAATTACTCATGTACCAGTGGTGCGTCAGCATCGCAAAATTTTCCCAGATTCCCCGGAACTCAAAGAACTACACATCAAACACTGGACTGCAGTGTGTGTCCAATGTGTGCTGAAGCAGAAAGGTATTCTACTGAGCAATAAATCAACCCTACACTCCATCAAACACATAAACAAACTCCAAACTACCTCTTGTTCTGCGGCATACTTTTCAGGTCATGTCCTTTAAGGTACTCTTCATGCTCATAGCTTCACTCAGAACCAACTTTATGCATGTTCTACAAAAAATCTAAACTTTCCCTTCTCTTTTTTTTCTAAATACATCAGTATTTTCCTTTGTCCAACTTCCTTCTTCACTCTCTTCATCACTAGGTTCCATTGATGGAAATGTGTTTTCAAATTAAATTCGAATTAATTTAATTATTATTTATCCTGAAGGAACATTAAATATCAAACTCTTATAACGTATGTTCAAACTCATTGTGGATGGCGATGCTGTGAAGGCCTCTGACTGAAAACTGTTGTAACACACTAATAGCTCAGTATCCGGGCAGCTCAGACCGTATTTCATGTCCTTTACATTAGCACTGCTTTTCCACTTCATTTGCTTTCGCTCTTCAAATCTCTGTCTGGCCATATGTTTAGAAAGCCAGCCAGAGAGGGGATATAATTCAATGATTCTTGCCCATTATGATGGATGGAAGAGATGGTTTGAATTTCCTTCTTTCTCTTTTCTTTTTGGTCCTGCTCTGTATCCACAAAACCTCCTTTTCAACTCCTCTGGGATTTGGAGTTCAGGTATTATTTGAGCTTCTGAGTTGTTAATCAGCTTCTCACAGTTGTAAAAAGAATACCTTTTTGCCACGATTGTGCATCCTAATAACTGTCTGAACGTAGAAAGTACGAGAAATAGTCCTTTGAGCTGCTTGGTATATTTAAGGACATTCAACAATTTCTATCCAGATGCACTGGTTCCTTCAAACATCTAACATAATTCAGACAGTTTTCTATCACATGGTTTCTAACATCTGTTTGGGCATCATTTGAGTTAACCTCTAAATCAGTATTTCTCAAACTTTTTTACAGTGGGTACAACCTGAGAAAATGTCGAGCTCTCCAAGTACCATGAGCATGACCAACCTAAACATACTGTAGAGAAGGCTTACCCTTTTAATTGTGGACATTTATCAAAGGAGGCTTATTAACTCGTAATAAGGATTATTTATTGGTAATTGTTGCCAGCCACACTCTGTGTGAATTATACATTTTGGAATTCATTTTATTTTCAAAAAATACTTAGAACTTTCCTCCAAGTACCATTAGGGAAAGCTTGAGTACCACTGGTGGTACACGTACATCAGTTTGAGAATCGTGGCTCTAAATATTGTATGTCTTTCTATTTCTAAGGGTGCTCACATAGTGAACCCAAGCAGACTCCCTAGTAGGGTACCTAAATGAATCAGCAGATGTAGTAAGATGCTGGCATAGAGTACAGGGCTCCATTTAAAGTCTTTACCTGGGTGGTTCACCATTAGATTCTTGACTCCTGTGAATGCCATTTCATGATCTTATTATCAAAATTCCATTGTTAGTGTGGGAAGAAAATCTCACAATAAAAGAGTGAGATCAAAATAAAACTTAAGTGAGTTCAATTGAAAACAGAATTGAAAAAAATCCACCTAAAAAGCCTGTTGTATGACAAGAAACTGAAATACATCAATTAGGAACTCAAAACACTGTATTGGAGTAAATCATGTTTAAACTAAATCTTATTGAATCTAACATTACTTTTAGTATTTATCAACTATATTTAGAAAGCCACTAGCCCTGGTTTGACTAAGCCACCATAAGATTCAATTTGTTTACTTTGAGCCATTTGGAGTTGGACTTGGACATCAAAGAGGAACAATTTCTTTCAACAATGCAACTTTCAAGGATTCTTGTAATTTTGTTGACATATTGTTTCATAGGACCTCTGGAAGATTTGAGAGCTCCTAAATTTTGTGGTGTTGTGGTGCACCAGTCCAGAACGTTTAAAACACTGGATTGAGACGGGGTTATTCTATGCACCCTATCTGCTCCATTCAACCTTGCACATTTTGGTTTGGTCTAAGTCGGTTAAGTCACCAACCTATTGAAACAGAACCTCTATCTCATCTCCCAGCCACCATTGATTTGACTCTCCAGAAAAACGATCTCCTCTTCACTTTAATACGTCTTCCATAAGATTTGTAGCCATAAAAATGAGTAGAAAAAGTATTCTAATTGTTAATTTATTTTTTGTAAATATGAAAGTGATTATTTAATATTAGTATTTTTTGCCTTTAGAGGTAGATGGCTTGCGCAGCTGAAAAGTATGCCAGCCATTCTTAACTGAAACATGCTGATCCTTTGGATTTCAAAGGTGGGTGCCCCTTTGTTAGACTGCCAGATCATTGTGTTGTCTTGCAAAGATCAGACCATAGACTAAGATGTTGATAAATCATTTCAAACCTTCTATACCTTGATTGTGAGTTATATCCTGTACGATTCAACTGAGAAACTAGAAAAGTACTCAAACAGTGCAGACCTTCGCCAAGGCAGCTCAGTGCAATGCCCTACAATTTTTCTAATTCCAACTTTTGTAGATTTCTTAATCATGAAAACATACCTTTAGCAGCTGAATTTACACTGATATCATCATTGTTTGAGCAGTAGTCCACCAAAATCACATTTTCAATAGTTGCAGTTTTCTTATCACCCCCAAATTCTAATCACTTGTGACTGGTCCCACTGCAGACATTTCCTAAAAATGTAATCAACATCCGCCTATGACGTTTTGAGTTATGTTGAAAACTAACTAATAAACGAACAAACCCTGATGAAAATATTACCTCCTTTGCGAAGGTAACTATTTAATGTGGTTAAAAAAAACACCAAATATATCAATAAAAATCTCATCTGCATTAATGTGGACATTAAAGTAAGTCGTTGTCACATAACTCAAATAGTAAGTGGTGGTTTTTCATGAAATTTTCAGGAAATGTCTGCTATCGGACCAGGAACAAGTGATTAGAATTTGGGGGTGATCCGGATCCTCCTCTGGTTTTCGAGGGAGAACGTAGCTGCCTTGGTTGAGGTCTGTGCTCTCCCTGTGCTTTTTTTCTTTTATTTAATGAGGAACAAAGGATTCTGTTTTTCAGCCATATTATTAGTCCAGGCCAAAGGTCGTGTTAATCAAATATTTTTCATACTTGACTGTTTTTTTTAATGATGACAAATGAAATAACTTTGTGCAATTGGTCATTTTACAGATTAGAACCCTCACCCCTGACCACTTGGTGAAGACACGTAGACATTTTCAACTTTAAGCAAAAAGTTAAGGTAACTGAATCAATCAAAAAAAAGATTCCCATAAGAGCATCTGAGCATCACCTCAGCGCTAGACAGTGTACCCAGTGGAACTTGTTATCCAGAAGCTGACAGCGTGTTGAAGAATTACAAAGACACTGGAGTGCATCAGTGAGTGCACCATACAGATCACTGCAGCTTAACCCATAATGTTGAAGGGACGCATGTGGGGATTTCCTCCCGCTGAAAAGATAAGGAAAACTGTTGGTCAGAGAGTCTTTCCAAATTCTGATCACTTGAATTGAAGAAATGTTAACAGATGGTAACAGAGCGTGGATTCAGCCTCCATCATGCACAAGTGGCTGTGCAGATCATCTCGATGAAGAGCATTCAGGCCACATCAGGTGAAATACATGTAGCCTATTAAACTGCTTGATGTGTGAAGGAACGATATGGATTCTCTGTTCAGTTTGTTCAGATGGAATATTAATTAAAACTAAATACCCCTGAATATGTCATTATTATCAAAAATTACAGGTAAAATTAATTATATCTGAATTTATATTGACCCCATAGTTCATAATAACCAACAAAAAAAGTGAAACCTCTGATCCAGACACATGGAGACTACAGGAGATCGTTGTCACATGCTTTTATAGTTTTTCTTTTCTTTTAGTATTGTTTGTTTTTAAGCTAAGGAAAGTTTTTTAAGTGTAATGGCACATGATAAACAATACTTTGAAATAAACTGTCATGGTTTCATTTTTAACATCACAAAGACCTGACGATGGAGAATGTGTTTACTGCTTAGGTTCAGTGTCTTCAAAAATCCAACTGTGAGAAAACTTACAGTAAACAGTACATGTAGTGGCTGAAGTATATGTCTCAGGGGGATTTAATAAGGTGCTCTAAAAAAATGTAGAAAATATTAATGCAAAAAAAGTATTTGGTTTATAAAGAATGATGCACACAGAAACAAAGCCTGACCTTTGGCCTCACAGTCCCTGAACGTGACAGAACCTTCATATTTGGTCATGAGACCTCCGCCACATGGGAAGCAAAGAACCCGGCCTGGTTCTGGCTGGTAGGAGCCCTGAGGACAGAGCTGGCATGGTCGGAAGCCATCAGCGGAAAACTGACCAGCGGGACACTGACCTGTGTGACAAACAAAACAAACCTCTATTTATTGTCAGGAGTAGTTTTATTCTTTTTCTTTCACTGTCACTGATCCAGTAATAGAATGGTAAATGAGATCAGTTTATACATTGGTCCAGAAAGCTCACAGTCAGAATATTCAGAAAGCAAACATCATCAGATGAGCGCTTACTGGCTGAAAGAGAACCTTTGAAGGTGAATTAAATTGTCTTTTACACTATATGAGTATTTAGTCATTCATTTTTGGCATTTTTTCATCTCGGTTATCTTCTTAATTGGAAGTCTGGCGGACTTGATGAGCTTTGGAAACCAATGGATGGCACACTAGATCAAACAACTACAATATTGGTCAGCAACATGCAACTCGGTCTTCAGAACCTGCACTGTAATTCTTAACTTTCTAAAAGTAAGTTAGAAAGATGCTAGTTTTGCATTTTTTACTATCTACGCTAATTGTGTAAAAAATATTATTTTGTAGTTAATTCTTTGCTAACAGATTGAAAACCATGTGCATCTTTATGATGTCATTATAGATAAAAATGAAACCCCTGCTCCCCAACAACCCTCCCTGCCTCAAAGACAGACATTCCAGAGCCAAACTCGCTTCACTGTACATCAGAAGGGTTCACAGTGTGAGGGTTGTGTCTGGCTAGCTCTGCTTGATTTACTACACAACTTGTGCCACAACCTGTTACACTCATACACACTACAATATTCTAATACACAATGTGGTGCAGTTGGTAGCACTGAAGGTCCAGAGTTTGAATCCCAACATGGAGTTTGTATGTTCTCCTTGTGCATGTGTGGTTTCCCTCCGGTGACCGTTAGGTTAATTGGTCTTTCTAAAATGTCCTCAGCTGTCTTTGTGTGCGTCCATGGTGGTTTGTCCTGTCTGTCTCTGTGTTGCCCTGCAATGGACTGGCAACCTGTCCAGGGTGTTAACCGCCTCTGGTCCAATGACCGCTGGAGATAGGCATCAGCCAACCCCAACCCCACAACTCTTCAAGGATAAGTAGCATAGATAATAGATGCATGTATGGATGGATGGATGGATAGTTCAGATGGTCTGGTGAGGCGGTACTTTAATGATTGTTTGGAGCTTTCACAGTAGGCATCCTTGAGAGTGCTGTGGGATCTGTTCAGTGAAGACTTGGCCTTTCCCTACCTGGCTCATCTGTACTTAGCCCAATGTGGCTTTTGTTTACAGTTACTTTCAAGGGTTTGCGTGCAGAGGAGATGGGTTGAGATAGGTTTGATGTGATGGGGTTATGTGGGGTCATTTTAATCTGTAAAGCACTATGAGATGCTATTTTGAATGAAAAGCACTTTATAAATTAAGTTTGATTTGATTTGATTTCAGCTAGATATTTTGAAAATGAAGGTGAAAAACAATTTTTTTCATGAGATTGATGTGGATATTGGTGAAGTTGGTGTGTATCGATTTCATATACAAACAACGGTAAAATCATACATGTCTTTCAAATATTTGAAGAAAGATCAGCCGTAATTAAAAAAATTTGACCAAATATTAAATATTATACTATTTTCTTACAATTGTATGGTTGAACAGTGTGAAACTGAAAAACGCATACTCAAATAAAAGCTGTTGAAGCAACAAAAGGTTTCAATTAGATCAAAAATCTTTGTAATATGGGTTGAATATATCGGATTCCAGAGGAGTCATTGCATCACCAGTCATGAACTTCACCGCACATCGCTGGCCATCATGAATGAATCAAATGATTTCAGTGGTTATGATTATATTCAGTCTAATCAAATAAAGTCCAGTTTGATCCCATTAAGATTCACTAGATGAGAAGATGCCAGCCAGTAAAAAGCTGTCTAAGAAAACTAGCAGATTGCATCAGACCTTTACATTAATGTAGCCTTTCAACTTTGAAAGACTATTAAAGAATCATCCACACAAGTATACATTACATCCTAATTATTACTGATCTGTTTTATCTGGAGTGTCCATGGAGAAATGAGTAGATGAGTAGATGGTTTGAAAATGAGTTTACCTCCGCACTGAGACACATTCTTGGCACCTGCGATGCCCTGTCCTTCAGTACTGGGACATGGCTCACAGGACAGCTGTCCCTCCATGTCCTGGTATGTTCCAGGAGGACACTGAACACACTGCTCCTGCTCACCACTATAAAATGTCCCTGCACCACAGCTTACTGTAAAAAAAACCAGACACACACACAAAGGTGAATCCCCCCAAGGCAAAGTTGGTGACAGCACAGCGACATAAAAACAGCTCCATGAAGTCCAGACTCACCACACTTCCCATCTTGGAAGACTTGACCCGTGCTGCAGGTCTCGGCTCCCTCCGGAATAATGGATGGCCTCTGGGCTACTTCGTACTCTGTTCCAGAAAACTGGATGTAGAACTGCTGCTTGTTGATGGACTTCCTGAGTGTCCGCATGGCGCTCTGGAGCTTCTGCTTCATCTTCTCGCGCACACAGTCAATATTACAGGAATCTGAGGCAAAAAAAAGGAACTTAAATGCATCTTATACCTCCACTGTGCATGTATAATATTTCAATTCAAGTGAAGGCAAAGGAACTAAGAGAGACCAAAACACCTGAAGCTTCCTCCTCCTTCATCTCCATTTCAAACTCGGCTGTAATGAGGGAAACCTCTTTTGATGGAGACTTGCGTCCTCTGCGGCGCTTCTTCGACGAGTCACACTTGAGGTTGACAAATGTTACCTGACAGTCATCGGTGCAGGGGAAATGACCTCCTATCAGCATAAAAGTAGGGATAATGAAGATGAAAGTCAACTCAAAAGTTCTGCTTCACACACACGATGCAGTGAGCAGAGAAGTTCCTTACCTTGGATGTTCTGCTTTGATAAATCTCTGTGTTTCTCCTTGTTGCGCGGGCTCAGGTTGCATTTGGCATCTTTAATCTTAAACTTGGCCTTTTGCTTGATGGGTGGCGTCAAAGGATCTATGTTCATCCATATCAGAAAGAAAGACAAGGCTGTTACATACAAAATGTGTAATGAAGGCTATATCTATGAAGATCTGTTCTGAGTTAGATACATTTCTGCACAACAAGCAAAACATGATCATTATTCCCTTTGAGGTTTTGCTTATTTTCTACTGTCAGAGCATTAGTTCCTAAACGTGGGTTTTAGACCACTGCTTTCTTACTAATGTGGCCACACGCTTTAAGGTTTAATATCATTCAAAATCTACTTGTTGGAGCTTTAACCATGTTGTAATGTTATTTCCTTATGAACCCCCTGGTTTTTGGCTTCATTCACGCATTTCTCAGTAATCTTGCTGAATCCTGCTCACTGCACAGCTGCTCCAAACTCAACAAGTGACTTGGAACAGCATTGTGTCTTTCGTCAGACTGTCAAACCAGGAAGTGCCCATATGTCCACGCCACCCCTGAAGAGTAAAACAAACACCAACTCCTTTTTGCTGTGTGAACAGCGAGATACCAAAGCAACACACTAAGGCTACGTCCACACTAAGCCGATAAGGTTATACGGGGAGTTACACGACGAATGTTATCCACTCAACACGAGCATTTACGCCCCGTTTAAGGTCCCATGATTGCGCAATCCCATTACGACCTGTGCATATACTGGGCATGCGTGAAAAGACGCACGAAACACGTGTATAATCTACGTGACATAATAATATACAAGAAGCTCTACAGCACAGTACATATCTGCTTGTCCCGTTAACCGAAGAGAACAGTAGCTGCTCAGAAGAAGAGAGAGTTTTTGTTGTGGACAGACGACGAGATCGATTTATTACTCTTTGCTGTTGTCTTTGTCTGTAGTGTCGTATTGTTATTGACGCAGCATTCATTGACGCCATTTCCATTAATTATCCGGGGAGGCTGTCCACACTAGCTCGTTTAGCCCTTGAATTAAGATTTAAACGGCTCTCTTACCCGGCTAATAGTTAACCGGCCACAGACCTTAAACGACGCCGGGTTAGTGTGGACGATAGGGGGGGTGTAGACTAAATAATTATACGTTTAAGGCATTGTCCGGCTTAGTGTGGACGTGGCCTAAGAATCAAATTGTCAGAAATGGCTTGAATTTCTTTTCGGGATCCCACGACTAACCATTCCTAAGTGTTTCTCTTTGACTTTTACTTCACACATGATTGTTTTGTGAACATTCGACGGTACCCAAGTTGATTGTCTGAGAGATTAACTCTTGTAACCGGTGCAAACCCACCATAAAAACACCTGATGGAATGGTGAGAGCAGTAGTTATATCAAAACGCTAGCTAAATGATAATGATAATGTATGTTAACTATTTATGAAGCTGTCTCGGTTATTTCAACTATAAGTTCATTATGAAGTAACTTAAATGACTTACTCATACAATAATGATATTTTCACTATTGTAACTGTTCCATCTCAGAATTACTCTATAGTTTGAAGAAAAAGGATTTAAATTGTGTGATTAAATTATCAAAGAAGTGCTAATTTCCTGCCCAACCGTTGTTATGCTAATTTTGTGTAAGTGAGAGGGGGTAGTGACTTATATCATGGTTCTTCTCTGTCCTTCTTTACTAAATGTTGCTTCGCTACAGCCACGCCGGGGCTCGGGGCCCCAAGTGAAACAGAGCATCTTACTTTTGGGTAAAAAAACTAGTTCCAGAATGTAAGTTATATTTCAGAATAAATGAATGCTATATAATGTAAAATGTAACATTTTATCATATATGTGATTCTCCCAGATATTGAAAGGTTTAAAATAGCCTGATACAGGACCTTTAAGGTTTTTGTACATTTGGAAGACCTGTTTGTGTCAAATCTTTGACACAATTTTCTCACTGATGTCTTAAAAGATTCCTTCAATACTTCCATTTAATTTTCAATTCCATGATTTCATCTATTTTGTGAGGTGTACAAAAAAAGTCCCCACAATGGGAAAAACAATCCCAGAGCATGATGCTCACACCCGTGTACTTCACAGTTGGGATGGTGTTTTAAAACTTGTCCATTTCCTGGTTTTTACTCAAAATAATGATGCTCATCATGGCCAAACACTTTAATGTTGGTTTGGAAAAAACAAACAAAAAGACATAGCTCAGGTGTTTGTCTCTGAGGGTATTTTCAGGCTGGAATTTGTTTATGTATTTATCTCAGCCCACCTAGGTCCAGGTCTTGATTTACATAATCAGACTCTGCACCAGCGGCAAAATCTTGGACCTCAGACGGTTACATTTACATTTTCCCAAAACCTTCAAACTGGCACGATTGCCTAGCTGGCCGTTTCAGCCGACCTAAGTCCTACAGAAGATCAGCAAATTGTCTGGGTTTAATAAAGGTTTCCATCAATCCAATCAGTGACCAAACACCGAAGAACTGCAGCAAATCCATCAGGCTGTTCTCTCATTTAGAGACAGGATTCTGGTCAATGGTGGTCCAGTTCTTCGTTGGGAGGCAGCCAAGGCAGGGGTCTCTGCATACATTCCTTTATGTTTTTTGTTGTTTTTTTTGTCTGAAAATGTCTCCTAAATTGAACAATTGCTTTCAGTTTAACTTCAGCTTTCACTCATGAGGAGGTGTGTGAAGCATCACTGTAGTTGTAACCAATGACAAGCCATGTGTCCACAGTAACTCAGGGTTGAATCTTATGAACCCTCACTTGGCAAGCATATATAAACCAAGCAGGAACATCAGCGTCGTGGAGGAGCGGTGATAATCCACAGAGGAAGGGGAATGGGACAAAACAGGGGCAAACGAAGAAGACATGAAGTATACATATGCAAATTCCAGATAAAATTAGGGCTACGCTTGTAAACCAAGTTGTGAATCACGGCCTCACTATGACTGACGCTGGTCGACGAGTGCAACCAAATGTAGGTAGAACCACTGTGAATATTCATATTTACGGTACATTAATATATTTTTACTCTGCAACACATAGGAATGCAAGACAACCTCACAGAGGTGGAAGGGGGCCTGTTTTTACTCCAAAACAAGAATAAGCCATTTGTGCAATGGTGATTGCAAACAATGCAATAAGATTGAGAGAGATTCAAAGCGCTGTTATAATTGATGACAGACGATGACAATATCTTTGGCAAAAATGAATCTGTTTCAATTGCAACAATTGAACGACTGCTCAGGAGAAATGAAATGTGCATGAAACCACTTTACCATGTCCAGGAATAATTTATGTTCAGTTTACAGTGCACAGTTCTACCATAATGGAATTTGTTAAGTTTGTTCTAACAAAAATGATTTTGAAGTGTATTTTCTTGCACAATGCTTAAGGATTGCAAAGAGCATAAGCAGTAAATATGTGAAACATACACATGTGTCTTGTACTCAGTTACCTCACTAAATACAGTAATGTGTAACTTTAATGTAGTTTTCAAATGGCTGTACAGGTGTATAGTGCTGTCTTGAGCATTTTCAGGTAGTGTCACCAAGATCTGACTTTTATGCATTGGAAAACACAAAGAGAGTAAACTGTCATAATGAAAACATGACAAAGCCATTTGACACAATGACGTCAGGAGTTATTATTTTGATGACAAAGACAGTTCCATTGACATGTATACTTGCTCTTGAGGAATCAACTATTCATTTTGAGCAAGTGACGCACTTTTGCAGGTTATCCACTAGGTTTTGCAGTTTGTACTAATTGTTCTGAGAAATGCACTAACTGTTGTGCAAATGTTAATAGTGATGTGAGAAATGCAATAAAGTGACTGAGAAAAACTGTAAAATCTTTTGTAATGACTAAAAACACTTTAGGGACCTGGGTTTTATGTATTAATACAGCACGTCTATACAAGCAGATTGTTTGAAGAGCATTACCAGGCTGGATGGGAACTCCACAGCTTAATGTGTAGTTTTCGGAGTCTGCAAGAAAGAAACACACGCATGTTAGAGTATGGTTGAAGAAAGTGATCATGGTTCATGATCATGTTAGTTTAGAGGCTGTGTGGTAGTGTTAAAACAAGCCTTCTCCAATTCCTGTTAAAAAACAAAAGAGAGCCGAGAAGGCAGACATTTTTCTATGTGACCTTCACGCTGATTGTGAAATGAAAGCCAAAATAAAATAATTATTAATGTTTGGCACTGTCCCCCAGTGCACAGGAACACACAAGTATACATTTCAAGTAAGAAACGATCAATCAAAGCTTTTGAAAATCATTAAAGCAAGAAAAATGAATAAGAATCCCGACTGCGTTAGGCCACAAGTATTTCACCTGGCTTCCACCTCTCTGATATTAAGATGGACTCCAAAAAGGACAAGAAAACAAACACTTCACTTCACGCCTCAGAGTCATCCGTCATTCTCAAACTGTGGCTGCCAAGTCAAACTGAGCGAGGGCCACATTACGGTGCCATGATCAAAGTGTGTAATCAATGTGCAGATGTGTTAAGCACTATCACAGGAGAGGAGCCTGAGGTGCTGGCCAAAGTGTTGGGGAGGCTTGGGCCAACAGAACCTTCCTGAGTGAAAAAACACATCAGTCTGAGCAGAGGGCTTGCTGAGGAGCCCATAAATACAGCAATATAAAAGCACTGGCAGCTTCATCAGGCGTCAGCGAGAGTTGCAGCTATCAGCTGTGGCCACCAGAGGACAGCATTCAATGGCTAAGGTGAATATTTTTATTTCAAAATGTGAAAGAGAATTTACATCCTTTCTTCCGGGACTGACAGTTAAATGATTGTTTTACTTAAACATCAGACAAGAATAACCTTAGTAAACGCAAAATGCAGTTTTCAAATGATGATTACATGAACATCAGAGTACAAGTGAAGCCCAGGTCTGGTCGTCCAAGCAGGTTCAACCTGAAAGCAAGCCACAAGATGCTATTGCAACTGTGGATATGTGCATGCCTCTACAACAAGAAACAGACTGAACAAATGTAACTTTCATAGGGGGTTCAACTGTATATCGGCAGTAAACCAGGCAACCCAATGGCATGGATGATTGTTCTATTGTTGTAACTACAACCTAGGCCCAATACAGTAGTTGTGGCTGTCATTGTCATGTTCCACATCCAGCCTTTAAGTAGAACATTTCCAGATGTGGATCCTTTGTGTATACATACAGACAGCAGCATCACTGACACATGATTTTCTTTCATTCCTGAGAAACTTTCCGCTTCTTTATATGAGTGTGGTACACACCACGTCACCAAACAACACAGTGAACTGGAGTCCTATATAGCCCACTGAGTGATTACAGATTTAGACACTGGATGCTGATAGTGGACACCTTGGATTAACATGCCTTTTCACATATTTCATTCTTTTCTAGGGGTACCATCATTTTTGTCCAGGCCTGTTTCATGTATTTATTTTTTAAATAATTCCGTTGAAGCATGGATGAAAAGCAAAGTCTGACTTTCATCGGTAAACATTTATATAATTTTTTTATTATTATTACTTTTGTCAGATTAAAGTTATTTCTGTGACCATTATGAGTTGTTCTTTGATTTAATGAAGGGTACCAACAATTTTGTCCACGTCTGTATGTTTTGGGATTGCTCAGAATTCTCATCATTTTTGGTTAAAGATAGTGTCAACAATATCAACTGCACTGGACAGTCCAACAGCATCAAACCCTCATACCGCAATTCTGGAGATCATTGACACAAATTTAGTTAAAAAACAAGTGCAATGTAGAGCCATATTGTTTAAACGTTTTTTTTGTGAGACAGTTCATTTTATTGGACTGGAAAAGGAAAGAGCCCCAACCTATTTAAACAGGTTCAGAGATGTGGTGATGTACTTGCAGCTTGAGAGAATTAGATATTCATTAAAAAGACATGAAGAAAAATAAAATTTTTTGGATGGTATGGTCATCTTTCAACAAATTGCAGGATGGGTCAAGCAAAAAAAACCAACAAGAACAAACATTAGAAGCAAAAGGCATAAATTGAGCGATGGTTTTAAGAATATAGTAGGGTCTGATGGTAATTTAAGCGCTGATATCCTCCCCGCCTCCCCCCCAGTATTTTTTCACTTGTTATATTTTATATAATTATGCTTTTATTTTATCGCAAGTCTTTTTTTTGTTATTTAGTAGGTAATTAATATTTTGCTTTGAATATTGTACTTTTAAATGATTGGGCCTTAGCCTGAGCTATTATTTGGAAAATCAATATTTCACATTCTCTAATGTAGTTTATTTACAGCTTGATAAAACTGTCAGAATCTGATTTAGATGCTTTTACATCAGATGGGTAGGCAGGATTTTTGCATATGAGGTTCAGTGGTTTAGTTATTGGTAGTCAGTATCTGGCTCGGAGAATGACCCTAACGGCTAGTCATTCGTAAGCCTTTAACGTGAACCCAATTTTATTCGCCATCAAGGAATAAAGTTCCAATAATCTAGCGAAGGTCTGTTCTAACGGCAAAAAGTCTTTGCCTGACCTTAAATTAGACCGTAGTTACTCTCGGTGGACACACTCAACATTCTACAGTAACTGTTTATTGTGGAAGGTTACGCAGACCATCATGGTCCTCAGTGCAGGCTCCTTTCTTGGGACTGTTCTTAAACATCTACATGGCTGGCTTGATGAGATTATGGTGTACTACAACTTCCCTTCCTGCTGATGACATTAAACTTTGTGTTTATAGTCACCACTTCACCAAATTCCAATACAGAGATGGAATCAGTGTATATATATATATATATATATCATAAACATAATCAAATCAAAACATAAATCATTAAATATTAGGGGAAAAGCACTGAAAATAACATTTAAAAAGTAAAATAGGCCTTATATTAAGTTAATATACTCATAGTTACATTACCAGTAAATATCTGTCTGTAACTGTGGCTTGGTGGGTAGAGTAGTTGGTTTGTATTCATAGGTTCACATCCAGCTTCTGCCTGTCTGCTGTGCACTTAACCCCAAGTTGCCTACCCTATCATTGCATGAATGTGTTACTCCCTAAAGAATGTAAAGTGCATTGAGTTCTCAGTATGAAGAATGTACGGAAGAAGATTAGGGCCACTGAATAAAAAAAAATAGAATTCTGAGAAAAAGGTCAGAATTCTGACTTTAATCTCAGAATTCAGACTTTTTTCAGAAACCTAAAAAGAACAAATTTTTTTTTACAAAGAATTTTTTTTCATTCCTAAAAAAGTCAGAATTCTGACTTTAATCTCAGAATTCTGACTTTATTCTCGGAATTCTGCCTTTTTTCAGAAACCTAAAACAAACAAAAAAAGAATTTTTTTTTTCATTTCTAAAAAAAAAAAAGTCAGAATTCTGACTTTTTTCTCAGAATTCTGAGATTAAAGTCAGAATCCTGAGAATAAAGTCAGAATTCTGAGATTAAAATCAGAATTCTGACTTTTTTCTCAGAATTCTATTTTTTTTTTCTTCAGTAGCCCTAATCGTAAGAATGAGTACTTGAGCTAACAATGAAAAAACAATGAGACAACTGGCTGAAAAGCATTTCTGAGTAAATTTAACAGCAGTCTTGTGCTGAGTCAATTTTTAGATTTATTGACACAGTTAAATTGAGACAATTTGTGGAAAAAAGTTGGCTCAACTTGATCAAATATGTAGATTCAACCTAAAAATCATTATCAGTTATGTCAGCTTCAAGACACAATTTGACCCGACTAACTATCTTCAGTATGTTGAATTCAAGGTTCTGCTTTGATTTAACCTCTTTATTTAGGTTCACACAATTTAAACACATTAGCTGAGTTTACTCAAAAAGGCTTCGTAGCTAGTTGCCTTACTTTTTTAAGTTCAGTCAACTTTTCTTTTTTTACAGTGTAAGATATTTGCATACACAACATTTTATTGGCTATTCGATGTGTCAATCATCATCATCATCATCATCATCATCATCATTCTTGGTTTGAAAAATACAGCTGAGAAGAAAAATGACACGTAAGATGTCAATCAAAACCTTGCGTTTCTGGGCATTGTCACTGGGTAATCTGAAAACGCTAATGTAAGCTACCATAAAAAAGCTTGCAAGGAAGGAGTGTACAAAGGATTTTAGCGTCGTATTATGTCGGGCTGAGGATGTCAGAATGGCTGTGGACTAAACCTTTAATTGGAAGACATTGTCTGCATCCTTGTGGATGTAAAAAGACTGTTTTTGTTCTAGATGGCATTGGTATGAGGCTACAAAGGGGAGTTGGTAGTTTGACAAAAGCACTTGCTGTGTCTAGTTAAGATTTTATCCTTGATTGGCATACATTTTAGGACTCTCAAGACTCATAGCCTTCCAAATGTGTATAATATGTATACGCAAAACAAAGAAGTTTCCAGAAGAAATAGGCAGATTTGACCCGTAGGTACACAACATCCTGTCTGTAGGACATAGGAATGCTATGTACCTGGTATAAAAGTAAGGTAAGTAAGTCATTTTGTAAAAACTAAAAACCGATACTGATAATTTTCAATGTTAAATTTTAATGCCATTATCGTCCAATAATGACTATAGAGCTATATAATTTGACATCCCTCATTAGGTTTTAAATATTTCTTTATCAGTCTGATCATGTCTTAGTTATTGCTTTGTCCAAAATTTGCCTTTCAGTTTTTCCATCTTTCTATGTGCAGCTTAATATTAGTGTTGCTTCATCATAATTCTCTGTTCTTGAATACTCAGACTTCACCTTTCCCAGAAATGATGGATACCTGCAAGGAAGAGAGCATTGGAGGGACACGAGAGTGAGCAGACTTCAGCGCCTCCACTCTTGGTGCAGATCAGCTGGGCTCGTGGTGCAGGCTTTCCATTGGGTAGACATTTCACAGCCTCTGAGGAACATACCAAATGACATCACATACTGGCAAGGTCAAAAAATGGGCAAGAAGAAGACCCCTGGATGAGTGGGAACCGGAGCTTACCGATGCAGTCCTTCTTGTTCCAGTGGAGTTTCTGTCCTGGTGGACACACACACTCATAACTACCCTTTGTGTTTATGCAGCCGTGCTCACAGCTTCCGTTGTTGATGCTGCACTCATCGATATCTAACACAGCAAAACAGAGAGCAAGCAACAAATACATTCAATAGAAGCTATTTCTTCCTTATTCAAGGCTGCATGCTTGACTCTGCATCAATGCTCACCTCCACAGTGCGTAAGGCCATAGAGGATGTAGCCTTTGTTGCACAAGCACTCAAAGCTGCCAGGGTAGTTAATGCAGGTGTGGTCACAGGCCCTCTCAAAGGAGCACTCATCAATGTCTGATGGAGAGCAAAAACAAACAGCTTTAGGTTTCCAAAAGTATTCATGCCGCTTAAACTTTTTTTCATTTTGTATCACAACAACGACAATCTGTGATGTGTTTCGTTTTCACCTTATATGACAGACCAACACAAAGTAGAACATTATCGTAAGGTGGAGAGAAAACTGATATATGGTGTGTGACTTTTTTTTGCAAATAATAGAATGCACCTGAGATAAATAATCAGGTCATTAGCTATGGGGCTGTTTGTGCATTTACATGCTTAACAATTGATTTGAGGGAACAGCTCAAAGCAAATATTCTTTTAAAAAATTTGATTCAATAAACAAAGTGTTAAGAAGTCATTGTAAATAGATGACTTAATGTAAAATCTCACTGGGGTTAAAGTGTTGTCAGTGCACATGTTAATCTAACATGTTCTACTGGAGTTTTATGGTCAGAGGAAGTTAGTCTTGATCCTAGATGTTTGCTCAGCAAACAGTCCAGGCAAATGTCCCTGAGAGGACATCGGAAAGGTTCGCCCGTGCGGTTGGAGCTAGTCAGACCAGTCCGGTTTACATAAACTGAGAAGCAGCACACAGAGTCATGCTTACAACAAAGCCCACCTTTCATTCATAAGGTTTTAGCATAGGAGGAAATAAATCAACCTGATGTGGTCTTTGACCAGGTTCTGAAGGTGAACACAACCACACAACAGACACACAGTCATTATGAAACAGATGTGAAGGCAAAACAGACAAGTACGGCACATGATCCAATTTTGAAAACCACTTTTCAAATTCAAAATTCAATTCAAAAATACTTTATTGATCCCAGAGGGAAATGAAGTGTTGTTGTAGCTCATAACTAATTCCTTCTTCAAGGAGTTGTTGTAGGTCATGATGGCTGTGGGGAGAAAGGATTTCCTGTGATGCAGGAAAACTGAAGAAGCCTCCGACAGAAAACACTCTGTCTCTTCTGAAGAAGATGCTCAGAGTTAGCCATAATCTCCTCTTCTTCCACAGTCTTTAGCAGAAGTACTTTAAGTAGATTTTGTATCTTATGACATCTTATCGCTTAGACTTCTTTAGTCTGTAGGTATTTTTTTTTTTTTTATCTGCCCTCAGTTTCCACTTTAGTATTTCTGGACTCTCACTGGGCCACTCCAGCCCCCTATTCTTTTTTTCTTTTCTGTTGCAGATTCGATGCAATAATTAGAGTAATGATCATGCCTCAGGAACCAGTTTGGGTCACGTACAATCAGACAGTAGTCCTCCTTGTTGACTAAAGAACACTTTGGTATCCAGATAAATGTATTTAGTTCAAATAGGTTCTTAGGCCACAAATTTAGCACAGATTCTCATCCATCCACCACCATGCTTGACAGTTACTATGAGGGTCTTGTGCCAAGTACTTCCAGTGGAGCATTATGACCAGACTTCTCTATTTTGGCTACTTTTGTCCAAAAAACATTCAGCAATACATCTTGTGGGTCACACAGTCAAAGTGGTTTTGCCCCCTGGTGGCAGAGACGGGAAGCCACCGGACTGTGGAGGGGGCAGGATGTCAAAAACCCGCGACTAACAGAAGAAGACCTGCAGCAAGGCTTGGCTGCAGTATCTACTGAGAACGTAGTTTTCACAGTAAAGTAAATATTGAATGATGAAGAGCTCCATGTCTGATCTACTGACCTAAAAGGAAAAGACCAATCTGATCCAAATTGGCACAAAAAGTAAGGATATTAGTGTTTGATTGATATCTTTCTATGTTGAAACAATGCTTCTTGGTTATTACTCTTACATCATTTGAAAGCCTGTTTATATCCCTATAAGTGCTGCCATCTGTAAAAACAAATTACTGCTATTAATCTTTTTTTTCTTTTTTTATTGCATCAGATGTTTGAAGAAATGATCCATTTTGACAATTTAATGGTTTGTTCGTTTTACAAAAACGGTTCTCATTAATATATGAGAGAAGAGTACTTAACTAAAATCTAGCACCTCTTCCCTATTGCTGTAAAGCAGCTTGGTTACCCAATGCAGTGGGATGGCATCCCATTCTTCAACCGGCATTTGCTGTGAATCCAGTCCAATAAAATATACAAAATAGGAATCAATAGCAGAATACAATGCTTGTCATTGTTAAAGAGTACTTAGCGGGTTTTGATAGGAGCAACACACACTCACAATCATGCTTATTTCCATTACAAATGTAGCACCATAGCAAGAGAAACAAGTGAAAATATAAATCTATCACCATGACGTCTCTGGCATGGTATGTTAGGTGGGGCACAGCAACTCAACACCTAGCTGCAGCAACAAATTCTTCTGTGATGCTGAGATTGATCTGACTTAGATAACCAATATTTATTGCTAGTTTATTTGATTAATTTAATATTAAATTAACCTCATAAAATGGCACACATCCACACACTACAAACACAATTTTATTTTTGTGTAGTCACCACTTCACCATATTCCAAATATATATATATATATATATATATATATATATATATATATATATATATATATGCATATATGTTGATTTTCACCAATTTTCAAGTGGTTGGCGAAAAAAGAAAAAATCACAAATAAAAACATTGCAACCTTTGTTGCAATTTTTCACAAAATCTGCCGCAACAGCAGGTATTTTAGGCCTGAACAATCAGAAAAAAGTAATGCAAAATCCTGAAGGGACGGATCATTCACGTGCAGCAGGTCGTAACATCCAGGGGGAACTAAACTCAGTGCTAATATTGGTTATCATGACAGGGTATTCCTGCAGTTTCTGCCCAAAATATTTTTAAAACGCACATCCAAATCAAAATTGGAGTTGTTCTTGAACTATTTGAAGTAGAGATATGGCTGGGGTCTCTTTGGGAAGAAAATACTCTGAAATTTGTCCCAGAGCAGTGAAAATATGTCTAAGTGTAATTGTTGCCAACTTATATATTTTTTAATACAGTCAAAAAGCTAACATTTTGTGTCCACTTATTAAAATTTAGAAAATACAAGCTCAAACAATAGTTACAGAATTGTGTGGCGACCCTAAAAACATTGTGGGTCTAAATACCTTTATCCACAAAAATGACATTAATAAACCAAAAAAAGAGCATTTTACATCCTACATGATCCACTAAAGCTCAAAGGTGCCTAAACAAGGTTCAATGTGTGCCAAATTTTCTATTTCCTTCTGATTAAAATAACTCCCCAGAATTACCACTGTATTGTCTCAAACAAAGCTCAATGTTGCATAATAACAATAAATTGTGTATTGACACGGAACTCAAACGATTACCTACTGTGCGTAACAGTGCATAATCCTTTCCTTTCTGTGTTTGGATAAGCCTCTTTACGCTCGCCATTTATTATTACAAAGATAAGGTCTGACCCCTTGGGTGACCATTTTTAGCATTCTATTTGCTATTCTATGCATCAATCATCAGATCTCTTCGCTGTGCTTGGTTCATCAAATTCGATTTTATTTTTATTTTTGTTGAAAATGTGCAACAGTAGAAGGTATAATCTGTTTCCTACTGGGTCAAGTAAGGTGTCGATTAAAAGTATACACTTTTAAGCTTACATTGAGAAAGATATTTTTTATAGTAAACACATTGGCGGACGTGACATCACAGGTCAAAAGTCACTTCCTATGACAAATCACGAAAACTCAAATTTTTTGGAAGAGTTTTCGTGATGATTTTCGTGGAAGAACTTAGGCTCTTATTTTACAATTTTTATGGATTTGTTTTGCTAGATACCAACAACTCCAATGGAGGTCTTTGATCGGACCCATATGGATCTAAAAAGACAGTTTTTGATCCAGATGGAGTGGTTTTTTCATGTAAAACGGACCACTAAGCAGTAAGTTCAAAAGTTTCTTTTCACTTCTTGAGTGTGGGTTAGGATTGACAAAAGGGCTTGTTGCACTTACAGTGGTCATTGTAATCTTATTAGGCATCTATAATTGAAATCACAAGGCTGTCAGGTTTCCAATTATATAAGATATGTATATGTTAACAAAAGCTGGTTTACAGAGTAGCGGCTTTCAACCACCAACCATTTAGTGGGCCTGTGGCGGGCCCTAGGAATGCTAAGGGGTTAATGGTGCCATGTAGAGTTGGAGTAACCACCAGTGATATTAGCTGTGCTGGGTTATACAAAATTTTCTTGCTTCATTTACAGTGGGGCAAAAAAGTATTTAGTAAGCCACCGATTGTGCAAGTTCTCCCACTTAAAATGATGACAGAGGTCAGTAATTTTCATCATAGGTACACTTCAACTCTGAGAGACAGAATGTGAAAAAAAAATCCAGGAATTCACATTGTAGGATTTTTAAAGAATTTACTTGTAAATTATGGTGGAAAATAAGTATTTGGTCAATAACAAAAATTCAACTCAATACTTTGTAATATAACCTTTGTTGGCAATAACAGAGGTCAAACGATTACTATAGGTCTTTACCAGGTTTGCACACACAGTAGCTGGTATTTTGGCCCATTCCTCCATGCAGATCTTCTCGAGAGCAGTGATGTTTTGGGGCTGTCGCCGAGCAACATGGACTTTCAACTCTCTCCACAGATTTTCTATGGGGTTGAGGTCTGGAGACTGGCTAGGCCACTCCAGGACTTTCAAATGCTTCTTACGGAGCCACTCCTTCGTTGCCCGGGCGATATGTTTTGGATCATTGTCATGTTGGAAGACCCAGCCACGTTTCATCTTCAAAGCTCTCACTGATGGAAGGAGGTTTTGGCTCAAAATCTCACGATACATGGCCCCATTCATTTTTTCCTTAACACGGATCAGTCCTCCTGTCCCCTTAGCAGAAAAACAGCCCCAAAGCATGATGCTTCCACCCCCATGCTTCACAGTAGGTATGGTGTTCTTGGGATGCAACTCAGTATTCTTCTTCCTCCAAACACGACGAGTTGAGTTTATACCAAAAAGTTCTACTTTGGTTTCATCTGACCACACAACATTCTCCCAATCCTCTGCTGTATCATCCATGTGCTCTCTGGCAAACTTCAGACGGGCCTGGACATGCATTGGCTTAAGCAGGGGGACACATCTGGCACTGCAGGATTTGATTCCCTGTCGTTGTAGTGTGTTACTGATGGTAACCTTTGTTACTTTGGTCCCAGCTCTCTGCAGGTCATTCACCAGGTCCCCCCGTGTGGTTCTGGGATTTTTGCTCACCGTTCTCATGATCATTTTGACCCCACGGGATGAGATCTTGCGTGGAGCCCCAGATCGAGGGAGATTATCAGTGGTCTTGTATGTCTTCCATTTTCTGATAATTGCTCCCACAGTTGATTTTTTCACACCAAGCTGCTTGCCTATTGTAGATTCACTCTTCCCAGTCAGGTGCAGGTCTACAATTCTTTTCCTGGTGTCCTTCGAAAGCTCTTTGGTCTTGGCCATAGTGGAGTGTGGAGTCTGACTGTTTGAGGCTGTTGACAGGTGTCTTTTATACAGATAACGAGTTCAAACAGGTGCCATTAATACAGGTAACGAGTGGAGGACAGAAGAGCTTCTTAAAGAAGAAGTTACAGGTCTGTGAGAGCCAGAGATCTTCCTTGTTTGCAGTGACCAAATACTTATTTTCCACCATAATTTACAAATAATTTTTTTTTAAATCCTACATTGTGAATTCCTGGATTTGTTTTTCACATTCTGTCTCTCACAGTTGAAGTGTACCTATGATGAAAATTACTGACCTCTGTCATCATTTTAAGTGGGAGAACTTGAACAATCGGTGGCTGACTAAATACTTTTTTGCCCCATTGTATGTACAGCGAACATCTGATAGTTTGTGTGTTTTGCCAATAAAGCTTGTTAGCAGCAAGGGTTAAATGATTTTAACTTCAACAGTAGACACAGATGTGTGTGTATTGGAAAAACCTTGCAGCTATCGGCAGTGCGATGCGTTGGCAAAGGTCTGCTTATAACGGTGACGCCGCATCAGAGCAACGCTGTTATGTGGCTGACACCACTCAACACCACATACTTAAGACTTAAAATACACAACCAGTGAACCCGAGCCAATCCAACATATACGCAACACTGTTTGTGGACACACACCAAAAGCGTGAAAACGCGCCACATGCCCCCAGCTGGATGCTTAAACATTCGCACCTTGAAGCGTGTACAAAGCAAACTGGTCGCGCTTCAAATACGGTATTTTCACGCGCAAACTGGCCTTCAGCGGACCTGGGGCTAGAGTGCATCTGACGGTGGATAATGGACCGAGCTGACGGAGGACTGCGTGTTCGGCCCGGGCTTCAGCGGAGCTGGTGCTAGAGTGCATCTGCCGGTGGATTATGGATTATGGTCTCCGATCTGATGGAGGACAGAGTGGATTACGTGTTCGGCCTGGCCTCCGGTAGACCGCTGCACTGGGGGTTTGGTGAGCTACAGATACAGTCTAGCTACGGCGGAGGGATCCATAAACAGCAGCGAGCCTCTCATAAACACCGGCTCCTCGCCGCCCGGAGAACGTTGCCTACTCGCCCAGTTTGTGCCGTGAAGGTCCAAGCTTCACCTGCCGACTCACCAACTACATTTCCGAGCAGCTGTCCATCTGTCTGCGGTTCGTAAAAGTTTAGAATGCTTGTGCAAAATGGGACGTGGTGTGGGAGCTGCTACCAGGAAACCAGGTGAGGAGGCCGTTTCAAGGCTCACTTATAGGCCGAGACGTGCTTTTACAGCAACAACGGCTCTTTTAAGAGCTGCTTAAGAGCATTCCTGTCTAAATAGTTTAACCTATTTATAATATTTATTTTTTTCTGTCTCTGTATTGAAAACTGCTTGTGTCATGTAGCTCGGGGTGATTAGCCACGATGTTTATCAGTATTTCCTCCATGTCCTGCTGAGGCTGTGACTCCATGACAGTCACAGAATCACTGAAACTCTGTCCCCTGATTGGTTGACGCGGCGCGAATTGAAGCTGAAGTTCAGAGATTTTCAACTTGAGCAGACTTTTTGAACGCCTAATTCGTACAAATCCTCCGCGCGAATAGGGCAGAAAAGCTTTTTCGCGATGCAGATCTGCTTCTGATCTAAAGCGGGACCCCCTGCCGTACTTCAGCCCGCTCCTGCATTGACAAAACATGTTCACCTGACTCGCTGCTTGCTTAATTCGCTTTTGGTGTGTACGTACAGTTAGGGTTTTGGTGTTGGGGGAAAAAATAATTTGTGTTTGCCTGATTGTCTGCCACACTTGCTGTGACTTGTAAGCAGGAATTTGCCTTTGGTCATGCAAACTTAGTGCGTTCAGAAAGCCTCCAAAAACGCAACACACATCTAGGGAAGGAACTAACAGATGCATTAACATCATGCTTGACCTTCCCCTACTTATGCAGTAACTCTGCTTTGATTACTTCAAACAATTACATTATAATATTACAGTCAGAAATTTCTTAAAAGGACCGGGCTGCAGTAAACTATATATAGGACCAGAATAAACCGATTTTTAATGGTATAGCCAAAATATGAAACCATGCCCTTATGTATCTTAAGAACCAAATAGATTATTGACAAAAAAGAGGGCGACAACTGACCTTTGCATGTCCGTTCATCTGTGAGAAGCTTATGTCCTTTCTGGCAGCTGCACTCGTAGGAGCCCACCGTGTTTCGGCAGAAGTGATCACAGCCCCCGTTGTTCTCCTCACATTCATCGATATCTGTATTGATTCAATCAGAGGGTAGAACCAGCAGTGGTAATTATTAACATATGAAAAAAGTAAAAAAAGTAAATAAAAACAAATTGAAATTCAACTCACACATCTCTTCCTTAAAGACAATCAACAATGGAGCACCTCAGGGTTGTGTACTATCACCCATCCTCTACACGTTCTACACAAATGACTGCCAAGCATCACCTTCAGCTCACACTTTAAGTGTGCTGGCTGGTTTTCTATATGTTGATGTTCTCATCTGTAGACGGTTTTAAATGGGAGGTACATTGTTTCATTCAGTGGTGCACAGACAACCTTTTACATATTAATGTTAGGAAAACAATAGAAATGCTCACAGACCTTAGAAATATCCGTCTACACATAAAGGATCAATGGTGAACATGTAGAGTGGGTCTCAACTTACAAAGAATTAAGAGCTGAAATAGAAAATAAATAAATTAAACTCTAACATTTGGTGTTATTTCTTAGGAAACTGAACATTTTCAGATGAGACTGTAGATGGGCCATTCAGTACACAGTGGGGCTCGGTTACTGAAAAATATGCTAAGACCAAATTATTTTCCTGAACATTTCACCTGAAGGACTATTTGTACCTTTAAGAAACTATATTAGGTATAAAATCTCAATTAATAATGATGTTTTAATTATTGATGTCGCTCTAAACATTTTTTTTTGAGACATGGTTAAAGATTTGAGAAAAAACTAGCCATAAGTCTACATCAGCTAGTGCATAGAACAGTATGTAGAATGAGAAAATATTTATATTAATATCCCATATTTTTCTAAGACAATCATAAATATATATATTTTTTCATGTAACAGTGTTGAAAGGATCAGTTTGACAATATCAGTTTGATTATAAAAACAATTAAAGATTGCTAAGAGAGTATGCTAACACTTACTTCTCTTTACTGAACAGGAAAAAACTTGAGCAATATCACTTATTTGATGCCAAGGAACTGGACTGAACAGTTCTTTTAAAAAAAGAGGGAGATTGGTTTGCTGTCAATAGTGAACAAAACTGGAGGCTATAAATAAAATGTCCTATTTTATACATATTTTATTTTCCTCATGTTTTTCTCAAAATCAGAATCATTGCCGTTACTCAACTGTACAGAGGATAAAAACATGTTTGGGCTCTTTACAAAGGTAACACCCCTTAGTTTCACCCATAGCAGTCAGAATCACTGTAGGTATGACTGATAAAAAGTTAGTCACGTTAGAACTCAGAAAAAATATCAATTTCTTCGTCCTTGCCTAAATTTTCTTTGTGAAACTGAAGGTGTCTAAAGCAACAGTAGGTAGTTGGGGACTGAAACACACTATGTGCCAAAAAAAAAAAAAAAAAACTTGTTGACTACCACATTTTAAATTTGAAAATAATATATATTAAATTATATTTTATACATTTTGAGATTACATAATGGAGGGGCATGCACAGGCCTGTAATGTTGCAGAAAGGTAGTTATGTCCCAGGACTTGTACATCTTCATGGTAAGGAGTCAAACTGAAAACTAATTTCTACGATATAATTCCAATTACATAAAAATGTTAAACATAAAATGAATTTCTGTAACCTTTTGGGATCAGACAAAGTTTCTATTCTATTCTATTCTATAATTAATCGCATAAGTATATAGCCCCTTCAAGTAGGTAAAAAGTAGATGCACTTTTGTCTGCACTTTTGTCTGTTCTAGCATCACGCTGGGGGCATATGGCGCGTTTTGACGCTTTTGGCGTGGACACAGTCTATGTGGACAGGTCTCAATAAACTTCTCTAGCTCTGACAAGTTGTGGGGATCAGCTGTAAACAGCCCTTTTAATGCACGGTCACAAATTCTCTACCAGATTAAGGTCTGGGCTTTGACTGGGCCACTCTGGGCTTTGACTGGGCCACTCCACAACATCCATCTTTGTTGTCTTCAAACCATCTCTGTGTAGCTCTTGCTTGATGCCTCGGGTCGTTATTTTGGTGGATAATAAATGTTCCCTGAAGCTGTGGTTCTCAGTAGCACATTAGCCATAATGTGCTACTGAGAATTAGCCATAAGCCAGTAGGGTTACTGAATTTGCCCAGAAGATGCTACTGGAGCCAACATATCTTCTATTTCTTAAGAATAGGTTAAGTTTATCTGTTTCTGCCACTTCTCAATTTTTAAGATGTATTTTATTTTAGCTATGTATTTGCTGTTTTCATTGTCCAACTCATGATATGCTTTAAGTATTTTTTCATTAGTATTGTGGCAAATTTCTTTCTTTCTTTCTTTCTTTCTTTCTTTCTTTCTTTCTTTCTTTCTTTCGTTCTTTTGTTCTTTCTTTCTTTCTTTGATGCACAGACTTGGCCCACCTGAACCTATCCTGGCAGAGTAATACAGGTTTACATTAACCTTGAAAACAATGCTCCTATGAACTTGAAAACTCAACTGAAGACCTATTAACGTGGCCTGTTGCATCACAACCAAACTATCTAAAACTAGGACCGTACTATTTGATAGAGATTGATAGCGAAGTGGAAGTTAAAAGATATTTTCAAAAAGAGAAAATCTGAAAAATGTTATGTGCATATTTATTCAGCCTACTGTGATCTGAATAAATCTCTCCACCTGAGTGTGGTTTAATCATAGATAAATCCAGCTACATGTGTTCAAATATGAAAAAAATCTGGTCAAAATAAACTTATGAGTTAATATATGAGTTACCAGTTATTGTACAGGAATTCCAAGTTACAAATTCTGACATACTACTACTAATACTGCTACTACTAATAATAATAACATTAATAATAAAATGCAGTCACCCATAAGGAGCTGTTTTTACTGGCAACCACAGACCTCATGGTAAATTTGGTTTTACCAAAACCTCCAAAATTCTTTCTCTGACTCATCAAATGTAGCGTATGCTAAGAAGAACTTTCAAAGCTTTCTAAACTTTCCTTTTCCTCATATCTAATTTTGAACTCTTTGGATGATAGAGTCTTTATTAGTTATGTCTTTTAAAATATTTGTCAAAAAGATCAAGATGTACAAAAGATCAAGCTGAAGAGATTTAAAAGATCAACAAGGAGTAGGTTAAAAACAAAAAAATTGAACCACTCAGCCTCAAACAAGGACAGAGGACAAAAGTCTGACAGATTAAACAGCCTAAGCCCTTTTTGATTGGTGCTTTAAGTGATGGAAACTATTAGGGATTAGCAGCTAAATCCCAGGAGCTACCAAATGGATTGAGCAATATGCCAGTGAGAAATAAGGGGGAAGACGGAACAGAGTAGAACGGGAGATAAAAGAGAAGGGAACTGGAAAACATGGGAGGGAAGAGGACAGAGGAAATCTTGTGAAACTAAAAGGCAAGTGAAAAAGAAAGAAAAGTAAGAATATATATATTAAGAGTTAATAGCGGGTAAAATGAGGGATGTATAGGAATATGTGATAATCTGGGTTTTGGTCTTGATTGTTGGTTTGTTGACTTTGCCAAAACTAACACCAAACTTTTCTCCTTTGTTTAAACTCTGTATTTGTTTGAGTGGCACAGTCATTGGGCTGAGTTTTGTTCATGTTCAAGATAATTATGTCACACGCTCTACTGTATTTTCTCAGTTGCCTATATTTCAAGGCCCTTGGTCATCTGAAATCAACTGTTCTAGCTACCTAGTGTTGAAAAAAACTAATGGTCTACTGTTTGGCTGGTGCCAACCACTGGTATTTTGAAGGTGGAATTCATCCATACATGTTCTCATTCTGCTTTCATCCTTGCAGGAGAGACTAGTGTCTATCTCCAGTGGTCAAAGACCAAGGTAAAAGCAGAGAGCGCCTTGGACAGATTGCCAGATCTCACACACAAACACACATATGCACACACACACACACACACACCTAACACCCTCTTCCTCTCCTTTGGATAATGGTTTGGTCAATTTTTACCTTCTAAAAAGCCACTGCAAGCCTAATAAATTGCAACTGATCTGATATAAGGTCTGCCTGTAGAAGCTCAGCCTAGCCCTAGGAGTTTAACTCTCCTAGCACAAGAAGGAACCTGATTTTTAATTTGAAGAGCTCAAAGGGGTTTGACTGTGGAGAGAAACCGGACAAGGAAAGCTACAGTCTCTGTCCTTTTCATTGGCAAACAAATCAGCATTAGGAGATCCTCTAGACTCTGGTAACCAAGAAATTTACTGGCACAGTATAGCACTAATAAAGCATATGGTTAGCATAAAAAAATCTCGAAGCTCTTGTCAAAATCTTTTGATTTAATCTATTTGACTTTTTTTTTTATGGTTACCTGCTGGGTGGTATTAGTTATGTTTAAGGTAGGGCCTTGCAATGCCAACTGACCCTTCACATTGTAACATTCCTGTTTTCATGAACCGATTTTGATAAGATTCTCTGAGACCCTTGTCCTCACTGCCATGTGTGCTGAAATACCAATGGTTCCAGAATGCATATACCATGTAGTCCAATCATCTGCCATCTTGTAACTTATTCCTTTTCCCTTGTTACACAACACTGACTGACATGGGGAAATCTGTTGTCTCATTAACCATAAAACTAGGTTTGTGTTAACTAAATATTTTCTATATTTGATTGTAATTTTGGAATGGCAAAGGAAAAATCTCAAAACCCTCTATCATTTCCACAGATTACAATTCGCAACTCTGACTACTTGGAGACATTTTTAAATTTATGGACAAAGCGCAGGTAACATCAATCAAGTTTCCAATGAGAACATCTGAGCATCATCTGAGACCAGGACACTGTACCCAATGCATCTTGCTATCCAGAAGCTAACAGTGCATTGCAGAGTTACGGTGGCACGGACAGCTGTACACAGAGTGGCGGTGATGGATGCCGACTATTTACTAATGAAGAGGGAGCGTGTGCTGTTGGATTTCCTTCCGCTGAAAACAATCAGGGAAAGCTCTCATTGAGAGAATCTTTACAAATTATGGTCAGCCTAATAATAATATTTAATTTTATTTTTGGGATCCCAGAGTTCTTATCTCAAGAACAGAATCTTATTTGTGTCAATGGGCAATTTTTCATCAGAACAAACAGAAATCACATGTGGGGTCGCCCAGGGCTCCATCCTAGGGCCCATGCTATTTAACGTTTACATGCTTCTGCTGGTCCAGATTATAACAACCAATAACATTAGCTATCATAAGTATGCAGATGATACTCATCTTTACATTACAATGTTACTATAATAACTTTTTCCTGATGAACAAAAACAAAACCGAATTATTTTTGGATGTAAAGAGTAAAGGTCAAGAGTCAGTACACAGCTTCCATTGATAAAGCTAGAAACTACTGAACAAGCCAATAATCCAGGTGTTGTGATGGACTCAGACCTGAACCTCCAGGATCACATAAAGGCAATAACAATGTCAGCCTTCTATCATCTGAAAGACTTTTCTAGGATTAGAGGACTAATGTCGTGACAGGACCTCGAAAACTCATCCATGCTTTTATCTTCTGATCGATTACTGCAACAGCGTCCTCACAGGTCTGGCTAAAAAGTCAGTCAGAAAGCTGCAGCTGATTCAGAACACTGCTGCTCGAGTCCTAACTAGAACCAGGAAAGTAGGACACTCCCTGTGCATGAGAGAAGACTTAAAACACTTGTACTAGTTTATAAATCACTAATTGGCTTGGCACCAAAGTATGTTGAAGATCTATTGTAGCTATACAAACCCCCCAGACCACTCAGATCTTCTTATTTCAGTCTACTCAGCTTCCCTAGAATTAGAACTAGGCATGGAGAAGCAGCTTGCAGTTTCTATGCTCCTCTAATTAGGAACATACTTCCAGGAGACTGGAAAGCTGCTGAAACACTGAGTTCTTTTAAATCCAGGCTAAAAACCCATCTGATCAGAGCTGGCTTTGAGTAATGTAATTTTTAATGTATCACTATTGCTGTTTTTACTTGATCCTCTACTGTTTTATTGCTGTTTTTTTATTTTCTTCTTCTTCTTTACTTGTCATATGTTCTGTGTGTTTTATGTGTCACTGCTGTTTTTACTTTCATGTGAAGCACCTTGAATTATCCTGTTGTTGAACATGTGCTATACAAATAAAATTATTTTGCCTTACCTAGCCTTTGATCATCTTTATTAAAGACGTCTCTGGATCCTTAAACCTAGTTTATACTTCTCCATTTTGATGGAGACGGAATGACCCAGCCAGCATCATTATCCATTGACGCCAGGGCTCTCCATCACCTACGCAAGGACGGACGGAGTCGAGCCCCATTTTCTAACTATCCATCTCTGTCAGCGGAGAGTATATCACTGTGATTGGTCAGGTCAGCAACAGCTGGAGATTGAATCACCAGAGCAGGGCTCTATAGTCACTGTAATCAGTGGTTAATGCAGTGTTTTGACACTTCATGCTTTATATTGAAAATGTATCTACTCTGGTCTTTTGGCGATTTTGAGCACAAAAAGGGGTAGAGAAACATCAAAACATTCTGCTTTGTTTGTTTACATGTTTTTGTTTTAAAGTTTTCTATGAGCTGCACTTCTAGTAAAAAGCCTTAAAGCTAATTCCAAACTTATTTTCTGTCGTCTGTTGCTCCTTGAGGGGGGGGAATGCGTTCACAAGCTGAACAAAACTCTAATTACCAGAAACTACGCTGCAATGGAAGCCAAAACCGCCATAAAAAGTTATACACCCCTGCTGTCCTGGTTGCTAATTGCTTTGCAACACAGAAAAATCTACGGAGAACGGAGAGAAAGAAAAGGAGTACTATAAACTAAAAATGTCTCAGTCAATACGTCTACGTCTGGGTGCAAAGTTGCTGTCGAAGAAGTATAAACTAGGCTTTATGCACATTTTGCATGTCTGTCTATAGGTCTTCAAATGAACGTTCATGACATAACATAAAATCACTATTTTAAGGTTACCCATGTTACAAGATCTATGAATGTACCCTAACTCACCCGATGACTGATGGAGATATGCAAAATGTTAACATATCTATTATTCTTCTCACTAACCTTTTTCCAAAGGTGTTCAACATTCAACGCCTCCTACAAGGTCTATGAGTGCCCCCAAGTGGACAAATAAAGATCATGTTAAGATGCTCCAACCAATCAGCGTTGTGAGACGATCTGATTTCTCAGGAGCAAACGGTGTCCTTAGAGTGTAATTTGAGATTAAGACATTTTTTTTATGTGGTCATTACGGCAGAATTTAAGTAGTATTTGTTATGATTCCTCTGCAGTGGTCCATAAGGTGTGGTGTTTTTTGAAATATTTAAATATCACATTGTGAACTGAAGATTCTGTTTGTTTGTTTTTTAAAGGTTCTCAATGCACTTTCTACATCTGAATACATTTTTTAAGATTTGTCTCTGTTTTTGTCCTGTTCACATCTTTCCTGCTATTTTTACTATTTCATGTCTAACCGGAAGTACAGTTAGCTCCAATGAATTTAATTCAAGTCATTAACATATTTCTGTTTTCCTAAGGTTTCCTAAGAGGGACAGCTGCATAAAACCAAGATCCAAATTTCAGTCCCATTTGTTTCTTTTGTAAAATTTGAGTTAAGAAGTACACAAATTATGCTACTGCTGGTTCAAGAAAGGTTCACGAAAACTTCAGGAATAAAAAAAACTGAGATCATTCCACAATTTTTACTCGCTGCCTATATTGTTTTCGCTCCAGTGCCTCTGTAAGACCAATGAATACAACCCTGGGCTTACCCAAGACAGACAAACACGGCTTTTTAATTATCTTGCTGGCTGAAAACACTGGCAGAATCACAGCATCTGCCCACACTTAATGGGCACTCTGAGGGTGGTTAGGGGTAGATAATTACCCTTAATGAAGCTTAAATGTCTTTTGAGCCTAAGTAAATACATTAAGCTAAAGCACGTCTTGAAATGATAAAGTCTGCAAAACGGAGGACAGATAAACGCAAGTCAGGCATCCTAAAGTTTCACTGCCAATGTGATTTGAATGGTCTCAACTTTGACTGAGTTCCAGTTTTTTGCTTCTATACAGTCAGATAAGGATAGACTGATTGTGTTTGAAGAATTGGTCTATAAAATTAATAAAGTGAGTTTGGGGCTGGAGCGACTGTGGTTCGCTAGGTAGAGTAGTTGGCTTGTAATTGGAGGTTTTGGGCTCAGTTCCATCTTTTACTTTTCACAAGTCGATGTGCCCAAGAGCAAGGAACTTAAATCCCATGTTGCCGACTGATGTGTGTGTATTGGTGTAATTAGTGTAGTGGCTCTATCGCAAAGCATGGTCAATATGACTAGAAAAGTGCAACATAAGTATAGTCCATTTACCATTTTCAAAAAGAGGAAGACAATTTTTTTTTAGATCTAACAGATTTAGATATGAGCCCTCCAATAAAGTGGATTTAAGGCGTATACAGTGAGGACAATAAATATTTTATACACCCTGGATTATTCAGTAGTTCAGTAATTCCCATCTTTGGTACACCTCAACTGTGAAAAAACATCCAAAACATCTTGTATGATTTTTAAATAATTAATTTACATTTTACTGAAAGAAATAGATATCTAATCACCTACAACCAACAAGATTTCTGGCTCTTTGAGACCAGTTAGTTTGTCTTTATGAAGCCATCCTATCCTCCACTCATTACCTAGATTAATTGCACCTGTTTGAACTCGTCACCAGTACAAAAACGACACCTGTCCAGACACTCAGTCAATCTGACTCCAACTTCTGCACCATAGGCAGACCAAAGAGCTGTCTAAGGACACCAGGGCTAAAATTGTAGACCTGTGTAGGGCTGGATGACAGGAATAAAGCAAACAGCTTGGTGAGGATGCAACAACGGTTGCAGCAATTATTAAAAAATGTAAGAAGCTCAAGATGACTGTCAGTCTCCCTCAGACTGGGGCTCCATGCAGGATCTCAACTCTTGGGAGTAGCAATTATGATTATGAGAAAGGTGAAGGGGAACAGCCCAGAACTACACAGGAGGTCCTGGTCAATGATCTCAAGAGAGCTGCTACCATTGTCTCAAAAGTTACAATTGCAACACACCACGCTGTAATGAATTAAAATCTTGAAGCACATGAAAGGTTCCACTACTCAAGCCTGCACATGTCCAGGCGTATTGGAGTTTGCTAAACATTGTCTGTATGATCCAGAGCAGGAATGGGAGAATGTCAAGAGGTCGGTTTATACCAAAATAGAACATTTTGGTATAAACTATACTAACCATGATTGAAGGAAGGAGGATGATGCAAACAATCCCAAGAACACAATTCTTAGTTTGAAGCAGGTGGGTGGAAACATCATGCTCTGGAAGTGCTTTTCTTCAAAAAGGGACAGGATGACTGCTCTTTATTGAAGAGACCATGTTTGGGGCAAAGTATTGTGAGATTCTGGGAAACAACCTCTTTCACTTAGTAGGGGTATTGAAGATGGGTCCTGGCAGGGTTTTTCAGGCATGATCGTCCTAGAGTGATAGCCAGTCTCCAGACCTGAACCCAGCAGGAAATCTAGTTGAAATCCGAAAGATCTTGAGAAGAGCTGTACGGTGGAGCGAACCAAAATCCCTGCTGCAGTGTCCGCAAATCTGATCAAGAACTGTCTCTCGATCATTTTTTTTCTACAATATCAAATAAATATTTCTTGAGATAAAATTATAATTAAATATTTAACAATCATACAATGTGATTTACTCGATCTTAAGGTGTACCTACGAAGAAAATTACAGATCTTTTCTTTGTGAATGGGAAAACTTAAAAAATCCACTCAAACTTTGAAGTGTCATTGGGGAGGATGTGTCTATTTCTTAGTAATTTGTAAGGTAATTTTAAATGGAAATAATTAAGGAGAAATAATATTTTGGTCACAGTTTATAAAAGTTAATGTCAAAAGAGATAAAGTAAAGTTTTTCTTCTATAATCACACATGCATCCTGTCCATTTTAATTGATAAATGGTTAGCTAACATTATATTATTACTTCAAAAAATGCAAATATTCCATTAGTTCTGGGTTTTATATTGGAAAATGTTGATGTTTAACTGGAAAGATGCTTGCCAGGTGATCTCTATATGACTCTTTGCCATGTATAATTGAAAATATTTTTGTTTAATTTTAACCCTTAAACTTCCCATGACTCCTGTCTCTCGCCTCTTATGTTTTTCCCCGTTTCTACCCGTTAATTGTCCGGATGTTCATTGTGCCTACCTGTAAGTTATGTTACTAATTTTCGTCATTAACACCCTTTGATACTCACCTGTTGCTAGTGATAGCCAAATTAAGGTTTCCGAAGCATTGATGCTTGTATTAAAATAACACACACAGTCTTGACTCTTTTGAGTTCAAGAATAAGCAGATAAAAAATAGTGAAATAAGCGTATTCACATGAATGGACTCATCTGTGGGTTTTTCTTGTGTTTTTTTTTACACAGAAACATCTGGATCGCCTAAGGGCAATGTGGAATTTTAATGAGGATGTTCTTATTTAAAAGAAATACATTACACACAAGACTGCACATGGGCAGTGTATTGGAGCAGAAATAAGAAAAAAGGAAAATTGTACCATGAAAAAAACTACAAAATATAATTTTTTCTGTGTACAAGATGTTTTTGCTCTTTCAGATGATGTTTTTTGCTTTTTTTAATTGACTTAGAACTTGTCATTTTTATTTCATTCCTTTGTTTTAGTTACAGTTTTTTGTTAGTTAGTTTTCTGCTTCATTAGATATATTTTCCGTTCTTTGTTTATTTTGTCCATATAATTCTACTTCCCTTTCCAGCTGCAGTTCATTGGTTAATTTATCTGCCTCCTCTCTCCCCCAGCAGCCACCACTCAAATCTGATTGGCGCTAGGTTTCTTTCTCACTTCCACCTCTCCTTCAGCATATAAGCTCTTCATTCTCTTTTATTTCTGCAATATTCTTCCATAACCTTCCAACGCCACCTGTCTCTCGCCTCTTCTTATGGTTTTCCTCTCTTTGTCTGTCTACCCGTTAATTGTCCGGATGTTCATTATGCTCTAATTTTTTGTTTCTTAAATTCATATATCACCAAAAATATGAGAAACTTTTTTGCTGTGTTACCTGCTGTCACTCATTTTCTCACCTTTCCAGAATGTTTTGTCTGTGATGTGTTTTTTTTTCGTCCTCTACCTTCTGTTTTGCTGTGTGTTTGTGGCGCTATCTGTGTCTGTACCCCACCTGCCATCCTGCTCCCACCCCCTCTTCCTCAGTTAGACACACAGGCCACAGATCTTGGAGTGGACCAATCATGTGCAACTTGAACAAAAGAAAAACAAACGTGGCTCCTGTTCAGCTCCCCCAGCAAGTTTCAAAGAGCTGTATCGTTCACGACAACACATTACTAGTTCCAATATGGAAGAACGTCCTCTCTTCCTCGCCTGACTGAATGCCACCATATCAATCACTTGTTTGTTAGTGGTTGATAATATCCTACAAAAGCGACCACAGATTCAGCTAGTGATTCCGTTTTTTTACCTTTGAATCGGGTGCCAAAGTCATACCAAACAAAGCTTCGGACATTGATGATGAAGTGACTCTGCTCATACGAAGTATCAACATAGTGCTTCTGAAGCACCGTTTTGATTGAGTTTTTTTGAAATATGCGCAGAAGCTTCAGCTTCAAATGGACAATCACTATCTTTTGCCTCAAAGTCTGCCTCCACATGGGTTCTACCTTAAACAACATTATGACAATTATGGGGTCCATAGGGACTGAGTAAAGCGCTATACAAATATAGGCCATTTACCATTTACCATGTGTCGTTCTGAAGCAGCAAAAGAAGCCCAGATAATCAAACTGCTGCCATCATGTTTGACTCCAGGAATAGTGTTCCTTTTGGGAAATACTTCACTGAGAGATCAAGGCCTGCAAGGGTTTCGGCGTTTTTCAGAATTCTTGACCGTACATGTTTCTAAATTGTTATTTAATTTCTTTACATCAGGGCATGATATGCTGCTTTTGAATATCTATATGTTTGACTATCTGTCAGTGTGGAAAAAAACCCTATAAAAATATGTAAGGGAGCAAAAACTATCCCACTGATATGTGTATGAAGTTATGATCTTTTTCTTTAAATTGAAAGTGTTTCTCTTTTAATATTTTTAAGAAATGTTCTGCCAACACTATCTGGAGTGGTTAATATTTCTTGAACTCAATCTTTAAAAAAAACGAAGACAAAGAAGATGTTAGGTTAAACAAAACAAATCAGGAATCAAATTCTTCTCACTTAGGCCCCAAGCAGACTCTCGCGCCGGAATGTGCACCTAACACAAATAGAGAACAAATTGCATAAGGCTAAGAAAATCTGCAGTTTTAACAAATATTTACAGAGAAAAGCAATTAAACGGAAAAGATTTGGAGAAACCTGAACCTCCATAAATAATTAGGGACAGAGCAAACGGATTTGATTCTGTAGGAGAGAGTTGGTTTACTTTGCATGGTGTTGGCAGTGGACAGGACAGACATCAGGCTCAGAAGATGTGTTTATTTACTCAGGTATTAAATGACCCCAACACAGATACAAACACTCCAGGGGTGCATGTGGGCTGAAGGAAACTCAGTTTTGCATAACAATGAAAGGTGATGTGGGAGAAAGCAACAACCAGCTGAGGTACAGGGGCCTGTACCATGAAGGTAGCTGAACAAACTCGGGGTTACAGGATTGGTTTTGAGTCGACAAAACCAAATTGATGCAATCAGGCTTTATTGGTACCATGATGCAGCTCATCAACTTTCTCTGTCAACTCAGGCTTTGATCCTTAAGCTATGATCAATCCACACGCGCGTGCACTTAAAAGAGTGACGTCGACACTGAAAAACCAATCGCGTTCGATATGGATAGAGCGAGAGCTATATACATTTCAGGAGAGATAATTCTTCAGAAATATGAAGAATATAGAAGTATCTTTCAGGCACGCAGTAACACTGTATCTGCTGCCAAAGCAAGAGAACAATCTCGGAGGAAGGTTGCTGATTGCGTTAATGCGTAGGTTAAACAATTAATGTACATTTATGTAGGCTAATCATATTAAAAAATATATATTAAATGCTAAAATGAAAATGTATTCATGTTGAGATATATATATTATATATTGTATGTGTGTAGATGTATGTAAAATGTGAATGTATAGGCTATTACATCCTAAGAACGATTGATATTCATTGATTTTTAGATGCAACCCCAACTCCAAATGTTCTTGGCATCAGATCAAGACAAAATATAAAAATATAATTCAAAGTGGTGAGTACTTACCCGAACCTATTATTATTTTTTGAACATTTAGTCACAAACACTTGTTTGCAGCAAACAGAAAACAATGTGAAATGAAGAAAACTTGGGGAGGGCCACCTCCTCAGGATTACACTGTGGCGGAGGAGTTGGCTCTGAGCAACAATAAGGGGCGGCTGATTATGGATGCGGTACAGTAAGGGCATGGCTTCGACGAGTCACATTTGTTATGTGCGGCTCAAGAAGTTCACAAAGATAAGACATTCCTTCCGCGGAAAATCTGTATCTTTCATACAAGTAAGCATCAGGAAAGTCAAATGGATTTTGTCTGTCCCTAAAAACTCTTTCTCTACGAAGCGCTTGTCTAACAATTTGCGCGGAGAGGTCCACAGGATTTGGGAGAAAAGGTGAAGCCATTGCAACAGAGAACAGACGCTGGGAATTAGTTACGTCACCTACGTGTTTCTTTGCTCACAGCTGATTGGTCAAACTTCAGTCTGAGATCTCGAATCAGAACATAACCTGCCCCGGAGCAGGTTAGCCGTGCAGCGTAAAATACCATGGCAACGAAAACCGATAAAAGCCGAGCTACTTTCATAGTACCTAAAACCCAGGGTTGGCGGAAACTAAGCTGAAACATAGCTGGCTAGCCACCTAATCCGGCTTCATGGTACAGGCCCCAGGTCCTCTGAGTAGCTTGTTTATGTCATGTCTTACTGTTTTATCCCAGCACTTGCCCATACAGAAATCATTTTAACTCAACCTACAGACTACTTAGTGCTCATGGATTTATCACTGTCACTGGCTCTTGAATTTTGGAAATATGTATTTAAAAAAATGTTTTATTAGGACTTGAAAACAAGTTCATTTCTGTGTTTTTATTTTCTAAAGATTTTATATTGTACAGTATTTTCACTCTTAGTCTGATTCTCATTCCAGTTGTTGAACTTTTATAACATACAAGATACTATGAACTTAAATTAAAACAAAAAATAAAATACATGACTAACATAATCTCCCACTTGTAGATATAGTTTATTGAAGTCATGTTAACCAATTCCATAGAGTAGCTTGTAGGTAAATGTCTGGCTGCTACAGCTGGTACAAGAAGAACCCAATGACATATGACAAGTACTGAGATACCTGAGGGAGTGTAGTCTTTTTTATACAAAGACATGCTAGGATAAAGAAATTTAACTTTAAAGAAGGCTTTTCTAGTCATACTGAGAAATAAACTCACCATAAACTTGATTTACATACTTTTATACTATGTGTCTTATTAGGGGCCTTTCAGAAATTCAGATTGCCCCATCAGGTAGTCAAATGTTCCGATAGTGGAAATATGCCTATACACACATTCTCACACATTTATTTATAGATGCACATCAGTAGGAGACATGGAGCTAAAGTCCTGCCCAATGGAAGCGGATGGATGGATGGACAAATATAAATAGAATTAAGAATAATATATCTCAGTGTATCAGTGTGCCCGTTGTTTAAATGTAAGATAGGAGGCACATGGTTGGTTCAAGCTTAGGGGATTTTTCTTTTTTACTTATTTTTTCTAGAATTAGAAATTGAACAGAGATAGATTTTAACATACAACACTGGATAATACCTGGACCCATACAAAATCTATCCATCCATCCATCTCTTCAGTAGATTAAAAAAAAAAATCTAGCGTTAATGGCTTAACTTCACAAATACCGAACGTATCATGCCGTGTTGTTGAGTTGCTAACTGTTAGCTTCTCATAGCTACAGCTTCCTGGCCAAAACAATTCTACCCTCTTGTGGGGTGTCCAATTCGCTATGACATTAGAATTAATGGCTTTTTTAGACTCAGGCGTTTTCTGGTGTATTTTCTTTCTAATGCAAGGAATTGAGTAAGGAGAAAAATCTCAGAGTGACTCATTGTATCGAAACAAAAAACCTCCAGCTTTCATGTTCTTCAGGGAAGGAGACTTTTAAATCCTATTGTTCAAAATGACTGAAAACAAAACTCTCTAGCAAGATCTCTGGCGCCAAGCCAGAACAGGTTACTGGATTTCGGCTGGGAATAGTTTCATCAGAAGGATCCTTATTGAAGCAGTGTTGGGCATATGATACGGCAAGTGTTGACAATCAGATGCTGCTATTATGGGTTGCTTAATACAAAATAACAAGCATTAACTTTTTTATGTGTCGTACACCGTCAATTTCCATAGTTTTGCAAAGTAAGAGAAGTTCAGGGACAACAAAATGTGACTTGGCCAGGGTATCCAAAATTACTGCAGAATATTACTCTTTTTAAGATGACCATATGATAAAAACATTTAAAAAAATTAAAGGTCCTATTTAATTCTATTTGACATCTTTCAATGTCTGGGATAGGCACATTTATGATAAAATGTTACAGTTGGCATTATATAATATTTATTTGTCCTGAAATATAATTTATATCCTGGAGTTATTTTTGACCCGGAACTAAGAGACTTGGTTTCTCTATAACCCCACCATTGTGTAAACAAATGGTCAATAAAGCTGATTTCAGAAGCTAAAGCTACTAGCTTCTTAACGATAGCAGAGTGTAGATGGAGCCCAAACTATAGCAGCCGAGTCCAGAGACAGAGTGCTGAAGCAAGCAAATCGTTCTGGCCCCGTGTGTATTTTTTAAAATTTTTTAAATGTTCTTGCTTCTGAGAATGAGAACCGAGTGGACATCATAGCCGTGGGTGTTGTTTGCACCCGTTTACAGATCAATAAAGTAACCTCACAAAGCTGTTATGAGTTCACAAAAGCAGCTTCATAAATGGGTAACACATATTTGCATTAACATGTAACTAGAGTTTACTTACTGCTGGCCGCACAATCAAGGGTCTTTATGATTGGAATTGATCCGGCTTCAAGAGTTAGGGCCTTTTCACATGTGTGGCCGTGCCAGAAAACGGCCAGAGAAAATGCAAATTTTTTTCTGTTTACATGGCACGGATTGCTGCGCAGTGGTTAGCGCTGTTGCCTTGCAGCAAGAAGGTCGTGGGTTCGTATCCCGGCCCAGGGTCTTTCTGCATGGAGTTTGCATGTTCTCCCCGTGTATGCGTGGGTTCTCTCCGGGTACTCCGGCTTCCTCCCACAGTCCAAAAACATGCATGATAGGTGAATTGATCACTCTAAATTGTCCCTAGGAATGAATGTGAGTGTGAATGGTTGTCTGTCTCTCTGTGTTGGCCCTGCAACAGACTGGCGTCCTGTTCAGGGTGTACCCTGCCTAACGCCTGATAATTGCTGGGATAGGCTCCAGCTGCCCCGTGACCCTGAATTGGATAAGCGGTTAAGAAGATGGATGGATGGATGGATGGATGGCACGGATTTCGGCCCGTACTGCAAACCAGGGTTTTACACGACGGACTACAACTAAACAGCAGGTGGTGGTATACAAATAATTCTATAGTTATCCAACAAACAAGGGAGTCAGAAGTACCGACGTCATAAAACGAGCGACAGCCTAGAATGTAAACGAACTTGCCTACTGGTCAGCTGCTACCTGAAGCCATCTACAGGGTTAGTGTTGTAGTAAACCCAGCGTTTTGTATCCTGCTGTGTTGCTGTGGGATACTTGAATCCCATTGTTTTGGTCTTTTTATGGTCGCGAGGTGATTGTGTAATTTCGGCCGGCGATGCCGTCATTTACGTGTGGATTCTAATGTCTTGGAGTTTGGCCACAGCACAACTTGTGATCACATGATCCGTGCCCTCTCGTACCTAGACTCCGATACTACCTCCAAGGCAGGTCTCTCTGGCCGTATCCTGGCACGGTCCAGGCTGTGTTCACATGGTACGAAATAAGTGGATTTTGACCAAATACGGTACCCGAGTACGGACTCACGTACCATGTGAAAACGCTCTTAATCTCTCTGACAGTCTGCTTTGTTTCCGGCCAAGGTTCAGTGAATTGACGGTCACATAAAAACCTGTTGTAGTTGGTTTAATGCAGGATTCCAGAAAGAAATTTCAGCCATCTCTGACAATTGGATTGTTGTTACATACTTCCCTGTCTGTTCATCCTTTTTTGCTATATACGTTTTTTAAAAAGTAAAAATAAAAATATGAAAGCTGAAATGTTGAATAAAGTCCTGCAATCCTCACAGCCAAACAGGCATATTCGCCAAGACATTTTGGAAAGTAAAATACTGCAAAAATAGTGGTGCGAGCTGCGGAAGGGGGCGTGTGCATTTATTCTGCAGGGGTGGTGTGGACACCTCTGGCACTTCCCATTGGTAACATAGTGACGTAAAATACGTCACTATTTTACCACTCAGTCGTTTTCCAGGATAGGACGGTGCAGCTGCTCAGAGTGTAGGATTCAGGAGGATTACTGAGAAATGAATAAATTAAGCCAAACACGGTTCTGATGGGTTTTTTTTATAAGAAACTTGCATTAGAAAACATGGTTGGAAGCTCCAAAAAGTTGATTTTGCACAAGTTTGCGTAATACATGGGGCTTTGCTAATCATTTACAGATCAGAAGAAAAGATAGACTTTATGGTTCAGTTAAGTTTTGAGGGTTCCTGAAGAAATCCTTCTTAGGACGCAAAGAGTGCATGTAATTGGAGGTTAGCTCAGTCTTTTAATGTTCTCTTGACACAGCTCTACAGGTTTGGTGTTGTTTTTTTCAGCTGATCTGATCAAGCATTTAACTTTGATCTGGTTGTCTGTGTATAAGTGTAAATTGTCAGGTCTTTTCAGGTAAATGTGGCATGCAGGCCGGTGAGGACATGTCAACAGTGCCAATACAGTTCTTTTCAGCAAAGTATACCGACCACACACCGTTCTCAGAAGCAGACAGAAACCCACGCGCACATATCTAACCTTTCATGAACTTCCCAAAGAACAAAACACAAACCACCATGTAATGTAATTAGCGTTCATGATCCCGCTGTTCCAGGGGCACACACATACCCAACAGTAAAATCTGACCTCAGTTCGATGTGCACCTCCTAATCAAACATCTGGGAGCCGTTAACAAAGTCTCCTCTTTAGCCTCTCTCTAACTCAGCTGTTGGTATGAGAGCCTGTAATGAGACGTCTCCTCGGGTTGGCGTGTCTGTCATCGAAAGACGCTGAACGGCCTTGTCTGTCAGCGCAGATAAAAAGGCTGTTTATCATACTGGTTGGTTTTAAGCATGCCTTGCATAGTTTATATTGAAACAATTATGATAGACAGGCAGGACAGGGCACATCCTATTGGCATCAGAGTTGCAGCTGATGAAACCATGGAGAGAGACAAGAGGGAAGAGTGTTTTCTGTCACTTTGAAGCAGTTCAGTGCCACACTGGCTGAGACCACCTTCGAAGGTGGCACTCATTTTAAAACAAATAAACCTACTGCATTCACTTTGACTGCAAGTGCACTAAATTACAGTAACCTATATATCTGAAAACAGATATTTACCTACACTGTAGAAAATTATTCCTTCTTACTGTCTGAGATCAAATCAAATCAGATTAAATGTTTCCTGGTTTAGGTCACTTAGAATTATCTGAATTATTTCTCTGTGTGAAATGCTAGAATAATGAGAAACGAATATATTTTTTTATATTCTTCAAAATTCTGAAGTTTACATACATATTCCTAGTTTTTAGTAGCTTTTCCTTTTTTTTGAGACAAAAGTTTTGGGTATCCAAATTGTTTCACTCTAGGTTGCTGGAGGTTTGGCCCGTTGCTCCTGAAGAAATGACTGTACCTGAGTGAGGTGTGTGGTTCTACCTCGGTCAAACACACCATTTAATGTCTACCAACACATTCTTTTGGGGATGCCAAAATAAAGACATTGAATTTTATTGTCTTTAAGCCACTTTGATTTGGGTCCATTTGGACATTTGAAAGACTCATTTGCACCAGTGCAGACATTTCAGAGCAGCCTTGTGTTGAGATCTTGCTGTAATATTTCAACCTAATGTTCTATCCACATGATGTCCTGTATTGTGGGAACTGCAACGCTCTTGCAGCAAAATACCCATAAATCATGAGAGTATTCTCAGGCTTACAAACTTCAACCCTTCCCCTCTAAGTCTAACAATTGTGTTGGCCAAACTCTTCAACTTTTCCTTCACTCAACCACAAGAAGCATCTCTAAAAACGAAGGCTTTTGGAATGACGGTTCCTGGTAACTGACTAGCCTTAGGCCCATTGTGGTTCAGGACTTGTTTCCCTCTTATAATATAATAATGAGATAATGATATTCTATTACCAGCTTTATCCATGATATCTCTGATCTTTTAATTTTGTTCTGAAACGCAAATTACACCTCAAAATAGGTTGGGACAGAGGAGGACAAAGGTTCCCTGGGAGACAGAACGCTACTCCTTCTTGAACAGTTCCATGGCCAGAACTATTTTTATACCGAAGGATAAAACACATCTGAGGAGGTCCAAACTGCTCTGCTTGATATCTTGGCTGTTTTCTTTAGATTTGTTTTGTAATGTCACACAATGATGCAATGTGTTTGGGGTGTTGCCTTAAATACGTCAATAAATCAGCTTACAAAGCCATGACATCATATGTTAGGTTTTTCAAAGCTGTTCATAGGTATTAATATATTCTTATGCTAAAAGCTTGGTTGGACTTTGTACACCACATTGAGGTTTAGGATAGATGGAAATTTAGACAGAGTCAATTAACTGAATTTATTCTTCAAAGATTCAGGTCAGAAACAAGCTCATCATCCTCCTCTCTTAACACAGTCAAATAGATATATCCTCAGACCAACAGCTTCCCTATCCCACCCAGATTTTATCCTTCACCACATAAAGTTAAATACCTCAGTTTTCATCTAGAGAACAGACTAAACAGGAGACACAAACGGGTAGCCATTAACAAGAAAGGACGGAGCAAAATGGAGTTCTTGAGAAAATGTAGGTCCTTCAGTGTTTTCAGTTTAATGAAGCATATCTTCTACAAAATGAAGTAGAGTGCCATCTCTTCTGCCATCATCTGTTGGGGTAGCAGCATCAGAGCCAGGACCTTAACAACTTGATAAAGATGGCTTGTTCTGTTCTAGGGCAGTTAAGGAACTCTGGACATGTCCTACAGCCATCACAATCTACCAATGACTCTTTCAAGAACTGTGGATAGTTTGTCTTACTACAAAATATTTTTTTCTTAAGGGATTACTAAAGTATCACTACATTGAAATTATACCTCAAGTTATTTTAGCTCAAGAGCTATAAAAATAACAATCTCTGCAAAATTGTATGGGTAATGACAGTGTTACACTGAAGATGAACACCTTGATTCTTTTCTATTTCTGACATTTTCTGTATATTTCCAGCAATCTTTGGTATTATTGTCTTGTACCATAACCCGTATTAAGCCAAGCCTTAGATGTGGAACAGATAATCTTGTAATGATCTCAATGACTGTAATGTGCCTGTAAAAATAAGCTGGTTTGATTCTAGAAAACATAGCAGTCTAGTGGTTTTATCTGTCCAATGAAGTCATGCAGTTGATTCACGTACAATTTTACAAACCTCTGTCATGCTGCCGAATTATTTCAAGGGAAAATGGGATTTCTCATAAATTTTAAACAAGCCATATTTTTTAAAAATATTTCTTGAACATTACTGCCATAAATATGGCAGTAATGTGTCATAATATCAGGTTCTGCTGACCTCGCTGAATATGTTCAGCGAGGTCAGCAGAACCTGAGGCCATGTACACACGTAGCCGGGTTTTTTAGAAACGAACATTTTGCTCTGCTCCTTAAAAAAAAAATCTCCATCCACACCTAATAAATTCGTTTTCAGCAGATTCATAGACGTGGCAAACCTGTAGGGGGCATTAGTTCTCCCAAATCCTATCCACTCAGAGTAACTTTCTGTCCTCTAACTTCAGCACACAGAAGTCATACAATTTGTAAAAGCAAACAAACAAAATGCGCTTTACAATGGATGATACCAACACAGCTCTGATGGCATAAATGCTTATTTTGAGATTAAACACAGGTCCACATGTGATGTTTGAGTATTTTTTGTCGCAGATAGTGATGTTATGATTCTTAAAACTCAGTTTTCAGCCATCTTCACGCAGATACTGAAAACTGAGAAAATTCAAATCTCCACTTTGGCCGGATTTTTTAAAAAGATTCGATTTTAGTGCCGAAAATCTCTGTTTACGTGTGGATAACAGGCCAAGCGTAGAAAAATATCTCAGTTTTGTGAGATACCCGGTAACGTGTGTAGAGGGCCTGAGATCGAAGTCTTTGCATTTTGAAATTTCTTTGATAATGCCATGGTTTAACCTTGGGGTGAATTTGGTGGGATGTTCACCCCTGAGAAGACTGGCACATCACATTTCTCCACATGTTAAACAACAATGTCACATGCAGTTGGTTATAATAGTGGATTATTTTTACAGCCCAATATGGAAAACAAACCACTGAAGCATAGCTATGACATTAACTTACAGTATGTAAACTGATGTTGACAGGGTTGGTCTTGCAGACTTCTCACATGTCAATAAATCGGTTTTCACTGCCTTGCCCAGCACTTCTCGCTACAATTTAGTCACAGATTTAGGAGCTGGAGGGGTTATTCTCAGTCAAATTATGTGGATGTGACAAGGCTGGCCTGTGCTCCTATCCATCTTCCCCACTCAACTCAAACCAAATTAAAGCTGGGTGAGTAGGGTGGGGGTGGGGGTTATGGAACTTTGGGTGTTTCTCAATGTCACTGCCTAGCCTACAAAGGCAAAACCTTAAAAGGTGAGGTGCCTTGCTTTCGAGGACACTGTCCTTCCTTGGTCAAAGAAAACGGTTAAATGGAACAGATTTACCCCACGTAAACTGCTCTGGTTACGTCCCGCCTGTCATAGTAGCATAGTAATGTTCCTTCAGCCATAGAACTGGTAATGTATAACAAGCATTTTACTTCTTTTTAAATTGTGTATATATTGGTTAAATCAAATGCGAAAGCAAGATAGTACCTGCTAGCTACCAAAGCTGCAACTACTAAACAACTAATCAACCCCAAATAAGTACTTTGGATCTGAAAAACAAAAAACATTTTAGATATAAGCCCGATAGCTACATCTGGTTGACCTATATTTAAACTGGAAATTTGCCCTTAAAGTAGTTGCTGCCGGCTCCTAATCTGCTATCATTTTGAAGATACTGCGCTGTATTCTGGGAAGTTTTTGACTGAGGGAAGGCAACAAGGCACCTCCCATGTATCCTTAGTCAGTTTGCTAAACAGGAGACAGATGCCTCGGTAGAGCATGAACATTGGAACCCACCTTGGTGGTCACAGGTGACGTATCTCCTAGGCAACCGGGATGGGACCAAGGCATCAAGGCGAGGTTCCTTGGTATTGAGAAACACCCTCTGTCTTTTCTGCTGCAAGTTTTGGACCGAGACTACCTAAAAAAGGTGGTCTCTGTCCAGTTCCAAACGGACAGAGGTTCGCTTTGCCTCAGGTCTGAATACAAACAGTCTCGATCCGAACCATATTCTTTAACCCTCGAGTTTTACTTGCAGCGCCAAAAATCAATATCCCGTATGCTGTGGTGAATGTTGTTAATTCCTGATCTTCTGTCTTCTGTCTAGCCATGCTGCTGCCAACATATCGGGGGTCAGAGTGTGCAGAACGCATCGTTTCCTTCTTTTTACTGCACGCATTTGCTGTTCTAAATTTTTAAACAGAGCATCGTATGAGCTGCTCTGACACGCAATTGACGGGAGATCATGACACCGCCAGGACAGTTTTGTCAGAATAAACAGCTGAGCAGTAGGTAAACAGAATAGGACATTAGCTCCAGTCTGAAGACTCCTGCACTTACTTCTCATTGCTCAGTCATTGTCCCAACCTTGCCTCTGTCGTAATCACAATCAGTTCAACAAACCGCATCACCACACATCTTGAAAACTCCGATCAATTCCGCCTGCTCCATCTCTCCGACTTCATTGTGCCGCAGCTCTCGCTGCCAGCCATTAGCCTCGGGGCTAACTACTCCAGCAGCTCTGCTATAGATCTTCTCTGGTCTCATCCGTGGCTCAGCTCCATAGCCCGGCCCTGTGCTTGCTCACCTCCCAGCCTTGACAATGCCTTGTCATCTTGCTCCAGCTCTTCTCCGCGTCTGGAACACCGAAAAATCTCCGCCCTTGCAACCATTCCTGCTGCTCTGGTATCCATATAATTTCACTTTGAACAAAAAGGATATGCTCAGTGCTCAGCGCAATGTGCATCACTCAGCCTGGTGTAGATAATCCACTCCGCCATCAAGTTTCAGATACAGAGTAAAGGGGTTTACGGTGTTGGCTTGCCAATGAAATAGTTGGTATGCTTATTGATAAAAAACTTATTTTTAGGCAAAATCTAAGAAATGAATGGCAACTAATGCTTAAAAGGGACTGAGACTACAATTGATGCTAGTAGTACTTCCTTTAAGGCACACCTTATGTTTTGTAGAGTGACCTGAGGGAATGTGATTACAGCAATAATTCCACTATGATAACTTGACAATTTTCTCAAAAGCACAGATTCAGCAATGAATGTTGTAGTCTGATAAGTGCTTAAAACATTAGGTTTCACATAACTGTACTTTTTGAAACCAAATCTGTCAAACAGATTTAAAAAATCTTGCAAAATTGATGCAATAAGAAACAGAGAATATACTGGTGTGATATTCATTCCCAATCAGTGGATGGATGGAAGAAGCAGATATACTGGTGGCAGATTTCTAACAAGAAAAATATCTACAGGTAAATTGGTGGTTTATTGCTTAAATAATTTCATCTTTATTCTATAAAGGTACTATAAAAATCTGTTTTTAACTTACATGTTGTGGATTTATCAGGTGAGACTACAAGCTTCTCTAGATATATGGTGAAACAATGGAGGCCTAGTGGAAACCTTGGGAGCAGTAGAAGGCTTAAAATAGTGGCTGGATGCCAGTTGGGAAACTTAGGTTGGGAATAAAACCAAGATTAAGTTTATCAAATTGAGAAAGTTTTCAAGTCAGAATTACATAAATAGCAACGCACATGTATTTATAAACTAAATATACACAGTTTCATTCAAAGGTGTAAAACAAATCCTTGGGAACATCAGTTTTGATGTGGATGCAACGTAATCACCTGAAAGAATAATAATAATTTGAATAAATACAACCAAATTACATCATCTTTACTAATGGTGACCCAGTCTTGACTAATTATTGATCACATGTTGTTGGTCTCTTTTTCTCCACCTGGTAAGGGGTAAATGGACTAAACTTTTATGGAGCTTTTCTAGTCATACTGACCACTCAAATACTGTTCCACTTTACACTGAAACTATATTTAACCATTCAGACTCGGAAATGCCCACACATTTATACACCAATTTGCAGAGTGGTGGGAAACTTGGGGTTACTCGACTTATGACAGGGAGAAGCTTGAATTGGATCTACAACCTTTGATTACAAGCCAACTACTCTACCCACCGAGTCACAGCCGGCCATGTGGAGTTAGGCAATGACCAGTCCAAATGAGATGTAAAAGAACACCTCAATAAATAAGAATATTGTAAATATATAAAAAATATTTGTCACTCCTTTAAGGAAGTGTTGGATTTTGGTTCTGTGTGCTGGTGAGTTGGTGTGTCCTGGTCCTTCTCCAACTCTCTCTATAGGGAGTGGCAGGTGGAAGCCTACAGGTGTGGCTTGTTGGACCTAATCAAGCCACCAGTTTAAAAGGAGAGTGGAGTCTACAAGCTGGTGCCAGATGGTTCTCACTTCCTGTGCGTCTCTCCAGGAGCATCTCTAACGATTCCCAGGATACTCTCCAGTTGCCTACCTCCTCACTCTGGTCAGCCTCTGCACCACTCTCCTCTGGTAAAGTCCTCCAGTTTCACCATCTCCTCTGCCGCCGCCGCCGCCTTGTTGCTCACCTGTCCACCGTCCAACAATTATCTACCAGTTCAACTGTCAAGATCACATCGGTAAGTCAGCATATTCACTGGTTTCTTCCCTGAACTCATCATATCCTGTCAAACTTACTGTCCAGCTGGAACTCCTCCAGATCCTCCACCAGTAGAGTCGGATCAATACGCAAAGCCTTCTCCAGCAAATCCCAAAGTTTCCCAATGGGGTTAATGTCCGGACTCTGTGGTGGCCAATCAATGTGTGAAAATGATGTCTCATGCTCCCCGAACCACTCTCACAATTTTAGACCGATGAATCGGGACATTGTCATCATGGAATTATACCCGTGACGTAAGGGAAGAAAAAAAACATTTATGGAATAACCTGATAATTTAGTATACCCAGGTAGTCAGCTGACCTCATGCTTGGAGCACATACTGTTGCTGAACCGAGACCTGAAGAACAGCAGCAACCCCAGATCATGGTACTGCCCCCACAGGCTTGTACAGTAGGCACTACGCAAGATGGGTGCATCACTTCATCTGCCTCTCTTCTTACCCTGATGTGCCCATCACTCTGGAACAGGGCCAATCGGGACTTATCAGACCACATGACCTTTATCCAATCTTTATGCACCGTAGTTAATTTAAGCCTGTTTTTCACCATTTGCCTCACTGATTTGTGATTTTCTTACGGCTACATAGCTGGTCAGTCCCAATACCTTGAGCCTAGTTGCTTTAACCCTTTTCTAGGCTAATTCCTGTCCAGCTGTTTTAACCAGTACGATGAAGATTCAACATTTAAAGTAACTTTTCACAATTTTTTTTTTGCAGACTTTCAGTCTGTCCATGTGTTATCTTGGAACAAAGTATCTTTTTTAGGAGTTTGGGTTTTGTTGTTCAGGTAGTTACTAAAAAGTATACTCTTTTTGAGAAGATGCTGCCGAAGCCACCTGCGGCCAGTGTTGAGTAAAAATACAGTGCAACTGAACCTCTCCGTTTCTTGTTAATAATTAGCAAGTTCTAAAACTTATAATATTCTTACCTTTGGTGATGCCTGATTTCAGATAATTTGATAATAACAGCGGCACCTCTGTTGATGATATAAATATATTTTTTTTATTATAAAGTTCCTACCTTAGTAAAGCTCTTGGCATGCTGCTCAACAATCTAAAACAACAACCTGAATCATCACCACAAAATCAGCCAATTTTGCAAAACACCACTATTGTTTGCATGCCAAAGCATTTGGCAATAACTCTACATTCAGCGCTGGAGTGCTGTATTCACAGAATCTGCAGCTGGATGGCGCTGTTTGTGTGGCTGCGGTTATGTTGGTTCGGGGGGTGGAGGGCTTACGGGACAGCGTGGGCCTCCCTGCTCAAACATCTCAAAGTTTGCCGAAGCTTCGTCTGCCTGGCAGCCCAGGGACAGCTCTGGCTCCAAGGTTTCACACACCTACATGCCACATTCTCAGACTATCTGACAGTCAAACACACACACCTCTCTCTCTCTCTCTCTCACTAAGTATTAAAAAATGAATAAGAGCAAACATGTTCTTTAAGGTATCCATATTCTGGTAAGAAAACAGTGGTGCTTGTTTCACATTACAAACATGTCTAGTAGACATGGTGACTCCTACTGACTGTCTCTAAGAACCAGTCTGTGACACATGGTGGATGTGTCTCACCGTTTCTGCTTCCAGTCCACGTGGAGAAGAGCAGGCTCCAGAGGCAGCAATGAATGAATAAATGTACTGTAAGTGTTCTTCCCATGCTGGCTATCAGCAGTGTAGGATGACAGGCTGTTTGTTTGTCCTCACTTAAAAATACACTTGATATCTTGTAAAGGTGTCAGAAGTATTTTCTGTTTTTGAGGAAGACTTTAATCAGAATTTTGAATCTTTCTATAGTCGACCGATAGTCGAATAATCTAGGCCTATGTGTGTGTGTGAATGGGTTGGGAGGGGCACGACACTAATTAATATGTAAACCTCCGCGCGTATGGACGAGTATTTCGCATCCACTGAATGCATAACCGTCTCTCTTTTGGGAACTGTGGATCCTGGCTCAAGTATGCGCATTAATTCTTTAAAACCGTCACCATCCACAACATTCACTGGCCTCATGTCGAACACAATAAACTCTGCAATTTTGTCAATGATTTCTCTTTTCCTTTTCTCGGACAATGGCGGCCTCAAATCGAGCTTTCGTTGAGGTAGTTTTGGCACAGCTCCGGTACTGCTGCTAGATGAACTGCCGTCGTCAGTCTGATACTGTGGGTGGATCTAAAAAAATGGCGAACATATTTTAAGTCCCAACGTATGATATTACTATTCGTAAATTAAAAGCTGCATTATATATGAAAGAGTAAACCGTCTTTATTAGTAAGAAACTTACCCGTTTTAAGTGGAAAGCCATGTTTGTTGTTGATGAGTGGTATGACATGAGCTGTTGGCAAAACTTGCATTTTACTTTTTTTGGATTATCTTTTACCATTTCAAAGTGCATCCACATTTTAGATTTTCTTAATCCAGACATTGTTATGTAGCCTTTTCCCTGCCGTCAAGATAGTCCTCATCTCGTCATGTATCAGGGAAAGTGAAAATTAAATCTGTCACAGGGGTGGTTGGATTTATTCACTAAAACATTAAAAATATTTATTGAACGCTTCTTTCTTTTCACTTTTGTTTTTACTGCATTATCATAATTAAAGGCTGTATATAACTTAATATAACCGTACAAACCCAGTAGTTCTGTGTGCAATTAGACATTGAGCACCCCCATATTGCAAAAATGGTATGATGCTCGTTTCACCCGCGAAGTTTCTACAGTGAGATTGGCGGTCGAATCAGACTCCGCATATCGATGCTTCGAATCTTCAGCTATTCGGGGACAGCCCTACTTTCTATCTATCTAAAGCACCTGTTTTGAGCTTATGAATTTTACAAAAGTTAGGTTAAGGGTAAGTTCTAACTGTGGGAACTGAGTCATCAAGTTAGCATAAAGGTTGGATATGAAAGATGAGCATGATGGTGACATCTAGTTTATCTAGGTTGTAGTACAACAATAAAAAAATAATTCCAGCTGTTGGGTTTCCTGGTTTACTGCTGATACGTCCTGTCATCAACCTGAACCATGTCCATTGAGGAATGTATTTTAGAGAATGTTACCTGACAGCTAACGTTAGCAAAGTTAGCAAGTGAGTTAGCTTACCGATCCAGCAGGAGAGTCGCTGTTTCTGCATGTGTTTGATGCCGGAAATGTTTTATGTGGGTACATCTAGTGTAGGTTTCACCTAAAACTAGTCTAGTTTCTCTTCTTCTGTGGTCAATCCTCTCCTGAGACAGATAACTATATCGCTCACTCACTTTTGGTCTAATGGGACATTATGGTGAACGCACTCATTCAAGCATTTGTAAATGGTGCTCTCTCGCAGTTCAATTTGTTCAAGTGATGCTAAATTTCCATCGAGCCTTTCAGACAAAAGCCGTGGTGGTTAAAAAGGGGGGAAACATCAAATTCATTGAATTGCATCGCGTATGCATCAGCATCAAATTGTGTAGTAAGGAGGCAAACTCCAGTGTTTGCAGTTGCAGTAATAATGATTCAGCATTAATTAATAAAGTGGCATCTTTGCATGACCACCTAAAAGTTTTTTTTTAAGGTTAGTGATGATCCAGGTGGGAAAAATCTTACATTTTTGTGTAAACTTTGCCTGCAAGAAGAAGCTACTGCAGACATCAACAATGTCAACAGCAAGCTAGAAACAGCATATTGAAATAAAGCACCCAGCTAGTCCTTTAAAGTATGTGAACATCACTAGAAAAAATCTAAAGAGACGGTGATGGCATACCAAAACAGACCCTCTACCACTCAAAACCTGATAACGGTGTACAGTAACAGCAACTCTGTTGTCCAAATCTCCCATGCGCAGCTGGATAACCTGACAATGCAGTATATTTTCGGAACCCTGCAGCCTTTAAGAAAGATGAATGCAGCTTTCATAAACTTTACTAAGAAAATTTAGAAAGGAACTTTTTATTAACATGTGGCATATCCCTGATCTGTGAATATCACGGTCCCGCAGTCCTTCGGAGTATAGATAGACCAGAGCTGTCTGCACACACCACACAGAGCAGGAATATCTGTTAAGATTACCTTAAGAGCCATGCCAAAATTGGCTTAAAAAGTCTTGCTGTGTAAACAAGGCCTCGGTAAATGTAGTTTTTTCTAAACAATTTTTCGATGCTGTGTTGATCTGAATGCTAAGAAAAAATTAATTACCAACTAAATAAGAGATAAGAATGAATTTCAGCACCTGTTTTGAGTTTTCAACTTTAACAGTAGCTAGGCTAAGCGTAAATTTCAACTGCGTGAACCTAAGTTATCAACTTAGCTTAGGCATGGTTCACACAGCAGAATTTCTGGGCCGACTTTTGGACTCATCTCAATTATCGGGATGGCTCTTAAAAAAGTCCAAACAGATAATCCGGCCGTGTGTGGCATTTTCAGAACACTCTGGTCTGGGACTGCTCCAATCAGAAATTGGGGTATTCATCATGTTGGATTGCCTTGACCCGATATTGCAGTGTGTGAGGTATGTTGTGACGACAAGCGAGTATGGAGCCTGTTGAATGTGTCGTGTAGCAAATCAGAACGTGAGGTGACCGGCAGGGTACATCTTGGGAGCATTTATCATTATTTCCAAGTGTCTGCTAACTTGACCAGTCCACAAATAGATATCAAACAAATATCAATCAAAACAAAGTAGAACAAAACAAAGTGGAATAAAATCAATAACTCACGTCCATATCTTTACAGATAGGGCTCCTGCAGCTCCACTACTTTATCCAAACACTTTCCTTTTTGTATTGTTTTTTTCTTGATAAAACTAGTCCACAAACTATTGTCAAAGCCCCCTCGGGCACCTTCTGTATTTACTCATTTGACTTTACTAGTCACACTTTATATCATGACCTTTTGTGAAATTTCCTGTTTAAAAGGAGGGTGGCACGTTCGTCTCAGGCAGATAGAGCAATTTTGTGGTACAGTACAGCTATAATACCACTGAAAATGCACTCACAACATGTCTGAACTAAATGCCTTGAAATTAGCTGCATGGCCCTTTAAGAGCCTCGGACATTCCCCCCCTTGGATGCCTTGTCATCAACGTCATCACAACATTCTTTGAGCAACCGTCTCGAGCCCAGCATGTAGAGTGTGGCTGCAGGTGGGCTCTTGTCTCCGAGCTGACCGCATTACTTGTTCAGCCTTGCCTCAAGTGGAGCTGGGACTGCTACAGCGGGGAATCAGAGGGATCCTTAAACACTGGGCTCTCGCTGCATCGGCAGGCCCAGTTTGAGGAGCCCGTGTCCCGCGTTGGTCCAAGCATCAAGCGCCAAGACATCAACTACAATGCTGAGCGGCTGTCCATCTGTCCGTGGTTAAGAAAAGTGCATAATATAATATGTGGGCAGCGAGGGACATGCTGTGATGTAGCCATTACCAAGCCTGGGTCGTGTTTACTTCACCAGAGAGGCTGTCTGGGTGGGGAAGCTGTTCATGGCTCACTTCTTGACAGAGAGAGCGGGGTCTTTTGCAGCCACAATGGCTCTTTTAAGAGCCACCCACAAATGTTTTAAGAGTTTTCCTGTCTAAATAGTTTTACCTCTTTATAGTGTTTATTTTTTTAAATTCCTGTCTATGAAAACAGCTGGCGTCATGTAACTTGGGATTTATCAGAACTTATGGTAACTTGTGTTTATCAGAAGCCTATTTCCTCTGTCATGCTGGTGCCGTTACTCCATGTCAGTCACTTATTTTACAGTACCGTAAAGTCTTCAGTGCACCAGATTTTTTTCCTTTCCTACAAGGCATTGCGCAATTGGGAAAAATAACTAAATATACACTAATCGCCACAGGTGATAGCTGATTGCTGCTGAGAGCGTTTTGCTTTTGTGCTCAGGGAGCGGTGTGGGGTGACCCTAGCACAGTTTTTAAAGTCCTGCAGTGTGAACCAAGCTTAATCGTGATAGTCCAATTGTGCCTAATTGAGCTCATTGTAGAGCGAGGGATTTCAAAATTGTTTGGCCTTCCAACTATTCCCAGATTAGTAGGAGAGGCTATTTTATTCCTCTAGGGCAAAGGTGTCAAACTAATTTCTATTTCAGACCATGTCAGGATCCTCACTGTCAGAGAAGGGCCAGTTGTAGCAGAACGTATTGATAAAACTACATTTAACAAACTCTGAAAATATTTTTAAAAATCTGTATCTTCATTAGATGAGTGTTCATAAAATTTGATTAAAGCAAACACTGATTTAATTTGACAGATAGAATTAGATTTAGGCATACAACTGTTATACTAAATGTTCTATTTATGTGGCCCTCGACCGTCTAGAGCAGGGGTATCCAATATCAGATGTCAAGAGCCAATATTCTGTCAGTTTAAGATGATTCTCTGCTCCAACACAGCTGATTCAAATGATTCATCCTATCTTCTCAGTATAGCAAAGTTCTGCAGAGGCCTCATAATGAGCCAACCCTTGATTCAGGTGTGTTGAAACAGTAAGAACTAAAACGTGAACGGCATCGCCCCTTGTTGACTTACTGCGTACACCCCTGGTCTAGAAGGCCGGATATGAACGGTGTCACTTGAGCTTGACACTGTGGTCTCTAAGGTGGTTGCTATGTATTGCCATTGTGTGACCATGTATGAGCCAGATGAGTGAACTGCTCAAAACGCCTGCCTTTAAAATATCTTATTTTTATATTTTGCAGAGGTTTTCATGTCACTTACACCACATGATGGCTAGCAAATTAAGTGAATGCTTAAGGCTAATAGGAAAAAAGGAGGATTTTTGTTGCATATAGAAATGTAGGACAATCTAGTACAGGCACCATATTTGTACATATTTGTTTTACCACAAGCTTCTCTATGTAATTGAAAGTTTCTGTTTTTGTTCAACAACCAAAGGAATGATAAAAGTCCATGGTTTATTTCAGACCAAAGTCTTTCTACTATTGTGGATAGTCTTGACCAAGCTCAGACATAGAAACCCCTTGCATTGTTGCTTTATCCACCTCTTAAGACCACTGAGAGGCTCACCCATGAGTTGGTCTCATTCAGGTGCTTGTTTAGAGGAAAACCAAAATCCTTCACTGATTTGTTTGAGATATTAAGGAATGCGCTGAGGATTTTCATCCACGGACCAATGTCATTGATGTCACCGCTGGGCTGTTGAAAATGGAAAAACGATCCAGGGCAAAAGCAACATCAACAAGCAACCTTGGTTCCAGTGATCACAACTGAAGCCAGACATATGGAGGTTAGAGAGGTGATGGCCTCTGGGTTTGGTTCTACAGAACTCAGAAATTACTAATGTAAGACAGGTCACTCAAAGACAGTCTATGGAATTACTGACCTTTACAGGTTTTTCCATCAGGCTGCAGGGTGAATCCCACAGGACAGCTGCAGCGGACCCCTGTAGCTGTATCCTTACAAGTCCTGTCGCAGCCGCCGTTGTTTACAGCGCAGCTCTCTATAAAGAATTAAAGAGAGAGATGGAAGAAGACAAATGACCTGTACATACACTTAGTTGATTTTCATGTACTACCAAAGCATTGTGTAGCTATTAGAACTGGATGTGATATGGCTGGTGACAAAGCTTCCGTGGGTAGAAAAATAAACAACACAGTGGGATATCAGGACATCCCGATTTGGTTCCTCATGTAGCTTTGTCAGCACAGAGATGAGAAAATCTCCAAATGATGTACAATGTCGTTACACCCAAATTCAAATAGAATTTTTACTGACAACAAACTATTTGCCAACACATGATGCTGTGCTGACAAGGCAGGGTGAAGAATTCTTTGGACCAAAGCTGGGTCCTGCTTCCAAATGTGAAAAGAAACCAAATTACTCACATGAAAAGGGGAAAGTTAAGGTAAGATGGTGAGAAAACAGAGCCCTGGTTCATTGAGTGCTGTAAGTGTAGAACATACTCTGCAGGACCAGCGGGAATATTTTCCTCACGAAAAATGTTCTTGTACATGGTGGAGATGAGGTTTGCTGGGACTTGTGAATATTGCCTAAGCTGATCCTAAAACAAACACAAGCTCATGGTAACTCTAGCTTAGCTACTAAGTTACTGTTGCTTTAGCAAAGCTCAGTCAACCCCTACCCAATGGGCCTTAGGAATCGCTGAGGAGGCTGAAATTTGACATTGACTCATGTTTGTTGAAAGGGATTAATTAAATCTATGCCTTTTTAAAGATATTTATCTTAGTAACTGCTCTGCTTTTGGTGGGCTTCACTTCATTTATTCAAGAGAAAATCCCAGTTTGAACAGAAGTTTGGAATTTTCTCATCAACTGTTAGATTCAAAACATACAATCCCAATATCTATTTTCCAAATCCAATCCCTGAGGATGATCTTTTGGAATTTGGAGAGCTGCTGCGGAACAAAAGCAGCATATTATTTGGCGATGTTTCCCAAATTTTTGGCACTGTTCAATTAAAATGTCAAGATGGCATGTGCCTAAATTAATTCAAACCAAGTAGAAGAAGAAAACACACTTATGCTGGAAATATATACATTGATAGAAGTTAGTGAGTAGAGTAGTGAGTTAGTAGCAAAGAATGGATCAGAGTGCAGCACCGCAAATGAGTCATGAAGGGATTTTCAAAGATATGTTTGAGTTTACTCATGAAAACGCAAGAATATCTTCTCATATCAGTCACTCTGGATCACCAATTTCTAGTTTGCACTTTTTTATCTCTCAAAGCTAAGACAAACCAAATTGCTAAACTATTTTAAATGTACAATTTTTCCAGAATAAAGGCAACAGGATTCCTTGATGATGGGCTGGAGAAAGATATTGCAAAAAGAGGAAGGAAAGACACTCTATCATATAGGCAGCCTGTCTGCAAGGTGCTGTAGGGTACTGGCACCATCCTGTCCTTTTTTCATTTTACAACTCAGGATTCTGACAAATGTTGGTGTGAGTATGCATGTGTGTGTTAGAGTATACATGATTGGGTCTACATGCCTGAACAGGTGTATATAATCAATAAGACTTTCCATGTGAGACTAAAGGTGAATGTGTAGATTTCATGTGTGTGTAGGTGGTGTTTATGGGTCACAGTGATTTATATTGAGTACAGTGGGCCCTATCATTAGCTGAGGTAAGCTCAGTCCTGCAGAGCCCCCCTCTCTGTGGACCACGCCCAGCCAAGCCCCAGGGCCAAGCTAAGCGTAGGAACAGAGACAAACCGCCAGGCCTGATTGATGTGCTGGACAAGCCTCTCACACCACCCTCAGCCTCATTTTCCAAGCCTCTTCAAAAACATATTTTTTTACAGTCTGAGACTGGGCTTGAAGTGGACCATAGACATAGGGAAAATATGTGTCTGGACAGATTTAGTAAAAATTAACTTTTATTATCGGAAAAATACCAAATGCTAAATTGGTGTCTATTCAGCACCGTTTCAATCTCAATAGGAAAAGGTCTTATCTCTGTCTCGTTAAGGGCCTGTCCAGACTAAAGGCTCTTTTATGCTTCCTTTTTGCAAGTAAACAGGTCTGTCCATTTGTAGCACGGTCAAGCCCTTATGCTTTAATGGTTTTTGTTACGTTTTCATGGTTTTTAGACAACATAGCCACTAGAGACAAATTCTGAGTTGAATTCCATTGTCACAGGAAAGTTTCATACCACAAACATGGCAATCCTGGAGGTTTAAGAAAAAAGACATTAGACAGAGGTGTTTGGAGAGGCTCTACCTTTTTAGTCACCACCTATTCTTCCTTGTTCCGTTCACTGATTGGACATAAACTATGTTGAACCATACTGCCCCTATGATTACTGGTGATGTTCCTACGTTTATTGTTTTTCAAACAGGCATCCACAAACTCACAAACTAAAAGCAGATGATAGAGGGAAGACTTGGTCTCTATGCATCTGTATATTGAATGTTAAGCAGAAATGGACTTAGCATGGATAGTTACCTAAACAAATTTTCTGCCAGGTTTGCACCTCCAAAGGGAAACCGAGTTTCTCTGGTAACAAGCGCGGATATCTTTGAAAATATTCAAAAATAGACATTTCTCAACACATAGTTTATAATGAGTCTACCTCATCTGGATGTATAGAGATTATTGAAAGAATGGCAGTGAAGACTGCTTTGAGCATGCCTTATAGCATCTGCAAAGAATGCGTTTTGTGCTGGTCATTCCGGCTCATACCTTAACCCTTGGTAATAGTTAGGTTGACTGCGGCTTTTTTTGTACCAATCACATGCCAATTTACTCACCAGGAAAACATTTTGTATCCTCTTTAACAGCAAACAATTAAAGGGATTATCTATACTCTACCTGTAGTTTACTGGAGGGAAATTTTGGCATATGATGCCAGAAAAAATTATTAATGTTTTGAAAATTCTTTGGCAGTCAAGAATTTAAAATACTTTCAAAAATCTCCTCACAGTCTACTGTAAGGAAAAGTTGTTATCTCTGGCTGATTTAGTTTTTTTTTTCTCATTCAACCATAATTTTTATATTTTCGGGCTTAACTATCAACCAGCACAACGTCACATTCTTTCTTATTTTATGTCTGAAACTGACGAAAATGAAGTTTGGAACCCATCTGAAAAGAGATATTGTTTGTTTCAATGTTATTTTAATACCACATATGACTATATTAATTAATCAGAAAAATGTAAGCTCCTAAAATACCTTTTATCCAACCAGCAGCCAGATTAATTTTCCAACAATTATTTTAAATCTTTTTAATGGTCTGCCTGGAATTACTTACAATATATTAAGTTCTACCTCTTTAAATTTTGATGTCGCTACAATGAACATTGTTGCCTCGTTCTGCCACAAATCAGGTTCTACAGCAATGGCCATAACTTTTTTTCCCATCAATATTCCCAGGTCTTTGTTAATTTCAAATATTCAGCAAAGACAATGAAACAAAGAATCATAAAAGTAATGTTCCATATTTTACAAGCATACTCTTGAGACATCAAACGGTTATAGTTTGTTCCAAGACCCACAAGGCAATCATAATATTAATAAATACAAACTGTTTCAATACTATGACACTTTTAAGAACTTTGGAAATGTAAGGCTTCAGGATTAGAAAATAAAATTCTACTGGTTATAGTTTTTTCAGTTTTAGGACTAGAATACCTTTTTTGTACACTGCTAACATACCTTTAAAGGCTATGTTTTGGTATATATTTTTGCTTTTAATTCAAATTCAAATTAAAAACTACTTCATTGATCCCAGAGGGAAAATAAGTGTTGTTGTACCGCATAACTCATTAGCAGTAAGAGTTTTATATTAATCAAAAATAACTACAGGGAACGACCATTAATCTTAGAACTTGTGGGTTGGCTCAAGAGAGTCATTTATTTAAGTCTGCTGCTGAAAAAGCTAAGGGACAGGATTCACTAAGTGCCTTCTACTCCTAATTGTGTTCAACAGTTACTGTTCCACTTCTCCCTCTTCTCCAGTTAAAAGCAATCCAGATAGATTCTGATAGGGAACTACCACTACATAAAAATTCTTCAGAATTAGCGCATACTAACTTTTTCAAATGTGCATTTGAATTGGCTGAATTTTGATTTAAAATATGATTGATTTGAACTGCATATAACTAGAATTAATGCCGCAGTATTGCAGACATGAAAAATACTGAAATTAGTAAAGTGATTTGTACTGTTTTGGAAAAAAAACTATTTAATTACTTTAATGTCACTTTTATAGTCTTTTTGACAAGATGCTGTTCAGTCAGTTGAGCTTTCTGAGTTATCAAAAATATTAGCTTCATCTAAACATTCCACTTGCATGTTGGACCTGCTTAGTAAATCACACTGCACCTGGAAGGCCTACTTCTTTGCCTATTCACCTCCCAATATTTTGCCTCTTCTTGAAGAAACGGCCAGATTGCATATTCATCAAGGGCAAAAGCGCTAAATGGATTGAGTGTGTATTGCTGTGGGTTTAACAAACACAATGCTTTATGCGCCCTGTTGATAGTTTAGCCTCAGCCTGTTTTGATGGCGCTGTGCCGTTTGTGCGGGTTTTAAGAAGCGCAAACTGTTGATAAATCAGGCCCTATAAGTATTTATTGATGAAAAACCTGGATGGCACTAAATTTTATGCTTTTAAATTATGCCAAGACAGAAGTTGTCGTATTTGGACCATAACCTCTGAAAAATAAACTGATATTTGCATAGCATTCAGTTTGGCTTGGGTACAGGAGATTATGTGTCTTTTTTTCACCAAGACATTTAAATTCCAGATAAAACAGTATTTTATGATTTCCTTCTTTTACCTCCAATATGTAACTAAAAATAGTGTTAGACTGCAGAGTCTCACAGGACGATGGAGGCAAGTAGGGCTGTGCTGTTTCAGAATTTCAGAATCTCCTCTGTCTTTCCAGTGTTAAGTTCTGAGTTGCTGTTTGAAAACCCCATAAGCAGATAGTCAACTTCCCTTCATATCTGTTCATATCCTCCTCATAAATGAGCCCAGTGAGGAGGGTTTTATCTGTAAACTTCTGGAGCTTGACAGATTGATGACTTAATGTTTAGCCATTGGTGTACATTGAGAACAGTAGAGGTGAAAGGACACAGCTTTGGGGAATCCAGCACTGATAGACCTACGCCTTTCCCTATATTCATATTGTGCTTCCTGTCAGACAGGAAGTCCAGGTTCCAATTGCAGGTGGGGGCAGGCACACCAAACTTAGAAAGTTTATTCAGTTTTACCACAAATGGGATGACATCGAATGCATAGCTAAAAACAACAAACAGGACCTTAGCAAAGGTCCCTGTGGTGTCTAAATGCTAGAGGATGAAGTGGAAGGCTATGTTCAAAGCACCATCTATGTACCTGTTGGTTCTGTAGGCAAACCGTAAAGGACCCAAGAGGGGGTTTGTGATGACTTTAAGGTGAGAGACAACATGACACTCAAGGCTTACATAACCAAAGATTTCAGGGTGACAGTTCTGTAGTAATTAATCCCTGTGTTATTTGGGATGTTTGGGGACAGGGATTTCAACCAAAAAAGTTCTAGGTCAAAACTGATGTTGATGCTGTTTTTTTATAAAACCACAGCAAATAAGCTGGTTTCCTGAATCCAGAGAAACATCCTGGAGTTATTTAACTACATCACATTAAAGATCTTTTGACTTAAAAGTTTGATTGTAGTTTAGAAAATCAGATAAAACTGTATCATGAAAGGAACTTTAGCACAATTGTAACTTATAGAAATTAAATGACAGGTGATCTCATAACCAGGGATGTCACTATGTAAACCAGTGCGTTAAGTGTGCATATTTACTTGTGCCCAGCTGCCCCAAGTTTCCCTGATTGTCTACCTGATTTTTTCCCTGTTTATTTATATGTGCTCTGTATTTCCATGTCTTTCTAGCAGTTGTGTCTATATTGTCGGCAGAGTTCCTGTGAATTTGGCTCTGATCCTCATTAAAGATTAGTTTCTTGAGTAGAAATGGGCTGCCTCCTTTAACAAACAGTAGATGTGTCTATCGGTGTTTACATGCACCTCTCACCTTATGTGGGCCTGAGGATTGCATGGTGTCTCCCTGGAGTGGGCTCATGGAGGTATGAGTAGGTCCAGCACTCCTTCCCAAAGACTTCCCCCCCATCAATGGTATGGTCGTCCTTGTTGGGCCGCCCATACTCCTCTTTGGGGGGCTACACAGTCATACATTACTTTCTCCAGAGGGCTGCTCAACATCATGGCTTCCAGGCCGCAGAGCCCTCTCCTTGCCATGGCATCCAGGCTGCAGATGTCCCTCACCCTCACCGGTTCATCCTGGCTCCTGTCCCGACTCCAGCATCCTGTCACTCTCTAGTTCCTAATCCGGTGCCTTGAGTTCTCTTCCCAGCACCTCAGTGACTTAAGGCTCAAGGACTTCCGAGGGATTACAGCATATCAGCCTTGGCTTTAAGTATCAACTGTGGCTGCGCTTCCAACCAGTCTCAAGTCTCCAGGATTTCCTCGTGGGCCCCAGCCACCAGTATTTCCTTGAGAGGCCCAACCACCAGTGTTTCCTTTTGGGTTGTCTCCTTGCAGGCCTCTCCTTGGGGTTCTTCCCCACAGACCTTCAGCGCTTCTTTGTGGGTTTCCTACCCACATATTTACAGCACTTCTTCATGGGTTTTCTACCCGCAAACTCCAGTGCTTCTTCGTGGGTTTCTTCGACGAAAGGTCCTAGCTCTTCTTCGTTGGTTCCTTCGCCAACGGCCTCTGGAGATCCTGCTGCTTCGCCTCTGGTATGCTGCTTTTAAACCTCTTTGCCGCTGGCCTTTAGCTGTGCTCTGCCACAGGTTCTACTAACTGAACTTTCTGTCGGTTTCCACTGGCGTCTCAGCCAACCACCTGAACTGTTCGCCAGTTTCTTTCGGCCACATGGTCGGCTACCTGAACTCTCTGCTGTTTCCTGCCCAGCCCTGGCCACCTCAAATATCGTCCAGGTTACTCTGGCCCCACTGCCGACCTCCTGAGCCACACTCCTTTGGGCAAGGAGCAGTGTTTTTGTTTTGTTTGGGATATTCCTTTTGAACTCCTTATGTTATGCTTGCTTCCTTATTTGCTTCGCGTAGCAAATGTGTCCATATCATCAGGTCTCTTCAGTGCACTGCCGAATTCCTGTGAGTTTGGCTCTGATCCTCATTAAAGATGAGTTTCTTGTAGGTTGTCTCCTTTAATAAACAGTAGGTGTCTCTATTGGCATTTACCAATAATCATACTAATTGCTTAACCAGAAAATAAGTCTTTATGCCAGTTTACATGTCACTCAGAAAATGTAATTGTGGAATGACGTGCATTGGACTCCGTGACTCTAGTTGGTGACACGCGCCCTTTCACCTTTAAATTCCCCTGTCTAGACTAGAGAGTCACACAGATAGTAAACGAATCCTGGTAGCAGTGAAACAGATTTAGTAAAAGTAGGATATGTGCAATGAGCGAAAAAATGGACGATAACAATTATGCAGCACAGTAAATTTCCTTTGATTGTGTTACTCGTGTTGTTGCTACTGGGTTTTTGTTTACAAGTGTTGTTATTCCCACTTCCATGGTCTTGTCACTTCCTGTGAATAGCTTGGCTATCAGAGTGATCATTTTGCTTCTTTCTGATTAAATAAAACCTCCCAAGAAAAATTCTATAGTTACATAACATATTGGTGTCAACCTATCAGTTCTCTTTACATGTCGCCTTTGAAATAAAGTAGATTATAGTCATAATAAAATGTTTAAACAGATGAGAGATAGCTTGAAGCTCTACGATCAAAAGCACTACAGGGACTGGTGGTAGCCCTTAAGAAACCTAAACTACCACTACCTTTTTGTTTGTAATGGAAGATTCAGAAGACTTTGTATTCTTGTCTGAATCTTGACCAAGATTAGTAACTGAAATTACAAACAAAAAGAACAAACAGCATATAACTGTTTTCCTTTCAAATAGGGATGCACAAATACCAATAATGGTAACAGGTATCTGTTCTAATGTACTTGTATCGGTTTGTTAACCGACACCATGAACCGATACTTAAAATGTTGACCCTTCAATTTCACAGAAAATTTTTATTTTTCTCTTTAAATTTTACTCTGGCTCATTTTTTATTATTATTATTTGTATCTAATTCACCATTATTTGTTGTAACAAGCAGAGAAGAAGTTAAACTTGTCTTCCAATTTATTAAATTTTTGAGTGTAATAAGAGTATCTGCATTCGTACTTGGTACTGGCAAGTAGTCAGATCCAAGTATCGGTATTATATTGTTTTGAAAAAAGTGGTATCGTTGCATGCCTAGTGCCTTTTCCTCATGGCACACAGTTTATGTTCAGTACTGTTTAGATCGGATTGGTATCAGCAGATTAATAACCTCAGATATCTGTATCGGTATTGGAAACAAAAAGAGTGGATCGGTGCATCCTAACTTTCCAACTGCCAAGCTAGAAAGATTTTTTTAAAACACACACTAAATAATAACCTCCACATTGAATGAGAGTGCATTATATTTTGGGAGTCGGGTTTTTCTCATGTAGGAAGTTAGAAAGTATGGCAAAACAAAAAAGAACATTTGTAGTAAGATGCAGTGTTAGTGATAAGGAAGTCATTAGTCTACCAAAACTTTGGTGACTAAGGTAAAAGGGATTGCAAAGGATAATGATCTGCTTTACACCTTCATAAACAGCCTTAATTACAGTTGTGTTCAACTGAGGAGTCTTGGGTGGACACAGCGTGCACCAGAGGGTTTACAAAAATGTTTTCAACAACAAAAAAAAGATAGAAAAGAGGAAAACCAGTAGGAAGGGAGATATGTAAACTCGGAGGGGATACAAGCACAAGCGGCATGGCAACACATAGAAAGAGGAAGAAAAGAGTTACCCATATGTAGCCGCCGTTTCACCCGCTTGTCCACATCAGCTACTGACGTGGCATTGAACTCAGAGCTCTCAATTGCAGCCTCATCTTTCTCTAAAACACAAGTGACAAGGGGACAAACAGTGAGCAGCAGGTTAATGAGAAGCCCAAATGACCAGACCTTCAGCCCTAACTTTGGCGTCTGAGCAAAAAAAAAAGAAATAAAAATAAACCAAAGCCAAGAAGCAAGAAGCGATAAAGTGGCAACAAAATCCCAGTTAGAGTGTTAATACCCAAACAATTATCAATCACCTGCAGCAAAACAAAATAAATGAAACTGATCAGCATCAGTAGCTTAATGAAGCAGTACGTAGGCAAAAGGGTAGAGAGGAGAAGAAGAATGTTCCAGGCTTAAAAGATAAAAGTTTAATAAAAGGTGTAAGGGTTATGTTTTTGATGGGATTGGTCTGAGTGAATGATTCTGATCATGACCATGTTGTTGGCAATGGTGTTTAAATGTTCCATAACACAGCCACACATTTTAAGGCAATAATTTCCTCATTTTAACATGTAAGAAAAGATATGGGGGGGGAGTGACCGACATTTCCGAGGGAAGCTGCTTTGAACATGAGCAAGGAGGTGGGAAAAGAAAATTGCACAATGATGCAAGAAAGAGCAAAAGGGCAGCGCATGAGAGGGCAATTAGCATGGAGAAGGTGGTCAAAAAACAAAAACGACAAGATGACTGAAAGATATTAAAGAAAACAAGGGTAACAAAGAAAGAACAGGAAGAACGTTTGGAGTCCTATTGTGGCACAGGGGTGGAGAAGAAAGAACTGACTTACAATGGGGGGGGGGTGACATGGTAGGGGTATATGATGGATCCCTAATTTGAAAAGTTTGGATGGAATGCATGCATAGAGATTTAGAAAAAAACATTTAAAAAGAAGAGCAGGTAGTCTGGGGGCAGTGCTGGTTGCCTGTTTGTCAATAGATCAAATCACAACTGGTCTTAGCAGTCAATGCTTGATAAACCACATTCCCAAAAGCTGGACTGCAGCAGTGGAGGAAAAATGGCGACAGGATAAATCAGAGTAAGCGGAGTAATTGTAACTAAAGTGGGATGTGTGTCCTGCATTGGAGGACGGGGCTGAGAAAAAGAGCCAGTCTTTAACTGGGCTTCAATCATTAAGACCTGAATTAGCATCAGTCTATGAATGAGCACCAGTTGCACCAAGGAAGAAGGCCTTTGATGTCTTATGGAATTGGAGGGAAAGGGGCCAGTCATTGGGTACAATTAACGTCCCTTCCATTCCTCTTGCCCCACCTTGCTACCTTTTTCTTCAGTGCAAGTGAAGGATTCTCTGAAGCACACTCAGCAATGAATGGAGGCTTTCTGGAGCTCAGCTAACGGGGTGAAATGCAGTTGTGTGAATGTGTGATTGTTGAATCAAAAGCTTGTGCATACCAGCTTTTGAGTGTCTGTTGGCTGGGGTGTGTGAAAAACAAAATCTGTCAGAGCGAGAGATAAAATGTAAATGTCTGTGTGTGTGGTTTTAGTTCCACAAAAAAGGTAACTACAGCGGGGGAAATAATTAAGAGATCAACAGTAATTCATCCATAACTCAAGTAATATGAAAAACAGTGGGATTTTAGAGAGATTCGATGCTGAAACCATGACAAGAAGAAAAAAATTACATGAATAGCCAAGAAAATGACAGAAATGTGTATTTAGAAAGCATTCCAGCTCCCATCTGTACAATTAAATACTAATTTGCTTAGTCCTTATTGAAGGCCTGTAAAAAGGGTTTTCATTACCAAGGTATAGCACAAGCACATCTTATAATGGATAATAGGAAAGTGCTCTAGCAAGTACCTTTGGAACTTTAATATATACAAACATAACTCTAAACATCTAAATGCTCAAGTGAGAACTGTGGGGTCCATAATCTGAGGTGAAAAGAACGTCTGACCATATACCAGCCATGACCAGGTGCTCCTTACATAAGTCAAATTAATTTTTAGAAGAACTGTCAGAGACAAGGCACCCTCACAGCCCTAACTTTAGAAATGCTGAGTAATAATTATATTTCCTTTAAGTGTGCTCTCTATGAATATTCCCCACACAAGACCTCATTGCTGAAGAAAAAAAAAACTTGGGAATGCTTGTTTTAAAGTTTCTTGCAGAACATTTGGAAAAGTCGATGAATGTTCACCACGCAAGACTCCACTACTAAAGAATGAATTTTCACTGTACCACACAAGACTATAAATGTTCACCAATAAGGCTTCAAGGCTTTGTTTGCTAGAGAACATTTGGAGAAGTTGATAAAAATAATGGGAGAATATAGTCTGGCAAGATGAGATCAAGGTTGATTTCATCTTTTTATTTTGTTGAACACACCATGTTTGGGGAAGAAACGGCACTGTACTTTAACCCTAAAACACAATACACCTGAAGGTGAAATCTTCATGGTGTGAAAATGTTTTTCACATACCGCATAGTATGGCATTGGCTGACCTAATATATTATTGAATCAAGTATACTGAAAGTATATAGAATATTGAAACTTACTGAAACATTCTCAATAAGAATGTGAGGATGAAAATAATGTCAAAATGATCTCAACCACACAAGTCAGGACAAAAAATAAAGCTGCTAGGATGGCCCTGTCACTGACTTAAATCTAATTGAATGATAGAAATAACCACATCTCAGCCCACTGTGACTCCTTAAGCCGTCAAGGTCTGAAGATTTGGGTCGAAGTAACACCTGAGCAATGTATGAAACAATTTTTTCCATGGTGAACATCAATCCAAGTAACCATTATGGTTCACTCGATTTTTTTGATGGGGCAGCAGCCTAAGCAGAGAGGCTTAAAAACAGCCAAGAAACATAGCCCCATCAGTGTTCTTGAACTGGGTATCCTCCTGGTAAGACAGTACCAGAACACCTCACCAGGGAGGCATCTAGGAGGAATCCTAAACAGATGCCGGAGTCTCCTCAACTGGCTCCTTTCAATATGAAGGAGAAGAGGGCCCTTTCCGGATGACAGCATATCTCAGTGAACTGCACCAATGAAAGGTGTAGATCCTGGTCTGATGATGCCAACAGAATGAAATTATTGACACAAAACAAAGAAAAAATTCTGTTCCCACCAAAACAGGTCTCTTCAACATCTTGGCTGTATCTAGAAATTCTGTGCATAAAGGTTATGACCAAACTCAGTGGCAGAAGGAAGACTTGGCAGAGGCCAACTCCAATTCAGGCTTACTGCCAGCAGTGCAGACCACACTATAACATGAATTGCACAGGGATCTAATGACCCGAAGTACCCCTCCAAAGGACTCCCCAAAGGATTAGGTCAAACACTTTTACAAAGTCCAAAAAAAAAAATACACTGGGTGGATGAACTCCCATGCACCATCCAGGGCACTGCTGAGGGTGTTGAGCTGGTTCAGTGCTCAACAGCTGAAATGCAAATTTTCCTCAAGAATTCTGTTGTTGGAACCAACCACCCTGGTCTACCAACTTCAAGCGAGCTGTCTCTGATATCCACACAATATTGCAGAGGCGCTTCAACCAATACAACCCTACAACATTCAGAGCCTTAAAGCTACATTTACCATCCATCCATCATCTTCCGCTTATCCGGGGTCGGGTCGCGGAGGCAGTAGCCTGAGCAAAGAGGCCCAGACTTCCCTCTCCCCGGCCACTTGGGCCAGCTCCTGGGTCTTCCCCTGGGTCTCCTCCCGGTGGGACGTGCCCAGAACACCTCACCAGGGAGGCGTCCAGGAGGCATCCTGACCAGATGCCCGAGCCACCTCAACTGGCTCCTCTCGATGTGGAGGAGCAGCGGCTCTACTCTGAGCCCCCTCCGGATGACCGAGCTTCTCACCCTATCTCTAAGGGAGAGCCCAGCCACCCTACGGAGGAAACTCATTTCAGCTGCCTGTATCCGCAATCTCGTTCTTTCGGTCACCACCCAGCGTTCGTGACCTTAGATGAGGGTAGGAACGTAGATCGACCGGTAAATTGAGAGCTTTGCCTTTCGGCTCAGCTCTCTCTTCACCACGGCAGACCAGTACAGCGCCCGCATAACTGCAGACGCCTTACCAATCCGTCCATCGATCTCCCGCTCCATTTTTGCCTCATTTGTGAACAAGACCCCAGATACCTAAACTCCCCCACTTGAGGAAGGACCTCATCCCCGACCCGGAGAAGGCACTCTTCCCTTTTCCGGCTCAAGACCATGGTCTCGGATTTGGAGGTGCTGATCCTCATCCCAGCCGCTTCACACTCGGCTGCGAACCGCTCCAACGAGAGCTGTAGATCACGTTCAGATGAAGCCAACAAGACCACATCATCTGCGAAAAGCAGAGACCCGATCCTGAGGTCACCAAAACGGATCGCCTCAACACCTTGGCTGCGCCTAGAAATCCTGTCCATAAACATTATGAACAGGACCTTTGCGGAGTCCAGCTCTCACCGGAAATGAGTCCGACTTACTGCCGGCAATGCGAACCAGACTCTGACACCGTTCATATAGGGACCTAGCAGCCCGTATCAAAGGGCCTGGTACCCCATACTCCCGGAGTACCCCCCACAGGACACCCTGAGGGACACGGTCGAACGCCTTCTCCAAGTCCACAAAGCACATGTAGACCGGTTGGGCGAACTCCCACGCACCCTGCATTGGCTTTATACTACATTTTGTTATATTTTATTAAATTTAAGCTGTTTTAAATCTATAGTCAGTTTTCTTCATTTCCTGACGATACAACTGACTCCAATATTTTTTCTGCAGTTGGATGTCACAGTTGTAAATTCATTTATTTTGGAGGGGATTCGGATCTGAACAGCCAGAGGTGCGTGAGAGAGCGTGTTTCAAGACATAATGATGCACGTCCATACCAATGTATGCACGTTAACAAGAGGGCGGTGCTAAGGGGTCAGTTAGCCGCTGCATAAGTTAAGCAGCCTAGACAACCACTCAAACTCCATGTAAGTCAAAGAAGGGAAGTATTTTGTTTAGCGCTACAAAAAGTGTACAACGGGCCTCTGAACATTGTAGAGCTTGGAGTAATTAGTACATGCTTGAACGTCATGGGAGTGCACATTTTGCTGACTGCAGTTCCTCTAATAGCCATATGGTGCACACCTAACAGCAGTCTCAGCAAACTACGCAGACGACTTTAATGGATGTCAGGTATGGCTCATCCACCCCTGGGGCCCTGCCACAAAAAACTTTTTAACTCCTTGGTCTACCTAGCACCAAGTCCCCAGATTCTGATTCCTCAGTGGAAGATGTGCCAGTGAGATTGGGGAGGTCTTCTGAGAGCTCTGACCACCGACTCATGACATCATGAATTGAAATGGACTGGACTTACTGTATATAGCCCTTTTCTATTCATACTGGGAACAACTTCACATCAAGGACTCAATGCAATCTGCTAGGATTCATTACATAGAAAAATTTTAACTGATCAGAATGTTTGGTTAATTGTACTGAAATTACATTTCTTGTAGTGTCCTTGAGATGACCTTTTGTGAACTGGTATATAAACTATATATACCATATATAAATAAACTGAATTGAATTGAATACTGATCACTGAAGCCACATTCACACATTGATTCAGAGCTTGGCAGACAACTTTGTGTTAGGTGTCTTTCCCCATGGGGGACATGTGACAGAAGGAAACTGGAACTGAATTGCAAGACAATTACTCTACCTACTGAGCCAAAGTTGCCTCATGGTCTGAGGTGAGCACCACAAACAACGTTTTTGATAGCCGAAGAAGTGAAGTCCAGTCTTTTTAGCTGCAAAAAACGCACCCAGGCAAAGAAAAAAGTATTTTTTTAAACCTGTGGACTCTATGTCCTGACAGGCTGGTGATTGTACAGCTTTCAATTTTTAAGAACATTGAACATAATCCAAAAGTAGTGGACTTAACACACTGACTCTCAATGACACGAGTTAAAGGCAACTACTGTCGCTTCTGGAAATTGATTACCAGTTACCATGACAATGTGTTGTTCTGTAACACCTGGAATTCAAGGTGCTTTAACAATGGAAGAATGGCATTCCAGCTCCAGCTTTCAATTAAAAGACCTGCTGGCCATAACATCCGCAAGCAGAAGGTTGGGCTGTGCTGTGCTTGCAGAGGAGCAGCTGTTGCTGGGTAAAGTGTAACACAATTATGCTTCTGTGTGGAAACTCTGTACACATCTGTACCATACCTGGGGAGTCCAAACTGAGAAATTCTATTACAAACATGTGCACTGCCACACTACTTACAGACAATGGAGGTGGTGTATTGCTTTCCTCTTCTGAGATACTGGATGGTCAGCCAGAATCTATTTGAAGTCATACATAAGTAATTATACACGGCTTGACTGAACTCCTCCTACACCTGAGTTTTTGCTAAGGCGACCATCCAAATGCATTGAGCTCAGAATCCCAGTAACCACCAGATCTTCCTAGAGTCCCACAGGCCATAAAGGCCAGGTAGAACTGCTGCAGTTTAACAGCATCCCTCACCGCGGGTGTTCACCATCAGGGAGATGCCTTTAAATAAACTTTCTGTAATAATCCAATATATTCTTTCCCTGCTTTATTTCACTCTCTTATGTACAACTTAATTTCTGGATTCATCTGTGTGGATTTTTTATATGCACGGATTATCAGAGTTGTTACAGACCAACTAAAATTATATTTTATATTTTGAGAAAACCATTGCTGTGTTTAATACTTTTTATTCCCTGCTATATGCAGGATGAGGTGGAACGGAGTTAAATCACTCTACAACTACAGGTAGGAAGAAAAACTATAAAAAGCAATGCTCTAGAACAAAACATCAAAAATAAAATTATACTTTAAATAAAATTTAAAAAAAGGCAAATGGTAAAAAAGGGAGAGAAAAAAACAAGGGAATCCTTACAATTGTAGTGCAGGGACTCCTGTGCAGCTGGTTAAGGCAAGCAACAAATGGATGGATTAGTGAAGGAGGGAACCAAATGAATGATTTCACAAATGGGAGTGGACACATGCAGTAGGAATGGCAAATCATGACATTTGTGGACACTGCAAGCCCCTGCGTCTCTGTTCAGTTATGCGGTGCTGGTGGAAGATAAGGAGGCATGGATGCCATCTTTGATAGCTGTTGCTTGGCAGCCCGTTAATTGTTACAGCTCCTGCTTGCGATTTGCATGGTGATGGCAAATGAAAAAAATTTAGTACTGGAGGGGTAGATTAGATACGGCTTAATCTTAGATCAGGCTGCAATTGAGATATCCATTTAGCCACAGATTCTAACACACTGCCCCTTAATCCCACAACCCAGGATTAAATCCTCCAATGCTCTGAGAAATAGTCTTTCTTTTGCCCTAAAGTTTTTTTCCATGGATGTTCAGACAAGACAGGCAATCAGGTACTATCACCAGGAAGCAGGAAGAAAAAAGAGGGAGCAGACGGACAGGATCTGTGTAGATAGGGGTGGGGGTTTAGGGTGGGTCCAAAGAGCTGAGGGGTCCCTGGGACCTCAGTGAGGTTTTCTTTCATCAAACTATGAAGAAAGAGATACGAACAGAGAGAAAGTGAGAAACGATAGATATCAGACAATGGGACTCAGAGGAAGGTTCCCTGTGCCTTTTCTTTGTTCCATACTGTAGTTTTTCCTTGATGTGCTGATCCACTTCCTCAAAAGAAGCTGAAAAGAAAGAGGATTACCAGCAGTCAAAGCCTGCTATGTCCAGCCATGGGTTGCAGTAGTGCTGGCCAGAGAAAAACAGTGAGAAACAGAAGACATATAGACAAAGGGATGTGTTCTGGATTTCCTGTGTATGGCTGGTCAATCATCAGTTTGTCATGCACAGAAATATTGAATTCTTATGGTGTGAAACAGACTTGATGTTTTTGTCCTCTCTACTGGTAAACCAAACATGAAATGCTACAAAACAGATGATCTCAGACATTTTCTTTTGTTCAGCAGCAGATGTAAATGTTCTTCTTAGACTTGAACTTAATAAACATTTTTTTATTCAGTCAACATACAGTGCCTTTCAGAAGTATTTATGATCCATGCACTTCTTCACATTTTGTCATGGTACAACCATGAACATTAATGGGTTTTAATGGAATGGAATGTGATTGTCCTAACAAAGTACTGTATCAGTCTTTTTGTCCATGTCCATTCTACCAGCTCTAGAGAGCAAATTCTTTGCCCAATTTTCTTTCCAAAACAGCTAATTCTCAGGCAGATTACATTGAGAGTATCAGTAGAGAGCAATTTAAAATCATTATTTTTGCCACAATTTAAAATTGTACAGAACATGTCACCGGGCACTTGACTTAAAACACACACCTTCATGTTCAGGTATCATAATATTAGCATGAAATTTGCCAGAAAAAGTTAAAAAGCTATAAAAAACAAGCCTCACTTTCATGGGAAAATATTGGCACACATATTTCATATCACACCCTTGCCAATCAATGTTTTGTGGGCTTGTATGTTTCTTGATTCATTTATATTTTTCCCTAAAACATAATTTTGTCTAACCCAAAGTCTTGGTACAGTGAAAGTACCCTGTGTTTTAATTTACCTTTAATTTCCTACTAAAATATTGGGGAAAATGTTTAGTGTTAATTTTTAATAGGACAAACAATACTTTTTATTGAAAGGTGTTCTGACCAAACATTAACCCAAAGTGTCCACACAGACTTTTCTTTCATTAGTCAATTCTTAGCCAGCTTGTAATTAATTTAGCTCCTAAGGCTGGTCAAACAGAAGGTGGACCCATTCTGGCAGCTTTAGTGTTCTAGTGAACTTTGAGTAATTTGACAAAAAGCTTTAAAGGTAAAAAAAGATTCTAAAACTCTGTCAATTAACTGTCATCAAAGTTCTTATGGTTTTATGTATTGAGACAGGAAAAGTACTCAGGCCTTTAGTAGATTCTAAAAATGCTAAAATCTAACTTCAGGCGAACAAACTGTTAAAATAGTTTTTACACTGTAAATATTTAATTAACAAAAACAAATCTAAAATGAAAAGGTTGTGTGTAAAAAAAACTAAGTACACCTTTTCCGCATTTTAATGGTAAATTGCCTGCTTTTGTATGGAACTTTTTCAGTCATAGCACTACAAAGAGCTTGACAGTGCATTAAGTCAATCAGACACTGATGGTGGTGAGCTACATTGTTGCCACAGGGCACACTGACCGGAAGCAAGGCTGCCATAACCTGCCGCCACCAGGCCCTTTGACCACCACCAGCAAGCAAAGCGAAGTGTCTTGCTCAAGGACACAACAACCGAGATAGGTGAAATTGGACAAACACCTTCCACCTTTGCCATGATTGCAAGAAACTGCAAACAATACCAAGAGCTTCATGTCAGTCTTCACAGGGGTCTATTAGCATGTTAAATGTGCAGACTAACACCATCCCAGGTGAAAGAAGAGAAAATGAGTATTGCTTGCTTAGAAGACTCTTCTCTTTTAAAAAAAACAACAACAAAAAAACAATGGCAGCATGGCTTACATACAAAGTTCCATCTGAATGGATCCCAGGACTTCTGGAAAGGCGAGACCAACGCAGAGTTGTTTCACCATAAGCCAAAGCCAAATGTTTGATGAAAAGTACCAACACCTCATATCCTTTAGGACTGTGGTGAAGGGGGAATAATTTCAGCTTGTTTTAAAGTTCTCCTTCACTGGTGTTTTTATAACATTTTCAGTGTTCTCTGGTATGAAAGAATGCTGTCTCAGTCGATTTCTGTAAAAAATAAATTGTTCCCAGTTTCAGTTTATGCCAGTTCAGTGTGGGAGTGGGCGTTCAGACTCGACAAGATGTGGGGGGCTTGCTCAGTAAGATTTTGACATTCAAGTTTCTGTACTCTGATTGGCTAACTGCAATACTATTCTTACACTGGCTCTGTTTACTAAAATCAGTGACATGAGACATAAATTGTGCAGGTATTTATGCTTAGAAAGAGTTTACCACTGAGTTTAGGCAGCATTACCAAACAAGACCGGACTCCGACGTGCTACTGGCCGCAGCAGGACTCCACACCGCAACAACCAGAGTTAGTCTTCAGCACGCCACACAGTGCAGGCAGACAGGTATTCGGCGCCACGGTCTCCCTCTTTGCTATGAGTTACCCCTTGCTCATTTATTGTCCTCCGCTTAGCAGTATGCTTAAATCCAGTGAGTTGTCTCGTCTGATTTGAGCTCATAGAATTTCATTGTCATGGCATGTTTTAACACAATACTTGAAAAGTAAAAGACTGGGTGAAAAGTAATACACTACTTACAGCCTGGGAGCTGGTGTTCCACGATTGTGACTGTACAGATCCTTCTTTTAAGTTAAACCTGTAAGGTCCATAGCCTTTAGCAGCTGCAAGAGGCTCAGCTTTCACCTTGCCAAAAACAACGTTCCCGTGGGCAGTCCGATGCTAGATAGGCGAGGCCATGAATGCTAAATTAGCATTGTGATGTATGGTTGTTGGGCTTTTTCAAACTAAGGCATTTTCTAGTCTGTTTTCTTTATGTAACTAATTTCAGGGATTGGAGTTTGTATAAAATGTTTATATGCAGCATGCTTTCAGAACACATATTAAATTATTTTAATGAAAAAAAACTCAGTTAGTTTTTCAAGATGTTCAGTGAAGGAGAACTTTAAAGCCACAGAACCTGGGATTTTTTTTAGCCATTTCACAATCTCCTCTTCGGAACCATATACTCTACTGTGAAATGTTAAGTCATCTGTTATAGCATGGCCCAAACTGGGTCATGAAAAGGAAAAACAATTGAAAATACAGCAAAATACATTAAGACAAAATAATTGCAATGGACCAACAACACTTCAATGAATGAAAAAACGTAGAAAAGAACAGTGGGCGTAAATCCCTTCATAGCAATGTGGGAGATAATTTGAGTCATTGCTGCTAAGGGTGCTTCAATCAACTCTTGAATTTTTGGATTTACTTGTGTAAAAGAGATGATTGCCCCATTAATCCTCCACATTTTTCAAGCATTTGATGCCAAAACAACCTAAAGTACAACCAGCTCTATTACTGCTAGGCCCTTTCAGGCTCCCCAAGCCTGTATCAGCAGGGAGGAGGTGAAAGAGATATTCAAGAACACTTCTCACTTACCTGGAACATTTGATTCATTTTCAACCAATTATAAAAGCAAAAGTAGAAAAAAAAATCTTAATCTAAGAGTTAGGATACGGAGGACAATTACCTAGTGAGAAACAGTGATACAAATTACCTGTCAGTGGGTGATCAAGTCTTATACCTTTTTTTTCTACCTACAAACAAATTTAACAATTTTATATAGTGTGTCAATATAATAATGTAATGGGGTTGTTCTGACAATGGTAAATGGCGGTCTATGGCGAGGTTATGTGTAGTTTGGACCTAAACCTACTTTACCTCAAATACCAGTAAGACTGAGGTGCAGACAGCAGACCGATAAGAGAAAATACTAAACATACATTTTATTTGCCAGACTAGTTTGCAAAGAAATGCACAGGACTGTTTATAAAAAGTCTTCCTTATGTCCATCTTTGGTAAAGCCAAGGAGCTGATATGCTGCTTTGCAAACAACAGCAATAGCATTATGTCTAGGTACTTAAACTTCCACAAGAGGATATTTAAATAAAAACATGAATAGGCGAATATTTCTGTGATGGACTGGCGACCTATCCAGGGTGTACCCCGCCTCTCGCCCGTTGACAGCTGGAAATAGGCACCAGCACCCCCGCGACCCATTAAGGATTAAGTGGTTAAGAAAATGGATGGATGGATAGGCGAATATTGCATGAATAAACTGGAGCTATTTTGAATAGAAAAAATTCAGCAAATATTGAAATGGAAATAGGCAAGAATCGATTGTAAGGTTTAAAGTAACCATTTAATTTTACCAATATGTTTTTTTTCTAACTGGAGGAAATGTGGGTTTAAAAGTGGACTAGTTGAATTACCAACCTGAATCTAAAGATTAAACATGTAAATCATCAAAATACCTTAACAAACATAAAAAAACTGGCTAGCTATTCTAAGAACAATTCATTAGCTTTAATGTCAGTAATGATTTTTTGAGAAGGAATATTTAATTTTGGCACACGCCTTTTAATATAAGTTAAATAAAAGCTGATAAAGTATTTATAATTTTCTCAAAATTGATACTCTAAGATTTATTTTACATCTTTCAAGAGATGCATGCCTCAAGTCCTATAAGATTCAAACCCTTGTTTGAATTAAAATAATTTAAAAACCTAATTCTCCCAGGAGAATGAATAATTTTGAGGAAACTGATAGACAGTAGAAAGGGCTCATAACCTCTAAAAAAAAGTTCCAAATATCAGAACTATCCCTTCAAAACACAAAGTATTTCTAAATCCACATTAAGACAACTCCACTTGTGATTTTAGATTTGTTAAGGAAATGTGTATGCAAGCTATACAATTGGTTCAATATTGTCTGAAGGTAGCTGTTACTGTTAAAACAAACTCATAGTTTAATAAGTAAAAGTTAATGTTAAACATCTGAAAATGACAATCACAGTAAAACTCAGCACAGCATTTACAGAGCAATAATTTTAATTAAACACAAAATATATTTTCATGACAGCAGCTTGAAAAAACAAAGCAATATAACCGAACTACTGTGGTAGTACTGCCCTGTACCGAGATCTGGGATTTTTTTGTGTGTGTCAGTGAAAAGTTTTTTCAAAACATATGTATTTGCTGGTTCTCAGTTTGTATTGTAAAAATCATGTTAAAATGAAAATGCTACGATACCAGAGTAATGTAAGAACTTTAGTACATGTGGAATATAATCTGCCTGTTTGAAGTCATGAGTTTGCATAATTTTGGGAGGCCATTATGGCTGTCACTTACCGATGCAGGTCTTGCTGTCTGAATGCAGGGCGTACTTTTGGTGGCAGCCACAAACCGGCCCTGTGTCCGTGTCTTCACATGTATGCTGGCAACCTCCATTTCCATAGTTACAAGTCACTAAAGACAAGGCCAATTAAAATATTACTCATTGCTCTAAGAATGTTAGAAAAACCTTGAGACACCAAGTTTATTTTCAATATCGCTGCAGCATAAACCTATCTTAATTTTTAATCATTTTTATTTTCTTGTGAAAATCAACTCTACTGATCATATCCGTACGGATTCATTGACACATTATCAAAAAGAACCTTGAACTTTGACCACGGGGTATGAATTTACATTTAGAAAAAATATTTTTGTTCACTTCCTGAAAGGTTCTGGTTTGATAAAAGGTTTCTGTTTGACAGGAGTAATATGATAAGGGAATAAGACTTTGGTTAGAAAAAAAAAAAAAAGATTAAATATTTACTGCAAATAATAGAATAAATGAAGCTAAGATGATAAGGACAGCAGTTTGAATGCATGGAGTCATAAAAAAGAAAAAATCCTGAAATAGGGTCCACAGGGATGGCCAGGGTAGAAACTGAGAGTGAAAGAACGGTGAGAAAAGATTTTATGAAAAAGTAAAGCAACAAAGAACAAGGAATTTTAAGTGCTTTTGAATTTATATTGAAATACAAACAATAAATTAAAATAAATTAATTGGAATCAGCCTTGAGCAGGCAGAGGACATCAATAGAGCTCAGGATGTCACATGACTCTCAGAGCGTATAGGCGCAACGCTGGCGTTTATGAATGTTATCAAATGAACATCGCTGGCTGTGATTTTACTCCGTCGGACTTTACTTCTCATTTTAAAATCGAATATATTATTGTATATACTGGGAAAATAAAAATATTAAACATCTCCGACCCTTACCATACCCCGGGATACTTTTTAAAACCTCAGAAGCTGTCGGAGCGGACCTTTTACTGGATCTGAGATACCCTGACATACAATTTCCTGAACAATTATCCCTCAACTTGCTCCAGAGCATTAGTTAAAAGCATGTAAAAGCCTGGAGGGATATAAATGGACACAATAAGAATTTTTTTATCGAGATCCAGATCTGGGATCTTCCTACCAAGGATTGTGCTGTCAAGCTAAGAGTACTTTTTATGTGTGTCAATATCAACCATTACTCAACCATCAATCACCATTATCATTATGTAAATTCTTACATGATGTTTACTTGTTGCTATGGAACAAGATAGAAAAATCCATGCGAAAATATCTGTAGGAAATCTGCTTAAGAATCTTGATAAAAGCATCAAACCCTGCTAAGAATCTTAATGAAAGCAAAATACCCGTTTAGTTCACTGTTCCACCTTTTCTGTTAAACTGCCACAGATAACTTTTTAGCGTTCATGAGCCGTTATCATTAAAACTGTGGACACATTTTGATTACAATGGTTAGAAATACTAATCTAAAAGTTAACTTTAAGTTACATGTTCAGGTAAAGTTACCTGAAATGAACAGGTCACTAGACAATTGAAATCCATTGAGAGACAGGTTCCAAATATGGTTGTGCTGGAAAAAAAAATTTGAATCATCAATTGTGAATAGATTCTTATAGAAATTGTAACAATCAAATAAAATTGATTCACAAGTTCAAAAATCTGTTTATTTGTTTAACATAGTTTTGCCTTTTTTTACAGCTAAAATAGGAATAACAAATCCAGACAGCTGTTATAAGGCTTAGTTCTGAAAGTGTTAAAACAGTTTTTTCCTAGTAAACTGTTACTCACCCAGTGTTAAGTCATTGAATTACAGGCATATAATTAAGATATAGCTTAAAGAAAATAACTTCTTAACATCAGTGACCCATATCTATATCAAACTGGATCAGACTGAATCAGATTGGATCGTGATAATCGATTCTACAGTAACTCTTGAGAATATGAATCGATTCATGAAATTTGAATTAATACCCAAAATGGAGGGAGAGAACTGTAGCGGTTTTAGGTTTTATCTGTTTTGTTTGGCAAATGTGCCAGATCAATTCTTCTGCAGCAACTCAGGATAAGCGTAGAATGAGGCTTAGGACTATGGAGAACACAGTTTGTTTTTTACACAAGACGGCTGAGACGAAGGTTTTTTTTGTCTGTCATTTTGACCGGCAGGGTCAAATAAATCTGGTCACAATCAGATTTTTGTCCAACAAACTTTAAATCCTATGCCTGTCTCCAGCAATTGTCTGACAAGTTAATAACTATTCAATATAATCTATTTATTTTTAAATTCCAACAAACTGATCAGAGAACTATACCTAAAATTAAATTAAACGCTTGCACTTAAAAGAATATCAGATGCGGTTCATGCATGGCACCTTTTTTTTTAATCTCATAGTCTGATTGTTGCAGAAGTTATTGTCTTAAGGAGAGTCTTTTATTCGTGCATTTTGGAGTGCTTTGACAGAAAAACATGAGACAGAGAATTTTTGTGAATGTCAACAGCTGCGGCTATCACCGGACAGAAGATCATATTAATAGAGCAAAATTTGTGACCGTGAGTGCAAGATAGATAATTATCTGGAATGAACATTTTAGACAACCTCTCACTCTGTTTTTAAGATGTCACAACTGTGAGAAGAAATGTTTGGGATAAACTTTGGGTTGCTTAGAGGCAAATTGTGAAAAAAACATGACAAATATCAACATCCTGTCATAATTTCTGAACAGAGCATGGATTTATTTATAATTTTAAAGTTTAATGTGAATTCTAGGTGAAGGTATGATGACAAAGGAAATACTCTAAAATAATTCATTTCAGTTATTGCTTTAACACCTAACTCCATTCATTCCTATGGGATATATAGTTTATATTTATGGTTTTTGGCTGATGATTTTGCCATTGTAACTCCAAGATAGTTGCAAACATATCTAGATCAAGCCACACATGTTGTTGCAGTTAGACAAAAAAGGTTTTTGGCAGCCACTGATTGTACAAGTTGTCTAGCTTATAAAGATGAGAGAGACCTATAATTTTCATCATCAATCCACTTCAACCGAGAGAGACAGAGTGCAAAAATAAAAAACAAGGAAATCACATTGTATGATTTTGAAATAATTTATTAGTGTAATGGTGCAATTGTTTTGTGAATAAAAAAAATGTTTTCATGTTCAATACTTTGCAACGTAACCTTAGCTGGCAATGACAGAGGTTTCAATGTTTCCTGTAGATCTTTACCAGGTTAGCAGACACTGAGTACATTTACAGGGACATCTACAGTACATTGAGCTTTTTGGAGTAATCAGACTAAGGGCTTGCCCCCTGTTGAGAACCGAGTCCCAGTTTACATGTCCCTCAGAAAATCGTATCAAGTACTTTCAACTCCCCAACAATAGATGACGACATGCACCCCCACATGTTAGCCTTGTAGAAGTCAGCTTTGAGCAGCACACATGCAGTAAACAGAGGCTGGCTGGAGAGAAGCAGACGGAGTAAAAGCAGCATATCACTGTCAAGTATTTTCAATTGTCCCCGTCACAACGCATTGCCTTTTCGCAAGTCCAAACGTGCACTGATTGGCCGTGTACATTTGTCTTAGCCGCCATATTCTTCTTATAATACTACTGTGTTGTTGATGAGTCACATTTGCATGCCTCCTAACTCCCCGAGGAGGTCCATGAGTATGGCCGGGGGCAGGGGCTGGTTGCAGAGAAGTCCAATTCCCAATAAAATGATCTGGGTAGCTTAGACGAGCTTCTGAAACTCGATTGAAGCCAGACTAAGGTATATACATGCAGTTCAAAAGTCGGATTTCAATTGGACTAAGGTTATAATTAGACTTTCTCTTGCGCCATGTAAAAACACTGACTGTAGCTGGTATTTTGGCCCTCCACAGATTCTCCATTTGATTGAGTTCTGGAGAATGGCTTGGCCACTCCAGAGCCTGGAGAGGCTTTTTATGTGGCCACTCCTTCGTTGCACAGGCTGTGAGTTCGAGATCATTGTCATGCTTGGAATTCTAGCAAAGTTTCATCTTCATTGCTGTCACTGACTGGTTATTTTATTATCCACACTAGCTTTTGTCATTTTGCATTTTATGTATTTTAATCCTTCCAGTGTTTCCTCTGTGGAGCCCTCTGCCTCCGGTGACCGGTGGCGGCCTGGGCACTCCTCGGGTAGTGCCTGGGGATGGTGGGGGCTTCCGCCCTCCCTCCCTGGGCGGTGCATCGGCTGCTGCCATGGATCTGCTTCAGTCGAGGCCGATGGCTCCCCTTAATGCGTGTCGTTAGTCACCTGACCCATCTGAGCTACGCCTAGTGTTTAAAATGGACTGAACTTATATAGTCAATCAAAGCGCTTTACATTGAAGCCACATTCACCCATTTAAACTCAAATTCATAAACCGATTGCTTGGTAGGTTGATGTAGAATTTGTGGGGTTAAGGGCACATTTAGGGAAGCTGGAATCGAACCTACGCAAGCCAACTACTCTACCACTGAGCCACAGTGGGAGAGTAGTTGGCTTCCACAGTGGCTTCCAAAGTGAATGGAGTTACTCCTTTTGTTTTACAAGTGTACAAGTGGGTATAGTGTTCTTGGGAAGCAATTTCACATTTATCCTCCTCCAAACACAGCAAGTGGCTTTTATACCAAGGAGTTATATTTTAGTCTCATCTGATCAAATATCATTCTTACAGTCCTATGGTGGATCATTCAGATAGTCTCTGGCAATTTTTAGATGGGCCTAGAAATGTGCTGGCCTATACAGGGGAATTTTTCTAATGCTGCAGCATTTTAATCCATGAAGACATAGTGTGTCATTAATAGTAACCTTTGTTATGTCTACCCAGCTGTCTTCAGGTCATTGACAAAATGTCTCTATCTATTTCTGGGCTGTTTCCTCACCATTCATAAGATCATATATACACCAAAAGGTGGTATCTTGCATGGTCAAGTCTCTGGTATTGGCCACGGTGGAGATTGGAGTCTGATTATTTCCAGGTGTGAACAAGTGTCTTTTATACAGGTAACTGGTTAATACAGATGCCATTAATACAGGAAAGTGGAGGATAGAAGAGTTTCTTTAAAGCCCCCGTGTGTAAGAATTACCTCCAACTAGTGGTGCGCTCAGTAAATGCAAGCATTGAGCAAGCGCAGTTATACCACGTCATTACTACTACCAAAGCCACGGAGTAAATTGTCCGGGTTAAACGGAAGATACAGTATTTACTGGACTAACCTGTCTTGTGTCAAAAATAATGCTAACATAAACTTCATTGTTTCATGTAATTAACTTACCTGTCCAGCAGAAAGCCCGCACCCTCCGCGTCCGTCTTCAAGTTCGTGTCCCCCATGAATAGTCTCCATCTGGTAAACGCTCCACCGATGTAGATTCTTGTTTTATCCCGGTTATTTCTTTTTCTTTTTTGTGGTATGGTTTCCTCCCTCTCATGGGGCAAAGAGTACAGATGGTCCTCCATTGAAATCGAGAACTATGATCCACGGTCCTCTATGGTCGTTCCTCATTTCTTCTCTTCACCTCTCCCCTGCCCCCCCAATATCACTGGCAAATCGCGTAAAGCAAACAAGTTTAACCCCTTTCGGCTAATGTATTCAAAGATGGCGATGCAACATGGCAGACTCAGATGGGGGGGGGGGTGCACCCTCTGTATCTATAAACAATGTATTCTAAGACACGAGAACGCTTTCATGATAATGCGATTTTGATTAGACCTCGGTGAAATACATATTTATGAAAGCAGTACTTGATTTTTATTCATAAAAAGCCGAATTTGTTACACACTGGGCCTTTAAAAAGAAGTAACAAGTCTGTGATGGAGCAAAATTATTGCTTGTAGGTGCTAAATACTTATCTTCTGCCCCAATATACAAATTAACTCTTTACAAATCATAAAATGTAGCCTGTTTCCCAAGACATCAATGCTGGCATAAGTGAGCCTTTCCGTCATTTCTAAGAGCTCAGCAACACAGCAGAAATGTCATTAAAGTTTAAAATGCCCATCTAACTCTAATGACAGGTCAGGCAAAGACTCTTTTAATCACTAACGCTGCCTCTTGACTAAGAGTAAGTCCAGACTATGTCCCTGAGCGGTCACTTGGACCACTGTGAGCAACATCAGACGTATGCACTGTGGTCATGCCAGCATTGCATCCATCCAACTTACATGCGTTATTGAAATAATCTAATTGCAGCACTTTAATTTCTGTGACAATACTTTTAATAAAGTGTTGAGTTTGTGTGTAGTTTCACAAATGTATTTTTTACTTTTTATTTTTATCGTAGTCTTATTTGCATACATGTCTCTTTCTTTAATCTTGACCCTGGAAAAAACCTTATTTGCAGACCACACACACACACACACACACACACACGCACACACACACCTTGCCCCTATCTCAAAAAAAGAAAAAGCTTTTCTAGCTTTAAATGAATTATGTCAGAAGATTTCCACACTTGGATTGGACAGTCAGAGCAGAGTTATCACTCCCATGTCTTCATTAGCAAAACACATCTTCAAGAATCCTTGTACATAAATTCTTTAGAAGTTTTTAAATAATTTTTACAAGCGTTGAAGGAGGAGAAATTGATTTGTCTCCGACAGGATGAATAATCAACTTTCAAGGACTTTTCAAAGAAGCTATAGATCCGGCGGCTTCAAGCGCTGTATCAAAAACAACAGCAGCAACTCAGCGGAGTTAATATCTGCTCCACCTGAACAGGACCTGGGAGGGCGGAGCTGTTGAGCTACAAATGCTCTGGTTCGGCAATAGCTCTGTTGCTGCAGTAACAAACATATCCAATAACATATTCAAACATATCCAATAACACCATAAAAAGTCACTTTACTTCTCGCTAGTTGCATTTTTCTGAAAACAGTGGGTACATAATTAAACTCTTGCTAATTATAGCTACACAGTAGCTGTGTCAGCAGCGCTTCCCTGCTCTGTCACATAACTGTGCGTGGTCACGTGACTCAGAACAATGCTGATATCTTAAAGGGGCAGGAGCACCGCTAAACTAAAACACATCTTTTCATTTTTTTTAACATACCGAATGTACCGGCAAATTGAAGTTGATAACAGTGATAAATTTCGGCATCTGTAAATATTTCAGTAAACCGCGAAGCCCTACTATGAATATATGTAAAGATAACAATAAAATAAAAGCAGAGGTACACCTCTGGAGGGAAATGTCTTCCAACACCCTTCATTCGATACTGCTATTTATGCCAGGTTTAACACGAGCCATGAAATACCGGGCCATGTTATATCGCATTTGTATATAGTATTGACGGCTTCATTGATATGGAAATAAAAAAAATAAAAATAAAAATATGGAAATAACCCTGGAAAAGTGATACGGCCAAGCTCCTTGGCACATTTAGGCAGTTTCCAGAAAAAAACAGAACAGGATATATATGCAACATTATGAAACAAAATAGATGGAGTAAGTTTCAAATATAGTAACGAAACACTTTTTTAAGTATTTTCAGAAATATGTATGTAAAATTATGTTGTTACATATTTGTTGAAAATACTGTATAAAATAATTGCTTTATTACAAACATATTTATGAAAAATACTATATAAATATACTGTAGCTTTCATAAACATGTATGAAACAGATTTTTTTTACAGTAGTTTTCAAAAATATACATGTGACAATACAGAATTTCCACTGTCAATATTTATATGTCAAATGGATGTGGTGTGTGTTAGGGAGAAACATACACTTGTCTCCCACTTATGAGTTTCTGTAACCTGGGCTGAATAGTGTCAACAGCCTAAAGGAAACCTCTCTCAAGTTGAAGAAAGTTTCTCTGTTTGGTCTTTAAGTGTCTCTGAGCTGAGACACATGTTGGTGGCAGTGTTATGCTGTGGGTTATGCTTTTCTTCAGCAGCAAACAGGAAGCTGTTCAGATTGATAGAAACACAGATCAACTCTAACTCTAGAGAGTAGACAGAGATGCTTTTGTCTCGGTATGTTTGGTTGTAAATATGTCTTTTAACTTGTGTACTGGATATTTTACTGCTAGTGAAATATTACTACATTGGAGAACAGATTATAGCACTGCAGAGGCATCTGCAGTACTCACCCTGTCTATGAGAGAAGAACATGACATGATGCTAAATAAACTGCAATTAAAAGCTTACTTTTCCCCACTCAATAACAGCGGCCCTACATTCCATGGCTGGACACACTGCATGAGAAATGAGAAAGAGCTACTGAGCTATGAAAGAGTTATGTATTCCCAACTACTGAATCCTTCAGCACCTTCAGTTTGGGTTGATATGCTCAAATGGTTTTGGAATTAAATGTCCACTCTCATATTTTATCACTGAAAGCCTACTGGAAGCAACTCATTGTGCCTGTTACTGATGTTTATCACAGGAACGGCTCAATCTTTTTTCTACCATTACGTAAATGCATAAAATCAAGCTTAGACAGAAAGCAGTTAAAGGTTTAGTGCTTTGTCAAAATGAAAACAGGGAGTCAATTAAATGTATATCTACATACTCGTTGGATGTTTGGTTATTCATTAAAAATACACGAGTAACATTTTGAAAAAAATGAAATGGCCTCGCCATTGCATTGCACATCCAGTGATACAAATTTGTGGTTCCACTACATCCAAGTGGTGCACTATTGAACAGGGATCTGGTGGCTGTAGAGGCCATTGGATTACAGAGAACTCTTGTGTAGGAAATCTTTTTGATATTATTTACGATTTTTCACTCAATGTTGAGTTCTGGGGATTGGATACACATGTTTAGCAATAGATACTCAAGTAGGTTGTGCTATTTAAGCAATCCTTAGTTTGTACCGAACGGCCAAAGTGGATCAAGAAAATATCACCACCAGCAGGTTAAAATATTGATCAAGCAAAGATGGATCAATGCAGTGATTTATGACAAATTCTAACCCTACAATCTGGATGTAGAAACTGAAGTCAAGACTCATCGGACCAGACATTTTCTTGATTTGTTTTTGGTATGTCTTTGTTAACTGTAGTTTCATCTTCCAGTTCTTCAACTGCTATAGCCCATCTGTTTCAAGGCATCTTGTACTCTCTGAGATTACATTTCTTATGAGTTTGTTGTGCCAAGAGTTTTATTTCGTTGGATAGAACGCAAAATGGCTCTGGATGCAAAAGCTTGGAGAACCCTAATTTAGAGTGATGATTCTATATTTTTGACACAGCTTGGAACGGACGTAAGGATCAGATGTGGGAATCAGATGTGATACATACATGTGCAGTCCTTCTGGTTTTTGGCCAACTCAAAACCAGGTCGGCACTCGCATGACACCCCACTTTTGAAGGGAGCTTCTCTGCAGATGTGAGCACATCCATGGTCTTTGTTCATGCAGTTCATTCCATCTGTTCAAAGGAAGGGGACAATGAGACACAGAGTTTATTCATTGTAATTTCTGAGTTGGATTGAAAAGTAAAATGAAAATTTAAAAACTTGATTTGTTCCTTCTTTAAAAATAAAAGCAAAGAGAGAAAAAGATGAACATTAGTACATTACAGATCAGTCATGCAGGCCTTTTTTTCGGAACATATGGGTGTAATTTGATAAGCTCACAACTATTTACACAAACCAATGACTTCAACAAAAATCTGGTTCTAAATTCAAACATTACTTTTAGATGGGTACGAAACATATTCAACTTGGGTTCTTGTAGAACAGATAGAACCATTAACATTAGACCATATACATTTTTGAAAGGATGAGTATGTTGGAGCTGTGTTGATTTCCTACATTATCCTTGAAAAGGAAATATGTAGTGCAACCTTTTCTGCAGAGTCTGTTTATTTAATTAATCTTACCATATACCATGTTCCCAAAATGTTAGAACTGGAGTCCCACAGGGTTCTACGCTTGGTCCAATAACATGTCTATGAATGATTACTATCTCTAAATGGAAAACCTGATATCTAAACATATGCAGATTATGTTCATTTTTATTTAGCACAAAAAAATACCAGGAAGATCAACGGATGTTATAGAAAAGGATACATGCCGGTCCACTATGTTTATAGCAGAAAGTATCAAAATCATTTTAAATCTGATACACTCTTCTCTTAAAGTCAGATTTAACTGCTATTACTTTCTTCTCAGTTGAAAAGAAGTCTCGCAGTCAGTTTAAATTCTTTAAATTGGTAAATTTTAAACTGATCAGAGAATTACTCTAAATTGGGGCAGCCAGGGCATTAAGAAAACATTGAGAAGATTCTTTGTCATTTTATTTACTGTTTAAGATTGTCAGTTGTAATGTTTTTCAAGCAAAAAACAAAACAAAAACAACAATAAACCAGAACAAATTTTAGCCATCTAATATTGTTTTCATTAATATCACATACACCCTTTTCATTTGGGAATATTAGGAATTTTGCTGACTTAGTTTTGTGCCAAATCAGAAGTGAAGAGAACTATAAAATGAGCTTCCAGAGCTTCCCACTCTAAAAAATTCTTTTTAATTAGGAGCGTAGCAAATGGTTGGCCTCGGTTGGCCTAGGCTTGATCCATCCATTTATTGGGCTGTAACTGTATTGTATCAAACTTGTCTTTTTCTTCTAAAGTGTCACAGCAGTGAGGTTTTATCCCACAACAGTCTGACCAAAGTAAGGAGACATTTTATTAGCTTTAGTGTGGCAGTTTGATGGCCAGGCTGGCATACCTTCCTGTATATCTCCTGTTAAGGAAGGACGATTATCCACAACTCCAAATTATCTGCACGACCATTGTGCTCAAAGTTCAGAGAGAGGCAGAAATTAATACAACTTTTGATAAAGATGCCCTTGAGAACTGCAGTTGTCTACCCTCGTTCTAAACAAACAGAACCCCCCCCCGTCTTAATGGTGATTTAAGCCTTTTTATCTAACCCAAATTGGGTTCTTTTTTTTTCTTTTAGCATGTCCTGTCTAGCAGTTTGCATACTCAGAATTGGTGTCTGACTACCAAGTATAAGCCCAACAGATTTACTTTCTCAAGCAGAGCATTACAGCTTTTTCTATATTACTCCACTTGATATATATGTGTGATAAATCTTTATCAGATATTGCTGTGGGTTTAATTTCTTGAGGTTATGGACACGTAAACAGAAAAACAAGAGTGAAGAACAAAAGAAGATGAAAAAGAGAGACAGAAGAGGTAGGAGTCTGAATTGAAGATACAAGAGAGGAAGGGGAACAAAGAGCAACATTAACAAAACAAAACCAAATAATATGAACTAAGAAGTATACATACTCAACACACAAAAACGGGACTCAAACTGGTTTCAAGTACTACTTCATAGCGCTGTTCTGCCTCGTACCCCCCCCCCCCTCAGACAAACAGTGCTTTCTAAGTTCCTCTATGAAGCTATCCACTTCAAATAGATCATTACATAAAGACTGAAATGAAAAGTGGCATAGATTTCAGGGGAACATTTCTCTTCTTGTTAATTACAAAAAGTGAAGACGCAACACAATAAATGCAGTGGGTAGAGAAAAGTTTGAAGAGCAGCCAACACAAGCATTGACATGTTTTAAAACTAAACTAGTAAGTAAGCTGTTCTTGATGTTTCTACAATCAATTAAGACCTGGGATAAGGCAAATAAACTGAGTCAGAAGGAGAAGTCAGAGACAGGCCGGTCACTCAGCACAATTAAGCCTAAAACAGCAAACAGAGCTAAGGGAACACACCATGGCCTCTCAATGTGCACAATATGATGGGCCAAGACACAGGGATGGAAAAGCTAAACCCAACTGACACATCCACAACTCCACCACTTAATCTGTGTCACCGAGCAATTTCTGGCTCTGACCCGCTAAGCCACATATGGTGACAGGTGAGATATTTCAACATTATTGAATGTAAACTAGATTGATTCATTTTCTGCTATCACCATGTCTTACAGTGGATTTAACATAATCTAGATGCGCAGCATAAAGCACGAAGCCAGGCCAGGACTAGGGGTGGGAATCAAAAATTGTTTTTAAAAATAAAAATCAACCTCATTGTTGATTCTGCCAAGTGATCAAATTCCTTAATGAGCCTCTTGTCAAAACATGCCGTGACCTCACTTTTAAAGGTTCACATTAAATATGCAGTATTGTCTAAAATGGGCCTTAAATATTCTAGATGTAGCTAGACCTACTAAAAATGGAGTTGCCCTGCGAGTGATGAGGATTATAAGCCCTTCTACATGAGCATGGTCATCCCCAGTGATGTCACTTCATCTTACCATTCCACCAAGCTCCCTGAGCAGCAACCATGAAAAGGTTAACTTGAACGGATGTCGAAGGGTTAGCAGCCTGAGAGCTACCTGAGCCTGGCTGTCTGTGTCTGTAATCGTCGTCATCATCATCTAAAATGCATGAGACTGTAAAATATTGCTAAGTAGCTCAGCTTCTAGAGAAATAAATCTGTGCCTGCTGCTTGCAGTTGCAAATCGACATTGTGCTATTGCAGGATATATAATACAAACTTTACAATCATCAACGTAGATGATGCAGAGGAGCTTGTTTTATTTGCTATACTAGCAGTTTTATGCAGGCATTTATAACGTTGATTCTTTGTATTCAATTTTAAGATGGTCATTGATAACCCTGGATGCATACATTTTCAGATGGAATTGTTTTAATGGCACCGGTTCGAAGTCGGAACCAGTTCTCAATTACCAATTGTAGCTAATACTAGCCATTTAGGCACCCTAACCACAATTGCTTTTTGCAAAGGGCTATGAAAATAGTGTCTAACACCGTCTTGAGCATTGTTAGGCAGTCACGAAGATCACTTTCATTGATAGGAATACCTGATTTTGAGGAATAGTTGAAGTTATCAACCAGGTTTTGCAGTTAGAACTCATTATATTGAGAAATGCAGCAGATATTGAGACCGAAGCTACTGAGAAAAACTGTAAAACCAAAAATCCTCCAACTCCACAGAAATTCTTTGCATTATTTTGCACATTACTGGGATTACCAGACTTTCATTATTTTGTTTATAGTGCATTATTATTTAAAGCGGGATAGATGTAACAGGATCAACATAGTATTATTTCTCATGTCTTCACTGCCTTTGTATTTATAATTTTTCATGATTTTCATTCATTGAAAGCAGCTCAACAGTAAAATAATTCCCCATTCAGCCGTTACTGAGTGTGAATTTGCACATAAAAAGCCACCAGCAACGCTCCATCACTGCTACCACACCACTGGGAGACAGACTAGACACAGGGACGCCAAGGCAATTCATTTCCTTCTCGAGCAGAAATGTCACTTTTTAAAACAAATCTATTAACATGCTTTACATTCTGTTATCTTTAATATGTTGTTATGGTTTTTCACAGGCCTGATATTTTCGGTAGCGCCCCCATCCGCCAGCCATGCATTTAGCCCTCATAATCCAATTCCATTCTCATGTGGTCATCAGAGCATCTTCTTTTACTTTTTTACAGTTTCTCTTTAAGGGCTTGTGTCGTACTTCAAGGGGATGATGGTTCGTGAAGCCTCCTTGGAGACCAACAAGCTGTTGTAGTTCCATCTACTTTATACTAACTTCACACATGGAAGACTCAAATTCTACACCTCTGCCCTCTCAACCTGTACCATTCTGTGATATTGACAGTCAGCAGAAGTGTCTCAAAAGTGTATAACTCAGGATGTTTCTGAGGTAGTATTACTTGCTAAGTTTGTCCTGCAACTTCCAAGTTTGAACTCTAAAGCAGGTGGAAAAGACAAATGGTAGGAATGAAAATAGTGAAAGATAATCATACAAAAGCAGAGATAATACGGAGGTCACCGTACCCAGAGACATCCAATGTGTTTCTTTCAACAGGTTTCTTCTCGCCACTTACTCTTAAAGGCCAGATTTGTGGAAAGTATTAATAATACTTGTGCTGTCAACAGACATATGTTAATCTCCGTGTCTTGGTAGCTTGAGGTTGGTCCATCCTCTCTCCATGTTCAGATGATGAACTGAAGTCTGTTAGGTGTTCAATGCTTGGGATATTTGTTGTAACCTAACTTTGATTTAAAATTCTCCACAAGTTCCTCCCTGATCTGTCTACTGTGTTCCTGTCTTAAGAAGGTATTTCAGATTCACATTTAGATTTATTGAACATGTTAAATATAAACAATTTGTAATAAACAGCACACAAAAATTACCTGTATAGAACATGTTCAATGGGAATGGAAAGAAGCTCTACTATCTTATATAATCCCTCCTATTTTACACAAAACTCTCAAGTCAAATTTCACAGTCAAACAAAATCAAAATTCCGTTTCCTTATATTCAAGAACCAAAGCTATTTTCTAATGACATTTTTAGTTCTCAATCTCATAGGCAAATAGTTCACACACTTTGCATATTCCTAGCTTCTTATCTATATAGATATATAAATATACACCTTTTTAAAATTTATATTTAAAATCTTTATACAATTTCAGAGGCACCTTTGTATTACCAGCCCCAATGTAAACCCTTTGATTTTCAACAGATTCCCTTACCTCTCTCTATATTGTGATATAATAAGTTCTTTGTATTTTTTCCAAAATGTGTGGATGTTCATACATATTTTAAGCCCTGTGTTCAGTCTATTCAAGAACTTTATCCCACACACCGACACATCAAACTCTTCCTTGTGGCCCACACCATCTGTATTTTAAAATCACTACAACACCTCCGTTTATTTCTTCCTTTTCTTACCAAAAACAGCTTCTGTAAATTACAAAGTAGAATATTTTTACTGTGCTGTGTGATAATTTACAAGATCAAGTAATTTTAAGACTTTGGACTGCCAAAATAAATCATTTGTATGTTCTAGACAACTGACCTTATGTATGATTCTGACAGCATGTTTTTGAAATATAAAGAGGGGATGTAGTGAACTCTTATAATTATTCAGGCTATCTATACTCCATTTCTGTTGTCCTTACCCTCAATAATTTTTTGTAGAGATTATTCTTCTTCGTACATGAATTTGAAGTCCAACAGTTAGCCAGGGACATTTTGCAGTTTTTGTTGTTTACCGGGTGACCTTTTTATTTTAAATGTTTTATTTTAATTTATAAATTACATCTTGCAATGCATTCTTTGATCTTATATTGAAATCGAATAATGTAAAAACTGGTAAGTGATCAGTGATACCACATGTCATTAGTGCACTGACATGGTCACACTCAATATTATTTGTGAATTTGTTGTCAATAAGAGTAGCACTTTAAGCTGTGATTCTGCTTGGTCTAGTTATGGCGGGTTATAAACTCATACTGTACATTCAATTAATATATTCAACTGTAATTCTATGCTCTGGTTTAGAAGATCTGTATGATAATCTCCACAAATGAATACGTCTCTGTTATTAACTGAATGAAACAATTCTTCCAACCAGTCACAGAATGGTTCAATGCTTGAACCGGTCGATCTGTATATACAACTTACAATGCATTTTTTTCTTTATCATTGTATAACTCAATTGTGATGCACTCCAGCAAACCATCCACTGCAATTGAAATGTTTTGTTACTTCATACTTTAAGCTTTCCTGTACATATATTGCGACTCCTCCCCTTGTTTTGTTAGTTCTTTTCACATAATTAAGTTCCTGGTTTTCCATTTGAAACTCAATACCTTTGTCACCGTTAAACTAGTGTTTGGATATAGCTATAATGTTAAATTAATGTCCAAAGTCCTTTAAAAGGCTAAATTACACACAAGTGGACTCATTTATCAAGGTGGTGATTTCTGAAGTCAGGTAACTAGTACTGGAAATGATTAACAGGCACATTTCAGATGTCAAACTAGATTGAAGTTCAAGGAACATGAAACACTCTTCATGGAACTGTATTTGAATTGTTCAGAGATGAAAATACATTGCACTGCTCAGGTCAGACACAAAGACAATTTAGAAGGGACGATCAGAAACACAGTCATGAAAACTTACCTTGTGAAACAAGAAAGAACAAAAATATTTCATTTGTTTTCAATTCATCTTATTTATATAGTGCTAATTCATAACAGATTTCATCTCAAGGTACTTTACAAGAAAATTCATTTCAGTTCAATTGTACAAACATTCCAATCAGTTTAAAAGTTTCCTGATGAAAGAATTTAAGGATTTTCCAAATATTAAGCTTTATTGCCTCCCAGAAAAAAACAATGCATTTGTACATTCTTCCTGTACATCCATGGGTTTTCTATACTAGTAACCTCTCAAAGAGCCTTACTGCTTGTGAGGAAACCTGTTCCATTACACACAAGAACAGTTGGGTTACTCAAACACTATTGTCTGAACAAACGTGAGGTGCTTCAGCCAGGTTGGAGTTCTTGCTTCACCCAGTACCTGGTACACAGAGCCAGGCTGCAAATCTTCCACCTTCCTCCTTCAGCCTGGTGCTAAACCCAGAGCCAAAGCTCCAGCAGAGTGCCTGTTTTACAAACCAGGCTGTAAGTCTTTCTGGCTTAATTGCTTCGGAGAAGGGGAACGTTCCTAATATTGTCTGTGCGAATGAATCTGGGACCTTCAGATACCTGGGAACTGGACTTAAGGAGCTGGGATTTGAACCACAATTGTGGAGGTCCACAATTCTTTTCCCGATGTCTTGGTTGACTTTTTTTTTCTCTTGATGTCAAATAAAGAGACTCAGAGTTTGGTGGATGCCTTTATATGCATCTACAGGAATGCCACCATTGAACTCATATGGACTCCTTTAATCACATCTTCTCAAGCTCAGAATTGAAACAGTCTGGAATGTTCTTTTCATTTGAAGACACAAAAATCTTAGTTTATGTATACTTCTGACTTTGATGAAAGTAATAAAACAATACAAACAACTGTCTCTCCATTATTATATATGACAATTAAATAAATAAAAATTAATGTATATTGATTTAAAACAAAAACGATATTCTGTTTGACATGAAATAAAAAATGTTTTTGTTTTTTGTGTTGATGTGCTACAGCCACCTCAACCTCTGGTTCATATCCCGGATGAGCCCCCACTTATGCTACAAGCCAGCTCAGCTAGGGAAGGGGTAAAAACATAAACCCTGTAGTCTGATGGTAAGATGGAGGAAAAAGGAAAGAGTAACCAAAAACAACTAGATTGCCAGCTGGAGAATGAGGAGTGTGAAACTGTGGCTGCCACACTGCCACCGTGCCCCTGTAGATACAGGTGGCCATAAAAGAAGTGTATGAAAATATCTGGTTTCAACTGTATGTGATGCAATATGATACAATAAATTAGGAAAATGTAGTGGAACAATGTTTTGTAAACCAATAATATAAAAAAAAATGAATTATTTTTAAAACGTTTCACTGGAAGGCCAATTCCAATACAAGGAGCTTGATTGCAATACATAAATCTGCCAACAATTCTTTTTAATTATTCATAAGTGGGAAAATGTGAACTTTGAGTCATTCACAGGATATCTTTGTGTGTCTTTGTTCATTTATTTTGAACAATGTCATGAACATTATCACACCTTGTGGAAAGTCGTCCAGGAAAAGATTAGCTGTTTGAGCAGCAAAGGGTGAGAAAACATCCTTACTTAAGTACATATGTGCATGAAGGCAGACAAGCCAAAGACAAGCCAATACTTATGGCAAAACAATGTATGACTATATGTTTTTTTCCTGCAGTTGTTGAAATCCGATGGTTAAATCCTTGAGAGATTCGACGCAGTTAACAAGGAAAATTTTTAGAAAAAGGCTTCTTTCCTTCAGCGCCAGTGAGCAGTTTTGTTTAAACTGGGAGGTCAGCAAGTTTATATCGACTGAAGTTCCTCACTGGGAGCCCCAACAGGTCCAGATAAAACAGAGACTGCATGGCCCAATAAGAGCCCACAGGACAGAATTTGTCTCTCACCTGGTCTCTCCACAGTCTCTTTCATAATCCTCTGTCTTTCTCTTTCACTACTTCTGCCTCTCATTATCTACCTCAACTTGCATCTCTCTCACTCTCTCAGGAACACAAAGTAGAGATCAAATCCAAGCATATCACAGCCGTGTTATTACAACCTGACTCTTGGAGTGTTCCACCTCAAAGCTCAGTAATTCTGGTTGGCAGCATGCAGTGGGAGACAGAGAGGGTGGGGGGAAGAGAAATGAGGTGACAGACAAAGACGGAAAAGGACAGGAATGTAGTAGAGGAGGACTGACAGAAATGGAGAAAGATGTAGACGGAGGAGAATAATTTAAAGCCTTCTGCCGGTTCCTCTGTGGCTGATGAGGAAAGATTTGAAACAGAACACCATCCTCACGGCCCGCTAACTTCACCGAGAATAAAGAGAGATTTCAAAGCTTCATTTAACCATGGAGCAAACGTAATCAGAACGTTTTATGTAAATTAAAACTTCAAGAGAAAAACACCTGCAAAAAATATTCACATCCTGACATAGGTCTGCAAGATTATAAAAACAGAAATCAGGACAGGACTTCTCTCTATCGAGCTAAATCTCTTGGCCCGGTCCTCTCAGCTGTTGTGTCTCCATCCAAAATTGGCCATTTAAGGAATATGCTAAGACCAAAAGGAGCCCACATAAGCATAGAGTAACGGGATCGGCATTAAAGAAGCAGGGATGGCTTGTTTTTGTTACAGCTTCGCCAGCAACTCTTCGCATTTTACAAAGCCGGTTGTTTGGCGACATTTGCTGATATCATTCCCCTCTGATTACAACCAATCAGTATGACTTAACAACAGCTCCTGCTCAGTGACTCTACTTGGCCATTTCCGTGTATATACCCTAATGCTGGTACTCAGTTTGTTCCTGAAATGGCCCAGAAAACGGTCCTGCCGGCCTGACCCAGTGAAGCAAACACATGTGCATACTGTGAAGTTTAGGTAAAATTACCCTGAAGTTCCGACTGAGGAAATATGCCTAGTAACTCAGCTCTAAAACAAACAAAAAACAACTTTCAAATTTCTCCCTAGAGGAATAGTGGCTATGCAATGGCTGCCATATTTATTTTACATTCCGTTTTAGTCTGAATCGTAGTGGAATCAGAATGGGTTTAATTTGTTAATTTTACAGGTGAAATGATATCCATGTTAGCTTTTTCTAATCAAAGGTCTCTGTTTCACCCGTAATGTGCAGCATCTCTTGTCTGAATGGCCCAGTCAAAGTCCAGACCGAAATCAAACTGGGAATCAATAGGATGTATATGGCCTGGCCTGCGTTTGTATAGTGCTTTTTCAATCTGAGGACCACAAACTGTTTGACACTACATTCAGTCATTCAACTATGGCATGCCATCAGTATCAAATACAAGGTCTATATAAACATGTTGGTTTTATAGATAAATTACAGGATACTCTATTTTTTTACTCGCTGCGCCATTGTGAATCTCAACTAGCAGTGATGTAAATGATGTGTGGTAGCATTTTATGCATACTTTATTGTCAAGAGGCTCTCTTCAGCCACTAGATTTTATGGCATTTTACCCAATCAGTGGCCAACACAACCAGATTATCTGTCTTTACAAAAATATATTAATTGCCTGTTAAAAATGACTGATGTTTTATTGTAAAAAATAATGAGTAGATTGAGCTATTGATAAACTCTGGTGATTAAGACGGGGGGAGAATGGTAGATGTTTTTACTTTGTGACATGATCAGGGATCTTCTGGTTGTGTGAATTGATGCATTAAGAAAAACAAAACAATTCTGCATCAGGAACTTTGAGACACATCCGTAGCTAAGCAGCCATGATAATAAGTGGATGTTAAAGCTCGTGAAATGCCAAGTTAAAGTATACCATCTTCAGGTGTGTTTCAAAAATATTTATTGACACACAAAGTATGCATAAAGCGCCATTCAATTCAAAATGCTGTAGCACATATAAAACTGTGTATCCCTAAATCTGCAGGTTAAAACAATATAAATTAACATACACCTAATTTTTGGTATTGGTGGCTTGCCACATACACCCTTTCTCACACACATTTACAAACTGCCCTGGGGCACACTGACAGAAGCATGGCTGCCATAGTCTGGCGCCACCAGGCCCCCTGACCACCACAGCAGTCAAGGCGGATGAATGGTAAGCGGTAAATAGCCTGCATTTTACAACATTCATTCATTCACACGCTGATGGTGGCAAGCTAATATTGGGAGTAACACATCACAAAAGTAACGAATTACAAGACTATATTACTTTTTCAGTAACAGAGTAATGCATCACATTACTTGTAAAATATACAGTGATATGTTACTCATTACAATTTGAGTAAGACAAGTTAAAAGCACCTTTTAAATATTTTTTTCACTAAAGCAGTGACAAAATCAAGTTGGATACCACAGAAGAAGATCCACAAACACTTACTGTTGCTCAAAATCAAAACATCAGCGAATCAGGATGGCTGAGGAAAGATCGACTGTATATGTGAAAAGTGGCATAATTCACACTTTTTTTTTCTAACCTCCTAATCCCCAGTGAGAGACTGACCAGTCTCAGGAGTCTCATTCTAGCGTCTAAATGCAACCATCTTTGTGATGAGCACTTTCAGTGCCTCCTTTTGATGTGATTCAATAAACGTAACCAAGAGATAGAAGGCAGCCAAAGGCACTTGAGACTTAAAGTTTAATAAAATGATAGTAAAATGTGGTGTCACACTTGGGTTAAAGTTAAATTGATAAGGTAAAGTATTTAAAAATCGTGTTACATATTTAAGATTTTTTTTCCTTTAAAGGTTTTGTGGCCACAGTGGCCTTTATTTTACAGTGGACAGCTCAGAAAGGGGGAGAGAAGTGTGGGAGAGACAGCTGGGGGTTGAACTGGGACAGCCACGAGGGCTAAGACCTCTGAACCTAGGGTGCCCGTCTTAACCCCTACGCCACACAACACCCTTCATATTTAAGATATTTTGCCAAAAGTAACTTAAAATAGTGTGACTCAGTTACATTTTTAAGACAGTAAGTCAGTAAGTGAGTTAGTAACTAGTAATATGAAATATATTACAATATATTTTCTTATTATATTATATATAAATATATTTTTTTGTAACTTGCTCAAAACTGCAATCTTCTATGTTCTAGTAGGGGCACAACAGCAAGCAAGATGGGTGAAGTGTCTTGCCCAAAGACACAACAACTGAGATAGATGGAGCTGGGTTTTGAACCAACAACCCACTGATTACAGGATGAATTTCTCCCACCTGAGCGATGATTGCGTAAAGCTGGTAAAGACACACCCCACGTGTTGACTAAGGGAAGTAAATAATAGGTCATGCATAAAAGATGCTAAAAACCATGTAACATTTTCCTCCTGCTTCCTAATATTCTGCTTATAAAATCTCAACAAAACACATTAAATTTGTGGTGGTAATTTGACCAGATTTGTATAACTTCAAGGTGTTGGAATACAATGTAATTTTGAGATTCTCCAATAATAGTCAACATAATCTGTTTTATAACACTATGTATATCAGCTTTGTCTGCTTCTGTCTGTTTTCCTTCAGTCCACGTCACAAATTTCCAAGCGAAAATCGAGATCAGCCTGATGGACTTGGAAGCTGATTTTGTAGACTTATGAGGTTAAAGGAAGGTTTTGGCCATAGCGTGCAAAAATGTCTTGAAAAACACCACAATACCTAGCCAACTGTTAAGCACTGGCTTGGATCAGTTATATTTTGCGCTTGTGTTGGGTGGCCAAGAAAAACTTCTGTTGAATATTTTTGACGTTTGGAAAAAAATCATTTAGTTTCATGTTCTGTCCAAAACACACTTTAAAATCAATATTGGGATACATCAAGAGGTATAGGCTGAAGGATTTACTGGGACAACATGATATCCCAACTTTAAAGACAACATTAAAAGAAATATAGAGAATATCTCAAACCAATATGGCACATTTGCAAATCCAAAAAAAGAAATAGTCTCCTAGGGAAAAAAAACAAGCCACCCAAAGAAATAACTAAACTGTGGAAGTTTTAGAAAGACAATGATATTCACCACAAGCCTTTTTTTTTAAACCAAACTTTGGGGTAGAATATCAAAAATATTTTGTGCTATGTAGTTTTATATTTTTAGTTAAGCAAAGTTAAAGAAGGAAAAAACATTTACAGGTGAAATCACAGCCACTTAACCAAAAACAGTTCCTTCATAAACTGGCAAAGACAAGCCTCTCCCTGAGCCACCTCTGGCCATTCACAAATCACCAATCAAGTCAATGATATCCGGCACATGTGAGATGCCAAAAATCAAGCCAGCATCCATCAACATAAAGGAGGTGTGAAGTGGGGTAGGACTGAGTGGGGACAATATAGAATGCTTCACATAAAACATGTTGTGGATCACTGGCACAGACAGGAGTTTAATACATCAAAGGTTGAACATCAGAGGCTTCAAAGGTTGATCAGAGGAGTGAAAGCAGTGGTTTGATATTACAGGAGGCGGGATTATAGATATATTACTGGAACGTCAAGAGAACTGCTCGGACTCTCTGGTACGGCACTCGACTGGTTCAAATTTACCTTAAGTACAGGAACTTCTGTGTGTCAATTAGCCAATTCTGATCACATAACACAGAAATCACATGCGGGGTCCCCCAGGGTGCATCCTAGGGCCCCTCCTATTTAGCATCTACATGCTCCCATTAAACCAGATTATAAACACCAATACTATTAACTACCACAATTATGCTGACGGCACCCAATTTTATATATCAATGTCACCAGGTGATGTAGAACCTGTCCAAACCCTTAATAAATGCATTGAGCAAGTTAACAACTGGATCAATCAATCAACCAATCAAACTTTATTTATAAAGGGCTTTTCCAACTACAAAAGCTTCTCAAAGTCCTTAAAATGACCCCACAAACGCCACCCTTCCCAAACCCAAAATAAAATCATCATCACAGCTATAACCCCCCACCCCCACCCCAATCCAATCCATCTCCCACACACACATAAAAGCAACAGTAAACAAAAGCAAAAATGAGCTGAGTACAGTTGAGCCAGGAAACGCCATCATATGAGCCATCTGCATTGGCAGCAGCAGATCAACAGCAGCAGACAAGGCACCAACCCAGGGCGCCCAGAGGAGGGAGGGCTGGTACCCCCACCTCCACCCAGGCACTGCCTGGAGAGCACCCATGCAGCCACAGCTGACCGGTGCCCCCGATGGTAATCAGTAATCCATTCTACTGGTGATAAAAGCATGCATTAGTGTCTCCGTATTGGCCCGAGAGAGAATGGGGCGGACTCTGGCGATGTTCTTTAGGTGAAAAAAACCTACTCTAGTAATATTTTTAATGTGTGGAATAAGTCAGCTCAGAGTCAAAAATCACACCCAGATTTTTCACTTGTAAAGAAGGATTAAAAGACAATGATTGTATTTTTTTTTTTTTTTTTTTTTTTAAACTTTCTTTTTAATTGTTTTTCTTTAAACATTATACAGGGGAGTGGGGGGAAACCAAAAAAAAATAAAAATAAAAATAAATAAATAAAAAAAAAACGTGTGAAGAACATCATGTTGGATCACCATGTTTTTGCAGTTTGATCCTTTCTCAATATCAATGTGATGGTCTTTGTTCTGTCGATTTTTTGTATTTAGTCCATTTCTCCCACTTACGGCCAAATTGGTCCTCTTGAGTCCTTATTCGGTAGGTCAGTTGTTCCATAACATGTATTTCGTCCATAACTTTCATCCAGTCACTGTGTGATGGTGGGTCTATCTTATACCATTTCCTTGTAATTGCTTTTTTGAAGGCTGCCAACATAATTTTCAATATGTATCTATCTTCTTTCAACACATCATTTCCCGTAATGACACCAAGATATGATAATGTATAGGACTTTGATACAGCATAACCCAAAACTTTGCCTATAACTAAGTGAAGATCTTCCCAAAATTTTACGATCTTAGGACATAGCCAGAACACATGCGAATGATTCACGTTTACATCTCCACAGCTTCTCCAACATGGCTGTGGTAATGAAGTATGTTTATTCATAATTTTGGGTGTTATAAAAAATCGAATTAAATTTTTCCAGCAATGTAATCTCCAGACACGTGATGATGTTGTTGATTGCTGTGTTTTCCAAATATATGACCATTCATCATCGGATATGTTCACTCCCAGCTCTCTCTGCCACTTCAGTTTTATATATACGTCGTTGTATTCCCTCTTGCCTCCATTATATGTTCATAAACTGTAGAGATTATTCTAAATTTCTTTGCGTTGTAGGCTTCAATTATGATTTTGATTATCGAATTTCTGTCCAGATTTACACTGTGTTTTATTTTTTTGTTGAAGAAGTTCCTTATCTGTAAATATCTGAAATGGTCTTGATTACTTAGATCATATTTTTGTTTAATCTCCTGAAAGCTCATGAAGTTCCCATTTTTAATTAGTGTGCATATAGCTGTTAATCCATTAGGAATCCATTGTTTAAATCTTCGGTCAAGAGAACCAGGGGTAAAACCCTTGTCATATGCTATCCACCTAAGCAGTCCGAGCTCTTTCTCTAGTTTGTATTTTCGTACCAGATTAAACCATAATTTTAGCGTAAACTGAGTGACCGTATTCACCTGTTTAATTATAATCATTGCTTCTTCTCTGTCTCCAAGAAGACTTTGGATTTCTCTTCCTTGTATCGATTTTTCTAAATTCTTCCATATGGCTACATAATCTTTGTCACACCAACAAATTACATGCCTAATTTGTGCAGCATGAAAATATCCTTTAAGATTTGGCAGTGCCAAACCTCCCTTATCCTTTCTTATCTGTTGTTTCAAATTTGATTCTCGGTCTGTGGCCGTTCCATATAAACCTTGAAAGGATTTTGTCCCACAGTCTGAATTGTTTTTCGGGTATCTCAATGGGTAATGACTGAAAGAGGTAAAGAAGTCGAGGTAGGACACTCATTTTTATGGTCTCTATTCGTGAACCAATGTCTAATGGAAGGAGAGCCCACCTGTCCATATCACTCTTAATTTCCTTATCTAGTTTCACATAATTATGTTCATATAGATCATCAGTGTTTTGTGTTAAAGTGACCCCAAGATATTTCATTTTTGTTGCTCTCCAGTTCATATGATATTTTTGTTGTATGGTTTTGGATGGAAAATAGTTAAAAGCTAAAATCTGTGTTTTGGTCAAGTTAAGCTTGTATCCAGAATAGAAGCCAAATGTCTCGAGTTGGTTGACTAGTATGGGAATGCATGTGTCTGGGTCCTCTAGGAAACAGACCACATCATCAGCAAAAAGTCCAATGATATGTTCCTCTTCCCCAATCTCTATTCCTTTAAGATTTCTATTTTGCCTGATTGCTTGTGCCAGTGGCTCTATGAAAAGTGCAAATAAGGTTGGAGAAAGACAGCAGCCCTGTCTGGTAGATCGTCCTAAATTTATGCTCTCAGTTAGACTGCCATTTATTCTTATCCTTGCGGTTGGGTTTTGGTAAAGCGTTTTTATACATCTGACAGTTTTTTCGTTAAGTCCAAATTTCTCAAGTACCTGATATAGAAAAGTCCAGTTTACACAGTCAAAAGCCTTTTCTGCATCAAGGCTTATTAAGGCTGCACATTTCTCCTTTTTTTTTATATGGTTGATAATATATAGAGCTCTTCTTGTGTTATCTTGGGCTTGACGTCCCTTAATAAAGCCTGTCTGGTCTTCATCGATAATGTCACTGGTAAAAAATTCATATCTTCTAGAAATAATTGAGGTATACAATTTGTAATCGACATTGAGCAGTCATATGGGTCTATAATCTGAACAAGTCTCACTGTTGCTTTTCTTGGGGATCACTGATATTACCGCTTCTTTCCAGGAAGGGGGCATTTCACCATGTTCAAGTGTGTAGTTGAATGATTTTACGAGAAGAGATATAATCTGCTCATTGAATGTTTTATACCACTCGGATGGTAGACCGTCACTGCCGGGAGATTTGTTTGTTTTTAGTTTGTTTATTGCTTTCTCTATCTCTGCTTTTGTGATGGGTGAAGTCAGATGATCATTTTGAATTTTCCAATTGATGGTAAGTCCAGTTTCTCGAGAAAAGCTTTCATTTGGTCAATGTCTGCGGAAGGAGGTTGACTGTATAAATCTCTATAGTAGTTCATAAACTGAGTTCCAATCTCTTTGGGGTCATGAATTATTTGATTCGTATTCATATCCCTTATCTTGTGAATTGTCCGATCTGCTTGCTGTTTTTTCAATTTTTTTGCCAGTAATTTGGTTGCCCTTGGTCCCACTTCATAATAGGATTGTTTTAGAAATCTGGTCTTCTTTTCAATTTCTGTGATTAGTATTTTATCTATATTATCTCTAATTTCTTTCATTTTTGGAAGTAAAGAGGGGTCTCGTGTAGTCTTGTGTTGCTGTTCAGTAATAAACAGCTTTTCCTTCTCCTTTTTGTAGACCTCTTCTCTGTTTTTTTTAATTGCTGCCGTCTTAGCAACCAATTTTCCCCTTATAACTGCTTTAAGAGCATCCCATAAAATAATAGGGGTAACCTCTCCATTGTCATTTTCATTTTGATAGGTTATAATGTCTTTCTTTAGTTCCTCCACATTTGACTTGTTATTTAATATTCCTATGTTTAGCCTCCACAAAGTTTTTTTCTCTTGCATTTTCAAATTAACTGTAAGGTGAACCGCGTAGTGATCGGATACATCTGCTTGTTGAATTTAAAATTTCTTTACCCTATTCAAATCATTCTTATTCATAAAGAAGTACTCGATTCTAGAATAGCTGTTGTTTGGGGGAGAATAATCTGTGTAGTCTCTTTTAGAAGGATGTAACTCCCTCCATGTATCAACTATCCCAAATTCTTTAAGTGTTCTCTTGACCATTCTCATAACTTGGTTGGTATGCTTATTCTTATTTGTTGTGTCTAGATTAGCGTTCATCACAATATTAAAGTCACCACCACATATTAATACTCCATCCATTTCTAAAATCATGGTATCAAATAAGGTTTTAAAGAATTGTTTTGAACTATTAGGTGGAGCGTACACGTTAACCAGAGTCACCATCTCGTTTTCGAGTTTTCCTTTCACAATAATAAATCTCCCTTCATCACTAATTTTTTTGATACATTCAAATTTCACTGAGTCGGATATAAGTATGATCACACCTCTTCTACATCCATGACGGTATGAACTATGGAATGAGTTGGCATATCCAAACCTCTTAAGTTTCTCGCTTTCCGGACTAGACAGATGCGTTTCTTGTAGAAAAATAATCTGTGACTTATCCTTTTTTAATTTGATAAACTTGGTTTCATATCTCCATTCTGCTCTTTAATCAACTTCACTTTTTCACTATCTTCCCATTCAGGATCAGAGTCCATGCCCAACTCAAAATATTGCAGCAACAACAATATAACACTTGTAGGTGTACATTAAAATGCCACCATTAAAATAAAAAAATCTGAAAATGTTTTGATTTGAACAGTGAATGTCCCTTTTAGGATGAATACAGAATCTTAATACTACTCTGAAGCACTTAAACTGACCACTTTACTTCTTTAAGAAGCCTTCCAGAGTCTGCTGATTAGATTTTCTTTTTGGTGGCATCTTTCTCACACCTCTGGGCAGGAAGAAACCATGAACAGGAGAAGATTACTAATACTTATTATTATTATTATTACAACTACTACTATTATGTGACTGGGATTGCTGCTCTGGCGGCTGCAAGCACTTCAGTGACCGGATCAATAAAGTATCTTTGAATTGAATAATAAGCAGGCTATATTATTTTCTCAGACATTTGCTCAAATATAATATTACTTTACTACTACTATTATCACTAAATTATTATCATAATTATACAACATATAAAGTAGCAATAAAAACCGATTTGCACAGCTAAAAATAAAAAACAGGCAATACAAGCTGGCATAGTATGGCATCAACAGGCTTTCTGTGGTTGTAAATCTCTTAATTTCAGTTCATGACACGTTCACAGTGCAGTGGTGGCTACACAAATAAACAGCCAATAATTCTCCCTTATAAACAAACGAAAACACACTCTTACGAATCTGTTTGTTTTCACCAACTGAACGCTTGAAGGGAGGACTGAATTACCAAAATGACGCTCTGCTTCTCGTCTATGACGGCTCCGACAGCCTGGTTTAACAACAAAGCCGCCGTGGATTTAGCCTTTCCGCATCGTCCATTTAGCTAGACCTGAGTCAAGAGCCCTGTGATAACACCGGGTACAACTTAAGCGGGCGGAAGGATATTAGTTCAGTGCGACCGGCCAAAAGTATATTAAAGGACCGGGCGGAGCAGCGGAGTTTGCAGCTAACCCAGTTCACATAGCATTCTGGCGGAGAATAGAGCCGTGTCACAGAGGGACTCATGCTGAAGTATGAAAGGCAAAATACGATGGGCGTGCTAACGTCGTGCACAGCATTGCGCGGGATCACATCCTGGTTAAAAATTAGTAGCCGGCTGGACTTCATTGAGTAGTCGGCTATATAGCTGGCGCTTGTGGAAAGCCCTGGGCTCAACTCTGAGCACCCTCCGGATGACCAAGCCTCTCACCCTATCTCTAAGGGAGAACCCAGCCGCCCTGCGGAGCCAACTCTTTCAGGCGCCTGTATCCCTGATCTCGTTCTTTCGGTCACCACCCAAAGTTCGTGACCATAGATGAGTGTAGGTAGCTTGATCGACCGGTAAATCGAGATCTTTGCCTTTCGGCTCAGCTCTCTCTTCACCACGACAGACCGGTACAGCGCCCGCATAACTGCCGACGCCTTAGCAATCCGTCTATTGATCTCCCTCTCCATTTTTCACTCATTCGTGAACAAGATACGTAAATTCCTCCACTTGAGGAAGGACCCCATCCCCGACCCGGAGAAGGCACCCTACCCTTTTCCGACTCAAGACCATCATCAGCATAACTGTGAAAGTTAACTCCATGTCTTCTGATGACAATGCCAAGAGGGAGCATATACAGGTTAAAAAGCACTGGGCCTAAAACTCAACCCTGGGGCACACCACATGTGATCTTATGGACCTTAGAGGAAGTCCCATAATTTCCTCCAACTGAACAAAAACAAAACTGGAGTGCTTATCTTTGGACCCAAAAAATATAGTACATATCAGTACACAGCTTAAACTGGTCCAACTAGAAACTACCAACCAGGCCAAAAATCTAGGTGTAATAATGGACTCAGACCTGAACCTCCAGGGTCACATAAACGCAATCAGAAGGTCAGCTTTCTATCACCTGAAGAACATTTCTAGGATTAAAGGACTGATGACACAAGGAGACTTAAAAAAACTCATCCATGAGTATCCACATCTTTAGCCGAAAATAGAACACAATGTTTTATTGTAAATGCTTTCCCCTACTTTAATATTGCCATCCTATTGCTAGGTGATTTATGCTCTCGTTTTGTGATTCTGTATTCTAAGTTTAATCATGTAATGCACCTTGAATTGCCTTGTGTTGAAAGTGTGCTATACAAATAAAATTGCCTTGCCTTGCCTATAGAGAAAAAAGCGTTTTACTTCCTGGTCCAACATTAACTCCAGGATGTAAGTTAAACTTCAGGACAAATTAATACTATATAACACCAACGGTAACATTTTATCATTTATTTGTCTATCCCAGACATTGAAAGCTGTAAAATGGCATGATATAGCCCCTTTAATGCACGTAGTACCTAAAACAGCTATTACACTCGCTACTTAAGGCTCCCATTGCAGGGACAAGGGGACTAAAGTGCGCCTAGCTCACAAAATGCATCACTTTTGCATGATAGTAAAGTGTACCAGTGAGGCAGAAATAGCAGGGTTTATCTGGGAAAACCAGAAAAAAATGTTGTAACCTATATTTATTTCTTTAGACCATTATATCCAACAACAAAAGAAAGACCTGGCTCATAGTGTAAAAGTTTTACTGAAACTTGTTATACACTTAGATTGAGACAGATTAGTGTCCAAATCCAAAAGCAGGAAAGTACACACATTTGTGTTTGGTCAAATATGTCCCTGTTGTAGCATTCCTTTCTGGTAATATCTGTTGTACCATTTCAAAAGTGTATGCGCTTTGTCGTGTATGAGGAAAATGATTGTGTGGGTTGAGCAGCAGATCTATGGATGTGTTTACAACCATGGAAAATGTGCCTTTTGTCTTGATCACTCCGAAAAGAATCCAATCTCCAGCATCATGAACAAAGTACTTGCTCACGTTTACAAAAAACCGACCCATCCCAGAATCCTTTACAGCAATTTGAGCTCAGAAGCTAATAGCAACAGTCCCTATATACAAAGAAAAAAACAAATTAATTGCATCACATTGAGCACCAGGTCCCTCAAGGTTGTGTGTTTGGTCCACTAATGTTCAAGCTGTTAACAATCAGCTTTGCATCCACACAGTAAAATTACAGTCATTAAAGAAGCGGATGATACCAAAGTAACGTACCACATTTAATAAATTAATACATAGGGAGGAAGTCAAACACAGGGCAGGTGCAGAGACAACCTGGTGCTCAGCGTGAACAAATGAGATGATCATTGTCTTCCAAAGCCTAACCACACACGCACAGCATCAGATACTACAGTAGAGAGAGTGGATAGTACTAAAATCCTTGGGCGGCAGATCCCCGATGACATCACCTAGTTTAAGGAACCCCATTGAGATCGTAAAATGAGCCTATCAGAGACTGCACTTGCAAAGAAAAGCAAAACAAGACACCATAATATTTCCTGATACATAAATCTATGACTGATACTCATTTTTACAGTTACTGCAGTTAATTCATTTTTTTATTGTTTAATTCATAGTCTGATTCTACAGCAAATGAACAAAATATTTACCTGATGTTATGAACAAATATTTAATTTAAGAGTTGGACCTCAGGGCCTTGCAAAACATGTACAAAACATGCTATGTTGTTTTTGTGAGGCTGACTCAGATATTTGCAGTTTATGGTAATCTTGTCATTCATTGGTAAATGGGGGGCAGCTGGTATCAATAAAAGTGACTTTCCATATAGCTGAAATTGAACTCTAATTGAAAAGTTTCAGTTAGATTAAATAAACTATTGATAAATTGTGGAAGAACAAAATGTTCACCAGTAAGAAAATAGATCTCCTAAACTCCTGTCTTCCTTCTCTCTCCACTTTTCTCTCCATCCCTTCTAAATGCCATTTTAATTGAAATCTGTCAGACGCTGACTGTGTGTCTCTCTCACCGGACTGTTTAAACCACTGAGCTATAGGTGCTAAGCCATGAATTTCAATGAGAGCTTTTCTTTAACTGACTGCATTGAACTTCTTTAAATAAGGACTGTGCTTTCTAATAACACTCCCCAATCTCTTTGTCAAATAGGCAGTCCATGCACACACACAGACACACACACACACACATATACACACATTTCTGTAACTCATTCTTTTGCTTTCTGTCTCTCATTTCCTGCATCTGGCCTTAACACACAAATTGACAAGACCAGGGATTTAAACTTCAGCCTTAAGAGTATTTGGAGGGAGAGCAGCTCAGAGGTGATTGCAAAAATAAAATAAAGATAAAATTGGACCTCTTTTTAGGCATCTTTGACCACAAGATTTAAGACCTTTGATACCAGTAATATGAGAACTTTTAGCAGGCCATGTTTGTTTGCAAAACCCCATGGTGGTACTTGCCAGACGTTGAGGTTTCCCATTGTAGGTAGCAAAATAACGAAAACGGTGGACCTTACAATCTTAGGTAAGCTTTAAATCATACAAACCTATTCCTAATATCTGCTGGGAGTGAGTTCCAGCTAACACCAGATGGTGTCTGTGCCCTTATATTTAACATCAGCATATACTGTAGAGGAACTCTGATCTAAGGATATATTAGGTAAAAAAGTAAATTCTATGTTTTGCTCCGATTGGAGTAAGATATCTACCACTAACACAGGCGATCAGGGACCTTTCTCGGTTATGAGTACGTTTTTCTATTTATTCTCATTTAATAGAAGTTTTCTTTAGCAAAGCATCTTCATGTGGGTATTTTATACCCTTTTACTTCCACTCTGGATAGATATATCTGTCAGGGGTGTAACTGTATGCAAAAAATCTCAGTTCCTAGGTTTCAAATCATTTTCATTCCACAGTTTGGTACAGTCAGTAAACAATGTGAAAAAGTTTTTGTGTAATGACATTTGAAATCAAACTGTACTTGCAGTAAAATTTCCCTAAAATGTGCTCAAATTGCATGATAAATACAATACCTGTTTGAATATTCTCTTTTATTAAGACTGCAACATCAGTATGATGTCTTTTTGCCAATCACGAATATCTGGGATAGGTAACTAATATTTTAGACCGGCTTACTCTTTGTGTCATTAGTGGTGACACATCAGTTAGCGTTTAAGCTGTTACCTGATCCAGCATGAGTTATACAGGTGAGGTGTGTCATGGACAAATTCAGTAGAGATGAAGATAAGGATAAGGATGATTCAGTCTCCACTGAAATTTTTAAAAAGATTTATTGTGTGGGTATTTATTGTGTGGGTACATGAGCCCTCTTGCGGCCTTTCTCATCCTGTTCTGCCCGTTTGTGTGGCCTTTCAGAACGTTTCTACCAGAGGTGTTTGGTCTAATCTAAAGACGTAACAACAACAAGTCCTTTAGTTAAGTAGAGTAAGTTAAAACCTCTATAAGTCTTTTTCAACTTCAATCTTTTCATTGAGTCCCAAGTATTATGTCGTATTTCCTGGATGCCTTTACTAATAATTACTAATCACTAAATAGAACTAATTTTGAAACAATCTCCCCATAAAAGGTGGGAGGGATGACAGAATACCTCCAATGATTTAATCATTGCTCCGGAGGTCCTTTTTCCTAAAGAGCTGCAGTTTCTAACACAGGGGTTTCTCTTGGTTTCATAAATTATTTATTTTTTCTATTTTTCTACGTGTATATTTTTTATATACCATTTTGTATGTGTGTTAAATAAAAACAAAAATTATTAGACGAATTACTTTATTTTTGTATCTATGTGGGATACTGTGGTGTGCTCCATCCATTCAACTTCAAGCTGCTGCCGCTCTGCTGGAACACAACGGGAAAAAAAACTAAATTTTATCCTGGAATAACATTTTTAACAAAGATTATTACAATCTGATGTCCAGTCTGCTAATACTTCATTGTTACATTAAGGGAACAGCACCAACAAGGGGAGCTAAGCCGTATTCTGCGGCTCAGTAACATCTGTGGTAGCTAATAGCATCCACTGTCGTTATCGGAAGCTGGTAAGCATCCATCCATTATAATTGCCGTCTTTCCTATGTAGGGTTGTGGGGCCAACACAAAGCCACACAGGACAAACATACATGAGAATTTGGCAGCCCCCAATTGGCAGCCACCAAAGTATTCCCACTTAAAGAGAAAGGCTGTCATTTTCATTATAGGCACAATTTAGCTGGTAGAGAGGGAATTTAAAAGAAAATCCAAGAATTCACATTGCATGATTTTAAAAAAAAATGTGTATGATGCTGAAAAAATAGGTGTTTGCTCAAAAACAAAAGTTCACTTAAATACTTTATAATATAACCTTGGATGGCAGTGACGGAGGTCAAACGTTTTGTTTAGGTCTTTACCAGGTTTCTAAACACTGCAGCTGGTAATTGGGCATTTGGCAAATTCGTCCATGCAGATCTTCTCTAGAGCAGTGATGTTTTGGATTTCAACGTTCTGAACAGATCCTCTATTGGATAGAGGTCTGTACACTGGATAGGCCACTCCGGAACCTTGAAATGTTTTTAGCCACTCCTTCAATGTACTGGTAGTGTTTTCGGGATCAGTGTCATGCTGGAAGATCCAGACATGTTTCATCTTTAGTGCTCTTACTAATAGAAGGTTTTTGCCACAATCTCATGATACATGGCTTCATTCATCCTTTCCTTAATACAGATAATTCCTCCTATCCCCTTTGCAGAAAAGACGCCCCAAAGCATAATGTTTCTACCCACATGCTTTACACAGTGTGTATGATGTTCTTGGGATGCAACTGAGCATGCTTTCTCCTCCAAATATGCCGAGTGGCGTTTTATACTAAAAAGTACTATTTTGGTTGCATCTGATCACATGACACTCACTCAGTCCTCCTCTGGATCATCCAGATTTTCCCTTTGATGGGTCTGGACAGGTGCTGGTTAAAGTAGGGGGACTTTCGAATTTTGATCCATGACAATGTACCGTGTTACTAATAGTAACCTTGTTACTGTGGTCCCAGCTCTCTTTAGGTCATTGGCCAGTTCCCCGTGTGTAGTTCTGGGCTGTTTCCTCACTGATCTCACGATCAGGTGTACTTTACAAGGTGAGATCTTGCATGGAGCCCCAGTTGAGGGAAATTGTCAGTAATAAATTTTCTAATAATTGCTCCAACAGTTGATCTCTTCTCACCAAGCTGCTTGCCTATTGTAGATTGGCTCATCCAAGTCTTAAGCAGGTGTACAATCTTGTCTGTGGTGTCCTTGGGCAGCTTTCTAGTCCTGGCCATGGTGGAGGTTGGAGTCTGACTGTGTGAAAATGTGGACAGGTGTCTTTTACCTCATTACTCATTAAAACAGGTGCCATTAATACTGGTAATGAGTAGAAGATAGAAGAGCTTCTTAAAAAAAGAACTAAAAGGTCTGTGACAGCCAGAATTATTGCTTGTTTGTAGGTAATAAATTGTTATTTTTTCTGCATCATTATTCAAAAAAAAATTTTAAATCATACACTATGATTTCCTGGATTTTTTGTTTTACATTCGGTCTCTCAGAGTTGAAGAGTGCTTGTGATGAAAATTACAGAACCTTCCCATCATTTCAGAGAGCAACCTAGACAAACTGATCTATCTATCTATCTATCTATCTATCTATCTATCTATCTATCTATCTATCTATCTATCTATCTATCTATCTATCTATCTATCTGTTATCAACCAGCTGCTTTGCTCCATGTAAGGCCTTTACTTTTTTTTTTATCTATCAGAGGAACTTCTACTTAAACGGTTGGCTTCTACTAATTTTACATACGTTTTGTTTTAAATCCAAAATGCATTTAAAACATGAGTCTGTCAATGTCTGATGTCAGGTAAGTTGTTTTTAAAACGTAAGGAGGCCAGGGAGACACAGCTCCCTGCACTTAGGCTTCCCACGTGTCCCAGGCCTGTCATTTTAAAGCTCTCTGTACCTCCAGTTTCCTGCTTTGGTTTGTTTAAAGTGAGAATTCCTTCATCATGAAGAACATTGAGCATGTGGGCATGTGCGTGAGTGTGTGAATCTGTGTGCCTGCAATAAATGTCTGCGCCGGCGTGTCTTTATGCTGTTTGTATTCGAGCGCGGCGGCCTTAGCCTCAGCCTGCCTCCTCTCCTTCCACAGCTCCAAATAAACAACTTTTGTCAAGTCCACCATGTTTGTCTCTGTGTTTATTTTTTCTGTTTTTTTGCCCGAGCACTCACACCTCCCCCATGCCCTGTTTCCACAATCCCCTTCTCTCTTTAGCTTCCTCTCTCAGATTATGGCACTCTGATTGGACATATTGTTTGTGAACTATAGAATGTGATTTTACACAGACTGCTTCCCTCAGTTTGTTTAACAATTTAGCAACACGTTACCACAGAATCAAAGGCTTACAAATAATTATACTGCGGAAAACAGCCACAAACAGAAGAGTTTATGATTGCAATCTCTTTAACTCTTCCTTCATGCACTTATAATCCGAGCAGTAGCTGGTGCACGTGGTAAAAGAGCTGGTATATCATAAATACAAATATATTATATCATATAAAGCAAGTATTTAATACAACTTCTACAGTGAGAAAATATTTTCTTCTAGGTTTCTTCAAATTAAAGGGAATATCACAGTTTCCCTACACACATCGATTTATTTCAATTTTCTATTACTTAAAAATTATTATGTCTTACAGGTGATTAAAATCCAAAATTCACCCTCATAGAAAATATGTACATTACATCAGGTCACTAAAAATATTTTTAACAGGTGTTGTGCTGCGCACAGCCATTGGATGGTGCTATTCTGCATTCTAGTTCCACAGGAGAAGAAGAAAACCCAGCTCGAAGAGGGAAGGTAAGGGGGCATTGGATCAGAGTTTTAACAAATGATCAGGTGAACAACAAACCACTGATGAAACAAACCCCATTGTTCTGCCCTGAGCATTAAACAAGCTTCCTGATCTGATTGCCATGAGAGGAAAAAGGGAGCAAACCCCACATGTGGTGGGACCCGAACCAGCCAGAAGCCGCATTCACTCACTGCAATGAAGCTGATAGGAGGTGAACGCCATGCAAAAGGTACTGTTTCAGTGAAGTAAGATTGGAGCCGATCGCTGTGTAACTAAGCCAGAAAGGACAAAGCTGACATGCCAGCTAAAAAACAATCTGCTCCCGATCAGCCATGGAGCCCAGACCCTCACTGCTAACCAGCCAGTAGCTGCTATTTGTTAGCTGCCGGCTAATGTTATTTGAGTCTTCACCCTGCGAACCGCAGAGAAACCTGGAGAACTTTAATAATTAAATTAGGTCTGTCTGGGCAGAGGCAAGACTACTTTAGAATAAATGGGATTAAAGGGTTGTTTTTTTACTGTGATGTGTAACCTTGTGCAAGATTTCCGTTGCTATTTTTTGGGTACACAGAGGCCGTTCAGACTGTAGTTTTAACCAGTGTTTTCAAAGATTTTTCCAACCAAGAGTCGTTTTAAATCCTGAAATCTGAGTTATTCAATCCAACAGGAGTACATGGAGGGAACCCATACAAGCAAGGGGAGAACAGTCAAATTCCATGGAAAAAGTCTTTGATTTGAACCCAGGACCCTCTTACTGCAAGGCAACAGTGCTACCAACTTTGCTACTGTGCAGCCCCACTTCAGTTAATCGTTTTTGTATTACTGTTGCTGCAAATAACAATGTGAAGTGAACAATCAGGAAAACTGAAGTTACTTAAGTGGAAATATGTACTTTTTTAATTGAGGGATATGCAAAAGCAAAAAAAAATGTTCTTACTATGTCTTAAAGTTTGGTGCTTCTCTAATGCACAACAGGTGTCATATTACAAATGGCATTACCCACAACAGTTAAGCCAATGATAAGTACAGACATGTGAAAATAAGATGGTTCTCAAGGTCAATGCCAAGCCGGTAAGGCAATAATCTTTGGGAAGCCATAGTTTGTTTCATTCAGGAACATTTCCAAATTATTTGAAGGCAACTACTCTAGACTGAGAATGAATATTCCCAAATGGAAAGCAATTAATTGGTGACCATTCCAAGAATAAGTCAGCTGTTGTTCTTTGACAGATGATGCAAACCGATAATTTTGCAATGGCCTGGATTATTAGCTATCTAACAAATGGGTCACGCTTAACAGAACTAAGGTTGACTAACTGGGTTTTAGAGACTACCTCAGCAACACAAGTAAGCTCAACTCAATTTTCAATGATACTAAGCTTTAAAAAGTTGTCACTTTGGCATATGCTGATCAAATCTTATCAATTTCACAATCATTTACCATTATCAATCCTAAGGATAATGAGTAGTAAATAGGACAATTCACCTCCAGGCATATTATTTTCAAACTACAGCTTCCAACTAGCTTCAGGGACAAGCTGACTGCCGTCTTGACAGCTTGGTTCCAATAGAGAACAATTTGGGTGGTAATGGAGAACAATACATTTTGCTTTTGCTCGAGCTGCCTGCACAACTCAGGTAAAAAAAAACTGTCCAAATTTGAAGATACTCTGACCTCTGAGAAACCCAAAAGTATTTGTCAAAGTTTCTGATTTAGAGGGACAGAGCTGTCAGAACAATAAATCCAGCCTGTATTATCTTGGTGTGTTTTAGGTGATTCTTGAGAACTAATTGATTCCTCAGCCTGTGTTCTGGATGAGGAAATAGGGTTCTTCTATGCTATTTACAGTAAAATGCTGCCATTCATTGGCCCTTCAGTATGATTCAGATTCAGATAACTTTATTTATTCAACTGGGCAATTCAGTTTACAGTACAACCTGTCCAAGATCATTACAAACAACAAACAAAACAAACAGATCCAGGTCACTGAAGGGCTTGAGGCGCAAAAGCAGCGCTCCCATGTATGCAGACAGAAAAAGATGCACATCAGGGAGGGAGGGATGTTTTCTTCTTTAGCAGGATAAAGCATGATGTCTTCAACACAGTGAACTTTATTTAGTTAATCACTGGCATATTTCACTGTCAGAGAGGGTGGTATTTATTAATTAATTAGGGTGTAATGAGTTACCAATAAGTTTCTTGGAGATCAAGTATCTCGTTTTAGCCAGGAAATTACCGTATTTTACCCCTCTTTCCCGCCGTCCTCCTGTATTAGTATTTGTCACAATGTGACTTTCTGTCCCTGTCTTTTTCCACCTGTGTCCCCGGTTGATCTGAGTTTTTCCGCTGATTACGCCCCTGTGTATATATGTTTCCCTGTGCCTTAATGTCTTTGTTGGTTTATTATCGTCTACTATCATCTTAGTACGTCGTTTTCCCACATCTTGTCCATGTCCAGAGTCGAGTTTTAGAATTATTAATAAAGATGAGCTTGCCTGGCTCTAAACGACGCTTCGCATTTGGGTTCCTCTTTTCAATGCAACATTACAGTACGAACCAGCCAACAAATGGACGCAGCAGAGAAAAAAGGAACCAAGGAATTTAATTTAATTGTTTGCCTGGCTGGGAGCAAATAACTCCTCTTCAGCGGTGGACTCACCTTCTGAAGGCACCTGATGTTGGGTCTCAGAGGTATGAGGCTGTCCGCCCCTCTGCTCCACAGTTGTGCAGCCCCCGTCATTGTCATCCTAAGGCCACTTCTATCCCTCTCCAGGAGGGCCCAGTCAGCATCTTCCCGGATCTCCAGAGGGCTGCCCGTCGTCAGGATGGCTGTATATCATGAGTCGCTCCTAATCCTCTCCAGGGGGACTTTGTCGACAACCTCCCACTTTACCAGAAGGCTGGTCAGCACCATCAGGCCATCCTAGCTCCTGTCTTAGTTTCTTTGAAGCTGCTCCCTGCATGCAACCCCATTTCTGGGATCCACTCCTGTTGCCTAGCCGGCATGACCAAACTCCAGTCCCAACAACCCAGTGATCTCAAGATCCGGTCCCAGTGCCCCGATGATCTTAAATTCCGGTCCCAGTGCCCTGGTAATCTCAAGTTCTGATCCCAGCACCCCAGTGATCTCTAGTTCCAGTCCTGGAGCCCCATCTTATTTTGGCATCTCCAACACTGAACCCATTGGAAGGAAAAGAGGAGGATGTTCCTCCTTTTCCTCAGCCAGCTCCTGCAGAAGATTCCAGCGTTGATCCATCCATACTGGAAATGGCTGTTGTGGCAGCAGTTCTGCTGGCAGCCGCAGCAGCAGCTTTCAGCCTTCTGCTGAAACTGTTCCTGTATCAAGGCTTGCAGAAACTGATCCTGATCTTAAGTCTGCAGAAACTGATCCTGAGTCTTCAGAGACTGCTTCTGATCCTGCACAGAGTTTTCCTGATTCAGAGGTTGGAGTCAGTTTTTCTGAGCCTGAGTGCAAGTTGTCAGAGTCTGTTCCCAAGCCCAAGTCTTCTGGTCCTACATTGCCCAGACGGCCATCTGCCTTGTTACTACTTCATGAGCTATGTCTGACACATGGCCAGCCTCCAGAAAAAACTGCCTAGTTCCTGCAGCCCCACGGCCAGCCACCCGAACTGATGATGCATGATTAGACTTTTCAAATATCTAACATTTCTCTATTTAAAACCTTTATTTTATTGGTTTTATGTAATATTCCAATTTTCTGAGATTTTGAATTTGGAGTTTCCATAAGCTGTAAGCTATAATCATCAGACTTATAACATATAAATTATGAAATTACTTCCAAGTTTTCAACTGTAGCTGTTGAAACAGCTTTTTCAATACTAATGCTGATAAATAGGTTAGAGAATGGCCTGTAAATCTGCAATAGTGACTTGTCCAAATTGTTATTTTCCAGCAGTGCTGTATTTAAAAGCCTGGGGGAGAACACCTAGTAAGACAGTAATATTTATTTGGTGAATCAGATCAGATGCATTGACAAAAACATCTCAAGGAAGCCTGTAGGTTTGACGGAGGAGCTTTACTGATGTAAAGGTTTTTATGGCTGAGTTGGTGGAATAGCGTAATTTTCCCTACAGTTGATTTGATGGGACATAGTAATAGTACTGAAATAGATGGTGATGTGCAGATTAGGCTTGTAACTGTTTTGAATTATCTCTGCAAGGAACTCCTAGTAAAGTGCAGTTCAAATAGTACAGTCACAGCAAGGATGGCAATTCTTTCAACCATGAAAATCACTGTTAATGTTTTTTGTTATTGATTTCAGAGAATAATTTTCTCTCATAATAATTTCCTTATCTAATTCAGTACTAAGTAATATCTTCGCAGTTTCTCTTTGCAGATTTTGTAGTAAACCTGGAATTGAACTTTTCCACTATTTTCTTTTAACAATTGCCTTTTTCACTTCTCACATTTGGAGCCGGCTTAAGTGATTTTGTGGCTGATATTGGCACTTTTTACTTAACCTTAACACTAGAGCCAAGTCCAGTGACTAAGTGGGGAAGCCAGTAGGTCTTTCATCCCCCAGTTGTATTTTTGAAAGTGTTTTCTCTCATGAGGAAGTGGTGGCGGACATCTTTTTGCTCATTATTGTTACATTCGGTGTATGATTGTAGTATTAAGCTACCCAACACGATCAATTTATCTTGTTTTTGAATAATTATCTATCCCATCTCCTGATTTTTTTGTTGTTGCAATAAAGTTGGTTATTTCCTTATAAGTCATTGTGATAATCTAGAACTCTGTGATTGGGTGGACTGTTGTTGAAGTTCTGCAGGGGGCAGCCAAGATTAAGCACTTAGTGCTTCCTACTGGTTCATGTTGTCCTATTGTTGGCAGAGGCTCCTTGTTTGTGATTGACAGTTGAGAATATGTTTGTTGCAAATAATTATACTCCTGATCTATTAGGACAAAAGCCATTTAGTTTGAAGATATGTTTCAGTGATAAGCAGAAGACTGTGTTTTTGTCAACAAAGTTCACTGGGCTGGAAGTACAAGCTTTTTAAGTCAGTTATTAATCACAGTTGACTGCTGATGTTGCTTGTTGGCTGCAGTTGGCTGTTGCTTTTTCTTTGGTGCCAGAATTGAAATGGCATTTCCGTGCAGTGCTGGCCAGGCTGTTTTGTCTAATTTCAGAGTTCATACTGTAAAAGTCTTACCAGATCTGAAGGATGGGATCTATATTTCTCTGCCAGGAGAGCTCCAAGAAGGAGTGTTTGTAACAGTGTTGAATAGCTGAATTAAGGGTAAGACTGACCCAGCATTTACCTCAGTGGAGAACATAGGCATCTTGTAGGTCCGGAACTGAAGCAAAAATCCCACAGTTCTTAAATTGGAAGTATTCCAGTTGTTAGAATATAGGATATAAAAGTGACTACTAAAACTGATTGTATGAAATATTTTGAAATGGCAAATCTGAGGTCAGAGACCGAGAGAAGCTGTTCCTTCTTCATAGGTAGAAGGAGGAGCCACTCTTCTTGGTATAACGCTGTGTCCACACTGAACGCGATAGGAGCGAATATGAAGCGCGACACATGCCTAACTGTTCCCGTGCACATTCGCACCTTGAAGCGTGTACAACGCGAACTGGTCTCGCTTCAAATATGGTATTTTCACGGGCGACCTGGCCTTCAGCGGAGCTCCGGCCAGAGTGCATCTGCGGTGGAGGACCGAGCTGACGGAGGACAGCGTGTTCGGCCCAGGCTTTAGCGGAGCTGGGGCTACAGTGCAGCTGGCGGAGGAGGACCGAGCTGACGGAGGACAGCGTGTTCGGCCCGGGCTTCAGCAGAGCTGGGGCTACAGTTCAGCTGGCGGTGGATTATGAACCGAGCTGACAGAGGACAGAGTGGATTACGTATTCGGCCTGGCCTCCGGTAGAGCTGGGACCTCTGCACTGGGGGTTTGATGAGCTACAGATACACTCTAGCTACGGCGGAGGGATCTATAAACCCCAGCGAGCCTCTCATAAACACCGGCTCCTCGCCGCCCGGAGAACGTTACCTACTCGCCCAGTTTGTGCCGTGAAGGTCCGAGCTTCACCTGCCGAAACACTAACTACATTTCTGAGCAGCTGTCCAACTCTCTGCGGCTCGTAAAAGTTTATAATATTTAAGCAGCGTGGGACGTGGTGCGGGAGCTGCTACCAGGAAACCAGGTGAGGAGAATGTTTCAAGGCTCACTTCTAGTTCGAGAGGTGCTTTTACAGCAACAACGGCTATTTTAAGAGCCACCCACAAACTTCTTAAGAGCATTCCTGTGTAAATAGTTTATTTTTTTATTTCTGTCTCTGTATAGTAAACTGCTTGTGTCATGTAGCTCGGGGTGATTAGCCACGATGTTTATCAGTATTTCCTCCATGTCCTGCTGAGGCTGTGACTCCATGACAGTCGCAGAATCACTGAAACTCTGTCCCCTGATTGGTTGTCGCGGCGCGATTTGACGCTGGAGTTCAGATTTTTCCAACTCGAGCGATAGACGCCATGAGCGCGAATGCATAAAAAGCAGCACGAATTTTCCATCGCATCTGTAGCGCGAATTGTTCGTGCGAATCAGGCAGAAAAGCTTTTTCGCGACACACATCTGCTTCTGAAGAGTCACGGGACCCCAAGTACCGCTTCATCGCGCTCCTCCATTGATTTTACATGTAAACCTGAAGCTCTAGTCGCTCCTATCGCGTTTGGTCTGGACACACTAAGTCTTTCAGTCCTCTACAGATTCATATGTCCTTCTACAGCTGCTTGGTGTGTCTATGGTGGTGGAGAGGTTGCAGTGAAAGAAAGTATAAATTGAACAGGTGCATTTTTCATATATGTTCTGCACGAGGTCAGGAGTTTGATTGATTGTTTGATTGATTGATCAATTGATCGATTATTGATTGATTGAAGGAAGCTTTACTGATGTCACTGCTGATGTCTTCACTTGTTGGAGTGATGTCAACACATGCCTGCTGCAACTTCCCATCCTTTTTTTTTATTACGTGTCCTGTCTAGCAGTTTGCCAGTCAGAATTGGTGTCTGAGTACCAGGTACAAGCCCAACAGATTTACTTTCCCAAGCAGAGTATTACATCTTTGCTGTAACACTCCACTTGATGTATATGTATTAAAAAATCTTTATTAGTGATTACTGAGGGTTCAACTTCCTGAAGTCATGGACACGAAACCGAGAAAAAAAGAAAGAAAGGAAGAAGGTGAAGAAAAGAAACTGCACCAGCAGAGGCGCGAACTGACGACACAAGACAGGGAGGCAAACAAAGAACACAGGAAAACATCCCAGTCCTCCGCCTCTGCTGGATGGCAGAGAAGCGGTAAAACAAAACAAACAAACACAATGAACTGAACAGAACCAAACCAATAGTTCAGATCCAGTAATAAAAATGAAGAATTACACATTCACTACACACAAGCATGGATTAATAAACACAATACAAATTTTTCTGTTAAGCTCCTGGTAAAAGCTAACTAATGACGATAACCTCAGCTCAAGATATATCCGTCCACACCAATGTCCCCACACCTATGTGTGTGCGAGCATGCAGGTCTGAATAAGGTTTCCCCATGCAAATGATTGATAGCTGGTGTAAGGAACCCTCAATCCATCCTACAGGAATCGACACAGACATGAAGGAGGCAGGAGACGCATGCATCCAGAGTCCCACAGAGCGCAGGAGCCGCAGGCGGACCATCGCAGGGCCGATCCCTGCAACTTCCCATCCTAAGACCCGGGGAAAAGTAACAAGTGTGTACTTATGCCCGTATTTCACTCGTGCCTGGCCCGGATAGGCTCAGCTTCTGTTTAGCGTATTTCCACTGACTTTGTCTGTTGACGCGACACCATATTTCAGACTACCTATGGCTCAGTCCAAAGTGTTTTGAGGCAACCCTACACACCAACCTATGGACTGATAGGTCCTGTAAGGTGATGTCACTTTCCCACCTACCTACGTAGTGGTAGCTACGGATGTGCCTGGTGGTACGCGAATGGCCATGTCACAGAATAGCACCTCACCAACCCTGAATAAATAGCTGGCAACAATGGGATGTTATTACTTTGTACTTTGTAGCATCTTTAAAGATGTACACCTATAATCAGAATCAAGGACTTTTTGCACCACCTTGCTACGCTGTGCCCTCCCATGTCTTTGCCCACGTCTGCGTTCCGGAGATGGCAATGGAAACACAGCCGGGCTGTGCTGGGGGGGGCTGAACCCCACTGGGCTAGCCTAAGCAGCTCATAGTGGAAAGGGGACTTTAGTTTTGCATATAGAGTTTCTCAGCTTGGAATTTGTCTAAGAGCAAAACTGTACCATGATTATTAAGTTGGAAAGAGTGTGAGTAAGAAGATTCCAGTGGAACACAGGGATTCTACTGCTATTTCTGGCCTGGAAGGGGACAGTGGGCAAGTGTTAAACTGTGGAAGCAGGACTGTGTGTGCATGTGTGGGTGTTTGGGGGTGGGGGGGGGGGGTGGGGGCTATGTGGTGAAGGTTAGCCAGCTTAGAATCAGAGCAAGGCCTTGCAGACTTTGCAGAGGCCTTGCACAGAGCATGCACTGATTGACCGTGGCTGTAAATCATGAAATATTGTATTTGAAATCTTAACATGTGACAATTTCTTCAGACATTTTTTATTATTATTTTCCCAAACAAACAGATTTAACAGTCCAGTTAAAACTGGTTAAATATTGTGAAAAGTAAGAAATGGCAGAGGCAGGGTAGCTCAAGGCTTTAAAAATAGTTTGGAGTAACAGGAAAAAATAGAATGTGCTTCCTGGCTGACGGAGTTTCCAGTGAGCAAACATTTATCTGTTTGTACACCTATTTTGCTTCTCTTCTCCACAAAGAATCCTCTAAAATCCTGAGAGAGCCTCCTAACATGCTTTCACACTGACCACACCAACGCTGTGAGCACTCAGAGTAAAGAGGGATAGGACAAAAGGGGAGGTCATAGCCTCCTCCTTTACTTGACCTCTCTCTCCTCGCCCTCAGTCTCTACCCACAACCCCATTCCTCCTGTTTGTTCTCATTAAGAAATGACAAATGACTGTCATTGCATATGTCTTTGAAGTTCTCCAACACACTGTTCCCATTCACAGCTGCATGCATATGGGTATCTTTCATACAGAATATAAGTTTATGTGGATAAAAGCAAAAAGGAGCCCCTTGCTCACATCCCGATCACAGCTTTCTCACCGCTGCTACTGAGTAAACCAGTAAAGGCGATCTAAGTAAGATAATGGAAGAAACGTTGTCAAGATTAAAAGAATGCATAAAATGGATTTTGTGAAGCAGAATACACCACATTTCTCTATGTAATTGCTTAATTGAGCCATTTTATAGTTACATGGATAAAATCCTGCTAATTACCTGATACCATGGGAGTTACATAATGGCAAAACTGCATGAACCCTGTCTGGAATGTAAATCACTACTAATAAAGCAGTTGTTCTATTTTAGGAAAGTGAGTGTGGACAGAAAAAAATTGTAATAAACAAACATCACCTGTGCTATTTTTTAGGGTTAATTCAACCTCTATTTTAAGTCTTCTTGATTACTAATATCACTTCAGCACAAGAGGTGAGAACAAGAGGTGGGAACAAAAGTTTGGACTTAAATCTGCGACTTAGACAGCACTTCAGTTTACACAACTTCAGTTAGTACAATTGGAAACTGCTTACCAGGCCCAAACTCTAGGAGTAAAAATAGACTCAGACCTTAACCTCCAGGGTCGCATAAAGGCAATCACAAAATTATTCTTCTATCCTATTTAAAACAATTCTGTGATTAAAGGTCTAATGTCCCAACAGGAACTTTCAAAAATGAACCATGCGTCTTTAGTCGGCTCGATTACAACAACAGCGTCCTCACAGGTCTGCCTAAAAAGTCAATCAGACAGCTGCCGCTGATCCAGAACGCCGTTGCTTGCCTCCTCACTAGAACCAGGAAAGTAGTTTTCGACCAGAGTTTGGCTCCCCATTACATTATATCAACCCTCCAGACCTCTCAGGTCCTCTAATCCCAGTCCCCACATCTCTAGAACCAGAACCAAACATGGAGAAGCAGCTTTTACTTTTTATGCTACTCTTATCAGGAATAAACTTCCAGGTAGAAACCTTTTAAACTGATTGGAATGTTTGCATGATTGAATTGCAATGACTTTTCTTTTAAAGGCCCTTGAGATGACATCAGTTGTATACTGGAGCTATATCACCTGAATACAATTTAATGGATTACAGTAAAGCTGCTGAAACAATTAATTCCTTTTAAATAAAAGCTAAAAACTTATTTGTTTAGAGCTGCCTTTGATTAATTGATTAATAACTGAAATGCCACAACGGCTGTATGTTTTAGGGTTATTTTATGTCGTTGTTTTCCTTTTTAATTGTTTTACTTTCCCCTAATTAACCAAAGTGCCTTGAATTGCCCTGTTGCTGAAAGTGTGCTGTAAAAATAAAATTGCTTTGCTTTGCCTAGACTCTTGAACCACCAAAGAGCAAGTTTATACTTCTCCATCAGCAAGTTTTACACTAACACGTACAAGTACTGATGGAGATGTTTTTGTTTTATACTTCTCCGTTGTTGCAAAGGAATTCCCAACAAGGAGAGAAGGGGGTGTAGAATTTTTCTGGTCTGCATACCATTGCAGTGATGTCTCGGGTCGAAGACAGTTTTTACTTCAGCAAGTAAACGCATATCCACTAAAGGAGCAATGGCCGACAAAGAAAGAGTTTTGATTGAGATGGAAAACTTTTTACTAGAAGTGCAGCTTATTGAATACTCTTAAAGTGCATTTAAACAAACAAAGCATTCGGTTTTGTTGTTCTCTACACCTCCTGGTGTTCAAAATCACCAAAAGACCATATTAGATTAATTGGCCTTCCAATATAAAGCATCTAGTACCAAAACGCTGCTTTGATTATTGATTACATCAACTACAGAGCACCTTTCCGTTGAAATGATCTCTGTTGATGTTGGGGCTGACCAATCACAGGCATCCGCTCTCCGTTGCACTCAACAGATAGATAAAACATTAAACTCTAGTCTGTCCATGCTTGACGGAGAATCCTTGTGTCAACGAATAAAGGCATGTCGTGTCTCTGCACCTACGCGGATGGAGAAGTATAAGATAGGCTTAAGTTACTAGAACATAGAGTTCTTGTAATCAAAGCTAAACATAATTTGGTAACTTTAGATTATTAAGGAGTTTAATAAGAAAATTAAAAAAACCTCTGTATTACTTACTACATTGTGTCTCACTTTTTATCGTGTAATCTATTGTGCTCCTTGGAAATGCAACATTATCTGGACTATCCATTTTAGTTCAAACCTCCCAGTTGTACCCCACATGTTTAATACTTCTAGAGCAATATTGAAAACCATGTACACTGTTGTTCCACTTCACTTTTATAAGCTCTCTTGTGTTAAACAGTCTCAAAAGAAACATTTAATTCTGTGGTTTTACAGTGAAAAAGGTTATCAGGACATTATGAAAAAGATTTTCATTTTTATTAATTTTCGTTCTTATGTGATTAAGTGTTAAAAAACAGATTTACTGCTTTTATTATATTTAAACAAAGTTTTTTTTAAAGTAATGACTTGACAGAAACAACTTTTGATGCCTATCTATCTAGAAAGTGTTATAAAGCATTTTCTAGACAATTTCTCAGTCATAAATCCTATGCATATTTAACATATCAAATGAAAAGCAGCAGCGGATTTTCCCCAGATTGAATGTTTCTACAAATGTATCCCCAAAAATCCATCTCCATATCAGAATCTTCAGGCCTAGGTAAGCAGGTAAAGTTATGAAAATCAGTCCAGTAAAATTAGAACAAAAAATACATAAAAAAACATGACAGTACAGCTAGGTTTAGCAAGACATCATCTCAAACACAAGACTGGATGAAAATAGCTAGTTGACAGATGAGACCAAAGTAGAGATGCGAAAGCATAGCACAAACAATTCCTACCAACTGTCAAGCATGGGGGCGGAGGAATGATGACTTGTATGTATTTTCTTTATCGCAGTCTTACCGTCAGAGCGGTGGATGCACGTGTGCTGGTTGTCACTGAGGAAGAAGCCCCCTCTACACTGACACTCGTAGCTTCCCATTGTGTTGACACACACATGTTGGCATCCTCCATTGTTGTCCACACACTCGTCCACATCTGGTCAGAGAGAGAGACAGCATAGGAGCAAAGGATTAGGCGTAGTAGTGGAACTAAAGCCCAAATACACACCATTTACTGAGCTGCAAAGATAAACACATAGAAGTAAGAGTTAAGGAGTTCAGCGGTATTCAGCAAGAGCGTTGGCACCAGAATCAGCAATATTACAGGGACTCAGAGCTATCACAGTAGCAGGTGGATTCTGGCACAGTGGATGCAGCTGAATTAAAAGCCTGGCTTTAAGTGGTAATAGGCGTCAGTCCATGCTGTTGGGGAAAAAAGACTGTTTATACTGAGCTGAGAAATAGAAAGGCTTTTACATTTTTAGTGGGGTATCTTGTTGGGACAGAAGTGAACTAGAGACTTGCTACAGCTTACGGTCCTATACAGTAATCAAACATGACAACCTATCTATATGTGGTTGTGTGTGTAAACCCGGGCCTGACAGTGTGACTTTGCACTCTGTTTAGTCTAAGGTACTGAGAAAGGCCTCCAGTCATGGGGGGTGCAGGACGGTTACAAAACCGAAGAAGAGAAAGAAAAAGCAGATGGCAAGTGGTTGCAACTGGACAGGCACGGTACCGAAAAGCAAAAGTTAAATGAAGCTTTTATCTAGAAAAAACAAGCGAGTTCTGTTTTAAACCTGAAAAAGAAAAACAGTTCTGGTCTAATATTAGTTGAGACACAATCCACAGAGTAAATAGTTGCATTCAAATAAATGTATTTATCTTTGGTGTTAAGATTTTCACTGAACCTTGAACTTAGTAAGGGTGTTCATTTTTACCTTAGCAACAGCTCATTCTTGCACCACTAAACATTGTACTCAAAAGCGAATTTTGCAGAAGATGAACGACAGTGAAACAGTAGTGAGGTGTGCCAAATGGGCCACTGAGAGGTTAAGGGTATAGGTGGGATTGATGGAGGGGTTAATAGATGAGTTCTCACATCCAAACTGGAAGGCAAGGGTGGATTAATGGTGGGTGAGTTTAACTAAATTGCAGAGAAGAAACTGTTGTGCATTGGATGTAATTGTGTGCTGGCTGATTGATGACAAAATGATAGCTGCAAGAGTGAAAGAAAAGATTTGTATATTAGCAAACTCTGCTATGATGTCTGGTTTGAAAGTGGATCTGACAGAGTTAAAAATGAGTTCATCAGACGGACAGGTCAGCATAAGCAACTTGAAGAGTAGAGGCCGAACAATATAGGTTTTTTAAAGGCCAATCAGATACCGATTCTTTTATTTTTTTTATTGGTCGCAATGGCCGAAATCTAAAGCCGATTATTAAGGCCGATTTCCAAGGCATATGTGTATACATATATTTTAATCAGCACATTAATTGTGAAAGACAACTGAACACTCACTGTATGCAATAAAAATTTAAAAGTTGATAAAACTATTTAAATATTTATTGAACTTCAAATATAAGACATTATAAAAACAAACTCAAAATAGTAACCTGAGTACAAATGGTTTCAGAAAAATAGAAACAGATTCAAGTTTCTTTAAGTATACAAAATAAAATAAATTCAAACAGTAACCAGAATAATGGTGCAAATAGCTGGTTGAGGTAGAATCTTGACTTCAAGTTTCAAAGAGAAATCACCACAAAGTAAAACCCACTACCACGTGGTAGTACATAATAATAAATTCTAAAATATATATCAAAATAGTGCTTTCAAAGATTAAACACCGAACTTAAGAGTAAATAATGTGAGTGGGCTGGCTCACAGTGGTTCGGAGTGTGAGGGGGTCAATTAGTGGCTACAACAGACCACACAGGTGCCTCACTTTTTTTGTCATTATTTATCGTTTTTTAAAATACATTTCGGCTAACGGTTGATATAGAAAAAATGTAATGTATCGGTCGGCCTCCATTGGAGAGGAAAGATTGAGATGGTTTATGTGCAAAGGAAAGATATGGTTTTGAAAACACTAAGGGGCGGATTTATCAAAGGTTGTTGGCCGCAAACGACACAATGTCGCACAAACCTACTGCAGTTCATTTATTATCCATGCAGATTTGCCTGCGCCTGTTAAACCCACAGCCAGATGATGTAATCCATTTAGCGCTTTTCCCATTGATGAATATGTAAGCTGGCTGTTTCTGTCAGAAGACGCACAATATTGGGAGGAGAACATCCAAATAATTTGTCATTCCAGGCGCAGTTTTAGCTCCTATTTTAACTGCCTCTGAAGGGCATGTCTTAACTTTGGACCACCACATTTAGCCTCAAATACATTCTAACCTAATTGTAATTAACACTCTAATGGCCACAAACCAACCAATTATGTAGATTTCCCCCTTCTTTTCCCCAAAGACTCATCATAATTCACTTCACGCTGAATGCATCTTCACCTGGATCTCTATTAGTTTACACCAGAGTGGTTACCAATCTTCCTGTGGTACAGCTAGTAAAATATAATGACCATGCACAATACCACAATGACAGTTACATATTTAACATTTTGAAAACAACATTCATATATTTCAGATAACAGACAAAAGTCAGTTGTAATTAACTTGTATATTTTCAGCCTTCAATAAAATTCCAAAAACATTCAGGAAGATCAGAAGCTAAAATTGGATTTTAATACTATTTAAAGAATAAATGCCATTTTGTTCTCTGATAAATTACTACATTTCTGAGATCCTCTGCAGAGAGCCTCTTTTTAAAGGAAGCGTGTGTGTTGCACGTTTTTACCTTTAATTTAATACATTTAATAAAGGCTGTGATAAATTGTAGTGCATTTGAATAGAATCTGTAGAATAAAGACATCTCAGAACTGTGAGCAACATCTTTCTGGAAAAGCTACATCTTTAACAAGTCAGACTCTGAAATACAATTGCATGGAGTCCATGTACACCGCATGCGCTACATTTAGTAGTGACCAATGAAAAACATAATTCACACACACTCTGGCCTAATGGTGCATTCACACTGCCCCAAACAGCAGCGTCAGCAGCAGCAGCAAGATTACATATTAAGTCTATGGTTGAGGTTAACTGGCTGGTAGATCTAAAGATTAAGTCACTATCATGCTTGTTTTAAATGTACAATTATTTTAATTCAAATAAAATATTTTAAGGAAATGTACTTTCATTCTGCATCCCTCTAAAAGCCCTGTGGATGTATTATGTTTTTTAAATTTAGCTTTTTATGGAAATGTTCCATATTCAACATTTACTGCTGGGAGGAAAGATGTCTTGTAACAGATTTAATTCCAAGAGGACAGAGATTAGAGAACACTATTTTATCATTTATTAAAAATAGAAGCAGCACACCAACAATCTCAGCTGCACTTCACAGCTTCTACTGAGCTGCATTAAATGTAGGATATTCAGAAAGTTCTATGACGGTCTAACAAACCTTAACGATGACTTCACTGTGTTCTCCTACAGGGCCATAAAGTTTCCAGCTCTGTGTGTAACTATAGAAGTTTAAGTTCTGGATTGTGAGCATAAATTGTGTCCTTGGTGAACTTCTGCTTTGTTTTCATTACACTTCCGAACACTATTTTAGGTAAATCCTGAGCTGTAATGGATGCCATTAATATGACTGATGACTTCAATCTAAAAACTGCTTGAGGAAGAATTAAGAGGAAAGAAATGCCATTCCAGCTTCTACACAAATACAGCCAGAGGTCCTTTTTCCAGATTCAATCACAGCTCCGTTTGGTTGGGCTCAAATGAGGTAAAGCTCTCTCTTAACACAGTGGGGATGTGATTCACATATGAGAAAGGGGGTTGAAATATTGGGGATGTCAAGATATTCAAAAATAATACAAGTAGGAATGAAAGAAAAATACAGGAAGGAGCTAAGCTGCAGCTAGAGAAACTTGTAGGAAAACCCGAAGGGTCTTACATAATACTGAAAATAATACAGTACTAAATAAAGTACACCGTGACTTTTGAAATCATCCATACCCTTTCAATTATAGGTAGATATATCAGTGATCAGGCTTCTCTCCTCTGAAACCAGCTCACAGTTTTGGTCCTTGGAAGAGACAGCCTGTCTACTTTAAAAAGCAGTGTTCCATCTTGCTTGACTGAAGTTATTCTCTGCTATTTCTGTAGGTATGGTGCTGTGCTGCTTACACTGTCAAATATAGGGGTAATGAAGGGGTATATTACTGTGCCAGAATGGAGATAAAAGATATTAACACAGTCCTAGGACAAAGATTGGACCTTAGAGTAACTATCTGTACCTTTCACATTGTCTGAAAGTACATCTTATCACCATTTCTTAGGGTACAATTTTAGGTGATCATCCTGTTCGCAGTTTTTTTTTGTCCTATAGAACATGCACCTGTCTCTGACTTTTTACGTTTAGCCCTTTCCTTCTTTGAGACAAAAGAAATATAAGACTTTATATAAGATATATAAAGTTGTTTTGCTAGTTAGACAAAAGCACAGCTCATGGGAATTCCTATGTGGTCAGAATGACTGTCTGGACATTACCAGTGTACTGTATCATCTCCTGCCCTGTGCAGCATTTTGAATTGGTTGGATGCAGCGGGCAGCTGGATTTGAGTTTGATGCCGGTGGACTCTGCTGGTGTCCAAGCTGATCCCAATACGTCTTTGGCCTGGCATCAGGCGGAGCTGGGACCGCTACAGCGGGGAATGGTGGGGATCCATAAACACTGGCCCCGCGCTGCATCGGCAGGCCCAGTTTGAGGAGCTGGTATCCCGCAGTGGTCAAAGCATCGCCCGCTCAGAGACCAACTACAATGCTGAGCGGCTGTCCATCTGTCTGCAGTTAGTAAAAGTGTATAACATACTATGTGAGCGACGTGGGACATGCTGTAGTGGAGACAGGCCTGGGTCAAGTTCTCCAGAGAGTCTGTCAGGGTGAGGAAGCTGTTCATGGCTCACTTCTCAGCGGAGGGAGCAGGGCCTTTTGAAGCTGCAACGGCTCTTTTAAGAGCCACCCACAAACCTCTTAAGAGCATTCCTGTCTCACTACTTTAACCTCTTTATAATGTTTATTTTTTTAATTCCTGTCTCTGTATAGAAAACTGCTGGTATCATGTAGCTCAGGGTGATTAGCCATGGTGTTTATCAGTATTTCCTCCATGTCCTGCTGATGCTGTGGCTGTGTCAGTCACAGCATCACTAATATTACAGTACTGTAGCATCTTCAATGCACCAGATTTTTATTGTTTGTTTCCAAGAAGGCATTGCGCAATTTGGAAAAATAAATAAATATATATACTAATTTCCAAAGGTGATAGCTGATTGCTGCTGACAACGTTCTGCTTTTATGCTCGGGGAGCAGGGAAGGGAGGGCTGTGGAGAGACGGTAATACGACCTATAAGCGAGAGTTTTCATACATAATTTATTGAATTTTAGGATGTATGAAATTGTGAATTGCTTGGAGAGATGGTGTATCACTTTAGCGGGCCAACTGGTCCATATGTAGCTGTGTAGGCCTGCCTCGGACTGAGCCAGAGGTAGACCTAAAAAAGGCGTCAGCTCAGCCCAAACTGACAAAGTCATTGTAAATGTGCTAAAATGGGACTGACCTGACTTGGCCCGAGCTGAACCAACCCTAGTGGAAAAGGGGCAAAGTTTTAAAAATACTCTTAGATTGGTAACAGTATGGTAAAAGCAGGTGGCTTTAATTTAATGGATGTCCTTCTTCTCTTTACATGTGTCTGAAATCCCACACCTCCTGTCTGTAACATGCCAGAATGTGCACGCAGTGCTCAACAACTACCCACCTTTGATCCAAATCTGAGATCTGCCCTTTGAAATGGAAAAGACATGTTGAAGGAAAGGAAAATAAACTTGTGCAAGAGCAGCCGACATTCAAAGAAGGCACGCAACCAACGGCACATTGGGTCCAGCTGCGTCCACGCCAAACCCAAATAAACAAAGTCAAAATCAAAAGGAAGCAAAGAAACCAAACAGGGCCGCTCTTTAATTAGAGGACAATTAGCTAACCTTAAATCAATTGATGTCCTCAGTTACTGACACAGGGCATCTGCTGAGATGATGGAGTGACTTCCTGCACGCTCACGCAAACTGATGTCCACAATTTTCCAATGTTGAGTTTGTCATTTAAACTACAAGGCCATGAGGTTTCTCTATATCATGCTTTTGGTCCATTAAAAGCCACAAAGTCTTTATAGTGTTTTTGCAAGCAGGCCTGGGGGATGTGAGTAGAATAGGAAATAAAAGGAGTCTAAACTTTGACAAACAAGCTGGAAAAATTGTTTATAAACAAAACTGTTGCACTTTGAGCACTCAAAGTGATAAAAGCTGAAACCAGCAATTAATTTATACCATTACTGTGTTTCAAGACCCATGTAGCAAATAAACTATCCAACCTGAACCCAAAGCAGTACTTTTCAGGGCTTGACTTTACATTTCGGATATGATTAATTTGTGAGGAATAGGGGCTCTTAGCAATCTGACAAGTCTAAATCCAGTACTGGAAGGCATAAGATTTTGTTTTCCATTCCCTTTGAACTCTGAAAAGCTGAAATATACTGTTATGACAGCTTGTATAAAAATAATGAAGCCAGTTTCTGTCAGCGGAATTAACCCGGATTAACAGGTATGTAAAAGGAGATGGAAGAAAATGAGTGTGTGCCATGCTGTTTTAAGGCATGTTTCTTGATGAATGATACAGTTGAGAGTGATTAAAAACAAATACACTGTATTTCATGATGACAGAAACCTGGAAGACGAAACAGTTTCACAGTATTGCCATAGCTGACGGGCCTCCATGAGTCACACACAGGAACGCAATCAGATACCTACTTAAAGTGGACGAAACAGAATACTTTGGGCAACGTTCTCCGAGGAAACTCTGAGTCTTGCCACCCATCTTGCTGTTTCTTTGACACCTACTGTCTACCATAGCACTGTTGCAGACTTTCATGGGTGTATTAGAGGCGACTGTGGCTCAGTGGTAGACTCAGTGGTTGGCTTGCAATCGGAGGGTCGTAGGTTCGGTTTCAGCTTCCTCCAGTCACATGTTGATGGGACTGGATGTTGATGTTGATGTGACTGGGTGAACCCCAAAAATTGTACATCGTCCTACCGAGCCATGTTGGCTATCGGTGTATGAAAGTGAGTGTGAATGGGTGTTTGAGGCTTCAATGTAAAGCGCTTTGAGTGGTCAGTAGTGACTAAAAAAGCACTATATAAGTTCAGTCCATTTACCATTTATTCCTAAGAGAATACACCCTACCATCACCCAGTTCTCACACTGGCTCCCGGTAGCTCAAATAACAGACTTCAAAATAATTTTACAAGTTTATAAATCATTAAATAGATTAACACCAAAGTAAGTATGAATATCTGTTATTGTCATTATTATTACCCCTCCAAGACCACTTCGGTCCTCTAATTCCAGCCTGCTCAACATCTCTACAATTAGAACCAAACATGGAGAAGCAGCATTTAGTTTCAATGCTCATCTTATCTGGAACAAACTTCCAGATAACTATAAAGCTGTTGAAACACTTCCATCAACGCCACAAATCCATCTATCTAGAGCTCCCTTTGATTAATTGATTGATAATAACTGGAATGTTATAAGGGTAGTATGTGCTAAAATCATGTAGTCAACGTTATATATATATAATTGTTGTTTTACTGTTCCTGTTATATTTTTCTCTAATCACCCATAACACCTGGAATTGCCTTGTTTCCAAGAGTGTGCTGTGCAAATAAATTTGCCAACCACTGCCATCCATTAAGGAAAACTGGTTAAGGAATACTTAGAAGGAAACAAAATCCTGATTCTGTTTAAGTATAGTAACTCACAGAATGATCAAGGATGTTACTAATTCTAGTTATGAATTACTAGAAGCAACTCTGAACTATTTAGGCAAAAGATCAAAGCAGGGTAAAATGTTTAACTAGTTCTGTATACTTGCATACAAGTTGGGATAAACAACAGTTGATATCAAGAATGGCGAGATTTTACCAAAACGGCTTGCCATACTGGACCGCCTCTGCCTCCACTGGCAGCTCGTTTATATGTTGTTCATTTTGCAGCACACCTTTACAAAACAGGTCAGAGCATTCAGTCAGTGGTGTTTGAAAGTTGAAAGAGTGGCGGGGAAGGGCTAGAATATGATGTGACGTCCCATACGTGGGAAATTTTGTCTTGAAGCTCATTAGAGTTAGAAAGAAAATTCAGCAACAAGCAATATGGGCCCACAAGTCCACAGTAGGCAGGATTACTTATTTAGTGTATATCATTTATATGATAAAGAGCATGATGCAGACCTGCTCCATATGAAAAGTCCTGTGCAATGCTAGCAGATACAGCAATACATTAATAAAACTGATGTGAATTAATTAGAGGCTTTGTGAAATTTGGAGATTTGTGCTAAGAATCATGACAAATTTTAAAAGTGATTTAGTGTTAGAATCAAAGTCAGGGGTCATTAGTGATGAGGGGATTTCTTTTGTCAGTATGGAAGGAACAGGTGAGAAAATAAGCTGGCTTTAGTTCCAATATAACAACTTTCTATGCCCACATGACAGACTTACCTGTAATACTTTTGTCCAAGTAAGACAATTAATACACAAAGCCTACACATAAAAAGAATGCATTGAAATTTTTTTTAACTGCTGGAGGAGGAGCAGCTCCTTCTCCAAGCTCTCCTGATCTCACAGAATTTTTGCCACATTTTTGTGCTTATTCTCTCCTTTTAGTTTCTGTTTTAGTTTTCCTCCTAATTAATTCATATGCCAAGTCTCTGGAATTATGCTGTTGGACTACATCACTTTTTTTTTTTTTTCACTTCTGAAGGACGTTTGAAAGAATGTGGATTAACAACCTGCCATTTTTGCTCAGCTGAAAACCGAATGAAACGGGAAGGACATTCAAACTATGATGAAGACTGGCCTGCTATAAAAACACACTCTTCAACACTTGCTCCGAGAAGGAATAAACATAACAAATTCCATCATTCCCCTGGTAATATCCTGAATAACGGATTTCCACCTCTCAGCTCACTGACTAATGTCGCACCCCCTGTCAGCCAAAGTTACAACGAGGAATCCAGCCACAATAAACCACAAAAGAAACTGAGAAACCCACAAGCAAAACTTTTGATTATTCATAATGGTTCAATAAATGGCATTGAAAATTTATGTAGCCACAACACTAATGTGGTCAGCTGCCCCCAAAATACAGTGAAAGGAATTGCTGAAAATATTTTGATGATTATAGACCAGCACCCAAAACCGCAAAAGCTTGTTTTACACGTAGGATCTACAAACACAAGCAAAAGACAGCCGCAGATATTGCAACAGGACCTTACCTGCTTGCTGGATAAACTTCAAAGGCTGAACATCCCCATCATTGTCAGCGGTTCTCTTCCAACAGGATTTGATGAGGCATTCTCAAGGTTACATATGCTACACAAATTCTTTAAAAAAACACCCATGCTGATCGATCAACAAGATTTATAAACCATTTAAAAATATTCTGTGGACCAAAACACGTCTTCAAAGAAAACAAATATTATCTGAACAAAAGTGGACAGAAACTTCTGATCTGTTATATTTACAGCTATCTGAATAAAACACCCCTGAATGTTCCCAAACAAAGACAAATGACTCCAAACACTGCCCCACCAGCTCAAGGACGAAGGAATACAGACAGACAAAAAACACATTTGACTCCCAACCAGCTGAGACAGCCACTTTCAGAGATGCACAAGCAAAGAAAACTCCATCAGAACTAAAAGTATTCACACCCGAAACTGTGCGCATAGCAGCAGGATCAAGCAGAGACAAACAGCATTCAACCATTTACATGATTCAGTGGTAGAGAAACCAAATACATGATAAAAATAAGAACATTAAAACAGATAATCACTAAAAGACATGCATTTAGTAACTGAAGCATGAAAAATAACATTTATGTGAGAGTATGAAATTTAAAAACAAATAAAACATAAGTAATATATATATATATATATATATATATATATATATATATACACACTCAATAAAAATATAAACGCAACACATTTGTTTCTGCTCCCATTTTTTATGAGATGGACTTAAAGATCTAAAATTCATTCCAGATAAACAATATTACCATTTCTCTCAAACATTGTTCACAAATCAGTCTAAATGTGTGATAGTGAGCACTTCTGCTTTGCTGAGATAATCCATCCATGGGTTAGTGCACAGGTGTACCTTATACTGTCCACAATATAAGGCCACGCTGCAATGCCCTGAATCGAGCTGGAGTCAGGTCAAGACCCCGATGAGGACGACGAGCATGAAGTTGAGCTTCCCTGAGACGGTTTCTGACAGTTTGTGCAGAAATTATTTGGTTATGCAAACCAATTGTTTCAGCAGCTGTCTGAGTGGCTGGTCTCAGACTATCATGGAGTTTAATCTGCTGGATGTGGAGGTCCTGGGCTGGTGTGGTTACACGTGGTCTGCGGTTGTGAGGCCTGGTTGGATGTACTGCAATATTCTCTGAAACGCCTTTGGAGACAGCTTATGGTGGAGAAATGAACATTCAATGCACAAGCAACAGATCTGGTTGACATTCCTGCTCTCAGCATGCCAATTGCACGCTCCCTCAATGCTTGTGGCATCTGTGGCATTTTGCTGTGAGACAAAACTGCCCATTCCAGGGTGGCCTTTTATTGTGGGCAGTATGAGGTACACTTGTGCACTAATCATGATGTCAGGACAGCATTGTTGATGTGGCACACCTGTGAGGTGGGATGGATTATCTCAGCAAAGCAGAAGTGCTCACTATCACACATTTAGACTGATTTGTGAACAATGTTTGAGAGAAATGGTAATATTGTGTATCTGGAATGAATTTTAGATCTTTAAGTCCATCTCATGAAAAATGGGAGCAGAAACAAATGTGTTGCGCTTATATTTTTTTGAGTGTATAAATACATATATGTGTGTGTGTGTGTGTGTGTTGCTGTGTTTTTTTTCTACCACCAAACACTGTTTAAAATGTCTTGATTTATTGATTCTCATGTTTCATGCTTAATTGCTGTTTTTAATTTTCATACTTGTTTGTCTTACAACTATGATTCATATGTTTTTGCTGTTTTTACTTTGTGTGCTTTTATCATATGGTTGGTTTCTTTACCACCTAATCATGTAAAACACTTTGAATTACCTTGTGTTGAAAGTGAGGTATACAAATACAACTGCCTTGCCTATTTAAAAGCATCCATGTTTTGCCATTGAGAATAACTTAATTGGTCAATTCAAATGGGTTTTCCATGTCAAATGCACTAAAGCTTTACAGAATATTTTTAATTGTGAAAGGTGCAACAGGTGAATTTAGGGAAACTGGAGAAAGTGGGAAAGGGAGAGCAGAGTCTACTCAGAGACTGATTACAGAGGCAGCAGCTCAAACTATAGATTCTGATATTGTTAGTAGATGTGCTTTTAAGAATGAAGTAAATTTGAACGCATGCTGAAAGAAATGGGACTTGTAAAGCAAGTCAAAGTTATTTGCACTAAATTGGACATTTTTTAGAAAAATACTTAGAATTACAAGGCTTTACAGAACTGTGTGCTTTGATATCTTTCACATGTAAGGTTATAAGTACATGATTTTTAATAATAACAGGTTTTGATATAATGTGGGCTGGTCTGAGGTATATTTTATGTTCCCACAGACATGGCAACAATTGGCTCTTGGGGCCACACTTAGACACAAATAAGTTACAGGTTCCCTAGAGGGAAAATAAAGTGCATCTTTTCTAAACAAAAACAGTGCACATCTTTCTTCATTCCCATATACAAAACTAAGGATGGTGATATGAACCATCTTCACTTTAAGTTCATCATATAAAAAAGCATAATTTGTTTAGTATAAAGCTTTAATAAAATTAGCATGCCCGATGCTGGGCACCAGGTGCTACAGGTATCTAATGGAATCCATGGATTGATGGTTCAGGACTGTTTCAAAAGAGCAAGTGGACCAGCGCACTATTTACCTATTTACTTCTTTACAAGTGAAGAACCTGGGCATGAGTTTTTACTCTGAGCTGACTTTTATCCCACACATTAAAAACATTACAAAAATAGTTTTTTATCACCTAAGAACATCGCCAGAGTCCGCCCTATTCTCTCTCGGGCCAATACGGAGACACTAATGCATGCTTTTATCACCAGTAGAATGGATTACTGTAATGCCCTGCTTTCTCGTCTTCCCGTGAAGACTACCACAACTTACAGCTTTTACAAAATTCAGCAGGACGTGTCCTGAGAAAGACCAGGAGCTGGGAGCACATTACACCAGTCTTAGCATCACTGCATTGGCTCCCCTCATGTTTTAGGATTGATTTTAATGTTCTTTTAATGGTTTTTAAGTGTCTTAATGGTGTTGGGCCTTCTTATCTTTCAGAAATTATTTTGCCATATGATGCCTTGCGGTCTCTGTGCTCCTCTGGCAGCCGTCTCCTTGTTATCCCCAAAGTCAGGACACGCACTTATGGTAAGGCGTCCTTCCAGTATTATGGCACTCACCTTTGGAACAGACTGCCGGAGGACCTCAGGGCCGCATAGAACATTCATGTTTTTAAGTGCAGGCTCAAGACTCACCTTTTTAACCCAGCTTTTAACTGATTATTATTTATTAATATCTGTTTAATTTCTCTGCATGTTTTACCTGCTTCTTAGTTTAGCTTTTAACTGACTATTGTTTATTATCAATCAGCTTTGCATTTTTATTTTGATCATATCCCATCATTGTTTTACACATGATCATTTAAAACATTATCAGTCTTAAAAAAATTTTTTATAATTTTATACTACTTAATTTCATTATATACTGTTTATTTTATATTTTAACTTCCCTCCCAGTGTTTACTCTGTGGGGGCCCTCTGCCTCGGGAGCGGTGGTTGGCTGTAGGTCCCTGGCTGCTCACCAGGCAGTGCTTGGATGGAGGTGGGGGTACCAGCCCTCCCTCCTCTGGGCGCCCTGGGTTGGTTCCTTAGCTGCTGCTGCTGATCGGCTGCTGCCGATGCAGATGGCTCCAATGATGGCGTTTCCTTGCTCAACTGTACTCAGCTCATTTTTGCTTTTGTTTACTGTTGCTTTCAAGTATGTGTGTATGTGTATGGCAGATGGGTTGGGTTGGGAGGGGGTGTAGTTGCGATGATGGTTTTATTTTTTGTTTTGGGAAGGCCGGAGGGTTGTGCGGTCTTTTTAATCTGTAAAGTACCTTGAGAAGCTGTGGTTGATTTGATTTAATTTAACAGCTGATCATAATGTCATGCCTAATTGGTGTAATGTTCAGAGACCTGACAAAACGTTCTTACATCTTACACGTTAATACTGGCTCGTTAAAAGACTATAGGATAATTGCTGTGTACTGGGGTATTAAGCCCATTTTGTTAGGTCCATATAACATCAGTGTTTTTCTTGTCTTTTCTTTGTCAGGTTATTATTTAACTTGTATCAGACTCTGTCATGGTATAGGCTTGTAATGGTACGTTTTTTACAAAGCCTTTAAATTTTTTCGCACCGCAAATGTGATAAGATCTTACACTGTTTGGAAGACATACAATTCTAGGTAATTCTTCACTAAATTATTTTTAATTATCTGCTAACTCTGTGTGTTAACACATTTGGATTATTATTAATAGATTATTGTAAATTTGAACTGGTTCAACACCTGTTATGTTTCGAATGTGTCACTGTGACAGTGGTTTATAAGAAGGAGCAACTTCCGGATAGGATGCCAGCAGTCAAGATGGGAGATGTCCTCGCTACTAAATATTCAACTGTCAATTGTTCGTGGAAATGATCAAGACAATAATCAGCAACAACTCAGCCATAAAGAAGTAGGTGATAGGGCATGTAAAATCACAGAGTGGGATCCACTGATGATAAAGTGCATCGTGCCCATAACTTGCTGACTTTTTGCAGTCAATAGCTAAAGACCTCCACAAATGTGGCTTTCCGATTAGTTCTAAAACAGAGTGTATGGAGCTTTATAGATTTACTCAACCCAAGCTGCATCCAAGCCAAATTCCAGGTTAAAGGCACTTGTCTTACTACATTTGTAAAGTCCAATGTTTAGTGTCGAGAGAATTATGGTGTAGGGCTGTTTTTAAAGATTTAGACCAGAGGTCCCCAAATCTCTCCATGGGACATTTGGTACCAGACTGGGGGCCACACAGAGAATAAATAACTTATAAATAACGAGATCTTTTGAAAAATTATCACACTGATAAAGCGTTGCCGTGAGTTGTATTTTTTATACACTTTTATTTTAAAGGAATGTTAAACATTACCATTGTGACCAGAGAGCGTTATGGGGCAGAGAGGATATCACACTGCTAATAAAGTACACATTGGATTTATATTTATTATTATACAGTTTTAATGACTCAGTTTTTTATAACGATGAGTTATATATTTTTATTTTGTTGCATTTATCTAACACACCTTAAATGCCGTAAAAATATTGTCTGATATTAAACCGGTCTGTGGAGGAAAAAAGGGCTGGGGACAACCGAGTTAGACTCTTAGTTCTTCTTAATTTCAGTGAAAGAGGTTCCTAATACTTCTGCATTGCAAGAGATTTTGGACAATTTCATCCTTCCAACTTTTTGGGAACAGAATGGGGATGGCTCCTTATTGTTCAGACATACCTTCCCACCAAAACACAGACAAAGGTCCATAAAGACATGGATGGACAAGTTTGGTGTGGAAGAACTTGATTGTTCTGTAAAAGTCTTGACTTTGGGATGATTCACAGCACACACTGGGAACCATGCCTTTTTTGTCAAACATCAGCGTCTGACCTCACAGATGAGTTTTTCTGGAATGGTCAAAAGTTCCCAGAAACTCGCCTTTTAATACTATGGAAACCTTTGCAGAAGAGTTTATGCACTTATAGCTACAAAAACACAATGGTAGTAAACCCAATGGCAGATGAGTTATTACTTCTTGCAACATAGTGTAGACTACTTTAAGATTGTTACCATTCTCTATGTACATTTTGAACCTAAAGTTTAAATTTACTCTATAAAAAGATACTTTTTTTTAATTGTTGGACTAAACTGTCTTTACAAGCCTCTCAAAGTAATCTAAAATACTTGTGCCCATTCATCTTGACAGAACTGGGTGAGATGACTCAGGTCTGTAGGGTACCTTCCTCACGCACACCTTATCAGTTCTACCCACTAATACTGTTTTCTAAGGGACTCTCGGTCAGAGCTTTGATAGTCGTTCCAAAACACTCACTTTGCTGTCCTTAAACCACTCTCTCCTTAATCTTTGTTGTATATAGGGTTTTGGCTCATTTAAAGACCCCATTTATTTCCAACCTTTAAAGTAGAACTGGCATGAAATTCCCCGCAACGTTCGGGCCCTTTTTAGCCACATTCTAAGTACCTTAATACTACATTAAAGGATCGCTTGCCGTAATTCAGCCTTGTTGTAGAATTGCAGGTGTGATGAGGTAGCCCTTCTGTGAGCATTAGCACAAAACGACCGGGTTTCGGAGGGCGGGGCCTAGGCTTCTGTGGTCAATGAGTCTCTAACGATATTTCGAATGTTCAACTATAATATATCATCCTTTTTCCCCAAATAAACGCATACTAGCACCAATGCTACATAAACAAACTAAGGTAATAGCTGTGAAGCTAATTCTGAATGTTAGCTTTGAAGCTAATTGTAAAGCGAACAACTCAAATAATGCCACAATGTCTACTAACAGCTGAAGGACATTATTGAGGAAATATGCTTACTTGTACAGGGCTATTTGCTGGTTCACGGAGAGTTGGTATTGATCCTGGTAGAAGTTTCAGACAATCTGTGTGCTGTATTGTCCACAGTTGGAAAAACAGTCTTCCTAGAAATGTTTGCCACAAACTACCACACGCTTCGGCAGTCGGTCGGGCACATTCCCTGCATAAATAAAATCTATCCACAAGCTTTTCAGTGGCTCAGAAGTGGGGAATACAAACAGATTTATGTTCTCTTTTGTACTCCCAGGTACAGAGCAGTTTGGATGCGGTCGGGACTCCATGCTGTTGGTTTGTTGTTTGCCTGTTACCGTAGCTCTCCGCGCCGCAGAGGGAGGAACTTGCAGGGTGTAGTTCGGGGAAGGGGGTAATTGGCTGGAACTCAACACCTAATATGCCGAAACGTGTCGTCAAATGCCGAACTGCCAAACAGCCCGTTTCTGAGTGCTAATTTCACTTTGTAGGCAGACATACCCCGGAACAAAGGAAATCTATTTTCTGGAATGTAACAATTCCTCCTGCAGTGTGAAAAATCTTTATTCCTTTGAGTTTAATTTATTGGTTATGGACACAGAAATTAAAAAACAAGACAGAAGAAAGAAAGAAGATGAAGAACAAACAATAGATAAAACGGAGCACAATAAACAAAACAAATCAAATAATATGAACTAAGAACTACACATCCACAACATACAAAATGGGTATATGAATGCAATAACAATGTCTGGAAATCTTTTGGGATCAATTATCTTTTGATGATAAGCTCAGCCCAAGAATGTATATGTAAACACTCATATCCCCACACCTATGTGTGTGTATTAGCATGCTGGTGCATATAAAGTTACCCCATACGAGTGTTTGACAGCTGGTGTGAAGAGCTGTCAATCCATCCTAAAGGAATCAACGCAGGAAAGCAAGAAAATTCTGTCAATGTTAATGTATTATACAAGTGACTGAGATTTGTTCGGTGACAGAAGGATCAACAAGATACAATTTGTGACTACTGTGAAGATTCAGCCCCTTCAATGTAATAAAGTTGATGATGCAACCATTTTTGTAGGATAAATCTGCCCTGACACTGTAGGGCAACCAGACCCAACATCTAGTTTGCCTGAGCTGCCATACAGTTCACATGGAAGAAGAAAAAAAAGAAGACTGTAAAATTGTGTGTGTGGTAAGCATAGTGTAAAACTGAAAACATTATTATGAGATTGAAAAAAAAGTTATCTAAACCAAATTTGCCAGATCAATAAAAAAAGGTTTGCCTGAACTTGTAACGAAGGTTTGTGAAATGAGAACACTGGAATTAAAAGAGGAACAGGAGGTCCCAGCACAAAACCATCAGTGGCTATTTGATCTCTGGTATTCTGCCTGTGATTTCACACTTTACTGCACCGTTTGAACTCCGATTTAATTAGCAGCAGTTCATTAAGTCTGCATCCAGTCAACATCTAGTAAAGCCAGTCTTGAGGTTTAGAGACAGACACAGCTGGTTTCCTCTCGCCAGGCAGTAAATACCAGTTGCTGTTGGAATTATCAACCTGAATACATGTTGAGACTTCTGCTTAATCCACGCTCCCCCACTTAAACACAGCAGATACCATAAAAGACAACAGCCAAAGGGCAGGATGGCAGCAAAAACATAGAAGCTAAGAACAAATTATTAAATTATTAAAAAGCCACCTTTCAGCAATGCACTGCTTAGGTACTATTGGTGTTTAGAATGGTTGTCTTCTTTGGCCTTCATTGTGCAAACTACAGTGTATGAAGTAAGTGGAGATTAAATTACAGAACTACTTTTTCAAAGTTTAGGTTTCGTTACAGGTAATGAATGCATATCTGCATAATATCCCACCCTACATATTGATCTTGAAGAAAAATCCATAAATGTTTAGGAAAATGTAAATAGAAAAATTAAAGCATACAATTTATGTTTAATGTTTTAGATTAAAAAAATCTAGCTATTGGTCAATCTATTTATCATTCTTCAGTTAAATAAAGCTGGAATTGATATGTCTGGGCAAGTGCAGGGTTCTCATCCTATCTTGAATCAAAGTAGGCTTCCACACTATCATACTTTTGATGTATTAACACAAAACTTTAAAACAAAGATAAAAATCTTTATCTAACTACTATTATCTAAGGCATAAAACAATTCCAAATGCTGCTAATAAAGTACAACATAAGGATTATTATCAGTTATTCCAGTGTTATCTATGACATTTATTTATTCTTACTATGATTATTATATTTGTGGCACTCATACTGAAGCAAAACTACAGAATAATTAACAGATAAACTCAGTTGTAGTTTTTTTGGGCCACATTTGTGAAGCTTGCTTATGCACAAAACAGGGTCTGAAAGTTGCATAAGTAACTTTCTACACGACCTTTGTGATTTATAGACATAAGGTGATGGAAAATGACCCTTGCTTTTACACATTTTGGACATGGGGAAACTGGCCACACAACAGGTGAGATGGCAAGATGGTGAAATTAAGACACATTTTAAGACTTGTAGACCATCGCACATGCACAAACAAACAACCAACAGTCAGCCCCCACCCCCATCTCTGAGCTGAGAATAAAAACCTGAATCTGAAGGAAAATATGTTGCATTTAGGAACTATATCGTCGTATGTTCATGTGTATGTCTTCAAATTAAATAGCAATTGCACTTATTGGTGTGTTAATTGTGCTAAGTATATCTCAAGGAAATTTCAATCGAACGCAACTGGACTTGGTAATTTGTCTTGGTAGACGTTTCACCTCTTATCCAAGAGGCTTCCTCAGTTCATGCTCGCCGCTGACCAGGCAGGGACTGGTAAAATCAAATGTCACAATTTACCATTTTCCCATAAGTAAACACTGAACAGATTCTCTGGTTTATCACATCAGGAAATGGACGCTCTTATTCTGAAGATGTACACAGCTACTTCTGCTAATGAATTAGCACAAATTTAAGTTTTAAATCATCACTTTAACGGAGTAATGAGCATTTCTAACGCAGCGGTAACTCATTATGAAATATACTGAAGCTATACAGTGAACCAACATGCATAGATCCACTTAAATATGGCGCATTTATACTCTGCACCATGCACAGCAAGCTGACATCCCAAGCGGACTTTAAGGAAATATGCCACAGACAATCTATGAACTTATAATCATATCAACCCAATATGCCAATAATAATTTAGTTATATGTCATTTAGGCACAGACACACGCTGCTGTATAGCAATCAGTAGTTTGGCAGGTTAGGAAGGAAAAACTGATGTGGTGTGGGCTGAATTAAAAACAGGATGGTGGTCTTGCGTAAAAAAATTGAGTTAATTCTAGGAATTAATCGACCTGCGTTAATATGTTAATTTTGACAACCCTAACCGTAAGCAATTTTTTCACATAAAGATAGCCACGTTAGCCTTTTTTGGTGATATAGGGAATCACTCTTGGCTGATGGCATGCCCAGAATCCATAGTGCTCGACATCTCAGAAAAAAAAGAACCGAAATAAATCACCGAAATGTGCACTGCTTTTCGGTCCGGTTAGTACCATTATGGCACCGGATATCGGTACTCGTCCCTACTGTTTCAGCAATGCGATCAGTTGCTTTTCACAGTAGATTACTCCATACCGGGATAAAGGGGATTATGGGGGTGGTGTCCAGGCTGTCAATGTGCAGGGCTGCATATAAACCCTGACATGGAAGTCTATGCGGTAAATAGAGAAAATAGTTGGACATAACTTGTTTTTTATCAAGATTGAAAACCCACTGCTCCAGCTGTTTTGCAGGATGCTTTAAAGGTGACTGTTCTTCTCAGTCCTCTTGGACTGTCTGGTGATCTGCTCTTCAGCACTAAAAGCCAGAGGCTCCCGGACCTCTGCATCACTCCAGTTGTGCATTTCAGCTGATACGACTTACAAATGCACAATTAACTCCCCATGTTTACCTGCATTTTACATATTGTTGCCAACAGGGGCTAAGTGCATATTCAACACATCATAACATCACCCTCATCACCCTCTGTTGTGGCAAGGCACAATCTTCATTCATAAGTCCAGCTTTGTGGCAATATTGCGGTAATATTACTATCAAGCTTACCAACATGAATGCTGGAATATTCCCACAATGCCATGCCACCATGGCGCATTCAAAAGACATATCATGGCGGCACACAGTGTCTTATGAAAACACCTATTGATAACAAGTGGCTGAACCATGCCATGTAGATATGGCAAAGTTCTCTTTCTGTTTAAGCTAAATTGGGAAAGGAGTATGGTACCATGCTGAGAAAGATCACTACAGGTCTGTCGTTTACTTTGGAACTCTGGTTCTACATGAGCAAGTCTTGTCTAGCTAACAGAAATGTTAGGGTGATGTAGGACATGAATATGGACAATGAGACATTGTTGAGTTGCGTGGTTGAAGTTAGAGATGGGTTCAAGGTTGGAAATTAGCTCTAGACCTCTCTTGTTTTTCATGGTGAGGTCAGACAGGAGTCCCCTTGGAACATGGAACAATTTGCAGAAGATTTTTGATCTGTTGTAAAGGAGTAGAGCAAGTTGGTCTTAGCCTCAAAGCTGTGGAATGTTCAGACACATGCAGAACAGTGAGGCTCTAAGGAGTAGAGGTGTTGAAGGTCAACGCGTTCAAGTGTCTTTCAAGTCTACCTTTCCAAGGTTTCCTCATCTACTACCAGAAACTAACCTCCCAGAAACTTTCGGGATGGTTCAATTTACAACTCCTAATCCATTAGTGCCTGGATCATCCTCCCATGACCCACAACGTTAAGTCTCCTCTGAATCACCACACCACCAAACCAACATGTTTACTCCCCAGCTTGTCTCCACCTTTTAAACCATAACTGCAACCTACTACAGTTTACAAGACAATATCTTAAGCTCTGCCCAATCCTCCGTGGTGTCCACTTTCTTCAGCAACCATAACCTTTATTTTACAAGCTCCAGACTCATCTGTCATCTATTCCCTTACAACCACCAATTCTCAAATCCTGGAACCTGTCATGTTCATTGTAACAACAAACCTTTTTGAATCTTCCTGTTTGTCTCTTGAAAGTATCATGCATGTGGGTCAGAAGCCTTAACAGAACAATGACAACATATTGGACACAAATGTGGAATAGGGCACTATCAGGGGGAAGGCAATTGAATCACTACAGAGATGGTCCATAGATGTACAATAATGATAATCAGATAGTTGGTGTGAAAGAGGACAGGTTGAGATGAGGACAGATTATAGTGACCACTAAAGGAAACGCCCCATTGAATACAGAATAATAACCTTGAGCATAGCAACAAGCCTACAATAAAATGTCTGGGGAAAAAATGGCCAAATCAGAGCCCAGACATCAGTTTCACTAATATCCTCTCCATAAATGAACACCTAAAATCACACTAAGGTGAGGCTTACCATTTGAAGCTAAACATTTTTTATGGGGAAATTCGCCTTGCCACAGCGTAAAAGCGATAAACAAAAGCTTTTCATACCTAAACAGTTGTGTCCATCGTGGGCCAGCATGAATCCATCGTAGCAGGTGCACCTGTAGTTCCCAGGTATGTTGATGCAGTCATGGACACAGCCCCCATTGTAGTCATTCATACATTCATCCACATCTGAAACAGAAAGCCAGTATTGTTACTAAAACTTGAAACATTAAAACATATGTATGAGGGTGTGTTCTGAATTTCCCTAAAGCAGGACAAGAAAAAGGACATCTCTATTCTATACTTGTAAGTAATTTGTTAAATTATTGTCAATGTTTCTAAGTAATCTCAGCTTTAAATTGTGATATTTTTAAATCTGTTTAGAATGCAAATCCGCTTTAATGTTTTTCTTAATCATGTTACTGCGGTTAATTGTATTTTATTTTAAATAATTTTATTGAGAGTCCCAGATCTAAACATTTTTGAAAATGTTTTTTTTTTCAGATATTATCTTTTACATTACTTACAAACAAAAATTCTAATGTAAGGACAAAACAATTATACATAGTTCTACATTTGTGTAGAAACAAAATTTGAAAAAAAATTTTTGTGTGTTTGTATTCAGCCTGCCCAAATCAGTATTTTTTAGAAACACTTTTCACTACAGTTACAGCTACAGATCTTTTGGTGTATGTTTCTACCACTTTTAACATGTAGCTAAAGAATGACAAGGCAAAATAGCTTGAGCCTAGTGAGACTGGATTCAGTGAATATCAATTTTCCAGCCTTGTGAAATTTTCTTTGGGATTTAGTTCTGGACACTGACTAGGTCATCTAACACAAGAATATTAATTGATTTAAGTCATTCTGCTGCGGGTTTGGCTGTACTGAAAGCTAACCTCAGGTCCAGGGTGAAGTTTTTCACAGCATCTAACATATTTTTTCTAGGATTTTCCAGTATTCCCCCATCAATCATCACTCCATCAATGCTGACCCGCTTTCTTGTCCTGTTCTTAATGTTCCTTGATGCCGTTCTTAATCCTGTTGTCGTCTTGCTGAAAAAGAAAGATCCCCACAGCGCTGGGAAACTTTTCAGGGGATGCACAGTGTGCTTTTTTTCAGTCAGGGGTCGGGGTTTCGGTTAAGTTCAATTCAATTCAAAACTACTTTATTGATCCCAGAGGGTAATTAAGTGTTGTTGCTCATAACTAATTAATTCTTCAAGGAGTTGTTGTAGATCATAATGGCTGTGGGGAGAAAGGATTGCCTGTCTGTGTTGCAGCGAAACTGAAGAAGCCTCTGACTAAAATATTCTGTTGCTGAGGATAGTCTCATGAAGAGGGTACTCAGTGATTTTTTTTTAATTTATTTTATGAGGAATCCTTCATACATCATTATCTCCACACTCTTAATCCGGATTAGTTGACTTTACTTGCAAATCGCAAGGAAACCCATTGCCTTATACCACTTTAGTTTTTACACAAGCTAAAACTAAATATGTTGAGTAATACAAACATGGAATGTTACGTTTTTACACAAGCCAAAAATAAACATGTTGAGCATGACTAATGCAGAATGTAAACTTTTTACGCAAGATAAAACAGAGTTTGTTGTTTAATGCTTTCTGTACACCTAGAGAATTTGAATAGATTTAGAAAAGACTCCAAAAGATTATCAGCTCACATCTAAAGACTTGGGTTAACAGTTTTTTAGTATCAGACTAAAGATTTTATAAACACCAAATCTTGTCGGGACACTATTTACAAGACTAAAACCTAGACTATTTTAGCTTCCTGCCAAATTCCTCAAATTGACCAGCCTCATTTGACCTAACTAACGGCTATTAAAAAACCTTCAGCACATTTCTTCATACTGTGAAAAGAAAAAATTAAACAAGAACCACAAAAGAAACCTGAAACACCGTCTAAACGGTGCATACTATTGGTTTAGGAGATCTAAAAATGGAGATTTGAATAAAAGGAGTGTATAACCAAAGCATTAGAAAAACATTGTTGTAAACTACACACATTAAAAGAAAACAAAGTCTACAAGAGCATATTATAGTTTTTAATTGTAATTGCAGGAAGAAGAATGGAGTCACAACAGGCTTGCTACACGACTCCCTAATAGGTTTCGGTCAATTCTAAAAAGATTTTAGTCAACTAATTGTACATCAGAGTCACTCACAAGGCTTTTTTTCCAAGTCTCAGATGGAAATCAAGGACCAGCACCAGTGTGTAACTTTACCCTGTATTGCTTTAATGTGTAAGAGGGATCTGAGTAAGTAAAGGATGCTTCCAGTGATTTAACTTCTTATGCTGATCAACAGAACAAGATCCAGGATGTGTCACACAGTAGCCATAGAGAACACAACACTTGTCTGGAAAGGGACAGTAAAGCCTTGAAAGATAATAGCCATTTATGCACGGAATTGCTAAAAGTGAGACAACCACAGTGCTTTCAAATAATCATCCAAATGGACTTCAGGGCATTCAAATGCAATCTAAAAAACAAATCCTAGTTAGGAGTAACTATCATACAATAAAGATGAAAATCTACAAGCATTAAACTAAGGCCTTGCATATGCACAGTAATTAATTCTATGAAATGAAAACCATATGTGGCCGGATGCCGTTTGCATGTTGGCCACTGTATGGCATTGTGCCAGTCTTGCCAACCACCTTGATTAGTGGGTGGCACCATGCACCTGTTTTAAAAGCGGATGTGTTTGGCCAGCCGGCCTCTTCCTGCTGCATTCCGTAGTGACTGTGGTGTGGCGTGGCCAGGTCTTTTGTTTGGCGTGACGCTGTCAAAGGCGCAAAACTCCTTGCGTGCGGCACGGCTGGCTGCTGGGGCTGTGAAGGGATTGCTCTGCTGGATGTTGTGCGTCCTATTAAATGTCCGCTCCGGTATGTGTGTTCACTGTCATTTCTGCCTTTTGCTCGTCTCTCGGCTGATTTTTGTGCCTGCTTGTTGTAGATCATAGCAGGATTACGCCGCCGCCTTTGAGGCTCTCCCCCTCTGCATGCTTGTAGGGGCTCTGATCATGCCAGTGCAGTGAGGCGCCAGATCTTGGGTCGCCCAGGTCCGCTACTCCTTGGAAGATTGCTGCTGTTTTGGCTCCTCTAATTCTCCCTCATCGCTCCAGCTTACGCTGTCCGCTCTGGTTCCGGCGCGGGCCTCATAGCGGATGGACTGTGGGATAGTGACGCGCTTGGCTGTCCAGGGCTGAGCTGAATAGGCCACTAAAGAACTTATTTTAAATCGGTGTTTATTCCATTTTGCATGTGTTTCTTCATTTATTTGTTTTGTTGTTTTGCATTGTTTTGTTTAATTCTTTTGTGCATGTTTATTTACTGTTGTACGTTATCTTTAGTCCATATTAGTGTTTAGTATTTTGGTTATTCTAATTGTTTTCCTTGTCTTGTCAGGTGCTGTGGGCCCAAGCGGCAGTGCAATCGTTGGTGGTGGCATTTCTTCACAATCCCCCTTCCCTTGTTGCTGTGTTTGAGTGCGTGTGAGTGAGGAGCACTGGTGATTAGTGTGAGGATCCCTGTTTTCTGTTTGATTCTGCCGCACGGTAAGCCCCAGTCCTGACAGGCTTCCTTTCCCCCTCCTTAGTGCCAAGTTTTGTGGATTGTGTTTATGTTGGTTTGCTGTGATTTACTTTTAAAGGGTTGAAAAAAAAAAAAATAATAATAATAATAATAATAATAAAAGTTATATTTTTTATATTGAAACCGTCTCTGGCCCGTGGCATATATGAGCTTGTGAGCTTCTGTGTGAACTGTGTAGTTCCGGAGGTAAACTCCCCCCTCCTCCTTGGGTGTGGTTTGCTACTTAGTACTTTCCAGTCTTAGCACATTTGGCGTTGCTGGCAGGATCCATGTGAGACTGGTAATAAGTCCATGGATTTGAAATTGGTGGCACCCTGCACGGAAGCACGAGGACGTGCTTGTGATAAGAGGGGGAGAGATGTGACAGTGTGGAGGTCCTGTCACTGTGGCTCCGATAGATCACGTGCCCCGGCTGCTTGGCCACAGGGATATCCCTTTGGCTGACTGGTTAGTGCACATGACTTTCACCTGGGAGTCGTGGGATCAAATCCTGCCCAGGCCCTCGTTGTGTACCTTGCCACACATACATAGACTCATTACAAAAACAGCTATATACTTAAGACATTTTATTTTTCACTTTGATACTTAGATCGTTTATGCCTAATGAATGTCCAGCAGACAGTCGCTGATACCCTCAAGGTAATGCAAAATGGTAATTTCTAAAAAAGCAGGGCGTTTACAGAGTGGTGTTTCCAAGCCTGTTAAGGAGAAGTTAGGTAGAAGGAAAATTAGAGAAAGACAAAAGGTGATAACTATTTCCATAAGAGGATAGTGAAACAAAACCAATTCAGCAGTTTGAGGGAAATTCACAAAGGTGGACTGCAGCTGGAATCAGTACTTCAAGAGTCACTACACAGACATATTCAGTATCTAGGCTGTAACTATCACATTTACAATATTAAGGTGGAATAGAATAAATTGGAATAGAATTGAATACAATAGAAGAGAATAGAATAGAATAGGCAATTTTATTTTTATAGCACACTCAACAAAGTAATTCAAGGTGCTTTACATGATTTGGTGGTAAAGAAACCAAACCTATGATAAAAGCGTGGTAGGTAAAAATAATTAAGCATTAAAACATGAAAAGCATAAAACATTGGAGAAAGTAAACATCAATAATCGTTTACTCAGAGGAAGCTGTTAACAGATGAGTTTTAAGTTTTAAGCTCAGTATTTGAGAGTTTTTATAGTCATCAGGAAGTTTGTTCTAGATAAGGGGAGCATAGCAACTGAAAGCTGCTTCCTCATGTTTGGTTCTGATTCTAGGAATTATTAATAGGTCGGGGGGTCGGTATAATGCAAGCAGGTATTCAACATGATTTGGAGCTAACCCATTTAATGATTTATAAACTAGTAGGAGTATTTTTAAGTCTATTCTCTGAGCTACATGAAGCCACTGTAAGGACTTTAGAATTGGGGTGATGCGCTCTGCTTTCCTGGTTTCCTAAGCAACAGCATTCTGGATCAGCTACAGCTGTCTGATTGAGTTTTTAGGTAGACCTGTGAGGACGCCATTGGAGCAATCGAGCCAACTAAAGAAAAACGCATGGAAGATTATTTGACTGCCTTGTCAGCAGTTCTAGTTGCTAAGCGCTCACTATCCCTGAAGCTATGTAACTATGAAACACACCTTATTCCAATAATCTTGCTAATGAATGGGATATTAGAGATTTCCCTGTAGTTCTGCAATAATGTGTTGCCCACCGGACAGGAGGAAGGAGTTAACCATTTGAATCAGACCAGATTTAATGACAGGGAAACATTTCTTAAGAAAAGCTGTGGGTAACACATCGAGGCTGCAAGAGGAGGAGCTTAATTGTTTAATGATTTCTTCCAGGTGTGATTGGTTTAGTTTATTGAACTCAGACATTTTGTCTACATTGTTTTTTTCATGGGGGTGACACTGGTGGTGGGTTTGGTGCTGCCTGTACAAATTGACCTAATTGTCACAATCTTTTCGTAAAAAAAGCTGGTGAATACATTGCAAAGCCCTGGTGGATTTTGGTTCAGGAGCTGCTGTCAATGGAGGATCAGTTATGCTGCATTCACACCGCCCCATACGTCAGCGTCAGTTGCGGCAAGATTACATGTAAAGTATATGGTGGAGTACGTCAGAGGTCTGTCAAGGGCTCTGCGTTGCGTTGAGTATGTTGGCTCCGTCAACGACGCTTGCGTTTTATACGGTAACGTCCCAACGGATGCGTCACAGAAGTTCAGCAAGCTGACCTTTTGATGGATCCAACGGAGTTAACGCAGTGCGGCAACCAATCAGAGAGTCTCACTGTAGTGCTGTCACTATACACGTATCTTGAATGAAGCGCGGGTCCAGTGAAAACGTTTTCAACAAACGCAGATTTAAAAAATCATAAATAACACTTACCAAAGTCAGATGGACAGGGGCTCCTAAGGAGGAACAGAAAACGTGTAGTTGGTGTCCTGGTGGGAGATTTAAGCTCCGATGCGGCCAAGAAGGTCATAAAATTAGGCGAGGGAGAGACGGAAGTAGCACTGAAAGGGAACCTCATCCATACGCAGCTCCTGGAGCAAATGCTTTAACTCCCCAAACTCAGAACGCATCTGAATAATGGGCGCTGATGCACCCGATGTCAATGTTGTCTAGCTTTATCTAGCTAATAAAGCCAAGCCACTCTCTCGATACAGTCCACCATAGTTCAGAACGTGCGGCAACAGAGGAAGCCCCGCCCATGCGTTGTTTTTTTCCCTCAGAAGCAGGCTATGGAAGCCTGCTTCCGTTGGATGCGTTGCTCGACGTACCCAACGGATGCGGTCTCAATGCAGCTATAGTCTCTTAACTGTTGCGAATAATATCTATGCATAAATAGTGTTTCTGTTAATGATTTGAGAAAATATTGACTCTGTTGCATCTTTCAAAGTGAAATAGTATCTATTCAGTCTCAACATTGAAGGACTGAACTTTGTAGATTCTCATAGTGAACTTGGAGTTAAGTTTCGCACCATTTTCTCTCGGCTCAGCGACACTTCCTTTTTTCACTACGTACCAGTAAATCGCAAGTCTACGGAGACTTCTTTTTTTCCTGAGACTACTTTAACTTTAGTTGGAGCAGTGGTATCAATGATGTCTGAAACCTTGGAAAGAAAGTTGTCTACCAGCTTGTTTACTGGGTTTGTGTTGGAGGATGAAGGCGATATCGATGAGGCAGACCAGTAAATTTGTTTAAAGGTTTCAACTGCTGATATTTTGTCAGTGTTCATAACAAGTTTCTCAATAAAAAGATTCAGATTAAAAAATGAAAGGTTTCAACTCAACCGTCCCCAACCAAATATATTTTTTACAGTGGTATTAGTTTGGTTAATTTAGCAGGGATCGTGCTTTAAATAACGCAATATCAACTGCATGCAGAAATGTTGGATATGTTTTAACCTTTGCTAATAATTAAGTCTAAAGTGTATCCTTGCTTGTGTGTTGGTTGTGTAACATGTTGGGTCAGGCCGAAGTTATGGAGAGTATCAGTTAATGTTTTAGCTCGTCTATCTTGGGAGCTGTCAGTTTGTATTTTGAAGTGTCTCAGAATAATTACTTAGTCATAGTCAATACATGTTACAGAAAGAAGATCACTGAAATCATTAAAGAAGTTTGAGGTACGTTTTGGTGGTTTGTATGAATTTATCAATAAGAGATTATTTGGCTCTTTAATCTTGTGGACCTAGGTATAAAAAAGAGAGTAAAATGTACCCAGACATACCTTATTAAAGTTCAGTATGTTATGAAAAACCTACCCCCTCATCTTTACTTCCTGACGTGTAGTTCGGAGGAGTAGATTCTAGCATTATAGCTTTTTCAGTATTCACGTCTAACCAAGTTTCAGATAAAAGCAGAGCATGTATATTACGTTCCTTTATTGTCCCACAAAGGGCAAATTCAGCTGTAAATGCAACAAAGTGACATATAATAGAAGCAGTAATGATCACACAATGCAGAAAAAGTATAAAAAAACTGAACTAAGAATAATATATGTACATTAAGGACACAATTACAAAAACCATAGTATTGTTGTGTAATATAGTTGTGAAACATGATTGTGTAGTATAGTTGTTTAATAAAACAGGAAAGTAAACATTATTAGGTTTTTAAGGAACAGTATTGGTTGTAACAGCCACAAGGAGGAAGGACCTACAAAAACACTCCTTCATGCACCTAGAATGTAGCAGTCTGCACTGAAGGAGCTCTGCAGCTCAGTAACATCTTCCTGCCGAGGTTGGGAAACTCTGTCCATCAGTGATCGTATTCTGTGTCCCATAATAGTACCTATTTCAAAAAAAGCATCACACAGGTGGTAGCTGGTCAGAGTAACTCTTTGACATAGCTTCCATTGTATTTCTTTTTAAACTTTTCTTCCCCTTATCTATGGTTGAAACATTTATTTTTGAAAGATCTTTCCTTTTAGCTTTGAATTTGGGATGCCATAGTTACCAGTGTAGCGGTAAACCCCAGTATAAATGCTGACAACTATAATTATTTTCTTATTTAAAAAAATATATATATTATCTCTGTGGATTACCATGTCCTCGGTGTAGGCACAGTGAGCCTTACCAGCCACCGTCTTATCTCCTAAAGTTGCCAAATATGCTTACTTGGTAGATAACAACTAAAACTTTCTCTAAGCTGAAATGATGTCCGAAAAACAGCAGCACACAGTAGATTTATCAGCCCTCAAAGAAGACAAAGTCGGACGTATGAGCATATTTTAGGTATTTGAAGAATGCTGAGGGACCTCTGATAAAGGACAGCTATCCTGTTTGCAGAACGTGCAGGAAAAAATCTTGTGTGAAAGCGGGCAACACTTCGAACTTAATGACACATTTGCGTGACCATCACCCACAACACAAGGTACGTTAACATTAGGGTTTTAGCTGAACTGCATGATGTGAGAACTTTGGGTTGAAGGAGAATGCAACGAGTCGCCCTATAGTGCAGCCACTGCTAGCATATAAGCCGTGTTGTGGATACCTCCATATTGAAATGACATTATGCATTACGGGGCTCCCAGGGGGCAGATATGAGTTTTAGTTTAGTTGGTTGCCAATACAACAGATTGATTCTCACTGCATTATTATGAATTTAACGATGATTACTTATGTCATTTTCCCAAAACTGTAAAGCTCACTGGAAGGACACAAACTGAGGATATTTTCCTGATAAACAGGGTTTATTTAGCTGTCCAAAAATATTATAACACATTTCTGCTGCTATAGTTAGTAACGATGTGTATTGGCAAGATTCAGGCGATGCGATATCTATCACGATACAAAGGAAACTATATGATATATCATGGTATTTCACGATATGATGAGTAATACAATATATTGCGATTTTCAAAACTTCATTTAAGTGTAGAAAACCTATCCTAAACACTCCAATTGTCACGCTGTGCTGCATGGAGGACGAAGAACCCAGGCGCAGAAGCAGAGTTCAAAGGTGAGGTGATCATTTATTTATGGTGCAGCAACATAAGGTGAGACGATACAAAACAGGTATGACAAGGTACGACAATGATCCAGCGAGGACTGAAGCTCTCGCTTGATCTTAAATAAGGGGAGAACAAGGAGGAACAGGTGGAGAAAATAGATAATCAGGACGGAGGTTCAGGACAACACAGGTGTAAATAATAATGGAGGAGTGAGAGGAGTTGAGGGGATTGTGCAGCATGACACCAATATGTTTCATCCATACCTCATCCAGTTATTTAGTAGTTCTAGTTGATCCACTGGAACGAAGGAGGTAAAAAAGCCACCAAATACCAGTTCTACTTTTAATTATACTGCCAAATTGATTGTGGTATGTCAGAATTTCACTGAAATAATTAAAAAAAGAAAATTGATTATTTGCTCATGATTATCGATTTAATATCGTGACATAAAATATTGTGGCATATTAGCATATCGATATTTTCTTACATCCCTAATAGTTAGTACATGTAATACTCTCAAAAAGTTCAGCAACACATAGTTATCATTAAATATTGGAATCATTAGCAAATATAGCTTGAACTTCTTATAATAATCCAAACCTCCACTACTGTAAAATGTTCCTGATAAAAAAGATATTTGTATGCTCAACCCTTGTTGCTTTACTTTGATGTGAAAAGTTGCACTTTTGATAAGGTTTTGTATGTATTATTTTAAATACAATAAACGCTGTTGCACTGCTTCAAAACGATTTGAGTTTGTATAAGACAATCAATGGTTTCTGAGCATATTCAACACCCTTTAAAAATACTACCGCTATAATACCAAAAACGTGATCATTTTGGTCACAATAACCACGAGGTTACATTTTCACACCGTGAAAACCGTACTTTGAATACGGAATAGCTGGAAGAATTTTTGCTGCTAGGTTATAACTTTAGGATTTATGTTTTTATGTATACTATAGCTATAAGGATTTTTTTCAACCCAGAGTAATATCTTAAAATCCCAAATACCTAAACTGCTGCCTCAAATACTGGATGATTTAAGGAGGAGACCTTGTGGATGCAAAGAGAAAAGCAAAGAGAAAGAAAGGAGGAGGGTCACACATCTATTCCATTGATCATTATGGAAAACTGAAAATCTTTGATAAAGAAAATGGATGAATATTGACAAGGATCAGGCACGAATCTTTTGAATGTCATAATAAATGTCTCACTGCCAGGTGCTGCTCTACCTGGGAAAAAAGATGTTGGCTTTATTTTTTGCAAATGTCACATATGTATACAATGCTGATGCAAGATGCAAATCAAACCATAATATCTTTCTCCATTTTGTGTATAAACCCCTTGACCAGAGAGAAACTGTGATACAAAGAACTGTGTTAAGATGGTCAGAGGAAGTATGAATAAGCTTCGTGAGGTTGTTTTGATGCTACATTCTGAGATGCAATCTGCTAGCCATATTTAGATTACATCACAGCCCTGACTGAGTGTGTGACCGACTATCTAAACTTCTGAGTGGACAACACCATCACCACCAGAAAACGAGATGAGTGACCTGAAGGAATCGAAACTGCAAATAGCTGGACATCAACCTCCGGCAGAAAAACAGATGTGTGGTCAGGGATGAAAAAGATTACAGAAGAAGGAGGATCAGACTGATGTTATTCTGAGCTTAGCTATTAAACAAAACTTTCAGGTTTGTACGTTTAGTACAAGAAAAAACTAATACGATAAGTCACTGCCCACAGCCAGACACATCGCTCATTCTCTATTGACCCACAGGCTTCCTGTCACACCTAAAACATTTCTTCTGCTTCTTTCATGCTCTTTTTCTGTCATTGTCTTAGGAAATGCTGCCTTTTTGTCCTTTGCCTGCCCCTCCATGTGTGAGTCTCGAAGTCAGATGAAGACGCAGCTAAAGTGACTGAAGCGGAACAAGGCTTGAGGTCCAGAGTGTCAGCCCCAGAGTCCTGAAGGCCTATGTAGTCAAGGATTCTGTTCCACCTCTTCAACCTTAGCGTGACCCAGAACAAGGTTCCGGTGCTCTGGTACAAAACCCATTTTGTTTCAGAACCAAAGAGAGCTCAGCGTCATTCCTGAAGGACAACAGACTTATTGCCTTGACATCCTACACAATTAAGTCCCTACAGAGACTCCTATTGGCCCATCTGAGTTAGCAAACAAGCCCATTTCAGATGTTGGAGGTTAAGACTCCATCATACATTGGCTTCGACAAACCAACTGTCATCTAGACAGACTTGATTTCTTCAGTGCATTTAACACAATTTAGCGTGATTTGCTTTGTCACAAACTCCAGAGGAAACAGGTGCTTTAGCATTAACTTTTATCAGAGACAAACCAACAGACCCCAGTTTGTGAGGTTAAAAGACTGTATTTCTGACCAGTTGGTCAAGGGCATAGGAGCACCACAGAGGACTCTATTCCCACCATTTATTTTTAAGAGGAAAAGTCCTCGTCTTAAATGTCCTTTAGGAAATTGTATCAACCGCAGGATTTGATGTTTTAGGTAAAGTTGAAGAACTTTTCATTTTTCCATCTACTTTTTCAAATGCATAAGTACAACTGGTAAAGAAACAGTCCCATAACATCATGCTACCACTGCCAGTTCCAATATAAATTAAGCCATGATGATTATGGGATACATTTCTGATTAAATAATTTTTTGTAATACAAAAACATAGTGAAACTAGGCCCTTCTTACTCAGTGTTGGCCCATGCCTAGACTGCACATTGCCAAAATGTGCCTAAAAGTGTTTATTTCATGTGGTAAAGTCATCAGAGCTGCAACAGCACCAATATGTCAAACTTTTATCTAAAACATGGTTTGAAATGTAAGTAAGAGATCCCATTTTAATAGAAAGGATGTATCTTGTAAATGTCTACCTCTCCCAGTAGGCAAGAGCAAAGAGAAGGCAGACTGATACACATTAGGAAGAAATGTGTACAGACACAATCTGAGTCGGGTTAGATCCATTTCTGGGTGTCTGTTCTGAGTTATATAAGTGTGCCATTAAGTAGCCAGTAAGAAGAGTAGCTTGCTGATGACGAAGGTGCAGACACCAGGCAGACAATGCCCTACTAAGTTTGACATTTCTCTCTCTCTCTCACCTCTGCAGTGTCCCTCATCATCAACGATTCCCTTTAGATGACTTTTTTTTAAAGCTGTCTGTCTCTGGTAAGCAGGTCAGGAGGGAGTCACCTGTATCTGGGTTTGGAAAGTGCATGTTAGAGTTCATTGCTGAATCTAATCAAGCTGGCAGGGTCTCTCTTTACATGGTAATGCATCCTTGCCTTCTCAAAAGTATTAACAGCTCTTGAACCTTTTCACATTTTGACATATTACAGCGAAAAAAAACTGCAATGGGACAAAAATAATTCACAGTGATGCTATAGTTAAAATAAAAATGTTATTGAACACTCTGGGGTTACACCTTTGGTTGCATTACCACAATATTTTCTGTATTTGACTTTTCTTTTTTAGAACTGTGACAGAAAAAGTCTGAAGAACGTTGGTGATTTTGACAGATGAGCATTCACACCTCTGACCATTTAGTGCAAATGTGCAGACAATTTCAACTTTATGCATGGAGGACAGGTAACTAAATCAATTTTTAAATGATTCCCTTCAGAGCATCCGAGGATCATATCAGACAGGGAACCGTACTCTAAGCATCTTGCTAACCAGAAGCTGAAGGCATGTTGATGAGTTGCTGAGGTTTTGGAACATGTTGCTCCTAAGAGCCTGGTTGCATGCCAACCACCAATGCATGCTGCAGAATTTCTTCCTACTGAGGTCAGAAAATGGCTTGTTCAGTCGATTTTTCCGACTTCTGATGACCTCAATTAGAGAAATGTTTTATTTATTTCAAAAATGTGTCCGAAGTGGCGCTTAAATCCAGTGTGTCCGCGGAGCGCAGTTTCAGCCTCTAGAACAACCTCTAATCCCCCATGAGAAGTCATCTGTCTGACACAAACATCGAAAAACCTCCTGACAAAAGCATTTGCAGCCATCTCACTATTTGCTTATGCACAAGTAGGTGTGCATTTTAGTTTGTCAGGAGGAACTTGTGAGACAGTGTGTTCAGCCTACAGAAGGTGAACTATACATATTTGACTGCAAATGTATAATTCCATCATTTATATGTAGTTCTCTGTTCAGCTTGTTTAATATTGGAAATTATTTAAAACTAACAAATTATACTTAAATTTTTTTTTATTATGGGCAAAAATAGAATATGAACAGATTTTTAAACCCCGTCAGTCAAAATATCTGACATCAAAAATATCTAGGGTGACCTCTGACCAAAATGTACTTCTTCTAGCAGCTTTTAACTAAATCAGACTTCCTTGCAATGCAAACTGTACTGGACAGAGTTTTCACTCTATCGCCGATTTACGCATTATGGGCCTGATTTATTAAGATTCCTAATAATGCAAAATTACATGCAACGCTGAATATTTGGAACAGTGGGTTGTCCTTAATTTGTGGGTGATCAACTAAGATTGTGTGAACAATTCATAATACGCGCAAGGAGCAGTATTCAAATGAGGACTTTGCGGCCGTGACTGTTTGCCACGGCTAGATAGAGGAGGAGTATTTGCATGGATTCATTATGCATCTCTGGAAAAATAAAGGGGGGAAACAACATCCATATCAAGTCTTTGGCTGTTACAGAGTTAATTAATATCAGGCTACAATGTTGGGAATTATTTTTCTAGTTTGTCAGTAATAAACTTATTGCGTGTGTTGCACATGTGTCACTCTCTGCTCCATGCACACATCATATTCCAAATTCAGACTCAAATAAAGCTGCAGCATGTCCAGAACCAGGTCAATAAATTTCCATATTCTACTAATGTTGTTGAAATTTTCCGCACTTTATCATGGCCTCTGTTAAATGTGAAGTTAGAGTATAAAATGTTTTTATCTTGAAAATATGTAATCTTACAAAATGTTTTCGGAATGTAGGCTGATTGTCATTGTGATACTATACATGAATGCTATTTCATTAACTGGAACCCAGGAAGATTAACCACTTAGTTAGAAACTAATGAGGATCCATAGGATGGAGACACACTGAGTGCACAGTGAGTTATGATGTGCCTTAGGGGAAAAAAAGGGAAATATCTACATAACTGTCAGGTTTATGGCCATTAGAGTGTTAATTAGTATGAGGTTATAATGTATGTGAATAAAATTTTTCATGTTTCAAACATTTCGATGATTAGTAAATCACACTGGCTGGAACACCTACTTGTTTGCCTATTCTCCTACCAATATTTTGCATGAAAAATACTTTCATATTGAGCATGGGGAAAAGCGCTAAATGGATTGCATGCGTCTTGCTCTGGGTTTAACAGGTGCAATGCTCACTGCGACGTGTTAGTAAATCAGCTAGAGCCTGCTTTTGCGACGCTGTGTTTTTTTACGCAAACCATTGATAAATCAGGCCCCACGTTAATCTCTCAATATTTTAACAATGCGCACATTCCGTTATCCATCCATTATCTATTCCGCTTATCCTAGAGGGTTGCGGGGGGTTGGTGCCTATCGCCAGCAATCATCCGGCGAGAGGCAGGGTACGCTCCTGGACAGTTTGGCAGTTCATCGCAATTCACACTGTACCTCTAAACGTAACTAGTTGAGCTCAGTAGCTTGTTAAACATTGGGTGGTTGGCAAATGTTCACACAACTTCAAATATCCACAGAATGCTGATGGTCTGTCAAAGGTTGGACTGCACAACAATATACAAACATGTGCACGCACACATTAACACCAGAAAAATTAGGGAGACTAGTTTATCTGACACTCTATTTTTGACTGAGAGGAAGCTGGAGTACCTGGAGAGAACACACCTAAGCACAAGGACAACTTGCAGAAAGACTAAATGTTTTAATGATTTTTTTGTAACCCCTTATATTTTTCGTAATTTTTTTTTTTAAAGTCCAACTGTTTTCTGTAACATGGTGTATTATACTTTTGCAGTGCGTCTTTGATTTAATCTCTGCATAACAATACTGAATGTGGAATTTTAATTAACACAGCATGTCGAACTATGTTAGCTAACATCCACCAGAGGAATAAACGCAACAGACAATGTTTACACAAACATTGTGGCAACTACAAAGCCTCCCCATGTCTTCATTCTGATCTGTCAAACGATATTCTACTCTTAGCCCAGCAACACCAATTCCACACGATTAAAAGTTGCACTTCATCAACATGAGCTGTGGAAGATGAGGCCGCTATGCAGAAATGTTTTCAAGTACCAACAGGTGCATGCTCAGGGATGCTGCCACCCCTGACACATCTGTCATGGTCTGCAATTAATATTGTACTCTCCATTTTATTCCTTCAGCTACAATACATGTGAGGTCAATGTTCAGGCCGGACATAGACCCAAATTCAACATGAGTCAATGTACATACATACTTTTTTAGATGATGTGGAACTACCTGTATTAAATAGGTTGAAATGTTTATTTATTATAATATCCCACATAAACAAATGAAAATTTGTCATGACCACAACAAGACAAGCAAGCCCAGTCTAAACATCAAAGGCAGCTTTAACAAAGTAACTAGTTAGAGGAATGCATTATGTTATTCAGTAACGGAGTAATGAAATGCAATACATATAAAATGTACAGCAATGTATTACTTGTTACATTTTTTTTTCTCTTTTTTTATGTGTCCTGTATGACAATGGCACTCAGAACTCATGTCTGAGTACCAAGTAGAAGCCCAACAGATTTACTTTCTAAAGTGGAGCATTGCAGCTTTTTCTATAGATCTTCACTTGATATATGCGAGAAATCTTTATTACCGGTTGCTGTGGGTTTTATTTTCTGATGTTATGGACACGGAGACAGAAAATAAGGGAGAAGAAAATAAGATGAAGAAAAAAGAAAACAAAAGCATAAAATAGAGAGAGTGTGAGCTGACTATACAAGAGAGGGAGGGGAACAAAGAGAATGCAAGAAAACATCCCAGTCTGCCTCCACACCCACAGGAGGGGGAGCAACGATAACAAAAAAGGAGCAACGCTGACTAAACAAAGCAAACAATGTGAGCTAAGAAAGACACAACCACAACACACAAATAGGTACACAGTGGTCTCTCATTCATCGCGGGGTTACATTTAAAAAATAACTCGCAATAGGCAAAATCCACAAAGTACTCATCTTTATTTTTTACAATTATCATATATGTTTTGAGGCTGTAAAACCCCTCGACATACACTTTATACACTTTTAAGGCATACAATAACGTTTTCGCTGACAATTCTCACTAGTTTAAATACACTGAACGTTCAAACCTTTGTAGATTTTTAAAACATAGAAGTTTTAATGTGCGGTGCCTTTTTCTGAGTGAGGAACATACTTATGGGTAATTGTGCGATTTTTTCTGCTGGAAGAGAAGATTCTTATCACCAGAGGAGATTGACAGTCGCCTCCAATCAATCAGGACGCAAAACAAAATGTGCATCAGTACACTGTAAAGAAAGCATGTAAAAATGTACTGTACTACAAAAGAAATCGGCAACACAGCTAGGATTATTCAAGATCTAATAAAGATAACCTCAGCACAAGAAAATACCTGTAAACACAAGAGTCCCTAAACCTGTGTGTGTGTGAGCATGCTAGTGCATATAAGGTTTCTCCATACGAGTGTTCGATAGCTGGTGTGAGGAGCCGTTAATTTGTCTCTCAGGAATCTAAGCAGACATGAAGCACATGGAGCCACAGATGTCCAGAGGACCCCTGATTCAAGGAGCCCCATTCTAAGAGAGGAGCAAAAGAAAGCCCTAGGGAATATCCAGCAGCTACAATGTAAGGGCCCATTGGGCCACAGCAACGAGCCCACGGGGTCACCGGCAACCAGCTACACCATTGCAGGCCCAGCCAAGGACCCAGAGACCTGGGGTCTCAGGATGGCTGAGGAAAAAAATCAACTGTACATTTTCACTGAGACATTATTCACACTATTTTCCAAACCTCCTAACCACCAGTTCAAAAACTGATTAGTCTCAGAAGTCTCATTCTAAAACCTAAATGAAACCATCTGATGAGCGTTTTCAGTGGCTCCCTTTTGAGGTGATTTAACAAAGATTTCCATGAGATAGAAGGCATATAAAGGCACTTGAGACTTGAAATGTAATAAAATAGTCTCAAAAATACAGTGTCTGTTGTGTCAAAGTTGTGTAAAATGTCAACTGAAAAGTTATAGTATTTTAAAATCATGTTAGATGTTTTGTCAAAAGTAGCTTAAATTAGGGCAACTCAGCTACATTTTTTAACAGTAATATGTAACGCAAACATATTACGTTTTTGAGGCTGAAATTAGTAATATAAAGCATATCTTAAAAATGTGTAACTTGTCCAACACTGACAATGTACTCATTTTAACTCTGCAGGCATATAGAGAGTTGCCAGGGCAGTTTTAATATACAAAAAGTGTACTTCAAGAACCTAATTGCATAGCTGACTTTAATGAATTAAAGACTGTCTGACCTCGATGTAGACGGACCACATTAATGGAATAGGAACCTGTGTTTGTGTGATCTTCAAGTATTTGGATTATTTGCATGGTTGTGTGTGAAGTGTATGGCTGTGTTGAACTAAGCTTATGTGTATGGAGTGGGTGTGTTGTGAGAATTTGTCACCTCGAGGTTCAGAGTTGTTGCAATGGTGAGAAAGGTAGAAAACTTGCAACACTCTGAAGTCAAGAGCAGCAAAAAGCAATTAGAGATGGCTCCTCAAGGCCACGGCAACCTCAGGCATACACACACCAGGCACGGCCTCAGAGGAAGGATACACCCCCACACAAAGGTAGGTCGATAGTAAACTGCAGAAGCAGGCCCACAGACAAAGGGAGAAGTTTGAAACGCGTCTAATCTGGCAGCCAGGTGCTTGCACATGCCCCTGGTTTCATAATGTTAGATTATTTATAGATTCTGAGGCACCAACATCAATAGACAAGGAGAAAGTTTTGAGACTTTTATTAAGATTATCAGGAAGTGGAGGGATGTCATTGGGAGAATCAGGATTGGGCGTACGAAAGAGAAAAGGTTAAATGGTTACTGATCGATTAGAAGAACAGTAAAAAATTCACTTAAAACAAATGGCTTCACCTGGAAGGTGTCATGATTCATCACTCAGCTACTCTCACTCCCTCATCATGACACGCACCTGTCTTCAATCTCCAGCCACTCACCTCACGTCCTCATAACCCGTCACCTCCCTTCAGTCAGGGCCGGATCATTGTAGAAGGACTTCGATCGAAATGTCCACTGTGTGTTTTCCCTGCCGTCTTTCTCCTGCAGTCCTGTGTCTCCGTTCCTGCCATCCAAACCACCATCATCACTTCAAACCTTCAATAAACCGCTCTGTACTCTGCTTCTGCGTTTGGGTCCATACCTTGATGCACACCTCCTGACAGAATGATCCGGCCCAGAAAGATGGACCCAGCAGAAGCCTCCGATCCAGACATCCTGGAGTCACTCTGGTGTCGGCTGGACAAGGTCTCCGGCTTCGCCAGTCCCTCTGCTCACCTCACTGCGATGGAGGATTATGTCCTGGACCTCCTTCCCCGGTTCCGCTCCAGCCTTAACCCGCTCAATGCGGAGGAGTTGGAGGAGGCAGCCGACGACGTCCTCCTTGCAGCAGAGGATGAGCTGTCTTCTGCGGGGAAGCAGCCCGCTTCCACCAACGTTGGTTCGGACTCCCGGCTCCACGCGCCTCCGATTATCCCACCGGCTGTCTTCGCTCCTTTTCCGGCTGCTTCGCTGGGAACTGCCCCTGCCGGAACCAGCCGCCCAGCTGTGGCTGCAACATCGGCGTCTGCCAGCCCAAAGCTGGGTCCCCTCTATATCAGCGAGGATGAACTCCAGAGGGGATCCAGCTCCTCGGCGCAATCGTCGGCGCAGACGCCGCAGAGCAGCCTTCAAGGCGGAGAAGCCCCCCGCTCTCTCCCCCTCGATTCTCCCTACCCCTTCCGGCGTGGACGCAGAGGAGGGGGATTTCTGGGAGCAGCATAGACCTTTTATAGGACCTAGATTGGCCCTCTGTCCCGCTGGTTCTGGTCCAAGAAGGCACGAGGCTCCTCCACCATCTCGCCACAGACAGCCTCACCTACGAGGAAGAGCGGCTTCCGGGTCTGTGAAGTTGGCGTCTGCTTCAGCCTGTTCGGCCCCGAAGATGGTGTCTGCTTCAGCCGGTTCGGCCCCGAAGTTGGCGTCTGAATCAGTCTGTTCAACCTTCTCCTTCTCCATCTTCCAGTCTCTGCCCCCAGTGCCAGCAGAGCCCTTTCAGTCTCTGACCCCAGAGCAGCTGGATTTGCAGCTGCCGCCGCCAGAGCTGCTGGAGCCTTCTCAGCCGCCGCTGCACCGGTCCTCAGCCGCCGCTTCTCAGCCGCCGCTGCAGCGTCTCCAGGTTCCTAAACCTGCTCCTCGTCTCCAGGTTCCTAAACCTGCTCCTCGGCTCCAGGTTCCCAAATCTGCCCCTCGGCTCCAGGTTCCCAAACCTGCCCCTCGGCTCCAGGTTCCCAAACCTGCCCCTCGGCTCCAGGTTCCCAGACCGGCCCCTCGGCTCCAGGTTCCCAGACCTGCCCCTCGTCTCCAGGTCCCCAGACCTGCCCCTCGTCTCCAGGTCCCCAGACCTGCCCCTCGTCTCCAGGTCCCCAGACCTGCTCCTCGTCTCCAGGTTCCTAAACCTGCTCCTCGTCTCCAGGTTCCCAGACCTGCTCCTCGTCTCCAGGTTCCCGGACCTGCTCCCCGCCCCCGGGCCCCTGTACCTGCACTCCACTTGACTGTTCAGGCCCCGATGCCTCAGCGTCGTCTCCGGGTCCTCGAGAGAGGATCTCCGGGCAGTCCGCCCGTCTCATGTCCCGCAAAGGGACTTCCGTCCAGCCTTCCGCTGGACCTCCAGGTCCTCGAGAGAGGATCTCCGGGCAGTCCGCCCGTTTCATGTCCCGCAAAGGGACTTCCGTCCGGCCTTCCGCTGGACCTCCAGGGCCTCGAGAGAGGATCTCCGGGCCGTCCGCCCGACTCACGTCCCGCCAGGGGACGTCCGCCAGTCCGTCCTCCGGCCAGAGGACGCCATTCGGGCCGTCCGCCCGACTCACGTCCCGTAAGGGGACGTCCGCCAGTCCTACGTCCGGCCAGAGGACGCAATTCGGGCCGTCCGCCCGACTCACGTCCCGTAAGGGGACGTCCGCCAGTCCTACGTCCGGCCAGAGGACATCATTCGGGCCGTCCGCCCGACTCACGTCCCGCCAGGGACCGCCCGCCCGTCTCCAGTCCAGCCGAAGGGCGTCAATACAGACACTCGGGCCCTCCTGCCGTAGGCCCCCTCCACCCACCCTGGAAGGGTGCTTCTCTTTTTGTTTTTTTTTACCTCCATGGCGTCTGGAATCCGCCTTTAAAGGGGGGGGTCCTGTCATGATTCATCACTCAGCTACTCTCATTCCCTCATCATCACACGCACCTGTCTTCAATCTCCAGCCACTCACCTCACGTCCTCATAACCCGTCACCTCCCTTCAGTCAGGGCCGGATCATTGTAGAAGGACTTCGATCGAAATGTCCACTGTGTGTTTTCCCTGCCGTCTTTCTCCTGCAGTCCTGTGTCTCCGTTCCTGCCATCCAAACCACCATCATCACTTCAAACCTTCAATAAACCGCTCTGCACTCTGCTTCTGCCTTTGGGTCCACACCTTCATGCACACCTCCTGACAGAAGGCATGGAAAATTGGATGAACACAGAGATTTGAAAGACGTATTACGGCAAATGACCTTAGGAGAATGTTTCTAACTGTAAAATTTGAGCAGAAATATTTGGATATATCCATACTTTTTGAACTGAAGTGTATTATCCTTTTACACTGGGAAAAGGTGCAGAGACGGCAGCTTTGGTTTGGTTCCAGACACGTTGACAGGACTGAAGGCGAGATCAATCTGAGGGGATAGTGGCATGTGGGAAGGTGTCTGGTAGAAGTGATGGTTAGTATCCATTGTAAGATTCAAACGGTGAGAGACCAGAAGCAGAAGAAACAAGAGCATTATAGTCGTATTCAACCCATAGCAGATGCAGGTTCCAGGATGTGAGGTTGCATGTGTCTGGAGTTTGTCGCTGAGTAAGTGAAGGATCCAGATGCAGACGTGGATTAAGAGGTGAAAAATTAGGATTTTATAATGAGCAACAACATGGAACAGGAGACATTACAATGTTCTGGCATGGAATGGACCAGCTGGCAGATCTTAAATGCAGGTAAGTGATTAGTCCACTGAAGTCTCTTTAGATATGCCTCTGGAGTTTAGGCGGACCACCAGGGCAACCTGGAGGGTGACCCCAAGGACATGGAGGTCAGGGGGACTACCGGGTGGGCATCCCTCACAGGACAACGGTCTGGAGGACAACCGGGTGGGGTCATCCCTCAAAGGATGACAAACAGAAGGTCGACTGGATGGGTGTCCTCTCACAGGACAATGGTCTGGAGGACAACCAGATGAACATCCCCTCATAGGACGACGGTCTGGAGGGAGACCAGTGGGACATCCCCTGGCAGGACGGTGGTTGGGCAGACGGCGAAGAACCATCTTGAGTGTAAGCTTTGGAGACAGAAGTCGGTCCACATTGACGACCAGGAGCTCTGGTTTTGGGGTCCAAAGGGGAGGTTATGGAGGTGGAACCCGGAGCCGAAGACAAGGTCTGGTTACAAGGGCCCGGAGACGATGCAGTGGCGTCGGGACTTGAGGACTCAGGTGGGATGCAGGCACAGGGGCTCGGAGACAACACAGTGGCGTCGGGGGCGCTGAAGCAGTCCCGGGAGCTCTGGAGAAAAACTTTTGCTGCCAGTAAAATATTAGTGGTTTATCTACATCAAAATGTGTCTTCAAATATTAATCCATGGCAAATTTCAAAGGAGATCAGAAAATAACTTTTATCGTTCAATTGACTTACATTACTTTTGTTTGGCAGCAGGAGACCCATGGACCGGAAGTAGAAGGGCATGACTCAGGCTCCCCATAGTCACTTTATGAGCTAAATAGTTAGCTAATGTGAAAATTAACTTGTCGATAAGTGGAAGTGGACAATCAAAATAAAATATAAACCCTTGTTCCTCCAGTTTTTCACTTCCACTTATCGGAATGTAAATTTGCATGTAGCATTGAGCTAAATTTTTTGTTTGAAGCTACATGTTTAGCTGGCTAACTAAATATTCTGTTTGAAACTTGGACATTTATAAATGAGTAATAACATGTGCGGAAAGAAGCAGGGACCAAACATCCTCTTTTCCTCTGACATGTCGACTATTCAATTGCAGTCCCAGGATTTCATAGATTGATGAAAATGTTCAGGTTTTCCTCATTTTTGAAGAGACTAATAAGCAAACTTAAATTGACTTCTGCAATGCATGCAACACCCTTTCTCTCTTCTGACCTCTTCCCTAGGCAGGTGCTTAGTGGATGGTTCTGATCCGTTTAGTAAGGGGGCTGTGATGTGCTGTACTGCGTTGCCCTAAACCATGATGTGCGCTCAATGTTGCAAGTGAACAAAGCTGATATGTGTTTCTGTTTGGAGTGAGGTGGCAAAGATCCAGTAGTTGCACATGGACAAAAATCTAGACTAATGCTGTGTAAAGTAATAGTTCATTTATAAATTGAGGGATGAAGGAGGATGAAGACTGAAGTAGACATTATTGTCTCTTTGAGACTGCTGCTTTTTACTTTTACTATTATATTGAAAAAAAATAATCCTGTTTTATCAGAATATTATTTTCTGATTTTGTTTAAATTTGGTCTAGTATGACCTAAGAGGTGAACTATTATTGTTACTGGTAAATTTCTAATTCGGAAGAGTGATTATTTCTATTATTGATTAACTTTCAGAGATTTTAAAGTAATTTTTGTACTGGTGAAGGCCTATATATAGTTTGTTATTGAACTGTTCGCCCTATTCACAGTAAAAATGCACGCATTAAATATGTTAAAATTAAAAGTCTTGGCGCAGTCCTAAAGGTGTTTCAGGAATAGGCCCAGTGTTTCCTGGGTTTTTTTGGAATTCAAAATAGGGTCACCCTAGATGACTCTGAAAAATTAACCCCGACTTTTTTTTTCTCTTATGACAGTCTAAAGAAACTAATTCATTGACGTTCATTTTTGACTGTGTAACATTACAAACAGAACCCCATATCATGCATATTTGAACTTTTGCTAATACATTTTTTAAAGAAAATGGTGAAGCAACACATTTCTGGTCATTATATTACTGTGAACTGAAAAATAAAGAAGTGAGAGACATTCTTGGTTTTATTCAATTTCTTGTGCATATTTTCGTAGACCGCTGAGTGATTGTTTGCTGATATGGGATGACGCTGATAACGGAGAACCAGAGATGACCTAAGGGATGAAGAGTGGGAGTGCAGAGGCTTGGCTGCTTTCAGGTGCTTCCAGGAATAGCAGAGCCGATAATGGTGCTGGCTAGCAAAATGGCCAATAATGCCTGTTGATGGAAAACACAGTCAGCCAATTACAGCCTTCATATCTAATCACCAAGGTCAGGGGGTGTCCTCCCATCCACCATCTGTCTTAATTTGGAGTCCTTGTCATGAGCTGTTGCCTCATTACTGGGATGGGGGAGTGGTGGGTTCTGATTGAACTCATAGTGTAGAGTAAAGAGACAAATAGGATCAAGTATGTGGTAAAGCGTTTCCCCCACATACAGTGATTATCCAGACAATGGATGCAGAGCCACAATCTAGTTAGACATTCAAATTCAAACTCCCCCTCTCCCCCTCAGACAAACACACGTAAGCACACATACCCTGATTCAAGTGTATGCGATACAAAGATGATGACATGAACAGTGTCCTTCAACATGTGATTCTCTCTGCCAATGAATGTTTTTTGAAGAATGGAAAATGGTGTTGGTAAAAGTTCATCCACTCATATCTTGCAAAAGTACTCAATTTATTTTGTATTCTTTGTATTTAGCTTGATTTTATGTTGAAGACCAGCACACAATAGCTCTTTTTTCACTTCCAGGTGCAAGTCTTTCTTTGCACAACAGCTCAAGCTTCAAGGTAGAACATCTGTAAACAACAATTTTTTATTTTTGCCATAGATTCTCAGTTGGATTCAGGTCTAGACGTTGATTAGATCATTTTATACCATGATCTGGGTGAATACTCGATTCTGATTGGCTGGTGGGTGCTGACAAGCATGCATTATTTTCGTATAACCGCACGCGGTAGTTAAATCACTGGGCTATTACTTCGCTGCGGACGTCGCCATAGCAACATGCAACAGCTGAATAAACGTTAAGTGACAAGTCGTAGAGCTGATCGTAGACTGACTGACGGGAGATGGATTGAGCTACTAGCTGCAGGTTACCTCCTGCCCAGGACCTCCGCATACTACCGGTGTTTATTTCCACATAAGAGTGCAGGAATAGTCATAATGTGTTCTGATTCTAGTGATACAGAGTGTGCTGATGTGTTGTGTTGCGCCTGACGAGAGAATGGCTTGCTCTGTGACGAGCATTCAGACAGTAGACCGACTAAAGACTCACATAAAATAGTCCCTGTAGTGTGGGATATTTGACGAGTTCAGTACATGAAATAAACATTCGTTATAAAATGTTACGTTTGTGGGACCATGGTATAAGCGGATTAAACAACGAGGAGCCGTGCATTAGACGGTTATAATGCACTTCGTGCAGTAACACCACTCCGCTGCGTGTCGTGGTGTTCTTGACTCTGCGTCTTGCAATATAACCGTCTAATGCACGGCTCTCGTTGTTTAATCCTTACCTAAAACATGAATATAACTTTATTCTAAAGCAGGAGTTCAAAAGTGCAACCAGGGGACCTTTGTGTGCAAGGAATTACAATCATTTGGCCAAGCAGAACCGTTGGCTGCTGCATTTGGTGCAAGGATTTTCAAACAGAGTTGTTAAAATCCTGTTATTGCTAAGACTAAAGGTTTTCCTTTTTAATTAACCGAGGTCAGAAGAATTTGCAAACTGAATGCAAACGTGCAAAGCCCTTTCAATGCTTCAGATCTACAGTGTCTTTGTTTAATTAAACTATTTTATGGTTAATCAGGTAAAACCAATCATAATCTGATTTCTGTTTTTAATTTTAGTTCTTGAGAAGTGTAATTTCTTCGGCACACAGGTACTTTTCACCTGACCACTTTGGAGCACAGGACAGCTTGAACGCCACTGTTTCAAACCGCTACATCACAGCTCTGGCTATGTATAAGGTCTTTGTAAGAGCCAATTAGTGGCTAATTCATTTATTTTAGGGAATAAGTAAAAGTAAATATATTTGTTGTTAAAAATATAATTTCATTAAAAATACAGAAACATAGTTGTGTTAAAGTCAATACCAGATAATTGATGTTACATTAACTACATCGCCATTGGTCTGTAGTTGGTAGTTTAAAAAAAGGCACATTTAAGTTATTAATTTAAAATAAAACGCTTGAAATATGCCAGAGTTTCAGTGCCAGTAGACAAGGTGGGCTGGAAAAAATTAAATAAAAACTTTATCTGCAGCTCAGTTTAGTTCATTTAAGTTAAGAGTATTTTACTAGGGAGCATCCCCTTTGCCAGCACCCACACCCTGGGTGGGGTTGGCAAAAGGGCCTTTCTGTGTGGAGTTTGCATGTTCTCCCTATGCTTCCTGGAGTAGCTAATGTGAGCTACTCCCAAAAAAACATGCATCAGTTCTGGGCTGTATACTGCCTCCTTCTGGCTGACTGGGGCGCCTGAAGGGTTGGGGAGGATCTGGCTGGAATAACGTGATCCTTCCACGCGCTATGTCCAGCTGGGGAAACCCTGCCCCCTTCAGGTGAAAAGAAGGGCCTGCTCACTCCTCAGGCAAGAAGGAAGCTTGAGCTTCAGTGCAACGCCCTCCCACAGTTAGCAGAGGGAGAGCAATGCCTGGAACTAGGTAGGAGCACTGGGTGATAAATAATGGGGGGGAAAAGTGGGATAAAAATATATAATAATAAAAATGAGTATTTTTTATTTTAATAGGAGATTAAAGCCAGGTGACTAATTTCAACTTCTAGTCCCACTGGTAGTTTTGTGACAAAGACAAAACCAAGGAAAAGAATACAAGCAGCTGTCATCCTACTTAGGGAAATCTATAAAACAACACAAATCAACAAAAGCTCATATTTTAATATATGTTGAAATTTATGGGTTTCCAGTAGGGATGCACCGATACCGATACTGCCTAATGTACTGGTATCGGTATCGGTTAAACTTAACCGATACCATGAACCGATACTCAAAATTTTAATATAGTATTATTACTAATAATACTATTTATTTCTTTATATATGGTGCAAAATTTGTAAGAAAAATATATGGCCATGAAAAACTTGCCAAATCCTTTCCTGAAATGCGAAATCAGTCACAATATATTGAGCAATTCACCTTGATAACGATAAATGGAATACCCCGCAGCTAAGAAATAAACAGTTATTCTGGGGCTGTGGTTTCTGCTCTTCCTCCTTGATCACCTCTACTCCCCTCATCCCCCTTCAACGCCTCACATGCATAATGTATGCCTAATTGTAATAGATGCTGAAGGGAAGGGGAACAATCTTTTTAAATAACAGGTTTTGCAGATTTTTTAAAACCATTAATACCTGCATTATTGGGGGTGGAACTATTACAATGTTTTGCCTTTTTAATATGTTTTTGTGCTGTTATGTGTTTTTTTATATCAATAATTTTGGTATAAAAATTAGCCTTACAGTACAGGAAGTATGGGTTAATGTAACATCTCCAAAAAGGGCTTTAACAAGCTTTTTTATTCAGGGTTTGATTCCCACTATAAGACAGGATGACTACTTACCGTCGAGGAGAGTCACACACTAGGGTTATGTGGTAAGTAACTGAGCTGAGTGAAAATAATTTAGTGTGCTGTTGTTCTTGTTTTATTTTAAATTTACATCTAAACGCAGGTGGGCTCAGTCATGGGCAGCTTCCAGCATGCGCTAATTATTAGCATTGTGGACTCAGTGGAGTAAGCGGGCAGACGTGCAACACGCAGGCCGGCAGCCTGCTTTGAGCATGGGAGAGGAGCAGTACCGCAGCTAACCAGGATACATGCTTCATGTGAGAGTCTCCAAAGGTCTCTAACAACTTCAGAAAAGACACAAGATTTGCCGCTACTCTCTTTTTTTGAGTCGCTAGAGTCTACTGCACACAAGAGCAATCTGTTGGGCTAAAAGTCATTTAAGGCTGTTTGCTCAGCAGAAGGCTCGCTGTGTGCGCCTAATTATTGATAATTTTTCTGCCTAACTGCGTGCCTGAGGTCAAACAGGTTTGATATTTTTTGACTTGCAGGCATAAAACTCACTGTGTCTCATCTCTCTCTGTTAAATTCATTTATTTGACATGAAGAGTGGGGGCTGCCATCTTGGAATCAAGTGAGCAGAGAACGTATTACTCAAAGGCACCTCTAAACAAAGGAAATTTGGTGTTTCAGCATTTTTGAACTTTTCTAGACGTTTGTTCCAGATTAAAGGAGCGTCTCCATGTTTTGCTCTGACTCTGTGGAGGCAGAGTAGACTTGAACCGGAAGACCTGAGGCATCTAGAAGGTTGATACCAAGACAACTCTTGGTATCAACCTTCCAGATGTTGATTCTTACAGATGATCTTTAATGTATTTTGGACATTAGTCCTTTAATCCTCGAAATGCTCTTTAGGTGATAGAAGGCTGACTTTGGCTTGTCTTGAATTGTCTTTATGTGTCTCTGGAGGTTCAGATCGGAATTCAACACTACACCCAGATTATGTGCCTGTTCAGTAGTTTCTAGTGGTAATCGCTGTTTTGATTTGAAAATAATGACTTCAGTTTTGTTCTATTCAGTTGAAGAAAGTTATGGCTGATTAATGCATATATTTGAACACTTGGGTTTATAATCACCTGCTGACACTGTAACAATGAGCTGTGTATCATCTGCATAGTTATGGTATCTAACCTTATAACTTTCTCCAGCTCAACCAGGACAAAACTGAGGTTTTAGTTATCGGTCCTGAGGCTCAGAGAGAAAAACTTTTACCAAAACTACAATCATTGTCTTTTAATTATTCTTTACAAGTGAAGAACCTGGGTGTGATTTTTGACTCGAGCTGACTTTTATCCCTCACATTAAAAACATCACCAAAATAGGTTTTTATCACCTAAAGAACATCGCCAGAGTCCGCCCCATTCTCTCTCGGGCCAATACGGAGACGCTAATGCATGCTTTTATCACCATAGAATTGATTATTGTAATGCCCTGTTTCTGTCTTCCCAAAAAGACTACTCAGTTTACAGCTTCTACAGAATCAGCAGCTCGTGTCCTGATGAAGACTAGGAGGCGGGAGCACATTACACCGGTCTTAGAATCACTGCATTGGCTCCCCTATGTTTTAGGATCATTTTAAGGTTCTTTTAATGGTCTAAGTGTCTTAATGGTCTGGGCCTTCGTATCTGTCAGAAATGCTTTTACCGTATGAACCCTCGCGGTCTCTGCAGCCGTCTCCTTATCATCCCCAAAGTCAGGACACAGACTCATGGTGAGGCGTCTTTCCATTATTATGGCCCTCACCTCTGGAACAGGCTGCCAGAGGACCTCAGGGCCGCAGAGAACATTAATGTTTTTAAGAGCAGACTCAAGACTCACCTTTTTAGCTTAGCCTTTAACTAATTATTATTTATTAATATATTTTTAATCCTCAGCATGTTTTACCTGATTTAATTTTTAGTTCAGCTTTTAACTGTTTATTTATTAATCTGCTTTGCATTTTTATTATTTGTTTTACACTTATTGTTTTATACTTTATATACTTTATATTTTAATGTATTTTAATCTTTCTTGCCAGTGTTTCCTCTCTGGGGGCCCCCTGCATCAGGGGCGGTGGTCGGCTGTGGCTGCCTGGGTGCCCCCCAGGTAGCGCTTGGGTGGAGGTGGGGGTACCAGCCCTCCCTCCTCTGGGCGCCTGGTTGGAGCCTTGGCTGCTGCTGTTGATCTGCTGCTGCTGATGCAGATGGCTCCATGATGGCATTTCCTGGCTCATCTGTACTCAGCCCGCTTTTTGTAGCTTCTAAGTGTGTGTGTGAGTGAGTATGGCTGATGGGTTGGGTTGGGAGGGGGTTGTATTTGCACTGATGATTTTATTTTTTGAAGGGGGGGGTTGTGGGGTTATTTTAAATCTGTAAAGCACTTTGAGTAACTTTCTTTGTTTGAAAAGCGCTTTATAAATAAAGTTTGATTTGATTTTGATTTGATTTGGTAGTCTGAGACTTTTGGAAGCATGTAGATATTAAATACAAGGAGCCCGAAGATGAAACCTTGGGGTACGCCACGTGTTATTTGTTTTATTTTTTCCCAATCCACTGGAAAGTTATTTATTGTCTCTGTCTTTTAGTTAAGATGCAAACCAGTGATTAACTGTACCAGAGAGTTAAACCCAATTTCCCAGTCTGTTCAAAAAAACATCATAGTTAACAGTGTCAAATATTGTACTGAGGTCCAACAGTACCACTACTGCGACTCTACCATAGTACCTATTTATGTCATTGAACACTTTTGACAAGGACAAGGTACTGTGATGAACACATGGACCAGACTAAAAGAAGTCAAAGGGGTTGGTCAATGCTAGGAAACTATTTCAGATTTTTTTGCTGATGAATGGAAGGATGAAGATTGGTCTGTAAGTTTTTCAATAGCAACTTGTCCAAATTGTTCTTTAATCAGCAGTTTCTAAAGCCTAGGGGGAAAACCTGATAAGAGGGATGAGTTCACCATTTGAATCAGATTAGATCCTCTGATGGGCAACATTTTTCTTAAAGGAAGCTGTGGACATCTACAAAGATATCATTGGAAATGTCTGCTGCCGTTTCAGTGTTGTTTTCAGCCTCTTGACACCCTTGTTTCATCAGTTATGGAAATTGTGAAATATTGTAGATATGATTAGGACTATTTTTCCTGTATATTTCTTCTAAATAATTCATTTGCACAGTGAGATATTTTGAACCATTGTAAAATGTCGGCACACTTGTCTGCTAAAGTACAGGGCGGCTATGGCTCAGGAGTTCGGAGTTTGTTTGTAATCGGTCGGTTGCCAGTTTGAGCCCCAGCTCCGACTGTCATGGTCATTGAATACTTGGGAAAGACACCGCCTACCCCTGGGTGTAAGCAGACCAGGTGGCGCCAGTGTCTGGCAACCTTGCCTCTGTCAGTGTGCCCAAGGGTGCATAGACTTCCATCACCAGTGCGTGAATGACTGAATTTTGTGTGAAGCGCTTTGGGGTCCATAGGGACTAAATAAAGTGCTATCAGCTGAACCTTATTAACACCTAATCAGACTCACTATGATTCAAGGCAGCTGTGACCTGGACCAGAAAAAATGAATCAAACAGCACTTAAAAGTATATTTAAAGCTGTGTGCATGTATACAACAAGGTTATTGCAGCTTCTTTTTTCCTGTAATATGAATTGCACAGTACATCTCCCATTATATATGGAAAAATACAGGAAATTATTATCTCAATTTTTTTTGATATCATGCAATCTTGGGATTTTAACATAGTTCTGTACAGTTTGACAGCCACTGTAGACTAAGGTACAATATTTGTTTCAATCTGAAAAAAAACAACAACAAAAACTGTATACATTTGTTGTCTAATGCCTTGTTTCCACTGAATGGTATGGCACTGGGGAATTTTGTCTCTTTCCATCATTAAAGCAGCCCATATAACCAACCCATACCATACCATTCCTGGCCACTTTTAAGTTATAGGTCCATGGGACAATGGTATGGTACGGTTGGAGTGAAGCTACTACTACGAGGAGACATACTAGTGTTTTAAGTTTGTCGTTGCACTATGACACAACATGAGGTGTTTGGTTTTAATCCCACTTGCCCAGTGAGAGTCCAACTGGTAGCAAAAATACTCTCCTGAATAAGCCAGACCATAAAATATTATACCAAACTTCACCAACCCATGCCATTCAGCTTATTGGAAATTAGGCATTATTTTGCTGTCTTTGAACGTTAAAGATTGGCATCTAGGTGACATGTAAACTATCTTGAATGATTTATGGAATAAAAAGGATTTTTGTAAAAGTCGTTAAAACTTGCTGCCAGATTAATTGGGAGCAATAACATTGTCTAAGGCCAGTATTGACATATTTCCTATTTGGCATGTGTTAACAGACCTGAATGCTCCAGAGTATCTAATTGCCAAATCTTGGACTTTTATAGAAGTTCTAACACTGTCTCATGTTCAGTTGAGTTGTGCATGCTGTTTTAAATGCTCTTGGCTACTCTATACACAGTGAAAGCAGTAAGTAACCTGTGTTTTTCACACAGTGCAACTGGATCCATCCTGTTAAGTTTGTCCTTCCCAATGATCAACGGGTAAGGCGGGAGACACCCGAAATTTAATCACAAGGTCAAAACTGACTTCTAAACACACTGTTGAATCATTGGTTTTTATAAGATGTATTTTTTGAAGCTGAGAAATCATGCAAACTCCCTAAAGAAGCTTTATTGATTACTATGTGTTTAACTTTTTAAATCATGCTTTTTTTTAAGCAGTGATACATCTAAAAGCTGCAAGACGATGACTCTCAAGGAACAGAGTTGAAGACAACTGGTTTAGTTTAAGGCATGGTTTTTATGCTATAATGGACCAGACTAAGTCCAGACCTACATCCAGTTCATAATGTGTGGCTATTTGTAGGGACATATAATGCAGTTTCTAGATGTGGCAAAGCTGGTAAAGACATACCCCAAAAGACACACACGCAACTGATACTGCAACTGAGGAAAGAAACCCATACTTTTCCGTATTAGTAGAAACCTGCATGAAAAATATAATGTATACAAGCATAATACATCTTCTGTTGTTTATAGTTATTGGTCAACTAAGCTTTGTTATTGATTGCGCTATCAGTTTAAATAAATGTCACACTGACTGTCAAAGGGGAAAAAAGCCACAACCTTTGACAAGGCTGTTTGAAAGAATCTGTGAATCTTGATCTGTGATCTAAAGATCCTTTTCAGCCCACAGTTCTTTAGGTATTCTAGGTACAATCTGTTAGATAGGAAATGTTATTGCAGTTTTTAGCTTTAAATTACTTCTTGATGTAAAACCATTTGTTTACAGCCAAGCTTAACCAGAAATGACTTTGACCTCTTCTTTAATGAGGCCGATGGAATAGGATGTGACGCGCACTTACCCTCACACTGCTCCCCGTCTCCTGTATAGCCTGGCTTGCAGATGCAGTTGTAAGACTTGGGTGTGTTCTGGCAAAGGGCATCAATGTGGCAGTCGTCTGAACCTTCGGCGCACTCGTCTGCATCTGCACAAACATAGAACATTGATACCTAATTATACAGGAGTTCCTGAGAATTAATTGAGCTCACGGCTTTCACTAGAAATAATGATACTACTCTGACGGGCTGGATCAGTATCTTCATGCTATGTCAACCCCCCCGAAAAAAGAAGAGAATATTTAAAGAAGACTTTAAATGTGTCAAAAAATGCCCCAAAAACAAAGCATTGCAGTTGGAAGGGAAGCGAGGACACATAATAATTAAATATAAGAGTGGAATTTAGATTGGAGGTCTTTCCTCATGGCATTGTTGAGTGAACAATATTAACTGCATTGCATTATGATATCGTATGTCCAAAAAGCACTAGCCATCTTCATGTCGCAGGTCGGAGGAAAATAGGCTGGCCATTCCAAGATGATACTAAACAGGATGCCAACCCTGTCAGGCAAGAACTGGAAACTGAGGCTACAATTCTCGAAGAGTCACCAAAACGGGACAATAATAGAATAACATGGCGCCTGCTCTGATTAACTGCCATTTCAGCAGGATAATTTACGAATAAGTGTAATCTCCTCTACTATTGGTAACTATGCGCTTCCCTTCAATATTTTTTTTCTGTACTGTATTTACAAAGCAGTTAGCACTAAAGACATGCAGGCACAATCCTGCCCAATAGCTGAGAGTAATTTCTTTGCCTCCATTTTTTTTAACAAAGTGCCAGTCGATCGCAAAACGGCAAAAGCCAGGCAGGCTGTGATCAGCAGAGTGGCCTGTGAGTCCATGTCTAACCTTACAGAAGTCTTACTGTTGTAGCTGTTTACTGATGGTTTACAATGAACACATGGTGACCAATGGCGACTATGGGTGGGAGCCAGGGGTGGAAATCTGATTGGCCACCCCAGATGTGATAGATCTACACATGATATGATATTCTTCAGATGTTGAAGATATATTAAAATATAATAATTTTTGTAAGAGCGTATTGCATTTGAATGTTGTTGAATATTTGTGGCAAATAGTGGGACAAAAATTATCGGAGTTATTATGAAGTCTGAAAATATTACAATTTAAGGCGACCTGGTTGTTATAAAAATTAACTGGATATTATGAAATGTTATGAAAATATTGTTTTGCTCTAAATGTTTTTTGTTTTTTACAATTATTCACTGATAAACATGATTCTTACAAAATATATAAAGTGATGTCCCTTCTATGATTTAGCATTAATTGCCGTCATTCCCACAGGTATAATTAAAAGTTCTATACACCGGGAGTTTTTTATTTACCTTTTAAAAAAAACTACATATATATAAACCTAATGCTGATGACTCCAACGTTCCTTCTGCTACATCAACACATTCTTTACCATCTGGTCCCCATGGTATATATTAGTATTTCCTGTTTTCTACACACAACTGGGGACTTTTAATCTGAGTTTTGTCAGAACTGTAATCTTTTGTCAATATTTTTTGTATAAATGTATAAATCCTTTAAACTTACATCAATTTTGAGTAATTTCAGATATTTCAGTCCGTAGCTGCTGGTCCATCTCAGCCACACTTGAGTCATTCCAACCAGAAGGCAAGGTGACCAGTAAAATATGATTCTGGTACAACTGTTCAAATAGTATCTATAATAGCTTGCATATTCACAAACCCAAGACTTATCTCACTGTTTCGCAACGGAATAAAGTCAAATGAAGCCACTTTCAAGTACTGTAGAAATTAAAGTGTTTCTTGAAATTGACAGGGATGTTTTCCATTCTCTCTTTTTAGCAGTTTCACTACCAGTAAGTACAGCAGCCTGTCAGAGAATCTTCCCAGCTCTTAAACTAATCAAAACCGATTTGGGCACTATGGGCGCAATTGAGGTGTCCTTAGCATTAAGGCTAGAATAGCAAAAGTCAATTGACATGTGACGTTTTAATATAAGTTTTTCCAAGCAATGACTAAAACAGGAACATCTATTCTAATCCATTTTAAGATCGTTTAATGCACATTTGTATAATTAACATGTAAAATATCCTAACTATTTTGTCAAATTGTAAGATGAACCTGTAATATTAATAAAGACAAGAATGTAAACTCTGTACATCTGTGTAACAGTAGGAATTTGATGTCTAAATTCTATAAGGTACTAATATATTTAAACATTTTAAGTTATTTTCTTTACCTGCTCAATACTGTTCAGCATTAAGGAGCAAGAGGGTGTTGTGTGTGATATATAGGTTGTACATTTTCTTATCTTGGCCACCCGTCATTTAGTTTGTGTTCCCTTTCGCCCACCCCAGTAAAAATCTTCTGGCTACGTTTCTGTTGCTAACTTTGCTAACGTTAGCTGTCAGTTTAAGTCCTCTAAAATACATTCCTCACTGGACACAGTTCAGGTTGGTGACTGGGCGTATCGGCAGCAAACCAGGCAACCCAAAAGCTAGAATGATGTCTTAATTGTTGTAACTACAACCTAGATAAACTAGATGTCGCTATCACGCTCATGTTCCTTATGCAACCTTTAAGGGTTGATTAACGTTCACCAATCACTGGTGTGTTAAGAAGACAAATATTAGTCTGTTTAGGACTAACATGTTAAAAGAGCATCCACTTTTATCTCTGCCTTAAAATTCCCATGAAAAATTATTATGAACTTACAACCCCATATGTATAGAATCAGTAATGATACATTGGCTTCTTTTTGTTTTAAGAAACTCTACAACGTTTCATTTCACTTTATTCATCATATATATATATATATATATATATATATATACATATACATTTATTAGTTGTATTAATTACAGACCTGAACCTCCTGGGTCACATAAAGGCAATAACAAGCTCAGCCTATCACCTGTAGAATATTTCTAGGATTAAAGGACTAATATCACAGAAGGACCTTGAAAAACACCTCCATGCGTTCATCTTTAGTCAGATTTATTATTGCAACACCGTCCTCACAGGCCTACCTAAAAAGTAAATCAGACAGCTGCAGCTGATCCACAAAGGTGCTGCGCACGTCCTCACTAGAACGAAGTAGAACACATCACCCCAGTTCTTAAGTCCCAATACTGGCTTCCTGTAGCTCAGAGCTTAGATTTTAAAATACTCCTATTAGTTTATAAATCATTGGTTTAGCACCAAGTAAATCACTTTGGTTTAGCACCAAAGTGTGTTGGAGATCTGTTGTCACTATACCAACTCAGCAGACTACTCAGGTCCTCCAACTTTAAATTGCTCCTTACGCTTTGCTCTTTTTATTAATGGATTCTCGTGTTTAATTTATTTTTAATTTTTATAGTCTTACATAAATGTTTTTTTATTCTTCAATTACTAAATGTTTGTATTTTAGTGATGAACTATTTTAATTTTCATATTTTTATCATGTATTAGGCTTCTTTACCACTGACTCATGTAAAGCGCCTTGAATTGTCTTGTGTGCTGTATAAATAAAATTGCCTTGCCTGATTTAATTTTTTATAGGAAACCACACTTACATTCATCTCCCTCCTCAGATGTATACCATCCAATCCTGTATCGCAGCTGTGTGGAAATAATAAAGTAATAAAACGTAATAAATATAACAGCCTTTTCTCCACCATATCTTCTCATACTCTGAATTGCTTTAAATGGACTTCTGGCAGGTACTCCCAGGGGGAACAAAGTGATCTCACCCTGAATCGGTACCTCAATAGAAAGCTCAGTGTTCCAATACAGTAGCAGTCTGTGTTGCAGCAAAACTGTGAAAGCCTTTGACTGAAAACACTTTGATGTTGTAGGATAGTCCAATGAAGAGGATGACCAGGATTGTCCCAAATTAGTAGGAAGCGGTCAGCTTTACATACTGAAAATGTTAACCAGTTAGTTTGCCTTAGCAACTGGCTGAAAGATGAACAGATTAAAAGGACCATGTGTGAATGTGATTGTGGCGTTGAAACCACGCCGAATCCTTGGACTCCAAGGATTCGGCGTGGAGGGAATCAGGGGTTCAGTAGACTCGTTATTCTTCACAGAACTCACATGTCCACAGCTTTTTGTGTATTTTAGGGCGCTTTCACATGGTACGGGAGTCCGTACTCGGGTACGGTATTTGGTCAAAATCCACTTATTTCGTACCATGTGAACACAGACTGTACCGTGCCAGAATACGGCCAGAGAGACCTGCCTTGGAGGTAGTATCCGAGTCCAGGTACGAGCGGCCACGTACCATGTGAACACAACCCGTACTCTGGCCGTACTCAAGACAATAGACGCGCTCCACGCGGAAATGACGACACCGCCGGCCGAAATTACAGAATCACCTCGCGACCATACAAATACCAAAACAACGCGATTCAAGCATCCCACAGCAACACAGCAGGTTACAAAACGGCGGGTTTACTACAACACTCACCCTGTAGATGGCTTCAGGTAGCAGCTGACCAGTAGACCAGTTTGTTTACATTCTAGGCTGTCGCTCGTTTTATGACGTCGGTACTTCTCACTCCCTTGTTTGTTGGAGAACTAAGACTTATTTGTATGCCGCCACCTGCTGTTTATTTGTAGTAAAAGACTGGATCGCAATACGGTCAGAGATCCGTGCCATGTGAACAGAAAAACCACACATGTGAAAACGGCCTTAGAGTGTATGTGTAATGGTTGGCATGTCTGCCTTATGATATATATATACTGTACATAGAATATTTTTTTGCCACACTGTAGCTATTAGAATGCCATTAGAATTAATCACGCATGCACACAGAAGTATCCACTAATCTTTGTGAGCAAATCACACTAGGAATCCAGGGTCAACCTTTTAAGATTAACTTGTTTAAAATTGTAAGCTTATATTATAAAAAGTGCCAAATATTCTTTGCCTCCTTATACTCCTCCTACCTCCCAAACATGATGCTAGGAATTTTCTTTGGACACCATGCGAAGTCCATTTTTCATTTGAACTGAAGCTTGCCAGCTCCTTCAGACAATTAGTTCATTTGTGTTTCTAGACAGCAGGGAACCCTTTTCCAGTAAATCCCAGCGCATACCAACCTTTATGTCTGCAAAGTGCCTAATCATATATATCATATAACTTGGCATGAAGATCATGCAGAGTATACTCTTTACCTGAAGAATTGTAGCATACCATTTGAAGTACTGCCGTCCTGATGTGGGTGTGATGAGTTTGCACTCTTGGCAAAAGCCCAGTGTAGTCCCTCTTCCTGCAAATTCTCTGCTGACCAGTGCACATTGGTGTTTTTGGTACGTTTGGAGACATATATGCTGCCAAAATGATCATGATCTCCCTTTTAATATTTTGTCATGTCAGGGAGCTCTTATTTTTTGAGATATATAATATAATAAAGGGCAAAGTACATTTTTGTTGCACGACAGAAGAGCTCTCAAAGACCCAAAAGAGACCAAGCACATGCTGGCTGATTCAATCAGTCAAAGAGTATGTCCAGTTTATATAAAGACATGTTTAGAATCAACAGAGAAAATGCATTAAAAGCCTCTTCGCTAAAGTTTTTTTTTTTTTCAGTAAGATGCAACTAACCTCACTAGCAAATTATAAATTCCATACTCCCCATTCCATACATAAAAGCAGCAGAAGACCCATTTCATGCCAGACCTATAACAACTTATTGGAGGAAAAAAGATTAAAGCAGCTTGAAAAATGTTTAACATTAAACTAGTGGAGTCTTCCAGCCTAAATCTGACCTTATTTTGGTGATTCTCATTAGGCCAACCCAAGTTAGGTCTTTGAAGATTTTAGGGATTTAGACTCATGAAAACCTGAATTAATAAATGTTTAATTGAAAGATCACTGTTTGTTATGTGGCACAGACCATGATTTGTTACAAAAACAGCATTTTGTACGTTTTTTAAAATAATTTTGCCGTTGCAAATTCATTATCGTAATGCGTCCAATGAAAAATTGTAAGGTTTCACCTCAATCTAGCATCATAAATATTGAAGCTTTTCATAAAACATGTATATGTATTTGTTTAAAACTGTAAAATTTAACAGAATATAATAAGATATAATGGTTTTCTACTTCGTATACAAAATTTCTGAGTGAAAATGGAGTGTCCAAACCTGAAGCTTTCATTACCGTTGTACTGTGTTAATGGCCCTGTCATAATCACAGAACTTTTTTAATAAAATAATTTTTTACCCATAATGCACCACAAAGGAGACAAAACAAAAGATTGCTACAAGTTAAGGGTGTTAGACCTTACTTTATGTCGCTAATTGATAAGTTTACCTTTACATAGGCCTACTTCCACAGCATAGGTGATCATTACCCTAATGTATAATATTTCATGTAAGTCAAAGGTAATTAATTTGATAGTTTACTGCAATGAAAGTATTAGGGAGCTCAAACTGTTGGCAAAATTTTTTGGATGAGTCATCCTAGCATCCCGCCTTTTTGTAATTCATTAATCCAGAGTGCCAGTGGCCAGTATGAAATAAACACCATGAGCTGTGCAGGTGACAATCTGTTCTACATCCCCTCCATAAAATTTGCTAGTGACAAGGTCTGGTACTAGGGCTGTGTTGAAAAAAACCTGAGAAATTGATTCTGAATCGATTCTTACAAAAATTCTAAGAATCGAATCGATTCACAAGTTCAAAAATCTGTTTAATTGTTTAACATAGTTTGCCCTTTTTTTACGGCTAAAATAGGAATTAAAAATCCAGAAAGCCGTTTTCAGGCTTAGTTCTGAAAATGTTAGTACAGTTTTTTCTGGTAAACTGTTATTCACCCAGTGGTAACTCACTGAATTACAGGATGAGAAAACAGCTCAAAAAAAGTTTTTATTAGCGCTGACCCATATCTGTGTTGGTTATTTGGAGGAAATGCAGATACTCAGCTATGAATAGTTAAAGGATTGCTTATGGCAATCAATAAGATTAATAATTTATGGAAAATTATTATAAATGGGGCACCACCTGACTATTTATAGCCAAATATATGTATATATCAGTCTCTAATAGTTTACCTGCCCAAATAAGGCTGAGGTGAATAACAATAGCGAGGACAAAAAATAGGTCACGTCCAAGCTAAGTTTTGGGGGAAAAAATTCATCAGGTCAACGTGTCTTCCGTCTGACGCAGAGTGCGCGACCCTGTACATCACATGCACGGGGCGTCTTCGCTTAAAGGGTGCCTGATAGCAGTTTATTATAGCTTCAGCTATTAATGCCCAAATTCTCACCAGGGAGCCGTGGCAAATCCCGTTTTACAAATGGTATGGTCCTATAAAAACAGCTACATTAACATATCTCAGTGAAGCACAACCCTTAAATATTAGTTATCCTAAAACAACTTTGCGTCTAGCAGAACAGACCTTATAAACGACTAAAGTTATCGTTTCTCCATGTCGATGAGGAAAGGAACAGGATCAGAATAATTTGGATTGGATCGGATCATGATTTTTGATTCTACCTCTTGAGAATTGGAAATAAATAGATTCTACAATTTTGAAACAATACCCAGCCCCATCTGGTAGTATTTGCATGACATAAAAGAAATGAACCCTGAACCCCTGCCGTTTTTGTCATCTGCTAAGCATTTCAGTGTACTGCCAAAGATCTGGGGTAAGTATAAAGAAAAAAAAAAATTGAACAACCAACAATAATACACCCACACGCTAAAGAAAAATGAATTGAACAGCAATAACAAACTATGATATTAAGTATATATGTATTGGCTTCTTAATAGATTGGAGTTTAGGAATAGATTGCATTTTATTGCATAGTTGAATAGTTTACATAAAGTGTTCACTACAGAAACATTGCTATTCATTACCGTTATGCTTTTTTTCTAGAGCTGTGTTGAAATAATCGAAACATCGATTCTGAATCGATTCTTATAGAAATCTAATCAAATCGATTCACAAGTTCAAAAATCGATATTATTTTTTAGAATAGTTTGCCCTTTTTAAAGCTGAAATGGGAAGGAACAGTCCAGACAGCTATTTTAAGTTTTGTGTCTGACAGGGTTAATACAGTTTTCCATGGTGAACTGTTACTCACCCAGTGTTAAGTCATTGAATGTCTGGCATATAATTAAGATAAGGGTAAAAAAAAAAGAACCTTTTAATAGCAATGAACGATATCAATATTGATTTGGATCAGATTGAATCGAATCGATTCCAACTCTTGAGACTCGGAATCGAATCGATTCTTGAAATTTGAATCGATACCCAGCCCTATTTTTTTCATTACCGCAATGTACAGTTTTTGATGATTTATTGAACATACATTAACTAATTACCGCTAATTCCTAATCTTTTAACCATCTGTGCCAGATAATTTCTATGGTTGTTGTGTTGCTTTTCCAAATTAATTTTTTTTAACAAGATCACAATGAAAACTGATGTAGAAAACTGTTCCCATGTTATGGTGATGAAATAATTGTTTGCACTAAATTATGTTTTGTTAAAAATAAATGTTGTTGGTGAGAACCACTACTCTTGATCACAATGAAGTCCTTGGTGAAAAAAAGTTTTGTTGTTAATTTTTTTTATAATTGAAAATGTGTTATGGTAATGACTTTATTTCCTAAAACTGTCAAGACAAATGTCTGTAAATCCCTAAAAATGTGAATATGGGTTATAATTTCACACGCAATAGTGAAACTAGAGACTATTTTACGACAAGGGGAGGAAAAATAGCGTATTCAGTGATTCTTCAATTTTGCTATGAGTTGTACCATGTTCATTAGAATCACCCATTTGCAACTTTGACTCATTCTTATTCTATTATTTGCTTCCCTAGAATGTTCAATAAGGTCTAGATAATTCCGCATAAGGAAAAAGAGCTCTTAAGCCAAGCTCTAGCAGCTGAGGACACAGTAAACAGGCAGCTTTAGGGCTCCTAAATTAATCAGGTTATTGATGGAGGAGCTGGTCTCATCTGGTCCTAAATCTGAAGATGGAAGGATGTTTCATTGTACACGCAAATCACATATAGACGTTTTGGTTCCTGCCATTTAATGAGTCAATCAGTGTAGCTTTCCTCCACAGCTGTGAGATGTCCTTCCCTCACCTCGGCTTTAAAATGCAACGAGTGAATAATAATAATAATAGAAGTATAACAAGAAATATTTTTTGCAAGCAAAAAAAACTTTCAGTGAGAGGGAAAAGGGAAGTATGGCACGTAAGAGCCGAGCAGCAACAAGTCTCCTGGGTTTTAAGGATGGGGACATCCATGCTCCCCCTTTCAGTTTCTTCGCTCCCCCCTGTCAGCCCTGTCACTGTGGTGGCAGATTGTCACAATAATGACTCCCCACCCGGAACAATGTCCTGCTGCTGCTCCTGCTGCGGGGTCGATTTTAGGCCCCTGCTGCCTGCTTCTCCTGAGACTTATGACAGCACTACTTCCAACCCACTGCTTCCTGCCTTTTCCAAAAGCAACATTTACACACACACACACACACACACACACACAGTTGTATTCCAATCTATATTATGACACTGGGCTGACTTCTGTTAATATTTTTATGCAATTTGCTCCTAACCTTAGCAACAATAAGCATTACTACTACATACTTAACCAGACTTTAACCCTAGCTCTAACCCTATATAATATATACAAATGTATTAGGACTGAGACTAAGTGGATACATAGGCCTATTGGTCTTGAAAGAGTCTGAGACTTTACAAGAAAAGTTCCCACAGACATAACATATAGAAGTACGCACACAGACAAACACACACACATAAAAAAAACTAACAATCTCTAATTAAAAAGTCTAATTTACTTAATGTAAGCAACATGTCTGAGCTAACCATCTTTTGTTTATACTCACTTATATTCAGTCTAAAATTAAATTTTTAACTTTGAACTGAATATGTAGTTAGCAAGCTAAATAATTAGGTTAAGGATAAATATTTAGCTAGTAGACTAAAGTGGCTAGCTTAATTATGTAGCTTAGAACTAAACATTAAGCTCAGAGCTAGATACTTAGCTTATATGGAAATGTACTAGCCAAATAGTGGAACTGGACTACCAAAAATAAAAGCTGGGTCTCCTGGACTTCTTATTGAACTGGATTGAATGTCACTTCTTTATCATTGTTTATTTTCATCCTGATACGTTCAATATTTCAGCTTAAAACATAGGATGAGATGTTTTAACATCGACACAAATGTTCACTGATATATTTACAGCAACAGTGACTGCACCAGCAGCAGGCCTTTATATAGGGGTTCGCAGGATCCTCCTTTTATTTTAACTGTCAATTTTCACGTCCCTGTAAGAGAATTTTCATATTAGCTCAATTTTTATCAAAATATTTACTTTGCACCTATACCATTAGCTATCCGGTTTAGTTTGCAGCTAAATATTTAGCCTCAAACTATATAGGTTGCTAACTAAATATTCAGTTTGAAGCTAAATGTTTATCTTGGAAGCTAGCCTAAATATTAAACTTAATGTTAAATAATAAATTTGAGGAGTGGGAGGAAGAGAGAATACCCAAAGGAAACTCAACTATTCAAGTGAAGAACATACAAAGTCCATGCGGAAAGACCCGAGGCAAGGACATGAACCTGGGACTCTCTTCCTGTTAGTTAACAGGGCTCTTAACTGTATTAGGACAGACCTTTGGTCCCCATTAGGCTGCAGGTTTTCAAAAGATAGATGATTACATGACAACAGGTCTGAAAGAGGGAACCGCCACTCCATGCATCCGCTCGCAGTCAGAGCAAACCCAAGCCTCAAGGAAAACTGAACTGCTGATCAGGGCACTCAGTTTGGTCCAGCAGCTCTAAACTTAAAATCTTAGAATATTAGTTATCAAAAGAGTCCACCAAAGGCAATGACAGTCAGTTATTAAATAATTTTGTTTTAATTGTTTTAAATTAAAAAAACGATTCTATTTAGGTTTTAGTCAAGGCAAGGCAACCTTATTTGTATAGCACACATTCAACACAAGGTAATTGAAGGTGCTTACACCTCAGCAAGCATACTTTGAAAAGCATACAGCTGATTATTTCTGTGGTGTAATCACGTTACGCCTACTGTAACTGCAATTTCATCTCAGTAATAAACACACAATTTTATCTTGGTTGCTCATAAACAAGGCAAGTTAAAATTACTCTCTCCTTTCCAACTCTACTTAATCTATATTGAAGAGCTATACACCAGGACATCACGGTCACTCAACATGTTAAAGAAATATATTTGGTGTTCCAATTAATTCACAATTTATTTTATGAATAACTTAAAGTGAAAAATCTAGGGATTAAGTACAAGTCATGATGTGAAATGGTTGATGAATCTGCCCTACTTGCAAACCATTGCTATTTGCTATTCTATTATCTAGTAGATTACAAAATATTGTATATTTCATATCACCATGGAATTGTAGTCGTTTTGATAAAGTGCAATTGTGAGGTGAGAAGTACTTCAAAAATGTGTGTTATATGACAGGAAACTAACTCTGCCCAGGATGGAGCATAGTGATGGGCATATCATGCTGTGTGGATGCTTTTCTCCTTCAAGGACAGGGGAACTGGTCAGAGCCGATGGGATGGTGGATTGAGCTAATTAAAGAACCATCCTGGAAGAAAACCTGATAGAGGCGGCAAAAGAACGGAGACTGAGGTGGAGGTTTCACCATCCAGCAGGAAAACGACCCTAAACATACAGCCGGAACTAAAAAAGCAATGTTTTAGATCAGGGTTGTCCAAACTCTATGCCATGTGTGGTAAAATTCTGAAGTCTAAAGTACACAAAGTTGCAAGCAGACCGCATCCCCGTTGGTGAGAAGTGGATTTTCCCAACAGCTGCCCATGCTGCCATAGAAATATCAAAATTTCAAAACAACTCCAATGTGACTCAAGCATGTTTTATTCTCAAATATAGGCAGAGTATTATTTAAACATGTTTTCAAATGGTTTTATTGTTTCTACTCTGGCTGTCTTCTTGTACTATTTTATTTATTTTTACTTCAATCAAATCTCCAGTCAGTTCTATACTTTCTACTTTTTTAAGTTATAAAACATAAAATGTAATTAGCTTCAGGAATTGAAAAGAAGGAATTTGTGAAAAACTGTTCTTTGTTTAATGCTGATTAAAGTGAAAATAAGTGAACATTTTTGTTTATCGATTAAATTGATTATAGTGTGCAGAAAATGTACTGAATCATGATTTTTGTGTGCCATGACATCCCTGATAAAAGGCTCACACACTTATTAAAAGCAAGCATATAATTTCTATTATTATTTTTTCCTTTCTTTAGAGGCATTCGCAGGGCTATAGAAAATCATTACGAGGGACACAAACGGCCCCCGGCCCACACTTTGAACACCCTGCGTTTATACAACAAGGTATATCTAGGTAAATACCCTGGAAACAAAGAAATAATGATCATTTGATTTCTGCTGGGTACCTAGTTGAAAGTTGGCCCCCCAAATAAAATTGTGTCTGGGGCCCTATACAAACTTGGCCCGTCTCTGGCCATGGTAATTTAGAAAAACGGCCAAATCAAATGAGCGCTTAAAACTGGGATCAAGCTGCAGTTTCCGATTGGAACTGGCCTTGCAGGGGCGCAGCAAACACAACTTGAATGAAATCGGAAAATCAAAGCTAAGATTTGATCCCAAAAAATTTATTTATTAGCTTTATTTTGTTACATGACCAACTCAAATACAAAATGTCACCACTCAATTTTGTTGCAAAAGACAGAGCGCAAGTCTGCGAGCCCAGGTTCTGCATCCATCCTGTATCTTCAAGCTAAAACAAAATATTCCAAAAACATAATAACGGAAAGTTTCAACACATCTATCGTGACTTTGGGCATTTTTTTAGAAGTTTATTCTGATGGAATATGTCTCGCAGTTTGACACTGATGTTCCCATAATTTCCACCTTCAAAACAAAAAGACCGGTAAGAGAGAAGAAGCCGCCGAAAAGGGTAAAGTCTTCGGGGATCCGAGGCGGAGTGAGACGGAGAGGAGAAAGGGGAGCTTCTTACCTGCGAGTCCGACATTCCCCATCACCCTGCAAGTATTTATGAGGAGGATAAACAAACAAACGTCCCGGGAAAAACAAGCGCTCCCCATGCTGACAGGCGATGTGAGGATCCAGCGGGGCTTTTCTGAGGGGTTTCAAACCTGGACTGGCCGTTTGTGTGTGCGACGCTCTGAGTTTGCACGTGTGTGGGTGCGCGCGCGCGTGTGTGCGTGCGTGCGCGCGCGCGTGAATGTGTGTGTCTGTGATAGAGTAGGAGGAGGAGGACCCTTTTTTTAGAGGACTGGCACGGTTGGGGGTGGGAGGGTGGTTGGGGTGGAGAGGACGGTGGCAAGATAGAAAGAGAGAGAGACAGAGAGAGAGAGAGAGAGAATGAAGCTCTTTGATTGGCTTGTTCGTCCCGGCAGGAGAGAGAGTGGATGACTGAGCGGCAAGGGGCGCAGAGTCATGGAGGGATGTCAAAAAATGATTAATCCAAACATTAACTTTATTTATTATGATACAATTATCTTCATAATAGCTCATGCAACCACTTTCCCCTACAAATACAGCTGCAAGTCTTTCAGAGTGAGACCCAAACGAACGCCAGAACAGAACGCCATCCAAACCGTAAAACACGGTGGTGGCAGGATTATGCTATGTAAAAAAACGCACGCTTCAAATACCAAATAACAGAGTTCGGGTTTGATCGTTCTAAAAATTTTTGATTTTGAGCTAATGATTTGGCCTTTTAAATTAGCATTAAGATGAAAAAAAAGGGCTAATTATTAAGAAGTTCTGTAAAGCAATATTGTACCTTTTTATGTGAAATCGTGGGGTTCTATGACTATGCCTCTGACAGATTATGTGCCCTAGCCACTTGGTGCACTGGTATTGCGCATGACTATCGTCCGTGAGTCTGGGGATATATCCACCCTGCGCGGAGCACAACAATGTGCTTATAGAAAGAGGGGCAGAGATGTGACTCATCCTTCCCGCGCCCTCGTTGTGCCCCTTGCTGCATTTATATATGGTAGAAAAAACATTCAGGATTCAGTTTATGTATTACCATCTTTTCTGATCGTCGTAAATGGATATGGCCCCCCCAATACACTGTTGTCATGGGCAGTGAGCAATATTGCCAAGTGTTACGTGTTACCAGTGCCTTTAACAGCCATTTCTACAGAAGAAACAACTTACAAGATTGCTTTCCCTTTTTGTCCTTTTTGTCCTTTTCTTTTTTTCTTTTTTTTTTTACTATTTAGGAGGTACATCCCCTGTCTAAAGGAGAACGAAAGCACAAGGCAGATATCTTTGTGTACGGCGATACTAGCACAAGCATAAGTGGAACAGTCAAATCCGGAGTTAAACATTGCGACTCTGAGTATTTTCCTAAAACGACAGCAGGACGTTATTTACAATTTCGTCCCATTTATTAACCTCTTAAGCAAATATCAGAGGTCTGATTTGGTCGTTAGAAATCTTTCCATGTAGACAACAAATCTCCATTAGTCATATATGGCGATGTACAAACTGCCAAAAGCAACAAGAAAAAGGACTGAATGCATGTGTTATGGGAAACACTGGTTTCCCACTTCTGATTATGACTGATCAAGATCCAGACACCAGATGTCCAAGGTTTTTTATGACTCTATCTCTGGATCCAAACAGGATCTGTTGTGCTTCTGTGTCTGGTTTCACTGAGAAATGTCCTCCTAGCGCTGTGCTTCTTGAATACAGCTACTGGTGGAATGACATACAGGATATATTTCCTGTCAGTTGCCACTTCTCAAAAGCATTTTAAAGTGACATTACTATATATTCCTGAATTTCAAATTGGCTGTTTGTCCTGTTCAGGGTTTGAACCATGTCGGACATGATACAGGGCTACCCTGTACACCTCTCCAGGTCATCGAAAGAGAAAGATGCACGACGAAACTCATTCCACACCTCAAATTAGAATCTCCAGGTAATTTAACATGTGTGTTTTTAGACAACATATAGTACATACAGTACGTAAAGCTGCTCCAAGTTTGAACCAGCAACCTTCAAGTGGCATTACTCAAATGACATAAAATGTGCAGTCTTTTTTGTCTCTAACATGGTTCAGCGAGTGCTATCACTGACCTCACTAACATAGGTTAGAAAGCTGAAGGCCAACTTTGTGAAACATGGTGCCCCCTGCTGGCTATATGTAGAAGGACACTATCAATTTGTTTGAATTTTGCTTTCATACTAGATTCATTAATAAAGTGCGGGAGTTTCCTTCATTGAAGTTGTTTTACTTGCAGTCGCATGAGTGGTGCGTCTTCTGGATCGGATCATGAAGTTCATATTCTGCACCCATTCATAGAGTTTAAGGATCCTTACAGGTGTGTGTTGCAGATTTTTTTAAATACAGTATGTAAAGGTCCAAAGCTGCACATGAAAGTCAACGAGGATATCACTAACTCTTTTGGATACAAAGGTCCAAAAAACATTTCTGGTTCCTAAACTAGAGTGGTGTGCAGAATACAAAGTTGGACATACAAAAACTGTGAAGTGGAAGCAAAAGGATGCATGGTACTTTTTTCACAAATACTCTTTCAAAAAATTCATACAATGCATTGCTATCCAGGCACTCCAAGTTCAGCACTTTGCAGAACCACCTTTAGGAGTAGTTAAATTTTTTCCATGGTACGTCTCTACCAGATCTACACTTTCTAGAGACACCAGCGAAGATCAGTTTTCAAGTCTGGCCATGAATGGCTGACTGGGTCTAGGTCTGGAGCGTTTTTAACGCTGCTCATCAAGGCAGACTGCCCTGCATGTTTTAGATGTTTTTTCTGAGTTTCCCAGCCAGCGAAACATCAGCTCCCAGGGTTTATCGGAGGATGATGTTGACTGAATGTGCAGACAACAGGGAGACAGAAATATGCTTTTACTTCTACTTAAAATATTATAATTTGGTGTTAAAAATAACTCTTTAGTTCATCTCTTCTCCCTCATTAAATATTGTGTTTTCATTTTGTCTGTTGTTCCTCTTGAGAATCCTGGCAAGTAATATATTAAATTAACATTGACAATTTGTTGTATGTTGCTGTGACTATGACATTAAACCTGTCTATAAGAAAAAAGAAACAAATCTATGAAAAAGCATTTGCACCATTGGTTTAATGTTATTTTTATATTCTAGTCCATCACTTATTTGTGTAAAAACTCTATGATAACGTCTTAAAACATAAAAAAATATTTCCTTGCTTCAGGACACCTGATTTCAATTGATACACTGAAAAAAAAATGTTTCTTCAATTAACTCAATTTTTATTTGACAAATGTGTTGCAAGCAATTAAATTATGTAAATCCAACATTAAAAAATTTAGTTTTTGTCAAATTAACGGAAAAAAAATATATGAAGCATTTAACAGGGGCTAGAATTTTTTTTTTTCAGTGTGGCTGACGTGTGTTAAAGCAGGGGAATATCTAAAACATGCAGGGCGCTTTAAGGACCTAGGAAGCAAGTCTAAACTCCTCCATCCTAGTTCTGACTGAATGTTCAGGGTATTTTTCGGAGCTCGTCTGTTCCAACTACCCTTTATTGAGCTCAGTCTGATCAACTTTGACTTGTTCCTCTGTTCTTGCTCCGATAGCATAATGCTGCCACCACCATGCACAATGTGCTGCTATTGAGATGGCATATTCAGGGTGTTTAGCTAGTCTGGCAAGGCAAGGCAATTTCATTTCTATAGCACACTTTTAACACAAGGCAATTCAAGGTGGTTTACATGATTCAGTGATAATGATACCAAATACATGGTTACAGAAGCATGATTAGAGAAAAACAGAAACATATAGGTTTAACAGATAGACACAATCAATAAATAAGAAAAGATGATGTAAGGAACACATTTATGCAATAAATGCAACACCTGCTACCTTGTTTGCACACAGGGCAGAGTTGTGGAGTGTGCAGCGAACATTTATCTTGTCAGTGGATTCTCCAGGCTAAGCTGTGGATCTCTCCAGCTCCTCCAAACCCACCATGGGCCTCTTAACTGCTTCTCTGAGTAATGATCTCCTTGTCCGTCCAGCAAATTTCAGGATCTAGCGGATTCGCAGTTTTGCCATGCTGTTCTCATTTCCCATAATTCATTTTTTCAGAACACTATTTTAAATTTCTCCATAACTTCTTTCTATACCTGTATGCTGTGTTCCGTTTATGATGTCCGCTGACCTTTATTCACTATTTAGATGTGCTGAAGGAGGCTCAAGCAACTGCCTGTAACGCTATCAAACCATCTTTTTAGACTTTTACCAACCAGTGCCAATGTTAGATGTGCTAGCTTCAAGCAAATTGAACCAGATCCTAAATTGTCAGATTCAAACCCTTCCAAGTGGATAAGGAAGAACTGTTTTAACTTACCTCTCTCTCTCTCTCTCTCTCTCTCTCTCTCTCTCTCTATACATACATATATATATATATACACACCATCATTTGTTGCAGCAAGGAGAAAATTGCATTTCTATTTTGCAATTCTTCATGGGTTGCAATACTTTAGTCTGAAGTGTATGACATGTATGTGATGAACCTGTTCCTTTTTTTTCTTGAGCAAAGAAATGCCATTCAGAAGTCTAAATAGTGAGCACCTGGACTCAGTGAAGACCAGGGAAGGCTCAGTATTGTCCAGTTAAGATAATCCAGGTAATATTATAAAACAGTCAAAGCAAATAGTTGACTGCTGATGCAACTGACAGCTCCCCTGTTGAAGCTATTGCTTCTTTTTAACTCAGCCAGCAGCAACTGGTTATTAAAGTAGTCAAGAACTCTACTTACTGCAGGTTTATTTGCAATTAGATTTTTTTCCCCACATATTTCTTGCATATATGTGGGGAAAAAAATTCTATGTTTGTTTTCCTCCCAACATCGAATGGTTCAGTCATTTTAGTCCACCTGACTCGATACACAATGAAACTGTCAACATAAAGAAAATACTGCCATCTGCTGGCTCGTATTTGTAACTGTATTAAATGCCCTATCACATGCCCTATCCAATCAATGAGAAGTTCCGCAGTGATGCGTTTAAGTACAGTAAACTTTTTCATTTCTTACTAGTTACCTTTCGCTTTGGACGTTATAACAGTGGCACCACTTTTTTATGTATGTAGCCTCTTTATTCTGTCCTCGTAGTATCCGTTATAAACATATTACAACTCATGACTTGCCCTGCCTTAAGGCAGTAGCCTACCCTTTTTGTCTTTAATCATCTTCTAAAAAATAAAAGCTCTTGTTAACTAAAGGTACATTATGTTGTAAAACATATTTGGTTTCTAGGTGTTTCGCATGGTATCATTCTGTGATGGTGCCACTGTTTCAAATCAATCAATCAATCAATCAATCAAGCGTGTTATTGTTTATATATATATCTCCTATCTAAGCACTGAAATTATGGTCACACACTGCTGTTGGTTAATGGAGCTGATGAGAATTAAGTGTAGCAATATTCTAAATGGCGATTCAAAGTTTTTAAGTAAATCTGGACATTTTGCTTCTTGACATCATCTCTCGTTTAAAACCTAAAATACCTTAACTGAATAAATCTGATTGTTCTATCCTGAACAGGAATTCTTTAAAACACAATTTGCCCCTTGTAAAACCCTTGGCATTATTTGTGAAAACACAATAAAGCTTTTTTAAATTTTATTTTTTAGGATTTAGGACAACCTTTAGGAAATTTGGAATATAAACGGGTAATACTTGGACTTAAATATTCAAAATTAAGTAAGAAGTAAATTATAAAATAGAGTAGGAGCAGAATAGAATAGTCATTGATACGACAGAGTATTAGGGCCATTGTAAACAAAACAAAAAATATTTTGGAGTACATTTCTGCCAAAACATTCTGAGATTAAAGCCACATATTTTCCCCCCAAACCTTGAAAATACTCTGATGTCAAAAGTAGTAAAATTCTCATTTTAAAAAATCAGATTTTCTGAGATTAATTGCACATATTTTCCAGAAAAAACAAAAAACAACTCAGAAATTCATTGTCACAGTAAGTAAAAGTGGAAACTTTGCTAGAAGATAACTAAGAATTTTGTGATTTGTCTCCTGTTTTGGCTTCTCTCCATTGGCTCCCTGTTAAATCCAGAATAGAGTTTAAGATCCTCCTCCTTACTTATAAAGCCCTTAATAATCAGCTCCATCTTACATCAGAGATCTGATTGTTCCATATGTTCCTAACAGAGCACTTTGTTCTCAGAATGCGGGTCTACTGGTAGTTCCTAGGATTTCTAAAAGTAGAATGGGAGGCAGATATTTTAGTTATCAGGCTCCTCTCCTGTGGAACCAGCTCCCAGTTTTAGTCCGTGAGGCAGATACTCTGTCTGTTTTTAAGACTAGGCTTAAAACCTTCCTTTATGATAAAGCTTATAGTTACTTATACAGACACCAGACCTTATAATACCTCTCCGATTTCTAACAGTAATGTATTAATTTACCAGAATAAAAGATTAGAGAAATGAACAAAGGTTAAATCATGAATCAGAACAGAAAAATATTTACACCAGGTTTTAAGGCTAGAAAGTGATGGACAAAGATAATGCTAGAGTCTTCGGAAGAGCGGGACTTTATCTACTCCAGTTATATCACTTACCAATAATATTCAATTCAATTCAGTTTATTTATATAGCGCCGTTTCACAACAGATGTCATCTCAAGGCACTTTACAAGACGAGTTATTACAATACAATGTTTAATGTAGAAATTAGAGAACCACAGAAGATTGCGTCGTGTAATTCTCAGCAATCCCTCACACTGAGCAAGCATGAAGCGACAGTGGAAAGGAAAAACTCCCTTTTAACAGGAAGAAACCTCCGGCAGAACCAGGCTCAGCACAAGCGGACATCTGCTGAGACCATCTGTGGTTTGGAGAATACAGAACAGAGATACAGAACAGAGATACAGAACAGAGACACAGAAAGAACAACAGAACTGATGCAGAAGTTTGTTGGAGGACGTGGAGAACTTTTCGTCACTGCAATGCTATCTTAGTCGGGGTCGTCAAGGCGGGCGGGTAAGGAGCACCTACTGTAGGAAGAGAAAGCAGGTTAGCGCTTGAACTGACAGCACATCATGCAGTTGGGGAGAAGTAGGAGAGAAAGTAGGAACAGACCCTAATAATGTCCTCCAACAGCCTAGCCTAAAGCAGCATAGCTACTAACATTAACCTGTCTCCTAGCTACTAGGAGACCTAGCTACTAACACTCTCTACCTGGCTTACATTAATCTATCTCTACGTAGCTACTCTACCTCTTCATATCCCTTCCTAGCTTTTGACACTCTACCTGGCTACTAACATTAACCTGTCTCTTCCTAGCTACCTGTCTAACCTGTCTCTAACTGCCTATTAACATATCTCTAACTGTAAGCTTTGTCAAAGAGGAAAGTTTTAAGCCTAGTTTTAAAGATATACAAATTGTCTGCTTCACGAACCAACCCTGGGAGCCGGTTCCATAGGAGGGGAGCCTGATAGCTGAAAGATCTGCCACCCATTCTACTTTTAGAAATCCTAGGAACTACCAGTAAACCTGCAGTCTGAGAGCGAAGGGCTCTGTTAGGAACATATGGAACAATCAGGTCTCTTATGTATGATGGAGCTAGATTATTAAGAGCTTTATATGTCAGAAGGAGGATCTTGAATTCTATTCTAGATTTTACTGGGAGCCAGTGAAGAGAAGCTAAAAAAGGGGAAATGTGATCTCTTCTTTTAATATTCATCAGAATCCTAGCAGCAGCATTTTGGAGGTGAAAAAAGGAAATCCTAGAGACTTCTTTAATGTGAGATCTAAATGATATATCTTGGTCAAAAATAACACCGAGGTTCTTTGCTTTATTACTGGAGGCTAATTTAATGCCGTCTAGGTGAAGGGGTCGACTAAGTAGTTTCTTTTTCAGAGCTTCTGGTCCAAAGACGACAACTTCTGTTTTATCAGAATTCAGTAGCAAGAAGTTTAGAGTCATCCAAGTTTTTATGTCTTCCAGACATGCTTGTAGTCTACCTAACTGATTGGATTCATCAGGATTTATGGATAGATATAGCTGTGTATCATCTGCATAACGATGGAAATTTATCCCATGCTGCCTAATGATTTTACCAATAGGAAGCATATATATAGTAAAAAGAATCGGCCCAAGCACTGAACCCTGTGATACTCAGCAAGTAACTATTGAGGTTGAGGAAGATTTATCATTTACCTGAACAAACTGAAATCTGTTAGACAAATAAGATTTAAACCAGCCTAGTGCTGTAATATTATCTCTCTAATACATAGATTCTGGAGAGGGCGCAGTCCTATGAGCAAGGAGAGATGCATAAGCACTACAATACTTACCCACTTACCTCCTTCTTTCCTCCTGGATTTCCAGGCAGGGAGTAGAGGGAGATGGAGTGTTCAGCCCGATCCTGCAGCCCTCCTCAATTCCATCTCCCTCACACCATACATTGCTAATAAACTTAAGAATTAGGGAAAAAAATATCCTTTTTCAGACTCAACTGACCCTAACACACCTTCTACTTTTCTTTTCTACTACTCTCCGGATATATTTTTCCTAATGTTAATGCAATTGTTAACCTAGTTTTCTCTGTGTTTTTCTCCCCATAGAAGCTCTACCCGGTCTGGTACCCTGCTCAGCTATAATGACCCCTGCTGGATGGGGAGCGTTGGTCCAGATGATGCTCAAAGTCACCGAGCATCCTCCATGCTGTCTCTTCTCTGTCTTCTCAGACCCCCAGACGGTTGTGGCAGATGACCGCCTGTACTGAGCCAGGGTTCTACCAGAAGTTTCTTCCTGTTATAGGGGAGTTTTTCCTCTCCACTGTCGCTACATGCTTGCTCAGTATGAGGGTTTGCTGAGGAATTCCTGTGGTTGGAGTCTGCATGATCCGGGCACAACCTCACGCCGATGACTCAACGCAATCTGCTGGAATTCCATACATAGAAAACTTAACTGATTGGAATGTTTGTATAATTGTATTGAGATGATTTTTGTTGTAAAGTGCCTTGAGATTACATTTGTTGTGAACTGGTGCTATATAAATAAAAGTGAATTGAAATGAATTGATTGAAGGCATAGGCTACGTTTTATTTTTTTCAATTTTCAGACAAAGCCTATATACGTTTAGATATCAGAATGCCTTTAATCATAGCAATTTCTTAGTTTTTTCTAGGAAATATTCTACTTTTCTACATCAGATAATTATGCTTTTTCCCCTAGAAAATATCAGAGATTATTCTGAAAATGTCTGTCTTTTAACTTGTAATTTTATAACTTTGTGACAGAGAATTTCCGAGTTTTATTCTGGAAAATGTGACTTTAATGTCAGAATTTCTGCGTTGTTTGTGAGAAATTTTACTCCAAAATATTTTTATTTTGTTTAAAATGGCCCAATACTTCGTCGTACATTATATGTCACCAAAAAATGCTTTGATAGCATTTAACATATTCGTGACAAATGAAACAGCAGATAGCGAAAAATACAAACGAAAGTAACGTTACATCAGACGTAAATTTCGTTTCAAAAATTTGACTGAGTTTGGAGTTCAAGTTGACACTGTACATTCCGAGGTGCATTTCAACGCAGCACGGTATCTCTGCAACTGTCATGGCGTCTCCCTTGAAGGGGGCTTGGAACCAGAGACAGTAGCCGCTGTCAGCTCTTGATTTTCGCTTTCCTACCGTGAAGTGAAGCATTTCTGTGTAGGTTTGTTGGAGCGACTGGTTACCATGGGGACTGTCCATGCAAAGGTAAACAGCTATAACTTCGTCAGTGAGGGTGGAGGTACATTTAGTGGCTTGACCTCCCTGCTCTGCTGAGGCCAGTGAGGGCTGGAGGCTGCTCTCCTCTGACCTCCTCACACCGCGGCATCATTCACTTAACTATCGAGTTAAAAGGACGAAACAGACAAAGATGTCTGTTTGTGTCGCTCGAGGTTTTAAAGCTGCGTACAGAGGAGAAGCGTGCATGTCGCGATGCATTCAAGTACTGTAAGGCATTACGAATGCATATCCTTTTCCTACCTTCTTACATTTGTTTTTCTCGTTTCTGTTAACCTAGAAAAAAGTCTTTGTTATTATTACTGTACTAGCAAACGGAATTTAAAACTGGTCGTATTTTGAAGTTATATTTCTAATATGTCCGAGTTAACGTTACTTATTGAAACAATGAATTCAGTAACCTTCAGTAATCACTGGGCATTACACGCTCCTCTTAGCGCCCCGCCCTTTGCTTCTTTTCTATATAAACTCCACTCTAAATAAGTAATACATTTGAATGTATCTGTTATTAAATCAGTGCAGTATAAAAAATATACAACTTGGTATAAAGGCCATTATAGACAAAGTACAATTATTTTAGAAAAAGTTTCCATTCAAAAAACGTAAGAAATTTTTAGATTAATTTCACATACTTCCCAGAAGTCTCTCATTTAGAAAAGTCGAAAATTAGTGAGAAAAAAACTGAGATTCACACGATTAAAGGCATGTACTTTGGAGGACCAAAACTGACATACACTCAACAAAAATATAAACGCAACACCTTTGTTTCTGCTCCCATTTTTCATGAGAGGGACTTAAAAAATATTACCATTTCTCTCAAACATTGTTCACAAATCAGCCTAAATGTGTGATTGTTAGCACTTCTGCTTTGCTGAGATAATCCATCCCACCTCACAGGTGTGCCACATCAAGATGCTGATCTGACATCATGATTAGTGCACAGGTGTACCTTATACTGCCCACAATAAAAGGCCACCCTGGAATGTGCAGTTTTGTCTCACAGCAAAATGCCACAGATACCACAAGCATTGAGGGAGCGTGCAATTGGCATGCTGACAGCAGGAATGTCAACCAGATCTGTTGCTCGTGCATTGAATGTTCATTTCTCCACCATAAGCCGTCTCCAAAGGCGTTTCAGAGAATATGGCAGTACATCCAACCGGCCTCACAACCGCAGACCACGTGTAACCACACCAGCCCAGGACCTCCACATCCAGCAGGTTCACCTCCAAGATCGTCTGAGACCAGCCACTCAGACAGCTGCTGAAACAATTGGTTTGCATAACCAAACAATTTCTGCACAAACTGTCAGAAACCGTCTCAGGGAAGCTCAACTGCATGCTCGTCGTCCTCATCGGGGTCTTGACCTGACTCCAGCTCGTCGCCGTAACAGACTTGAGTGGGCAAATGCTCACATTCGATGGCGTCTGGCACGTTGGAGAGGTGTTCTCTTCACGGATGAATCTCGGTTTACATTGTTCAGGGCAGATGGCAGACAGCGTGTGTGGCGTCGTGTGGGTGAGCGCTTTGCTGATGTCAATGTTGTGGATCGAGTGGCCCATGGTGGTGGTGGGGTTATGGTATGGGCAGGCATCTGTTATGGACGAAGAACACAGGTGCATTTTATTGATGGCATTTTGAATGCACAGAGATACCGTGATGAGATCCTGAGGCCCATTGTTGTGCCATACATCCATGAACATCACCTCATGTTTCAGCAAGATAATGCACGGCCCCATGTTGCAAGGATCTGTACACAATTCTTGGAAGCTGAAAATGTCCCAGTTCTTGCATGGCCAGCATACTCACCGGACATGTCACCCATTGAGCATGTTTGGGATGTGCTTGACCGGCGTATACGACAGCGTGTACCAGTTCCCACTAATATCCAACAACTTCGCACAGCCATTGAAGAGGAGTGGACCAACATTCCACAGGCCACAATTGACAATCTGATAAACTCTATGCGAAGAAGATGTGTTGCACTGCATGAGGCAAATGGTGGTCACACCAGATACTGACCGGTTCCCCAGACCCCCAATAAAGCAAAAAACTGCACATTCCAGGGTGGCTTTTTATTGTGGGCAGTATGAGGTACACCTGTGTACTAATCATGATGTCAGATCAGCATCCTGATGTGGCAAACCTGTGAGGTGGGATGGATTATCTCAGCAAAGCAGAAGTGCTCACTATCACACATTTAGACTGATTTGTGAACAATGAGAGAAATGGTAACATTGCGTATCTGGAATGAATTTTAGATCTTTAAGTCCATCTCATGAAAAATGGTAGCAGAAACAAAAGGTGTTGCGTTTATATTTTTGTTGAGTGTACTTAAAAATAAAAGCAGAAATATTTATTTATTTATAACGCATGTATTTTTTGACATTGAAAAGTCAGACATTTTCAATAAGCACACTCAGAAACGTAGAAGTTTGCTGAGATTTTAAATCAAGTATTTCCGACCGAAAATGCAAGTCCAATAAGATTTAAATTTAGGAGATGCGCATCTGTATAGTTTCAGAAGTGTTTGTTTTTTTCCCTGAATCAGATCGATTGTAGATGAGGCCATGAATGCCTCTGTGAGGAAGAACTTCCAAGTGTAAAACATAACACTTAGGCTATACTTAACGCTTTACAATGTCAAAAATATTGTAATGTATGCAGATGTATGCATGGAACATGGAAATCTCTATAAGACTTTTTAAAATTGTTTTTAAATTGATCTCAAATATCCTGACCTTTAACTCACATTTTTTTTCTTTTCTAAATCAGATCATTTGAGTTATTTTTGGAAAACATCTGAAATTAATCTGAAAAGTTATATTATAAAACATATTTTGGCCATTAATGTACCCCAAAACAATTTTATTTTTTCTACAATGGCCTTATGTTGCTCTGTCGTTAAGGAAAAAATAAATAATTTTTTAGATAAAGTTTAAAAAGTAAAACTCCTGTAACATTGTGAAATATAAGTCTATATAGTCCGAATCAGACTCTACAATAAAAAAACAACAACAAAATGCTGCATGAAGTGTAATTTATCCAAGTTCTGGTTATGTTCTCAGTGTTTTGAACAATGGAAACTTTTGTTTTCTCTGTTTTTAACTCACTCGGTCTCGGTGCAGAGTCTGGATCCGCTACCGATGCATGGCCGTGATTTGGGCATCAATCCTGATGACCTGATGGAGCCTCCTGAGCCGGAGCAGGAGTCCAAGCAGGAAATCCTGGAAAACAAAGATGTGAGTTGTGCTAATATTATAATTATTACAATTTTATTGAAATTAATTCACTGCTCTAGAGCTTAAAGTCACTCAACAGTTTTTGTTATTGTGATTTTTTAATAAACTGTATTTAGAATATTTGACCTATAATATTTGATTTAGTTTTTCTAACTTTGTTGGAATTCAACAGATGCATATTTTTTAAAGGGACTATATTATGCTATTTTATAGCTTTCAACCTCTGGGATAGACATACAGGTGCTGGCCAGTAAATTAGAATATCATCAAAAAGTTGAATTATTTCAGTAATTCCATTCAAAACGTGAAACTTCTATACTGTATACTTTCCTTCCACACATAGTGATATATTTCAAGTGTTTATTAATTTTCATTTTTATTATTACAACTGACAGCTAATGAAAACACCAAATTCAGTATCTCAGAAAATTAGAATATTCTGAAAAGGCTCAATATAGAAGACACCTGGTGCCACTCTAATCAGCTGATTAACTCAAAACACCTGCAAAGGCCTTTAAAAGGTCCCTCAGTCTTGTTCTGAAGGCTCCACAATCATGGGGAAGACTTCTGACTTAACAGCTGTCCAAAAGACGACCATTGACACCTTGTACAAGGAGGGCAAGACACAAAAGGTGATTGCTAAAGAAGCTGGCTGTTCGCAGAGCTCTGTGTCCAAGCACATTAACAGACAGGCGAAGGGACGGAAAAAATGTGGTAGAAAAAAGTGTACAAGCTCTAGGGATAACCGCACCCTGCAGAGAATTGTGACGACAAACCCATTCAAAAATGTGGGGGAGATCCACAAAGAGTGGACTGCAGCTGGAGTCAGCGCTTCAAGAACCACCACGAAGAGACTCATGAAAGACATGGGATTCAGCTGTCGCATTCCGTGTGTCAAGCCACTCTTGAACAAGAAACAGCGTAAGAAGCGTCTCGCCTGGGCCAAGGACAAAAAGGACTGGACTGCTGCTGAGTGGTCCAAAGTTATGTTTTCTGATGAAAGCAATTTTTGCATTTCCTTTGGAAATCAAGGACCCAGAGTCTGGAGGAAGAGCGGAGAAGCACAGAATCCACGTTGCATGAGGTCCAGTGTAAAGTTTCCACCGTCAGTGATGGTGTGGGGTGCCATGTCATCTGCCGGTGTTGGCCCACTCTGTTTCCTGAGGTCCAAGGTCAATGCAGCCGTCTACCAGGAAGTTTTAGAGCACTTCATGCTTCCTGCTGCTGACCAACTTTATGGGGATGCAGACTTCACTTTTCAACAGGACTTGGCACCTGCACACAGTGCCAAAACCACCAGTACCTGGTTCAAGGACCATGGTATCCCTGTCCTTGATTGGCCAGCAAACTCGCCTGACCTTAACCCCATAGAAAATCTATGGGGTATTGTGAAGCGGAAGATGCAATACGCTAGACCCAACAATGCAGAGGAGCTGAAGACGACTATCAGAGCAACCTGGGCTCTCATAACACCTGAGCAGTGCCACAGACTGATCGAGTCCATGCCACGCCGCATTACTGCAGTGATGGAGGCAAAAGGAGCCCCGACTAAGTATTGAGTGCTATACATGCACATTCTTTTCATGTTCATTCTTTTCAGTTGGCCAACATTTAAAAAAAACAAAAAAAATTTTCATTGGCCTTTAAAATATTCTAATTTTTTGAGATACCAAATTTGGAGTTTTCATTAGTTGTCACTTATAAATATCAAAATTAAAAGAAATAAACATTGGAAATACATTGGTCTGTGTGCATTGCATGAATATAATGTACAAGTTTCACGTTTTGAATGGAATTATTGAAATAATTCAACTTTTTGATGATATTCTAATTTACTGGCCAGCACCTGTATATATGGTAAAATGTTACAAGTTGGTGTCCTAAAATTTTACTTGTATGCTGTAGTTAATGTTGGACCACGAACTAAAACGGCGTGTTTCTCTATAATCCCGCCTCCTTGCTAACACACATTAGCATTAGCATGTAGCCACATACTTCTCTGTCCATCAGGTGTTTTTGTTCTTTGATCCAGCTGCTGTTCTTTAGGAATTTAGAATAAAATCCTGTAATCCATGCAGCCGAACAGGCGTTTTCACAGAGAAAGTAAAATTTAAAAAAAGGCGTTTTAAGTTGCCAAAAACCGAAGCAGCAATGAGCTTTGAGAAGGAGGAGGGTGTGTTTGGAACTCTAGCAGAGGTAATCCGCTGTACCTGCAGGGGTGGAGCAGACACCTCTAGCAGTCCCTTGTTTTCAACTAGTGATGTCACTAGTTGAAGACTCAGTCGATTTCTAGGAGAGGGAGTGGCAGCTGCTCAGAGAGCAGAATTCAGGAGGATTACTCAGACATGCGTGAATTACGCCAAAAACCATTCTGGTTGGTTTTTTTTTAATGAAAAAATTGCATTACCAGATTGGTTGAAAACTCCAAAAACTTGATTTTGCATGATATAGCCCCTTTAAGGCATATTTTTCATACCATTGCTAACTGCTGCAGGTGTCCTCTTTATTCATGTAACTAATTTAAACGTAAGTGGGCTGTTTGGGTGACGAGATACAACATATGTTAAATGAATGTGAATACTTTATTTATTCCAAAGAGAAAATTAAATATTGTCCTAAGTCATTTATCCAAGCATACTTTGGCAGGGGGTGCTTTGACCAGGAAGGCTCTCCTGTAGCAGTCAGTCTTGCAATTAATCTGTTACACATCTGACTGAAGAAGGTTGCAGTATAACAGTCTCATGACTGTGCTGACATGCTAACAGCTCCATATCCGGCCAGCGGAGACAATATTTCACACCAACATGTCTTGGATGACGCGATACCTTGTGACATTAGCACTGCTAATCCACTTCATTTGCGTATGTCGCTCCCCTTTAAATCTGTTTATATGGTTAGAAAACCAGGCAGACAGATGTTGGAGTAGGGGATATGATCTTTGCCCATTATGATGGATGGGAGAGATGGTTTGAACTTCCTCCTTCTCGGCTCTTGCATTCATGAAGCTTCTTTTTCAACTGCTCTGTAATTTGGGATGGTAGTCCAGATATCATTTGAGCGTTTGAAATGCTTACCAGCTACTAATCATCTGCTATCATGGGTTAGGGGTAGGGCAACCACCAACTCACCCCAACCCTATTTCCCAATGTGATTAGGAATGTTTGAGCATTTTTAAAGAATGCAAAGTACAAGATAAGCCACGTTTTAAACCAACTCAGCCCTTCCAGAGTCAGCCACTTCACACCTGCTTTGGGACTACCTTTAATAATGTGTCTACAAGTCAGAAAATAAGATCCATCCATCTGGAGTCTCTTTTTTGTGTGTGTTTTCATGTGAAAATCCTCTTTGGTCACAGGTGGTCGTCCAACATGTCAACATCCAAGGGTTGGGGAGAACCAAGGAGGATCTGCTAGGCTACGAGATCTCAGATGTTTTCCATGCCAAGAATCTCATTGACGTATGCATTAGTCTTATACCTATGCTGCATATTACACTATGCTGTAAATCGTGTGGCGTTCACTAAGTGTACAGGCCTTTTTAAAAAATTTTTTAGGTGATGAAGAGAGCTCACATTGCCAGACTGAGGCTTCTCCGCCTGGGAGTCTTCAAAGAGGTGGAGGTTCTCATCGACACGTCAGAGGGTAAACTGATGTACTGTACATGCTTGAAAGCATCCGCTGGTTTTTCCTCCCAGGAACTACTGTGACCGAACACTTTGTGATTGGCTCTCCTTCAGGTAAAGACGCTCTGCCCAACGGTTTGGATGTCACATTTGAAGTGACAGAGATCAAGCGGCTGACAGGGAGCTACAACACTATGGTCGGCAACAACGAAGGAAGCATGGTGAGAAACACAGATAGTGTTTTGGTATTTGGCTGGATAAAAGCTGGATGTGCAGCAATCCTCTACCTTATCCTTCAGGTCCTGGGGCTGAAGCTGCCCAATGTCTTTGGCCGAGCTGAGAAGTTCACGTTCCAGTTCTCCTACGGGACAAAGGAGACGTCCTATGGCTTGTCGTTCTTCAAGCCGCAACCTGGATACTTCGAACGGAAGTATGTGACATCAGTGACTACGTTTGCAAGCTAACAATATTCAGTTTATAGTCAGGTTAAGGCCACTATTCGGGTTTCTGAAACATTCAGAATAACATGTTTACATGCGTGAGCAGTGGGAGTTACTCCTGTATATATATGGAATTTGTAATCCTGCAATATCCAGCGACGCACGGTTAGCGTCCAAGACTCCTTGCGAAAAGAACATGCACAGAACTCCAAATCAATGTTCCTTTTGATGTGGATATGCCGATACGCGTTTACATGACTAAATATTCGGGTTAGAAAATGGGTACCCCAGGGAACATATTCGGGTTTTGCCGGTTTTTACATGGCCGTGCATGACCGGGTTGTTGCAAATACTCCGTTTTTGGTTTATTTTGGTTTATCTATTTAGAGATGCCTGTCTTCATTTTATGAAAAAAGAATGATCTTTTATTTCAGCCTCACCCTGAACTTGTATAAAGTCACGGGTCAGTTTCCGTGGAGCTCCTTAAAAGAGACTGACAGAGGCCTGTCTGCAGAGTTAAATGTAAGAAACCTTTAGTGTTGTTGTTCTTGTATGTGTTCTAGCGGAACACCTAAGTCTGCATCTGTTTGCCTCATCTTTGCAGTTTCCTCTCGGCGTGACCAGCCACACGCTGAAGTGGGAGGGTGTATGGAGGGAGCTTGGCTGCCTGGCACGCAGCGCTTCCTTCGCAGTGCGAGAAGAAAGCGGACACTCTCTGAAATCTGCCCTTTCGGTAACGCCTGAAGGAACTTACTCGCTTTGTGACGATAGTTTCTTTTACCTTGCTTCCAGATATGCCAGTGTTCTCAAAAGTTCTAAAGAGGTTTTATATTTGAAACAATTTTCTGGGTGGCCTGTGTTTATTCAATTAGATCCCTGTTGCTTTCATTGCAGCACACAATGTCCATTGATTCAAGAAATTCTGCTATCTTTCCCAAAAGAGGTGCCTTACTTCGCATCAATCAGGTCAGTGTGTAAAACGTGTCCAGAGGTACTGTAAATAGCAAGGAAAGAAAACTTTATTTGTATAGCACACATTCAACAACAAGGCAAGTCCAGGTGTTGTATATCATTAGTGGATAAAATAATAGTAGCAATAAAAGCATAAAACTAGTCCCACATGTGACATGAGTCTTTTAATCTAGATATGTTCTTCAGATGATAAAACGCTGACCTTATTATTGCTTTTGTGTAAGTCTATTACTACACCTAGATTAGGGACCTGATCAGTAGTTTATAGCTGTATTAACTGATGCTGTGTGATCGTTCCTTTTTAGGTCTAAAGATGAGGACTCCATTCATTGATTTGCAAAATAAATTAACATAAGGTTTAGATGGATTCAAAGTAACCTGGTAACATTTGTAATGTAAAGCTGAGTGTCGTCTGCATAGTTATGGTAACTAATCTTATTGGTCATAATCTGGGCTAGCAGAAGCATTTAGATGTTAAATAGAAGAGGCCCCAGACTGGAGCCCTGGGGGACCCGACATGTGATTTCTGTTTCTTGTGATGAATAGAATAACTTTTTGTTCTTTAGATACGACTGAAACCAGCCAAGTACTGTGACTGCAAACCAGCTCTTCAATCGTTAATCATGATCAACAGTGTCAAACGCTGCACTGAATTCTAACAGCACTGTGGTTCTATTAGAGTCTGTATTTATGCAAATGTCATTGAACACTTTGGCTATGGCAGTCTCTGTGCTGTAGTGAGCACGGAAGCCAGATTGAAAAATATTAAAACTGTTGGTCATTGTTAGGAAGCTATTTAACTGTTAAAACAGCTTTTTCAATAAGCTTGCTGATAAACGGGAGATTAGAGATTGGTAATTAATAATTATATGGATTAACATATATATATAATATGAAATATATTTATTATTTATATTTTTTTAATGAATGTCTCTCTAATTCTGAGGTCTCAAGGTTGGCAAGTATGCCTTAAGGTGAAGGACGTAACCTGTACAATCCATAGATCGAGGAGGTCCTCTAATGGCTGTTAGCTGTAAAAATCCATAAATAAACTGCACCGTATTAAAAACTGCAGTGTTCAAAGCATGAGGAAAAAAGTAGCGGTTTATAGTCTGGAAAATACAGTACTTTAATTAAAGTATTGCATACTTAGTTTATTTCTGAATATATAAGAAAACAAAAACATGTTTTGGGCCATCCAGTCGTTTTGACTATATTTGCCCATGTGACAAAAAGTGTGGAAACTCCTGTTCTATAGGGATCAGGGGTGAAGAAGTCTTTGTTTTTCTCTGTCAGAACAGGATACTTACCTTCTGCTGTGATTTGACCGTCTGGGAATTAAATTTCAGTGCTCTAAGCAACCAGTTGATTATAAGATTAATTTATCTGAAAGTAGGTCAGTTTCAGAGGTGACTGAGTCTTTGTCGGTACAGACAGTATGACAAAGTTAAGTATCATTATTTGGTCTCTTATTTAGTCATATTATGTACAGTTGGATCGCTTCATTGTCCTGTGGCAGTGTCTTCCTACAGAACTGAAACGAATGTAGGTGTGCAGTCTTGTAAATTGCATGTTGTTCATATTGGAAAATGATGGGTACAGTGGGGCAAAAAAGTATTTAGTATGCCACCGATTGTGCAAGTTCTCCCACTTAAAATGATGACAGAGGTCAGTAATTTTCATCATAGGTACACTTCAACTGTGAGAGACAGAATGTGAAAAAAAAATCCAGGAATTCACATTGTAGGATTTTTAAAGAATTTATTTGTAAATTATGGTGGGAAATAAGTATTTGGTCAATAACAAATATTCAACTCAATACTTTGTAATATAACCTTTGTTGGCAATAACAGAGGTCATACGATTACTATAGGTCTTTACCAGGTTTGCACACACAGTAGCTGGTATTTTGGCCCATTCCTCCATGCAGATCTTCTCGAGAGCAGTGATGTTTTGGGGCTGTCGCCGAGCAACACGGACTTTCAACTCTCTCCACAGATTTTCTATGGGGTTGAGGTCTGGAGACTGGCTAGGCCACTCCAGGACTTTCAAATGCTTCTTACGGAGCCACTCCTTCGTTACCCGGGCGGTGTGTTTGGGCTCATTGTCATGTTGGAAGACCCAGCCACGTTTCATCTTCAAAGCTCTCACTGATGGAAGGAGGTTTTGGCTCAAAATCTCACGATACATGGTCCCATTCATTCTTTCCTTAACACGGATCAGTCGTCCTGTCCACTTAGCAGAAAAACAGCCCCAAAGCATGATGTTTCCACCCCCATGCTTCACAGTAGGTATGGTGTTTCTTGGGATGCAACTCAGTATTCTTCTTCCTCCAAACACGACGAGTTGAGTCTAGTTCTACTTTGGTTTCATCTGACCACATGACATTCTCCCAACCCTCTGCTGTATCATCCATGTGCTCTCTGGCAAACTTAAGACGGGTCTGGACATGCACTGGCTTAAGCAGGGGGACACATCTGGCACTGCAGGATTTGATTCCCTGTCGTTGTAGTGTGTTACTGATGGTAACCTTTGTCACTTTGGTCCCAGCTCTCTGCAGGTCATTCACCAGGTCCCCCCGTGTGGTTTTGGGATTTTTTCTCACCGTTCTCATGATCATTTTGACCCCACGGTATGAGATCTTGCGTGGAGCCCCAGATCGAGGGAAATTATCAGTGGTCTTGTATGTCTTCCATTTTCTGATAATTGCTCCGACAGTTGATTTTTTTCACACCAAGCTGCTTGCCTATTATAGATTCACTCTTCCCAGTCAGGTGCAGGTCTACAATTCTTTTCCTGGTGTCCTTCGAAAGCTCTTTGGTCTTGGCCATAGTGGAGTTTGGAGTCTGACTGTTTGAGGCTGTGGACAGGTGTCTTTTACACAGATAACGAGTTCAAACAGGTGCCATTAATACAGGTAACGAGTGGAGGACAGAAGAGCTTCTTAAAGAAGAAGTTACAGGTCTGTGAGAGCCAGAGATCTTCCTTGTTTGAAGTGACCAAATACTTATTTTCCAGCATAATTTACAAATAAATTCTTTAAAAATTCTACAATGTGAATTACTGGATTTTTTCTCTCACTGTTGAAGTCGATGAAAATTACTGACCTCTGTCATCATTTTAAGTGGGAGAACTTGCACAATCGGTGGCTGACTAAATACTTTTTTGCCCCAATGTAGCTAACTTTAAAACCAAAAAATAGGGGAAAATGGAAAAAGTAATTTAATTAAACAAAAAAGAGTAATTTACAAAAGCATCACTTTACATGTGTGAAATCTAAAGCTAATTCCAAACAAGAAAACAAACGGTGATGTGTTTCTTCAATCATTGAGGAGGTTAATGCAGCTTCTGCATTGAAGCGTGCATTGTCATCGTGCCTACCATTAAAAAAAGAATCTTCAATGAGTGCCGGCGCATCCATTTTGCAGAATTATGCTGGGACACTGCGGCATATTGTTCTCCACACATGCACCAATAAATGCAATTGCTATAAAATCTGAAGAGATACATAATTCTTAAATGCAACGTATTTTTAATCAAATTCTCGTTTTTATTCTCAGTTCCTATAGACAGGACGGCGGAGAAACTTGTGTGTTGGTTGTGTTCGTTTGTGTGTGCAATGCTCTAAAAGTCTGAGAATGTGGCTTCAATTCACAATTTTGGTATCTGTCCTGCTGCGATGTCAGTGTCCTCTATGTCCAAAAAGTGCGTAAGCAAGCTCCTTAGTGTTCTTTAAGTTGCGCACATTTTTCCTCCACGTTTTTTTCTATACATCCCAAACTTTGCGTAAAAAGTTGCTTACGTAGTTTTCAGACCCCGTTTTGTGCGTAAGCGAGCTTTATAAATGAGACCCCAGGACTTAATGTGTTATTAATACGTTTCTGCGTTAGCTGAAAATCTGCAGCTCCTGTAACGGTTACATGTCTTTTTTGTTTTTCTTTTTTTTTAGCAAATTCAATTCTATAGCACACACTTAGCGGAAGAAGGCGATTCAAGTTCCTTTGGGTGATTATGGGAAATATAAACACTGTAATAATAAAAACAGCAAACACAACACTGAAGACATAAAGAACATCAAAACAAACTGAAGTGCTGATATTCTAGCTATTATTAATTTAATCAAAGGCAACTCTAACCAGGTGGGTTTTAGGCTTTGTTTTAAAGGAACTCTGTGTTTCAGCAATAGACGTTCTTAAAGGGGAAGGTTATAGTTTAGATGGAAAATACTAGCTGTTTCTAATAAGACTGAGACTTTAAGGTTCCTTTAGTCTTTAATGGCTAAAATGACCAACATGGTTTTCTTCTCTTTCTCTTTTGCTTGGCAGGAACTGGCTGGATACACCGGCGGAGACGCCAGCTTTTTGAAAGAGGATTTTGAGCTTCAGCTCAACAGACAACTTTTCTGGGATTCTGTACGAAAGAGATTACTCCTTCAACTTTTACAACACAATTCTGATTTATTACTATTGCTTATTAAGCTAACCAGTAGAGGGCAGCAAAGCTTTGTTCTTAATCTGTTTTTTTCAGATAGATTAAATTGTAAATAAAATCCGATGTGTGTCACATCAGGTTTTGTCTGCTTCCCTGTGGGGAGGATTGCTTCATCCCATTGGCGGGCAACCTTCCTGCATTGCTGACAGGTATTCATGAGTTGTTGGAAAAACATTTACGATCATACCAAAATTTGAGAGAAATTTGAACGTTTTGTATTTCCAAATTATTCCTTCAATAATTAGAGGGTTATTTGTTTTATTTGGCTTTTGAATATATGCATGTATTAAAGCTGAAAATTAGAGATTTTGCAACATGGTGGCTTTTTTCCAGGTTCTACCTTGGAGGTCCCACCAGTGTACGAGGATTTGGGATGTACAGCATTGGACCACAGAGTGAAGGTAAAAACTAGGGATGTGGGGGCGTTGGGATTGGTGTGGGTGTCCCATGTGCAGAGGCCTCCGCCCTCGTCCTAAATTCGAGTCCTGTTCTCGGTGGCTTTTGCCGTTCGTCTTCCCCTAATCCTCTTCCATTTCTATCCCCTCTCAAATAAAGGCCCTTTAATGCCAAAAAAAAACATTTTAAAAACAGCAACAAAAAAAACTAGGGATGCAACGATACTCTTTTTTTCAATCCAGTTTAATACCAATACTTGGACACGAGTACTTGCTGTTACAACAGTACCAATGCCGAAACTTCTACCACACTAAAAAAATGCAATCAATTGGAAGAGAGGTTTTATTTTTCTCTCTCCTTGTTACAAAAAATGAATTAAATAAAAAAAAAAATATTATTAATAATGACCTCAAAACTAAAATTTTAAGTGAAAAATAAAACAATTCTGAAATTATTGTAGATTTTTCACATTTTAAGTATCGGATAAGAACAGAAACGAATACATTAGAACAGTATCAAGCAAAGTTTCTTCTTAAGAGGATGTGTTCAGTTGGTGTGCTCTGGGTTTCAGGTGACTATCTGGGTGGCGAGGCATACTGGGCCGGTGGTCTGCACCTCTACACCCCTCTACCATTCAGGCCCGGCAAAGGAGGCTTCGGAGACCTTTTTAGAACACACTTTTTTCTCAACGCAGGCAACTTGTGCAACCTCAACTACGGTGGGTGGAACGACGACGGCCTCGGCTTCTGCTCTGCTCAGATAATCAACTGGTCCCCCGTCTTTTCTTATCTTATCTCTCGTGCTTGTTCGCTTCTAATCTCAACTGTGAACTGCAGCTGACTAGAGAAAGTCAGACTGTACCAGTGTTACTTGTTTATAAAAGCTAACTTTTTCATATTTTGATTTGGTTTAACAAGAACTTTTAATGTATTTTGGTAGTATATTATGCAACTGACCAAAACACAGTACAGCATTGTGAAAAAAGAGGACAAGCATATTTTTTCTTCCACAATTCTTGAAATGCCTGAAGGTTGGAGGGAATTAGTTTGTGAGTTGATTCTGCTGCACTGTGTGATGGTTGCTGTGTTTTTTTTATGCAGGCGAAGGTCCCCAGGCGCACCTCCAGAGGCTGGCCGAGTGCATCCGATGGTCGTATGGGGCGGGCATCGTGCTGCGGCTGGGAAACATCGCCAGGCTGGAGCTGAATTACTGCGTGCCAATGGGAGTTCAGAGTGGAGACAGGTGGGACTCACTAGCTGATGAATGATCAGAGCCTATGTACAGTTGAAACCAGGTAGGGTGACATCAGGTAAATTGGCAACTATAGACCAATCAAATCAATTGTTTTTTTGTTTGTTTTAGAACACTTGCGTTAGCAAATGGAAATCTTTTGCGGACAAATATTATCTGTACAAAATTAAAAGGCTAGGACGCTCAAACCTTAAGTGGCTTATCTTATCTGATGGCCTAATTTACCTGATGTAACCCTATTTATAAACACGTCTGGACAAAAACCCAACTTTTCTTTTCTTTTTTTCTTTACTATCAAATAAGAGTAAACTTTTTTTTAGATCAGTACATATTACCATATTTATTTTTCTTTTCTTTTAAAATGTCAGAATAAAGAGAATTTTTTATTTTGTATTACTTTAATCAAATTTAGAAGTTGATAAACTGTACATTTGGATTTAAACATAAAGAAAACATCCATTCTGACCTTAAGTAGTTTCTGATTGGTTAATTAAGTCCATCTGAGTTAACTGTTGGAAATCAACAAAGACATCAGGAGAAGAATTGCAAACCTCTACAAGTGTGGCTCATCCTTAGGTGCAATTTCTAGATTGCTCAAGTTCCCATGTTCATCTGTTTAGACAATAATACGCAAGTCTTAAAAAAAAAACTGACAATGTCCAACCATCCCACTGGAGTGGAGATGGATTCTGAGTCCCAGAGAGGAATGTTTTAGGTACAAAATTTGGGACTCAAACCCAGGACAGCAGTAGAAGTCTTTGTGAAGATGCTGGCTGAAACTGGCAAGGTAGGTCACTTTCCACAGTAAAACCAGTCCTATTCCACCATGAGGAGGAAGCTGCTGCTCCAGAAACACCATAAAGAGCCAGACAAAAATCTGAATTTCTGGAGACATGTCCTATGTCTATGTCAGTTTCTGTTTTCTGACGAAACAGAATAATGATAAACTGTACATCTGGGGGAAAAAAGAGAAAGCTTTTTAGCCTCAGAACACCATCCCATTTCACACACTTGCTTGTATTTTTGCCCATTCTTCCGTGCAGAACTCCTCTAGAGCTATGATTTTGCTGGACAACATGGACTTTATACTCCCTCCTAAGAAACTGGAGACTTGCTTGGCCACTGGAGGACCTTGAAATGCTTCTTACGAAGTCCCTTCTTCATTAGTGTGTGTCTGGGATCATTGTCATCCTGAAAAACCCAACAGAGTTTCATCTTTAGTGTCCTTGTAGTTTTCACACAAAATGTCATGCTACATGGCCCCATTAATTCTTTCCTTTAGACAGATCAGTCATCCTGTTCCCTTTGCTGAAAAACAGCCCAAAGCATGATGTTTCCACCCCCATGCTTCACAGTAGGTATGGTGTTCTTTGGATGCAACTCCGCATTCTTTCTCCTCCAAACACGACTAGTAGAGTTTTTACCAAAAAGTTCTAGTTTGGTTTCATTTGACCATATGACATTCTCCCAGTCCTCATCTGGATCATCCAAATGCCCTCTAGCAAATGTCAAACAGGCCTGGACATGTACTGGCCTAAGCAGGGGGACACGTCTGGCACTGCAGGATGTGAGTCCCTGGCGCCGTAGTGTATTACTGATGGTAGACTTTGTTACTTTAGTCCCAGCTCTCTGCAGGTCCTTCACTAGGACCCCCCTGTGGTTCTTATGCTCTGGTGCTCACCATTCTTGTGATCATTTTGACCACACAGGGTGAGATCTTGTGTGGAGCCCGATATCGATGGAGATTATCAGTGGTCTTGTATGTCTTCCATTTTCTAATAGTTGCCTCCACAGTTGATTTATTTACACCAACCTGTACATATTGTCGATTCAGTCTTCCCAGCCTGATGCAGATCCACTATTTAGTTTCTGGTGTCTTTTGACAGCTCTTTGGTCTTTTCCATAGGAAAGTTTGGAGTGTGACTGTCTGAGGATGTGGACAGGTGTCTTTTATATTGATAACGATTTCAAACGGGTGCCATTATTACAGGTAACTAGTGCAGGACAGAGGAGCCGATTATAGAAGTTACAGATCTGTGAGCGCTAGAAATTTGGCTTGTTTGTAGGTGACCAAATACTTATTTTGCACCATCATTTGCAAATAATTTCTTTAAAGATCAGACCATGTCATTTTCTTTTCCTTTTTTTTTTTCTTTTTTTTGTCTCTCATAGTTGAGAGATGAAAACTACAGGCCTCTCATCTTTTTAAGTGGGAGAACTTATGGTTCAATTCAAGGCACAATTGGTGGCTGACTAAATGTTTTTTTGCCCCACTGTACAAAGCAACTTATGGAGAATAAAGTCAAGGTATTGGAGTGACCATCACAAAACTCTCTTAGAAGATTTGCTGAAAAGGTGAGTATGAGCAAAAAGTTCTACAAACCTGACCAAGTTCTACCATTTCTGCCAAGAGGAGTGGATCAAGATTCCAGCAAACTATTGTACCCAACCAGAAACATTTGACACGAAACGGTTTCTGGGCAATTTTACAAAATACCAAGGAAGTGTATCGATACTTCTAACATTTCCCAAATACAAAAACTATGAGCATTTATTGAGCTAAAACAAAATGGCTTACCCAGGTTTGATAATTGTCAATAATGATTTTTTTGTGTGTGTGTGTGTGTTTAGCTTTCTTTTTAACTGTATATACATTTTGGGTTTCAACTGTACACTCTGCTCCTGTCATCCTGCTTCTGCTAAAATATATCTGGCCGACATCATATGGACATTTGATTTCTCCTCTCGTTCTCTCCTAGGATATGTGATGGCGTCCAGTTCGGAGCAGGAATACGCTTCCTGTGATCCCCCCACCCCCTGCCTGTTTTCGAGAATTTGATGTGAATAGGGAGATCATCTTTGTCACTTTTGCACCTGTAACTTCTTTTGGTGTCAATAAAAAATGCATGGACCTTTGCTAAGATAAAGTACCAAAACCGTGATGATTCTACTCATATGAGTTAAAAGTAATATGGGCATCGTTTTCCCACTTCTGATATTTTTTCAGGGTGAAACTTGCATCTGCCCCAAGTGGGTTTCGTGCTGTGAAAAGTATGTATTTTCGTCAAACATAAGAAGCGTTTGGCAGGTTCCCTTAGTTCTGATCCAGGAGGACATCTTGTTCATGGAGATGGCCCATCCCGACATGCTGCTCACGCTCCAAGCACTTTGAGCTGGTCCATACTGTCCAGATGGCCCAACTGCAGAAGAACCTGGAGAAAATCAGCACTTATTTCTTTACAATGTAGGACAGACACTGGAACCGTCACTGAGCAACATCCACCAGTGGTGCTTTTACCCTCACTTCGCCTTTCAATGTTAAAATGTTCACTAATAAATCACAGCTGCTCCCTTGAAGGATTTCTGCCGTCTTCAGTTTACTTGTTGGGAGTCCAACTCAGAATCTCTATATGCTTGTTTTCCTACACTGATATACAACTGCTTAATCTTCCCTGTAATTTGGATAGAACTAGAGATGTTTGCCTTGTAATCGGAAGGTTGCCAGTTCAAGCCCTGGCACTGACGGTCTCAGTCATTGTGTCCTTGGGCAAGACACTTCGTTCACTGCCTACTGGGGCTGGTCAGAAGGCCCTGTGGTCCCAGTGTCCAGCAGCCTCGCCTCTGTCAGTGCACCCCAGGGCAGCTGTGGCTACAACATAGCTTGCCATTATCAGTGTGTGGATGTGTGCGTGAATGGGTCGATGACTGAATGTAGTGTAAAGTGCTTTACAAATGCAGGCCCTTTGCTTCGGTGTTGGTGAGATGCCATCTTCACTTCACACGGTTTTCTCAACTAGCTGTCTTTCTACCATGCTGTCTTTCCAGACACTGTACCAGGTTGGATGTGGAATTTGCGGCAGTGGAGAGATATTTTTGAACAGGGCGAAGTTTACACTTAACACTGACATTCTTGTCCCTTTGTGCAACAAATTCAAAGTAGTGGCCCCATTTCCACGCATCTAGGGATGTTTTTTGTTAGCTCTGCTGACATCAATCAATCGTCCTCCATCTTTCAACTGTGTCTTGTATGTGATTCGGGACGGGCCGTTGATGTCATGTAGGAAATGCTTATTTAGGCTCCGTGCAGAATAGATTATCACTTAATGTAAGTAACGACATATTTTTGAAAGTAATTGTAATGTCTTTACTGTGTTCGCCACAGTAAAGCGTTACATTGTTACAAAATAGTAATGTCATTACAGTAACTAGTTACTTTGTAATGTCTTACACCCAACACTGGTACCAACAGCCTTTCTTCCAAGATTGTCTTGTATATGTAAAACACCATCCATCCTACCAACTGTGACCAACTTTCCATTAAAAGGAATTCCCACAGCATGATGCTTCCATTACCATATGTCACAATTGAGATCGTGTTGCCAGTGGTATTTGCAGTGCTCTATTTGTCTCCACAAATGGTATTTTGAATTAGAATCAAAGACAACTGGTTGCATTGGATATTATTTAGAGGTATCATATTAAAAGGGGTATAAATTCACAAATCACTTCTTAGATTCCTTTCTATTTAAAATATTTAAAACCTTTAAAGTTCCATTATAAAAACAGATTAAGTTCTCTGGTCATATTGTCACAAATTGTGGAAAAAAGTTCAAGTCTTTTTTTATCGGCTCAAAGGCCGAGGGGGACAATCAGCAATGCAAATCAATAACCATGACATGACATAACATAACATGAAACCAGTGCCCCAGAGCTCATTTCACTCATCCTTTAGTTGTGGAAGTGAATGATTATGTTGGCAAGGGTTTTGTCTCACTGCCAGATGTCAGCTGATAGCTCAAACCTTTGCTCCTCAGGACCTTGTGCAGGTCGGTTGAGTTTGGATGGTTCCAGATTTGCTTTCATTGCGTGTGGGAGTTCTGGCAGGTGACAAGTCCAAAGCCAAAGAGCCAAATCTGTGCAAACATTACTATACAAAATGTAAAGGGGAAATGGTGTGCTCCATTACAGATTTCTTATTTTTTCTTTCAGATTATCAAACAAATTTTAATATTAGACAAAGATGACCTGAGAATATACAAGATGCAATTTCCAAAAAAGCTATCCAAGCCAGATCAAAGCTGTATCATTTCCCCTTGTGAAGTTATGAATAAAATTCAATTAACATTTTTTTCTCCATTTGAGATTCCAAACCTAGGCCTTATTAGAACTTTACTTGCAGAATCGAGAACTCGTCTGACAACAGGAAGTAAGCTGAAAGAGCTCAAAAACCAATCGTCACCCAATCAAAAACAAATTCATAAACCGCTCAATTTCCTGGCAGCAGAGACGATATTCCACCTTATGTCCTGGATGACATTGTCATTTGTTAGCAAGTGCTGCTAATCAACCTCATTTGCTTTTGTCTCTTCTCTTTAAATCTCAGTTTATATGGTTAGAAAAAGCGGGATATGATCATTGCCCATTATGATCAATGGAAGAGAGGGTTGAAGTTCCTCCTTCTCTCTCTGCTCTTTGTTCCTGCTCTGCATCTATGAAGCCTCCTCCTTCAAATCCTCTAGGATTTGGTGTCATAGTTCAGGTATTATTAGAGTTGCCGTTCTCAGCAGTGAAAACCATACCTTGTTACCACGGTTACACTTCATAACATTTGTCTGCAATAAAAAAAAGGCCAGAATAGAAAGTTGTTCAGCTTCACAACATCCAAAATTATGCAGATATCTACTGAATGAAAGTCTAGAAAAAGTACAATTCAGAAAAACGTACTTCAACATGCGGACACCATTAGCGGTGCAATTCTAGAAATTAATTCTTCCTGACATCTTTTTCTGTAACCCATTTTCAGATGGAAGGGGTAAGAAAGGCTTTGAGTTGGATGAGCGCAATTAATCAAAAGTGGATAAAACTTGCTGAATCTTCAGGATCCTTCAGAAGGACACAAAGAACGTAGAAAGGACATATTTATCTCTCCTGGTCTAAAATGTCTCACTTAGGGTCAGGGAACATGATTCAGCAATTTCAAACAGAGACCCAAGATCCGTCTTACATGTATCTAGACAAGATAAAAATGGAAACTCTTGGAAAGTGTGTTGTTAACATGTGGCATATGGCAAACAGCATTTGTGGAAAGGAAAACCACAGTCACACAGGGTGGTGGTGGTAGTGTGAATGACTGGAGCTTTGTTGCTCCTTCAGTAGGTGGACGATTTAATATAATGTGTGAAACAATGAATTCTGATGATCTGCAGAAAATCCAGAAGAAGAAACCCTGCTTTTTGAGTGGCCTAGTTAAAGCCTGGATTTAAATGCGACATGGGATCAGATTGTGCGAAGGAATTAAAACAGTTCTGCAAAGAACAGTGGGTCAGGTTGATTTCTCTTTCACAAATGGATCCCTCATTTGATCTGCATGTTGTGTTTGCTCCGGTTGTAGTCATAATGGAGATCAGCGTCCCTGGGTTGAGCGCGCAGCGTGATCGCGCACGTACGTCACAAAAGCAAAAATATACCGTAGAGTAAAAACCCCCGTATGCCGTGGCGAGTACAATCTGGCTGTGTCAAGCCCATACCACGACGACAGTAACTGCCTCCAACCCGCTCAGTGCCCATACCACACACGCACTCACGCACGCTGACGCACACACATAAGAGGTGGGTGAGAGGAGCGGCGGCGCTCAGAGCTCCAGAGCAGCCTGGACGGATCCTTCCTATTGCTGTCATCCATCCATCTATTTTTATATGCACAAACACCGCCATAATGTTGTGGACAGCGGGTCAAGTCTTAAGGAAATTTTCCACCTCCTCTGTGAGTAACACCGATTTTCCAGCTCCAGTCTAGGCTGACTGTCACTCTTGTTTTGGGGGATCTGAACAACTCATTTCGGTTGACTGAATGCAGCGCCATGGAGACGAGCTGGACCGAACAGACTCGCTTCTGTTTGCCATTTACAGGTCTGCAGCATGACAGTTGCACGTTGGGACGTCCGTCTTCCCGATGTATCTGTCCCTACATTTGACGTTTGCTGATCTAAACTGTGCAAGAAGGAAGGAATTGGATCATATTGCTCTCCACAGTCTAATAGACGATTAACGGCTTAGCGTGCCTGCAGGGCTGCAGATTCTCTGTTACTTCTCCCGCAGCCTTACAGTTGACAATATAACCAGTTGGTCTGGAGCCGCTGTTTCTGCTATTCGTAGTGGATTTGAACGCATCGTGAAGCACGGTGCGGAAACATTACGTAACAGAGTGCGTTTGACATGACCATGTATGTGAGCATGGGAAACCTGAGACTCCTCACACATGTGCAGCTCCTGTCAGCTGGGTGGGGCCCCAGGCATGCACTTGAACTCTTGACTGTTCAGCAAAACAACTGTTCTGAGAGCAGCAATTATAGCGTCGGGAGTTGTCGCTGTGATTGTAAATTCCTGAATTATGGGATAATTATTATATCTGTCAAAGATAGAAGTTGACTCAGAAGGGAAAACGCTGTGAATAATTGATGGTTTTTGGTTTATCAGTGTAGTAGGCTACCTAGTGGTAACAATCTGTTCCCACTAATTACTTTTAGCTCTCTCAAGTTTATAGTACAATCCACAAGTGACACGGTACTGTATAGGGTAAGAAAACTGTCAAAAATTAAAACTTGGAAAGCATCTGCATGCATCGGGTTCAATTTAAATCTCTCTATATAACAGATTTATACATTTCTGTACATGAATTGGACATGTGTGTAATGCAAAGTGCCTTAACATGAAATGTATTGTAGTGGTAAAAGCACGTTATTAACAAGTCATTAAATGTCCAAACTGCACACATTTATGGATCGTTCCCATTAGTTTTACAATGCCAACTTAGGTGTATATACTAATAGACAATCAACAAGAAGTAGTGTATAAGAGCTTAAACCCTAAATGTACATATTGAGAGCGTAAGAAAATCTTGTTTTAAAAAGATTGTGAACTCATGTAAAACTATGAAGTCATTCAGTTTTTCCAGCATTGCAGTAACACCAGATCTAACAAATATTTTTTTTCTCGTTACAGCATTATTACCAGAATAAGCTCAAACTAGCCATTATTGGTCAAAGCCTTTTTGGCCAAGAGGTGTACAGCAACCTGAGGAAGCAGGGTCACAAGGTTGTGGGTGTGTTCACAGTTCCTGACAAAGATGGCAAGGCTGACCCCCTGGGTAAGTTAGCTGATTAACTGCTGGGTTTTTGTCCTATTTTTGTCCCGTTTTTTTTTGTTTTGTTTTTTTTTGTGCGTGTGTTTTTAATCTCTAAAAAATATTTATAGTTAGGCTGTGTAAAAATGATCTTAAGGTGTATAAAAACAGTTTTAGGCTTGCTTATTTCGGAAATTAAACATAACAGCTTTGATATTAATGATCAAAGTTGACAAGATTTGCCACAACAACAAAAAAATGAAGAAAAAGCCAAAATATGTTCAAACCTGTTGTAAATATTATGCTTCACATGTGAAAAAAAAAGTTTTAGGTTGTGGAAATGCTCACTCCATGCAGCAGTATTAGAAACCGATTTCTCCTGTTTTTCTCTTTTGTGTCTCATTAAGAGGTAGATGTAGATCCACTGCAGACTTATACCAACAGTAGTTTATTTTTCTCTGTCTGCAACTTTGCATGCACATCCACAGGTATTGATGGAGACAGTTTCCTTTGACACTTCTCCGTTATTGCAAAACAGTTACCCACCAGGACAGCAATGGGTGCAGTGGGTGCAGACATTTTCTGGCGAGTCTGCTTATCATTGCAGTGACATCTCCAGTTGACAACGATTTATTTACTTCAGCTTGTAAACACACATTTGCTCAGGGAGCAATGGCCGACAGAGAGCGAGTTTTGATTGAGTTGGAAAGCTTTTCACTAGAAGCTATAATGTAATAGGGCATGTAAACAAACACAGCAGTGTGTTTTGCTGTTCTGTACACCTTCTGATGTTCAAAATCCCCAAAAGACCAAATTTGATAATCTAGCCTTGGAATATAAAGCATTTACTGCCCAAAAGCTGCATTAACTAAGGATTGCATCAAATTTAGAGCATCGTTCTGGTGAAATGATCTGGGGCTGATGTTGGGCTGACCAATCACAGGCATGTGCTTTGGGTTACTTCAACTTGCCACAACTGGGGCTGATGAATTAAGAAATCACTTAAAGCAAACCTCCTTCACTACATGAAGATGGCGAAAAGAACAGGAATACATCACCAGTCTAAAGAAATTAAGGGCTAGGTAAAAGACAGTCACTGACATCAATCTGAAGAGATGTATAACCATTTCAAAAGCTTCAGGGCTCACACAACTACACTAAGAGTCATTGTCCACAAATGAAGATAACATGGAACAGGACTAGGGTTTGGTGAACTTGTCCTGTGAGTGACGAGTCTGCTAAGATTACTCTAAGAACACATCAACAACCCTCCTAGGAGGTCACAAAAGAACCCTGAACAACATATAAACCACTGAAGGCCTCCTATGCCTGAATTAGGGTCAGTGTTCCTTATTCACTCATAAGAAAGAAACTGGGCAAAAATGGTATCCATGGGAGAGTTCCATTGTAAAAACCTAGGAATACAAAAGACCCGTCTCACATTGGCCCCACCTTATCAGAAAACGAATATCATAAGAACATACCATCATACAAACAGTGAAACACAGTGGTGGTAGTATGATGGTATGGGGCATTTTTGTCATAAACATTCCACTAGGCTTGTAATTAGTTGATAGGTTTAGAAGTGGCTGTGGCACATAGCTGAACTTTTCCATTTGAGCTGTTCCATGATATCTCCGAGCAGCTTGTTGTGAGAACTAGGTTGGGTTTGTTTCCAGCGTCATCATTCGCCCCAAATACTCACGTGATTGGATTAGCTACTAGATAACATTTTGTGACATCAGACCACATTTTAAATGTAAAACTTCAAAAGACAAAATATTTCAGTGTTAACCAGAAAATGTTTCCAACTGCAAATCAGAGCCTAACCTTAGACAAGTTGGAAAGCTTAAGGAGAATGACCAGAGGGACACTATTAGTCTGTTTTCATTCAAATGTTTTTGAAAACGCATGATTCTGGGAGAACCCTCGTTTAGTGTTAAGTTTGTTGGTTCTGGATCTCAGCTGTGGGTCACCAGTGGTCGGTGCTGTGGCTGAGGTAGATGTGTGGTGAATGTACTGTGCACCCGGACAAAGACATGCCTTTATCCTGTGTTAGCTGAGGCAGAGTGGCTCCACTGTCCATTATGGAAGAGGCTCTGTCTGGCTTACGGATATAATTCTTATATGAAAAGCCAATTCAATATTTTCAATATAGCATCAGCAAGCTAAAGTCTTCAACATCTTAAATTTGGTTCAAGTGACAAATATCCCAGAAGTATTTGAACAGAGTTTGGATTTTGCCTGTCTTACTGGTTTCTGTTTATCCACTGGTTTGAGAGTTTTCAGGTCTGGTGGTGGACTCCTTTGGTTTCTGTAATAAAGTATAAACTTTTTTTTTTTTTTTTTTCTTACTGGCCTAGTTTCTGCCTCCTGTCAGGTTTGTCGCACACTTATGTATTTATGAATAGAGCAGTCAGATCTGGTTATAAGTGGTATAAAAGCTTATCTAAATTATGTTTGACTGGCTGGAACTGCTATTTAGGGCTGCTGGTTACTCTTTATGAAGAGCAATAAATCATGTCCGTTTCCTCATGATGGAACCTTTTGAAACCTCTCCAAACACAGTGAAAATTAATGAAAATTACGCACTTTAATGAAAAGTCTGTTTAGAAAGTACAATTAAGTACAAAGAAAGTGATTATTTTATACTAAAAAAAATTTGTAATGGTTGAAGATCTTGTGAACCAAGATTCTGCAGGGGTTCAACATTCTTTGAACATTAAGACAAGGGGAAGAGCAGTGTTTTTTTCTTTTGGGAAGGTTTTTTGTTCTAGTTGTGAAACAGTGCAGACATCTTTATCACTGCAGAGTTGCTGAGGGGGACATGGGAGTTTTGTTTTTTGTTCTTTGTTTTTTCGGTCTAGCCCTGAGATGTTTTAGGGAGGTTGTTGCAGGGGTATTTGGCGCTAAGGACGCTTTTAAGATTCATCAAGGCCTTGTAACAAAGGACATGTCTGTGTCCATTTTCGTGGCACAAACTCTAGCTTGCTCCCAGTCACTAATCCTTTTTGGGGTTTTCATGGTCAAATACAGGTCCACCAAATCTAAGGCCATCATCCTAAACAAGAAAGATATTGAGTGCTCCCTTTAGGTCTGGGGTCAGTTTCTGCCTTAAGGAGAGGTTTTGTATATCTTGATGACTTCTTCACAAGATCTCCTTCACTAAAAAGGTGATTTATAGACAGTTTGAAGCTTCCTCTTAATGTGGGGTACTGCTCCATAATAATCACCCATACATAAAATTCATTATTTTTAGCATTTCCAGCAATTGGCTATGAAAAACATTGTGTATCGATCCCTATCTGTGTATTTGGAAGAATCTTTTAAAGTTACAACAAATCTTAATAAAAACTCTAGAACATCAAATATTTTCCTGCATCTTCAGAGTCAGATTCCCCAAATACTAATCTGTCTAATCTTCAATCCCACCCCCCAAAGCTGTGGCAGCGGAGAAGGATGGAACGCCGGTGTTCAAATTTCCAAGGTGGCGCCTCAAAGGACAGCCTATCTCAGACGTGGTGGATGCATATAAATCAGTGGGCGCGGAGCTCAACGTCATGCCCTTCTGTTCCCAGTTCATCCCCATGAATGTAATCGACCATCCCAAGCACGGCTCCATCATCTACCACCCATCCATCTTACCCCTGCACAGAGGAGCTTCTGCGATCAACTGGTGAGCAAGATGATCAGATCAAAGATAATGGCTGTTTTAATGAGATTCTGGTTCTGTTCAGACCTACAGTCTTCTTTGGTGCTGAACTGTAATTGTACAAACCCCCACTCCTTAAGTAGCAGCAGTTCCAAGCTGCTACTTATCTCTCCCTGTCTGTTTGCCATCGTAGTTTTACCTTAATGTGTATATTTGAACAACTCCTGCTTGTTTTTACCTCCTAGTCCTTTATATTCCCTAAAAACAAGAACATTTTCTTAAAACTCACTTTTTCTGCCTCCCAACCTTTAACTTTTATAAAGCCTGATAGAATACCAAAACTGTAATCTTTTTATCTTTCTTGGAATGATAGGCAAAAGGACAGGATCCTGTAGTATCAGTGCCACAAAGCTTTAAGCACAATGAATTTATGATGCTCATCTTTACATTTTTTTCCTATAGTTTCTGGAAGTTTTGGAGCTGGACTCTGGGTGTTTAGTTCATGGAAGACATAATACGTCAAGTTAAATAACATCAGCATATTTCTATATAAATGATTTGTTGTTTTATGAAACAAGTGTAGTATTCACTTTCTACAGCACTGGTGCAGAAAATGCCTTTTAAACGTAATCAAACTCCTTGAATTGTTTACCATTTTCAGGATGTTTTATTGGGATTTTTTGTGATACAACTACACAAACTAAAATTAATGTAGCTTTCATCAAATTCATTTGATTACAGCTTTAACAATACGAGAAGTTTTACTGTAATGTCTAAACTGAGGACAATCTTGGACTAGTAGTGTTCAGTTCTGTTGTTTGGCTACTCCTGTTTAAAGGCCTTGAAGCAATTGAGAATGAAGGTTTTTGTCCACTTCAGCTCAAGGCTGTTTGTAAAACTCAGTTTTATTCATAAAGTGTAAAATGGAGCATAGAAAGACTGGAATAAAGCTAATGGACTTGGCTTTAGAAACTATCTTAGCTCATTCCAAAGTATCAGATTGTTAAACTACTTAAGCTAACAGCTTTCATTTGCTACTCTCAACTTACATAGGCGATTATTTTTTCTCATTTTCAATTAGATAATTTAATTCATTTCACCTCTAAAAATACAGTAAATAACACTGACTAATGAAAGATATCTTACAAAGTACTTTGACTAGGTCAGTTCTTCAATGACAACTTGTCACATGTTCTGCTCGCATTAAATACAATGAGACATTTTGAGACAAGTACTAACAACGCACTGAAAAGGTTGAGCTGTGCTAAAGGAAAGTAAATGGAAACCCAAACATTTTTATTTAGTATAAGAATTAAGCAATGCGCCTTGCTAAGTATTTGCACGCCTTGATCTTTTTCACATTCTTTCACATGGAGTTTTTTACCTGGCAATCCAAAACAAAGTAGCGACCAATTGACAAGTTAAAAGAAAAAGATACAACTGTATTAATGCTACTAATGTTTTAATTTGTAGGACAACATTTTACTGCCATTACAGCTGCAGGTCTTGGGCAATTTTTTTCGTCTAGTGGCTCAAGTTCTGCATTGTCTGGATGAAGAACATCGGTGAACATCAGTTTTCGACTTCTTACATCTTCCCACATTGACCTTCATCTAGACTTATGCATTGTCCCGTCAACTTTGACCAGCTACCATGCTGTTCCTGAAGTAAAGCACCCCCAGCCGATGATATATTAAGTGACATTAAATATCTCTGGTTCTTAGAGGATGTGCTGTGATAGCTTTTGTTTTTACTTCTAGGCTTCTATGCAAAAATATTTTTACAAGATGCTGTATGAGTCATGTGACTGATTTGTTATTTTGAGCCAGTGTGTCTCCTGGAAGTTCAAACTGTCTTGTTAGGTTTTCATAACCCTCATAAACCTTTGCATGTCCCTAGGACCCTTATTCACGGTGACAAAAAAGCTGGCTTCTCTGTGTTCTGGGCTGACGATGGACTGGACACGGGCCCCATCCTGCTGCAGAGGGAATGCGCCGTCGAGCCAAATGACACAGTGGACACGCTGTACAACCGCTTTCTCTTCCCAGAGGGCATCAAAGCCATGGTAACCAAGTGGAATTTCAGCAGAACCCTTTTCATGAACTTTTACAGAGACATATACTACAAGCTGTGGCTTCTTGTGTTTAAGGTGGAGGCGGTGCAGCTCATTGCTGATGGGAAGGCCCCTCGAATCCCCCAGAAAGAAGAAGGAGCGAGTTACGAGGGCATCCAGAAGAAATCCAATTCCAGGGTGAGACGTCTGATGCAAAACAGAGGTTTCATATCAGCAGTTGGGCAAACGGTGCAGTTACGGTTAAAAATAAATAGCATCACCCATCTATAACATGCTGCTTCTGTATTGAGAAAAATCTATTCTATACATATTTTTGTATGTAATTTTTCCATCAAACACTAAAGCAACTCATAAATCCCGCAAGAAAGCTTTACTTATCAGGTTCAAGCTGTTGGCCAGCTGCTCAATGAAATAACAGCCTCATTCAGCGAGCCCAATGGAAATTTACTGTTACATGGCTCACATAACTGAGTGAGCGAGCAGCTCCTGACTGGTTCTTGCTAGTTTTTTTTCTATAAGTGCAGGAGCAGAGGTGGAGCTGATCTCAACTATTTTCTGATTTGTCTCCAAGCGCCACGTTTGCTGGCAGCCTGCTCCACAGTTCTATTCTTAGCCAAGAAGCTGATCTTCAAATATCATTTTTTTTTTTTCAAGGTTGTTTTGGCTTCCTCGTCACTCGGGTCCTCATTCTGAAAATAAATGTGAGCACTCAGCAGTGTTCACACCCGCCTCTCCCTGTGTCTCCCAGGTTGACTGGGCCCAGCCAGCTGAAGCCATCCACAACTGGATCCGCGGCCATGACAAAGTCCCCGGAGCTTGGACTGTCATTGATGGTCAGGTGTGTTTCCTGGAACTCGTGTGGAATAAAAAAGAAAAGAAAACAGCAACAGCAACAATAGCTGTTCAATAAAGGCTGAGGCGCATTCAGCTATTTTGCTCATGTAACTGGTTTATGCAAAAAGTGCATTCCAAAAGTATGCAAACCCTTTGATTTAGTGTGATTAATTGGGATTTTATGGGATGGACCAACTACCCCCCGCTTCTAACAGGTTTTATTTTAGGATTGTCCTCACTATCACTATTGCTTTTCACATCAACACCACTATGAATTTGCACTGGGCGACGTGGCTTAAAAATAAGATCTTAGACTTTTTCATATCAAATCTGGTTTCGATTGAGTTTCTCTTAATTGCTTTTCTTACAAAGAAATAAAAAATGACAGAACATATTTTTCTTTATTTCCATCATCCATTGTTGAAGATGTCTAGAATTCAAAGTACAATTTAATACAAGCTGTAAAACAAGATGAAGACCCCCGGCGGACTTATATCGCTCTGAACTCAGTATTGGATTGATGAACAAACAAAAAATCCAGATTTTCTAAGAAATAACATTTTCAAACACAGCAAAATCAAGCAGTTGATCAAATTGCTTCATCCAACAGCCCAATGTTTTACAGTGTGTTTAGTGTTAAGAGGAGTGTTCGCTCTCAGCCACGAATAACATAAGATGGGTTTTGCAGCAAGTGGTCAGAGGTGTGAATACTAATCTGTCATAACGACAGACGGCCTTCAGATTTTTATGTCACTGGGTTTTCAGGTAATGCAACCCCTTTTTTTAACAATAACTTTATTTTTGCCAGTCTTCTATGAAGCCCAAATTTATGGAGTTTAAATAGACATATTAAATCGCACCGCACTTTTTAGATTTCATTTTTAAAACACACTTATGTACAACTTTGTATTGGTCTATCACATAAAATCCCACACTGAAGTTAGTGGAGATTGAAAAGTTTCATATGGTGTGAATAGTTCAACAAAGCGCTGGATCTGTTCAAAGTGCTAACCTGTGTGCCCTTCCCCAGCCTGTGACCCTTTATGGCTCATCCATGTTGGGGGGGTCGGTACCTGCTGGTCAAGCCCTGGAAATCGAGGGGGCTTCCCAACCTGGCCTCGTCACAAAGAATGGGCTGGTCCTGTACGGAACTGATGGGAAAGCTGTGAGTTTCCCTTCCTTACTACAAACCATGCATGCAAAGCAAACAGGAGCAGAGTCTGTTATGCAAATAAATTCCAGCTTGTGCCAGCATGACCTCTATGCCGTGTTTTCACCTCTCTATCGTTTGATCCACAGCTGCTGGTGAAGAATCTGCAGTTTGAAGATGGAAAAATGATCCCTGCTTCCAAGTACTTCTCCTCAGGAGAAAGCTCCAGCGTGGAACTGAATGACGATGAGAAGAAGATGGCGGAGGAAATCAGGGCGAGTGCAATACGTGGTTAGGTTATTACTATAACTTTATTTGTGTCATAGACAGAAGAAAAAAACAAATTTGTTTAATATTTACCTATAGAACATCTGGAAGGGCATCCTCAGCAATGTAGCAGCGATTGAGGACACAACGGATTTCTTCAAGTCCGGAGCAGCTTCCATGGATGTTGTTAGGTGAGAGATTACCAGTGTTGGCCTGGAATCTATCAGATGTTCTCATACAGCTTAGAGTTTCAATAGATTTGGATTTTTTTTTTATTCAAATTGGAATGTCCTGCTCTGGTAAAGGTTTAAAATCAAAAGCAAGCAACCTTAGTGAAGGAGAGGCACAGCTACAGTTTGAATTAATTAAGGAAACTTGTATTATTCTCAAAAGGTAAGCTGATGATTTCAGGTAGAGAAGCAGAAAGAAAAGATCTATTATTTTTGATGGGAATGTCAAACTTGTATTTATCTTAAGCAAAAAATTACAATATTAACGGCTTGCAAGAAATTCCACAACTTTTCTAAATTGGAAACTTTCCATGCAGATTTATGGGAATGAAGTAGAATCTATGGAAATAAACTGAGATAAACTTAGAATTTCAAACACTAAAACTGAGGAAACATTAAATTTAATAATAAACCTGACTAAAACTGGATTTTATTCAAGTCTTAGCATTTCCTTGGTATTCCTGAATGATATCCAAGCATTGTGGGTTCTTCCATTACAAGCACCAAATATTTTTCATATCTCCGGAGTCACATATATGAGCCCTGAACCAAATGTGAACTAAAAGTGGAGTTGATTATATTTGGTGAATATATTGGATGTATTACAGTTTAAATTGCAAATATCACTGATATGCCATTTATAGAACAATTATTTCATGTATTTTTGAAGTCAATAGTTTGTTAAATTTAATTTCCATTAATTTCAAATAGTTTTAATTTCCATTGGAAAGTTTCCAATGTGGAATGTTAAAAAAACGAAAAGCAATCAAAGGGTTCTCTTTTTGCTTATTGGCCAGTGTCTAGAAAAAACAGGCTACTTATGAAAGTCATAGATTATTTATTAGAAATATCTAGGAAATGATCGGCTTAAAAAAATAGATTTATAAGTTGCTTCATTATGTTTATTTTAAACTTAATGAATCCCAGTAGTATGCCTAGTCGTTTTGATTTAATTAGAGGGATCAATAATTGTCATAAAAACTCTTAGGTTGTTTTTTTTTCCCAACTGAATAAATGGAATAAAATTAAAAGATGGATTTCTCTCTTATTTTCCATATAGGATTAATTTGAAGGCTTTTCACGTATTGAGATGACATCTGTTGTGAATTGGCGCTTTATAACTTTAAAGGAACTGAATTTAATATTTTTACCAATAGCGGCAGCAAATATTTCCACATTTGTATCCCCATAATTTTTCCAAAGAAAAGCCTCTTCTCTCTAATCTCTATTTCTACTTTTGGATGAAGACAATTGATCCAAAATTAAAAAGTATAAAGAAAAAATAATATTTCCAATACTCTGCAATATATCTGTATCACACTGACAGATTGTAGTAATTATTTTACATATTGGTATCTCTCCAAAAAGTAAAACTGGACTTATTGCATATTTAATTGGCTATCAGACATGACGGCAAAGTTAATATCGGAAATAGGTATTGGCCCAAATTTTCATATCGGTGCATCTGTATTTCCTTACCTTAATATCCTGTGGAAAATTTCCAAAGTAATTAAATAGCAGCCTCTCTAGTTAGTGGATGGCTGTAGGAAGTGCAACGACTTAGCAAACGTAGACAAGTAGTGATTGCCAAAGTAGTTACATTGCAACCAAAAACATTAATGTATGACATATATATTGCCCACCTTCCAGTTCCTTGAAGATTAGCATCTTGAGAGCATAATGCTGCCACCACCAAGTTCCACTGTAGGGAAAATGTGTTCAGGGTGATTCCAGTATTCGTTTTCTATGTTTTGCATGTCGGCAAAACATTTCAGTTTTGGTCTCATGTGACCTGAGCATCTTACGTTACACGTTTGCTCTTTCCCTTTTAATCCTTTTGACAGAAGGTCAACAGGACTTTTTGAAAAGCACAACTTATAGCAGTCAGTTCAGTTTAATTTGTTTATTTCTGTTGCAGCAATTCACAACTAATACCACCTCAGGCCATTTTACAAAAATAAATTTGGCTGATTAACAGGGTGGGTGAACTGTAGTCATCTGAACAGGGTGTTTTTAAAGCAGGCAAATATGTAAAACATGCATGGCAATGGGCTTTATTGATATAACATTTGTGAATGGCAGGGAAATTATAAGCGGATCTAAATAAAACAACATTTCTATAAACTATCATAATAAAGCTTCATTGAAGTAAATGTAACTTTCGGAAGTATTGTCTGAGCTTACTAACCAGCAGGGCTAATAAGGTGGTGTCACTTCCCCTTGCAGGTTAGTAGAGGAGGTGAAGCAGAAGTGTGCAGGCGTCCAGCTGCAAAACGAGGACGTGTACATGGCTACCACCTTCCAGGACTTCATTCAGATGTTTGTCCGCAAGCTTCGAGGGGAGGACCAGGAAGAGGAGCTGGTCGTGGACTATGTGAGCCTGAATTAAGCGGAATTAAGCGACAGTCTGGTAGAAAGGTGAAACCTTTATCTGTCTGTTTTTTGTTTTTTTCCTTATTTGCCTATCTAGGCAACCAAAGAAGTGAACAACATGACAGTGAATATGCCTTATCAGTGTTTTATTGATGGCAAGTTTGAGGATGCAGAAAACGGCAAGACATACAACACCATTAATCCTACAGACGGATCTGTAAGTCCATCCATCCATCCATCCATCCATCCTGATTTATTCCTGATTTAGCACATTACCAAATTTTACCCGGCCAACCATTTTTCTTGCAGGTGATCTGTAAGGTGTCGTACGCCTCTGTCGGAGACGTGGATCGGGCTGTAGCTGCTGCCAAAGAAGCTTTTGTCAATGGACCATGGGGCAAGATGAACCCCAGAGATAAAGGAAGTCTGCTCTATAAGTAAGTAGCTCTTCCTAGTGGATTACAGAGGGACACTTTGTGCAGAAACATTCTTGTGTTGCAGATTCTTCTTGGCTTTTTCTTTTGGCTTCTCTTCTTTTTTTGCCTCAGCAAGGAGCTATCCCGCATGTTTCTAAATGCAAATGTACATCTCTGTGTACCATTTTACGTTTATACCCATGCTTTCTACCTGTTCACATATACCCTCAGTTCAGGATAATAACCAGTAATCAAATACTTTTCCCTTCGCAGACTACTAGAGTATTTAAGATTTTTGTGAAGTTAAGCGATTAAATAACAGATAAATTTATAGAGCTGTGCCTCAATGCACCAAAGAAAATCCAGGACAGAGATATGTATAAGCCAAATCAAACTAAAAGGAAATACAGCGTATCTAAAACTACTCCTTCAAAAAGCAGATTATAGCTCACCGTTGTTTTTCTTTGTCATTTATTTCTAGACATCTGAAAATGTAAAGTCCAATATTAAACAATGTAAAAAGAGAGCAGGATGTAGATTTTTAAGACTACAATAATGGTAGCTATACAAGTTTTACTTTATATTCAAAATAAATTGTCCTCAATGCTCCCATGCTATCATCAAGCTAACACAGTAGCCTGTGTAAAATAATAAAACATGGTCAAAATAAATGTGAAAACAATAAATAATTGACATATCACCTAAACACTTATAGCGGCTTTGGGAGGTTCTTATTAAATCTGTCCAGTAATATGACCTAATATAACAAGCTAACGTTAGCATTAGCTGAATGCTAATTGCAACAACAGCAATTTCACATGTTGGAGTCCGATTCCTAACGTTGCAAGTCCAAGTGTAAGTCATTGAGTAAAGTCACAAGTCCCTTAAACTCTACTGAAGCAAAGAGCAGAGCTCAAATACAGGAGTCGAGTAATTCATCTCTGGAACATATTACCACTAGCGTGTTAGCAATTAGTAAAACAGTTTAAACTGTCTTTAGCATGTTACAATTAGCCTATATCTAGAATAATTCAACAGTCAACTCCAGTTAGCTTTTTGGGAAAAAATGTTAAACAAGTATAATAATAAAACTAGTTATACAAGAATTGTATCTAAATTTAACTGTAAATTCTGCTCTCATTGGCTACTTGAGTCTGAATATTTTTCAACCCCCTGAACAGAATTGTTCATAAAAGCACACAATGATGTGGTCTCATACACACATTATGCATCCGCTTTAGATGGAACACCTCAAATAGCTGGATCTTTGACGATTATATTTTAATGCCTGTTAGAAATATGTCTTCAAAACTTCAGAGAAGAGACCTTTGACTTGCACAAGCTAGAATACAGGAATAAATAAATTGTTTTAAAAAACTTGTTCCGAGGTGGGTAGAGTAGCTAAATATTGTACTTAACAGTAGCACTTGCTCAACATATTTTTGTTTAAGTAAAAGTACTTAGTAGTAATCCAAAGAATTACCCAAGCAAGCGAGTAATTTCAAAAGTTCTAAATGCTTGTCATAGAACCATTAAATAATCTCAAGATAGCGGTTGTAATCAAAGATGGCATTTGGGGTTTTATTTCTTCTAATAATATTACTTGTATTGAGCCATTTAAATTGTTCAAAAAGCCGCTTTCTATATTTTGCAAACGCAAAAAAGTGTTAGCTAATAGTAAGCCATAATTGTTCAAAAGATCACCATTTCCAAAGCTAGTCACGGTGGGTATATCTGTGCTCAGTAAAACCTAAACAAAAGATTTAATGTCCCAAGACAGACAGAATCTGACTTTTCTAAACGATAAAACAGTGCAAATGTCTCCTTTCAGTAACAACTTCTACACCGAAGCGAGTTTTCACCAGTGACCAGTAGCACGTACAGTGGGGCAAAAAAGTATTTAGTCAGCCACCGATTGTGCAAGTTCTCCCACTTAAAATGATGACAGAGGTCAGTAATTTTCATCATAGGTACACTTCAACTGTGAGAGACAGAATTTGGAAAAAAAATCCAGGAATTCACATTGTAGGATTTCTAAAGAATTTATTTGTAAATTATGGTGGAAAATAAGTATTTGGTCACTTCAAACAAGGAAGATCTCTGGCTCTCACAGACCTGTAACTTCTTCTTTAAGAAGCTCTTCTGTCCTCCACTCGTTACCTGTATTAATGGCACCTGTTTGAACTCGTTATCTGTGTAAAAGACACCTGTCCACAGCCTCAAACAGTCAGACTCCAAACTCCACTATGGCCAAGACCAAAGAGCTTTCGAAGGACACCAGGAAAAGAATTGTAGACCTGCACCTGACTGGGAAGAGTGAATCTATAATAGGCAAGCAGCTCGGTGTGAAAAAATCAACTGTGGGAGCAATTATCAAAAACTGGAAGACATACAAGACCACTGATAATCTCCCTCGATCTGGGGCTCCATGCAAGATCTCATCCCGTGGGGTCAAAATGATCATGAGAACGGTGAGCAAAAATAAATAAGTAAGAAGCATTTGAAAGTCTTGGAGTGGCCTAGCCAGTCTCCAGACCTCAACCCCATAGAAAATCTGTGGAGAGAGTTGAAAGTCCGTGTTGCTCGGCGACAGCCCCAAAACATCACTGCTCTCGAGAAGATCTGCATGGAGGAATGGGCCAAAATACCAGCTACTGTGTGTGCAAACCTGATAAAGAGCTATAGTAATCGTTTGACCTCTGTTATTGCCAACAAAGGTTATATTACAAAGTATTGAGTTGAATTTTAGTTATTGACCAAATACTTATTTTCCACCATAATTAACAAATAAATTCTTAAAAAATCCTACAATGTGAATTCCTGGATTTTTTTTTTTCAAATTCTGTCTCTCACAGTTGAAGTTGATGAAAATTAATGACCTCTGTCATCATTTTAAGTGGGAGAACTTGCACAATCGGTGGCTGACTAAATACTTTTTTCCCCCACTGTATTTCCAGCACATTCAGTTATCAGAAAAATATAAAAAAATTTGTTTTTGGCTGGCCAGTCAGCAATCTGAACCAATCAGAGCTGAACAACCGAGTCCGGTCACCAGTAAATTTATCTATGTGAATTTCCATAAAACCTTATCCAAGATATGAATACTGATGTATTTTTTTGGTTATAAAGGCACCTTAACAATACCCTACCTCTGACCTTCCCTTCAGGCTTGCAGACTTGATGGAAGAACACCAGGAGGAGTTGGCCACTATTGAGTCCATTGACTCAGGAGCAGTTTATACGCTCGCCCTCAAGACACATGTGGGCATGTCCATTCAGACGTTCCGCTACTTTGCGGGCTGGTGCGACAAAATCCAGGCAAGGTTAACCCCATGATGGGCACGCTATTTTTGTCTCAGACTAAAAGAAATACATTGGTGGAATTTTGTTTTTATGCAGGGAAAGACGATCCCTATCAACCAAGCTAGACCCAACCGGAACCTGACCTTCACCAAGAAAGAACCTCTGGGGTAAACTCTGCACCAGCTCAGTACTGACTTGGTTTCTGTTCACCACATGTTGTTAAATTCAATGTACTTTTATGGAACCAATTCACAGCACAGGTCATTACAAGGCGCTTAAAAGTCATTTCAATTTAGTCTTACATACATTAAAATCAGTTTTAAAGTTTTTATCTAATTAATACCAGCAGATTGCATTGAGTCATTGACTTGCAGAATTTACTCCTCTTGGACCAACATATAGCAACAGTAGACAGTCACCTGCATTCTTTTGTTTCTGTTATACTTCTATGTTTAAAAAAAGCTTCTCCCTGTTTTAAATGTATTTTACTGCGTTTCTTTTTCTCTATGGCAGAGTTTGTGCCATAGTTATTCCATGGAACTACCCTCTCATGATGCTGGCCTGGAAGAGCGCAGCATGTCTAGCAGCTGGAAACACACTGGTCCTTAAACCTGCACAGGTGGGGATATTTTATACTCTGGATTCTTTCCTGTTTCAGTTTCAGAAAGGCAGACTCAAATAATAAAAGATTACACAGACCCTTATGAGCCAAAGCTGAAATTCTAATTGCGGAGCATTTTAGTGATTCTTCCCTCTGTTTCCAGGTAACTCCTTTGACCGCTCTGAAGTTTGCGGAGCTTTCTGTAAAAGCTGGAATCCCAAAAGGAGTCATCAATATATTGCCGGGCTCAGGTACAACAGAATACATTAAATGAAGGGCTGTCCTTGTTTTTCTTGTCTTCTCTCCCTGTGTGACTGTTTTAATCTCCTCTAGGTGGTATGGTGGGACAACGACTCTCCGACCATCCGGACATTCGCAAGCTGGGCTTCACTGGCTCCACCCCGATCGGCAAACAGATCATGAAAAGGTAAAAGATTTCTTTTTGTCTCACTGGTTCTACATGATCATTGCCTTCCTCACACGGTTTCTCTGTACTGTTCCTCCCTGCAGCTGTGCGCTCAGTAACCTGAAGAAGGTCTCTCTGGAGCTGGGAGGAAAATCACCCCTCATCATCTTCAGCGACTGTGATATGGACAAGGCTGTTCGCATGGTGAGAGAACATGCCTCTGGAAAAGTTGCTCTTTGGTTTGCTAGTTAGCAGCTTTTTAGCATAGGTGGGTTACTATGCAGTGCAGAACAATATGGAATTTCTCTTCCTTCTTTTTGTCTTTCAGTATTTGTGTTCCACCCCCATTTCTTCCTTCTGTACCTTTTTCTTTCTCAGGAGTCATTGATTCTGTCCATTCCCAATGTAGAAATATCCATGAACGTTTTTAATTTCTATGTTAAGATTGAGGCATCTGAAAACCTACTGACATGGTGGTTCAGGAGGTAGGAGTTCATCCCGTAGCAGGAATTTCTGCCCCGCCTAACTCAATTGTTGTGTCTTTTTGCAAGACACTTCTCCCACCTTGCCTATTATCCATCCATCCATCCATCATCTTCCGCTTGTCCGGGGTCGGGTCGCGGGGGCAGTAGCCTAAGCAGAGAGGCCCAGATTTCCCTCTCCCCGGCTACTTGGGCCAGCTCCTCGGGAGGAATCCCGAGGCGTTCCCAGGCCAGCTGAGCGACATAATCCCTCCAGCGGGTCCTGGGTCTTCCCCTGGGTCTCCTCCCAGTGGGACGTGCCCAGAACACCTCACCAGGGAGGCGTCCAGGAGGCATCCTGACCAGATGCCCGAGCCAACTCAACTGGCTCCTCTCGATGTGGAGGAGCAGCGGCTCTACTCTGAGCCCCCTCCGGATGACCGAGCTTCTCACCCTATCTCTAAGGGAGAGCCCAGCCACCCTACGGAGGAAACTCATTTCAGCCGCCTGTATCCGCAATCTCGGTCTTTCGGTCACCACCCAGCGTTCGTGACCATAGGTGGGGTAGGAACGTAGATCGACCGGTAAATTGAGAGCTTTGCCTTTCGGCTCAGCTCTCTCTTCACCACGACAGACCGGTACAGCGCCCACATAACTGCAGATGCCTTACCAATCCGTCCATCGATCTCCCGGTCCATTTTTCCCTCATTCGTGAACAAGACCCCCAGATACCTAAACTCCCCCACTTGAGGAAGGACCTCATCCCCGGACCGGAGAAGGCACTCTACCCTTTTCCGGCTCAAGACCATGGTCTCGGATTTGGAGGTGCTGATCCAATACAATAGTCCAGCTTCACACTCGGCTGCGAACCGCTCCAACGAGAGCTGTAGATCACGTTCAGATGAAGCCAACAAGACCACATCATCTGCCAAAAGCAGAGACCTGATCCTGAGGTCACCAAAACGGATCGCCTCAACATCTTGGCTGCGCCTAGAAATCCTGTCCATAAACGTTATGAACAGGACCGGTGACAAAGCGCAACCTTGGCGGAGTCCAGCTCTCACTGGAAATGAGCCCGACTTACTGCCGGCAATGCGAACCAGACTCTGACACGTTTATATAGGGACCTAACAGCCCGTATCAAAGGGCCTGGTACCCCATGCTCCCGGAGTACCCCCCCACAGGACACCCCGAGGTACACGGTCGAACGCCTTCTCCAAGTCCACAAAGCACATCTAGACTGGTTGGGCGAACTCCCACGCACCCTCCAGGACCCTGCCGAGGGTGTAGAGCTGGTCCAGTGTTCCACGGCCAGGACAAAAACCGCATTGTTCCTCCTGAATCCGAGGTTCGGACCCTCCGCTCCAGAACCCCCGAATAGACCTTACCAGGGAGGCTCAGAAGTGTGATGCCCCTATAGTTGGAACATACTCTGTGGTCCCCCTTTTTAAAGAGGGGGACCACCACCCCGGTCTGCCAATCCAAGGGAACTGCCCCCGATGTCCACGCAATATTGCAGAGCCACGTCAACCAACACAGCCCTACAACATCCAGAGCCTTGAGGAACTCCGGCCGAATCTCATCCACCCCTGGTGCCTTGGCACCAAGGAGCTTTTTAACAACCTCGGTGACTTCAGCACCAGAGATTGGAGAGCCCGTCCCACAGTCCTCAGACTCTGCTTCCAAATAGGAAGGCGTGTCGGGGGGATTGAGGAGGTCTTCGAAGTATTCCATCCACCGACCCAAAACGTCCCGCGTTGAGGTCAGCAGCACACCGCCCCCAAAGTGTTGTGTTTGAAGTTCTGCCCGGTTGAGAGTTGAAACCCCTTCTGACAGGAGACTCCGCCAGACATTCCCAGCAGACCCTCACAACACGTTTGGGCCTGCCAGGTCTGTCCGGCGTCCTCCCCCACCACCGGAGCCGACTCACCACCAGGTAGTGGTTGGTGGATAGCTCCGCCCCTCTCTTCACCGGAGTGTCCAAAACATGCAGCCGCAGGTCTGATGAAACGACAACCAGGTCGATCATCAAGCTGCGGCCTAGGGTGTCCTGGTGCCAAGTGCACACATGAACACCCTTATGCTTGAACATGGTGTTCGTTATGGACAATCCATGACGAGCACAGAAGTCCAACAACAAAACACCGCTCGGGTTCAGATCGGGGGGGCCATACCGCCCAACCACGCCTCTCCAGGTCTCACTGTCACTGCCCACGTGAGCGTTGAAATCCTCTAGCAGAATGAGGGAGTCCCCAGAAGGAGCACTCTCCAGCACCCCCTCCAAGAAGGGTGGGTAATCTGAGCTACTGTTTGGTGCATAAGCACAAACAATAGTCAGAACCCGTCCCCCCACCCGTAGGCGGAGGGAGGCTACCCTCTCATTCACCGGGGTAAACCCCAACGTATAGGCGCCGAGATGGGGGGCAACAAGTATGCCCGTCCCAGCTCGGCGCCTCTCACCGGGGGCAACGCCAGAGTGGAAGAGAGTCCATTGCCTATTAGTGGTGGTTAAAAGGCCTGGTGGCAGTGATTGTATGGCAGCCTAGCTTCTGTCTGTCTGGCCCAGGGCAATGTAGCTTACTACTAGGGTTGCCAACCCTTAAAATACTTCAAAAGCCTAATTCTATCTAAGTAGCCTATAAAAAAAAAAATACAAATAACCCAACTACAGTTAGCAAAACTGTTCTGGCGGCGGGATCTAAAGGGGCCTCAAATTGTTTGTTTTTGCGACTCGCAAGGGTTGCGCGTTTAGGATTGATCTGGTAGAGACACACACACAACACACTGGCGCTTCCCACGCAGCACCTTTAAAAATGTCCCAAAACGCTTACAGAGATATAGATGAGTGAGAAGAAGCCCATCCTTGGCTGGACAGGGTCAGCAAAGACGAACACAAGGCAAATTGTAAACTATGTCAGTGAGTGTTCACAGTCGCACACTGCACAGCACGGAAGGCACACAAGAACGCAGAAAACACACACGTCTGTGAGGCTTATGCGGCATATAGGCTAGAATATATTCATAATAGATTACATTTATTGTGCATTTTCCAAGATGTCTCATGCATGTGGAATTTTATTTTTCCTGGATTAAATGTGGAGGATTTGGGGTTGTTTTTTGTTGGGTTTTTTTAAAGCCAGTAGGCTTAGTCATAGTTTATTATGCAATCAATATAAATGACAATTTAAAAAACAAATCATATGGATTATTTGTTATGCTGTTAAACAGATTAAAATGAAAAGTAAAATAAATGACAGGTTTCTGGCTGTTGAAATTTAATAATTTAGAGTTCATCAATATCCCTATAGAGTCACTTTAGAAATAAAATATTGAAAATAGATTGCTGGAAGCTCAACAAACGACCTCATGTTTTTCGTAGTATCATCATGTATTGGATCATACTGCATCTTGTTAACGCCAGTTATATGTACTTTTTTTCCCTTTTTTATTTGGATGGATTTCATTGCAATTTTCTGTTGCCTAACTTAAAGCACTAATACATTACTGTGTCTATTGTGAATAAAGCATTAATATATGATCATTCTGGATGACCCCCTCACTAAAAGCACCACACCTCCCCGTAAGTCGGACGGCGCGGCCCGTGTTGAATAACGCCCTGTAGCGTGTCCCTTATTTTAATTTATGAAAGTTGGCAACCCTACTTACTACCATCATGAGTGGGTGAATGACTGAATGTAATCAGAGAGCTTTGGGGTCTTTTGTATTAGATAAAGTGCTAAAGGGACCCTAAGTGTGTTTGTCATGTTATTTGTGATTCGCTTGTAGAAATTTGTCATTCATAAGAAGTTGCATTTATGACGTGGCTAACATTAGCTAGCTCTTCTTCATTGACATGTTTTTTTGTGAGACAAACAGTTATAGGCCACTATCTGTTTTCACACAAAACCTAAAGTAACTCTTGCCGCCTGTCAAGAATTAGTGCTTTCTCTCTATCAAAGTGTGTCTTTAAAATTTATGGACATCATATGATAAATCCGTGGCACAGTTCAAACTGGATCAGAAAATTACTTTGATCGCTCCATTCATATTTCTCTGATTCATATTTTTTGTAGGTAAAGGAGCCAGGGACCATAAATAGATGGGTGTGACTTAAGCTCCTAAAACAAGTACTGGCCATTAATATGTCACTATCAAGACGATGACGAAATACTCTGGAACGCTGAGCTTGGAAAAGCATATAACTTTTTTTATGCTAACATTTTTAGAATTACTTTAAATGCTAGAATAGAATAGAATAACCTTTTAATTTTCCCACAAGGGGAAATTTGGTTGTAACAGAAGAAAAATAAATAAATAAACAAAACCGATGTACCAACAAGACAGGATACAGAACAGAAACACAAAGTTTTTACAGAAGAACAAATATTTACATAATGTACAATAGTTACAAAAATAGAGTACTGTACAGTTATTGAGGCAATTAGAATATTTAGAAGGTTAGAAAAATACAGATTGTGCATTAAAAAGTAAATGTGTAATTTCCACGGAAGTCTGTTCCTTCTCCCAACAAACTAGATGTAAACATCTAGGCTATGTTTGTTGTGAGCAGTTTACATTTACATGCATAGGGTGCAAGACTCCACTCCACCTATCACAAATATGTGGACTAACATGAACTTCATTTAGTATGTTCATTTTAGCTATAAATTCAAAATGAGTTAAAAAGGTAATGGTAACTAAATTGCTAATGTTAGTTATTGGACTAGTACTAGCATGTTAAATAACATATGTTCAGGTAGGAAAGACAAGTAGGGAAACCTCAAAGTAAAGCTCAACCTTTTTAAAATACTTTGTTTCATGAAGGTAGGAAAGAAAATGTAAGAGGGAGAACTGACAGAGGAGAGGCTGCCAGACACTGGCGCCACCGGGCCCTCTGACCACCACCAGTAGGCAACGGGTGAAGTGTCTTGCCCAAGGACACAACAACTGAGACCATTGGAGCCGGGGCTCCGATTACAAGGCAAACACCCAACTCCTTGAGCCACAGTCGCCCCATCCATCCATTCATCCAGCCAGCCATCAATCATCTCACATTAGATACATGCATATTTAGACCAGTACAATGTGCTCTTTTCTTTCCCACTTGTAAGACATGAAAATTAATTCAATCTGACGAGATCCAATCCACTATTTGTTTGTGCTTATCTGCAGGGAATGAGCTCAGTGTATTTCAACAAGGGGGAGAACTGCATTGCTGCTGGACGCCTGTTTGTGGAGGAGTCCATACATGATGAGTTCATCAGCCGAGTGGTGCGTATACCTCAACACTGGCACTGGCTGTGCAAATACGATAAAGGAACCACAACAGTCCTTCATTGGCTGAGAGACATTCATAGACACAAATGGTAACTGGCCAGGATTGTTTAATGCTTTTTTAGCCAGAGCACCACAAAGCGCTTTACACTGCATTAAGTCATTCATCCATTCACGCATCCATTCACACTCTGATGGTGACAAGCTACCACAGTGTAGCCATAGCTGCCCTGGGGCACACTGGGGCTGGGCTGCCGGACACAGGCAGCACCAGGCCCTCTGACCACCACCAGCAGGAATGAGGTGAATGGTCTTGACCAAGGACACAACGACTAAGATGGAAGGAGCAGGGATTAAAACCAGCAACCCAGCGATTACAGAACAAGTTCCTAACACCTGAGCCACGGTCGTACCTAACCCCGAACTCAGTAGCATCATCTTTATTTGGTTTAGACCAGGTGGGTCAAACTCCACTCTAGGGTTGGTGTCTTGCAACTTTTAGGTGAGTCTGCTTAAACACACCGAAATTGAATAATCATGTCATTATCAGAACTCTGTATAATTTACTACTTCTGAAGGAGATAGTTTAGCTATTTGACTTTAGTTTAGTTGGATCTGGGACACATCAAAAGGTAGCAGGACACTGGCCCCTGAGAAATGGAACCTGAAACCTCTGACTTAGATATAACCCCACTACCCAACCTGTAGGTATAGTCAGGAGAGTGTTTCCACCACCACTTGGACTCACACTGGACAGGTAGGGTTGAACTCAAACTCCTAATGATTTAGGGGTTTAGTCACAATAGTTCAGTTTAATTTTATGTTGCACCAATTCACAACGGATGTCATCTCAATGCAAATTACAAGAAAAGTCATTTCAATACATTTGTACAAATATTCCAGTCAGTTCCCAGAATCCCAGAAGATTGCATTGAGTCATTGATATGAGGTTGTGCCCTGAACATGCAGACTCCAACCACAGAAATCCCTCAATAATCCCTTATACTGAGAAAACAGGAAGAAACCTCCAGCAGAGCCTGGCTCAGTACAAGCGGTCATCTGCCACGACCATTTACTGCTTTGAGAAGACAGAGGAGAGACACAAAAATAACAAAAGGACGTCGACAAAAACTAGCTTGACAAACACAAGGCACTAGTGTGTCTCGTGGTTCTTGCAAGCAGTGATATTTTTTCGGTGCCCCAGTCAATGAGCTTTGTTATGTAACGCCAGTAGCTCCGCCCTAACCACTCCGTACCATCATCTAATGGACCTACAACTGAAGGGCGCCCAGGAAGGGTGCAGCACAAGTCACTTGTGTGGGCCACTTTTACGATGGAAACATTTGAAATAGTGCACCAAACCCTACAAACTCATGCCGTACAACTAAGTGGAAACAAGACATCATTAAAGCAGCTACTGCACTTTAGTCTCATATAATAAGAAGACACTAACTGTAACTCAAATAGCTGAACAAATCTGCAGAAATATGGTTTTGGTTACTATAAACAAAGATCTATTATTTTTTTTGTACATCAGAAGCAGTTAGTGTTGAAGTATTTTCAATTACATTTTAGTACCCTAATGGACAAAAGATTTCCTCCCATCGTCATTTTAGTTCCGTAAAACATAAAACTATTATGTTACTTGTGAAATTTCGATTGATGTTACCAATAATCATTACCTGTTAGGCTCAGATAGATGTTTGCTGGGCAGTCCTCATGTAGGTTCTAATATATTTATGTTGAACTTCGATTGCTGAGCCATTCAAGGTCAGTATATGGAGCACTACACTAGAGTCCAATAAAGCGGCTTACGGTCCATTCACACTGCCCAAAATGTCAATGCCCAGAACGGCAAGATTACACGTTAAGTCAGAGGGCCGTCAGAGTCTCTGCGGTGCTTTGGACACGGCAATTTTTGAAACTTTTGCTGCTTTCCAAGATTCAAATCAGCAAAACCCAGCAACACAGAAGTTGAGCAAGCGGAATTTTTGCCGCCATCCCCCAAGGGTCAACCAGTCAGAGCGTCTCTAAAAGCCAAGCTACTCTCTCAATATGATCCGCCATTGTTTAAAATATCTGGCAAAAGTGGAAGCCCCGCACACAAACTCATTTACGCTTAACAAGTGGCGGGCTTTGCAAGATTCAGCCTTAAAAAAAGTATAGACTAGAAACTAGTCAATTTGTGAGCGTTCTTTAATGATGACAAAGTGTGCGGTATAACATGCAAGTATACAGTCAAAACGTACCTGATCTACAAGAGAATATGTACAAAATTAAGCAAAACATCTTTGAACTATCCTAGGTAGAGGAGATCAAGAAGATGAAGATTGGAGACCCTCTTGACCGCTCCACAGACCATGGTCCACAAAACCACAAAGCCCACTTGGACAAACTACTGGAGTACTGCGAGACAGGAGTAAAGGAGGGAGCCACGCTAGTGTACGGAGGGAAACAGGTCGACAGGCCAGGTACAACACACATTTTACTGGCTTCCCTGAGAATGTTCTACCAGAACAGACGGATGGATAAATTACACTTGTCTCTTGCGAGTCTTTTCTTTGCTTTTACGGAGTGTTGAAATATGTTGTGGCCTCCTATTTTTGGAGTTAAAACTTCTCATCACAAAGTTAAGGAAATTAACCTCTAACTGAGTACACCAGTTTGAGGAAAGCTTGGAGGAGTGGTTGAGGTGCTAAAGGTGTCTAACTAGCTGAAATTTTTTCTCCTTGTCCTTCAGGTTTCTTCATGGAGCCCACTGTGTTCACTGATGTAGAGGACCACATGTTCATCGCTAAAGAGGAGTCCTTTGGCCCTGTCATGGTTGTGTCCAAATTCAAAGACGGGTAAGGTGAAGGAGAACAGGATTTAACTTTTCAGGTACAGTGTTGTTGGAGTTAACCACCGTCCCACTCCTTGCTTTGTCCACTCTGTGTAACACAGTGATGTGGACGGTGTGCTTCATAGAGCCAATGACACAGAGTATGGCCTGGCTTCAGGCGTGTTCACCCGGGACATTAACAAAGCCATGTACGTCAGTGAGCGGCTGGAGGCTGGAACCGTCTTCGTAAACACGTACAACAAGACAGATGTCGCCTCGCCTTTCGGTGGCTTCAAGCAGTCAGGCTTTGGCAAAGACCTTGGTCAGTGGAAAGATGTGCTAGTTGCTGAAAAAACTAAATTTTCCACTCATTTTGAGACCATTATCCGAAAACTTTAATTCCTTATCTAAATGTTCCCTTTTTTTGTCTTTTTGTCTTCTCTATTTTATGTAAACCTGGAGTAGATTAGGTTTTAATGTCTTTGTTTCTGTCTTGTCCACAGGAGAGGATGCTCTCTCGGAATACCTCAAAACCAAAGCGGTGACTGTTGAATACTGAGCCTCAGACCTTTACAAGGAACTCTGACTCACTTCTTCAAAGTAAAGGAACTCATTAATACAGGATTCAGTGGGGGATTTTCTTTCCCCCCAAACCGTGTCTGGATGTATGTTTTCACCAGAAGTATACCAGCAGCTAGAGAAAGCTCTGTTGTCCTATTTGGGCTACTTGAGCTTTCCTGGAAATATTACACATATCTTGAACAAAGGGAAAGCATTTTGCTAATGTTTTATACATGTGAACTTACACTGAACTTCTTCTGCCGATGCTACCCCACCTATTGCATACAAAGTTGCTTGTGATAATGTTTGCAAAATTGATCTTCTTCGGAGTTAACCTTTGGAAAGAAAAGACATTAGCTTGAGCCTAAAGAGATCATTCCTTAAAACATGTTTGGCCTTCCTCAGCTTCACAAACTTGTCAAGCTGCCTTCATTTTTCCCTTGGTTCTTTTTCGAAGGGAGATCTTGAAATTGTGCTGGCTATAGCAGAACCTGAGTGGTTCTTCTTCCTTGGACAAAGTGAATGTTTTTTATGATCAAGTGTGTCTGTATGCATTTTATTTTCTTGGTTGGATCCAGGTGTGTTAAAGTCTCCATTGGATAGAACTAACCTAGATTCCTCTCTTGGGTCCGACTGAACTCAGTCTCCCAACAATGTTTTAGATGCTTTCACATTTTTTTGATCACTACAGATATTTAATCAAAAATGGAGTTAAAGTCGTTTCCTTTTAACTTTGTAAAATTTAAGGAGTTCCATTTCAGTTGCTCTTTGTGCAGCTCACCTCCTACGTCTGAACACAGCAATTAGGCAGACAGGAAACTGCAGCAGCCAGTACAGTCTTTCACTGTGAACATCATTATAAAGTGTAAAATTCTTTAAAACTTTTTTTTTTTCATGTTTGACAAAATACCACCATGGGCATTAAGCCATATCTCCCATATTATGCACCCTCTTTAAATTTTATAGTTTCAAACGTTCATTCTGGCTTAATGGGTTAATAACTACTCAAAATTAAAACCTGGCAAAGATCAGTTATATATCGATTGCGCTCTTTTTATTTTCTTGTGTCTGTATGCATGTATTGTAAATACTAGGGGTGTAACGGTAGATGTACTCAGTCTTCAGTACGGCTCTGTCGGTTCAGTAGGTTGTGTACCGAACCAGTTGAGCTGTTTTCAACCTGAACAGATGCTGAACGTTTGTGATGAACTCAGAGCGCAGCTTTAAGTGACACCAAAACAAACCGAGAAAGGACTCCCAGCTATCACTAACTTCTGCTATTAGGGAACATTAATGGTTTCTCATGCATCTACAGTAGAAAAAGAAAGCACCTTTCAACAGTAATAAGGTCCATAACGCATCCAATCAGACCAGACTCCTGAATATGAATAAAAAAGCAACTCTGTGAAATGCTGCAGCTAAGAAACTATATTGTCGAAGTATCAAAATGACTCTGAAGTGATATAACATGTTTATCCTCAAATTCGGGAAAAGTATAACTTTAACTTTCTAAACATTACAACTAACTGGGTTATATTGTTTTCTACTTTGGATGAGTCTGCTTGTACGTTTTTTTTAATTGCACATATTTTCCAGGAAAAAATAGTCGGAAATTATGTCTTCTAACTCGTAAAATTACGAGTTAAAAGACAGAAATTTTGGGATTAATTTAAGATATTTTCTAGAAAAAAAAACACGTTAACTATTTGATGTAGAAAAGTAGAAAATTTGAAAGAAAATACTATGAGTAAGGGCATTTTTTTATTTTAAAAATTTCTGACTTTACGTCAGAAATATCTTGGTTTAGATATCGAAAATATATGCCTTTAATCACAGAAATTTCCTCGTTTTTTCTCGCAAATTTTCTTCTTTCCAACATCAGAAAATTATGTGTTTTTCCTAGAAAATATCTTAAATTAATACCAACATTTCTGTCTTTAACTCATAATTTTACGACTTCACGAGTTTTTTTTCTGGAAAATATGTAAAATGAATCTCAGAAACTCAGCGTTTTTAATCCTAATTTTGCTACTTTTTCACCTCAGAGACTTCCTGAGTTTTTTCTCGAAAATATGTGACTTTAATCTCAGAATTTCTTAGTTTTTTGGGGTGGAAATCTACTGCACAGGTATAAATAATTTTGTTTTGTTTACAATGGCCCTAATACTCCGTCGTACTAGTACTCCACCATTGAAAAGGTTCTTGGTTTAATGCTGATCAAAGTAAAAAAAAAAAAGTAATATGCACATTTGTATTTATTTTTCTTGATTAAAGTGTGTACCGTTACATCCTTAGAAAATGTTGTTGGAAAGGTTGTGGGTAGTTTAGCTCACTAACTTGTACAATGTTTGATGCCTGAGTTTAATCGTTTTCAAATATCACCGCAAGTCTCTTGTAAGTCGTCCTTAACTTCAAAAATGTTTGTCCAGATATAAAAATCTGTTTCTCCTAAATTAGATTAACTTTTTTTTAAATACAAATTGAGGATAAAAGTTTTAAATGTATTGTGTAAAAATGTCCCAACATTAAGGAGAAACACCCCATTTCATTCATTACAAATGCCCCAGATGAAGTTTTCTACTGTGAAAGGGAGCAGTGGCTATAAAGGGAGGATTTACTTCCACTGTGGAAAAAGTGACAACTGTCGCCTGAATAAACAGTAACTCTACATGTCCTTCGTTGTTGTCTTTTCTTCCCCCCCCCCCCATATATCTGACTATATCCAATCTATTTTTACCACACAACTTTTAAAATGACACTCATTAGTTTTTATTTTTCATTCATTTTAATAAATATTCCTTCTGAACAAGTTGAACAGAGAATCCAAATGATCCCATCACAAATCGAGCAGATTATTAGGCGGCATGTATTAAATATGAATATTTTACCTGCTGTGGCCTGAACTCTGCTCCTGCATAATGGAGGCTGAATCTGTGTTCTGTTCCCACACTGGAGACTGGAGTTACAAACGCCACTTTAGCAGTAGTTTTGAAATCAGAAAACAGTGCTCCAGTTGTAGTGAATAAAATTTGGCAACGCTCTGAACAACGGCTTAGCTGATAGCTTCAGCAGGAGGAAATCCTGCACTGTGCGCCCTGCTTGCATCAGTGGTTAAGCTGCATCATCTGCGAGTTATCCAGATGGGTGAGGTGTCAAGAGGGGTATTCCACGAAGCAAGCTTAAAAAATATATATATATAAAACTGTAACGCTCATTTGAACAGTTCACTCCATGTTATTAATGTTCACGAATGAAGCTCTGGTGAATTAAATTATTAAAGCAAGGCTAAACCAGCCAGGTTCACGTCGAAGCTACATTAAACGCAGCTCCTATCAATCAATGCTAGAGCAGTGAGAATGGAAGGAAAGAGCCGTGTTCTTCTCCCAGTCTGAGAAAAACATTAATGCAGCCTATAACTATTGCAAATTCATCATAACCAATAAGGGGTACACCAGCTGCATATAAAAAGCTTGTGAGGCTGCATTGTGTGATAATGTGAATTAGCCCAGGTGGTTTTGCTTTACAGAAGTATAGTGTGACAGTGTGCGGTGAGAATTGCTTCTGTTATCCTCTAAATTCACGTTATTAAATCGGATTACCTCGTTGGGAATGAAAAGATAATCTGGAGTATGTTGTGAATTAATAAAACCAAAATATAACATGACAGAAAATGGCTCACAGGTTAAATGTGTTAGAACATGCTTTAAGAAAGGATGCAAAAACTAATACCTTAATAAGAACGGTTTCAAGTCTTCGAAATGTAAATTCAATTTAATCTTTTTTTTTTTATCCCATGTTTTTTTTACCCATTATTTTTCACCCAGTGCCACCTAATTCCAGTCCTGGGCATTGGTCTCCCTCTGCCAACCCCGAGAGGGCCCTGCACTGAGCTCAGTCCTCCTTCTTGCCTGAGGAGTGAGCAGGCCGGGTCCTGAAGCTGGACATAGCACATGGAAGGATCATGTTATTCCAGCTAGATCCTCCCCAAACCCTCAGGCGCCCCGGTCAGCCAGGAGGAGGCAGTATGCCCAGGACTGGTGCTTGTTTTTGTGGGAGTAGCTCACATTAGCTACTCAACCCAGGACCTTCTAGCTGTGAGGTGAGCTGCGCCACCGTGCTCCCCCCTTTAATAATCCTTTAGGTTTTTTTTACAGTATGTTGATTTCATGGGTCCATTTTGAACAAAATGCGATTTATTTGTAAAGATTAAAGATGCTTTGTGTCAGGAACTTCATGGGTGAAAAAAAATAATTCTGGCAACAAGTAAATGTTAAATAAAATGTTCTTCTAAATAGGAAAAGTAAAATCTAATAAGAACTATATTTTAAGAGATAAAACTTACATTACTTTGCATTATTTAAGCTCCAAATAGAAAACTGCAGCTGCTGAAACCCTGGTCTGAGATGATGCTCAGACGTTCTCATGGGAATCTCATTCTGATTCATTTGTTAACTGAACTCTTTTAATAAAGTTGACAATGTCTGCACCAAGTGGTCACGGGTGTTAATTGCGGAATGTCAAAATGACATAGCGATCAGATTTTTTTCGTCACCTTAAAAAAAGAAATACAAAATAAAGGTCAAATTCGGAAAATATTAGGTTAACCGAATCCTGATCTGATCTCAGCTTGTTGAAGAATCCTCAACATTTATTGGTAGCTTGGGTAAAAATACCATCAAAAAAAAAACATCTTTTACTACAGTAATAAAATGTCACACTGAACCAGTTAGAAAAATCAAACTTTTATATAGGGAATATGTACCAAATGGATGAAAAACACTCATTCTACAGTACATTATTCAGACAATACATGTTGCAGAAAAATTTGTACCTGTGCAGTGTCTCTTTCAGCCCTTCTAACATTTACCTAGCCTGGAGTATCCATAGAGACTTTTCTTAACCAAATCCTCTATAGTCCTGGCTTCTCCCATATGCTCTTTTCTTTCAGCTCATTCCGAAGCGTTTCTACCAGATTTAGGCCTCTCAACAGATAATAGTTACAAATAAGGTTGATTTGATCAGGCATTTTAGCTATCTGTCCTGTTGACCCGTTTCCTGAGGATCCCTGATATTCCAAAGGATCCACGATGTCCAGGGCCTCTGGGAAAGAAACAGCTCCACAGCATTACTGATCCTCCACCTTACCAATCGGTGGGCCTGCAGGTTCCCCCAGTCAGTATCCACGACATAAAACGGGTGTTTGGACAATTTGTCTTTGAAATGATAATGAGGTACAAAACTTGAGTGTTGCACCTGACTGAAATGGTTCCAGGAAGAAGCACAGCATTGGTAATCCACAGAGAGGACAGGTCATCAGTGGAAGAGCAGGTTAGATAGGTTAATCCTGTTCTCTGTTCCTTTTCATGATAAACTCCCATGGGGATAATGAAAATCTGTCAATCTCCACAACGGAGCATTCTGCTAACCCTCTTCAAGCTCTCCCTCCCGTAGAGTGGAAGCGCCAACAGAAGCAGTCTACTCCCCTTCCTGCTCCACCACCTGGATGTTGGCTTTTTTCCTCCCTCTGTCTCCAGGCAGCTTCAGGTTCGTCTCGGTAATCTCGGCGGCGTCGCTATCAGATTCCGATGTCTCCTCATCCTCTTCCCATTCGCTGTCTGACCCGTTAAGCTCCACCACGGCCACATCCTGGAGATACAGGAGAACATTATACAACAGAGATCTTAGGAAAATGTGTCAGCTAAAAAAAAAAAATGTTAAAGCAAATTTAATGCAAAACTTTACCATGTTATTTATTTCATTCTCCACCATTTATAGTTTTCATTTTCTCTATAACTGTACATTCCTGGCCAATCAACCAAGGTACTACCGTGGTCACTGAACCAGCTGGTGGTACCTTTGGTAAAAGGTACTGTAGCATCTCCATAAATCTGGTCAGCAGAAGGACGCAGGAAGTGCTCCAAGTTTAGGACTTGTGTAATGGCAAAGTTTTCAAATCCTGGTGGGGTTTTCTTTTTAATTATTGGTTTTACGGTATTTGATCATTTTATTTTTCCATAAAAGACCGTTGTCAGTCGCATTCTCTTATAAGAAAAGAATTAATGCCCTCGCTTGGCTTTAAATAGTACATTTTGCTGTCTGATGAACTGTATGTCCAGGCAAAGATTAATATTATGAAAGTAATTAATATGATTATGATTAAAGTAAAAAAAGAAGACATTCTTGATACTCTAAGGCTGAAAATATACCGTAATTTTCCAACTATAAGACACACCTGATTATAAGGTATTATTTACTCATCCACTTATGTTTAAATAATTTTTGAGTCACTGCTAGTAGTTATTGGAGGTGCTGAAACAGCTGCTCACACCTATCTCCCCCTTTTCCACCCATGTCCTCCTCCTACCTGACGTAGCTTACTCAGCAGCCGAGCTGCTGCGCCTGCAGACCTCCCCTTCCCCTCCCCACTCAGCTCCGGTAGAGTAGCTAGCAGCTGCTACATTTAGCTTAGACTAATTGTAAGGCTAAGAGTTTGGACTTCATCTTTGGAAACATTCCTAGGCCGAAAAAAATATGTTATCTTTGCGTAAATCACTTCACAGAGGACTGCTTTCTTAAGAAAAGCCTTTTTGATAGTGGAGTAAGAAGCAGATTGACCTTAAAGGCATCGCTACTCCATCTGATCTGCACAGATAGGAACTGTGATTTAGCATTACTAACTCCGACTTCAAAACGGAGCTTTATATTTCTGGGCTTTTATGGTTGCACTGCAAAATGTAGCAGTGCAAAATGTAGCTTCTTATTCGTCTGCTTTTATGGTCGCAATGTAAAACGTAGCTTCATGGTTGTTTGAATTTATGGTTTCAGTGCAAAACGTAGCTTCATTTCTATCTACATTTGTGATTTGAATGGAAGATATAGCTTTATAATTCTGTGTTTTAATAGTTTTAATGCACAAAATAGCTGCATAGTGATAATTTTAAAAGGGTGCCAAGGAGGTTAAATATTGCAAAGCCGACATGTCTAGTAAAAATGTCTGAACTCGTGAAAAACCCCACTTTCGGGGGTCAGATGTTGGATCATTTGCGTGTCGTCTTAAAATCTCCAGTGTTGCCATCGTTTCTTTCCTAAATACTAAAATCCAACACACTGAAAATTTCTGTAAACTATTGGAGTCCGACTCCAGGCGCATGCTGTGATTAAGCCGGTATATAACGTTCTGCAAGGGGAGTTTCAATAGGGTAGGAGGGCTTAGAGAAGCTCATGCGAATACAAAGGCGTCAAATACACAAGTGATGAGAAGGCAAATGTCTTAAAGGTGGATTTTGATAAATACAGGATTTTCACAATGATTTAGGGTAAAAACTTCCTTCCGAGTATGCTATAGAATGGTACTGTATGTCGGGAAGAAGCATACCCTTTTACCCTTTAACTTAAAAGTGGCTTCATCTCTAGGTCTTCATTTGTTTTCAATAAAGAGGTTTTGTGCATGACAACCTGTTTTTTTGTAAACTGTCTTGCTATCCTAATGTCTGTCTGTTCCATGTTTGCTTTCATTGTTCGCGCAAACTGGGAGATTTCAGACATAAAAGCAGCAGACACCTATTAGAACAAGGATAAAAACATTAAATATAAAAAACTAAATAAGGAATAACATCAAGGACTGAACACTGAAATACTGTGAAGTTCGTAAAAATAAGATATTCCGGGTTAAGTAATGTGCAGCTGAGCAGAATCATTTAAATATATTTACAAAATACACAATTCTATCTGTGCATTACAGAACAGGCCGTTTACTAACAGTGGCAAGTAACAAACTGTGCTAGCAACAGTTATGTGTAATATTGGACAACCCTGAGTATCGTCTTTATGAGATCATTAAACAACAGTGTGTGTTTAAGGCCAGTTTATGCTTCTCTGTTTTGACAGAGACGGAATGACAACGCCATTATCCGCCGACACAAGAAATCTCCGTCACCTATGCCAGGACGCAGACTAGGGGTCCATTTTCTAAAAATCTGTCTCCGTCAACGGAGGGTTTATGCATCTAATTGGTCAGTTCAGTAACAGCCAGAGGTCGCTGTAATTAGTAGTTAATGAAGCGTTTGGGCACTGCATGCTTTATATTTAAAGGATAATTTATCTAATTTGTTCTTTTGGCGATTTTGAACACAAGGAGGGGTAGGAAAAGAAAAAAAGCAGCTGTGTTTGTTTCCATGTGTTTCTAGAGTATTCTATGAGCTGCACTTCTAGTAAAAAGCTTTACATCTTAATCAAAACTAACTTTGTTGTTCATTGCTCCTTGAGGAAGAAATGCGTTCACAAGCCTAGAAAAAAAACTGAAACAGCGCTTTGATTGTAGGCAGAGATGCCATGAAAACAGCAACCCCTGCTGTCCTGGTCAAGCAACACTGAAAAAACAATAGAATGGAGAGGAAAAAACTGAGAATCATAAACGAAAAACGTCTCAGTCAACACGTCTGTGTCTGAGTGCAAATTTGCGGCCGGAGGAGCATAAACTGGGCTATCTCAATGTCCACTCCCTGGATGTTTACGTGTGTCAGTGTGGTGGGTCTGTTTCTGCAGAAGTCCACCAACAACTCCTTAGTTTTCCCAGCATTGATCAGCAGGTGGTTCTGTTGGCACCAATCCACAGAGTCCACTGTCTGTCCTCTGATTCGTCCTCATCTGTAATGAGGCCTATGGCAGAGTCATCACAGAACTTCCGAAGGTGGCAGCATGGGGAGTTGATGGAGACGTCTGCAGTGTAGACTGTGAAAAGGAACGGTCCCAGCACAGTTCTCTGTGGGGCCCCCGTACCGTAGGCCAGCCTGTCAGAGACACCAGGACCAGGACAGTGCAGAAAATTCGCTCCCAACTATTTATGACGCCAGAAAGCCTTACAAGATCATTTCAAGCAAGTCTGAAAGAAACAATGCTTCAAGCATAGGGGTGTCACGATTCTCCAAATCCTCGATTCGATTTTCAATTTTACGGTCAAGATTCGATAAAAAAAAAAAAATTAAAACTTACTTTTACAGTATCGAACGGTATGTCATTTTTTCAACTGGTTTTCTGGGTCAAGAATCAAACCCGGTTCTACCACTGGGCCACATGGCACAATGCAAGACTATGTCGACAAAAATCATAAAAGTGTTAAGTTTAGCTCCAAACAGCGATGGTGAATACACAGCTCTAACAGAGATTACAGAGGCGTTACTGCGCTATCTGATTTGGTGTTTTATGTCTAAGCTTCATATGTCATTCAGACAAAGGTTGCGCCACGTCCACGATCACACTAAAAAGACACTTGCCATCTCTATGACCCGTTCAGCCTCGTCCACGTTCTCGATGTCGAATCGTCCTTCAGGAGCATCCTCCAGCTGCTGCTTTAACTTCTCGTTGGCCTCAGCCATCTGAGGCAGGAAGCTCTGCAGGCGCTCCAGAACTGAGGGAAGAGAGACAAAACGCAGACATGACTCAGCTAGATCCAGCCAAATGTCTGAAAAAATGTTTTATTCTGAGCCAACTTATGGGGAGGCATGATGGTAGGAAGTCTCACCGCTGCTCCTTGGTACTCGCTCCGTCTGTAGGGATATGCCAGCTCTGGGCTTCAGGAGGAGCTTCTCACTGATACCTGAAGGGTTCAGGGAGAGGGAGGAGGAAAAAACCATCAACTCTGATCTTCCCCTTTCATTAAATGAAGTAAACAGAAAGAGAAGAACTAAAACATTTCATTTACTTTTTAAATAGATTTTGCTGAGTAACTAGTGTGCAAAACATATCCAGTGGAAAACAAGACGCAGCCTGCTGCTTGCATCAACATGAGGTTAAAAAGCAAGTATATTCTCTGCCTTATACCAAACAAGCTGCTTATGGGCCATACTCAGGTTTTCCATTTAGTGTGGAAACCATTACTTCTGAGTCCCACAGTAAACTATAAAATAGATCTCAAAACAAGTAATAGAATAAACTATGTTCCTTTGACATATGGCACACTTTTATTTTTTTAAGTTTTATGGGCTTCTGATGAGTAAAGGTCAGCCAAAAAAAGCATGTCCCCATTGATCAAAGTTGCTTTTTCAGTGAATTAAATATCAATGCAAATAGACGCCAACTTGATTTTTTTTCCCCTGGTAGTAAAATTTTTAAAGAATAAATAAAAAAAAATAGGTTAAAAAAACCAAACAAATGAATTGTGTATAAAATACGCGTAACCTCATACAAATCTCCCCCGTATTGAAAATTATTGATCAGTTAAACTTCCTAAGCACCCAGGTAGTGACATGAATTCAGTATTTTCCTGCTCATGCAGTAAAGGGAGGTATTAGCATACTTTCTGACCTATATTTTCTTGTTTGTATGCTTGCATATTTTCTCGTGCATTTTGCTGCTCCGAACACTAGCTAATGTGGACTTAATGGCTAATTTTAGCTAAAACCTTCCATCCCGTAAATAAATGCTTTAAAACAACAAAAACAGCAACAAAAACGTAATAATGTTTTAGATGTTATGCCTAAGGTGAATAAATATAGTTTCTTAGAGGTAGAACTACTCAATATGATGAGATTTTATCAAACTACTTCATGTTAGTGGATTTTTCGGTAATCAGAGCACCTCAATTCAAAGCAGCTGTTCAGCGCTCACCAAAAACTAGAACCAAGAGAACACCTGCAGTTTACCTGTAACCAGAGGCTAATTCTTTGAAAATGTACTTGTATTTAGCGCTGCTGATTCCTGCCCAGTTTAAAACACTGCCCTAAAAGCTAAAACCAGCAAACAGTTTGATTCGACATCCACCGATTCATTAATAGTGAAGAAAACATTCCTACCTCCTTCGTTTTCACACGACAATAAACTCCGGGAACTCGTTTTCTTCGCGTTTCTGTCCATGTCAGAACAACAGAAATAATAATATATAAAGTCTAATGGTCAGAACGGGACTGTTTTACTTGACATGTGAAACACATGCAGCTATTATTTGCTCAAACTTCCGGCCGGACAGCAGAACACTTCTGTTTATCTAGCACCACCTAGTGTTTAGGAAGACTTATCGAACTAAAACAATGAAATATTCACAGCGCGACTTTATAGCCAGGTAACTAAAATTAAATTAGGCGTTTATTGAACGCATTCACTTTTAGTTCTATTATAGTGTTTTTTTTTTTCTTTCTCAACAATGCCCCACTCCTTCCTTTTTTCCCCCTGGCGGACTACAAGCCAGAGAGTAGAGAGCCAGTCATATGTAAAAAAAAAAAAAAACCAAAAAAAAAACAGTGTGGCACTTTTTGTTTGGTCTGGCAAAGATAGCTTGTATAGTAGGAGGTATCACTCTCATATTATTGTAGTTTTCTCTTTATCTTTTGGCAGTGTAGAATTAATTTAACCTTTACCAGTAAAATCCAGTATCTTAGATTTTGAGGTTGAATTTTCTCACACTTGTTACTGTCCACACCAACGTGGATACGCTAATAAGCAATATAATATCATAATATAGAAAGTGAAGAGCTGGGCTGCTGCAAGACACCAGGCAGTGAGCCATATGGTGGTTTTAAAATGTTAGTATGAAATTTCTGCCATTAAAGCATAAATAAATATGCTGGGGAGGTATTTCAGCTATCTGGGTTTGAGTCAGTTTGAAAAAATGTTATTCCAGTATCTGAAAAAGTCAGACATAGATGGAGCAAGACTGCAAAGGTATGAAGTAGCGAATCCCTAACACCTCGGTTCTTTACATTGTAGCAAAATTTGATTTATGGGCCCTTCTTCAGCAGCATTTCTAAATCTGACTTGGAGTCCATGTTTAATTGACTGGTCTAAAAGGAAAGCACAGGTTATTTAATATTTAATGAGATATATTCAAATAAAAGCTTAATGTTATGAAAATAAAGTTCAAAATTCTCTGCTTTCCTGGTTATTTATTTATTGGGGCCTGCCCAATGCAAAGCAAGGAGAGCAGTGCAATGCACTGCACTGCCTTCATGCAATTGCATGGGCAGACACCTATTACTATTCACTTTTTAAATTTTTCGGATATTAATGCGGGTCGTACCGTAGCATGCACCCCCACAATATATGTATCAAATCATCCGGCTCGATCGCTCAAAAACCACGGCCAAATATCCAATAGGAAATGAGTGGAGCCAGTAGTCAAAAATCATGAAAATACACTTTTTTTTGAGGATTTACTGTTTCACAATACAATAACTTAGCAACCCCACCAAAAAATCAGGGTGCAGCTGCATACCTGCTCTGTTCATCAGTGAAGACCAGATGTCGATAGCTGTTATGGTTTTTCCACAATTAGACTGTGTTTGACCCAAAGTTTGCCCCAAATTGCCATTTCTAGAGTGGAGCCGCTCGTTAAGCAGAGTGTGCAGCTTTGTCATTTTGGAACCTGATGGTAATTTTTTAACTCGCCGTCATGGTCACATCTTTTGCACTGGCAACATGATTTTCGGTCATGAAAAAGACGAATAACTTATGCTCCTGAAAATGTTTTCGAAATTTGTCTACGTCACACGGGTTTCTCTCACCAAGCTCCAGAGCACTCGGAGTGGAAGCCATTCTTTGACGATTTGTCCCATATGTTACAATTGAGCCTGCTCACAATGAAGTCAAGCTTTTTTCTTAGTCATCTCTCTCTCTTTCGTTCTCGGACTATGAACAAGGGAGAGTTGTGCTTTGAGATTATCGAAGAAGAAAGATAACTCTTGCTCACACTTCAAGAATGTTTCCGATACCTTGTACGGTTTTCGAATGGGAACGTTTTGTTCGGAGCACTTTTTCGGTAAAAAGCTGGATTAGGAGCTGCAACTTGACTAACCCGGGTTTTCCACTGAACGTGTCAGCAGCAAGAAAAATGATTATTGAAAGATGAATAATTATTTATTTTGGTACCACACATAATTTCCTAATCATTTTAATTTGTTAACAAAAATTATGTCCTTATAAAAGAAAGTCTCCATCTGCATCAATCATTCGTGTTGTTGTGCAAACTGCAGGATGTATTAATCTTAAATCGTGATCAAGGGCTGTACAAAATTAGTGAAAAAGTGACATTTGCATATGTCCCCTTTAACATACAAGCATATATGGGAGGCTCTTGAAGGGTCCTAAGTAACTGCTTAGCTTGCTTCTGCCTTGGGCCGACTCTGACCAGGTTCCGAGCTAATCCTTGATCTCTCCCACTCTCCACCTTGTACCCAGTTGTAGCTCCTACCAAAAACCTCACTGCTGTCTTTCCGTGTGCCTCCTCGAACAAAAATAATATGCCCTTTTCTCTTGGTACCCACCATCCATCTTACTTCTCCCATTGAATCTCCTTCTACTTTTATCCAGCTTGTAAGCACTCTTTAACCGGGCCTCTGATCAATTTACAATATTTTTAAAGTGAGGATCCATCGCCCCTTTATACACGATCTGTGGTGTTACTTTTTGCTCTGACGCGGCTGGCTGCCACTGCTGCTTGTCTGTCACGTAATACTGGCATCTCTCCTCCCAGGCTCGGAATTCTTCTCTCGTGAACAGGTAAGTCATCGTGCGGGGGAAAAAAGAAAAGAAAAAGTAACAACAAAATGTAAATATGTGAATATTTTACTAATATTTGTCGGGACAAGTCGCGTGAAGCAGCTTTAGTGGTTCGCGAGCCGCTGAGCTGAGGTGCTTTCTAACAGTTTTCATTCCTGCACAGCTAGCTTACAGCAGCCGAAGATGTTTGGCGAAGATAAAACACAGCTGGTGCCTTATTTCATCTTTTTCTTTTTAAAGAGAGTTGCTACTGTAATGTGGCAGGGACTTAACGAGGGGTTTAACTGACGGCTTTTCAGCTGTGTATCAGCAAACAGATGAAAACAATTAATACTTGAGCTATAAGATGTTCAAATGTCCAACTAAAGAAATAGTTGTAGTTTTTGTTATTAAGTGCACTCTAGTTATCTTTCGAAAAATAAACCAAGCGTAACGTTGTCAGCCGTCAGAAGCAATAAAGAGGAAGTGTGAATAAAGGCGAAGCGAACATTTCCTATCTATTGAACCTTAACCTTTTTTTAAGCGTTGGTGCATTTTATTGAGATCATATTTTGCTAAAATGGAGCAGAAATGGGTGGAAGCTAAAGGATACATGGTTTTCCAGCTGAAGCTCATTCAGATTGGATGGAGAACATCTGCCAACATCAGTGTTCCGCTTCTTTCTTTCTTTCTTTCTTTCTTTCTTTCTTTCTTTCTTATAAAGAGGGAAACATACCCCATAGCATGATACAGCCACCGTCATGTATTTCTTTTTTGCCTGTCTTGCATGAAGGCCCAAATTTGTGCTATCCTTGATTAGTTATTGTCCAGTTCAAAGACTCTCCCACCTGAGTTGTGGATCCCTTACAGCTCCTCCAAAGTTCCATTGCTCTTTGCTTGGCCTGTCAGGTTCTTGGTAGGTTTGCTGGCTGCTGTGTTGCCAAATTAAGGGAGGTTGATACATACATATATACCCTTTTAAGATTTCTTGTATTTTTGGATTGATTTATATATAAATATCTACAACCATTTTTCATCTCCTTCTCTATTATGCAAAATTTTTGTGGTCTGTTACATAAAATCCAAATGAAATGTGTTCTGGTTTCTAATTCCAATATGCAAATATTCAAGGAGTATCAATACTTTTACAGGTTCTAAAAGTGATTAAAAGTTTCCCAGACTGTTCCTTTATGATGTCCCACTGCTGTCTGCTCGGTGCAGTGGTGTTTTGTCAGGAATATTTAGCTTTTATTTACAGTAACACAGAAAGGTTTGACTGATCAGCTTTTATACATCGCCTTATGATAATGTAATCATTATCAGGGTTTAAAATGAGATGAGAAGCAGGAAAACAACAATAATTTCACATATGAAACCATTCAAATATTAGTCAGCATGCAGAAGCTGCATCTGAAATCCCCCCATGTTCTTTATTTCTGGAGGAATTAAGAGCAGAAGTAGTAGCGAGCTGCAGCTTTATGAAAGGCTTTCATTAGTGATCAACAGCGCGCGTGAAACCAGTCTCCTAACCTACAGCCACAAAGACTGAAAGTACAAAAGAAATTAGCAGCAGCTGCAATGGGATGTGTATTAGCCTGAGGTGGGTTGTAACTACTGAAATGCAGTCAGATATAGTTATTTGAGTGTTTTTTATGTTTTAGAATAAATGAACTTTTAGAAGTAGTTTTACTGAACCATACTTTTTACTTTGACTTGACTAATATTTCTAGATCCTCTACTACTACTACTACTACTACTACTACTACTACTACTACTACTACTGTAAGTAACTTCATTGAATCCAAGCAGGCAAGTTTCAACCAAAAATGCACCAAACAAGGAAATAAACCTGCAGTGTACATTAAAGTGAGACCTCTTGTATGTGTACAAGATTTTTCCAAATGTTCAGTTCAATTCAATTCACTTTTATTTATATAGCGCCAATTCACAACAAATGTAATCTCAAGGCACTTTACAACAAAAGTCATTTCAATACAATTATACAAACTTTCCAATCAGTTAAAAGTTTTCTATGTAAGGAATCCCAGCAGATTGCGATGAGTCATCGGCGTGAGGTTGTGCCTGGATCATGCAGACTCCAACCACAGCAATTCCTCACCAATCCCTCATACTGAGCTAGCATGTAGCGACAGTGGTGAGGAAAAACTCCCCTTTAACAGGAAGAAACCTCTAGCAGAACCTGGATCAGTACAAGCGGTCATCTGCCACGACCGTCTGGGGGTCTGAGATGACAGAGAAGAGGGTGGGGGGGGGTGGGGGGGGGTTTGGGGGGTGGTGGTGATGTATTGCAATACTACAAGTAAGACTATGTATAATGATTTTTAAAGTGGAATTTAAGTGTCGATTCTTATAGAAATCGATTCGATTCAGAAGTTCAAAATTCCATTTTATTTTTTAAAATAGTATACACTTTTCACAGCTGAAATTGGAAGGAAAAGTTTTCTCGCCATTTTAAGTCTTGTGTCTAAAAGGGTTATTACAATTTCACCCTGGTAAACTTTTGCTCACCCAGTGTTGCATCATTTAATTACAGGCATATAATTAAGATAACAGCTATATGTATATTGAACTGGATCAGATCAGATAGTGATAATCGAATCTAACGCTTGAGAGTTGGAATTAAATTGATTCTTGAAATTTGAATTGATACCCAGCCTTGGTAAAAATATGTTGAAGTAGTGCTACTTTTACTTGAGTACATTTCTGTGTACTCTGTCCACCTCTGATATCAAAGTGTCAGGGTGGAAAGACATCAGCAATGGCCGTTAGAGGACAAGAACCTGAAGTCCATCGTTCTGCAGAGAGACTGTTTCAGTGTCCTTTGCAGATTTACCCAGAGAACAGACCCAAAAACTGGTTCTGTTTAGTTTTGGTGTTACTATACCTTGTGTTCTGGCTATTAATTAAAATCATGTTTAACCAACTTGTTCTCCTCTTGTTTCCCCTTAGTGATCCCTTCCAGACGTCGCTGTTAACATGGAAGCTGCTCCTCAGTGATCCACCCTCCAGCACTGAGACTGTCCTCCGATCGGATTAGAAGAGATGAGACGCTGCAGTCCTAGACCACATCATCATGAGCATCAAGAACTTGGCAGGAGCGCTGGGGGAATCCCTGGGCTCTAGCCTGACTGTTCGTATGAGCGGGGCGGGCGGTGGCAGCGGATGGAGCGCTCTCTCCCTGAAACCTTTGCCCCCGGTGCGTATCGGCTCCATTTTCCAGACCATGGTTCCTACTGGTTACACCAAGCTGCAGGAAGACCGGTTAGCCATGGCTGACCTGGGAGGAAAAGCCGAGGCCAGCTCGCTGCAGAACGGCCACAGGCAGGAAACGTCTCACATGGAAGGCAGACGGATCCTGGAGCGGGCCTCGCGCTCCTCTGTAACTTTATCAGACTGCGGAGACGGCGGATGTTCTGAGACGGAACCCATGCTGCCAGATTGGAGGCTCTCCGGGGAGGACGCCTGTGACGACGAGGAGGAGGAGGAGGACAACGACGTGGTGGAGGCACCAGGACCAGACGTGTCCAATCTGCCGAAGGAGTCGCCGCTGGCTATGGCTTTGCAGATACTGGTGCCTTTTCTTCTAGCAGGGTTTGGGACTGTGTCAGCTGGAGTTGTGCTGGATATTGTTCAGGTAAGCTGCTGACAGGATGGGATTAAAGGCTGATATAAAGTTATTAAACTGTTGTTCAGCTGCATTAACCTAACGCTTTGAAGGCTTGGAGGACCTGTCAGAACCTGGATGAATGCTTTTAAACTGTGCTTTTAAGTGCTGAGGAGTCTATGGGAAATCTTTTTCTACATTTCTGTCACATTCCAACCTCAAACTTTGATAAATAATTATCTGAAAGCATCAAATAGAAGAAAAATTAGATATTATTTTAAAAATCTGCTCTGAAACTCCTAAAAGTGCATCATTGGCCTTTAGAAATCTGATTAGTAAAGCACTTTATAGTACTTTACTTAGTCTCTATGGACCCCAAAGTGCTTCACACTACATTCATGGTGATGGCAAGCTACGTTGTAGCTACAGCTGGCCTGGGGCGCACTGACAGAGGCCAGGCTGCCTGACACTGGTGCCACCGAGACGACCACCACCAATAGGCAACTGGTGAAGTGTCTTGCCCAAGGACACATGTCAGTCACAGAATCAGCTTTGGATTTTTCAACTTCAGCCACAAATATGAATCAATTTAACTGGAATTCCACGTGAAAGACAATACAACGTGGTGTACACGTGAGAAGTGGAACGAAAATCATACATGATTTCAAACATTTTTTACATATAAATAACTGAAAAGTGGGGTGTGCCTAATTATTCAGCCCCCTTTGGCATGAGTGCAGTCAATTGCCCATAGACGTTGCCTGATGAGTGCAAATGACTAAATAGAGTGCGCCTGTGTGTAATCTAATGTCAGTACAAATACAGCTGCGCTGTGACGGCCTCAGAGGTTGTCTAAGAGAATATTGGGAGCAAGAACACCATGAAGTCCAAAGAACACACCAGACAGGTCAGGGATGAAGTTATTGAGAAATTTAAAGCAGGCTTAGGCTACAAAAAGATTTCCCAAGCCTTGAACATCCCAAGGAGCACTGTTCAAGTGATCATTCAGAAATGGAAGGAGTATGGTACAACTGTACACCTACCAAGAAAGCCGTCCACCTAAACTCACAGGCCGAACAAGGAGAGCACTGATCAGAAATGCAGCCAAGAGGCCCATGGTGACTCTGGACGAGCTGCAGAGATCTACAGCTCAGGTGGGGGAATCTGTCCATAGGACAACTATTAGTCGTGCACTGGACAAAGTTGGACTTTATGGAAGAGTGGCAAGAAGAAAGCCATTGTTAAAAGAAAACCATATGAAGTCCCGTTTGCAGTTTCCCACAAGCCATGTGGGGGACACAGCAAACATGTGGAAGAAGGTGTTCTGGTCAGATGAGACCAAAATGCGAAACGCTATGTGTGGTGGAAAACTAACACTGCACATCACTCTGAACACACCATCCCCCCTGTCAAGTATGCTGGTGGCAGCATCATGTTCTGGGGGTGCTTCTCTTCAGCAGGGACAGGGAAGCTGGTCAGAGTTGATGGGAAGATGAATGGAGCCAAATACAGGGAAATCTTGGAAGAAAACCTCTTGGAGTCTGCAAAAGCCTTGAGACTGGGGCGGAGGTTCACCTTCCAGCAGGACAACGGCCCTAAACATAAAGCCAGGGCAACAATGGAATGGTTTAAAACAAAACATATTCATGTTTTAGAATGTCCCAGTCAAAGTTCAGATCTAAATCCAATCGAGAATCTGTGGCAAGATCTGAAAACTGCTGTTCACAAATGCTGTCCATCTTAATGTAGAGACAGACCCTAAACGACTGGCAGCTGTAATTACATCAAAAGGTGGTTCTACAAAGTATTGACTCAGGGGGCTAAATAATTAGGCACACCCCACTTTTCAGTTATTAATATGTAAAGAATGTTTGGAATCATGTATGATTTTCGTTCCACTTCTCACGTGTACACCACTTTGTATTGGTCTTTCACGTGAAATTCTAATAAAATTGATTCATGTTTGTGGCTGTAATGTGACAAAATGTGGAAAAGTTCAAGGGGGCCGAATACTTTTGCAAGCCACTGTAGTTTAAAGTAAGGTTAAGCATATTTGGTTTGACAGAAATCACATGTGTGGTCCCCCAGGGCTCCATCCTGGGGCCTCTGCTATTAAATATGTACTTGCTGCCACTGGCCAAGATAATAAAAACCCATATGATTAATTCCCAGAAATATACAGATGTTATTTAGCTTTACACCAGGTGACTTGGAACCCCAAGGGGATGCATCAGGTAAATCAATAGCTGGATGTCCCATAATTGGCTCCTACTGAATAAAAAACAAAACTGAAGTAATTATCTTTGGATCTAAAGAGGAATGATAGTCAGCAGCACACAGCTTCAGTTACAACTAGAACTTACTGATCGGGCTCTTTTGTTTTAATAAAGAACTCAGACTTGAACCTCCACAGTCACATAAAACCAATAGCAATCACCTGGAGAATATTTCTATGTTTGAAGGACTAATTTTGCAATGGGACCTCGAAAATCTCAATTATGCGATTATCTTTAGTCGGCTCAATCACTGTAACAGCGTCCTCACAGGTCTGCCTAAAAAATCAGACTGCTGTAGCTGATCCAGAATTCTGCTGCTAGTGTAGGAGTGTAGGAAAGTAGAACACAACACCCGAGTTCTAAAGTCCTTCCACTGGCTCCCTGTAGCTCAGAGGATAGACTTCTAAATAATCCTACTAGTTTATAAATCACTGAATGGCTTAGCACCAAAATATGCTCAAGAATGTTGTCACTATCCGAACCCTCTAGACCACTCAGGTCCTCCAACTCTAGTCTACTAATCATCCCTAGAATCAGAACCAAATATGGAGAAGCAGCTTTCAGATTCTATGCTCTCCTGCAAATCTGCTGAAACACTGAGCTGCTTTAAATAAAAGCTTAAGAACTCATCTGTTTGGAGCTGCCCTAAGAAAGGCATTAATAAAAGCTGGAATTTAATGTGTTTTATTGTTTCATATGTTATATGCCTCTAAATTTCTGTTTAGAAGCCACTTTGTCTTGTGTTTTTTTTTTTTCCACATGGCATTATGATTGATAAAAATGTGAAAAAGAAACTTGATGACGAGGCATACATTTTTTTTTTTTTTTTTTTTTTTTTTTACATTGTGTTTCCTCCCCAGGGCTTCCTGAAGAGAATTCCAATCTAACTTTTTCATTTCAGAAGTTTTAGATACATCTTGGCTTTCTGCAAGACTTCAATCGTTTTTTTTTTTTTTTCCATCCTCACAGACGAGCAGCCACAAGGCCGGTTCTGGCGTACTAAACCACCCACCTGCTGATCCATGGATTCATTTAATAGCACTGATGGGGTGTTACAGCCTCAGTTAGGGAGGAAGCCAAGGGAGTTAGGCTGGTTGTGGTTATGTGGGTTTTCCAAGAGAATGAAGGGCATTTTTATCGCAATAGAAACAACAAGATAAATTGATTTGCTGTATTCGTGTTAGTGTTGTTTTCTTTTAGTTTACTGATCCTCTTTGCCTTTGTTTCTTTAAATTATATCTAAAGATGGTCTAGAATCAAAGCACAATGATGAAACCCAACAGTTTTGGCAGACTGTTCAATAACTTAAACCTTCTCCAGACTACTGTCAGTTCTCTTGGTCTGCTTTTCTTTTACTGCTCTGTGTAGCTCACAGCTTTGTTGACCCAACCGCTAAAGTGACTGTCCGAATCGTTGACTCTTATCTGAATGACACCACAGCTTTTATCTTTCGATGTCATATTAGGAAGAGTGATAAGAGGTCAGATGTTGTTTCCCATGTGTCCGCAGCACTGGCAGGCCTTCCAGGACATCACAGAGATTTTCATTCTGGTTCCTGCTCTGCTGGGCCTGAAGGGCAACCTCGAGATGACCCTGGCCTCGAGGCTGTCCACAGCTGTAAGTTGTCACAAATCACTTTTTCTTTATTCTACTAGGCAAATGCTGGTATCAGCTTATCATGGTTGGATAACCTTCAGCAAAAAGTTGATCGGCAGTGTGCACGTGGGAGTTTTGAGCAGTTTTAACATTTTAATACCTGGATTTGATGCTGATACTAGGAGTGGCCATTTACCGTGTCGTTTATAATTAGTGTGAAAAAGTTCTGATCACTACTATTCTTATTTTAAGAACTGTAAATTTCTATGAATGGCGTTTGAAAACACCTAAAGCTGTTTGTTGGAATGGAGAGCCAAAGTCATGTCTATTTAAATCCGGTCCTTAGGTCCCTATACAGTAAAAAAAAAGGGAGTCAATGGAGGAATAAGTTATTTTCTGATCCCTTTTGAAATACAACATGGATTGAACATATGATGGCTGTGAATTTTAAAAACACATTTAGACGCAGAGAAAGTGCTGATTTTCGACTGGCGGCAACTGGTACGTTAGATTCTGTGTGAAAACACCTAGTGGACAGAACTAAAGAAGAAGAAGGGAAATGGCCATGGGATTAGCAAACTGTACCTCCTTCCTCCAAGACAGAGAAAGGAGCACTGAACATAGTTAAGACCACTATAAATCTGACCATGTGGAAAGTGGCAGCTATGTTTGGGTAGAAATAGTCAGCTAGCAAGAGTAAGCATGTGACTCAAGCTCTACAACGTCTCTGAGAGTATTTTAAGTGCTAGCTAGCGTTAGATACATGACGTCATATGTATATATATATGACTTCTGATTTGTAGTTATAATAATTGCAAATTTTTACAAGCAAATAAATTCCAAATTGTTTGACAAACACAGTTGAAACACACATAATTAGTTATCATTTAAATTGAGGTATATCATATGGGTGATTCAGGGGGTAAAACAAAACCGACCAGAAAATAACTTTTCTACTTTGATTTTCATTCTTTTTTTCAGCCAGGGGACCCATGGGCCGACAGGAAGGGGAGGAGACTTTGGCTCCCTATTTTTTTACTCTTTTCTTTAGGTATTTAGGAAATATGGACATTGACATGGGCGTCTGTCATTTTCATTTTCTTTTTAACATATCGGCCTAATAACCAATAACCAACTTGTGGCCATTTGTGGATGTGTTTCAGAAGGGGAGGAGGTTGGGGTATGGGGGCATTTGTTTGGCCATGTTACGTTAATGCTGAGACACTGCAGCATTGTGAGGTGTGGAGGTTAAAATCAATGCCTGCAGTGTGGTCCTTTAAAAAAAAAAAACTAGTAGGGAAATATATTTAATGTCAATAAACATTGCTTGTTGACTATAATGGCAATATTAAAATATAATATGGATATCCCCCAAAATATTCCAATATACCTAGCTTTCTCATCTGTTTGTTCCATAAGAGCTTCAATAAGTTAAAAAAATTCTGCCTAAAGATATGGGTAATGGTACGTAAAAAAACAAACAACACAGTTTGGTACGTACCTTGGTTTCAGTTTCATGGTTCACTTTATATTTAGTACAGTCAGGGTCAAAATAGAATAACATAAATATTATATTTAACAGAAAACTACCATAACAGTTTAAATGTTTTCTTTTTAGAAACCTGCAACGTAAATGCTTTGGCATTCTGGGAAATGAAATGAATATTTCTGATGCTCCGTCTCTGTTAACAGTGGTAACAAGTTCATTTGGGGTTAAGCTGTTACCTGAGGGTGAGAGGGATTACAGCACACTGCTAGTCTAATGGTTTTAATCAACACTGTGGTTTCTACATTTTTAATACCCTTTTGTATTTGTGTTGACTGATAACAAAAAATGATATTAGATAAATAACTTGGCCTGCACGGTGGCGCAGTGGTTAGCGCTGTTGCCTTGCAGCAAGAAGGTCATGGGTTCGTATCCCGGTCCAGGGCCTTTCTGCATGGAGTTTGCATGTTCTCCCCGTGCATGCGTGGGTTCTCTCCGGGTACTCCGGCTTCCTCCCACAGTCCAAAAACATGCATGATAGGTGAATTGATCATTCTAAATTGTCCGTAGGAATGAATGTGAGTGTGAATGGTTGTCTGTCTCTCTGTGTTGGCCCTGCAACAGACTGGCGTCCTGTTCAGGGTGTACCCTGCCTAACGCCTGATAATTGCTGGGATAGGCTCCAGCTGCCCCGTGACCCTGAATTGGATAAGCGGTTAAGAAGATGGATGGATGGATGGATGGATAAATAACTTTTTTTATGTGGGACATTGTGGGTGCGTTGCTCCTCCTGTTCAGCTTCCAGCTGCTGCAAAACAATGCAAACGTCACTGACTAATTCCTTCAAGAAACAGTTTTAACAAACCTTATTACAGTCAGATGTCAAGTACACTTATACTTTATTGTTATTAAGAAAACGGCTCCAACGTGGAGCTGCGTCCTTTGTCTTAGTAATAACTGTGGTAGCTAACAGTAAGTACTGACGCTACTGGAAGATGGTAACCAGCTAACATGAAAACACATTATTATGTAATACCGAGAAGCCAAACTGTTACCAAATGGCGGGCATTGACGATGGAATCGGGCATTAAAGCTCCTGCTCTCAGTTTAAAGAGTCGCTGGCCAGAAGTTCTGCTAGCAGGAGGCTGGACTGCTTGTTTAGTCACGTGTTGCTGGCTAAAGTGTGACAGAGTTATTTATTGTCACTTTTATCATTATTACAATAGTACCAGAAAATATGGTGATAAAAGTTGATGTCCATCATACCCAAAGTTACTGGCAACATCTGTAGTTGTATTGCTGCTGTAAAGGGTCCTGCTCACTAGTAGTGTGATCCGTTTGTGCACCATTTTACTTAGTAGTTGATCATCTTTGAGACAAACATCTTTAAAATGGTTGAGGAGAAATGCTCTGATCTAGCTTCTTACCATCCTTAAGGAAGTATATGACTGAATACTGTGATGATGGCATAGAAAACAGGTTTGTCAGTAACCGTGGCAGCTCATCCAGCTCCTCTCAAACCTGTTTTCTTCCAACTGAGCATAGGGAAGGAAGCTAAAAAAATAATATAAAAAATGACAGAGCAACATTCTGTCTTTGTTGGGGTTGGACCCCAGCTCCTCCCTGCAAGGAAGCTCCACATTCCCAGCCCTGTGTCAACAACCGGCAAAGAGATCAGTCAGATCAAATGCTGCTCAGCAGTTTCTCTCTTTCCAACTGGTTTAACTCCTTCTGGTCAGTCCAATATGGAAATTGTAGTTTATTTTTGACTCTTACTGTACATCTACAGCATATTAGATTATCTGTGAAAGGTTTCTAGCTGATAAAAGATGTCTAAGACATAAATGGTGTTTTACTTGCTTTGCATTTAGGTAAATGTTGGGAAGATGGACTCGCCCATCGAGAAGTGGAATCTAATCATTGGCAACCTGGCACTGAAACAGGTAATTCCCCAGTTGGCAAGTCCATATTCCTCCTTTAAAGATCCAAATGTCTCTGTTGTGCCACATACAGCACCCAGCAAAAGCTTTATACCCATCAACATTCTCACACTTTGGAACATTCTGATTTTATGGGATAAACCAACACAGAAATGGTTAATAGTTTTGAACTGGAAGGAAACTTATGAGCTTTTGTATAAATAAAACAATCTGAAAAGGGTGGCATATATTTGTTTACCTCCTTTAATCTTTGTCAAGCTACCGTTCATTGCGTTTACTGCTTCTAGCATCTGCTTCTGTTACTTTGCCCATTCTTCAGTCATATTGGATGGAGAACATAAGTTTTCTTGTCCAGACTTTTTTTAGCCTCTACCAGCTTATCTTCTACAAAGGCCCTGTTTTTTTCTCTTCCTGCATCTTTCCATCTTCTCTGGAAGCTGGTCAAAGAAAGCTGTCCCCACTGCATGATGCTACCACCCCTCTGCTTCATGTGGAGTGTTACCTTTCAGCCGCTCTTGGATCTCTGCTAAAAAGTGCACATCTGGTCTTATGTAATGGCTGGCTCTTCCTCCACATGTTTCCTCTGCATGGCTGGTGGGTTTCTTCTTCCCAGTTAGTTTCACTACAGAGTTTCTCAGTGCATGAGTCATATTCTATTTTAATCTATGAATTATTTTCTTTCCACTTGAAAATTATTAGCTACTTAATTGGTTTCATAAAGTCCCAATAAAATACACTGAAGTTTGTGATTACAAAGGGACATATTGTGTAAAATACAGTGAAGAGTATTTTGCCATGTGTAGGAAAAATATTCCATTTTCATTATGAATTTAGCCTCCTATATATTCACATTTAAAGATGTTTTACTTCTTGAAATGTAACACTTTAAGCAGTACTTAATGTTACAAAGTCCACTATGTACTTTAATATAACTTCTCAATCATTATATGGGTTATTTGCTTTCTCATCGCCTGCTGCAGCTGACAGGTGTAGCTGACAGGTGACGATGGCAGTTTGAGCTTCTGTGGCTGTCCTCTCAGAATTTATCTAGCTCATATGCAGCGGCACGCACACCACTAAACACACACTGCTAAACACACAGGAACACAGGGCAACGTCACTGTATGATGAGCTGTTTATCTGCTTCATTGTGCAATAACATCATAAATGTTTATGGGAGATTATACATAAATGTAATGCTCTGTGTCTCTTAACTGTGTCCTCTCCTACCTCGATTTAGTAATGTGAAGTTTTTCTTGTTTTTAAACGTCTTGTTTACTGGTGTTTTTATTCAATTTTCAGTGTTTTCTGGTATGAAAGAATGCCGTCTGAGTTGGTTTCTGTAAAAGAAAAAAAAAGATGAATTCCCGGTCTATTTCAGTTTATGCAAGTTCAGTGTGGGAGAGGGCATGGAGACTCAACAAGATGTGGGGGGCTTGATTATTAAGATTAATGACATGCAAGTTTCTGTCCTCTGATTGGCTAACTGCAACACTGCTCTTACACTGTCTCTGTTTACTAAAATCAGTAAAATGAGACAAAAATGTTGCCAGTATTTAGGCTTAGATGGAGTTTACCACCCAGTTTAGGCAGCATTACGAGACAAAACCGGACTCCAACGTGCTACTGGCTGCAGGAGGACTTTGGGACCAGAGCTACCGTCTTCAGTACGCCACACGCTGCCTTTCAGACATGTATTCAGCGCCACACTCCTCTCTCTTCGACACTGAGTTAATCCTTGATCATTTATTTTCCTCCGCTGAGCAGTATGCTTAAATTCAGTGAGTTTTCTCGTCTGATTTAAGCTAATGGTCTGTTCGGAATAAGTGCGGCCGCCCCACCCACCACGCGCTGATGAGTGGGTAGTCTCATGGTGAGCCCTGTAGGCTGGGAGATTTAACTGTCGGCGAATTCAGCTGCTGATATTAAAATTTGTGTTTTGAAGCGTAGGTTATGGTTGTGGATAGTTGAACAACCAACATCTTTGGGTAGATGTGGTCACAGATATTGGCTTGTAACCCCTCCTGTCTACCGGACGTGCAAGCAGCACGTTCGAGCAGCAGCATGTAATACGCAGCTGATAGCCACCGCTGTAGTAAACAGAACCCTTTCCACCGGACGCATAAGCAGTGCAAGTCGGCCCAGTCTTAGGAGCATTGTGTCACCGCACTTTTCTAAATATACGCAGCTGTCCTATTTTCTACGCGGTACAGCTGTGAAACGCGTAAAGTTCCACATTTTGGATAGGGAAGACAGCAAATCAGACTGATCGGCATCCGGAGTTTTTCTAAATAAGATAAACGTGTTGCTTTCTGGTTGTTTCACTTAAAAAAAAGTTACTACCTGTGTGGCCCGGTGAGAATTCAGTACCTTGCTGGAGAGTCTCACTTGTGTTTCATCATGGACGACGAACAGTTTATCATTGAAGGGGAGAAGCACTCAATCCTGTTTGACCCCAGTCACACTTTATATAAAGACAACATCAAGAAGGATAAAACATGGAGTGGTGTATCTGCTGTTATGGGGTAAGATGGTGCTGGGCGACATTCGAAGGTCAGGCTTTTTTAGAACCAGGTGAATTTTGCTAAATAAACTTTCTGTAACTGATGCAGAAAATTGAGTTTGGAGAAAATATTCACACACATCATGCTTATATAACAGAGTGACTTGTATTGAAAAAACCCCAGTTTTTTATGATTTTCAGTGAAGGAGACCTTTAAGAATAATTGAATGAACTCCTCTGTGTGTTTTCCTGCTCCAGGTTCAGGCCACTGTGGTGGGATTCCTGGCAGCTGTAGCAGCCGTTGTGCTTGGTTGGATCCCAGAGGGGAAGTTTCAGATGAGTCACGCTGTCCTGCTCTGCTCCAGCAGCGTGGCCACGGCCTTCATAGCCTCCATGCTGCAGGGTAAACAATCTTAGAATAAACTGTCACATGTGGAGTTGAGAGCCATTCCCTTTAAAAAAAAGTCATTTAAAGCTACTAGCTAGACTTAATATAGATATTGCTAGTTACATGTAGATCAACATGTCAGGGTTGGTTTTTCTTGAGATTATTTAATATTAACTCAAGATACGATTTAGTTTTTCCTTCTTTGTTACCTTTTTTCCTTTTTTTTGCACTTTTATTTCCTTTTTGTCTCTAATTTCTTATTTTCCCTTTAATCATTATTTTGTCTTTTTCCCCTTTATCCTTTTTCCCTTATTTTCTTTCTCTCTGTTATTCTTGATCCTTATTTGTTCTGTTTGTTTGTTCATTTTTTTTTTTTTTTACCTTTTTTTTTCTTTTTCATTTTTGTATATTTTACTTTTTTCTTATTTTCCCCTTTTTTTTCTTAATGCTTTTGGTTTACCATCTTTGTCTTTGTGAAGAATATAAAGTGCCTTAAGATGACATCTGCTGACATGGTGTGCTATATACACCAACCAGATATAATGACCAATCAGGAAATAAATATTCTTTCTTAAAAACAAGTTTCCATTTATAAACCCCTCTGGTGACATCACCATCACCACCTGTTTATTCATGTTTTTATTAAAATTTCTGCATCCCATATTTTGTACAGCTTCTGTAAAAGTTGTGAGTAATGACCACAGCTAAAGTACTCTGCCATTTTCTGCTTATGTTTAGGTATCATTATGGTCGGGGTAATAGTCGGTTCCAAAAAGACTGGAATCAATCCGGACAACGTAGCCACACCCATTGCAGCCAGTTTTGGTGACCTCATAACTCTGGCCATTCTGGCCGGCATCAGCCAGGGCCTCTACAAATGCCTGGGTATGTAGCCAACTACTGTGTTTATGTGGCTTTCAGAGCCGCAGTCCAAAGAATCGGACCATTGGCAGGGTGACGCAATGTCTTTAAAGGTCTCACAGTGTGACTATAATTATTTAGTTTGTCCGTTTAACTTGTTTATGAGCCCTGCCCATCGTTTAGTTAACTTTTAAATTAGCAGATTTTCTCGGATTCATACAGTTTTTTTGAAGTTTTTGACTAACTGTCGGAGAATAGCAAAAGTGCAGAACCAAATCCCTTTCATGTCGCTTGTTTTTAGAGCTATTGTCTTTGTGGGTGACTTCATAGTTTGGTTACAGAATCAGCTCCACTCATAGGGAGGGTGCCTTTATTCATGGAAATTTGTTTATGCTTGAATAAACACAGATTATTGTAATGTCAAAGGGTGTAGCGATAAATCCAGTTCACTAGACAAAAAGATGCTCAATACTGACTTCATGAGACCTTTTACAGATTGTATAAGTATATTAGGCGAAACTAGGAGTCACTTTTTCCTCGAATATTAGAATTTGTGTCTGAAAAAAATCCTCAATCAGTTTAAAAAAAATAAAAAATAAAGGGAACACTTAACACAATGTAACTCTTGGGAAGCAATACTGATTGACAATCAATTTCACTTTTTGTGCAAATGGAATAGACAACAGGTGGAAATTATAGGCAATCAGTAAGACATCCCCAATTAAAGGCGAGGTTCTGCAGGTGGTGACCACAGACCACTTTTCGGTTCCTATGCTTTCTGGCTGATGTTTTGGTCACTCTTGAATGCTGGTGGTGCTCTCACTCTAGTGGTAGCATGATATATAGTCTACAACCCATGCAAGTTGCTCGATTGGTGCAGCTCATCCGGGTTGGCTCATCAATGCAAGTTGTGGAAAGAAAGTTAGCTGTGTTTGTCAGCGTAGTGTCCAGAGCATGGAGGAGACAGGCATGTGCATTACAAGATATGGAAGAGGCTGTAGGAGGGCAACAGCCCAGCAGTAGGACCGCTACCTCCACCTCCTAAAGCAAGACAATGCTAGACCTCATTTGGCTGTAGTGTGCCTGAATATTCTTCTATCGGTCAAATCAGTGTATGCGAATAGTGCCTAATTGCATCCTTTTGAAAAGATGTTGAATATTATTTCATTTCAAGAAGTACTCATTTAAATGCAGAAACATACAGGTCCTTCTCAAAAAATTAGCATATTGTGATAAAGTGTATTATTTTCTGTAATTTTTGGCCACAACCGTACATAGTCCCGTGACTCAATGCATCAGTCATGAGCACCTCTAAACTGAAACGCATCTTTTGATATATTTTTTTAAATACCAAATTTACCAGCGTGGGCAAAATGACATCTGTAACAATCTTTCATTCTTGTAAATGTACAATATACCGCCCAGTAGGGCTGCAGGATTTTGACCAAAATAATAATCACAATTATTTTGATCAATATTGTAATCACAATTATTAATCACGATCATTCATCCAGTCCTGTAAAATATCGATTTGTATTGAACCAATTAAAAACATACAATATTGCAACTTTTTTGGGGAAAAATAAAACTTTAGATTAGAATAGATGATAAATAATGACAAATAACAAAAACAAACTCCAATACTTATATATATATATATATATATATATATAAGTACAAGCTAAATATGTTATTGCAGAGTGCAATATCAAAGCGCAATTTAACAGAAACAATTACAGCTTATACAGAAAAGGCCTTTGACATTCACTGCATCCAAATCCTTAGTATTTACTATATGCTACGTAGCAACTATTACTCACCTGTTAATGTAGTAAATGCTGAATACCAAACAATCGCATAATAGGCATGAAATCAGACATACTGCTCCACCATTTTGCATGTCCTTTGACCCATATGACGTCTGTTGACCCAGATGTTTACGTTACGTTCGCCTGTGGTCCCGCCATCCTCTAGCCATTATTTTGTCTGGTATGACTTAACAACTTAAATGTTTAATCAGTCAAAAAATAATTACAGTAATCAGTAACATCGCTACATGTACATTTATCCGCCGAATCTGCGGCGGTGTCAATGGTTGACAGTTCGTCTGTAGCAAGTTTTTAACTAGGTCCTTCTTCTTCTATGATTTCGGGGCATCCGCTGCATTGTGGGATAGCGTAGTATCCACCGGCTGCTTACTGTAGCGGTAGTACACTTTCGGGAACTTTCTGTTTACTAGTCAGATCCATAATGGAGATTTGGATCTACTACAATGCTCAAATACTTCTTTACACCTGCTACGTAGCAAGCGTAGTGCAGCCATTATGATTGCTGAGTGGCATGTGCGCGGTTTTTGGGTTTTTATTTGGGCGTCTTAATGAAGCTTTAGCCATGCGTTTGCCCCTGGTGGCTCGCAAACTATTGATTGAGTCGGTGTGTGATAAAGAAGAAAGCAGAAGAGCTCGCATTTTGAATGTAAATATCGTTGACGATCAGGTTAATTTAATTGTGGCCACCAAATTCGTGATTACGATCAAAATGTGATTAATTGTGCAGCCCTACCGCCCAGCCCTAGTTTTTAGTAATGAAACACATTTTTTAAAGGATTTTGCTGTTTCATAACATGTGGGCGTGGCTAAGGTATGGCTTTCCGCCATCTAAGTGGAAGGTGTATTATCGTCCACATTAAAGGTCACAGCTGTATGAAACAACTATTAAAAAATTCATAGGCCCATTGGGTAATTTCACTTAATCCCTGCCCCCTGTGAACAGGAAGTGCAATGTTTTACAGTGAAAGATTCATATTGGCTTCCCTTTAAATAATCAACATTTGGCAGTGGTCAGTGACTGAAAACATATTATGGTAGGTTCTTGTCCAGGACAGAGAGTTTTTAAAAGAGGTTGTGGCTGTGAAAAATCATTAATATCCTATAGATTTTCTTAATTCTTCCAAACCACAATTCACTAATTCTTTATGCATATTTAGACACTTCCCTCAGTCAACCAGTAGGTGTCCCTCCTTGCTTACTCTGTGGCACCAGCGGACTCGGCAGGGTCCTGCATGTTTTTGATATCTCTGCTCTAACAGATCCGATTCAGATAGATCAGTTCTGCTCTACCAGACTGTCCCAGGTTCTTCAGAGACAATAACCCATTTATTATGATCATCATTTGTGTTCAAAGAGAAAAGTATCTGAAACACTGAAATTCAATTGACATTTCTCAAAACTAAACTCTTTATTATGGCAGTCTACCTTGTGTAACACATGAATGAACTATTAACCTTTATATTAGTGCATCTCATGTTCACTTCTGTCATAGAGATGTCTGAAATTCAAAAAGAAACAGTTATATATATAAAGAGCTGAACTTAAAGGACAAGTTAGTTCCATTCTTCTAGGACAGAACAGGGCAGTGAGACTACACACAGTAGCCCTGTTGTTTCTCACTCCAGTCACACAAATACTTTCTGTTAAATTCGCATGAAAATATGTCTGCAGAGCTTCTAACTTTGGATGCCCTCGGCAGAGTACCAAAGGTCCTGACAGCTGCAGGAACTCAGATGACTCCTGATGGTTTCTCTGATGGCGCTTGTTGTAAAGACCAACAGATGCTGGTTTAAATTCTGCACATGCAAGACACCATAATGTTCTTGAAAATGTTATTCAAATTAAAAAATACTTTAATGGTCGTATTGTCATTATGCACAGTATGTTTGTGCAGTCCCTATGACCTGTTTAACACATTTTGGCAACAAACTTCACTGTGTTTTACAAGGTTTACAGTGTTTTACAATGTTGTGCATAATTCTGAAGAAAGATGATGCATTTTTTAAGTGCTTAGATCTTTGTCTTTTAGGTTACATCTCCACATGGGTTGCCCATTATTCCTTTCAAAATGGCTCAAGGTCTGTAGGTTTAGATCGAGAGCCTTAAATATTGTTTAAAGTTTTACAAAGTCACAACAGTCTTAATAAAGCTGTAGTTTCTTATTTTGATGTTTGTTTAATTGTGCTCCATCAGTGGGTTATAGTCCGATACAAGTGCTATTCAAAGCTGAACTTATAAAAAGCTGAAATTTAGAGGAACACCATTTTATTTCACATCATAGAAATGAACTACTTTTTGCTGGCCTGTTAATAAATTGTTAACATTTCAAGAATCCTTTATGTATAGCATTGCAGATATCAACAAAAAGTAACAGTAACAACTCCCTAAAATAGATACATGGATTTTGCTTGATAATCTTCTTCAGGCTGCAGTTATCCCTGGTGCTGGTGCACCTTTTCATATCACACTTTTTCTCTTCTGCTCATCTGTCTGAATATGCTTGGACACAGTACTTTTGCTTCATTAGCAAAGGAGTCCTACTGATCCAGACTCTGACCATTTATAAGCTCAGGAAACCTTTGCTTGTGTTTGGAGTCTCAGGTACTTTGTAAGGATGTGACATCATAGGTTTCCAGTCTCTAACTTTTTTCCAAAATTCATATTTTCGGTAGAAATTAAATAAATTTAGCAAACAGCAGAGACTTTAATAATTCTGGATTACCACAATTGCACACATTAATGATGTCAGTTTTTATATTTACATATCGTAATGTAAATAATGTAAGTTATATATTAGTTGTTTTCCTTTTAATGATAAATAAACAATTTCAGTTCAAATGTGTGCAGCTTTATTTTGTGCAATATTAAATTTATGAAACAGGAAAGCAGGACAAAATATCTCTATTTACATTTTGCAGTTCAGTTCCAGGAACATCTGTGTAATTTTTGATCAAGAAGACATGACATTCTATTCCATATTAAACAGGTTTCCAGGGTTTCTTTATTTCACCTCTGGAATATTGCTAAAATTAGAAACATCTTGTCCAGGAGTGATCCGAAACTAGTCCATGCATTTGTTACTTCAAGGCTGGGCTACTGTTAATCTTTGTTATCAGGAAGTCCACAAAATGCAATTAAAGGCCGTCAGTTGATCCAAAATGCTGCAGCAAGAGTTCTGATGAATATTAAAAAGAGAGATCACATTTTGTCCAGTTTTGGCTTCTCCCCATTGGCTCCCTGTTAAATCCAGAATAGAGTTTAAGATCCTCCTCTTTACTTATAAAGCCCTTAATAATCAAGCTCCATCATACATCCGAGTTCTGATTGTTCCATATGTTCCTAACAGAGCATTTCGTTCTCAGAATGCAGGTCTACTGGTAGTTCCTAGGATTTCTAAAAGTAGAATGGGAGGCAGATATTTTAGTTATCAGGCTCCTCTCCTGTAGAACCAGCTCCCAGTTTTAGTCTGTGAGGCAGATACTGCCTATTTTTAAGACCAGGCTTAGAAACCTTCCTTTTTGATAAAGCTTATAGTTAGAATCGCTTAGGTTATCCGGGGCTATCTTTATAGTTATAGTGCTTTAGGCTTAGACTGTTGGAAGACAGACGGACCACTTCTCTTCACTCTCCACCTACTTGTCAGGTGAAACTTGTACTGAGCCAGGTTCTGGTTCTGCTGGAGGTTTTTTCCTGCTTTTTCAGTACGAGGGTTTACTGAGGGATTACTGTGTTATTACTGGAGTCCGAATGTTTAAGGCACAACTTCAAATCAATGATTCAACGCATTCTGCTGGGATTCCTTACATAGAAAACTTTTAACTGATTTAAATATTTGTACAATTGTGTTGAAAAGACTTTTCTTGTAAAGTGCCTTGAGATGACATCTGTTGTGAATTGGTGCTATATAAATAAGTTGAATTGAATTGTAAAATGTAACAAAATCTAACAAAAGCTTATGTAAACTTATAAGAATAACTTATTTTTATCTGAGTCAGAGGAATGTAATTTATGCAGCTTTCTCCTCCTCCCTCCCCAGACTCCTATCCTTATGTGTCATCGTTGGTTTGCGCCTTCTTCATGTGTCTGACTCCCCTGTGGATGGTCATTTCCTCCAAGCACCCAGCCAGTCGCACACTGTTGTACTCTGGATGGGAGCCAGTCATTACCGCCATGGTCATCAGCAGGTGTGTTTTCATGCTGGTTCTGAGTTCAACTTTATTTATAAAGCAGTTTTCATACAAAAAGAAATGCAGTTCAAAGTGCTTTACAAGACCAGAAAACGTCTGAGTTTGAAAAGCCAGTCCACTGAAGATCATGGGGACAATTGGTATTCATTGGCTTCTGCCGTCTAGCTTGGGACCGCCCACTGGAACACTGAGCTGCAGCTACGAGAAGCTAATAATTAGCAACTCTACAACACAGCAGAACAGGTTCGGTATTTTAAGGGACAACACATCAAGGTTCCTTTTTTTTTTTACCCACAGAAGAAGAGCTGAAGAAGAAATAGTTAGAATTTGTTTTTGGAGCACCACCAGGAAAATATGAGACAAGACGACCGGCTGAATTTAAGCATATTACTCAGCGGAGGAAAATAAACAAGTAATGTTTGCCTTTGTAGCAAAAAGGGAAGAGCATAGCGCCAAATCCTTGTCCGACTAGCAGGCTAGTGGAGTACAGAAGCTTGCCCGGTGTAACTCTAGAGCCTGAGTCATCCTGATTGAGACTCAGTATGATACCAGTGAGCATGGAAAAATTAATAAAAACACCAGTAAATGAGACCTTATAATGGATTAGGTTTTACTTTCTAACACCTACAGTGCAGCCCTGACTCATCTGGCCGGATTAGTGATAACAAGTTTCTCGCTAGTGACCCATATCAGGGTGTTGTTCTCATACTTCCAATCCAAAGTTCAGAACTGAAGAATCTTCCTGGATGAAAGGAAGAACTGTCTTCAAGATAACAAGAGAAGTCCGTGTCATAAGTGACATAGAATTCATACCTTGTGAAATTATTCATGATTTTCTAAGTCCCTGTTTAATCTTATACCCCTAAAAGAAATATGCTCCAGGAATTGTCTGTGTAGCACATCTAATTAGTAATTGGTGTCTTGACTGGGATTTCAGGGTACCCACAGCGTCTTGAAAGGTATTAATGAATTGACTTAAGGAAAATGAAGACCCTTAAAATGAATTGAAGTCTTAAATTGATTTAGCAAATTCTTAAATGGGGTTATTATTGACATGTTTTGAAAATAAGTTTGGTAAAACTAAACGCACATGACCTACAATTACTTTTCATTGTTTTATGCCAGTTGATTGCTCAGGTGTCCGTACCAAGTGACTTTAGGTACTATCACTACAGACGTGCTGACATGACGTATTCCACAAATTTACTAAACTGAAGTGCGGCGATGTGATGCAGTACTGCCGAAAATGGCGAAGTGTAAATTTGCTGATTCCTTGCAGGAAGTTGAGGATTTTAAACAGTGGCTGAAGCCTTTGGTCAAAAACAACAGAGGCTTACAGTGCATTTTTAAAGAACAGATTAGTGTTGCCACAATGGGCTTCAACGTAATCAAATCGTACTGTACATTAATGACTAGCCACAAAAGCGTTGGCTGCTGGGAAGAGTGATCAGCCACTAGTGTTCTAAAGCTGCTATTGTGAAACCTGTGGCTACACTGCTTCCTTATGGTGTTCATCTCAGGATATCCTCAGACATCAGACTAACCAGCCTCAGAAACAGTCTTTTGGAGAAAAAAAAGGCTTACCTTTCATTCAGCAACGTTTCATACCTGTGACTGAAAGGCATCAGATTAGAAAGTCTCAGAAAAAAATCAGTCATAAAGAAGCGTCTTGCAGCTGGCGCTACTGTCAGATCCAAGCTAAATAGTTTTGTAGTATTAATTACAAATATTTATTGCGCCTGAATGTTCCACATAGAACTGAACTGTGCACCTGTATGTGCATAATGGAGAACTTCCCGTAGCATGTGCTGCCCTTGCATCAGTGGTTAAGCTGCAGAGATCCGTCACCGCCAGCCTGTGTATGGTGCAGACATGAGATGAGGTGTTTGGTGTTTACACAGCAGCTAACCACCAGTTGCTGAACACATGAACTAATCAGGCAATAATTTGAACTTTCCAGGCTGATTTCCTGATTTGATTGTTTCATAAAAATTTACTTGTGGAAAGGATAACACTGTATACATTTTTAGGTTTGGATTTACACCCTAACCAGCTCCTGGATTCATTTCTGATTTGAATCACAAAATATGTCTGTTTCATAAGTTATTAGAGATTTGTGATTAGGTATTAACTTTATTTTAGTAGGTCTTAAAGTTACAAGGTATTTAAAAGGATTTGGAGATCCCTGCATGTACCTTGGATTTAAATTCTGCAGCTTTGTGAAGGCCTCAGACATGTTAGAATATCTGCAGGACAACATTAATTAGCGATTTAGCCAAGATACACCTGATACCTGGAGGAGCTGTAAAGATCTGGATCTCAGTTGGGAACATCTGAGTATCTCCACAAAGCTGGCTTTTAGAAGAAAAAGTTTGTTAGAGCTTCTGGCACCTTGAAAGAAGAAATGACCCTGTATGCTGGGTAAGGAGGAGCAGGTCTACCTTCCTGCAGAAAAACTGCTTTAAAACCCTGAACATTCCTGCAATTTCCACCCAAAATATTTAAAAAATGCATCCCCAAATTACAAATAAAAATATAAACTGTTCTTGAACATTTTGGCTTAGAGATATCGCTCGGGTCTCTTTGGAAAGAAAACACTTTTAAATTTCTCACAGAACAGTGAAAATATGTCTAAAGTGCAATTTTTGCCCACTTATATAATTTTTAACACAGAGGAAAAGATAAAATGTTGTGTTCGCTTATTACAATTTTTAAAATATATGCTAAAAAAATAGTTTTTGATGCATTGATAAATCTAATGATTCATTTTTCAATACGCTGCAATTTTCATTCGATTCGATTATTGATTATTTACCCATTATTTGATTTGTATAGAAATTTGACATTATTAATTTATGTATTTCAATGAAATAAACAATTTTCTTCATTTGAACACATTTTAATTGTAAAAAAAATCCCAAATAAAGTTGTAGTATTAGTACAATCTCTTCTTAGAGGTTGCATTTAACAAGAAGTTAAATGTTGTGCAAAGAAATCATATGAATAAAGGAGAGACAATGCCCTCAAAAATATAAACAAAAAAATGTAACATTCACTTTATGCAAAAAAAGTGCTCTTCATTCAAACATTTTTTTTCTTTTGCTTCTCTTGTTTCTTACATAAGATTTGCGAGAGAGAGTAAGGCGCTGTTCATTCGATCCAGTCTGAATGAGGACACACAAAAAAAAGTTTATAATATGTAAAGGACTTATTTTTCTTCTGCTTGTGTTGGCTTGCTCTCACACATGACATTCTAACAGAAAATACATTCCAGTTTGCTGTTAGGAATTGTTTTGCATGTCACTGTCTTGTTTGTGCTTCTCCCAGCAACTGCTTAGTTGGATGATGCATCCCCTTAAACAAATTGCAGTACCGAGCTTTCACACCCTCCGTTCCCCTTGAGCCTGGCTCCCTTACAAGTCAAGCCCTTAGAAGGGAAGCATCTCTCTTTCTCTGCAGCACTTTGTTCTTCTCACTCTGTGCACAGAATTCAGCTCGGCCTTAGACACATTTTTAGTGTGGGAAGTGCAGAAAAAAAATAGCAGATACTAGTATTCTTGACCAAACACAATTTTGCCTTTAGGTCTGACTTAACCAACACCAACCTTTTCCAGTTCCTTTTCTATGAGAACTTTGCCTCAGAGCATACAGCATATTGTGTCACTGCTACCTGGTTAAATATGTTGTTAAAAATGTTATAGAGTTTTTACATTCTCTAAAACAGCCATAGGTTAGAGCTTTCTCACTGTCACAGCTATTACCCTCCAGGTTAGGGGATGGAGATATGGGCACATTGAATATAATGGGTCTTATTACAAAAAATTATCTTTTTCTAAAACACACACTTTAAATAAAAGGTATTTGTAAAGAAAAAGCCTTCATTTACTGTCTCAAATAGTTAAATACTTGATTGTGTGCTAACAATGAATTGTAATGCAAGAAGCCTTCCTGCCACAAACACTCATTAATTATAGAAAAGGAGCACATCCAAAATGTGTGTGGGAGAGAGAGATTAGAAAGAAAACAGTCCCACACAGTTGAATAGGATTTTTATTACAGGGCATATATCATCATTCTACCACTTTCTGTTCAGGTGTTTTTGCAGCTTATGATGGTAACATGCGTTTTTATGCCCGAAAAAGAGAAATATGTGGAGGAAAAAAGTGAAATGCACAGCATTGGAAGTTACTGAAGATGCATGACTTTACGGGTTGAATACAGAAGACAGCAGCTGATGCATGAAAAGGTGGCCAGCCAAGAATAAAGTGTCACCGAACAGATAAACATTTCTCCATCCAGTGGGTTCTGTGACTGGTTGAAAGGGTAAAAAGAGATAAAACAGAGCAACTTTGCTGGGCAATGCTTTGCAATATTCCCAAGCAAAAAACTGTGTTTTGTGAACTGGTTACATCATATAGTGGTACCTACAATATTTATTAAGGAAATCAGACATTAAAAAAGGGGTTTAAAGCACACCAATACTGTACTCATCTTGTATAATTGATGGCTATTGCTGGCTTTATCTTAGATGGATATTGTTTAAATTGGATGTTTTATATTTCTTTTATTGTAACTATGATGCAAATGTAATAATTAATGTAATTTAATGTTACGCTATGATCTATGCTATGCTACCATTCTTTGTATTATGTTAGTGTGGCTCTATATACGTATTTTAATGTTACAGTACGACCTGCCCAGGCACTAATGATGGAAATTAGCCATTGTCTATAATTTCAGCATATCTACATGAAAGCATTTATTATTATGTGTAGTCTCTCCCACTCTCTTGCAGTGGGAGGAGTTGACAGCAGAATGTTTTCTTACTATTGATGCAAGAGGGGAACAAAAAGCTCCACTTTGGATCTCAACCTTTTCACCTAAACTGGCATTCATCTCACAGCGTTTATGTGTCAGTTCTGACTTCTAATCGCTTTCTAGTCAGGGGAAGTTAGTAACATTACCGATTTAATAATTAATGCTTCAGAGATAACCCCCAAAACGTCATCTTGTTGTTTAATCTCTTATTGATCCATCATATAGGTTTTTTTTATTTTTATTTTTTTTATTTGTGCTTTCGAATTGAAAACATTCAGTAAATATGAGTTGTATACACGAAACTGAACCGATATATCTGAAATTATAATGATAAAGCTCAACTTGCTTGGCACTGTCCCTATATTAAGTTTCCTGGTAAATATAATACTACCTTTCTTTCATCTTGGGGCTTTTTCTTGGATCAGATTGTAGCTTGGTCATTTGTTTTTACCTTGTAAATACTGGGGATTAATAGTGTCCTTGGAAAACAACTCTGGTTCTACAGGAGTCCAAATGTGAAAGCCAGGATCCAGTCATACCACATCGCCACACCATCACAGGATTTACAATTCAGGCTCAGATTCAAACACTTGGTTTTTGACTTGGGGAAGGAAACGGACTACCCAACAGCTCTCCATAGGAAACTCAGAATTTCTTCCCCCCTTTTGAGCATTTTCTGAGTTTGTTTTCAAACCTCTTTATCCAGTAAAGCTTATACACAAACCATGTTTAGTTTCTCTGCTCTGATTTGCTGCGGTCATAAAAAAAAAAGTACGCTCTCTAATTAAATTCTAAGGTTCTGCAGAGTTTGTCTGTAGGCAAGATTTTGGTTTACCCCTCATGCTTAACAAACTTGCATTTTGGCTTTGTCTTTGATAAATTATGACAATGTTAATGCTTTTTTTTATTTTTATTATATGAGATGAGTTAATTTAGAACGCTGTAAAGACCAGAATCTTTATTCGTCATTCACTGGGTAGTAAACAAGTGAATGGGTCAATGTTTTAAAAACTGGCGATTCTCTGTTCTTGCTGTGTTAACATTTTCTTTTTGCCATTTTTAATGTAAAAAATAATGGCATCAACTAATATATTTCTGTTCTGTGTTTCAGTATTGGAGGGCTCATTCTGGATAAAACCGTGTCTAACCATTATATGATGGGCATTGTAGTGTACACCCCAGTTATCAATGGTGAGTACTGGCTGCTCTTTTTGAACGTAGCTTAAAGAATGCGATTGCTTAAAGAGAATGTTCACTCATCAATAAGTGATATTGCAAATTTTAAACAATGTGGACATAAAAACCTTTCAATTTAAAACAACATGGACATGGCCGTTGTTGTGAAGGTTTTCCAAAGAAATCCTATCGACCATTAAGTCGGACCAGCTGGCAGCCAGTTAATCAAACCCAAACCAGTCTAACCTATCCAGGTAAAGGTTTACTTATTTGCTACGCCTGCTAGAGGTGAGGCTGCTCCTGAGGTTTTGTTCTGCACGTAATAAAGACAAGACCTCTTTAAAAGGCCTTCATTGTTAAGCTGTAAAGTTTAAGATTCGACTACATATATTGTTAGTGCTCATTTCAACTGCCACCATGGTAATCATTAAAACCAGTAACCATTTTGACTCAAATCTGAGTTGAGAGCATAGAATGTGACCTGATAGATGATCTCACGATCTTTCTACTTTGAAAGCTCTTAGGCATATTCTAATCTTCCACTATCTAAGACCCAAACCCCTCAAACCAAAGACTGCTGGTTGATACTAGATGGCTCATCGTTGCCAGCTGGCCTCTGGCTATGTATCAAGTTTGCATCAGTCCATAAGAGCATAAGGCTGCCCTGCTAAATAATAGAAACCAGCTGATGTCCACATCATGACCATAAGCATCCAATCAGCCCAAACTCCTTGTTTTGGACAGACACAAGTCTGTGGAATCCCTGTTGATGAGAAGGAACTTTCCAACAGCTGCATTTAAGTACAGATAGGAAACTAGGCTGTCGAAATACCAAAACAACTCCAAAGTTGTTTAAACATGTTTTATTGTCAATATGGAAAGAGTTCAGGAAAAAACTTTGTTTATAGCAAACAGTAATTTTTTTGTACCGTTTCTACCCTGATGCACAAAGGGGGAACCTTAGCACCACTGCAGAAGCAAACATCTACTGTCTTCCGTATATTTTCTCTTAAGGGTACAGCCAATTGGCAACAACAAAAAGAATGCCACTCCCTATTTGGCAGCAAGTAATGTATGAAGTGGCAATGTGCTAAGGTATTTTAGCTTCCCAGGCTGCATTTTCTTTTAAATATATTAGATATGCTCTATGGAAAAAATTGTGAATCTGCAAATTTTCCAGAAATAATTTGCGAGTGATTTTCCACGTAAAAATCATGTATTCCGTTTTTTTCGGATTATAAATCGCAGTTTTTTTCCCATAGTTTGGGTGGGGGTGCGACTTATACTCGGGAGCGACTTATGTGTGAAATTATTAACACGTTATCGTAAAGTATCAAATAATTTCTCATTCACTAGGGGTATATCAGCAATTGTCACACACACACACACTTCCACCATTTAAAATTAGGCGGGCATGTTGAAAAAACAAACATGGCACTGAAAAGAAAATCATATTCTGCAGGTTACAAGCTGGAAGTATTGAAATATGCAGCAGAAAACCGCAATTGAGCAGCAGAAAGACAGTTTGGAGTTAGCGAGACACTTGTAAGGGACTGGTGAAAAGCAGATGTTACTCTTACTGAAATAAAGAAAACTAAAAAAGCTAATCACGGGCTAAAAGCTACGTGGCCACAGCTAGAGGAACGAGTCCACACATGGGTGCTTGAACAACGTGCTGCCGGCAGAGGCTTGTCAACAGTACAGTTGCGTCTCCACACTCAGGTAGTTGCCAAGGAGATGAATATAACTAAATTTGCAGGAGGACCTTATTGGTGTTACCGCTTCATGCAACGTAATCGCCTCTCAATCAGAGCAAGGACAGCGATGTCCCAAAAACTGCCAGCAGACTTCCAATCAAAGTTCGACAGTCTCCGTGAGTTCATTGTAAAGAATGTAAGTGAGCACAACGTGACACCGGATAATATTATTAACATGGACGAGGACCCCCTCACGTTTGACATTCCCATGGGCCGAAGTGTAACAGAGAAAGGGCAAAAGAGTGTGAATATCGTAACAGCTGGTCATGAGAAATCAGACTTCACAGTGGTGCTGGCATGTTGTGAAAATGAGTCAAAATTGCCACCAATGGTGATTTTCAAACAAAAAATCATGCCAAAAATTCAATCCCCCTCAGTTGCAGTCGCCTTGAATGAGAAAGGGTGGATGGATCAAGAAATGATGAACTTGTGGCTTACAAAGTGCTACATTAAGCGTCCGGATGGATTCTTTAGAGCACGCAAAGCTCTGCTTGTGACGGATAACATGCAAGCGCACATCACCCCACAGATAAAGGATAAATTAAACGTTTTCAACTTCATACCCGTCATCATCCCCGGAGGCTTAACTAAAACACTCCAGCCACTTGACATCTCCGTGAATAGGAGCTTTAAGGCAGTCTTGCGCAACCTGTGGGAGCAGTGGATGATGGATGGAGAGCACAGCTTCACGGGAACCGGGAGAATGCACCATGCAACTTTTCTGGATGTCATTGGATGGATCGACAAAGCATGGGCTTCAGTCACAACCGTAACCATCCTGTCGGGATTCAGAAAGGCTGGAATAATTGGAACTGCAACTGACGATGACTCTGACATAAGCGACGTACCGGTAGAAGAGGAAGCGGCGCATTGTCTACCTTTGGAGTTGGCGGAGTTATTCAGAAGTGACACAGAGGAAGAAGATTTCATTGGATTTAGTGATTAGGAGTGACACTGATTGTTTGGTAAACTTGTAGCATGTTCTATGTGCTATAGTTATTTGTATGGCTCTTACTGTAATATGTTATGTTAACATACAAGTCACAGTCTCAGTTCGTTATGCGTCATGTTACTAGACTTATTCCGCCTGTTGTTCTCATGTATTAAACGGCTGCAGCATCGCCAAAGATTTATTGCACGACTAAGACTTGGTGATTAGAAAGCCGTTGATATCGACCTCTTTGATTGAAAAAGAGACTGGGATTAGAACCTGCTATTTGCTATAATAAGCCAATATAATGCTACCGTTTCCAGACTATTTGTCCTAAGGAGCTGTTGTTGAAGGTTCCCTTCCTGAAGTCGTTGCTTTTTTGAGTCGTGCTCATATTCATTCCACACCCAGGCTGGCTACAAGCTGTTCAAATCAAAGTTAAGAAGCTGGGAAAGTTGCTCTGTTGTTGTTTGTCTCCTTTATCTCCCTCCTTTGTTTTAATTAGTGCAGTCTTTGACCCTGGAGCAGAGATGGAGACAAATAGCTTCTAGACAAGATGGATAACAGCACACAGAGTCCATTTGTCTCGTGCTGTGCTCCGCTGAGTGAGGGATGGTGGATGTGAAAACGATGGAATCATGCCTGCTTGGTGAACAGTCCCTCGACACATGAAGGTTGCTCAAAAAAGCCTCCAAAAGCTCATCAGGGTAGAAAAGTTACCTAATGAGACTAGTTGGCAGTCGGCTGCATTCTGTGAATCTACTTAATAAAACTGGACGCTTTCCATCTTCCCGTTGCTAACGGCCACAGCTGTGCTTGTCTGTGCTTTGGCACCTTAACAACAAGAGATAAGCATTTAATTAAGTAGCATTAATGAGAGAACGTTAAAGAGAAGGAAGTAGGATTGTTCTGCTTCTGTCCCGTTTTCCTTAGAGACTTCATCTGCAAAAAATAGCTAAAGTGTCGAGGGACTATTTATAAATGTAATCAGTTTTTGTGTTATAGCAGTTTTTGTATTTCAGGAAAACACAGAGGCTGTTTTCATCTTGTTTCTGCTGATTAAAACACTGTGGCACCTGGCCTTAAGAAAAGAAACAGACGCAGCAAAAAGATAGTGAGTGGATTTTGACTTTTAACCAGTATCTGTTCTGCTGGTAGAAGCAAACAGTGTTAGATGGTTGAAAAAAACCACAGGATTATTTTACAAATATATATTTGATATTTTTTTATAAATCCATGAGATTTTTCAGGTGTCTGCAGTGTAGATGTAGCAGAAAGAGTAAAGGAGGGTGTTTGATTCTCAATGTTACTCTGCTGTAAATCTTATATTATCAGGAATCTTTTTTATTTATTTTTAAATTGGGCCAAATTTGGAAGGAAAATACATATTGTATTGTGCAGCAGCAGGAGGATAATGTTGCCATAACCTCTCAACCAATGTGGTGCATTACAACTATAGTTGATGCATTAAAAAGCCAAAGGAATAATGTAAACACAGATATCTCAAATGACTGGCAGGCTATATCACAATACCTAACTACCAAATGTAAAAGAACTCATTCAAACACAGATGTTATATTATTAGGCACAGTTATGCACCACTAAGAAATTCATATTGCTTTATTAGTCATTCGTTTGGTAATGTGGTGAATCACACTTTCTTACTCAACAACCAAAGGTAAGGGGAATAACTTAGGTTTTAGAGCTAATGTGTTTTTCAGTCCACCACTCCATTCTAAAGCTACTTCAGAATCAGAATCAGCTTTAATGGCCAAGTATGACACATACAAGGAATTTGACTCCGGCAACTTTTCTCTCCAGTACAGATCTTAAATAAGTGAAATTAAAAAACGGAAAAAATAAAAATAAAAATAAATTAAAATAAAAAATAAAGGATAATATATACACCAAACCAGGGTTATTGTACAGTAAGTATATACAGTAAGTATATACAGCAGTGCAGAGTTTTAGTTTATTGATCATGTGAATGGACTCATACTCTGTGACTATTCAGAGTTCGTCAGAGCGACAGCCTGGGGGAAGAAACTGTTCTTGTGTCGGCTGGTTTTGGCGTACAGCGCTCTGTAACGCCCGCCTGAGGGGAGTAGCCTAAACAGATTGTGGCCAGGGTGTGAGGGGTCAGTGGTGATTTTTCTGGCCCGCTTCTTGACCCTGGCCCGAAATAGGTCCTCAATGGAGGGAAGATCAGTACCTATGATCCACTCTGAGGACCTGACTGTTCTCTGCAGTCTGTCCCTGTCTTGCCTGGTGGCGGATCCGAACCAGACAGATGGATGAGGTCAGGACAGACTGGACTATTGCTGTGTAGAATATGGTCAGCAGTTCCTGAGGCAGGTTGAACTTTCTGAGCTGACGCAGAAAGTACAGCCTTTGCTGGGCCTTCTTCCTTATAGAGTCAATGTGGGAGGTCCACTTCAGGTCCCGTGTGATGGTGGATCCTAGGAACCTGAAAGACTCTACTGTGGGGACTGGCCTGTTGGTGATTATGAGAGGAGATGTTGCAGGGGGTCTCTTCCTGAAGTCGACTGTCATCTCCACAGTTTTGAGCGGGTTTAGCTCCAGGTGGTTCTGACTGCACCAGAGGACCAGCTGTTCCACCTCCCTTCTGTATGCAGACTCGTCGCCGTCACGGATGAGTCCAATGACGGTGGTGTCATCTGCAAACTTCAGGAGTTTCACAGAAGGGTCGCTTGACGTGCAATCAGTGGTGTAAAGGGAGAAAAGCAGTGGGGAGAGAACACATCCCTGGGGGGCGCCGATGCTGAGGGACCGGGTGCTGGATATGAAGTTACCCAGTTTCACCTGCTGCCTCCTGTCAGTCAAGAAACTGGTAATCCACTGACAGGTGGAGGGAGGCACGGTGAGCTGGGACAGTTTTTGGTGGAGGAGCTCTGGGACGATGGTGTTGAATGCAGAGCTGAAGTCCACAAACAGGACCCGAGCGTAGGTACCTGCAGAGTCCAGGTGGTGCAGGATGTAGTGGAGAGCCATGTTGACTGCATCATCCACTGACCTGTTTGCTCTATAGGCGAACTGCAGGGGGTCTGTGATTTCCTTCGTATTGTTAGAAAAATTATTCACGGGACATAAAATAACATTTTTCCCCAGTATATTAGGGGATTATAGGGGAATTCTGTTTTTTCTCCAACCTGGATCTAAATTTTTCTCAAATTTTATGTTTTCTTAACCTGAGAATTTTGGAGCCTTTCAGCAGTATTCATATTCACTTCCTCTATCAGCAGACATCCGTAGAATGGGAGTGCTCAGGCCAGGACAAATTCCACTTGAAATAAGGTTTAATCTGCCCCAAATGCAGTAATTTTACCATGTTTATTCCCCTTGTACTTATGAACGCCTCGGAAGTGCTTCTTGATTCGCTTCTGGGCCGATTCAGACATAATACACATTTATGCTGCAGCAGGACGGTTAAAAAAACAAGAGAAATTTCCTTTTAAACACGTAGTGTTGAATTTTAAAAAGAAAAGTAGAGGCGGATTTACACGTCTAAAAGGCTGGTATAGATGAGCAGTGCTCAGGATACTATGTATGTTTGAGTAATTGGCTGTAGTACCATTATTTGGTGGTGTACCTTTATTATTTCATTGTTATTGTGACCTTTTTTCAATTATTGTAACTGAAACTCTGTTTTGATTTATTTAGATCTTATGGACCTTAATTTTGCATCACGAATCAACCTGCACTGCCCACTCGCTCACCCAAGCAGCCCCCACCCCAACCCACCCCACCCCATCCAGGTCGAATAGCAACACAGCTGGAAAAATTTCTAGGGAAAACACTGACTAGTATGAACAGGATGCCCAACCTGACCCTAAGCCTATTCAAGGGTTGAGGTCAGGAATGCAGGGAGATAATTTACACTTTTTTGTTTAATTCTTAACTTTGTGAAAGCAAGCAGTGTAATATTTTTAAAATTTGCAATACATTATATATAAAAAGTTTTGGGGTTTTGTCCTTTGATACATTTTAGTGGATTGGGTAGACATCTATTACTTGCTTCAGTTTCATAGATGTAAAACTGGGTGATCAGGACTTCAATATAGCATCTCAAAGGCCTTAATTACCAGAAAGGCCTCGCTGCTAATGAAACTGTTTGTTTTAATGGGAAGGGCTGGTGGCTTAAATGACTTTCTGGCAGAAGATACTTTTCTTGCTCCTCTTTTTTATTTATTTACAAACGTGTATTGAGTTTCAGGTCATAGAAAACCTTTGATCTGTCTTTTTGAAACCTGCAATAATCCTGCCTCATCCTGCAGTATGTGTGGCTTCCTGAGAGCTATCAGATACAGCTGAGGCTTTCACCTTTGCTTGTCATCTTGGCATATGTTGTTCCGTTTCTTTTCTATTTCTTGCTCTGCATCGTTTGTTTTGGGGTGAAGCTCTTCTTGTGTTCTGTTACTTTCCCTTGAAAGTCACTTCATTTCTCCTTGAGTGTTTTTCTAAGATTTTACATTTTTTCCCCGCTGTTTTCCGTCATATTCAGATTGAAGTAAGAGACGGACATGAACAGACATGCACTTCCTGTAAACTGGTGTTCGGGATTATTTAAATTTACATTCAGTGATAAAATATAAAGCTATTTTTAAAAGCATTGTTAAAAATGTAAGATTGGCACAGAAAACATCTATTGATATGAAGCAGCTGACCTCCAAAAGCTTCTTTCCAACTGAGATGGCACGGTTTGTTCAGTATTGCCTTAATATATACTTTCTGATTCACTGTTATTTTTATAGGAATAGGTCCATCTTTTGCCTGAGTATAAACTCCTCATCTCTTGGTCAATGTTGATCGGATGAAGCTGGAAAATTGACATTTTTGGAGTGCAATAAATGGGGATTTGACTCTAAAGGTTATTGATAGAATTACGCCTTTAAAACAAACATCTCAGACTTGACCTCTGAAACTGAACTTTGTGACTTTCTAGAAAATTCAATTAGAGATTTGTGAAAAAATGTTTTTGCTGTATTTTTGGACAGTCGGGAGAACTGCCATACACATACTCTTCAAACATAAAACTAGATTATTCTGCACTGATCACGGGAAACCTTTTCTTGTGATAAGAAAAGAGAGAAATCTTTGTTATTTTGATAACAATGCTAAAATCTCATCTTAAAACAAACCATTAGGATTTATTCCAGGGGCCAGCAACCTTTAAAACTGAAAGAGCATTTATTTTTTTCAGTTTACTAAAGTGGGTATTGATCAGAACTATAAAAGCTATATAAGCCTTCATAAACCACTGACCTCAATTTGATCAATTTCTACCATGTTGCAATTTTTGGGTCAAGGCAACAATATATTTTTGTACCTGTCCTCTAGGCATCTTATTTCGGAGTCTGAGAGGGTGTTTCCTCCTCTTCCTCCTACTTAGAATTTACATAAACATCCGACAGATTTCACATCGTACATATTTGACTAAGGTGTATGGTCGGAGACCTATGTCAATACAGAAAGCTAGCTAGAACAATCCTTATAATAGCAACTCACCACAGCGGTAAAAGTGAGCCTGCTATACTGGACACAGCAGGAGGATTTTACTCGGTGTGGAGGTTGATGGGTCATGATCAGTGCTCTCATATCTAGGATCAATGTCCTATAATAAACACAAGTATTGCAAAGCTGTTTAACCGATAGCTAACGTTAGCATCATAGCTGTTAGCATCTTATCTATCTATGAGAAACTTCGCCATTTCCACATGCGTCTTGATGCTATGAAAGTTTTTCATTTCTGTCCATCTGTTGTCAGCTTCACCTAAAGTAACTCTGGTTTTAGATCTTATAAGGTTGCTCCCCTTCTGAGAAGGATAATGAAATGTACCGGGCTCAGACATAGCTAAGCAAACAGATGCAAGGTGATGGTAATGCTATTAGCCTTGGTGCTGCAAGCTAGCTTTACTGTTGTTTACTGTTTTTGTTTTAGCAATACTGAATGAATCCTTTTAGTTAAAATATTTGCCATTATGCATAGTTAAAGGTTGGATATGGAACATGAGCATGATAACGACATCTAGTTTATCTAGGTTGTAGTTACAACACAAAAAAAAAAAAAAAATTCACGTTGTTGGGTTGCCTGGTTCGCTGCTAATACGCACAGTGACCAACCTGAACTGTGTCCAGTGAGGAATGGGGAGCCTAAGTCTCCTCCTTCCGGTCGGCCCGTGGGTCCCCAAACAAAAAACAAATTATGAATGGAGGTCAATGAAGGGATCAAAGTTGTTTTCTGGTCCGCTTTGTCTTACGTCCTTAATCACACATATGTTGTACTTCGATTTAATTTATAACTAATGATCTACATTTTGAATGTTTGTCCAGTCATTTAGGATTTACTTGATTGTAAAAATTTGCATTTAAAATGCCTAAAAATCAGAAGTCAGAAGTTTAATATATGTTGCCATTTGGCGAACAGGAGCTAGCACTAGCATTAGCACATAAAACACTCACCTAGGACTTGTAGAGCTTCTCCTCCATGCTGGCTCTCACTCCACCGACTGCTTTAGCCCCAACATAGCTACTACTTTCCACATGGTCAGATTTATAGAGGTTTTCTCCATGTTTAGTGCTCCTTTCTTCGGCCTGGAGGCTACGACCCTCGCTCTCCTTCTTCTTTTGCGGTTGTAGTCTGCTAAGCGTTTTCACACAAAACCTAAAGTGACTTTTGTTTCTGGTTGAAAATCAGTGTTTTGTCTGCATCAAGATTTGTTTTTAAAATTCAGGGGGACATATGTTCGATCCACGACACATTCCAAACTGGATCAGAAAATGACTTTTATCGCTCCACTGACTCTCATTCATTTTTTTGGGAAGTCGGGGACCCATGGACCGGAAGTAGAAGGGCGTGACTTAGGCTCCCCATGTATTTTAGAGGAGTTTAACTGACAGTAAACATTAGCCAAGTACCAGCCGAGCTGTGCCGATCATATAGTTGAATCATAGAGACCATATCTGTCAACCCACAGCCACTACTGTCGGGTAGATATAAACATGTCATTGTTGTGCCTGTTTTAGATGTACATTTTATTATATTTTAATTCAAATATAAATTCTTTATGGAAATCTACTTTCTTTCTGCAGCCCTCTAAAAGCCCCGTAGATTTCTTTTTTTTTAAATGTAGCTTATAATCAAAATGTTCCATACTCTATCTATCTATCTTTAAGATAACCTTAAAAAACAATTCAAATCGTAATTTTTTTTTGTACATGTTATATGCATATTAGAAACATTTTAACCTACAACTTTCACTTTAAAGTTCATCAGTCCCATGCTGGTCTTGCATTCTGTCATTTATTACTGCTGCCAAGCCAACTTTAGGAGTAAAAATTCTCTGAAGCTTTAATCTTTGTTGTATTGGACCGCTGACTGCTGCTTTCTTTCTTTGACCTTTTAGATATTAACTGTACCTTTTTAGTTGCTTTTTTGTTACAGAAGTTGTACATAAAATTTTTTTGTTATAAATCTAAAAACATATTGATTTTGTTGTTAGATTTTCATTTAAGTCAACTCTCTACATTGTACAGGAATTGGTGGGAACCTAGTGGCTATTCAGGCCAGCAGGATTTCCACACACTTGCATTTCCACTGTGCTCCCGGAGAAGTTCCTGACGAGGTCAAGGGCTGCTACTATCCCTGCCGCACATTCTGTGGCACAGGTCAGTCCGAGTACAGCAACTGCACTGAGGTCACATGACCAGCGGTTGGGCTCTTATTCCCATGTGATATAGTACCAAACCTGCAGATTACTCGTAGCGCTTGCACAAATTTAAACCAATATCACAATTAGCCAACAATACTAATGTCATTTTTTTTCTATTGACTATCAAGATAGTCGTGGTACTGGCCGCCATGTCTCTTCACTGTATGTGTATCATGTGGATTGTAATGTAAGAGTTTAGGTTAGGAAGAATCATTCCTAGAAGCTCAATGTTAGCCCACTGTAATCCTTTCAGAACCCATTGTTGATGTTTGCTTGGGATCAACTATCAACCATTTGCTATTAAGAAGAATCAGCAGCTAATCGTCTTTCATTATTTAATGTGAAAGTTCTCCAGAGCATGATGCTGCCATCACTGTGCTTGATAATATGTATTTTAAGATTTTTTTTTAAGGTGCCTTTCCAGTAAGAACCAACGTCTCCAACAGTCAATCACGGTGGTGGCAGCATCATGCTCTGGTTCCTTTCCAGTAGTTGCCTATAAATCGCTCACTTTAAACCTTGTGTTCAGACCTCAAGCTTTGTCAGCGTCAAGCAACGCTCATAAAGCGACTAGTTCGACGCATATGCACAGAAAATAGATTTTAAGCTGAAAATTGCAAAGCTCGTAGGCGAGTGCTTTAAACACTCATGGATCGTGGTTGGCCAGGCGGCTAGGCAGCGTTAGGACCATCAAAAGTTCAACTAGCTGAACTTCTGCGTTGCTAGCGTTATGAGCTTTGAATCTTGCAGGAAAAGCTTCAGAAGTTGACGGAGCCAAAGCTCACAAAGCGCCACAGAGACCACAACGCTCCTCCAACGGCCTCCACCGTAGACTTAACATGTAATCTTGATGTTGCTGATGCTGACAAAGCCTGCGGTCTGAACAAAGCATAAGGATGTTGCATAGATGGTGTTTTTTTTACTTTTAGGTCATAACTTTGCTTGAGTTCAACTATCATAAGATGTCATAAAGTAAGAGTATACTGAAAAGACAGAAAGGATGATATAATTACTGCATAGATCTTTTGAGTTCACTTGAAGCCAAAATCAAAAATGCTTTAATATTATGATTATTTTTAACTGACAAGAGTCCAGATTTTAAAAGAAGCTGAGTGGGTTTTCTGTAGACGCTCCAGCTTCCTCCCACGGTCCCAAGCGAAGCAGCTCTGAGTGTGCATGAAGACCATTTTCTTCCAGGTCTCATCTTTGTCACTTTTGGTTGAGAAATAAGGAGTGTTTGTGCCTTAATAGTGACTCAACCTGTGTTGCTGCTGTAACTTGATTGTGTGCAGAGCTGCAGTTTTCTCTGTTAACCCGTTACCTGTTTGCTTTATCAGGACTCCCAGTGCTGAATATTAACCTTCCTTGTCTTCAACCTGTCCTAATCTCTCAGGAGCAAACCATCGCTCGGCTCAGGTGCTGCTGCTTTTAGTGATCCCGGGCCACCTAATCTTCCTCTACACCATTCACCTAATGAAGAGCGGGCACACCACGCTGACCCCCATCTTCATGTCTGTGTACCTGGCTGCTGCTCTGCTGCAGGTGAGCCCATGTTTTAATGCTTTAGTACATTTAAGCAACAGATTCTCAGTAAAGCAGTCCCAAAGTAACTAATGACAAACGGTGATGGCCGAAAGAAAAGCTAAAAGCAGTTTAGGTCAAGTGCCCCCTATTGGTCAAATTAGTGACGAATCCATAATGTGTGTACTCACTGGCTGAGGCCAAAACAGTGGATGAATTTGAGAGATTATGGGTAGCTAACTGAGCTACCTAAAGCTAATGGAGGTAAGCGGGTGCTTTTAGTCAGAATAACCACGTTTGAGCCACTCTGCTACCCCTCTGTCTTCTAAGCAGATTCTTATTATCTTGTTAAATGGGGCGTCGTGTGCCACATTGGTTAGTGCAGGTGCCCCATGTACAGAGGCTTCAGCTCTCGATGCAGTTGTCCCGAGTTCGAGTCCCATTCTCGACTTTGCCGCATATCATCCCCCATTTCTATGCTATCCACTTTCAAATAAAGACCACTATGGCCACAAAACCTTCAATAATAATAATAATTTTGCTGAATAAAAGCATGAAGCCTTGTTGGTCCATAACCTTCACTAAAACTATTTAAATCTCAATTAAAACAAGTAAAAATAATAATTTCAACCCATTTTGAACAAGAAGTTTTATCTTAAAGGGAATTTTTCTTTTTTTATCTGGACCTCATTTATTGCATGTAATAACTACATCTACTTACAAGTTTGGAGGCAATTGGAGTCCTTCGGGAGATGTTAATATCCATTCACAATCAGCATATATCCATGTAATGGGCCTGGTGGGGGCACTCAAAGTTCAGCCTCTAAATAAAATTCAATTTTACCAATATTTTTTTATGTATTGCTAGCACTATTCCCCTGTGAGGTTGGAGCTCGATTGCTGCCGTTTAGATAGAACTTACTACTGCAAACATCAAGCGGTGCCGGCAGTCCCGATCATCACCAAACTAACAGACGGCCACCACCTAACTATGCCCCCCCCCCCCAAATAAAAAAGAGGTACACCTGCCCCTCTTATCCAAGGTGGGGATAGGAAAATATTGGGAGCCAATGGGAACTTGCTCCTTTCTGGATCCAGCCCCTAGTGGAAGAGGTTAGAACTGCAATTTTTGCAAATGCCACATTGACATCAAATTTGGCCATTGGAGTTTCCCCTTGGAATATACACACAGCATAGTGGAGGAATCTGATTTATTTTAAGTTTTTGTTTTGATGGCAGTGTGGATACATAAAGGCAAGAAAATTCAGTTATGAATCGCTGTTTCTGCTTTTTCAGGTTCACAGTAATTTATTGTAGTGTTTGAATTGTTAAAAGTCTAACTGCTCTGTGTGTGTGGTTATGCTTGTGTGTGAGTCCAGCTGTTTCTCTGCCCTGCTGTGCCCCTGAATCTTTAATACAAAGACAGCACATTAAGATGTTCTGCAGGCTACAGAGGAGTTGGAGACTTAACAAATCAATTAGCTCCATTTACCAGTAGAGCTGCTTTAAGGTCCACAGTCACGGATGAAACATCAGCAGGGGTATTGTGTAGGTTAAAAACAAGTTTGCATTCAGCCTGTTTGACAATGTAGCCTTTACAAAAACTAAACAAAGAATATTGATCAGTTTACTTCGCTCGTTAAATTCAGATGCTGAATTCTGCTCTGAATCTGTCTGCAATGCTTAAAAGCAACAGCGTTATTACTGTTTGGGGGGAGCTAAAGTATGCACCACAGCTATCTTATAGAACTGAATCTGCTTTGTCCTCTGTGTATTTATGCAGACAGATACAGAAAAACTCTCATTAGTTGACAGGAAGCAGGACGCTCCGCAGAATGAAAGGGTTTCAGAGATAAGGATGACTCCTAATTCAGTTAACGCTAAGCATTCAGTCAGAAATGATCTGACATGTTGGTTTGATTACCTGACAGAAACAATTCCTAAGAGCCAAGTGTTTGAACTTTGGCTGTCCACTGAAATGATCATATTGAGTCAGTTTTATAGCAGCTATTAGCTACTTTGAATGATAGAATTGTTTACATTGCAGTCGTATGATATTGTGACATCAGATCAGTGTACTTGACCTTTAAATGATGCACTCAGAAGAAGAGATTTATTTCTATTTGAACACCATTAGGATTTGTTAAAAGAACAAAGATGGAAATTTAAAGGCTGGCACACACTACAGGATTCTTCTAACCTTCTCAGATTTAGAGAGCACAAGCTTAAGACAATGAGAAACAGATCGCACAAGATCTCTCTCTGCTGATCCTATAGTGTGTGGTGTGGTATGGAAACCACCACAGACTAACCGATTCTTCAGGAGAGTTTCAGCTTCTTCACGGTCAATATTCCAAATCTCATGTAGTCAAACGTGACATCACTGTAAGCAAACATGGGAGGCAAACAGCAAGAAGACTTGATGGTTGTCTTCGGCTTCTTACTCTCTGAAAAAGTACAAAAAACCCAAAAACGACCATTGAAAAAGTCATGGAGACTTTATTGATTTCTCTTTTATGAAGTTTTTTAAAAAGAGCAACGGCATCCAGATTTGTCTTTTATTTACACTGAAAATTGTTGTTTTTTTGGTCATATTTAGTAATGGTTATTAATTCACAGCTACCCTGTGTATGTAATAATAATTAAACTTTTTGATTGTTTAACAGCCCTACAAAAAAATAGATGGTTTTTAGACGAAGTTTGTATGTTTTCTATTCTTTAAGCACTGTAACGAGCACCGTTTAAATAAAATAAAAAACACCGGTTCGGCACCAGTATCAGATGAAACCTTAGCGATACCCATCCCCATCTGTGGCTACTCATTTTTCTCATTATATTTGTGTTTGCCTTTTTTCCACTTGACTGTACAATATTGTTACACTTATATTGTAAATAAATCATTTAAATTTGACCATTAGCACCTCATGGAATCATGGAAATGTAATCACTTATACTGTATGTAGTCCATCTTTTGAAATAAGATTTACTGTAAAAAAATTATGAAAAAAACAGTGATCATAGACTAGACTAGTCGAAAGAATGGTGACCCTAAAATTGAAACTCAAATCGAAGATTTGGAGAATCGTGACACCCCTATCTATTACTGCTACTTATTACTAGTACTGCTACTTATTACTAGTACTACTACTTATTACTAGTACTACTACTATGCTCATGTTGTACTGCTGCCTTGTGTTGCATTCTTTGTCTGCTTGGTTACTGAGTTTTAAATGCTAGAGAAATGAGTCTGGTGGCTATCTTTTGTGATTGGTGTGTGCTTTCAAATAAACTGTGACTGTTTGGCTGATGCTTTTTATTATGGAAGGCAGTCATGCGAAAATGAAATTTTAACTAGCTATGCGTTTTTTGACCCATCAGCGTGTTGTGGCTTGCTATTTGAGCTAGGTCCATTGATTTGAAATTGGAGTTTATGAATTTGTTGCTGAGAATCCGCTGAACACTGAGGTGAAACATGTGAGTGTCCGTATTTTTGTATGTGGAAGTTATAGTCCTGAAGATGCAGACACACGGGGTGCGGAGCCAGATGTGGCTCTGTAAATCTTAATGGGTTTAGTGGGGTGTCACTCAAACATGCATGTCTAAAGTCCTAATACCCCTACCCCTAACCCTACCCTAACCCCTTACCCTTACCCTAACCCTTACCCTTACCCTCTTGGCAGTAATTTGTAGTTTGGACATGTTCATTTGTGTCTGGGGTCTCTTTGCTTCAGGTGGAGAAGTGTGATGCTCTTAGTGTCTTGTTCACATGTGATGTTAGGAGAGAGCATGGATGGCCTTTTACTGGTGCCAGTGGAATCAGCCTTTTATTACTCAAAGATTATGACAAATGTTAGAGATATCCAATCAAAGAACAACATAGGATAATTCCTAAAACCAGCTGCATGCAGACTCCAGTTAATACACAATGCAGCTGCCCGTATTCTCACGGGTACCAAGAAATCTGAACATATTACTGCGCTTTCTTAGATCCCAACCCTCATTGCGTATTTATGTTTTCTTGCCACCAGGGTAATTATAGAAGCTTCTACAAAGGCAGAGATCCTTTTGTGAAGCAGGCTGGTTTTAAAGAACCTCCAGCCACTCAGAAAGAACCAAGTAATATTACTGAAGGTTTTTTACTCGCCCACACTTCTTTTATTAGTTTGACATGTGTTACATCTCTAAAATGCTTTCATCGTATCATATCTAAGTACTGGGCAAAACAGAGCAGACTGCAGTTTTTTTCTAAACAGTATTTCATATTAGATATGTGAAATGCCTTCATCTTTTAGGTAATGAAAGGCTGTCCACACACTGAGCTCAGGGAAAACTATCCATCATTGCAATCAGTTCTCCCTGCTGTTTGACTCCAACATCACTGCATGTTTTCTATATGTCGGTGTTGATCACCGACATCAATATGTTTTGGTTTTGATAATTATGACATTACAACCCCTCTTGGCAAGTCATTTTCTTTTAATTTATAGACATGTCCTTATCTTTCAATAGACTGCCCAATTTCTGTCACCACCATCCCTCCTGTTGTTAAAACCTAAATCATGAACATCAATGATCATAACTTTGCTTTGAGGCTATCCTTTCCTATTTCTTTTTTGTGTTTATGTATTTTTTTTTGCTACATATTTAAACACTTCTTTAAACAGTCAGGAGCTAAAGACCTACAGAAGATGCAGTTAATTCAGTTCAGAAATACTTAATTGATCCCAGAGGGTAATTAAGTGTTGTTGTATCTAATTAATAATTCATTTTTTAAGCAGTTGTTGTAGACCATGATCTGCCGTGATTGGTAAATGTAAGAGATTTATAATTTGCTGTGTCAATGGTTCTCACAAAAGCGCTGTTACATGAAGCCACAAATGAAAGATGAAAATATTTTTTGAATCAGCCCACTCTAATTAAATAATCCCAGATGTAGTTCAGCCAGCTCTTTTTTTCCCCCTAAACAGCTAAAGGTTTTTATATAATATGCGTAGCATTGAAGAGCATTCTCGTGTGTAGTTATGAAGAAACCCAGATGCAACATTCAGTTGAGCCCAAAAGATTTTATACAGTAAATTTAGATTTAAAATATTTTTTCGTTCCATCAAAATGCTTCCTGTTGGAAATGAGACGAGCATCTCTCCAAAAATAATACAACAAATATCAGTTTTACAATAAAATATACCTCATTTGTTTTATTTAAATTTTTACCAAAAAAACTACTTGTTGAAATTTAATTATACATAAATAATTTTAAAAATCACTGCAAAAATCTGCCTTTTTAAACTCAAACATCTAAACTGTAACTGCTGACCATCTTTTTGTACATTTTCACTTATTTGGCTCTGGAGATTTTCACCAAATCTTTGAGGTAAGAGGATGGCTCCTTGCCATCACCCTAATCATAGCAGGAGAAGCTTGATGTAAAGCAGCTCGAATCTGATCCTTGAAATATCAGATCATTCAGCAGTAAAATGAGAGTAGAAAGCACCATATTCATTTTGAGTTATGCATGTTTGGTCACTGTATAACTTGAGTACATTTCATAGAAAGGCATCGCTGTGTTAAAAATGCGCATTATAGTTATAGTAATGTTTTCGGACTTAAATTAGTGCTAATTATTAGTGGAAGTAGCTGTGTAAACACCACTACTTCACAATAAGAGCATGTATTCCTATTGTTTTAATTGATGAATTTGATAGTTTATCTGCTGAGTGTTTACATTTTGGAAAAGGGTAAATCGTGACATTTAATTACTAAGTATATATTAAATTTGATATATTTAATATTTAAGACAGTTGCTGATATCTAATTGTTAAGTTCATTCATATATTTTGGTTATTTCTACCTCACCTTGAATTTGCTCTTATTTTTCATATGAGATCACACATATCTCCCTCCTCATATTTATATCACCCAAACCTGTATCAGCAGCTTTGTGGAAAAATAAAGAACAAAATAAATATAACAGTCTTTTTTCTACCTCATATCTTCTCATAGTTTGAATGGCTTTAAGTGGAGCTCTCGCAGGTTCTCCCAATGTTAACAGAGTGATCCCAGTCTGAACCAGAACCTCTATAGACAGCTCAGTGTTTCCTCCTCTGCAGTAGCAGTCTGTTCTAGAGAAACTGTTGAAGCATCTGACTGAAATCATTCTGTTGTTGTAGGATAATCCTATTAAGAGGATGATCAGAGTTGTCCAACATTAATAAGAAACAGTCAGCTTTACATACAAAAAATGTTAGCCAGTTTGTTATAGCAACTGGCTAAAAGATCAATTGTTTAAAAGGATAATGTGTGAACGTGATTGTGGAGTTAAAAACAAAGATATTAATCTCTCCTTTATTTCATGAAAAAAGAGCTACGGCAATTGGATTTGTCTCTTTACACTAAAAATGTTAGTTTATTTGGGTCATATTTAGGAATATTAATTAGTCAGGATTAATTCACAGCTACCCTGTAATTAATTAGGTAAAAACAAAAAATTATCCTCAAAATCCCTAATATTTAGCAATCATCATAGCCCCCCCCCCTGGAGAAAACTCCACCAGCCGCCCCTGGATGGAAGTGTTGATGGAAGCAGATACTGAGTACCAATGCAGACACTTCTACCACACATAAAAATGAAGACAGGTAATTACAAAAATAGGGATGAATTACAAAAAAAAATAAAATGTAAAAAAAATAACTACAAAACTAAAATTTTAAGTGCAAAATAAAAAAAATCTGTGAAACTATTGAGTTAGCATTATTGTTATTGGTATCAGTTCATGGTATCAATTGACTTGTAACTATTATGAGTACCTTATAACTGTGTCAGCCCGATAGCAGTAATGATGAATAAATAGATGTTTGATAAATTTGAAACTGTGCTTTTAGTAGAGTACAGGCTCTATCTGTGTTCCAGAATTTAAATTCCAGAGGATCAAATGCAGTCCAGACTAAAGAGAAAATTGTGAAACAGCTCTCGTGTTTAGTCAGTAGTAGGAGGCGTTGTTAGCTGCTAACAGTTTAGCAGGTTGCATTACGCACGGTTTATGATTTCTACTTCTGTCTGTCACTGTTCCTTTTTTCCTCCAAGTACCGAAAGTGCTGGTCTCACAGCCCTGTTGCTGCTGCCACTCTTTAAATCTTTAAATGGAGGGAAAGCCAGGCAGAGAGATGTTGGAGTAGGGGATAAGATCCTAGCCCATTATGATGGATGGTGGAGATGGTTTGAACTTCCACCTTCTCTCTCTGCTTCTTGGTCCTGCTCCCTCATGTTTTTTTTTCTTGACACACCTAAAAACTGAAGAGAAATAAATAATAAAAATTGTTGAGTACTTAGCAAATACTATCTCCCACCTGAGCTGTAGATCTTTGCAGCTCTTCCAGATTTGCCATGGGGCTATTAACTGTGAATCGATTCTCTCCTTGCCCAGCTTAACAGTTTAGGCGTTCTGAGGCCAGAAAAAGAACAGCTGGAATCATACTTAGATGTAATCACTTAGAAAACTTCTGCAGACCATTCTCTGCACTAGATTTTTATTTCGGGATTTCAGATTAAAAGAGGCTGATGACATATATCTATACATTTGGTTTGCAATAATGCAGTAGTTAGTGCTGGTTTCCAAAGAAAACTCATAGAAGTTTTTGGTTTTAATGTAACGAAATATAGTAAAAAACAATGAAGGGGTTTGATTACTTTAGCGACGTGCTCTAGTAAGCAGATTATTTCTTTGCAGTGAGCTTGTCCCTGTTCCTCCTCTAGGTGCTGCTGCTGTTGTGCATAGCTGACTGGATGGTTTATTCCATGTGGCGGAGCGGCAAAGACCCCGACAGCTTCTCCATCCCTTACCTGACCGCGCTCGGGGATCTGCTGGGCACGGCCCTGCTGGCGCTCAGCTTCTACTTCCTGTGGCTCATAGGAGACCGGGACAGCGACGTAGGGGACTGAGCCGGCCTATCAGCAGCTAGAAGTGAAACTCCCGCCTCTTATGGCATCAGGCTCTGGTGGAACGTTGGCGCTCTCTCTCTTTCTCTCTCTCTCTCATGGCCAACGTATTTGGATGAAACTTTAACCACAAGTTGGGATGCAGACTAATTTCAGCTTCTGCCTTTTTTTCTTACACACAGAAGGTTTCATAAGATAACTTAAGACTGTTTCATTTTTTTGCAATCATTTTGATCTCTGTCTTTTGTACCAAAGCATTTGTTTATTCTGCTGGTTTGGTCTAAAGGAGAAGAAAAATATCAGCCACCTTCTATTTACAGAGCTAGATATGTTTTGGGGATTTTCTTCACACAGCAAGTCCTAAAATGAGCTCCTAGTGGAGAACCAAGAAAGCAACAGCCGAGTGACAGAGATGGTGTTCAAGCACCATCGGTGAACGAACATGTTGATGTTGGTGTCAAAACGAACATCTTTAATTAAAGGAAACGTATGTAAGAAATGTATTTTAATTAATCATAAAATGGCCCCGATATGTCACTAGATATTAAGAAATCATGTTCTTTTGAAATACTTATATCACTGTCAATAGTGGTCCGGCCAGGATATTATGTAACAGTGAAAGTTGCAGCCCTTAAGTGATGTTATTGTTGTTATGTTCTGTTTTGGTCTGAGGCTCCACCCTCAAGCTATCTACAAATCACGAAGTCAGTAGAGTTTCCTCATCCGGGTTGCCAGCTCTGCTCTGTTTACCACAGCTGAAGCTCCGAACGTTACGGACAAAACATGTATAACGTTACGAAACCTAAAAGACCTCGTTATCAGTCCGAAATACGTCGTGACAAAGTCCGAAACAAAACAAGGATTTGTATAGGAGATGCCTTTGAAAGATGGAGACGGCTGAAAATGGAGATGGATTAAGAATTTGAATACAGACGTCAACGTCGCCAATTTTCTCCTGGACAGGTAAGATTCACCTATGTTTGGCTAACTTACTTGTACTTAATGTAAATTGACATTTCAAATATTCACGACAGTCGAACAAAGTTATGCATGTTCTTGGAAAGTAACGTTACGTTAGCGCATATGGAGGAGATTGGTCATCAAATTGAAAAGGTAAGGAATTGTTTGGGAGATAAAAACGACGAGTCGTCATTGCTAACATTAGCATCAGGGCCCTTTTTTTGTCATGCTGAACTGTCAAGGAAAACAGCACGTCGATTCTGGCAATGTGAAACGTAATGGAGACGTATTGAGTAGCCTATACCTCGGTACAAATAATTCCTCATTCGTTCTTCGCGTACATTGTGGACTACGCATGCTGCAAGTTAACCTGTATGACCATTGCTAATGTTATTTAGTTAGGGTCAGCCGTTCCTGCTGGATCCCGCAGCAGCTGGCAACCACGAGTCAGGAAGGGATACACAGTTCTACTGTATTTTGAATGTGATTGCAGTACCGCTTTTGGCCATAATCCTACATACCATTCCCTTTAAGCCCTTTTTTATCAGAAACTGATTACATTCACAAAAACAAAGTCTTCCTTTCCCACCACTTTATATACAGTGGTAAAGAACAATCAAACCCCCAAATTTGACATCTGCCTTCATCTGATGGTTACTGAAGTCAAGGTATGATGAAAGTTTTCGTTTTAAGGTTCCTTTGATTTACAGTTCTCTTAATGAGATGCCAGAAAGTGCTGTAGTGACAGCAGTTATCTCCAGCTGTGTGGAACATTACCCCTCCCCCATCTGTTGCTGAGCAACTGCTGGTCAGCTGGCTGAAAGAAGGATTGTGTTTTTCTCATGCTTGCAAAGCAGGAACATTTGGTGTCTGGAAAAAGTTTTACGTACAAAAAAGGAAAAAAAGACAGTGACCCATTGTTGTTTGAGTCACAGTGATTTAAAGGTCCAGGTGGTCAGTTAGCTGACTGTATTCTACATCTGGAGTTAATACATGGTCTTTTTACTCTAAACCATCATGCCTGTTCAATAACAACCAGGACTAAAGTTCTGCTCAGCATAGATATATATTATGACATCATTTACCGTTAGAATATAATAGAACAATCCTTTATTGTCCCAAAAGGGGAAAGTGGATTGTAACGGCAGCAAAGTGGCAGGAAATACAAATAATTAAGAATCAGAAGTGGAAAGGTATAAAACCGAATGAAAATATGTACATCATGGAGTTATAAATACCAGAGTACTGTGTATTCATAAAAAATCAAAATAAAGATAACGTGGAATATGTGCAACAGGGCAGATACTTTAATAACAAATATTTTGAAAAATGTAAAGAATGTGCATGTGTATGCTAAAAAAAAGTAACATTTCCAATAGTTAGCATATGTAAACTGAGAAAAACCGAAGTGCAATAACAGCAGAATTGTTAATTAGGGAGTTCAGACAAATAAAGTCTAACTGCTGCAGGGAGGAGGCTTAATTAATATGAACATCAGCATCAGATACCCCACCCCACGCAAAAGAGCCAATGAAGAAAAGAAGGAATAAACAGCTGTTTCTGTTACTGCTTTCCTCAATTTAATATACATATATTTTTCTAGATTTTATAAAACCTCGTTTTTGTTCTGCATTTTTTTTTTTTGCACGATCTTGTTTTGAGTCTAAGAAGGAGAGAGTTCACGTAGCAAAGAATACTTTTCTGTGTGGATATATGTACGCCGGTCAGGCTTGAGTCATTTCACCACTTGGCCTGTCTACCCCCCCATCTCATATACACATTCTGCAATCTGGTCCCTCCCTACATCCGCATTAATATCACTTCAATATTTAGAATTTTTTTTTCTTGGTTGGTTGGTATTTCTGAATAGTGCCGCTAAAGAGTTGTACAAAATGATCAAATTGATCATGTTTTTTAATTTACTTGTATATTATTTTTTTAATGTTTTATACTCCTTCCCATTTGCTTTGATTGTGACCACATTTTGGGTTAGTTTGTTTTTTATTTAATATAACACATTGCAACCCCTGTTTAAACCAAAATAACATGTAATATATTATTTATTGGTCAGAATTGACACACTGTAGATGCATAAAGTCTCGTGGCTCCATTCCATATCCTAAACTAAATGGTCAGTCACATTCTGTTGCCATTCATACCAGCAATGAAGTAGCCTTCATTAATCACCATAACCTAATTTAGTAACAGCTTTCTGCATGCTTCTGTTATTGTTTTTCAAGTTAGTTACAGTTGAAGGGTCTTCAGAACTGATCTCCTTCAGGGAAGACAAGGTGGGATTTCTGGAGCACGATCAGTTAATCCACCTACAGTGGCTCTCACAAGTTCACACACCCCTTCAGAAATACCAGTTTTAATTATGTAAAACATGGTGAATTAAATTATTTCCAGACTGTTAGACATATTTTGTGTCACGCATCTTTTAGAATTCAGCTAAATCTGTTTGATTTAGTTCTGTGCGTGAATTTCAACGTCTGTTTGAACTGACAGTGAAGCTGAAAGGTTTGAGGCTGTTCATAATTTCATGTACTGTCATAAAAACCCAGTTCCAATAAAAAAAAAAGTAACCCCAGAGCATGATACTGCCTCCACCTTGTTTCACTATTTGTTTGTTAGTGATGCTCGGGGCTGCTTTTGTCTATGAGATTTTTGTTTTTGAGTTCAGTTTGCAAAGGAGGAGAATTTCTGAAAGGATTTATCAGGGTCTCATGACATCACAAAATCTGGAAGCTGTTCTTCCATTGTGTTCATATGAGCCAGTGACTCTTCAACTTCTTCATGTGCCTCTAGAGATTCACTGAATAACATGGTGTTATCACTGCTATCAATGCAATTTTCTTTCTAATACATTAGGTTTTATTTCTTTAAAATGACACACTCACTATTATAAATATAGTGGGCATGAAATATGTAAAGTTCCCGGTTACAACTGTTTTGGGTTTTTTTTTTAAATAATTTTTTCCTCCTTCATTATGAAAGAATTAATGCTTTCAAATTAGTGCAATCCTGATTTCTCTACTTGTTCATACGGAGCTAAAAAAATAAAAACATGTTACTAATTTTAAATAGTGAATCGTTTCTGGGTGTTTTATTTCAAACATTTAGTTTGCATTTTGACAATCAGCATTACCATATAAAGAGCGTTTTGAAAAAGCGATCCTGACAAAAACTCTTTGAACGTTATCCTGCTTGGTGTGCAGCACACGGAACTGAATGTGCAGAGACCTGACTTCAATTGAACTTCCATCCTACAAGCCAAAAATAAATGTAAGTACATGTACATTTGTTCAAACAGCTTGCAACTTTAAAGTTTAAGTGAACTTTTTAAAGTCTTAAGCATGTAAGGATGACAAAATGCTTTTGGAGAAGTTGCAGTATTGAAGTGTTATTGTACCTATTTACAAAAAAGCTCTACTCATAATGGGCTCATAAATACCCACATAGCAGACAGACATTAAAACTACGGGTGGCGAAGACCAATCTAAAATATCGATATTATCAGTACTAATGGTATTGGGTATTGTTCGATACTTTTTGTGATCAATTCTCAAGTTTCAGTGTCTCTTCTGTAAAACTGCATGCATTTACAGAGTGACCGACTAGTCGTACAGCACTGCTCTGCTCTCACTTCACTCATGCTCTAGTAGCCCCTCCACTGCAACACTCACTGCGTGGCAAGCAGGACTGTTGTGGCTGTGTGGAAAAAAGAAGTGCCATTCGGATGTTTGTTATGGCCTTAAATGAAACCACTGCAACCTGCAATGTTTGAAGGGAACAAATTAGGTACTGTGGCAACAGCACAATCTTAAATTACAACTGGCATGAAATTCCCTCTATCGTTTGGGCCCTTTTTAGCCACACTCTAAGTATCTTAATACTATATGAAAGGATCGCTTGCCGTAATTCAGCCTTGTTGTAGAATTGCAGGTGTGACAGGTGGCCCTTCTGAGAGCATTAGCACAGAACAACCGGGTTTCAGAGGGCGGGGCCTAGGCTATGTGCATCTGTGGTCAATGAGTCTCTAACGATATTTCGAATGTTTAACTATAATATACAGTATAATCTTTTTTCACCAAATAAACGCATAATAGCACCACTGCTACATAAACAAACTAAGGTATTCGCTGTGTAGCTAATTCTGAATGTTAGCTTTGAAGCTAATTGTAAAGCGAACAACTCAAATAATGCCACAATGTCTACTAACAGCTGAAGGACATTACTGAGGAAACATGCTTACTTGTACAGGGATATCTGCTGGTTTACAAATAGTTGGTATTAATCCTGGTAGAAGTTTCAGAAAATCTGTGTGCTGTATTGTCCCAAGTTGGAAAAACAGTCTTCCTAGAAATGTTTGCCACAAACTACCCCACGCTTCGGCAGTCGGTCGGGTACATTCCTGAATACATAAAATCTATCCACAAGCTTTTCAGTGGCTCAGAAGTGGGGAATACAAAAAGATTTATGTTGTCCTTTGTACACCCAGGTACAGAGCAGTTTGGATGCGGTCTGGACTCCATGCTGCTGGTTTGTTGTTTGGCTGTTACCGTAGCTCTCCACGCCGCGGAGGGAGGGACTTGGAGGGTGTTGTTTGGGGATGGGGTTAATTGGATGGAATTCAACACCTAATATGCCGAAACGTGTCGTCATATGCCGAACTGCCAAACAGCCTGTTTCTGAGAGCTAATTTCACTTTGTAGGCAGACATACCCCGGAACAAAGGAAAGATTAATCAGTCATTTTAACCCCTTAGGGGCCATAGGCAGGCTGGGGTAACTAAAAGATATGATCAAAAACCTCAAAAAATGCTAATTTCATGCCAGGTCTACTTTAAATAAGCACCTAAAAACACACCCTAACAAGAACTGTGAAGTGCAGAGCCAAAGGAAGGAGGAAGAGAGGGCAAGCAGACCCCCAACACAAAGAGAAAGGTCACTTGCAGACGCTTTTCAACATCAGCAACAATATCCAGGTAGTTTGTAGTTAAGTCAAAGTAAGATTTAGTAATCTCCTGAATTGGATAGGCTAATGTTACTTTTCAGTGTAATTGGACATTACAGTAATTTAGCAGACTGATTAATGGACTCACTATTCAGAGAGTCACGCGGGGAATATATTCAGCCAGTTGAAATAAAATTATGAATTATTTCACTGGAACTGAAAATAAAAGATATGCCATCTACAAAAAGATACACCTATGTATGAAACACCAAAGCTGAAATATAAATATGGCTGAATACATAAATAAAAACTTATAAAAAAATAATATCATAAAAGTCTCAATGATTGATTATTCATTGAAGATGTTCAACGTTGTCCATAATTCTTTTGTTTTCATGCAGACAGTTAAGAACAAAATAATAAAATCTAGAAATTACAATGTAACTACAGATCATTGTATTTTCACTTATATTTTGATTGAAAATAAAAATATGAATTAAACAATATTATGCAGTTCAAATATTAATTGTGAATAAGCAGATTTTTTACATTCAGGTTATTTCCGTTACATTTAAAAAATCTCTTTTTTAAATCAAAGATTGTTCAAAAGATAAAGTTCCAGAACATTTAGAATTTATATGTAATTGTATTTGGTATCTGGATAATTGTAGTTTTGTTAAACAGTAAACACTTTAAAATTACTTTAAAAAGTATTCATCCTGGATTAATTAAAGGTGACCAAACTGTGTATTTTTCAGCAATTTCACCAATGTATAGAGCATGTTTAGTTAAAGAATAACTATTAGGGCTGTCAAACAATTAAAAATTATAATCTAATTAATCACAGGGTAGCTGTGAATCACAGTTAATTAACATTCCTAAATATGATAGAAAATCTACAATTTTTGGTTTAAATGGACCAAAAATGGACCAAAAGATTTATCTGGGTCTCACTTTATGACATCACAAAAACCTGGAAGCAGATAGCCACTATTTTTCCATTCTGTTCATATGAGCCAGTGACTCTTCAACTTCTTCATGTGCCTCGAGAGATTCACCTAATAAAGCTGGTATCACACTGTGTGTTTGTCGGCCATCTGTAAAGACCACTTCATGCTACAATGTGTGAGCTCCACTGAGCTCTAGAAGTGTTTGACATTGTGCGGCCAAAAGCATGTTGGTCCATGGGTCCCCTGGCCGAAAAAATTATGAATGGAAGTCAATTGAGAGACAAAAGTTATTTTCTCGTCTTCTGTGTCTTATGCCCTGATTCACACATATGATGTAGGCTATCTCAATTTAAATGCTAATAATGGTAATATATGACGTCTGGGGCTAACGCTAGTTAGCACTAGCTAACACTTAATATACTCACCGAGAACTCACCTTAGCCCCCCAATCTGGCTCTCACTCTACCAACTGTTTCTCCCCCAGCATAGCTGTCACTTTCCAAATTACCAGATTAATTGTGGTTTTCTCCATGTTTGACGCTCATTTATTTGTCATGGAGGAAGGAATCACAGCCATTTTCCTCCTCCTTCTTTAATTGTTGTTCAAGAATTGTTTTTACACCAAACCTAAAGTAACCTTTGCCGCCGGTCAAAATGTGCATTTTATCTACCTCTAAACGGGTCTTTAAAATTCACGCACATCATAAACTAAATTTTATTGCTCCTTTGACTCTCCTAAAAAAAAATTGGCAGTAGGCGACCCATCGACCGGAAGTAGAAGGGCATGACTTATGGGGCGCCTAAGTCTCCTCCCCTTCTGGTCGGCCTATGGGTCCCCTGGCTGAAAAAATAATGAATGGAAGTCAATTGAGCAATAAAAGTTATTTTGTGGTCCGCTTTGTCTTACGTCCTGAATCACATATGTTGCACCTCAGTTTAAATGAGATAATGATGTACATTTTGAGTGTGTTTGTCAAGTGATTTGGGATTTATTTCATTGTAAAAATTCACAATTAAAATGCCAACAAATCAGAAGTCAGATGTCGCATATATGACGTCACGCAGCTAACATGAGCCAGCAACTAGCTAAAGCACGTAAAACGCTCACCTAGAGCTTGTAGTGCTTCTCCTCCATGCTGGCTCTCACTCCACTGACTGCTTTACCCAAAACATAGCTGCTGCTTTCCACATGGTTAGATTTATAGTATTTTTCTCCTTGTTTAATGCTCCTTTTCTTCGTCTAAACGTTTTCACACAAAACCTGAAGTAACTTTTGCCGCCGGTCCAAAATCAGCGTTTTCTCTTCATCGAAATGAGTCTTTAAAATTCACGGACATCATATGTTCGATCCACGGCGCATTTCAAACGGGATCAGGAAATAACTTTTATCGCTTCATTGACTCTCATTCATTTTTTTTGGCATTGGGGGACCCATGGACTGGAAGTAGAAGGGCGTGACTTAGGCTCCCCATGTCAACAGTGATGCTGCTTAAAAGCATACGTTGCTGAAAGCCCAACCAATGGACAGAGCCAAGATGGTGACACCGAAACCTAAACAAGTGCTAGCTGCATTAATATTTTTTTTTCTAGCCCTGAATCAAATGGCAAAAAGAAGATGAGGAAGAAAAGATGAATGTGCACATGCTCACACCTGGGAAAAATGGGATAGTTCGGAATGACCTTCTTCAAAACGAGCTTGAAGTAAGTTTTGTTTAGCAATATTCTAGCTAACATATCACGTACAGGATACAATTTAACTGGTCAACAGCTGCCAAGGGCTGCTTTTGGTCGTAGGTGCAATAAATATGCTGCTGGGCAGCGCAGCCACAGACCGCCGAATCACACTCACCCTCACTGTTTTTCATCACGATGAAAGTAAAGGTTTAGTACAAACATAATCTCACATGGTGTTCTCACTGGGATGCATTCTTTCTACTACATTAGCTTTTTTCTTTAAATTGACAGACTGACAATTATAAATATAGTGGAAATAAAATATGTAAAGTTTTAAGTTAGAACAGTTTTTTTTGTTGTTTTTTTTACTTTCGAAGGATTAATTCAAGTCTGTGTAATCCTTATTCCTCTTCTTATTCATACTGACACAAGGAAATAAACAATTAAATAAATGTTACTGAGTTGAAAAGTGAATCATTTCTGGGTGTTTTATTTCAAACATTTAGTAATAATGTAGCCAGCCTCTTATCTCTATGATCAAATGGTTTACACTCATTGATGCCCTGAAGGAGGGAAGCATCCGGAGAATTCGAAGATGAAAACAAATAATGGGCCAGGAGTTTGGATTTAAATGCTTTCTCTTCTTTTTCTCTAAGTTAAAGACAAAATTTGATACTCTTTGATGGTCTCCATGACTACATGACTAGGCAGATACTCATTTAATTTTTTTTCACTAAAGTCAAATCTGTCTGACAGCGAAGCTGAGTTCAATTCAGAAATATTTTATTTGAGTGGTTGTAGGTGTCTTAGCTCATACTAATTAATTCTTCAAGGAGTTTTTGTAGATGTCTATGGCTGTGGGCAGGAAGAATTTCTTGTAGCGGCCTGTGTTGTACCAAATTGGGTCATGAAGATGGAGACTAGAGAAAATAAGTTTTATTTAAGAACAAGCATCATGAGCAGTAGCGCAAACTTGTCCTGTGTTAAGGTCTAAATACAACCTGTCCTAATTATTGGCCCAAACTTACCATGAGTTTTCCAGCCATTTTTGCGTTCTAACTCATGTGTCTGTCTACGTAACTGATGTGGGCTGTTTTTGCTTAAATATCACATCTGAATGGTGTATTTTACAGAGACGGATTCTTTGTAAAATCAAGAAAATTATGGTCAGCCCAAAACATGCTCTTCATAAAACAACAGTATCTTCAGTCAGAGCTTTTTAGGATCTGCTGTAATAAAGAAGACAGCAGGACATCCTTCCTGCCCACAGCCATCAGCATCTACATCAACTTTTTGAACAACAATAATATGAATTACAACAACACGTAAAACTTCTGTCTGGGATCAAGAAAGCATTTTTCAGGTGGGTTTGAATTCTGCAACCTGGCAGTAATTAAGGCTTAGCATTTCAAGAAACACTGAACAAAATAATGCATTAATACCTATCTTTTCCTGGCTTCTTCTGATAGCATCTTCTTTGGGGGTTTGTTTATATCATTAGGTAGCTTGTAGCATACAGCGAAACTCAATTAGTACATCAGGGAAAGCAGGCCAAGGGTGAATTTTACGTGCAGAGAGCACAGATAACTAAATCAATCCCAAAAATATTCATATGAAGCATCATATCAGACCTGGGCACTGTACTCCATTCATCTCTCTAACTGGGAGCTGACAGCACATTGAAGAGTTAGTGATGCTTTGGAACACGTCGCTCCTAAAAGCCCTGTGTCATGTCAACTACCGATGCTGAAGCGATAGCGTGTGTGTCAAGAAACGACTTTTATAGGGTCTTTCAAATTTATGCTTACTTATGATTGGAGAAATGTTCCCTGATTTCAAAACATTGGCTGAAGTGGCGCTTAATTCTAGTCTCCATCTGACAAAGGAGCGTGGATTCCATACCCCCACGAGAAGTCGTCTGTCCGAGGAAAAAATCTAAAATTTCATGAAAAAAAAACTTCTACAGCAGTTCCACTTGATTATGCACAACTGGGTGGGCATTTCAGTTCCATGTAGTGCTGGAGGAACTTCTGAAACTGTGCCTTCAGGCCACAGCAGATGCATTTTTTATGTTATTTTTCAGTCTATATATAGTTATTTGTTTGGTCTGAATACAATTTAAATGAATCTTTTTTTTAATTGATGTGTTGAAATAGATTATGACAGGATTTGTTTTTTTAGTCCAACGCTCAAAATAACAGACATCAAAAATGACCTCTGCTGACCTGTTGAACTCTGACTTACTTCAAGTAGAAGGAAATGTCATCATACATCACTGAAACCTATTAAATTAAATATATTAGAAAGCATCATTTCTAAATTCCTTTATTTTGTTGTCTTGTGTACTAATATTATTGACTGATTGTATGAATCCCACTTGCATCTAATTTCCGATCAGTTTGACTAACTTCAGCCTGACAAAAAAAAGCAGTGTGCCTAAAAGGAATGGTGAAATTGACATCATTTTAAACACATGCAGAGCAAAACATGAAAAAGGAGGCGTCTTTGACTACTCAGCCATCCTTCAGCAGAACTAAATGGAGTTTGACTTTGCAGGAAGGTTTATGACTGTTCATCATTATGAAACTAACAAGATCAACACAGCTCCTCCCTCCAACTTTTGCATTCGGATGTTGTTTTGAATGTATTTTCCTGAAGTGTGAGTATGTTCTGAATTGAGCTTTGCAGCTTTTAGCCTCTCTAGACAGTTTTCCCATTACAGACCACATTTCATTAGGGCAAAGTGAAGGTTTAGGACTTCAGTCTGTTGACCTAGTCAGGACCTGAGGGACGGTAAAAGTTAATCATCCCTCCACCACTGCTGCCATCGCCAATGCTGAAACAGCCACCTCCACGATGATTAATGTAAAAACCCTCAGTGGGGATGGGAGTCTGTGGAGGTCTGGCAGTAGCAGGCAGCCTCCTTATGCAACTGCTCAGCATCTCCCAGGGGAACTGCAGGAAACAATAAATGCTTCAGGTACAAAATAATTAGAGACAGATTTCTCCAGAGGTCTCAGGCTCCTGTCACTCAAGCTTGGGACCTCAGACTTGTACAGGCGTAGGCTACAGAAAAAACGAAAGTGTGAAACTGTCATGAACTGTAAAAAAAAAAGCAAACGCAAAATGGTCTTAAAAAGCAGCTGTTGCTGTAAACCATATAGTTGTGTCTAGCAACTTTTGTAAAAGATATTTGGGAATACTGAAAAAAAATCATAGTTAAAATATTTGAACATTTTCAAATGTTATTGTAATCAAAGCTTTTGATATCAGGCCTGTAGAATCAGGAGCACTTTAAGGACAAAAACTCTTATCCCAATGGTCAAAAATGGTTGTTGTTGTGTGATGGTCTGTGGCTGCCTGGGAGTGACAGCATGGGCTAAGAGACTCTTTCTGTGGTGTCGGTTTTTTGCCAATCACACTCTGAAGCGCAGGATAGAGTCCTGCACTGGAGCCCATGCAAGGAACGAGGGTCCCGACAGCCAGAGGGCCGGGCTTCGGGCCAACGTCCATATAATTACCTCAGACACCTGCCGGGCTCGGGCAGTTTTATTTTTCGATTGACCTTTTGCTGAGCCCAGCCCAGCCCCCCTTAGTTACTGTTTCTACGTCCGGCAAACAAATGGTCAAACACGACTAGCATTACAACGCTGTTACCAGTTACTGGGGATGTAAAATGGGGTTAATACAAAATTGCTGAATGAAGTGCAACAGTGTCAGGCTTTCTGACAGTCACACTGCAGCTGCAGGGAAAGAGCGCAGGTATCGGCGATGATGACACCGCTGCTGGGTTCGGGTCTGAGAATTCTGAAAACCTTCTGGACCAGGCCGGGCTGGCGCTCCAGGGCTGGGCTCGGGTCCATATAATAGGCCCATGCAGGGCTCTAGCGCAGGAGATACATTAAGTCTGTGTCCAAGATGTGTGGGGTCTCCATCTTGCATTATAAAGCTTACTGTATAGCCCATTACCCAACGTCTCCATTACTTTTTCCATGATCTTATTTTTTGTTTTTTAGGGTGTTTTTTCATAAAGTAAGAGGCCGAAGACAACAATTCTTTTCCTATATTTGTTTGCACTGGTCACGTTTAACTACGCGAGATTTGGAATATTGAGTATGAAGAAGCTGAAACTCTCCTGAAAAATTGGTTAGTGTGTGGCGTGTTCCATTCTGCACACCACACTATAAGATCAGCAGAGATCAGAGGAGATCTTGTGCGATCTGGTTTTTTTTTTATCTTCTAGTTTGTGGTCTCTAAACCTGTAATGGTTTGAATGATCCTGTAGTGTGTGGCAGTCTTTAGCTGCCCTTTTCCTGACCCAAAACCTGTAGAAGTCCTGGATAGAGGGAAGGTTAGACCCGATGATCCTCTATGCAGACCTGATACCTCTGTCTGGTGAAAGGAAATATGTGGCTTGACCTGAAAATCACTTTGAATCTGACTGAGCCTGAGCTATCTGGCAAAGAGGATTGGGCAAAATTGTTCAAAGCTTTTAGTTACATACCACATGAATAATCGCTCTAACTGCAGTAAAAGTTAGTTCTACAAAATCGAAGGGGCTGAATAAGCATGTGCACACAATACTTAAACCTTACAGTTCTGTCTGTAATGTCACAAAACAGGAAAAGGTTAAAGAATTAGGAAATAGAGTGCGGATCGGGCCACATTTTTTTTTTCTGAGCCTGATGCGGATCCGACAGAGCAGTAACCAACCCGACAAAGGTGCGCACGGTTTAATAAACTGAGGGTACGGATTCTTACAGTTCAAAAAATACTTTCTGCACCTGACCCCGGCTGGGCTCCTCTGGTCTGAAGGTTTTTCCCAACAGAGAAATATGCAAAGTTGTGGGTCTGAGAGGGCGGACAAGGTGCTAATGATGCTGCCGCGGGAAAAAAATAATCTCACCTGCTATGACTGGATAACTCAAGTGAATTCTTATCTTTAATTTTAATCATGCTAATTTATTTGATCTTATATTAATTTTGTTAAGTCAACATTAATTTTGGTTTTAACATTTTTCTGTTAGTTTAGAAAGGCTAAACATATCTACAAGATGCCCTGCAGCCAGCATAAACAAACATGCTATTTTTATGAATAAAAAGTAAATAAAATAAAAACATATCCCCCGTCTGCTTTTTTCTCAAATTGCACACTGCTAATGCTCTCGTAGAGCCTGGATGGAGGTGGAGGTTTTTGCCCTCCCTCCTCTGATCGGACCGAACCTGAGCATCCTTTCTAAATATCTGTCCGAACCCGGCCCGACCTGTTGGGTACTGTCGGGCTCGGGTCAGGCATCCATTGTCTAATATGAATGATTTTGCAGGGAATTGCAAAAACAAGATGTTTGGTGTCATCCAATTTCCGTTAACCATCCTACAGTTTTGCTGTTTTCCTTTAAACCACCTAGGATGTGCTATGTTATACAGTCTCCCTGTTGATGCTTGATGACATTTTCATGGCAGTACTAACCTTCAAAATGCTAAATGTCCCAACATGTGAGTGAAATGTCCTGATTTAATTGGGTTCATTTTGCTCTCAACTTAAAATGTCACTGTTTGAATTAATTACTGGGTACTTTATGATCCTGATGAACCATCAGTCAGACTGCACTCCATGTTCCACAGTTTTTCTACTCAATGCAACAAAATTGATTAACAGAGCTTCATGTGTAATGGCAAAATCCTATCTACACTCACTCGTTATTGTACGAGATAGTTGGTATAGATTTCCCGTCATGCAGGATATGATAATCTTAGGAAACTAGACGTCTCATTATCATGCAGACAAATCACCTCTTATCAGGGAGCCTTCTCCAGTTCTGAAGCATCTGTTGGAAATATCAGATTTATATGTTGTAATTCAGAAACAATCACACTGATATGACAATAGAAGTCACTAACAAGTCAATTTTTATCACTAATGAGGCCATTAAGGTCACATGAATCTCTGGGTGTTTCTCAATGCCCAGGAACCTCGACTTGATGTCTTGGTCCCGCCCTGGTTACCTAGGAGATAAGTCATCAGGGACCGCCAAGGCGTGTTCCAATGTTCATGTGCTACGGAGGAATCTGTCCTCCGTTTGTTAGCAGTTTAGCTAACTGACCAAAGATACATCCGAGCTACCTTGATGCCTTCTCTCTGTCAAAAGTTTCCCAGTATACAGGGCAGTAGGAGCCGGCAGCAGCTACTTCGGGGGTAAATTTCCATTTTAAATGTAAGTCAACTCATTTTAGCCATCTGACTTACATCTAAAATGTTTTTTTTATTTTTTTAGATCCAAAGCAGTTATATGGTTGGTTAGTTGCTTAGTAGTTGAGGCTTCTGTGGCTTACACATTTGATATAACCGACATATACACAATTTAAAAAAAGTAAAATGCTCGTTATACATTTTCATTTCCATGGCTGAAGTAATGTTAGCACGCTACAATGCTACTACGATTGGTGGGACATAAACAAAGCATGTAAGCCGGCAGAGGCGTTCACGTGAGGTGAGTCTGTTCCAAACCGTTTTCTTTGACCAAGGAAAGACAGTGTCCACGTAAGCATGGTGCCTCACCTACCCAAGCATTGCCTGGGTAGGTGAGGCGTCTTGACATTGAGAAACACCCTCTGGCTCTACCTTCTACTCATGTCCTTTAAAGTCTAGTTTATACTTCTCAGTCGAAACGGATTGACACAGCACCATTATCCGTCCTTCTCTCCGTCACATACACAAAGACATACAGAGTCAAGCCCCATTTCTAAGGAGATGGTATGCCTGTGATTTTTCAGCTCAAAAACAGCCAGAGATTATTTCACCAGAACGGTGCTCTAAAATCACTATAATCAGAAGTTAATGCAGTGTTTGGGTACTACATGCTTTATATTAAAAGCATGTACTTTGAAGATGGCGCCAGCGTATTGGGCTCGCCGTCTGCTACTCTCCCTCTATCTGCTGTTTCTGACCGCCTCCTGCCTGATTCCTGCACCTAGATCTGTGCAATCTATCACACAACCCCATGAGCTACTATCTGAACCAGAGGGAATCGCTCTACTGGCGTTTCCCCTGTGTTTCACGGGAGTTATGGAGGAGCTCCTGTCACCCGCGGCCGGGAAGCCGCCGGCATCCCCAGCGTGGATGCCGCGGTGGGCGCTTGGTCCGCCTTCAGGCGGCCCTGGCCTCTTTGGGGAGGATTAAACGGGAAGTCTGTTGCTGCTCTATCTGGTGCTTGGTGCCTACTGGTACACCACTCTGCTGCACCTGAGCCCACTCAACTCGACGCTGCATCTTCTGGATTATACCGGAGGGCTCTGATAAATGCAAGATCTATCGGTAACAAATATTTTATTCTTAAGGACTATTTTACTGTGCACGTACTAGATGTGTTGTGTATTACTTAATCCTGGGTGCGCCCGGATGACTTGTCGGCTATTACTGAGCTCCTTCCAGCTAACTGTACTTACCTGAACACCCTGAGACCCGCAGGCCGGGGTGGGGGGTTATTGACTATATTCAGAGCATCCATTTCCTGCAAACCTGTTACAGGACTTTGGGGGTTCCCCTCCTTTGAACTCTCCGCTTTTGAACTTGCGCACTCGCCCTCAATATTGTGTGCGGTAGTTTACCGCCCTCCGTTTCCAAACAAGGATTTTATTTCTCAGTTTTCTGACTTTTTAGCAGATATTTTCTTGAATTATGACAAACTTCTCCTTTTGGGTGATTTTAATATTCATGTGTGTTGTCCGGGAGAGGCTTTTGTGTCTGAGTTTCTTAACTTAATGCTACTAGAGCAAAGTATAAAAATCTCATAAAGATAAATACAACTCTGACTGAACAGAAAAATAAATCAATTAAATGTGGTTTACTGAACATAAGATCTTTCCCCCCAAAAACACTCTTAGTAAATGACTAAATTTGTGAAAATAATATTGATTTGTTTTGTCTTGCAGAGACATGGTTGCAGGAAGAGGACCATGTCACAATAAATGAGTCAACTCCCCCTAGCTACTTAAACTTTAGTGTCCCTCGAAGTACTAGTCGAGGAGGTGGTGTAGCCACCATCTTTCATTCAGATTTACTAATTAATCTCCAAAAAAATAATAATTACAGTTCCTTTGAGCATTTAATCTTTAGCCTTCCTCATACACATAACAAAGCAGTAAAGCCAGATAGATTAGATCAGATATCAGATTTTCTATCTGACTTAGTTTTAAACACTGATAAAGTCATTATAGTCGGAGACTTCAATATTCATGTTGATAATGAAAGTGATAGTCTAAATACAGCTTTTAACATTATCTTAGACTCAATAGGCTTTACTCAAAATGTGCAGGGACCAACCCATCGCGGTCACCACACCTTAGATCTTGTGCTGACTTATGGCATTGACTGTGAAGAAATAACAGTCTTTCCACATAACCCTATCCTGTCTGATCATTTCCTCATCACTTTTAAACTTACTCTAACAGATCATATCAAACCTGAAAGAAAACTTCATTATACCAGAACGTTATCAGACAACGCTGTAGCAAGTTTTAAAGAAGCTCTTCCAACTTTAATTTCCTCAGTACATAAAAGTACAATAGAAAACAGTGATTTAACTCGTAACCCCTCACAACTTGACATTCTAGTTCATAGCGTTAATTCCTCCCTGCGTCTGGCAATAGACAAAGTTGCCCCACTGAAAAAGAAGGTGGCCAGCCTTAGAAGATTAGCTCCCTGGTTTAATTCAGAGCTACGTACCCTGAAGAAGAACGTTAGAAAACTAGAGAGAAAATGGCGCTCCACGCATTTACAGGATTCCTATTTAGTGTGGAAAAATAGTCTATTGCTATATAAAAAGAGCCTTCGAACAGCTAGAACAGCATATTATTCATCTTTAATCGAGGAGAATAAAAATAATCCTAGGTTTCTTTTTAATACAGTTGCCAAACTCACACAGGATCATAGCTCTATCGAGCCAACCATTCCCCAAGCTCTAAGTAGTGACGACTTCATGCAATTCTTTATAAATAAAATAGACTCTATAAAAAATAAGATAATTGGGAACCTTCCCAATATGCTTGCTTCCTCCTTAGTTAATGAGGCAGCATCAAAAATGGTTGAACCTAATATATGCTTAAACTGCTTTAATGCAGCCGAACTTTGTGATGTACTAAAATTATTAGCTTCATCTAAACCTTCAACTTGCGTTTTAGACCCAATCCCAACTAAACTCTTAAAAGAAGTTTTCCCTCTGATCGCTGCTCCAATTTTAAATATAATGAATCTATCCTTAGTCAATGGATATGTACCACAGGAGTTTAAGATTGCTGTAATTAAACCTCTACTTAAGAAACCCTCTCTTGATCAAAACGACTTAATTAACTATAGACCGATATCTAATCTTCCCTTCTTATCTAAAATTCTTGAGAAAATAGTTGCACACCAGATATGTGAGCATTTAAACAATAATGAGCTGTTTGAGAAGTTTCAGTCAGGCTTTAGAGCTCATCATAGCACTGAAACAGCTCTGGTGAAGGTTACTAATGATATTCTCATAGCCTCAGACAATGGACTGGTGACCATTCTGGTCCTGTTAGATCTCAGTGCTGCCTTTGACACTGTTGATCACAATATTCTCATAGAAAGGCTTCAAAGTGTCGGTATAATAGGAACAGCACTAGGTTGGTTTAAATCTTATTTGTCTAACAGATTTCAGTTTGTTCAGGTAAACAATAGATCTTCCTCAACCTCAATAGTTACTTGCGGAGTACCACAGGGTTCAGTGCTTGGGCCGATTCTTTTTACTATATATATGCTTCCTATTGGTAAAATAATTAGGCAGCATGGGATAAAATTCCATAGTTACGCAGATGATACACAGCTATATCTATCCATAAATCCTGATGAATCCAATCAGTTAGGTAGACTACAGGCATGTCTGGAAGACATAAAAACTTGGATGACTCTAAACTTCTTGCTTCTGAATTCTGATAAAACAGAAGTTGTCGTCTTTGGACCAGAAGCTCTGAAAAAGAAACTACTTAGTCAACCCCTTCACCTGGACGGCATTAAATTAGCCTCCAGTAATAAAGCAAAGAACCTCGGTGTTATTTTTGACCAAGATATGTCATTTAGATCTCACATTAAAGAAGTCTCTAGGATTTCCTTTTTTCACCTTAGGAATATTGCAAAAATTAGAACCATCCTGTCCAGGAATGATGCTGAAAAACTAGTCCATGCCTTTATTACTTCAAGACTGGATTACTGTAACTCTTTATTATCAGGTAGTCCACAGAAAACAATTAAAAGTCTTCAGTTAGTCCAAAATGCTGCTGCTAGGATTCTGATGAATATTAAAAGAAGAGATCACATTTCCCCTGTTTTAGCTTCTCTTCACTGGCTCCCAGTAAAATCTAGAATAGAATTCAAGATCCTCCTTCTGACATATAAAGCTCTTAATAATCTAGCTCCATCATACATAAGAGACCTGATTGTTCCATATGTTCCTAACAGAGCCCTTCGCTCTCAGACTGCAGGTTTACTGGTAGTTCCTAGGATTTCTAAAAGTAGAATGGGTGGCAGATCTTTCAGCTATCAGGCTCCCCTCCTATGGAACAGGCTCCCAGGGTTGGTTCGTGAAGCAGACAATTTGTATATCTTTAAAACTAGGCTTAAAACTTTCCTCTTTGACAAAGCTTACAGTTAGAGATATGTTAATAGGCAGTTAGAGACAGGTTAGACAGGTAGCTAGGAAGAGATAGGTTAATGTTAGTAGCTAGGTAGAGTGTCAAAAGCTAGGAAGGGATATGAAGAGGTAGAGTAGCTACGTAGAGATAGATTAATGTAAGCCAAGTAGAGAGTGTTAGTAGCTAGGTCTCCTAGTAGCTAGGAGACAGGTTAATGTTAGTAGTCAGGTAGAGTGTCAAAAGCTAGGAAGAGATAGGAAGAGGTAGAGTAGCTAGGTAGAGATAGGTTAATGTAAGCCAGGTAGAAAGTGTTAGTAGCTAGGTCTCCTAGTAGCTAGGAGACAGGTTAATGTTAGTAGCTATGCTGCTTTAGGCTAGGCTGTTGGAGGACATTATTAGGGTCTGTTCCTACTTTCTCTCCTACTTCTCCCCAACTGCATGATGTGCTGTCAATTCAAGCGCTAACCTGTTTTCTCTTGGCGCTATATAAATGAACTGAATTGAATTGAATTGAACTTATTGGATTCTTTTGGCCTAATTCAGCATGTTGACGCTCCTACGTATGGACAAACTCACACCCTGGACTTTGTGTTATCCCACGATGTGGACATTAATGAACTATCTGTGGACGATGTTGCCTGTCTATCTGACCATCAGCCGGTTCTCTTTGCCACTGCTCTGTCTCATCCTGGCGTGTTTAAACACGAGTAGCTGCGTCACTCTCGTTTTATTAGGGCATCTACGGCTGTGTCCTTCTCCTCTTGTTTTATTGATCTTTCCTTCTCTCCCATGAACTCGAATGACCCTGATGTGCTCCTGCACTCCTTTGAGTCTCTCTCCCTCTCGGCCTTGGACCAAGTTGCACCACTGAGGGCGCTCTATTAATAGAACTGATCCCTGGCTAAATCCTGCTACTCGTTCGGCCAGACGGGTGTGTAGGTGTTTTGAGCTGAGATGGTAGAAGGACAGGGACCCTGCCTCTTTAACCATACTAAAAGAGTCTTGGAGACATTTCCAGTGGGTGGTGAAAACGGCTCGGAAGAATTATACAGTATCTCTGACATTATCAGCAGTCATCCTGGCAACCAGCAAGTATTATTTTCAGTAATGAACTTTTTTCTTTCCAGTGAACCTGCTCTTGCTAATGATCTCTGCTCCAGGTCTCTGAAATTCTTTTGTTCCAAGATTGATCATATCAGAGCCTCGATTACACCCTCACTGGATGGTTCTCCTGGTTGTGTTTCTCCTCAGTTTTCTTTGGATCATTTTGAGCCTGTCTCTCTCCCAGTGCTCACTGATTTAGTGGCAGGGCTAAACCCCTCTGGTTCCCCGAATGATGTCATGCCCCCACGTTTTTTGAAAGACGTGTTCCCAGTGGTCGGTTGTCCCGTCCAAAATATTATTAATGCAAGCTTGAGTTCTGGAGGTGTGCCTCAGGCTTTTAAACAAGCAGTGGTCCACCCGATCTTAAAGAAAGCTGGCTTGGACTCTACCTCCCTGGCAAACTTCCGACCTGTTTATGAACTCCCGTTTTTATCCAAGCTTCTTGAGAAAGCCGTTTTTACCCAGCTGTTTAACTATCTACAGACTTTTAATATTTTAGATCCTTTGCAATCTGGGTTCCGGGCTGGTCACAGCACTGAGTCCGCCCTCCTCAAAGTGTTTAATGACGTTCTGCAGTCTGCGGATTTCGGGTCGTATGTCCTTATAGTTCTGCTGGACCTTACAGCGGCCTTTGAAACCGTTGACGATCGAACACTTCTGTCCCAACTGAACCAGGTTGTGGGTATTCAGGGAACTGCCCTCAACTGGTTCAGATCCTATCTTAGTGATAGAAGTTTTTGTGCAAGGCTGGGGGACTGTGCATCTGAGGCCTCCCCTCTGCCCTGTGGGGTCCCCCAGGGCTCTATTTTAGGACCTTTGCTTTTTAATCTTTACATCCTTCCTTTTAGGTAATATGGCATTTTTTGTCATTTGTACGCTGACGACTGCCAATTTTATGTTTCTTTTAAACCCCAAGAGTGGCTGCAATCAGCAGTGGATTGCTTGAATGAAGTCAAGGGCTGGCTCTCTAACAATTTCTTACATTTGAATCTGTCTAAGTTAGAGGCTCTTTTATTTGTTCCTTCCTCACCCGCTGCAGTGAGCCCTGTCCTGCCGCCCTGCTTCTCGAGCTTAGTGAAGCCCACTATCACAAACCTTGGTGTGATTCTGGACCCTGAATTAAGGATGGACTCTCACATTAGCCAGGTGGTGAGATCCTGTTTCTTTCAGCTCTGCTGGCTGTCAAAATTGAAGCCCATCTTGACTAAACTTGATTTGCATACTGTGATTCATGCATTTGTGACTTCTCGCCTGGATTACGCTAATTCTTTTTTTTATTGGTCCACTTCTGCTGCGATTGCGCGCTTACAGCTAGTGCAAAAAACGGCTGCTCGCCTTTATACTGGCACTAGACGTAGGGAGCATATTACCCCCGTTTTGGCCCGGCTCCACTGGCTCCCGGTGCGTTACCGTAAGCGTTTTAAAATTTTACTTTTTCGTTTTTAAGTCACTTTACTTGTACACCCCCCCGTATTTGTCTCAGCTGATTCAGCCATATCTACCATGCCGGTCGTTTCGCCTAGCGGACCACCGCCTCCTGCAGGTCCCAGAGGTTCGAACAAGGATGCGAGGGGAACGTTCATTCTCGATCTGTGCACCTCGCCTCTGGAACTCCCTATGGCAGTGAGGTTGGCCCCCTCCCTTTCTGTTTTTAAATCCTGCCTGAAGGATCATTGTTATTCTCTGGCTTTTAATGTGGCTTAGTTTGGCCTTATTTTAATGTTATTTTAATTTTTGCTTGGTTGTGTTTTCTACTGTTGTTCTTTTATACAGCATTTTGTACGGCCTCGGCTGTGTATAAATGTGCTATATAAATAAAGTGGTATGGTATGGTATTAAAAGGACAATTTATTCAATATGGTCTTTTGGGGATTTTGAACACAAGGAGGTGTAGAGAATCAACAAAACTGGCTGCTGTGTTTGTTTACAAGTATTTTTAGAGTATCCTATTGCTGCGTTCAGACCGCAGGCTTTGTCAATGTCAGCAACGTCAAGATTACATGTTAAGTCTCTGGTGGAGGCCGTTGGAGGAGCCTCACAGTGTCTGCAGCGGTTTGTGAGCTTTGGCTCAGTCAACTTTTCAAGGTTTTCCTGCTTTTCAAGCTTCAAAGCTCATGACGCTAGCAACGCAGAAGTTCAGCTAGTTAAACTTTTGACAGTCCTAACACTCTTGATGCAGGACGGCAACCAATCAGAGAGTCTCACTGTAGTGATGTTGCCTGACATCGACACTGCCTAGCCAACCACGATCTGCTAGTGTTTAAAACATCCAGCAAAGAAAGGCCCGCCTAAGAGCTTTGCAAGCTTCAGCTTAAAAATTTATCTTCTTTGTATATGCTTCGAACTACTCGCTTTATGAGCGTTGCTTGACGCTGACAAAGCTTGCGGTCTGAACGCACCGTATGAGCTACACTTCTAGTAAAAAGCTTTACAGCTTAAAAAATGTACTTTGTGTCATCCACCGCTCCTTGAGGGGGAATGTGTACACTAGCTGAAAGAAACGCTAGTTAACCAAAAATGACACAGCAACAGTGAGCAGACCCACCATGAGAAGTTATCACCCCCTGCTGTCTGGGTCGGGAATTGCTTTGCAAGACAGAAAAATCAACAGAGGACTATAAACAAAAAAACATCTCAAACGTTCAGTGCAAACTTGCTGTTTGAGAGGTACAAACTAGGCTTAAGCCCCTTTCAATCAGGCTATTAAAACCTGTAATTTTTTGGACTTCGTGTGTTTTACTTTCAAGTCTGAATTTAAACGTGTTGATGGCTGGTTGGTCATTGCAGACCAGAATTTTGGAAATGCTTCACTTTTTTAAATCTAAGCCTCAAAGAATAATAACAGTTCAAAAGGCAAATAGGGTTTCACACACAGTATTGGCAAGGTTCATGTAATAATATGGCCAGATTGCATTCTACAATGCTATGTAAAACTGTTGATATGAGAATACTTTCATTATTGGTACTTTTTGGACTTAGATTACCTCAACAACTGCCATGGTGAACCAGAATGAAGGACACCAATAATTCTTGCGATTCCAGTCATGTGAAGCTGATGACATCAGTGATGCTGCGGAAAATCAGATTTTTTTTGGAAGACAGGTTTTACACCTGTGTTCTTGGTTCTTTTGCATGTTCCAGAAATAACATCAAACCCAGTACCAGAAACATTTCCGTATATGTCTCTCTTTCATAATATTTTAAATCCATCCGTGTTGTATCGAAGAACTGTTGGCATTTGAGCTGCCACACTGTCTGATTTCTGAATTTCTAAATATATAAAATAAATTAATTCATAAAATGGTTTTGACTTAAACTCTGTTAGCATAACAACTGATGGGATCCTATAATTATATTTAAATATTAATATATTTTGAAGATCTCAGATCTACAGCGGTAGCAAAGCATTACGAATTAGTAGATCTCTATGGATTTCCAACTTGGACACTGTCAAGTTTATGAGATCTGAGGTAAAAAAGACAAAACATGCATGCTGGGTCCAATGTCTAAGTACTAACCCTAATCCCCCAAAAATTAAATAAAGATTTTAGTTACCACTTTCTAGATGAGTGGCTCTCATGTCAAATAATGTGTTCTGATGTCAGAACTCCTGCTCGTTACTTTGAAGTCTTGAGAGACCAAAACAAGCAGAAACTCAGCGTTTAATCAAATGCTCCTAGAGATTTTGTTCTCGTTGCAGTCTGTTATCATTCGCTCCTTGGCTTGCCCAGCTGCCGTCCTTGGTGGGGTTATATTTATGAGATTTCCCTTCTTTGTAGTCTGATCTCTTTCCAGAAAGTTTCTAGTAGTATCAAAAAAGTTGGACCCCTTTGTCAGTAGGTGTAGCTAAGTAAATTCTGCCTAACCCTGCATGATAAGCAGTCTTAAAAAATACTGTGGGTTTATCTGTTTTACAAATATCACCCCTTTATAATTAACCTGATTTCTCTACTCTTATTATAGTAATATAATTCTGAGATGATAAATCTTAGTCAACCATTATTTTGGATATTTATCATCAGTCTGCAGTTTCTTATGTACTTTTATATCTGTATTAATTGATTGCAGCTTTGTCTTAGTTTAAATATTAGCTTATTTGGTTTTTAACCTCTAGTGTAAAAGAAACACTGAGACACACACACACACACACACACACATATTGCTGCGTTGCCTCCCTGTAATGACAGAGTTTATAGCTGGAGAGGGCTGAAGGCCACCATGTATTTCAGTCTGTACCACAAGGTTAGACAGGAGGAGCAATCCTGCCAGATATGTGTGTGTTTGTGTGTGTGTGTGTGCGCTTCTGCAATGAGTCCAAACTGAGGACCAATTTTTCCCGTTTCAAGTTTTTAACCTATCACGAATGAAGACATTTTGTCTGTTCTTGACTTTACAGCACTGTTGCTGAGCTCTGCTGGTTGGTTTTAGAGGTATGGTGTGAATTAAGTTTTAGTTAGGGTTAGGAATAGATCAGTAATGGTTAGAGTTAGGAAACGTGTCAGGGTTTGACATAATACAGTCACTAAAAGGAGCAGAAGTTAATGAAGGTCTTCACTACTATCAGTAAAACAGGAATATGTGTGTGTTTGTGTGCCTACAACACATAAGGCAAGCGCCGGGACTGATACACCCATCCAAACACGATTCCTTGTTATTTCAATGTACCTTCCTTACATTAGGATACGGTGAGTCTTCTTTTTGCATTTGTTTTCCTTGCTGCTGATTGGCTGTACCTGAAAGAAGAAGGAAGACCTTAGCTTAGCTTTAGCTTCTGCAATAGTGCTAAAACAGTTTCTGTTGCGTAAAATAACTCATATAAATGTATATTTAGCGTTTGAATAATTAGTATGGGCAGTTCAAAGCTTTTTTATAGTGGGTCTCAGGTTTTTGTGGATTTTAGGTATTTGCGGGCAGCTGTGGTCCCTAACCTCTGTGAATATCTAGGGTCCCATGCATGTAATTATTTTCCATTCTGATTAGTTAGAGCAACAATATAATAAATCCCTCTACAAAAGAGGCTTGATAATCATATATCTGAGCCACTTATTGATTCTGTTAATATGGAACATAGTTGTGCTAGCAACGAAATATAAAAGCCTACCGTAATGCTCGGAATATATACTTTAAAAGCATACAATTATTTTATCTGATAGTAAAAGAACCTGTTTGTTGAACATAAATCTGAGCCTGAATCTCTGACATGGAGACACACACTGTTTCATCATCATACATCCATCCAATTTTTGAACTACTTACTCCTCAAGGGGTTGCGGGGGCTGGTGCCTATCTCCAGCTGTGAACGGGCGAGAGGCGGGGTACACCCTGGACAGGTTGCCAGTCCAATCATCATACATGTTTAGTTCATTTAAGAATGAAACTGGTTATTCCTCATTCTTTCATCTATTTCATACCATTCTGCTAGTGTAACCTCTCTCAACTTTGCCTGCTTTAAAGAAAACGAGGCGTGTAGCAGGGCACGGGGTGGGTAAGATGAGAATGATGAGAGCTGAAGCAGCACACAGATGGAGACGTGGGTTGAGACACAACAGCAGCTGTAGCTCTGACTGCAGGTTTGCTAAGGAGCAGCAACAAATTAACGCTCGGTTAAAAATACCTTCATATGTAGGTCTACATAAACAGTATAAATACTGGTGAACTAATCATTAATTAAAAAACTTTGATGCACCAGTTTGGAGCTTATCTGTTTAGGAAGAAGCCAATAAATAGCCTTCTGGTAAAATTTAGTATTTCTTTGAAAACTGAAAATGCTTCTGGAATCAGTGCTTTTGTTATTTGCTCAAACCTCCAATCAGTAGCAGAAGATTACTACTCACACTGAGGAAGGTTCTGTGGGAAGTTTGTTCCTTTTAAAGGGGAGTTTTTCCCCTCCACTTTCAATGCATGCATGCTCAGCTAGAGGGATTGCTACAAAGTTTTCAAACCAATGCAGAACATCTGTACACTGTCACTTCATAGTGGTTCAGAAGGAGTGATTGCTGCAATTCAATGACTTTATGCGATGAGCTGGGTTTGCTTTGATAACTTTTATCATCTGGTATATTAAACAATACCTGACTGGTATATGTTTTTAAGTAGGATTGACTTTGAATTTTTGTAGGTGACCCTTAAACTGGCTATATGACTGAGACTGAATAGACTCCATATTTCTCCATTTAAATTGTATTAGTTTGCTCAGTAAAGTCCCCAAGAGTGAAGTTTGTTGTGAATAAACTGAATTCAAATTCCTGACTCTCATCGTCCTCGTGACAAAACTTACGTCCTTAAAGCAGGTATTGATACTTTTGGTAGTGTGGGAAGATATAAAGTTCTGCTGGAAAAGGAAATCATCTTGTCAGCATCTGCTCTAACTTTGGACTTGATGAAATAAAGTGGACTAACACCAGCAGATGGTGCGGCTCCTCAGATCATCACTGACTATGGAAACTTCCCAGTGGACCTGTTTTACATTTGATTCTCCTCCTTTCCAATGTTCCCAAATAATTTAGGACCAAATAAAAATACTTTCTTATCCATCTGAAAAAAAGACTTTTGATCACTAACCAGCACTCTAGTTCTTCTTGCCAAGGTTCTATATCTCTGTCTCTAGAGTCACTTAACACACAGAATTCAATTCACTTTTATTTATATAGTGCCAATTTACAACAGATGTCATCTCAAGGCGCTTTACAACAAAAGTCGTTTCAATGCGATTATACAAACATTCCAATCAGTTAAAAGTTTTGATCTCTGTTTGGTTGACCGAATTTAATTCTGGGTAATTTCAAGGAAAAGTCACCACCTTTAACTCATTGTTTTACTCCTCAAACTAATCCTGAACTACTACAATATTTCTTTGACCAAGGTGCTATACTGTACCAAAAGAGACCACAGCTATCAGGGGAAACCATTTCAAAGAAAATCTGTGGTGTAATTGTAATAGTTAAGCATACAAGAGCCAGTGAACTGTCTTTGGTCTGTGCCCAGGCAGCCCCATACACAATAAACTGTGATGAACAGTGTATTTTGTAACTTTTCATCCTCTTCACCATAGTTTCATTTTCTTGTCCCAGATCCGAATCATCCTACAAGTATGGCGCGGTATAGGTGCCAAAATTAAGACTATTGCAGACCCAGTGGTGGCTTTGTCCATGCTGCATCCATCCTAAAGCATGTTACTGATTTGATTAATAATAGACCAGACCTGGTAACTTAGAAGGAGACCACTCATTTGTGTTAGCATTGGAGAAGGAAATTACTAGCATGCCTATTTTGGATAAGAAAGTAATTTTAGATATAGGTCTGTAAATAACCAAGTGATCTTGTTCGAGTGAGGGCTTCTTAAGTAAGGTTTAATTTCAGCAACCTTAATTTAAGTGTGGTATGTATCCATTTATTAAGGATTGATTCATCATATCCTAAATAGGGTCAGTTACCACAGATAACACTTCCTTAAATAATATGGATGGGATTGGGTCCAATATACAAGTTGACGTTTTCTATGAAGCCTAATATTTGTGATAAGTCTGAAAGTTAAAAAGAATCAAAACAGTACAGACACAAACATGGTTCTACAATTCCCTCTGATGCTGCACCAGTCACTGAGAGAGAATTATTCAAGTTTGGGAGAATGCCAATGATTTTATTCTTAATAGTATTAATTTTTTTTATGAATAATCCCATAAAGTCATCACTACTGAGAGAGGGGGAATATTTGGCTCAACAGAGCTATGACTTTGTGTAAGTTTGCCAACTGTACTAAAAAGAAACCTAGGATTATTTTTATTAACCTCTTAATGCTGAAAAATATGCTGTTCTAGCTTGTCAAAAGGTCTTTTTATACAGCAGTAGACCATTTGTCCAGGTTAAATAGCAATCCTCTAGATTTGTAGAGCACAATCTTCTCTCTAGTTTCCTAATATTCTGCTTTAGAGTTCGAACTCTGCATTAAACCAGGGATCCAACCTCCTATGGCTGATCACCTTGTTTTTAAGGAGCCAAAACTGTCAGTGGTAGATGCATTGAGGACGTGATGCTATGTACCGGACCATCAATTTCTCAAAATCAGAAATTTCTGAATTGCTGCCTTCCAGGAGTGTTATTCAGTGAGACTGGGGGATTAAGAATGGAAAAGATTCCTTAAAATGTTTTACAGCATTGATAAAGTTTTACAGATCTGATAAAGTTCTACTGTAATGAAATTTTGTTTCAGATTTGGGATGGTCAGTTAAAGTAATTTCAAAAGTTATCACAAAATGGTCTGACAGGACTTGGTTATGTGGGAGGACTGTAACTTCTTCACACTTAATGTAGTATGCCAGCACAAGGTCCAAAGTTTGATGACATGAGTTCATGGGTCCCTGCACCTCTGAGTAAAGACAATTGAACATTAAAGGCTGCAGTTAAGAGTAGTTATAGAATAAAATAGGATAGAATTATAGCAGTGTTCCAATATTCATTGGAACACTGTATAATGGATGGAACACTATAATTACCTCATTTGATACAATCAGATAATCATATTTATGACCCAGTGCTCCTTTCTACCGTTAGTCTTGGGCATTGCCCAGGAGGGCCCTGAGCTCAAACCTCCTTCATGCTTTGAGGAGTGATGCACCCTTCTTTTAACCTGAAGGGGTGGGGATTCCACAGCTGGAAATAGCACGTGGAAGGATCACATTATTCCAGTCAGATCCTCCACAACCCCTCAGGCGCCTCGATCATCCAGGACATCCGGTGCATATTTTTTTGGGAGTTGCTCACCTTAGCTACTCAAGGGAACATGGAGAACACGCCAACCCCACCCAGGGTGTGGGTGCCTATGATGCGGAGGAACAAACACACCCACATCGTCTCCCGGCGGGAATCGAACCCAGAGCCTTATAGTGAGGTATTGTGAGGTGAGCTGCACTACCAGCTGCGCCACTGTGTCCTCTAAATATTAAGACTTAATGATAGATGGTTACAACTCCTCCCCGTCGAGTACTTCTAGGAATGTGAAAATGTAAACAATTGGAAGGAGTTGACTTATTTATACTAGCAAAATCTTCCTGCTGCAGCCAGGTTTCTGATAGACAAAACAAATCAATTTTATTATCACATATCAAGTTATTTATTAATAAAGTTTTTGAATAGAGGGATCTTATGTTCACCACAATTAACCACATCTGATTGTTTTATTTATTTTTTTAGTCCAAGTCGTATTTATTTTAATTAGATTTTCACAATTTGCTTCTGTTAAATTAACTTTTATTCTGTTTGATTTTTCCCGTGGGCATGATACTGCCTCAATGGGGTATTGAGTGGATAACAATACAGACGCTCCAGAGAGGTGGGTTAAACTTAGACTCTCCTTCTTGCTCTGGACCCTGGTTTGTCAGTGTTTTTAAGGACTAATAAATTTGACCAAATTTCTAGAAAGAAGAGCTGCTCCATCCAAAGTGGGATGGATGCCATCTCTCTGGATCAGACTAGATTTTCCCCAGGAGATTTTCCAGTTATCAATGTAGCCCTCATTGTTTGCTGGAAACCACTCAGACAACCATTGTTGGATTGACACATGTCCAATTTATATTTTGGCTGCCATGAAGACCTTCAACCTGGTCCTAATCAAATGTCCCTGAGAAGAATGTCAACAGAGTCTCCTCTCCCCCGTACACCTGCATCTACTGACGCACACACTGACATGGTTACACACACTCACATTCACACACACCGTCTCGCTGTATCCTCAATTCTCTCTCCTGCAATAGGAAGCTGGATAACAGCGCGCCTCGATGGCAGCGCGTTAACCTGTGGACTGGAGCTCATACCTGCCCATCCTTCCTGATGTGTCATTGTTATTGTCTGAATATGTGCTTAAATGTTTTTTGGTGTGTTTTTTTTCTATTACCTGCATTGTGAGTGCTGTACTGACCCACAACACAGTTGAGCGTTTTTTCCCCTCACCGTGGAACCCTCCCCTACCCAGATGTGTATTGCTCTATGTTTCATAAACGGGAGCGCCGCTCGGTGGCTGCATGCCCAACACTGACCTGGATCTGTTTGTTGTTGTTGTTGTTGTTTGTAATGATGTTGGACAGGTTGTACTGTATCTGTAAATTCCTTATATGCGTCATACTTGTATGTGTCATACTTGGCCATTAAAGCTGATTCTGATTCTGATGTCGCCACTGGTCCGATCAGGCAGCGAATCCAAGACAATTAGAGAAGCCGAGATCATTTTAGCAAATTTACACACTAAAGCAACACTAATTTTAATGACTTCGGATTAGCATAACTGGGTGTCATTACTGCCAGCGTGAATAACAATCTTACTGTATTTATGAGTATCCTTAGCCAGCAGTTTCTGGTGGGATTTGATGTCAGCTGTCCTGGTCCCTGGCAAACATTTGACTATGGTCAATATTGTCTCGATTGCCATGATTCTGACTATGGAGCCTGCAATTACCAGGGTCGACTTTTCATCGGGTGTGTAACTGAGTGGGTAAAGTCTGTTAGAAATGCAAAAAGGTTGGCAGTGACTCTTGAGCTGGGTTCTAGACCTATTTCTACTTATCGTTATTCCGTTGGCCGGAGATCCAAGTTGTATGGGTTCTGTTGGAGAACCTCTAGTTGGTTCTTTCCTTGTTGGATCCGCGCTGGCTAACAGGGCTTGGCTATCTACTAGATTCTCAACTGCACGAAGCCGGCCCTCTAGCTGTGACACCCTCTCATCCAAAGCTACAAGAATGCTATCATTATCACTAAACGAGGCAGGGAAGTAACTAAACATCTGACACATAGACCAAGGAAAAAGAAAGGGATTTAGGTGAAGAAACTGCAAGAGACATAGGAGCAGCCAAAGCTTCTAAAAAGGTAAGCTAACAAAGGCCTTACCACGGCAAGAAAAAATGAGATAAAATCACAAAGGGTTCCCAAAACATAAACTAAACCAACAGGAAATTAGTGTTTTAACATGCTTATGTGTAAAAATAACTTAGAAAGGCCTCAACACATGTGAGTGTTGAGGCCTGTGAACACCAAACAGCTCCATGGAGTGAAACAATGACAACAGGAATTAATACCTGTAACATCACTACTCATATCACACAGTTAATTTGCTGTTTATAACCTCCCAACCCCCCCAAGGAACAGATGCTTTTGTTTATTTATGTTAATTTTATCAGTGGTCGTAATGTCTGATTAGTGCTTGCTTACATATAGTTCCTGCCTTTTAAAATCTACTAATAAAGTTAGGACAGAAAGGCAGTAAGAAATACATGATTTCAGTGAGGCCTGGGAGTCAGTAATAAGGAAAATCGGGACGTTTCCCGGTAGACTGGTCTGATGTAGGCCTATGTGCTGCATGGGCCAGTGAGCTATGGTAGGCTGAGTTGTACTACTTTTCAAAAGTGGGAGATTCCATTAAACGTTTTGGAGGTTTTAATGTGATTTGAATTGATCATACAAGAGGACAGTATCACATTCCGGTATAATGTAAAATACCGACCTGTCTTACAACAACAAGCTTATATTAATTCTAGCAACCTTGGTCTATCTATTCTACTCAATAAAGTACAACTCTCAGGGTGAAAATCCGAGACTTAGTGGCGCCTTTCTCTTTGATTAGGAAGCTGTGAAAATGGTAGATCTTTAAGGATGCCCGGTCGAAGAGCCATCTCCATGGTAACACAGGATATGGACTATCATTATCAAAACTCTCTGACCATGACTTGGGTAAAGGCGTCACTCAATGAGACTAAACATTCAAACAAATACTACAAAATTAGGTAAAAATGTGTCACAGTTGATTACAAAGTACAAATAAATCGTAACACTAATTTTTTCCACCACATGTTGTAACATTTTTAACTTGTTTCGTGTAATCACAAGTAATTGGCAGACTACTTGATGTAACACATCAGTGCCCTCCGTCAATGATGTTTGAAAGTCAAAAGAGCAAGGGTGGTGCGAAGAAGGCTAGAATAAATAAGAAGGAAGCTCAAATAGATGCTGCTAAATGTGCAAAAAATTGACAGCTTTTTCACTAAAACAAGCTTGTGGTTTGTGACAACAAAAAAGGACAATTAAACGACAGTTAAGACAACATGTCGGACTTTGCTTGCAAACCACCATTCAAGTTAATTAATTATCAAACCAATGATTTGTGTGACGTTGTGGCAAGTTGGTAACTAGCACATATCATTTTAATATAAATTTGATGCAATGCCACATAACTGGGAAGCTTTGTCTTATAGCTCCTCAGAATTAGAAAGAAAATTCATAATTTTCAGAAGCAGAGTCAGGGGTCAGTAGTGATTAGGGGGGATCTCTCTTGTCAACATGGAAGAAAGGTGTGTGAACAAGCAGACTTCATTTTTAGTGAACTGTAATAGTTGCTTTTCTTTAAAAGACAATAAATGCACAAAGTCCACATTTGAAAGAGAATAGAATCAAAGTACTGTAAAATAAGCCTGCATTTTTTTGCCATTGAAAATGTCTTAATTGGTTAGGGAAATGCACTAAAGCTTTACAGCGTATAATTTTTTATTGTGACACGAGATGAAAAAGTGAATTTAGGGAAACTGCGGCGACTGTGAAAGGGAAAGCAAAGTTTACACAAGGACTGTTAACAGAACCAGTAGCTCAAAATATAGATTTTGATATCGTTTGAAGGAATAATGTAGATGTGAATGCATGCTGAAATAAATGGACCTTGTGGACCAATTAACCGTCCCCCCCCACTGAATTGGACATTTTTTTAGAAAAATACTCCGAATTACAAGGCTTTACAGAATAATGTCCTGTTGTAGCTTTAACATGTAAGGTTATAATAATATAAGTAGGTTATAATAACATTTCAGTAATAATAGGTCATGATATAAAGTCGGCTGGCCTGAGCTATGAAACTCCATGGCTAAAAATGACCCTGGTTTCAATTGAAATGTCTGAAAACATAAAACGGTGAAAGGGGTGTCCTATTAAGGAAGGTAACACAGTGTCTCCTCTATGTTGATTTTGGAGCGGTGGCCCGCCATGGTTTTTATTTTCTGCCGCCTCTGAATCAGAAATGGGGCAGACGAACAATAGTCGCGGTTGCCATTTAAATGATCCTGCCGACATAGTGCACCCCCCGTTGGCTGCCGCTGATGTTGCAATCTAACAAGTAGAACTATTCAGAGGTCATTGGGGCTGTCCAGTTAAACTCCACATAGCCTACTGTTGTTTTGATGTAGCTTTTTGTCAAAACGTTAACTTTCTTCTGAGTAGATGTCAAAGCATCTGGAAACAACGGTAGGTGAGTCCCTTTAGGCCTACAGACATGAAAACTCACCTTTCTGCGATATTCACCGTTTTGAAACCAAAATAAGTGACCTATGGGAATCGTGTAGATTCGATGAGAAAAAGCAATAACAAAAACTTGCGCTTGGGAGAGCCATGACTCTCCACTTAAAAGGTTTTTTACATTGTCAATGCGGGTTCTGAGCAATTCAAATATTAAGCAAAAGTATAACATTCAATGTAATAATGAATGTTATACTATAAAAGCAGAGTTTATTATCAAATTCTGCAAAGTTTCAGTTCATATATTAAATACCTAAATTAACATGCATAGTAAACTTTTTTTTTTCAAAAAGGATTTGAAAGGTGACAGATAAAGTCTTTCTTGGTTTTGAATCTCTGTTAACACGACATGAAACAGCACAAAATGGGAAATACCTGTTATTTTAGTTCTGGGTAGCAGTTCCTGCCTGAATGGTGGTCTTGGTGAGCCACTTTTTCTTTGACTTAGTCTCATACCAATATTTTTTATTTCACAAATCGATATAATATTTCCCACATCAAAACATGCCAAAAAGCTCTGATCAGTGTTGGAATTAGTGAAATATTGTCAAATCTATATATTGTGGTTTTTGTGCTTGTCTCTCTATATATTTTGTATTTATGCTTGTATGTTGGTCAAAAACATCCATTTGTGTTTAATTTGACCAGAGCACCTAAATGTCTTGTGGCAAACGTTTTATTTCTTTCAACACTGACAATCTTTTTGAAACTCTTCCATAAAGACCAAATTAGCCTTGGCTCCCTGTCAAATCCAGAATATAATTTTAGATCCTCCTTGTTACGTATAAAGCCCTTCATATTCAAGCTCAATCATACATCAGAGATCTGATTGGTCCACATGTAGCTAACAGAGCACTTCGCTCTCAGACTGCAGGTCTACTGGTAGTTCATTGGATTTCTAAAAGTAGAATGGGAGGCAGATTTTTTAGGTATCAGGCTTGGGAGGAAACCAGCTCCCAATTTTAGTCCAAGAGACAGACACCTCGTATTGTTTTAAGACTAGGCTTGGAAACCTTCCTTTTTGATCAATCTTACAGCTAGAATGGCTTATGCTATCCTGAGCTATTTCTGTAGTTATTCTGTTCTAGGGTTAGGTTGATGAGGGACAAACTGACCACTTTTCTTCACTCTCCTACTTTTCTCTTCAACTTTTCTCCAATTCTATTATTTGCTATTATTTCAACTGTTGATGTTATGTTTTCTCTCTGTCTTTTCTTCTCCAAAACAGCTACATCTGGCCTGGTGTTCTGGTCCACTACTCTGCTGATTGGGTGTCAGCTGAGATAATGGTGCCAACATCTTAACATTCCCCCCTGACTTTTTAATTGTCTGTAACAGAAAGTAGTTCTAGATCATTTCTTCAGTTTCCTTTTTTGTGTGTATCTCCTTAAACTGCCTACAGATTGCGGTACATGATTGTTGTCAATGATATTCAAAAACCTTAGTCCACTGTATCCACATGCTCAATGACTCAATACAATCTGCTGGGTTTCCTTAGACAGACAACTATTGAATGAATAACAAATTTGACTTGTCTGCATTGTTTGATAACTAGGAACACTTAAAACCTAACCTGGAATTTACTTATGATTGGACGGATTTTACGTTTTCGTTTTGGTAAAATTAGATGATGTGTGTTGTAAATCGATGCTATAGAAATAAACTGAACTGAACTAAAAGAAGTACGGTAGTTATCCTATCAGATTGTACCACCTAGACAGGCTGGCCAGTTTATAAAAGGACACAATATGTTGACACGCTGAATATTAAACAGGATGATTGAATCTGTATAAGAGTTCTTAGTTTTGTTCATCTGTACTAGACATTTGATACATTTTCTGCTCAAGCACATTTTAACATCCACAGACATATTCTACTGATATTGTAGTTTATCACGGTCTTTATTAAATTTATTAAATTAAACGTAAAACGTGCTAACACACGCTGCCTGCAAAGATTTGCTGTGTACAGAGATTCTCAAAAATTGAATTAATTATCTAAAAATATTACAGAACTTAATAGCATTTTTTATTTTAAAAAAAGTATTATAAGGACATTTTAGAGTTGGATCTACCTGGATGTTTTAGGTATTTTATTTACAAGTTAATTACATCTAGCTTTTGTGTATAATCTGAAATGTGTGGATTTTGTTTTCAAAATGTTATATGTGTAATTGTCATTGGGGAGTTGTTAATTATTATTATATTATATTATATTATTATGTAATTAACTGCACCCCAGGAAGATTAGTAGTCACTCTGGTGGAAATTAAGGAAGATGATGCAACTTTGGAAAGAAAATGGTGAAATCGACATAAATGTCAGGTTTATGGCCATTAGAGTGGTAATTACTAATAGGTTGGAATGTAAGAGAATTATATGTTTTAGCTTGTCAGTAATAAACGTATGGAATGTGGTGGCACAAAGTTAAGACGTGCTGGGGCCTACCACCCCTGGTGGGTCGGCTGAGCGGGGGTGCCTATTGGGGTCCGCAGGGGAGCTGGCTCTGTGTCGTTGGCATCGTGTCACCCCAGTTATTTCCTCCCCATCCCCATTTGCCTCTGTCCACCTGCTCCTTCATTCTACCATTCACAAGACCTTGGGACGTGGGCACGTCACTGGGGTGCGGGATGGAATTTCTGTCTTCGCTACCCGGTGGCAGCCTGGGTCCCAATTTTATTGAGCAACTTAGACACTTACACTTGCAACATTTACATGACACACGCACATGTAGGGACCTGGCGGTGGTTGTGCCTCGGCACTGGAGGCGGGGCCCCTTATAAGGGGCCTCGCCTGTGTTGCCGGTACCCACTGTTTAAATGCATCTAGACACTGAGGGCCCGGGGAGGGAGATGGGGGTACCTGGTAGTATTCCCATTCCCAACACGCAACAACACCACAATTGAGCAGGGGGAAAGAGGCTGGGGGTCTTTCCACACCCCTGTTCGTTGGATCATAAGGGGTGCCCCTGATCCCCATGGCCTCTGGGTCCTGTTCCGGGCCCGCCCTGGTGTAGCTGGTTTCCGGTGGAGCCCGTGGGCTCGTCCCTGCGATCTCTCGGGCCCCAGCATTGCGGCTGCTTGGTGTTCCCCTGGGGCTTCCATCTGTTCCTCTCTTGGTGGGTGATCGGCCCTGCGCTGGTTCCGCCTGCGGCTCCTGGGCTCTGTGGGACTCTGGATGCATGCGTCTCCTGCCTCCTTCATGTCTGTGTCGATTCCTGTAGGACGGATTGACGGTTCCTTACACCAGCTATCAATCACTTGCACGGGGAAACCTTATTCAGACCTGCATGCTCGCACACACACATAGGTGTGGGGACATTGGTGTGGACGGATATATCTTGAGCTGAGGTTATCGTCATTAGTTAGCTTTTACCAGGAGCTAACCAGAAACATTAGTATTGTGTTCATTAATCCATGCTTGTGTGTAGTGAATGTGTAATTCTTAGTTTTTATTACTGGACCTGAACTATTGGTTTGGTTCTGTACAGTTTGTTGTTTTTGTTTTGTATTACTGTTTCTCTGCCATCCAGCAGAGGTGGAGGACTGGGATGTTTTCTTGTGTTCTTTGTTTGCCTCCCTGTCTTGTGTCGTCAGTTCGCGCCTCTGCTGGTCCGGTTTCTTTTCTTCACCTTCTTCCTTTCTTCCTTCTTGTCTCGGTTTCGTGTCCATGACTTCAGGAAATTGAACCCTCAGTAATCACTAAAAAAGATTTTTTCATACATATACATCAAGTGGAGTGTTACGGCGAATCTGTAATACTCTGCTTGGGAAAGTAAATCTGTTGGGCTTGTACTTGGTACTCAGACACCAATTCTGAGTGGCAAAAAAAAAAAAGGACACGTTGAAAAAAAAAAAAAAAAAAAAAAAAAAAAAGACATGCCTTTTAGAGGTGGTAAAGCTAGTCGCTAAACAGCCGATGCAGCAGTTTGATGTTTGGTAAATGGCACTGTGCCTGGAAAGCCTATGTATTTGCATTTTCTCCTCCTAATATTTTGCATCCCAATATTTTTTTCTGACAGAAAAGCCCAGATTGCATACCACAGTCAAAAGCGCTAAATGGATTGTGCTCATTTTGCTCCAGGTCTAACAGGCACAGGCTTAGTTAGTAGATCACCTGGCACTTGCTTTTGCAATGCTGAGAGGTTTGCACCAATTTTAACAATCACAAATCTTAACAATCTGTGGAAAAATAGACCCCAAAATATTCAGTGTAATAAAATCAGAATGATAACAGAATTTAGAAGGTTGCCCCTTGTCCCCAGCAATCGTTCTGTGCCTGCTGAGGCATAAATTGCACAATCGCCTTTATCAAGCTGCTACTTCAGGCTTTATACTGTAAACATTTCTTACAAGGTACCCAACTGCATAAACACATCATTGACTAAATTAATTGTCTGCTTGCAAACACAAGCTTTTGTTCTTTTCTTAAAAATGGTGTTAGAAACACAAACACCCCTAAGCAGAGCATTGGAAGTGGGAGATCCCACAATAACTCTCACCATAAGACTTTGGAAACAAGACAATATTTGGTCCTTTTTCTATAAAGGTCAAGTTACCAAGACATAAAAAACCTATTGCATTACAAATAGAGTACTATTATGGGTTCTTCTTCCACAGAGCGTGTAAGTTACTCATCTGGCAGCCTGGATTACTAAATGATAACCCCTATTACTTTCTATGAAACAACCCACACTTGGAGTGTCTGGTTGATATCATGGAAAAACTATACGTCTTCTTAAAGGAATAGTTCACCGTTTTTACATACTGACATATGTTCTGTATAGCTCCTAGTCAGCTCCCGTCAGAACTACGTCCACGCTGCTTCTATTGACGGAAGTGAGCGTGGAGAGAATTCTTTAGGAGTTAGTGCGCTGACGTAGTGCTTCTCGTATTATTACGCCTCACAATATAGTACCCCTTTTTTATAGGGAAAACATGGAAGAGTTTGGTAGCTTCTAACGGAAGCTGATTTGGAGCTATACAGTATGTGGAAGAGGCTGCGTTTGAGCTCCGTTTGCATGGTTAGGTAAGAACATATGTCAGTATGTAAAAACGGTGAACTATTCCTTTAAACAAAAGCCGTTTTTGATATTTAATACAACGTATTGGCCAATGTGTCTGACCAGTGACCTTTCCAGTTTGTACCCTTCCTCTTGCCCGATGAATAGTAGAGATAGGTACCAACCTTAGATGATAAGCGTTATAAACAAGAGGTGGATGGACATTGGCCAATATAGAGGACAGTGTGCAAAAAAACAAAAAACAGTTGCGTCACCCGAACAACAGTGTTGATGTCACCACATTCTGGTGTTACATCAACTCTGGCTCTTGTAGCTGTCCTTGTGCCTTGCTTTGTCAATTCTTCTTCCATGGTTGCATTGTAGTATCATTTTTTGTTGCAAATGTTATTTTTAAATGGATGAAGAGAGAATGGTTTTATAGGGTGAAAATTTATCAAGAACTATACAAATAATCAACATGACAATGCAAAAAAAGTTATTGCCTGGCTTACAAGTTCTTAAAAGATTGGCAATTCTGGTTAGAAATCTGGTTTAACCCTCCTGTGCTCTACTCTCTGTGTCACGATGACCCACCTTCCACTGCTCTGGTGGGGTCAAAGTGACCCCAGTCTCCGTTAGGTGCCTCCTACAGTCCCCAATGGGTTTGCGTAACCTCCACCTTCTCCAGTCTCCGGTTAGGGGAAGACAAAAAGAAAGGGGGGACAAAAAGTACTTACTTAAATTTTCCATAGAATGAGTGTTTTATTTCCTTTCATGCATGCAGTTGATACAATCTTGCCATTCATCCTGCCCTTAACACCAACCCTAGACTGTGTTAAGGCTAAACTCGTGTGCTATGCTGGTAAGGTCAGAATGTCCCTGTTTATTCCCACTGAACACCAAGCCAGGGATGGTCATGTAAGTTTAAAAAGTGGGAATACTACGCTAATGTTTCCAAATCTTTGTACAGATGAACATTTGATATTTTCAATCCATTTTACAGTTGTAAATAATTTGATCATGTTTCATAGTGTACTATATGGCACTTGGTGGTAAAAAAAACAACATTTGGCTAAAATCCACATAAATAGCAAGATTTTCTGTTTAAGAGCACTTCATTGTGACACATTCTTTATGTGAAAGACGTACCACAATGTGCAGTGCCCTTTGCATATTTCATGACTTTATTATAACTATCATTAGCCCCAAGCCTGAACAAAACTTAAAAATAAATGTTGCAAAACAAAAAGGTAAAAGAATCTGTTTAAACTTTCTTTTCTACTATGGGTATTGCAAACATAATTCTCAATTTGCCTGTAATGCAAGTTAAAATTGTAATTACAGGAATCTGAGGTTAGTACCCAACATACCACTGGAAACACTGGGGAAAGCCAACAAAGTGATGATGTTACTTACTTACCTAATAAGGCACAAATATGAACAAAAAGTCTTATTGTGTACTCTAATGGGTGAAAAACACTCATTTTTAGACTCTGTTCCTTTCAGCAAACAGCAAACATGCAGCCTGGTCTAATTGTACCCTTAGCCTAAAAAACAAGGGAAAATATAGCTGCTGCTTAGAATATAAATATAAATATTCCTACACCATGGATGGGGCACTGAGCTGGGCGGGAGTCAGACAGTCTGCACAGTTAAGAATATGAACAAAAATCCTCTAAATTGGCTCATTTGTTTTTCTCCCGGCTAGAGCCAAGTAGTTGATTTCCTGTCAGCGTTCAGACAGATCGGACATTAACATGCTTCAGTTTTAGTTTTGCTTTTTTTAAATACATGAGGCTGGGATGGTGAGAGAGGAAAAAACAGGGTGAAGGGAAAGAGAGGTTTCTGTAATAGCTTGTTTGCAAGCTAAGAGGTCCTTTGTGTATTGTTCATTTTCCAAGTTAGGACCTAAATAAGCTTTTTAAATAGAGCCTCTGACGCTTTCCTAAACTGCTGAGTAAGATCCAGTGTGGCATTAAAAATCAGCAGGGGAGCTAATGAGCAAGGGAAGCACTTATATTTTTGTGCTTCTAAATCATGCTTGGAATACAGTCCTTATGTGTAGATAATGAAGGCTACAGCTACAGGGCAGGCCAGTTTCTTTTCAATCAGAGGCAGATGTCTGACTGGGTGTAAAACATCAAAGAAAAAGAGTTGTACTCCCGCTCTACTGTGGGTTGCATCAGGCACACGTATTCACACAGTTTCAAAGACCTCCAATATTGAAACTTTCAATATTGAGTAAGGTTTTTAACATTTCGAGGACCTTGAAGCATGACACCTCCATGCCCAATGGGTGCTAGGCATACCCAAACTCCTCCATGGGGTGCATTTAAGGGGAGGTACCTTTTTTTTGAAACTGGACCTTAATTACAGCATGCATTACAATCAATTACTCTCTCGGACAAGTTTGGTGCCACTTGAAGTCCTTCGGTAGAAGTCTAGAGCTATTTGCGATCAGTATATATTAGGGATGTCCGATATTATCGGCCTAAAGTAATTATCGGCTGATATTGGCATTAAAATAAAAAATTATCGGTATCGGTTTTTATTTTTTCAATAAGATGAGTTTTTCACACCATACACATTATATATCAAACTCTTCAGCTACTTCTTTTCTCTCTCATAATGTAAAAATATGACAGATTTGAGGTTTAGTTTTTGAGATATTATTTGTTTGAGACAACTTTCAATATAAGATAACTTTAACAAAGGACTGAATTTTGTTTACTGGGCTCTAATCTGTCACTGTTTCCTCTTTGTGACAGTTTTAATTTGCACATTTGGTGACATGAAAGATGGCTAATTAAGTCAATGTTTTTGTTTGATTGTATTAAATTATGGCCACTGGCCAGTTACATGTAGAGCTAAATCAATGCAGTGTTTAAGCCCACTTTATTTTTAAGATTGTAATACCCAAAGTAGGTTAATTATTGGGCCTGCTTAAATATTTGCTGTTTTTTTATTTTTTGTTCTTGTTTCAGTTGTTTCCCACTTTACCTCAATGCTATAAAGGTATAATGTTGTTTACATTTTCTAAAAGTAGAAATTTGTCCTGGGTGGTGGTGGTGGTCAGTATTATCTTTTTGAGAAAATGTTCCAGCTACTTTTGAAGACAAAACAAAAATGGCACCTTTTTCAATTGCCTAACTAAAATTGTAGTAATTATTATATTTTATCAATTTTAAAACTCAAGCATGCATGACACAAGATATTTCATTGTAGTTACCTAAAAGGGTTTAGTAGTTTTTTTTTTTTTTTGAGGGAGGGTCCCCACATATCGGTATCGGAAATTATGAGTTAGGTTTTATTGGTATATTGGATATCGGTAGAAAAGCCAATATCGAACACCCCTAGTATATATCCATATAATGGGAGTTGTTGGGGCAGTCAAAGTGCAGTCTCTAAATAAGGCCTTATCTGCCACAAAACTCCTTCATTTCACCACTGTTTTGTTATAAATCACTAGCGCTGTTTTCCAGTGAGTTCTGACCGTCATGGAGGTGCTGTGTTGTTGTCATCCAGGCCCGAAGTGGCTAATTGGGAGCACCGGGACATTTCCCGGTGGGCCAGTCTGATATTTGGGCCGCAAGGGCCGGTTCTATGGCAAACAGAGTTGTACTAGTCTGCCAAATATGCAACTAGGCAAAATGAGTTGCTAGTGACAGTATTTCTGTACCAATTTGGCAAAAGTTCAAACTTGTAGGGGAAAATGTTTAACTATTCCCATGTAGTAGATTTAAGGATATAGAGTTTTTTACCAAAATGGCTTGCCATTCCGGGGCACTATAACTGCTTTTTATTTTTTCTCTCCACGCACCTTGACATTACATGTCAGAGCAATAAGTCAGCTGAGATTAAAGGTGAAATAGATGGGGTGGCGCAGGGAGGACTATGATTACATGTGAGGAAAACTCTACATACACCCATACCATTTTTACTGTTGTGCAAAAATGAGCACTAAAACCAGCTCGTGGATTGTGACAGCTAATGAGGACAATAAAACGGGTAAGACAACATGTTGAACTTTCCCTGCAAACCACCAATTGAACTAATTTATCAAGTCAATGATGTTATGTTGTGGCAGCTTACATGTCATTTTAATAATATGAAGCAACACCTCATAACTGGGAAACTTAATCTCGTAGCTCCTAAGAGTTAGAAGGAAAATCCAGCATGAAGCAATATGAGGCAACAAGTTTAGGGTGGAGCAGGATTATTTATTTAGTTAATAATATAAATTATTACTAATAAAATGAAGACCATGGAGTTGTTGTGGATTACAGAAGGATGCAAATTTGGTTATGAATATTTATTAAGGATTGCTTATGGCAATCAATAAGACTAATCATTTATTTAAAAGTTATTATATACGGGGCACCACCTGATATTCAGGATTTATATTCATAGCCAGATATTTCAGTCTCAGTTATCTTTTTCTATCTAGCTAGTTAAGGCTGAGGTGAATAAACAAGATGAAGGAGTGATCTTAAGACGTTCACTGGTAGTTCCTAGGATTTCTAAAAGCAGAATTGGAGGCAGATCTTTTAGTTATCAGGCTCCTCTCCTGTGGAACCAGCTCCCAGTTTTAGTCCGTGAGGCAGATACTCTGTCTGTTTTAAAGACTAGGCTTAAAACCTTCCTTTTTGATAAAGCTTATAGTTAGTGGCTTAGGTTATCCTGAGCTATTTTGTAGTTATGCTGCTATAGGCTTAGGCTGTTGGAAGACAGACTGACCACTTTTCTTCTGTCTTCTACTTTTCTCTTCTACTACTCTCCAGATATATTTTTCTGCTGTTATTGTGATTGTTAACCCAGTTTTCTCTCAGTATTTTTCTCCCCATAGAAGCTCCACACGGTGTGGTACCCTGCTCAACTATAAAGTCCCCTGCTGGATGGGGAGCGTTGGTCCAGATGATGCTCAAAGTCACAGAGCATCCTCCATGCTGTCTCTTCTCAGACCCCAGATGGGCGTGGCAGATGACCCCTTGTACTGAGCCAGGTTCTTCCTGTTAAAGGGGAGTTTTTCCTGTCCACTGTCGCTACATGGTTGCTCAGTATGAGGGATTGCTGAGGAATTGCTGTGGTTGCGTCTGCATGATCCGGGCACAACCTCACGTCGATGACTCATCGCAATCTGCTGGAATTCCTTACATACAAAACTTTAAACTGATTGGAAAGTTTCTATAATTATATTAAAATGACTTTTGTTGTAAAGTGCCTTGAGATGACATTTGTTGTGAATTGGCGCTAAATGAATAAAAGTGAATTGAATTGAATCTCAAGTATTCATGGATTTTCGCTATTCTTGGGTAGATGTGACCCCCAACCCCCGCAAATATACAGGGTCCACTGTACCATTAATATAGAAGGGAAAATGTAAAAATCCTTAAATGAAGTGAGGTACAGTGGGGAGAACAAGTATTTGATACACTACTGAGTTTTGAAGTTTTCCCACTTACAAAGCATGTAGACGTCTGTCATTTGTATCAAAGGTACTTTCCACTGTGAGGAACAGAATCTACAACTAAAATTAAGAAAACCCCAGTGGATGATTCTTAAATAACTAATTTCCATTTTATTGCATCACATAAGTATTTGATCCCCTATCAGCCAGTAAGAATTTAGACTCCCACAGACCTGCTAGTTCTTCTTTAAGAAACCCTCCTGTTTTCCACTCATTACCTGTATAACTTGTGGTAATTCTGTAAAACTTTTATCGTTCAGAAAGTAAAAGTCTGTTTTAATTAGCTTGCATGATGGGTTTGTCAGTATGGTTTATGGGGCTAAGCTTTTAAGTCATAAAACTCTGGGGTGAGTTTTTATTGCAAGCTGTAAAAGCAAGGATGTTTAGATAAGAAACTGGGAGAAAAGTTTTAGAGAAGCAGATAGCCATTTAACCATAAATTTTATAATGAACCTTTGACCCAGAACAGAGACAATTCATTTTCTGACTGTATAATTTCCTGACAGCCAATAAGAGCTAAGACACTGTATGAAAATGTTCTGATTGGAGAGATTATAAACGCCCAGAGGCCCGGTTGTCTATAAAGCTGTGAAATAAAGATCAGTTAATTGTTCAGATTTCTTTAAGTCTGGACCACAGAGAAACTAGGGCAACTTTCTCTGTAAACTGCAATTTGTTAATCTGTTCAAAATAAATGTTAAACTGGAAATTGGCTCCATTTTGTCCCTGCTTGAACATGCATTGAATTACTTATGATAATTATTTAATTCAACAAGATGGTGACCCCGATCTGTGTGCAGTGTTTTTGGACCGAAATCCAGTTATTTTTTAAGTTAATTAACGGACATGTATTTGCTCTATTGACAATCTGCGCAGAGTTGCGTAGTTTTTTAATTCTATTGATTGGTTAATCTAACATTGGGTAATGTTGTCATGCAAGTTAAATATGTTTTTTGTTTTTGTTTTGAGCAGATTGACTGTTGCAAGCCCATGGTTGAAGCGGCTCCATTGTATGTGTCTCTCTTCTGAGCAGGACTGCGACCTGCTTTGCGCTCCGCAGAGAAACACCGGTGCATGCTGGGTGATGGAGTTTGTTACTCTGCAGGACAATGGAGCAGATGGACCGGATGGTGCGGTCCCTTCAACGACTCAAATCGGAGCCACAAGTGCGGATCGGGGCCCGAGAATTGGCCTTCTCAACTCCGGACAGGATGCTGTCGGAGAGAATCTTCAAAGCTGGCAAACGAAAATAGATTTTACGGGTGCCTGGGACGCACTCGGTTGAATCTGGAACGGATTACTTTGGAGAGGCTTGCGCTTCCTCAAGCGCGCGCGTGGGCACCGCGAATTGAGTAGTGAAATGGTCCGGCATTGGTTTTTTTGGTGAGCTCCGACGAGGTTAGTGTTTTAAATTTTGCTTGTACAAGGGTGTATTACTGTGTGTGTGTGAGATGTTTTTTACGCAGGCGCTTGGCGAGAAGTGCTGGTGATGTTGCGTTCTGGGTTAAAATGTTATAGTATAAATAATGAACTCGAGTATAATAAATAAATTAACATAGATAAATAAATATATAACTGCATATGATGGATAACTGAAATTAAATATCTATAAGAATTAGTTGTGAACATTTACGACAGGTCATCAGAGCGGCCGCCCTAAGCTAGGAGCTAATACTGTCTGAGTTGTTTACTTGATAGCGCGGCTAACATACGATAGCTGTGCCTATATGTTTTGATAAATAAATTAGTGGTTATAGGCGGTTTTCTGCCATCTGTTCGAGTCTTTTGAGGGGTTTTCTGGAAGCCGGCGCCAGGAAATTTCTCAAAGCGGACTACGAAACTTGTTACAGACTGGTCTGAAACCTCCGCGATAAAATAATTAATTGGGTCTAAAAGCCACAGCTTATAAGGTTGTGTTTTTTTGTTAATGGTTTTGGGCTGTAACGGACGTAGTTGAATCGGTGTTTGCTGTGCGGGACGGCTAAAATTGGAAAAATATGTTTCAGTCCGCGTGGACGAACAGGAGATGTTTTGTTCGTGCCGAATTAAAGTTTGGTACAGTGGTATAAATTGTGCGGATTAAGTCCTGGTATTGCGATAAGTCATCTTCTAAAGTGTGTGTTGTGATTTTTTGGAGTGTTTTCGCCGTACGTTTTGTACTGTTTTAGCTTTCGTTTCACAAAGAAAGCTAACGGTAGCACGTGGAGCTAGGCTGCTATGCTAAGTTAGCGGTGGTGGCTAACTGCAGGTTCTATGTGTTGCGAGCTGAAAGTTGATTTTGGATAGAAAGTGATTACAGACTCCTGCAGACGATTGTCTTGTTAAGACTTAAACGAATTTGGATTTTGTTAAATTTTTCTGGTTAATTAGGATGTAACACGGCCAAATTTATTTGGGATAATTATGCATGTTACAATTAAACGAAAATGATTAAGAACAGTTACTCATGAGTCGATTCTGACTTGGTGTAGTTTTAATTTTTGATTTTATCTTTAAAATTAAAAAGAGGGAGTTTATAGTCAAAATAAAAGATGCATTTTTGAATCTTTAAATAGGTGGATTTTTTGCTTTTTTGATTGATCCAAGCAGGAGTTGTTAAGTTGGCCTAAATAAAGATAAAGCTATAAGTAGTAATTATAAGCATTTAACGAAAAGCAAACGGTATTAATTGGAAAGCAACAAACTGGTTTAAATTATTTTAATAAGCACCGTGTTGAATGGTACAGAAAATTAGTCTGTGATTTAAATAAGTATCATTTATGCTAAAATTATGTTTGGCTTATTTCTGATGGCTCTATAGACTTTAGGAATATAGCTTGGTCTCTGAATGAACGACCTAAAGGAGACTGGTGTTAAATTATTTACACAATTGAACATTCTTAAGGATTTTATGGACAAAAATGCTTATTGGAGTTATCAAAATTCAACTGGGGCTCAAGAAATAACCCAGCACATTTCAATTCCGTTATAAATTGAATGTTTTTACCATGCAAAACAACACTTATCATAGTGATAGTTTATAAACTAGTGGGATTTGAATGTTTGGTTTTAAAAAAGAAAACATTAAAACACAGAGTCATCTTTAAGTAATCAGTTTGTTTTTTAACAGACTGGGGATAAATTTGGAAATGGTCTAAGGATTGAAAGTAACAATTAAGGTCTTTGGTAGATTTATTTAAGAACAAATAATGAATATCACGGTGACCGAAATGATGGTTTAATTTGAAAGTAAGAAGTAAATTCTAAATTCATTTATTCTGATCGTGTAGAGGCAAAATGTGATTGGACCAGCTACATTGAAGTAATTTTTACCATATATTTGAATGCACATTTTTTTTTGACAAATAAGAATCGGTTTTGGTTTTGAAATTTAAGATTAATTTTTCAGATGTTCTTTAGCTAGTTTTTTTGATGCTGAGAGTAAATTTACAGGTCCTAAAACATTTTGGAATAGATCTGATCCTAGAATAATGACATAATATATCATTTGATTAGTGGGGACTCTGTAACTGACAATTTATTTAGATTTTTGATTTTATTTTCTTTATTTTTTCTTATTTTTATTTTTATTTTTTGTTTTTTCCTCTTTCTCTCTCAAAATTTATATATATTTGGTTCGATTTGGATTAAGACCCAGATTTTTGAACTGCGGTCTGTTTATTAATTAGAACTTTGGAAAATGTTAATTTGGGAAGCTGGATTAAAGAAAACATAATTCAGTGGTAATGTATTTGACGTCTCTAGAAGCTTCAATTTAATTTGGTGTTTATCATTGGAGAAAAGAAAATAAAAAAGAAGCCTGAGAGGAAAAGAGGGATACTGAAAAGAAAAATGCTGGTTTTTATTTTTTATTTTATTGCGACTAGTTTTTGTTTAGAGAAATCTCATCTCTTGAACCTCTTTTATTGAATTTTTGTTTTGTTTTGTTTGACTGCTGAGGGGAATTAGACTATTGAGTATCCTACGAAAATTGAAGAGGAGTTTTAGTTGCAAAAATCACTTTGACTATGTTCAGTTCCCTTCACAGAATCGGACAGATGTTTTTGAAGTATGAAAAGTTTTCATTGTTTACAATCAAGAATATTTGGGCAAGTGAGCACATTTGGGTTCGTTTAAAGAGGAATCATATAAGCAAAAGTACTTTGAATGGATATTGGATTGTGTTAAAAAAAATATATAATTTAGGTTTGGCAAATATTTATAGGGAAGTTGTTTTGTCAGTGATTTAAATCTTGGATTTTTCTTTAGAAATATAGATAGACTTTGAAGTATAGCAAATTGAAGACTGTTTTTGTAAACTATGTTGTGTTATCAGTGAGTACTCTTCTCTGGTTTTGTTTTAAACATTTGATGTTTTTAACCTTTTTCAACATCAACAACAGTTATCTCAATATAAGTAGCATACTTATATTAGCAGAAATTATTAATTGATTAAAGGGACAGAGTCGGGGAAAAGTGGTGTTAAGTCTGATTACAAAGGGGTTTAGTTCAATATGAGCTATTCGTCTCAACCTCAGTGAAGCGAAACCAGGAGAGCCACTTTTCCATAGCGACTTTTAAAAAAAAGGGATAGAACCTTTGCAGATGGTTATTGCCTTTATTTTTGTTATTGCAATGTTTTAGTGGTGTTTTAGCAATATCTAACAGAAAAATCCAGCCTTTTTGTTTGTTTCTTTTTTGATTTAATTTTGTTTTTCTAAGAACTAAGTGTGTTGATGAGATATTGCGATGCTCCATCTTTATAAATGTTTAATTTACACATGAGATGAAAGAGACATTTATCAAATTGAAAAAAATTGAGGAAGGCATTGCATTGATGAAATATAGAATATAAATTGGATGAAAAATGAAGGAATCATTAATTAAAATACGCAGGGGAAGTATTAGAACAACAGTTTAATTAGACGTATAAGGATTGATTATTATTCCTGGTGGAGAGAGCAAACCTGTTGATTGGTATATTTTTACCAGAATTAATATTGAAGAAATTATTACTAGTAGAACTGATTGAAGTAAAATTAAAATAGAGCCCACATAGGCAGTCTGAGTGTGGAAGATATTTAAATTCAGCATTCGAGGAAGGAGACTAATGAATATGAAGATAAAATGTTTGAATGTAACTTGATTTGAATAAGCTGAGAGGATCGACTGTCTGTTTTTTTTTTTTCTTACTCTAATTATATATTTTTTCTCTTTTTCTCATCCTGCAGCAGAAAACCCCTCAGATAAACATTCTTGAGATGGAATTTATGATCCTGGGGAGATGAGATGGGTGGGGGTGCGTGGGCTGATGACAATAGTGCCAGGCGCCCGCCGTAACGGCCACAGAGAGAAACATCTTTACGACCAGCGCAGAATTACGACTCTCTTGTGCTCTGCTCCCAAACACAGGGGGGCACAGGTGACTGTATATTTTCAGGGGTGAACTGGAGGCCACCCTAGGGGGGAGCACGTTTCCTCATGCTGAGCTGAACTTTCAAGGACAATGTGTGAATTCACTTGGCTGGCGTGAGAAGTGATGATCAAAGACTGTTGATTCAATGTCACTGTTGCTGAATTAACCACAAGAGTTTCTGTTTGTCTGATCGAAGGTGGCCGCGGTTCTACGTATTTTGATAACCCCATGTCTTCCCCAGGATTATCTCCGGGTAAAATACCACCATTTACCGGGAACAAAATTTGGCAGAAAAATTGGGCCGATAGCAGGGGGTTGCTGGCTGGTGAGAGAGAAAAAACATTTTTTTTCTTTCTTTTACGTTTTCATCCACAGGGATGTACTGAATTTAAGAATCAATTTGGGTAAACAAGCAAATGGATAGTAATCAGTTGAACTGTACACAAAAAGTAAACTCTTGAGCCTGCTCTTGTTTTTAGATCCATTAATGAGGGAGGTGTTTTTGGTTTAGTTTTTAGGAAAAACAACGGTGTGTCAAAATAATGTGGATTTGCTCTTTCCCCAGGGATTATTTTTAATTAGATGGGTGAAATAATTTCTTGGCACAATGCAGTTGAATTAGATTGAAAAAGAGTGATCACAAGACCGGATTAAAAAACTGTCTTTTTTAGATGTTTACAAGCTTATGCCCCCAGGATTATCTCCAGGATTCAGCAGCACGTGAGGAGCACACAGTCTCCTCTGGTCACAGCTGACTACAGCTGCTGAAGGGGTCCAAGGTACAGCTCCAGGTCAAAGGCGTGAGGAGTCCAGTGGTTCAGCAAAGTTCCAGATGACAGCTGGGAACACACACAAAGTGCAGCTCCACGCCAACGACGAACCTGGTCGGATTCTGCCTAAGGAGGGTCGTGAAGGTTTTGACCAAGCTGAATCGGAAGCTGGGGCCACAGGCGGCGGGGCCTAGCTCACCCAGAAGGTTGTTTGGGTGGTGATATTACTCATCCAGTGTGATCTATGTGCCAATGAATGAGATGGGCAATTTGAAATTGCCATCTCAAAAGAGGGATCTACAGAAGATCACAACTCAGCAATCAGCTGCACAGCGGGTTTTGACCAGCCCACAACGGTGGGCTAAGCTATAGGAAGCGGGGCCTGTCTGTGCATTTGTGTATATTGGGGGAAATGCTCAATTAATGAAGTAATTGGCATTTCAGAGAGTGGTTATTTGCAAATTTGGGAGTAAAAACTGGAACACTAAAAAAATAGGAACCCTCCACACTGATCAGCTCTGTATATCGCTCTCCAGCTGCCAGGAGCCATTGAGGGGGATAAAATGAGTGAAGAAAGAGGATCAGAATACAAATAAAGACTGAACATTTATTAATAATTTTTTGCATTTTACAGGTTGTTTAACTATTTGATTAACTATTTTATTCACAAGTGAAAAGTCGTAACACTGCCTAAAAGGGTTCTTAATACCTTCTATTTCACAGGTTTCTTAACACTTGAAGTTTGATTTCTTTCAGAATATAATATAGTAATAATGTCTATGTTCATGGATTTTCTGAGCTTCTTCCACAGTATTAACATGTATCAAGTCAGATTTAATTATCTCTTCACATGTAAGACATTCTTATACATTGTGGGTTTTTTGAATTTAGTTTGTGGGAATTGTTAAAGTAAATTTTTTGGTTAATGCCAAAAGAGGGTGAATCTATGATTAACAGATTTACATTTTTTAATGGGAGTTAAGGTTAAAAAAGGTACTTTAATAGTTTGTGTTTTGAATTTTAGTCTGGAATACTTCATGTTTTTAAACTGATGAAATTTCTTGGATTTGATTTTTTGCATTCTCAAAAAGCTTTACAGGTTTTAATCTTTAATCAATCCATTTTTAAAAATGGATTTGAAAAGAAGAGGGAATTTGTGGTATTCTGTAAAACTGTTATCGTTCAGCAAAGAAAAAAGTCTGTTTTAAATAGCTTGCATGATAGTGGTTTGTCAGTATGGTTGTATGGGCTACTAAGCCTTTAAGTCATAAAACTCTGGGGTGAGTTTGTATTATTGCAATGCTGTAAAAGCAATGATGTTTAAGATAATAAACTAGGGAGAAAAGTTTTTAGAGAAGCAATATAGCCATTAACCATAAATTTTATAAAAGAACCTTTGACCCAGAACAGAGACGATTCATTTTCTGAAACTGTATAATATTCCTGACATCCAAATAAGAGCTAAGACACTGAATGAAAATGTATCTGATTGGAGAGAATATAAACGCCCAGAGGCCCGGATGTCTGATAAAGCTGAGCTGTGAAATAAAGATCAGTTAATTGTTCAGATTTCTTTAAGTCTGGACCACAGAGAAACTAGGGCAACTTTCTCTGTAAACTGCAATTTGTTAATCTGTTCAAAATAAATGTTAAACTGGAAATTGGCTCCATTTTGTCTCTGCTTGAACATGCATTGAATTACTTATGATAATTATTTAATTCAACAAACTGCACCTGTTTGAACTCGTTACCTGTATAAAAGACACCTGTCAAACAAACTTCAACCTCTCCAAAATGGCCAAGACCAGAGGCGTTTCCTGGACCTGGGAACATTGGGGGCAGAGCCCACATCCTCGTGGAGAAATATGGGAGAACCTGCGCAGTGAAAGATTGCTTTTTATTATAGCGTTTATGGGTATTGTGGAGCCTTGTTTCAATACTGCAATACATACTTCAAAAGATGTTTATTTTTAAACTTAAGCATGACAATGTAAACAAGATAGCTAAAATCAGTATTGATATTTAGTAAGACTGGGTGATAAAAGTAGTCAATAGGTAACAGTTATTTTCATTTTTCTCTCCCTGACAAGCACAACAGTTATTTCTTTGCCAGGTTGCATGTTAAACATTGCATGCTGCTCTCTTTTCCTCATTCTCTGTCCAGTCCAGAACATCTGTAATCTGAGCATGACATCAGACTTCTTTTATCATAAAAGATGTTATTAAAAGGTAATCATAAAAGGGATCTGACCTTTGCAAAATGATCAGCATTCAAGTGTCATTTATTGGGGGAAATTGGATCAATTGTATAACTTGAACTAGAAAAGAACTCTGAGAGGGTAAACCTCTACCAAAGCAGTTCAATCCCAATCAAGACAGCGGTCTATGCACTCAGAACAAAAGTAAAACTGTTAATTTAATCACTTGTGTAGTCTAGTTTATTCTAGTGGTATACTCTGAATGTTTTCCTCCCTGTCAATCATCAGTCAGAATAGTAAATAGACGTTGGTTAGTCGCTGATTTTAATCCTGCCATGCTTTCTGCAGCAGCTGCTTTTTTTCAGCATTTATAAGGGTGCCTACATTATCGCTTATGTAGATAACATTTTAATGATTGATAAGATAGACAACCTGCCATATTAGAATAAATGTGTATTTTAATTTATGACAATCTTTAAACGGCCCGTTTTGTGGCTGTCTGACACTAAGTCTAGGCCCTATCCCCTTTTGTATTACAGCCTGCTTTTATTTTATTTACATTAAGCCCTTTTTAAAAGCTTCCTAGATAAACCCTGGACAGCGGTCCTAATGAAGTATTTCTAGACTTATATAAACATTCAAGCATTATCAGTCACCTATCATTTTCAATAGGAAACTGAATTAAACTCACTTTAAGGATTAACACAACCAGCTTGAACCACATAATTCAAAGTCTTTGAAAAGTCTTGGTTTCTTTTGGACTTTTTCCACATTTTTTAAAATCTTTTTTGGGGATTTTTTTCTGCAGCTGAATAACCTCCATAGAGCTGAAGTTCATGAAGCTGCTCTTTCTCACCCCTAATTTCCACTGCATCCGCTCCACTTCGCCATGCAGTCCGCAGCCGCTTGTTCCCTTGTGTCGCTGTGATCCGAACAGCTGAGTGGATTCTGATGTATAGATGTGTGAGAAAAGGTGCATCTGCATGGCAGAACAGGCAACTACTGCTGTGTAAATATTAAAGGAGAAATATTATGAAAAAAATCACTTTTCCTGGGATTTGGGGTGTTATTGTGTGTCTCAGGTGCATATACACGGATACAAAGAAAAAAAACATCCATGCTGTTTTGAGTGAGATAGGGGTTTCTGAATTCATCCTGTGTTCAGTTTCTGAGTGAGCTGTTTAAAATCTGTACAGCTTTCTACGTCACAAGCCGAAACATTGGAATATTCACACCCCCTCAAAGCGCTGTCTCCACCCACCAGATACAGCAGTAAACAGCATTTACCAATTGGAAAGCAATGGTTCAGATTAGGAAACACCATGCTGAAGCACCATGCAAAATGCTCAACTTTTGGCTGGTCAAAAGAGCTCAAAAAACTTAATCGGCTCCCAGTCAATCTGGACAGAAGAGCGGCATGGGTTGAATTTATTTTTCATGGTAAGATGCTGGCGGTAAGAGCGGGGAAGACTGAGGATGTACTGCCGCACAAGGCTACTCAATCTCCAGGCGGAAGATGGGAGACAAGCTGCTAAACGGAGCTACTCCAACTCCTGGGAAGACTGAGGACCTGGCGCTGCGAGGAGCCCAAAGAGCGGGGTCTTTGTGGTGCTAGAGTTGGAGTCACCCTAGATCAGCTGGAAAGCTTTAGAGTCGGAGTCTCAGGAAGAGATCGGACCTTATTTGGAGGAAGATATCGGAATGCCAGGTAAGCTGTTAGAAATGTTTTTTTAATTTAAACTCTTGAGGCATACCTCTTTGGCATACCTACACTCTGGAAGGCATTTTACAGCTTGTAAAAGGTCTAAAATTTTCTAATTGCTCTATGGGGATACTGCGAATGAGAAAAATCTCAAGAAAATCAGAGTGTGCATGAGGTTATTTTAATTGAGGTTGAAAGACAGAAAATATGAAACATGAATATGAATTCTGCCTGAAAAAAATACACATTAGCATTTTTTTTTCAATTTAAAGAAACAAATAAACATCATAAATAGTAACTACTCACTCTTATTGGCTTTAGACCAACTGTTGGTGTTGGTAATAACCAATAATTGAAAGTGGAAAATTAAATGTTACTCTAGGAGGCGTGCCCCCAAAAATGGGGGCGTGCGGGTTTAAAGTCAGTTTTTCAATAACCACTCAGAAGCATCTTTCTGAATTCTCTGAGGGTCAGGTTCTTCAGGAGACTCCCCTCCTACGGGAGCAGATTCTGGTTCAAACATGTATGGTGGAACTTGTTTTTTTTGTATGGTTGAGCTACTGCAGCCATCGTTTTGTCACGTGGTGCGACTTTAACCACCTGCTCCTAAACGCCACCAAGACCAAGGAGATGGTGGTGGACTTTAGGAGAATCAGGCCGCACCTTGAGCCTGTCAACATCAAAGGTGACTGTGTGGAGGTGGTTCACACCTACAAATACCTGGGAGTGCAGCTGGATGACAAACTGGACTGGACTGCCAACACAGACGCCCTGTGCAGGAAAGGACAGAGCCGTCTGTACTTCCTCAGAAGGCTGGCGTCCTTCAACATCTGCAAGAAGTTGCTACAGATCTTCTACCAGTCTGTAGTTGCGAGCGCCCTCATGTACGCAGTGGTGTGTTGGGGGGGCAGCCTCAAGAAGAAAGACGCTGGACGCCTGAACAAACTGGTGAGGAAGGCAGGAACTGTTGTTGGCACAGAGCTGGACAGCCTTACATCTATGGCAGATAAACGGACTCTGAACAGGCTACTGTCCATCATAGACAGTCCACACCATCCACTGCACAACGCCATCTCCAGGCAGAGGAGCAGCTTCAGTGACAGACTGCTGTCATTGTCCTGCTCCATTGACAGACTGAAGAAATCGTTCCTCCCACACGCCATGCGGCTCTTCAACAACTCTAGGGGGAGGGCGATAAAATCAACCATAGAAAACTGGACTTAATGCTAATCACACCATGCACCTTCGGTCACACATGCACTCTATCATACACACACATCTACAAGTTGGACTCTAAGTATGTACAAACTGACCATTACTCAACTGTTTTTGCATACTGACATCTGCACAACTGCACTTGAACTGGACTGGCAGACATTATACTTTTTTATACCATTATATTTTACCTTAGTTCTTCTTTTAAATTTTTATATTGTATTTTCCCTGCATGCCCCTGTGTTCCCGTAAGCTGCTAGAACTGTGAATTTCTCTTGGAGATGAATAAAGTACCTATCTATCTATCTATCTATCTATATCCGTAATATTCAAACGTAGTGGTAAAAGTCAATGAGTGGGGCGTGAGCAAAGATTCTAGAAGCTTTGGGCATGGCCAAGTTAACAGCAGCTCATGTAATATGTAATGAGTAGCAAAAACAGCATAATCTGAAAGGGGCAGAAACAGAGGGTAATACAGGTTGGTAACAATTAATTAGAAGTAATTAGATGATGGACGAAGCTCAAGAGGACGGTCAATCTCCCTCGGTCTGGAAAGCCATGCGAGATCTCTCCTTGTGGGGCATGAATGATCATGAGAACAGTGATGGATGAGCCCAGAACTACATAGCAGGTATCTGGTCATTGACCTGAATAGTCTCAAAGAAAACCGCAGTAACACACTCCGCCGCCATGGATTAAAATCCAGCAGTACACGCAGGGTTTCCCTGCTCTAGGCAGCGCAAGACAAAGCCCATCTGAAGTTTACCAATGACCATCTTGATGATCCAGAGGAGGAATGGGAGAAGATCATGTAGTCCGATGAGACAAGTGGAGCTTTTTGGTCTAAACCCCACTCGCCGTGTTTGGAGAGAGAACAAGGATAAGAACAACCCCAAGAACAACCTCCCAACTGTAAAGCATGGAGGTGGAAACCTCATTCTTTGGAGATGCTTTTCTGCAAATGGGACGGGACGACTGCGCCATGTATCGTGAAATCTTGGTCCACAATTTCATTCCCTCAGTAAGAGGATCTGATTGTGTTTATATAAAAGGATCCCCATTAGCTAACGGACAAATAAAAGCATGTCTTCCTGGAGTCCGAATAGTATTACAGACACAACTTTACACAATCACTATCAAAGCAAAAACAAAACAATAAGAAATAAAATACTGTGGACATAGTATAAAAACAAAAACTGATTAAAAACTACAGCCTCGTAACAAATAGACAATTAGGCACAGCTGACCATACAACTGAACAGTAATCCAAACATCAAAATAATGTAAAAACAACACAACTAAACAGCTGCGACTTTAGAAACAGTGCACCTTTACGTGGCATGGCAACAGCTCTGCCCATCTTTGCTACAACTTTGTTGGTGTGGTCAGATAGTGAACAATCAGGTCAGAGTCCAAGTAGCTCCACCTTTTTAAACTTGTTGCAAACTTTGACCATTCACCTTTAAATTTAATTTGGGATTAACTGATAAAATGCACTTCGAACCAAATATTATACTCAGTGTTTTAGAAATATTTAAAACTAGTTTATTTGTCCTGATCCAACTATATACTGTGCCGGTCTTAGTGGAGCATTGAAGACAGGTCATGGGTTGGTCTTCCAGCATGACAACCTACCAAAAAACACAGCCAGAGCATAGGAGTGACACCGTAGGAAGCATCTCATGGTCCTGGACTGACTTAGCCAGTCTCCACACCTAAATCCAAAAGGAAATCTTTGGAGAGAGCTGAAAGTCCATGTTGCCCAGTGACACCCCTGAAACCTGAACGCTCTGAAGAAGATCTGTATGGAGGAGTGGGCCAAAATCCCTGCTGCAGTGTGTGCAAACCTGGTGAAGAACTACAGAAAAGGTCTGATCTCTGTAATTTGCAAACAAACGTTTCTGTATCAAGAATTGAGTTCTGTTTGTCTGATGTATCAAATACTTATGTCATGTAATAAATTGGAAATTACATATTTAAAGATCATCCACTGTGATTTTCTGCATTTTTGTATTAGATTCTGTCCCTCACAGTTGAAGAATACCTATGATACAAATTACAGACCTCTACATGCTTAGTAAGTGGGAAAACTTCAAAAATCAGCAGTGTATCAAATACTTGCTCTCCCCACTGGATATGTGATTACAGTGATAGATTGGAAATAGACTCACTCCAAAAGTGTGACAGTTGGTGTTACAGAAAATGAGGTTCTCTGAAAGTTGTGAGAAAGCTCAGCTAACGGAGGTTTTAGCAGGAGGGATTTGACTTGCCATTTAGAACTCAAATCCAGAATTGATGCTAAATCTAACGTGTTTAGATTCTCAGCAAACTGAAAAAAACAACAGGATGTACAATATTATTTGTAATAAAGGGTGATAAGAATGCATTTCATTTATTTTGGACATTCAATGGTTATAGGGTGACAAATGAAGGGTTGTTAAGAACTATGTGTTTAACTAGTTTGATTCAAGCACAAATATACAGTTATTGCTCCAGGTATTACTACATTTTTTATCTAAGGCAGCTATATTGAACTTCGAGGTATATGCCCCGACAGACCAGCAGGTGATCAGAATCATAATTTACTTTTAGCCAGACCAGCTCAAAAATAAAAAGCAGTGGATGTACTCAAACTCAGAAAATTACTTCTGTTTTCTGAGCACTTACACTAACAACTTTAATACACAAAAACTATAATAAGACATGATTAATAATAATAAAAACACATGACCTTACTTCAATTCCCTTTTTTCAGGAAAAAAAAGTTACTTAAATCATTGTAATCATGTTTAGTTAACACTGGAAATGAGGTCATATGTGAAACAGAGGCCCATTTCGGAGTTTGAGTCCCATCTAGAGCATGGAGACCCGATTCCGACGGACCGGATTCGGACAAATATTTAGAAAGGATGCTCGGGTTTGGGGGGCTGCACGGTGGCGCAGTGGTTAGCACTGTTGCCTTGCAGCAAGAAGGTTGTGGGTTCGTATCCCGGCCCAGGGTCTTTCTGCATGGAGTTTGCATGTTCTCCCCGTGCATGTGTGGGTTCCCTCCAGGTACCTTGGCTTCCTCCCACATTCCAAAAACATGACTGTCAGGTTAATTGATCACTGTAAATTGTCCTTAGGTGTGAGTGTGTGCATGGTTGTTTGTCCTGTTTGTCCTGCCCTGTGATGGACTGGCGACCTGTCCAGGGTGTACCCCGCCTCTCGCCCGTTGACAGCTGGAGATAGGCACCAGCACCCCCGCGACCCATAAAGGATTAAGCGGTTAAGAAAATGGATGGATGGATGGGGCTCGGGTTTGGGTTGGGTTCGGTCACATCAGAGGATTGAGGGAGAAAACCTCCACCTCCATCCAGGCTGTACGAGAGCATTAGCAGTGTACGATTTCTTTTATTTCCTTTTTATTCATAAAAATAACAACAATTTTTTAACAACAATTATTGTTGACATAAAAATTAAGATAAGATCAAATATATTAAGATGATAAAAATTAAAGATAAGAATTTACTTGACTTATCCAGTCATAGCAGGTGAGATGATCTTCTTCCTCCCGGCAGCATTACCAGCACCTTGTCCGCCCTCTCAGACCCACAGCTCTGCATATTTTTCTGTTGGGAAAAAAGTCCACCTCTGGACCAGAAGAACCCAGTCAAGGCACGGTGCAGAAATTACTTTCTACTGTAAGAATCCGCACCCTCTGTTTATTAAACCGTACGCACCTGTTTTATCCCCTGCTTTATATTTTTTGTGCCTTATAGCAACCCAAATGTATTAAGTTAACCCAACATGTTTACATTTAATTCACTCAACAAAATTCTTTATTGGTAAATTGACCCAAATCAGCTGGGTGGAAATTATTTACAAAATTTTATGTTCACCCAGCAAGTTTTTGTTTTTTTTGAGTCTGGAGGAAAGTGAAATCTCACAGTTAAACTCAATGATCTATGGCTGCTGTAAGTAATTTTAGAAGAGCTGATCATGCCAAGGATTTATGTATTAGATTTACCAACTGAAGAGTCTGTCTGGTTGAAGGACACCAGTAAAATTTACATAAATACTTAGATTGTGAATTACGGTCACATTAAATACAGGTAGTAACCTCAACATGACCTGGCAATCACATTACAATATATAATATAGTCACTGTTTGATGGCTGGATGCACGCAGTCAGTTTTAACTATGTACAAAAAAGATGGGGGGGTTGTATATGTATATAATACTGTGAACTAAACATTGGCTTTTCATTTCTGAAGCATTCTTGATCATCCCAGGTGCTGATGGACAAAGCCAATTGGTTTCTATGTGTTATAAACTATTCAGAAGAAAATTTGTGACAAATTTGATGAAAGCAAACTGCAAGAAATTTTTTTTATGCCCAGTTGTTATTTAATCCACACAGTCTCACAATTTAGAGACACAGATTGACCTAACAGTTATGATTTTTGGACTGTGAAAGAAAACAGGTGGACCCCGAGAGAAACAACGAATACACAGGGAAAACATGCACGTTTCCTCAACCTATTTTCAGAAAGTTTCTATTTCTGACCTTGTCTATTTAGCTCTAAGATACAACATTGATAATTAAAATTAAGGCAAGATAAATTCAACTTCAACCAGACCTTCTACCCTGGTTAATCATTAGAAAGTTGCAGGTCATCTATGGCTCATTATCTTCCAGATAGTACAATGGATGTTCTTGCTAATCTCTGCAAAGCACTGAAACTTTATTCCATATAGCTTTAATGACCTGGGGACTGCACACATAGCCACTTATAACTCTTATGAATGCCTCTTGTGACTGGTGAAAAAATGTTTCTGGGGTAGAAAGACTTTAAATCAACCTTAATTCAAACAACAAAGTCAATTAAATATGTTTTTATTATTGCTGCTTGCAGCAATGTTCCAAAAGATAACAGCAACAAAACATGAGAAAGATAACAAAAGTGTAATCTTAATTTACTCAAAGACATGTTTGGTTGCCTGGTCGGTTGGATGTGTGCCTGCTTCTGTCCACTAAGCCCCTATGAGGGGCATGGTGGATGTGTGATCCAGTGACTGCCATTCTTCCAAAACCTGGGTGCCATCTCTTTTCTTTTAGGTACACTTGATCACATTCAAGCATCCAATTCTTTTCTACATCCCACTCCTGAGAGTGGTAAAGATGTTTGGCCATTCTGATCGACCTGTAAAGAACTTTCAAATGTAAATAATGCTGTAGGAACTGTTGATTTCTTAAGGTCCTTCAGTTAAAACATGGATGGTCTGTTCTGCAAACATCCAAAACTGATACAATTGGGTCCGGTAAAACACTTGACTGAAAGCTATAGTTCCAGCTGGTGAGTTCGTGGTTGTAAAATAAGGAGCCATATATTAAAAGACACTCTGGAGGATGTGATAAGCCAATTTTGCTTTGACATGAATCTAATCAAATGGTTCATGGGTAATGGGTATTAACTCACCATGCTGACAGTGCAGCATTGGACAAGAACTGCTTTACAATTTGACGGAGTTTCTTAGATATTGGGGGCCTGGCGAGGGAATGAGCTTAGCTCTCTCAATGCATTGGAGTCAGTGTGTTAGGCTGCTGTTTGCTTTGCAGAATCTGAGGCAGCCTTTGATGTAGTGAACAAAATCAGAAAAATTCCTTAATTAAGCTCTTCTTCTGAAGATAAGTTCTTCTTGAAGACCTGCTTCACCCAGCTTTAGTTTTTGTAGGTGTTGGGTCTTTTAAGCCCGCTTTTGCCTCCAGTCAGTGCTCGAGGTGGGCTGATTAAACATTCGTCAGCATATGCCCACTCAAGAACACTGTATTCCAATCATTCAGGACTGTTTAAATATCCATTTGCAGACACAACACCAACAAAGTACAACGACAGTTTTTAAAATCAAGTTTTTTTCCAAAATTTGTACTTCACTCATTTTGTTGCCTTTCTGCAAACAAGGCAGCTATCATCAGAGTACCAGCTCTGTTGTCATTTAGTCCAGCCTCAGGTAGCTGGGTGTGGAGTAGTTAAACATGAGGAAGTCCATCTTATAAAGTTGGTACAGTTGGACCTGCTGCTGAGTACTGATATTGCTGAAGAACTGAGCAGTCATGGCATCTGTGGTACGAGTGGACTTGGCATAGCTTGGGAAGCGAAGAGAGTCCCCAACACCCACTAGCCGTAGTATGTAGTTTGCATCCTCTTCAAGGGTCTCATACTTGCCTACCAGGTCGTAGTGGATATGACATGGGTGACAAAGCTGGTAGACTGTCTGCCAGTGCTCATTGAGTGGACCGTCGCGCTGTGTGGCTGGGTCCACGAGGTACTCAATAAACTCTTTGAATTTGACATCAGCACCATTGATCAGGGCATCCTGGGTTGCATTCTTGCGGTAGCGTCTGATGATTCGAGTACCAAAGCGCCTGTGGAAGGACGAATTGTACTTCAGGGTGAACTTATTACGGTAAGCAGAAACCAGCCTCTCAAAGGGCTCACGAACAAACATGAACTTGAAGTAGTTCTTCAGGCGATGGTTGATCTCAGCAATGCTGTACTGATTCAGGGTCTTCAGATTGGAAGGGACATGGGCCTGATTGGAAGGGATTTCCATGGGGTCACTGTACAGAAAAGGTACAAGGACAATGAGATGCAATCACTGAGCAAGCCAAGTTTAAAGAAGCAATATTATCCTTATGAAACATTTAGAACTCTGAATAAATGTAGACATGTAAAAATACACAAGATACTGCCTTAAATTTATCTCAGAGGCATTTGAGTTCTACAAACCCTTCAGAACTATTTGCAACTTGATTGGAATCCACCTATCGTAATTCAGTTGACTGAACAGTTTTCTATTAATGGTCTCAGATTCAAATTTCAAGAATCAACGAGAGTTATATGTTGCAATAAAATCTGATCCGATTTGATTCAATGTAATATTTTCCATTTCAATATTGATAAGGGCCTGTGCTGTTAAATAGTTTTTTTTGGGGCTGTTAATTTAATTATATGGCTGTAATTCGATGACAGTTCACTGGGGAAACTGTATTAAACCTTTCAGACACAAGCCTCAAAATGGCTGTGTGGATTTTCTTCCCATTTGTAGGGAAAAAATGTTTTACAATGCGAATTGGACTTGCAAATTGATTCAGTTGGATTTTTATATGAATTGATTCTGAATCGATATATATATATATATATATATTTTTAACACAGCACTAGTCCAACCTGAGCAATCAGAGAAGAAAAGGCCTCGGTTGGACAGAAAGATAGAGCCAGAAAATCAGGCATGCACTCCATAAATCAGCTCTCTAAGGTAGAGATTGACACACCGAAAGAAACTGAATTCTCTGGTCTAAATAATCCATGAAGGAACATTTTGCTCTAAACCTCAAACATCATGTCTGGAGAAAACAGACAGTGCTCTCCAGCTTGCTGACAATAATTCTAAAATAAAAGCCGTGGGGAACCACATAGAAAGTGGTAGATAAACGCAGGCAAATATCAAGTGTGTCATAAAGAAAACTTGCTCGGGAGTACTCAGGACCTCAGACTAAGAAGAACATTCATTTTTCAATATAACAATGACCCGAAGCACACAGTCAAGATAACAAAGTAGTGGCTTTGGGGACATTCTGCCAAAGTTCTTCACTGACTCAAATCTCTGGAAAACCTAAAAGATGAGAGGTTCTGTTGATTAGAAGATAACCCCGATTAATATACTAAACATGTTATTTTATAACTGCCAAAATCAACACCAGATTAGATAGTGACAACTTGATTGCATATTAGGTGAATTTTACGTACTGGTTTCTTTGCAAGATTAAATACAAGACGCGTCATAACAATCTGACACACACCTGTATTTGCCTCTGCCCGTGAGCACCATCATCACACGTTTCCAGTTGGTGCAGGCAACCTTTGGGACATAACAGTAGATAAGCTCATGGTCTTCGTCCACCACAAGGTGTTTAAGGTCACCGGGCGTCAGAACTCTCCGCTTTCGACTGGAAGCACTGTTGACTCTGCAGGAATCCACCACCTGGTCTCTCCTGGCCTGGTGGAGGACAGCAGCTCCTGATGGTTCCAACTAGACATTTTATGGAGATAAAGAGCAGGACAGAGATATGCATTTAGTCAAAAGTAGGTTAATAAGAAGTAAAAATGAAAGCAACCCTTTGAAGGTCTTAAAAACCTGGGGGAAAAATATTTAATACATTTAGGACTTTTAAATGCTAATGGTTGAACTTAAAGTGTGTCCCATTATACATATTGTTAATAAGTCAAGTGTTTTGCAGAAGTAATTGATATTATAGTATTATGTAGATCACATTTATTCTGTTTTGGCTTCTCTCCATTGGCTCCCTGAAAATCCCTGAAAATCCAGAATATAGTTTAAGATCCTCCTCCTTACGCTTAAGCTTCATCGTACATCAGAGATCTGATTGTTCAATATGTTCCTAACAGAGAATTTCGCACTCAGACTGCAGATTTACTGGTAGTTTCTAGGATTTCTAAAAGTAGAGTGGGAGACAGATCTTTTAGTTATCAGGCTCATCTCCTTTGGAACCAGCCCCAAGTTTTAGTCTGTGAGGCAGATACTTTCAATTTTAAAGACTAGGCTTAAAAACTTCCTTTTTGATAAAGCTTATAGTTAGAATGGCTTAGTTTATCCTAAGTTGTTTTTGTAGTTATGCTCCTATAAGCTTAAACTGCTGGAGGACAGACTGACCACATTTCTTCACTCTTCTACTTTTCTCTTCTACTACTCTCCAGATGTATTTTTTGCTGTTATTGCGAATGTTAACCCTGTTTTCTCTCAGTGTTTTTCTCTCCATAGAAGCTCCAATTCAGTATCCTTTATTTCATAAGCTTTCATTCAGTATCCTTTTCAAGTACCAATCTATTTTCTATACTTACTTATTAAATGCAAGAAGGTGACACTAGTCAAACCATCCATGTTTATTGCAGTTGTTTTAAACCTGAATCTGCAGCGACCCAGAATGGTTGACACATGTAATCCAACAACAAAAGCCACAACATAACAGTAATGCCAAATTGGAAGTTGAGATAAAGTAAAAGTTACGCCAAGTCTCGCTTTGGCTTTACTTTTATTGTAGCTTAGCTTCCGTTTTAGTATAACAGAATTGTGCCAACACGGCTTTTGCTGTTGCACCGGACATATTGATTCTTAAATATTAGCGGTGTTCCTAACCAAGGATTTACACAATCCAATCAGAACTGTTGAACCTTTCAATAGTCGACAGATCTGCCCTCTCATGCAGGAGTTTTATAGAACGCTGCCGCCTTGAGAGAGAGAGGTTGTGCTCTCTATTTACTTTTCTGCTAAGTGCAGTCAAAGTTATTTAAAAGTTGTGATTTCATATTTAGTTTCACAGGTTTATTATATTCACAGATGTTTAAACCTTATATTACCGTATATTACTGGTAATTCTGTGTGTAATTAGACATTACACATTTGCATAATGCATAAAAATGGAATGATGCACGTTTCACATGTGAAAATTCGACCTAGAGATTGGTGGTCGAATCAGGCTCTGCATATCGATGCATCAAATCTTCGACTATTCGGGGTCACCACGATTAAATGTATGGAGTAAATAATTTATTTTCTTCCGAAAGTCAAATAATTCTGTCTCACAAAGGGCCTCTAGACACATACTTCAGTTAGCCTTGTGAATAATCAAACTACAATACAATAGGCTACAGTATAGAGCAGCATCTCCCAATAGGCGGCCCCCGAAGCACCTATGTCAGGCCCTGATGCCAAGTTTCTTTCACCATATTCACATTTTCATACTGTGGCAGTGTGGTATTGTATGCACTCCATTTATAAAAACTGAAAATCACACAATGCCTGTGTGTCCACCCGGTATCAGTTTAATGGTTAAATTCTCTCTGTGCTATCAACAGGCTGTGACTGTCACACGCACATCCCTGCGGCGCTGCATGAGTGAGACATTCTACTTTCACTTTCAAGCTGTGTGTTATTCTGATGGTAAAATGCAAAAAGAAAAGTGGCCAATGCAAATAGACAGCTTAAAGACGAATAGAAAGAACTATTTGCCAATATTCTCCCTCCATCCAGCATCAGACACATGTGCTGTTATATTGCGCCCAACTGCGCTCAGGAAGCATACCTGCACACCTACATACCCAGAGTGGAGAGAGGGTGAAAACACCATCTCACCAAAAATGCAATGAAGTCATCCTCTGGTGCTGCAAACAGGATTTTAATTCTATGTATGAAACAACAGCAAAAAGCAACAGAATGTTCCGTCTGAGTTTTATTGACTTTGGGGAAGAACAAGAAGCCTTTCTCCTATGCATAAATAATGAATAAATGAGTAAAATATATAAATATATTTCAATATAAATATAAATTATTAAATATAAATAATAAATAAAAGTGTTTAGTGTTAATTGAGCAGGCTATTCATTTGCAATTATTACCGAATGGAAATTACATTGTATTCTTGTTGCCGTTTTGATGGAAAGAAAAAAGTTTTGTTCAAGTGAATTTTATTAAGGCGTATTGATTAGATAGAAAACATTTAAGACAATGAGTAAATTGAAATGACCCGTAAACTGCCTTGATATAAGGTGTTGTAAATTGGTGCTCTATAGATACACTGAATTTAAATTAAGTTGATTGACAAAAGATAAAATACAGACCTTTAAATGGTCGAAAATATTTTTGTGGCCCTTTAAGAATTGTATTTGAGTATTATATATTGTTGTACATGTTGTTATACTTGGAATGTAGATCGACATTTGTGTTTAAAAGACAAAAATATTGTATTGTATATCACTTAACATATTATTCCAAAACCAGCTCTAAAAGCCTTGCATTCTGAATGTGTGTATTTGTTTAAATCTTTTTTTGTGCTTTTTGAAAACTTTTACCAACGATAAACCACCTTTCATGTATAGTGGCTTAGAGAGCCATTAAAGTTTTCCAAAGTGAATGAAGTCAGTAAAAAAAGGAAATGGTGTATGAAGAGGGAAAGATGGTCGTAGACTCAGACAGATGGATATGATTAATCATATCCTTTTCCAACTCATCATTTTACGAACTGCATTTTCCCCTATATTAATTCAGGGCTATGATGGATGATATTGATATTAGGGAACAAAGCCCATATTGAGTGTTCACTATGCATAGATCCAACCACCTTTCATCTATTTCATATTCACAGTGAAGTCTGTAATGAAGTATAACATTGTGCGAGTTGTCTGAATCAGAGGAATAAGCAGAGTGAGGACAGCCTGAAGGGTCTCCATCTGCAATAATGTTTTCTCTTGCATTTTTCTGCCTCTGGGTCGGAATTCCCCTTCAGGGCAGTTCCCTTTTTTTCATACAGAATTTAAAACAATTATACCATAAGCTATATGTTTACTGCTTCATACTATTCCAAACAAGTATGGGCTTACAGTGATGACACCTATCAGGGCAAGAAGTAGCTTTTTACATGAATCAACTTAAAGGGAAATTCATGATATGAACAGTTTTAGGGAAAAAAATAATTTATATTTGTTTATTGGATAATATGCATTATTGTTTTGCTATAGCTTTAAAACTGTAAAGACTGTGCCTTACAACTGCTGAAGGAATTGGTCAAACACATGACACTTAATCACGTATTACTGAACAGCTCTAAGGAAAGTCACGGTTCATGGTTGGCTTTCCTTAATGGATGTCTTGGACACAGGATAAAGACATCCATACTGGATGACCTTAGATTCTATAAAAACAATAAGGGGAAAACATATGAATTTTCCCTCGGTATTCACTGATTTTTTCTTTGGCATTTAACGCCAAATTATTTGTGGAAAGTTAGCATTTTTTACAAAATCGTTTTTTGTACGGTGTACATGAAATATTCAAAAGATAATGCAGCTGAGAAAGCTGGAGAAGCTAGACTTAATGCTACTTGTTAGGCATTTGCAAATCATCCAATCAAGGAGCGGCATTCATTTTCCTTGGGTTTTACCCTCAAGATTTTAAAGAAGGAAGGTGATTAGCATTAGCTTCTGGGGTGGTGCCAGGACAGTTTAACATGAAAAAATGACTTAAGAATATAAAAAGTGCAGTTATCAAATGGTGATTTCTGTTTATAAATTACAAAAATCTATTAAAACCCACCCGACCCTATGTGAAATATAATTGCCTCCCTTATTAAAACATAAACTATTTATGATTAGATTCTTTTTACAACAAATGTAACAAGCAGAAGCAACCCATGTCAGGATATATACTGCCTTGCCAAAAAAAAAGAGAACCTGTCTGACAACATAAGGTAGACTGAAAGTTCAAAAGATTTAAAAAGCAACTTATCAAGCACACATAGAAATGTAAGCTTAAGTAGACTGTTACCACTTTATCTGTACCTTAATCTTAATAACTGTACAGGACTCTGTTTGTGAAACTATTGTCCATGATGCAAATATTAATTTTTCTGTAAAAATTGCGTGTCTTGTGTTTTGCTGCTATTACAACCAAATTTCCCTTTGTGGGACAATTGAAGGATGATTCTATTTTATTCTATTCTATTCTATAATTACATGGTATCTGACAAGTGTTGTCAGTAATGCGTTAGCATATGCTCTTGTAAAATTGCGTTTTCCTTAATCATTTTTAATGTAGTCTACTGACTTAAACACGTGATTGTCATGTAGTATAATTTTTTCTTTACAATTTAAGAATCTCCTGTTTGTTATAGCTTTTAAGTTACACAGTTTTGTTGTGTTAGTGATGATGTTTCAGTTGCATTGCTAAACATGGCACATTACTATATTTCTTATAACCATTTGGGCCATTACACAGTCATCTTATATATATATATAGTGGGTATTTTAGGTAAAAGATTATGGCTTGAGAGAAAACTCTTCTAAAATCTTGTGAATATTAACCTCTGCTTTTTTAGATTCTTGTATCTCTATTAAACTACACAATGGCTCACCGGTGGGAGTGGAAGGTTCTGTAACCTGTAGAGGGGAAGAGTATCCAGTGCCCCCCAGCTGGATATAAAGACCACACCAAAACACTTATTGTCTAGGCTCCTCAGAACAGGGTTGGTAGAGGAGTCTATAGAGCTATGGTAATGAAAAAATCAGACCTAAGAACTGCAGTTCCACTCTATATAGACCCATTTATACCAATAAAAGTTGTTATTTAGCTAAATAAAATGATCTGGCTGCTGTCAGTGGCTCACGATGACTCTGTCTCCACCAAACAGCTGCTGAGCTTTGTGAGTGAGGCTGCTGGGGGGTTGGGGGCTCAGAACTGTGCCCTCCAACTCTCAAATTATGGCCAAGAATATTAAAAAATAGATGGGTTGTGAAGGAAAATAGTCTTGATTTTGAAGTTACATAGTGTTTATTTTATTTGCTTGCAGTAGTGGTTTCAGATCTACCGAAACACTGAATTCATATCAAATTCTTAGTTTATCAGTATGAAATTGTTTTCATTTTTGACAATTAAGTGGTAGATTTTTTCCTAATATGTCTATTTTTCAGCTATTTAATTTATTTCTATTAGTTTTTATTTTCTAATAGTTTTTATTTTCACAAAGTTAGGCTTTATTTCATGGTTATTTTTCCAACAACATTTATTTTAAAACAATGTTTTTTCAGTTGAAAGGGTTAATCTGCCTATCAGGGTCAGAGAGCGGGACCTGCCATTATTTTTTTCTCAATTTAACTGTCACATTATATATTTGTTTTTATTTTTCATTAATGTAGCAATATTTCACAAGGTTTTCTTTATTTAATTTGGAGCACTTTGGTGTTCCGTAATGAAAAGGCAGAGGAGCCACAATTTGAATGAATACGTTGCAAATTTATTTTATTTGTTGACTTTAAAAAAATCAATGATGATGTTGATGATGTTGATGTTGATATCAACTGATGATGTTGATATATCTAGTGCATTTCTCCAGCGGTTATCGGGTGAAAGTCGTGGTGCACCTTGGACAGGTCGCCAGCCCATCCATCCCAGTGCGCCCGGTTAGACGCACTCCATATAGCTTGCTGTGTACCAAACACAGATGTTTTAACTTTAGCTTTAACTGCAGGCTTTCCTCCCGTAGTTTACCGGTCAGGAAATAGCTCTTTCTGAGAGTCTTCGACTTATGGTTGCTACAATGGGAGCACTGTTTCCTCATGTTAAACTTTTTGTCTGAAGTGAATAACGTAATTGCAGTCTTTAGTGGAGTGAAGCGCAGATCAACAGTTCTGTCCCACGCGGCCGAAACAGTTTGAAAAAGAGGTCCGGAGGCCGACCATTATGTCTCACGTCAGCCCAACGAAGGCCTGGAAGTCGGCTGCAAATTATTCCTCTAAGAAATCTTGAAAGAGTCTGATGGGAACCCCTTTTTGAAATTCCAGAGCAGTTTTAAACCCATAGAGGCAGTGCAGAGCTGAGACGACAAAGGCGGCATAGAAGAAGAGCGGGCCGTGAAGAGCAGTGGGAGGACCAACAACAGGGGTGGCGGACAAAGGCCGGATGGAAACAGGGCCTGCTTCAACAGCAGCCCGAAGGGTCTTGGAAGAGTGCTGATGCCGAGGAGGATCTGCCTCGCTTATCTAGGCGTATGATGGGCGCAGAACTATCGCTTTGAATGCCAGGAGGACCGCAGCCAGGGCTGCAACATCAGAAGTTTTGAAGTCAAGAGTAGTAGCCCAGACCCCCTCAGGTGACGCAGGCTGACAGGCTGAGGCCTCCAAACAATGGGGAGCCAGAACATGAACTTGAGAACGTCGCGGGAGCGGCAGAGGAACTTCAGAATGTCGCAGGAGTGGCACAGAAACTTGAGAACCTCAAGGAAGTGACTCTGGAACTTGAAAACTTCGGGGAAGCGGCTCTGAAACTTGAGAACATAGAGGAAGCGGCTCTGGAACTTGAGAGCGTCACGGGAGTGGCCCAGGAACTTGAGAACGTCGAGGGAAAAGCTTAAGAACTTGACAATGCAGAGGGATCAGCTCAGGAATTTGAGAACACCGAACGATCAGCTCTGGAACTTGAGAACGTCTCGGAAAAGGAACCAGAGAGTTATCAATTATGGCCGGAACCCCCTTCTGGGAATCAGGGAGGATGCTCACCGAGCCCACCTGGAGATCAATAGGAGCGGCTCGTAAGGGAGAGAGACCCTGGTGTTTTGAAGGCCTTTGAGAAACAGGAAAAACACCCTCCAGGAGAGGGGTAGGAACAGTCCTTGAGAGCAACATTGCTCAATGGCTAACTAATGAACACATCTAAATTTGAAACACAAACTATAATGTAAATCGGAGAACTTCAACAATTAACACGAAAACATTACCAATAAGTCTTTACGCTGTACAACCATCGCCCAAGCAGCTTGCACACATAGATCATTCAACCATCGGTCGACTATAGAAAGATTTGACAGTTCTGATTCGAATGTGTAAATCCTTAGTCAGAGACTAAGTTATGTTGTTGTAAGCCGTTTTAAAATCTTGCTATCTGCGCCCCTTTTTGAGCTCTGAGCACCTGCCCCTCTCATGCACCTTCACAGTTACCAGCTGTGAGCTACATAGAAAAGGATGCTGGTGTTAGTTGTCTCTCAGAAACAGTTCATAACTTTAACTCATTCATGTCCCGTAAAAGATAAACCTGTTTCACCATCAGCTGCTCCGCTTTGATGATTCAGTAAGGACATCTCCTGGCTTCATCTTCATGTTTCCCTCTCACCAGAAATCCAAAGCGATATCATGACAAGCAGCTTTTATGGCTGTGGCTCCAGCAACATCAGCTGATACTATGAAGTAATATCAAATAATTCTAACAGGTTATCAAGCCTGAACTTGCTGCTGTTGTTAAGTGCGGCATCCACTGGTTTCCTCTTTCTAGTGTGAGTTGAGTGATAAACGAACAAGAGAGATGAAACAGAATGAGAGAAGAGGCAGCTGTGCAACGTAAAGATAGAATAACTCCAGCTTTATTGTAGCGGTAGTAGGTTAAGGGACAAATCACGTTCTCTAAATATGGGACAATTCAATCAATTCTAAGATGTGAAATACAAATTTACACTGTACATTTATGATAGATATTTCTACTGTGTTCAGGCTCCTACAGCCGACCTGAGAGAGGAAGGAAGTGTGGCAAGGCATACAACAAGAGCCCAGGTGGGATTCGATTCCACGACTAACAGGTGAAAGTCGTGTGCCCCATTCAGTCAAAGAGATATCCCCGTGGCCAAGCAAACAGGGCGCATGATCAATCGGAACCATAGTGAAAGGACCCTGACACTGTCACATCTCTTCCCCCCTTATTACAAGCAAGTTCTCGTGCTCCCAGCAGGGTGCCACAAATTTGAAACCCATGGATGTATTTACTAGTATCACATGGACCCTGCCAACAATGCCAAATGTGGCAATGCGCACAATGAGGGCCTGGTGGGATTTGATCCCACGACTCCCTGGTGAGAGTCATGCACGCTAAAGAACATGACAAAGAAAGGAGATGAAGGAAGGAAGGAAGGAAGGAAGGAAGGAAGGAAGGAGGATCAGACATTATAGGGTAGGCAAAAAAGTCTTCAATAAAATATTAATACTAAATTATTTTTCTATACATATCCAGAGCTGAAAAAACCTGTAATCAAATTCCACACATTTCCAGATAGAATAGAAACCATGCTAATGTCCAAACAAAGCATCTCTTCATGCTTTCTTTTTATCTTGAATGAAAAATGTCTCCATGTTGCGGTCTTGTGAGACTTTTCTTTATGAAAAGATGCAAACTTACAAAATCTCTTCCTTCCTTTATGTTTCACCTAATGCCAACACTAACTTCTTTGTGCCGCTTTAGAAATAGAGAAGAGAAAACTGACAAAGTGTGACGGATGAAGAGGAAGGCCTCATTTTGAGCCTCTGTCACTTCGCTGCTGTTCAGATGCACATCACTCCTCGCTATTCATGTCATCGGGAAAACATCAAAAGACCACAATGGCGTTAAATCTCACAGCAAATAGCTGCTTTGTTGTGATGAAAATCTCCCCTTTCTTTTTACTCGGAGGCATAAAGCGATTATTCCCACAGATGTCGCAGCGAGCATGCAGCCTTCCATCCCACAGCACAAGTCTGTAATTAACAGACTCCCTTGACATGAGGGAAAAACCGTGGGGTGGGATCCTGTCATCACTCTATCTCCCTGCCTGCTTCCCTTTATCTCTCTGCTAGGCACTAGATCAGTTGCTGCTCTGTCTCCAACTCACTGCTCAGTCCAGATGAAAGGATGGAGAATGGAGGGGGGAGGAGAATGGAGCAAGATTGGTCGATACAGTTGTGATGGAGGTCACTGACCTCTGGCATGTCAATTTGCTTGGATGGAAGAAAGGAAACGATTACTTGGCGATTTGCACATTTCTGCCATGAAATGGACCTACAAGCGGTGGTGTCAGCAACGGATAACAGACAGGAGTGGTCATTAAAGCATGGCTATAAAAACAGTTAGCAGCTTCACGTAATACGGTGTATAGTTTGAACCTTTCCACTGGCCATGGCCTGTGAGGACCCCAAATATTCAATTTAGCAGTTGCTTAGCACAATTCCCTCATATGATAGATGATATTGTTTCAGAGGATACAGCTGGTGAATACTGATTGAGATATGATGGTATGTGTACGTCAAACATGTTGAACTCTTTGCTAAAGCAGCTTGAAAAAGTATTAACTTCAAAAAAAAATGTTTTACCTGGAACTTATTTATAGCATGCATTACGTATGCCTACTCACCCAGACAAGTTTGGAGCCGTTGGAGTCCTTTGGATGAAGTTTATATCCAGTCTCTGTCAGCGTATATCCATACTATAAAAGTTATGGGGGCAAAGCAAGTGCTGCCCCTAAATAAGGCATTTTCTGCCGCAAAACTCCTTCATTACACCAACCAATTCTAACCCACAACAAAATGCGATCTGAATTACATTGCTGCTGTCTGCTATGGAGAGCGTAAGTCACACCCTTCTACTTCTGGTCAATGGGTCCCCTACTGCCAAAAAAAATAAATAAATAAAAGAGACTCAATGGAGCGATAAAAGTTAGTTTTGATCTTGTTTGAAATGCGCCATGTATTGGATATATGATGTCCGTGAATTTTAAAGACACATTTTGAAGTATATAAACTGTGATTTTAGACCGGCGCGAAAATTAAAATCAGATTTAGTAAAAAAATAATTAGCAGACTAAAACTGAATAAGAAGGGGAAAAATGGCTGTGATTGCCTCCAGGACTAAGTAATTAGCATTAAACATGGAGAAAACCCATTATAAATCAGGCCATTTGGAAAGTAGAGGAGAAACAGTCAGTTAAGTGAAAGCCAGCATGATGAAGAAGCTCTACAAGGTATTTCAAGCGCAAGTCTGTGCTGGCATTAGCCCCAGACAACATATTTGACCAGGGCGGTGATGAAAAACCCCATAAATATCAATTCTGAATCGATTTTCATAAAAATTCTAATTATCTAATCAAATAATCATAGATTCCCCTTTTTTTACAGCTAAAATAGGACTAAAAAATGCAAACAGCTGTTTTAAGGCTTAGTTCTGAAAGTGTTAATACAGTTTTTCCTGGTAAACATGGGAGATTTGCAGCTGTAATTGCAGTTATACAAATTATTAAATCACATATAAAATCCCAGTAAAATGCATTGATACAGTTTGTCAATGTAAGAAGTAAAAATAAAATAAAGTTAATGGGAAATGAATTATTCTGCACAAGAGTGTAAATTCACTCTCTATGAGAAAGTCTAGATGGAGGAGCAGGACAGAGAATGTTCTGTTTATATTTACACCATATTTCAACTCCATGACCATCATTGCAAACACAAGCAGGATCATTTCCACCTTTTATCTTCCCATGTCAGAGGAAGTTAAAGTCATTAATGCACAGCCATTCTGTATTCTCCTCGTCACCTATTGTTGAAATGTGAGCAATTGTGATGAGATATGCAGAGTTATGTGCGTCCATATCTCAAGTATTCATTTACCTGCCACTGCTGTATTATTCTCTCTGAGAGCTGCTCTGAGTTTGAAATATGATCTAAGAATCAGCACCGAGCAAGGATGGTAATGAAACGCTTCCTTCTGATCCGCTGATGGTTGCAAAGGATGGGAGATTAAAGAGGGGAGGTAAGAAGGTATTCCATAATGATAGAAGCCGGGGAGCGCAGATTTTAATCTATATTTTTTAATAACCATGGGATCCACCCAGGGATGTGTTCTCTCCCCACTGCTCTTCTCCCTTTACACCACTGACTGCACGTCGAGGGACCCTTCTGTGAAACTCCTGAAGTTTGCAGATGACACCACCGTCATTGGACTCATCCGCGACGGCGACGAGTCTGTGTACAGAAAGGAAGTGGAACAGCTGGTTCTCTGGTGCAGTCAGAACCACCTGGAGCTAAACCCGCTCAAAACTGTGGAGATGACAGTGGACTTCAGGAAGAGACCACCATCAACATCTCCTCTCATGATCCTCAACAAGCCAGTCCCCACAGTGGAGTCTTTCAGGTTCCTAGGATCCACCATCACACGGGACCTGAAGTGGACCTCACACATCAACATAATAAGGAAAAAGGCCCAGCAAAGGCTGTACTTTCTGCGTCAGCTCAGGAAGTTCAACCTGCCCCAGGAGCTGCTGATCATCTTCTACACAGCAATAGTCCAGTCTGTCCTGACCTCATCCATCTCTGTCTGGTTCGGATCCGTCACCAGGCAAGACAAGGACAGACTGCAGAGAACAGTCAGGACTGCAGAGAGGATCATAGGAACCGATCTTCCCTCCATTCAGGACCTATTCCGGGCCAGGGTCAGGAAGCGGGCCAGGAAAATCACCACTGACCCCTCACACCCTGGCCACAATCTGTTTAGGCTCCTCCCCTCAGGTCGGCGTTACAGAGCGTTGTACGCCAAAACCACCCGACACAAAAACAGTTTTTTCCCCCAGGCTGTCGCTCTGACGAACTCTGTCTAGTCACAGTGTGTGAGTGCACTCACATAACAATAAACTATAACTCTGCACTTCTGTACATACTCACTGTAAAATAACCCCGGCTTGGTGTATATATTATCCTTTATTATTTACGATCTGATATTTATTTGTATTTTTACTTATTTTTGTTCATATTTTTCTTTTTTTTTTCTTTTTTTTTATTTCACTTATTCAAGTTCTGTACTGGAGGAAAAAGTTTGCCGGAGTCAAATTCCTTGTATGTGACATACTTGGCCAATAAACTGATTCTGATTCTGATAACTTCAGCCGGAGGAGGTAAATCTAAAGATTAACATCTGTTCAATGCAGGCAAATAGGTTGGGCCCCTTGACTTGTGAACCAATCAGGTAATTGGATCATTTAGAATCTGATTCTTTTAGGAGCTAGACATGTTCACCTTTATACTAGAAAACCATCTATGAATTTCTTACTCCTAAAAATAACTGCATCAGTGCAGTAAAGTACACTTATCAAGCACTCTGTTTTTTTCTCATGGTTCTTCTTTGACCCTCACAGATGCATGGATTTACCTCAAAGTCTTTTAGTCCGAACTCTGACTCCTACTTTCCACCGGATGCGTAAGCTGTGCATAACGTACTGGACGCATTTTTTCTTGAGAGCTCAGCATTGCATCCCTTCGTACCACTACACCCCCTGTTTTCCTGTGGGTGAATTGCTTTGCAAGATTCCCCAGGACACAGAGAGGTCTGACTGTAAAACGTCTCCGTCGATACATGTGCATGTTGGTGCAAACTTGCAGTGGGAGAAGTATTAACTAGACTTAAGCAGAGCAGTGTTTCTGGGCTCACTTATATACAAAAAAGATTTTTAGACTCTGCTAAGTTAGGGCTGATTAAAACATGTTTTTTTCAGTAAGTAAATGGACTGAACCTAAATAGAGCTTTTCTGGATGTCTGCTTTGTTTTTAAGGTCCTGAACCTGCACTATTGCAGGATTTAGAACACAAGAAAATGCACACAATAGAGTCAATATACTGTAAGAGCGCTAACCAGGGGTGACTGTAGGATACAGCAGTGCAGGACGAGGCCCTGTCCAGATGTAGCAGGGTATCTCACAAAACTGAGATTTTTTTTTACGATTTGGCCTGTCATCCACATGTAACTGGAGATTTTCGGTACCAAAAATGATTTTTTTTTAAACTCCGTCCAAAGTGGAGATTTGTGATTTCTCCCTTTTCAGTATCTCCACGTGGATGATTGAAAACTGAGTTTTAAGAGCCGTAACGTCACTATCCGCGACAAAAAAAATACTCAAACATCACTTGTGCGACCTGTGTTTACTCTCAAAAAAAGCATTTATGCCCTCAGACCTGTGTTGGTATCATCCATTGTAAAGCGCGTTTTGTTTGTTTGCTTTTATAAGCTGTATGACTGCTGCGTGCTGAAGTTAGAGGACAGAAAGTTACTCTGAGTGGATAGGATTTGGGAGAACTAATGAGATTTTTTTTTTTCAAGGAGCCGAGGAAAATCTTCATTAAAAAAAAACCCGGTTACGTGTGGACATGGCCTAAATTAAGCCAACTGGTAGTGTCTATCAGAACCATGTCTACCCATGACACGCAGTTATTGGGTAGACTGCTAAGTTGTGACCCCCCGACCTTTGCCGCATGTATGCCCCCTTTCAAAATTTACTGTCAGCTGTGGTAAAAAAAAAAAAAAAGAACTGAGAGTTATTTGACTTTCAAGAAAACATTAAAACGGTTGTTGAAATAAATCTTGTTCTCATTCATAATTCACTCTATTCTATATTTAGATGTTTTCTTTGGTCCAATGTACATAAGATTTAATGAATGTGTAAAAGTGATTTATGATGCCTGCCATGGGAGAGCAGATGCAATTTAGGTATTGTGCTAATTCTGGCATATTTACATAGATGCTTTTTTCGCTGATATGTTAATCAATATGCATTGTCCTAATTTCAATAAATAATAAACTAGTCATGCTGAACACTCAAAGGGCTTTACACATCCATTCGCACTCACAAACCCACACCCATTCATACACCAATCACTGGGCAACTTGGGTTAACTACCTTGCCCAAGGCAAGCCGATTCCGAGTTAGCTACCCTTCCTAGTGAGCCACAGTTGCCTCTAAAGTAATAATCTACTGTATGTACTTCTTATTGAAGTGTGCTTACAGCAAATTTCAATTCTATTTCATAAATATGTCCTGAGTTGTTCCCTAAAAATGCTCTGCCATTGCTTCTAGAGCTCACTCTTCCGTTTGTCTGGTACTTAAAGAGACAAAACATGGCCTCAAATGATTATTCATACTCAAGCTGGAGAGTTTGAGGGGAAAAAGCTGCAGCTTAATTTGTATTCTGTGCATTTTTGACGTCTGTAATGTTAGAGATGAGCTTTTTATGTAGTTTTCTCCCCCAAAACTGCTCTGTCTCTCTCATACTGCTGCATTAGCTCCACTCACTATCTATCTGAACAAAGATCAATAATGTTTATCAAGGACTGGGATAAAGCTGCCAGTGTATAGCAACCCTTCCAAACACGCACCTGGAGTTCAGCTGGGTACTACCTCACCTGAGACTTTGAAAAAAGGCAACATAGTGAGCCTCTGCTGTAAAACCTTAACAATACTCACAGTTTATGGGGCAAATTTATCCTTTCCAGTGGGTCAGGCAGCACATTAACTTTCCAATCTGACATTTATGAGAAGCTGGGCCACACGAGAGAGAGCAGAACCCTGCTTAAACTCCCCGACTACCTGTACTCACAGCGCCAGGAAAAGGCTCAAAAGAAATGTTTGCTTAACTTTATTTATTCAGAAAAATGACTCAAAACACACGTTCTCTTCATATTTATGCAGCTTCACGAAACCAGAGCTGAAAAAGACTCAGCAAAATCGTAAGCATCTCCAGCGCCAAGCATAATAAAAATGCAGTAAATGCAGGGCCAAACGATAAGACCTAACAAACTATATATACAAGCGTGGCTCAATACATTTTAATAGCATTTATTTCTGTAATTTATTTTAAAATATGAAGCTCAAACATTACACTGTAAAGATTTATTCCTCAGAGTGGCATATTGACAGCGGGCAAGAAAGTAGTTGGCAGCCACTGATTGTGCTAGTTCTCCCGCCTAAAAAGATGAGAGGTCTATTTTATCATCATAGATACACTTCAACTGTAAGAGACAGACTGTAAAAAATCCAGGATTATTGTATGATTTAAAAAAAATGTATTAGTATAAAGAAGCAAAAAATAAGTTGATAAATAAATGAGTATTTATTCATTGCAAAAGTTCACCTCAATACTTTATGTACTCCTGTGTTGCCTGGACCCAGTTCATTTACTTCTTTAAATATATCTCTAGCCATATGGTTAGAAAGTCAGGCAGAAAGATGCTGGAGTCTCGGAAACTTGTTTGTGCCTTCCTCTCCCTTTGGAGGGTGTCAGTGACAGTGTCATGTGTGAGCCATAACATTTTTTGTCGTAAGCCTAAATTCATTAGTCTGATTTAATTATTTGATTTTTCTAAAAGACATATTTGTTTTTTTATTGACTATAGAAAATTAAAATTAAAGTGAAAATATATGAAATGCTTAAAATATTTCAGTCTATGAGCATTTCAAAAATTCAATAAAAAAATTAATGAGTCTGCGTAACATATAAGTTTTTGTTTTGACATGAATTACCTAAAAACATTTTTGATGATATTCTAACTTAATGACACACAACTAATAACAGAAATGTCTTATTTTCTATTCCATCCATCATGGGGATATCTTTTCCCGCTGCAGGGTAGGCATGGATAATATAAAAGATACTTCCAAGCTGATATGAGATGTTGTTCAACCATGAAATCACAAAACTAGTTTTCTCCCTGCCTGGTGTCCTGGAACTCAAAGTAAATGCTTAAGTAAAAATATTAAAGCCGAACATCTACTGAATCATGATTTCTGTGCTCATGTTGATGGTGTTGCGTTAGGAAACTGCAAGGATGCAATGAATGGACTCAGTGTGCATGCCAGAAGCTAATACAACAAACCGGCACTCACTAATAAACACACAAGCTCGTATGTCTGTCCTTATGACATTTATTTGAGTTTTCCTAATTAATAACAAATGACTTACATCCTTAAGGTTCCATGATATAATTATTACATTATCATCATCATTATTAATGTTAGCAGTTATAGTACCAGTACTCTTTACGAAGAGATGTCTCTAATACGGCTTTCCCCGGAAAAGAGGACCCGTGCCTATGTATTTTAAAACTGATTTTGAAAGTCATATTTTACAATATCTCCAATATTTTGCAATTAATGTGCTCTACATAATTATTATCACATGATATTTTAATGGCTATTTTAAAAGATGTACTGCAAAAACTACACACTGTCACTTTAAAGCGGATGTTCCCAAACTGTTTCAGTTTCTTACAAACAAAATTAAACCAGACTGGACTCATGACCTACAGCACACAAAAACGTAACATTCAGAATAACCTGTTTACATGCGTGAGAAGAGAGCTACTCCTGTATACGTGGAATTTTTAATCAAATCGCATATCCCGATCTAAAAGGTCACCTTCTTGTAAATCTCACTATCTAGGTACTTTCTGACATCAACAAAAGACGTTGGGCCTGATTTGTCAACAGTTTACGCCTGTTAAACCCGAAGCAAGACGCATGCAATCCATTTTGCGCATTTCCCTAATCTTGCATCCGTATATGCAATCTGGGCGTTTCTGTAAAAAGACACAAAACATTGGGAGGAAAACAGGCAAATAAGTAGGCCTTTCAGGCACAGTGTTATTATTTAGTAAAAAGAAATTTTTGCGCAGCTTTTTAATATCTATTTTTAGCACTTCTCAAAGGCATGACTGAATTTTGTGTGACCACATTCAAAATAAGTTTATTATTGACAATGAAAAATATCGTTCACACACAAAGTAACCTAATAGTAATTAACACTCTTATGGCCATGAACCTGGTGTAAATATTTACCTATTTTACCCCCAAAGATGCATCATAACTCACTGCGCTCTCAGAGCGTCTCCACCAGTTGAAGATGCGCTGAGCGCGCAGAGAGTTATGATCCTCATGGATCCTCAGTATTTTACCCCATAGTGACCTTGTTCTGGACATGCCGGACATATGACTCCGGATTAGGATGGAGCAGAGAGCAGCACATGTACACCGCATGTATTAAGTTAATTACTGACAAACGAGAAACTTAATTCACAATATTCTAATATTAATTTAAAAGAATTGATAGGTATGTAGTGTTTCCCCCCCTTTATTTAGCCAAAGATGCATCGTGAATCCATGCGCATATTATTCCACTCTCTAGCTGGACAGCTGACATTAGCGGCTCCAAACTGCTCATTTGAATCCTGCTACACGTGTTTTGAATTTCTCATGCAATCTTAGTAGATCGCCTACAAATTAAGGACAACCCACTTGCGCAAATGTTTAGTGCTCCACGCAATTTTGCGGTTATTATCAGGAATCTTAATAAATCAGGCCCCTTGTATTCATGGTTTTCACCACACTAAGAGGAAATCGGTTTCCTCCTCGCTCCAAAAGTGTGGTGCTGTGCTGCGTTTCACGATGTTCATTTCTTGTTTACTTCTGTATACTGTACGTGGGTTTTTCTAAGCGCATACAAGAAGTTCCTCTACTCAAAAGACCAAGATACCTTGCGGATGGGCAGCCTAAATCACGCTCTTCCACTTCCGGACCATGGGTCCCCTACTGCCAAAAAAAAATTAATGGGAGTCAGTGGAGCAAGACAATTTATTTTTTGATCCCGTTTGAAATGCGTCGTGGATCGAACATATGATGTCCACAAATTTTTTAGACATATTTTGATGCAGAGAAAACACAGATTTTTGACCTGCGGCAAAAGTTACTTTAGGTTTTGTGTAAAACTGACGTGATACAGGCCTATGCAACTTTTGACTTGTTGGCATTTTAATTGCACATTTTTACAATCAAATAATCCCAAATCACTTGACAAACACAGTCGAAATGTACATCATTAGTTACCATTTAATTTGAGGTACAACATATGTGTGAATAAGGACGTAAGACAAAGTGGGTCAGAAAATAACTTTTATCGCTCCATTGACTTCCATTCATTATTTTTTCGGCCAGGGGACCCATGGGCCGATCGGAAGGGGAGGAGATTTAGGCCCCGTCCACAATACTGCTTTTTCGTTTAGAAACGGAGAGTTAAAACGAAAACTATCTCCGTCCTCACTAGCGTTTTCCCTGCCTATTAGAATTGATCTCCATCCACATTAAAACGACTGAAAACACGGATTATGTGACCATGCTCCAACACTGGGCAAAGACACAAAGACATCAAAGCTAGTAATGCTTGTAATTCGTTATCCATGTTGCAGTTTCTAACATAATGTACTCCAGGCTGTTTTTGTATGTTATCTTCCAGAGACGGGTCATGTGATGGGTGACTGACGAATCAGGGAAGGATACGCCATGACCGATGACACCCAATCATAGAGCAGAGTGTGATCTGCTGCGTCATCGTTTCTAAAGTCCTCCGTTTTGAGACATCCACACCAAAACGCCCTCCGGAGTTTCAAAACGAAAAACGGGGTCGGCAGGATTTCCAAACTTCTCCGTTTTGGGTCTCCGTTTTTGCCGTTTTAGTGTGGATGGGAGGTGCAAACGTAGCAAAAGGTCTCCGTTTTTAAACGAAAACGCAATAGTGTGGACGGGGCCTTAGGCTCCCCATACAACATGAGCAGAACATGAATCAGTAGGGGGATATGTTGATATGCCTTTACATGGCCAAATATACAGGTTAGAAAAGGGCTAACCCAGGGTAATATTCAGGTTTTTAAAAACCTCAATATGAGCATATTTTGTTTTTTGCTGGTGTTTATGTAGCCGTGTATTGGCTAATATTTTGGTTTTGAAAGGGTTGTTGGGTGCACATACGCAGCCATTGTGAGACAGGCCAAACCAGATGTGAAACCCACTTACCGATCCCACTGCAAGCTGTATGAGATTTGGGGAAGGATGTGATGATGAGGCAGAATTTGTAGATTTGTAATTCCATAATGCTTAAATCGTCAGACATCACCATCACCTAAACTTTACCATCATATCGCTTTCAGCTAAAGCTGGGTCACACAGTTGTTTTTTCAGCCATTGTAAAGGACTCTTTCATATCAGACTGTGTGAGCTCCAGAAAGGTGGCACCCTGTGCAGCCCAAGATTTCAGTGAGTCAAACTGTACGACATCTCTCTTCAGCAGGACGTCATGAGCACACCTCAACCAAAAATATGCATTACCAAAAGCTGACAGTGTCATGGTGTGATTTCTTAAGGACCAAAAATGCAGCGCAGACTCTAGGTAAGAATGAATAAATATTTTAATGAACAAAATGAGGAACTTACAAAACTGGCATGATGAGCACAGGAAATGATGATGGGAAAACTGACAACGAATCCAGCGAGGTATGCGGATCCCGATCCAACAAAATAAATGCAGGATATTATTTAACTTTCAGGATAAATTAATACTATATTACACCATTGGTTACATTTTATCATATATATGTCTATCCCAGATGTTGAAAGCTGTAAAATATCATTATATAGCCCCTTTTAAATTGAAAACCTTTTACTGATTGGAATATATGTATAATTGTATTGAAATTACTTTTCTTGTAAAGCGCCTTCAGATGTCATCTGTTGTGAACTGGCGCTATATAAATGAACTGAACTGCATTGAGTTTAACACAGTCAAACAGTACAGTACTTACTAAGCTTACTGGGCTGCAGTGTTGTTGTCGTCCAGTTCTTCATTTTTTGTGGATGTCCTGCTCTTACTCTGTTTGTTTCACTGCTGCAAGCATATTTTTACTATCTGTGTGATGCTCTTGGCGAAGAATGACAGCACGAATAGGTGCATATTGCCACCTTGCATCGCAGAGTCGAACGCACTTCATTCAAAAATAGGATTTTGTGAGTGACATGTATAAAGACTCCCTTTCTGGGCAAGCTATTAGTCCGATTAATGGCAACATTTGATTTAGATGTCCTGACTGAGACTCATATTTACACTTTTGTCTGTATCTCCATACTAAGGAGACCCTGTAAAGGTCCAAACGGTTCTTATGTATAGATACCCTATAAATGTAACCTTTTTAATAATGAACAATCCATTACATACAAAACTTGTAGCTGCTAAACATCTTAGAAAGGAAAAGGCAAGTTTGTTTAAACTGGGATTTAAATTCATAAATGTTTAATAAATCATTGCTGAAAGAATAAAAACAATAAATTGCAGTAAATACGGCAATTTAGCTTAGTATGTTACTGGAAACACAAAAATCAGATTTATTCATGTCTTCAGTGCTTTTCTGCACTGCCTTCTCCATCAAAGGGAAAAACGCAGTGATCATCCCTTTGAAATCTCTTCGCCTCCCTCCTCTTGCCGCTTTTCTTCTAACTCGTGTTTGAATGCAGAGGGTGAAACAAGAATAGATCTTCCTCATCTGCTGCCTTGGTCTGGTGCCTTGATGACTGAAAGCTTTCTTTTCAAACAAAGCCTCGGCATTGGTGTACGCATTAGTTTGATAGTTTAACGGTGGACTGTCACCCCATCAGATACTCCGGCTCCTTCTGGTCCAGCTGTCAGGGTTCCAGTAAGGGCAAGCACAAGCAACATGAGAGTATATATATATACTAAATTGATAGGACAGTGGAGTTTGCTGTGGGTGTAATAAACCAGACAGGTATTATCTACTTTCACAGATGCACTCAGACACATTCCTCTGCTCACTGATTACATTTATTTGTAAAACACTTCAATTATCTGTCTCCGAAGCAAGATGAAAGTGCCTGAATGCCTGTGGGCTCAGCATAAAAGGCCAAGCATATTCATAACTACGAAAGCAAAATATGATTAACTCAAAAAATGACTTAGAGTAAAAAAAAGGCTGATATGATACATGAACAGGTAAAACTACACATACTTGCCAGAAAATTCTAGTTAAAGCTTTTGAAGCCTTAACAGCTCTATCGCTCTGGATACATTTTTAAAGCAGATATTCTGATTCTCTAATAAAAAAAACTTCACATAGGGTTGTTTCCTGGTCATTAAGGGTCTGAGGATAAATTATCACAGAAACCTTCAAATGGCAATGGATTGAATTTCTGTTGAACTTTTCTAGTCAAACTGACCACTCAAAGGCATTTACAATAGAGCAAGATTTACCCGTTCACACTTCCAAGCACTCGCACATTTTTACACCGATCTGTGTATCAGTAGGTAACTTGGTGTTAAGTGCCTAGCTTAGGCACACATCAATATTTGATCGGAGGTAGCTGAAATTTCTGATTGGAAGATGACTACTAAAGAACAGACAGTTGCCTTGGTCTCTCCAAACAATCCTTAGGTGTGAGTGTGGGTGCATGGTCGTTTGTTCTGTGTGTGTATTCTGTGTTGCCATGTCATGGACTGGTGACCTGTCCAGGGTGCATCCAATGACTGCTGGATATAGACACCAGCAACCCAAAGTGGGTATAGACAATGGAAGGACAGACGGTTGGACTATTTCTGTGGTTTGTGGTTCTGATCCCTTTTTTGGCCAGTTGACTCGTATGAAAGATTATGACTCCAGATCCTACCTTCTGCTGGAAATATTTATTGGAGTTACTTGCTAGATGTAACTACCATAGAATAAGAGGAGATTACAGAAAGAATCTTTTCCATCATCGTTTGTTAAAGCCAGGCAAAAAAGGCCCATAAAGGTGAGTAACTTCTCTGTGTATGTTGAAACAGATAAACGGAATGCCAATATCTGCTGACGCAGGGTTTCTCTGTGACCTATGCAACAACACATGGAGTAGAGCCCAATTTTCTAACTACCTCTCAAAAGAAACTGAGAGCTCATCAACAGGCCCAGATCATTTCACCTGGACGGTACTCTATAAGTTGATGTAATCACTAGATGCTTTATACTGTAAGGTCGGTTTATCTAAGATGGTCTTTGGGCGATTTTGAACACCAGAAGGTGTAGAGAACAATAAAACAGACAGCTGTGTTTGTTTGCATGCATTATTGCGCAGTATTCTATGAGTTACACTCCTAGTAAAAAGCTTTTTAGCTTAAAACTTACTTTGTGTCGCCCACTGCTCCTTGAGTGGGATTGAGTTTCCAAGCTGAAGAAAAACAACTCTAGTTGACCAGAAATGACACTGCAATGGTCAGCAGACCTGGCAGAAAAAGTCAGCACCCCCTGCTGTCCTGGTGGGCAATTGCTGTGCAACGGTCATTGTGTTTACGTGCAGCAAGAGACAGTCAAATAATTACCTTAAGCTGACTGAAATCAGACTTTTGAAATACATGTATACACTTAGCTCGACATGAATCGAACCGAACCGGAGTTTCTTAAATCGGACAAAGGGACCCAGATAGTGGGATTAGGAATCGCACTTCTCCTTAACCAACCACTGGCCCCGCCTGTAGGAAGTGAGGAGATGCAGAAGTGTGAAGCGACAACTGGACTGATGAAGAGACAGTGCATTTTGATTATACATATCCTGCTTTGACTCCACCAACTTCACTCCCGCCAGCCTCTGTTTACTGCCAGAGTGCAACTCAAAGCTAACCTGTATACTGTAGGTCTAACATGTAGAGCCGCATGTCACCATCTATCTTCACAGAGTTGAACGTAATTCATTTAATAATTAGATTTTCTAAATTATATGAAAACTGGGGATCCGTTCTCAACAGGGGGCAAGCCAGTGGCGTCTTGTCAATAGGGGGTGCTCGGGCGCCGCCCTCATCAAAATTTCAGAAATAATTAATACACACAGTAAATATAAATTTTGTAATAAAACATCATTACCAATTCTGTCCAGCGTTCTCTTACAATGGGTCTTCTTTTTTTTTAAAGCCTTTCCATACCATATTGGGTTTATTTGGGGTTGTTTTATACGTTTTTAATAGCAAGGGGCGCCGGCCAAATGAGTGTGTATGTATGTTCCAAACTTGTGGCTACCATGCTCGTCTCTAATTGGTCACTTAAAGGTTCCCCTCGGGGCGCAGAGAGCTGCGCCCGTGGCGAATCAGCGCGTTGGGGTAATTTTTCCTGCTATCTGATTGATTGATGATACGTGGCTGTCAATCAAAGTCACTGGCAGCGCGCTTGTCACTCAAACACCGACACTTCTCGCGCGGGTTTATGGAGGTGAGGAAGGAGACCGACAACAAAACAGGAGACATGACTAAACTAAATTCGGTTGTTTCTTTACGACACAATCCTTTCACGAGATGTTCGCTGGAGGAAAAAAAAGGATAAAGGAGCTTGGAACGGACCAACCCGATTTAAAGATCCAGCAGCAGGCAAGTGACCATGGGCGGAGTTACCATAGACATATATACGTAGACGCCTCATGGAGCGAATTTGGCCACCGCTGCGATACATCAGCGTCGCCGCCATATTGGATTTGGCAAAGCTGGGGTTTAAACTAATAAAACTAAATAGTCTTAATTATATAAAGCGCCTTTCTACAATGAAATTTATTTTAATGCCTCTTATGTATTTTTTCATACATGCACTACTACACATGAGAAACAGTTAGGGACCAACATTTATGTATTCAATCTTCTCATGTGACTAAAATAAGAACTTTATTGACCACAACCGAGTGTGGCTGTTACACATGGGGAGCTCCACACTGACTCTCCCTCAGTTAGCCGCTCTCAGCCCGTTGTCATTTTCAATCTATATTTATTATGTACATTTCAGGATATCTCAACATTTATTCCAAATCATTTTTTTCTTATCTATTTATTTTATTTTATTGTTGTTTTTACCTTATTTTTGAATTCTAATTGATAAGTGTACAGTACAAAAGGAAGTATTGTACTCCTTTCTCTATGTGTAACTGTTGTTTCCTAATTTTAAGGAAGCCACCCCTTAATTGTAGACACAAACCAGCTGTGTTAACAACACACAGCATGGAAGAAGTCCTGGCAAGCAGGTTACTAAGAGTGTTGGAAACCTAACAAAACTGAAGGAAAAGCCTTTGTTAAAGGATTGAAGGAGGAAAACAGATTCCCTTTTTTTAAGCATACAGCCAACGTGGTATTTATTTCTTAATTTAGTTTTAAAATATTGTATTTTTTGTATTTCATTGCACTAACAGTAAGATCATTTGTATTCGGTTTCACGGTTTGGAAGAGGTCTTTGGAATTTCACAAAACAAGATTGAGGATGAATAACTTTTAATAAACCCGTATAAACTTGCGTCTGTTTTGCTTAGAGGGAGTCACACTGTGGATGCGTATCCACATGTGATGAATAAAGATATCTCTGACGCACGCAAACGCAATCATTTTACCGTACCATACCGACTGTACTTATAAAGCACTAAAACAACCACAGCTGGAATAAAGTAATGCACACAAGTAAAATGATTAATATGAAGAAAAAAAAAGAAATTAAAATAGAAATATGAAAATAAAAGAATCAAACAACTAAAATTCAACACAATAAAACCAATTAAATAAAATAAGATCAAATAAAGTCTTGCTAGGGGTTGAATGCCAAAACAAGAAAGATATTCTACCATGAACAGAATAAATAGGAAACAAATGAATGACAAACAAATAAATGCTGGGGAATATTGTTTTCCACAATATCAGGAAATTATGTTCTCAAAACTGTTGAAATAGACAAATAATGCAGTCTATGATTAAAGTACTATCAAAGGTTATTGTTAAGTCTTACCTGTGAAAAGTTATTCCCTCAGATTTTGTTTGGTGCCATATGAAGCACAAGAATGGGGCATCTTTTCTCCAACCAGCTCCAACTGCCGACGCTTGCCACATCCAATATGGCGGCGACGTTGACGTACACCTCAACGCTGAATGAGCCGTTTACGTATATATGTCTTTGGGAGTTACACCCTTGTTACAAGTATTGTTTTAAATAGTTTGTTGATGTAAACAGTTTATTGTTACAAGTAGCCTAGTTTATTGTTGTAAACAGGTTATTCATCATTAAATCCGTTAACCTTTCACCCATCTGCCTCCTTCCATACCTACCTGCCTTTGGGTCCACATCGACACCCCGACGTAACAGCAAGTCATTTATTTTTGCCAGTTCGCCCCCCAAAACACTTTTATCACCAGCCGCCACTGGGGCAAGCCCTTAGTCCACTTACTCCAAAAAGCTTGATTTACATGTGCATGTAAATGTACGGATTGACACATTGACAGAGAAGTATGAATGGAAAATTACTCTGTCAATATGTCTACATCTGGGAGAAAACTTGCTGATGGAGAAGCATAAATTAGACAAGCACAAGACTAGAAATATGGTCACTACAAAATGGCAGATGGTTGTTTTTCTTGAGATAAGATGGATGCAGAATGATCAAACAGTACGAAATGGTGGCTGGCAAACTGACAAGCACCTGCTCCATGAACCTTTAATAGTGCCTCTCAGACATTTACTAAGTCACGTGAAATTCTGCATGTCATGGAAACGAAGCATTATAAACGTGAAAAAAAAATCCATCAGATAGCTCCATTGTTGTAGTATGTAGCAAGATAGATATGAAGCAGCTTCTATAACATTTTTTCCATTAATTGGCTAAAAACTGCACATTGGAAAATTTTATTCAAAATCTCGGCTTCCCTCAAGAAACATTCAGTTTGCATTTAATCAAGAGCAAACACAGTCGAGAAACTCCATTTTTGTATCAGAATGGATGGTACCAGAAACAAAAGCAACATAAGACCTACAGAGCAAATGATATTAGGTGGTTGAAAATTATATGTTACCTGATCCTATTTTTTATTTTTTGATTGCATGAGTGATTAATATCCCCATAACACTGTTGCATATCAGTTTTGCTTCATTTCGACTGTTATAGAGCAGAGTGTGAGAGACTGTTCAGAAGAGCATTTGTCTTCAATTAATGAACTCTGCTACTCACGTGCAGTTAAGCCCTCATGAGAAAAATGCTGATAGCAAGAAGAAAAGGACAATTTTCAGCAGATTCCATTGACTACTGCTAAATTTTACAGAATTAAAATGTTATTCAGGTATTTTTTCACATATTATCCTGATTATGCACAAACCTGAAATTGTTTATATAAGGAAGCTTCAGAAATCTTCAGTATTATTTTATTTGCCTAAATATGTTGTCTTTTAAATTTCCATGATCTCATATCTATTTTTCAGATCTTTTATAGATATCAATTATATACGTATTTTTTAACTCAACCCCGAAACACAACCATAATTCAGTATAAACCATACGCTTGGAAGTATTTAAAACCTCCTTATCAAAACATTGCAAATGTGTTCAGATTCTGAAAAGTTGTCAGAGATCACACACACACACCCATTGAGAGAAGACAGGTAGCTCTATTGACCGTTTACTTCAAGGACCCTGAAGAGTTTACTCAAGCTACAGTAACTCCCGCTGTGCACACAGAAGTACATCAATGGGACTTCACAGAACGGAGAATGTCTGGAAAAATTCCTCCACGCAAAACTAGCTTACCATGAGTACATGTGCACCTGGTCTAATCATAGTTGTCCCGAAAAACACTTAAAGCTCCCTGTGTACAGGGTGATAAATGGCCAGGTCAACACAGTGCAGAGTGGTACAGGCAGAGCACGGGAGGCATGGAGGTTAAAACCCGCGTTAGCTTCGGAGCATAGAGGGACGAGGACAGTAATGACAGACTAACAGCTGATAACTTTGCAGGAAGGAAAGACAAGGAAAAAGGATGAGGATAAGAAAAGAAAATGTGGAAAGACTAAAAGCAAGAAAAGTGATAAAGATTGATTACTGCAACAGCGTCCTCACAGGTCTGCCTAAAAAAATCACTCAGACAGCTGCAGCTGATCCAGAACACTGCTGCTGGCATCCTCAGCAGAACCAGGAAAGTAGACCACATCACCCCAGTTCTAAAGTCCTTGCAGTGGCTCTCTGTAGCTCACAATAGACAACAAAATACTCCTTTTAGTTTATAAATCACTGAATGACTTAGCACCAAAATAAGTTGTTAAACATGTGGTCAGTATACCAACCCCCAGATCACTCAGGTCATCCAACCCTAGTCTACTAAAATAACCAAACATTACACAAGCAGCTTTCAGTTTCTATTCTCCCCTTATCTAGAACAAACTTCCAGAAAAGTGCAAATAGTTCTTTTAAATTAAACATTAAAACTCATCTGTTTAGAGCTGCCTTTAAGTAAGCTATTATTAATAGCTGGAATGTTATAGGTTTTTATATGTCATAACTTTTGTGTCTCTAAAAGCTTTCTTTTTTATGTCTCTCTTGTATTTAATGCTTCTATTATTGTTCTCCCCAAATCATATAAAGCACCTTGAATCGTGCGATACAAATAGTTGCTTTGCTTAAAGAAGGAATGATTAAAGGAAGAAGGCAAGATCACGACGAAGGAAGGAAGGAAGGAAGGAAGGAAGGAAGGAAAGAGTTAATCAGAGCAATAATTAATAACAGCTGGTAACACAAATATTTTCCCTACTCTTTATTATCTCTTCTTTCTGGAATACTAGAGTCAAATGGCACACTTTCCCCTGCATTTCCAGACTGTGTAGGAACCCTAAATGGATCCCTTTAAGGGCCAGGTCACAAGACTGCAATAAAGCTTGGTTACTTGGAAGGAACATGGAAGAAATGAGGAATGATTAAAAGCTGTTACGGAACACAACCTTCATATTTAGGTAAATAAGAGTTTGAATTTGCTTCATTTGGGACCAAAAAATAACTAAGTTCTGGAATAATATTAAATCATTTGTTAACAGAATTTAAAAAAAATTTTCTTCTGATTTCTGTATAATTTCTTGCATTAATCCTGTTGTCTTGGTCGCCAGAATAATCGTGCTGCTGCTGAATTTGTGGACATTGCGTGACTGGCTACCGAGCACATCAAGTGCACACACAAAATGATCTGGTGGGTAGGAGAAAGTGTCAAGTGAAAGCAGGGAGCTCTTGTGCTATCCCCCGCCCCCTTTGGTCCTTCATTTCGTATCTGTGGAGGGGGATACGATTTTTGTTTCTCCCGGTGGTCCAACAGAGTAATATTTCCCTTCAAGTAAATTCTGCCACCCCTGTAATTCTGCTGAAAGATTTAAACGACATAGGCGAACAGCTTCAAAAACTGATGGCTGCAGTTTACACGTTCCATTTCTACAGCAGAGTGCGAGAGGAGATTCAGCCCAATCAACCCAATTCTGACAGACGAGAGGAATAGAATGATAAACACTCAACTATCTTACCTTCATCTCTGCATGGAGCCCGGCAGGGATCAGGTGCAGAAATTATTATGAGGTGTAAGAATATGTACCCTCAGTTTAATAAAACATGCGTATGGATTTTGAATCCATGCGCAGGATTGGGCATCATAGTGGACCTTTTCAGAGCTTTAACCTGAAAAAAGGGCATCTACATAAGATGACTAAGCTTTACTCAGAATCACTAGTGACCAGGTTTGTTTCAACTCCAGGTACAACAAATGCAATATTTATTTTGATTCGGTGTTGAAGACAAACCAATCGCAAAATGTGTGGAAATGGTCCAAAAACCGTGCAGTGTATGTCCGTTTTGCCTTTTGGGATCCATGGAGCTGGTGGCGCAGCATAATTAGAACATGTTGCATTAAAGAGATACGAGTTAATCAGTTACCTGTTGAAACTAGACAGTTTTGAATGCAAGTCTTTATTGAATGTAACATCAATATTTACAAAGAAGACTATAGGATTATACATATGCTATAGGATTATCACATAGAGAAACTGTATAAGATTGTGGAATACAAGGCAGTTAAGATAGTGATTGAAAGAAAATTGTGCTGGTGGATGTACTGTTTAAAAAACAATCAAAGAAAACATCAGGTTTTTAAGTGGTGGGGACAAAACTGTAATTTATAAATATTACCAGGGACATGTCCCCAGCTACAGTGACTCAAATGTCTATACTTTCTTGCAGGACTCCGAATAAGTGCGCACGGTTTAATAAACCGAGGGTAGTTTTTCTTACACCTGAAATTTCTGCACATGACCCCGTCTGGGTTCCTCTGGTCCAGAGATGAACTTATTTCCCCACAGAAAAATATGCAGAGCTGTGGGTCTGAGAGGGGGGACAAGGTGCTTCCGATGCTGCAGCGAGGGGAAAATTATTTCAATTGCTGGAAGCGGATAAATCAAGTGTATTCTTATCTTTAATTTGAATCATCCTAATATATTTTTTCTTGTCTTAATGTTTTATGTCAACAATAAATTTGCTTTTCACATTTTTCACAAATACATTTTTTTTTAAATCGCCCCCTCTGATTTTTTTTACAAATCGCACACTGGGTGAAAGAACCAAACCAACTCTCTTTCGTTTTCTAATTCCCCTTCGGAGCTCCGTACAAGCAGTTTGACATATAGCTACCTTTTTCAGTTGCGTAAGTAAAAGAATACAGAAATCATTTTTGAAGATAATCTTGCTTGCAAAGCTCTTAAATAGCTTTTTGTGTTTTGTTACTTACGTCAGAAGCACCCTTTTGTTTTTTTCAAATCCAACTTAGAAGTGAAGAACATCTTTCAAGCAACACATTAAAATGGAGGAGCTTAATCTAAATGAATTTGGAACTGTCCACTAATGTGATTTATTCATTTTAGCAGCTGATGAATGTACAGCAGAAATGACAGAATGACACTCTGCATTGTAAAAGGATTCACACTCAAGCGATAGACCTCAAAGTGTAGAGTGCTATGGTTTCTATCATGTTCAGCCTCTTTGACTCCAAAACCCTGAAATAACAAGTTAATAACCAAGACTTTAGGAATTACTGAAAATAATAACCCGAGTCTACCTGTGTAGAAGGCAGCTTTAGCATTGAGGGTTTGTGAAAAAGAAAATCAAATTTACATTTAAGCTAGTCAGTTTGTGTGTGATGCTTCTCAGCAGTTGTTTTTCCATCAGTTGTTACAGACAGTTGTGTTTTCATCTTACCTGTGAGGCGCTGTAGAGCTCATGCAGAGCATTGCGGGATCCTTTCCTACAGCATCCATCCACCACAAAGGGGCTCCTCTGCATGACTGGAAATGAGAGAGAACATTTAGAACATGGACTCAGGAAAAAAACAAAACATACCTATTGTCAGATGCATATTCAGTCATTTGTATTTATGATCATCAGAATTTTAGTAATATTATTTTTCTATGCTTTTGTTCCAACTTGAGGCTGTATAAAACTGAATTACTGGCTATGACTTGCAGCTGAAACATGCTAAACATGGGTATGAGATGTTTCCCCGGTGCGATATTCGACTTCCGATTCAAACGGACCCCAGCATCAGCGCAAACAAGCAGTTCTAGCTTCTGATTTTGCTTGAAAGCCATCTTTTGAGGTTGATTACTGTCGTGATCTCTTGCCAAACACAAAAAAACCTCTGCAGGCCTCGATATAAAGAAAGAATGTCTTTGAATCAAACAACAAATATGATCAGCTTAGCTTGCTTCATAGCAAAGATAGAAATAAAAATGTTAGGTTATACATTTTATAAGCTCTCCCAGATTTGGGTTTTATGACATTTCATACCCCTGTGGGTAATAACCATTTACGAAGAAGCCCGAAGCTACAGGGATGAATAATGAAAGCAAGCATACTATATGCCAAGGGCAAAGCTGCAGTTCAGCATTTCTTTGGAAGGATTTCAGCACTTTATTCAACTCTATGCAGAGTAGCTGCTGGCAGTGGATCAGCAGGATCAGCCAGCGCCACGCTTCTATTCCAACACCATTTCTTTAAACGACTCTGTGGAAACATGAGGAACAGCACAGACTTGACAAGCAAGGAAAATACTAAATAATGATGGATGGTGGTCTGCCTTATGGGTATGGATGAGCAAGAGTTTTTGAAGTGTGGAAAACTAATGATGAGTTTAACAAATGATGCACATTTATAAGTCTGGACCATTAGAGCTTAAAGTTATCCAGTTTTTTTTTATTCAAACAGAAAAAAGTGATTTGTTGGTAAGGAAGAGATGAGTCCTGTGATTGTAATTATCATTTTACCTTTCTATATTCATAGGGTAGCCTTCTGATGCTGTTGTCATTAATTAAAGTTTTACATTGAAAATATAATCATAAATCAAATTAAATTAAAAAAGATAAGATTTGGACCTAAAATAAATTTTTTCTATTTGTGATTTCTGAAATGATTTTGAAGAAATACTATACTTCACCATTTACATATTATATACATAGACCCAAACTCCCATGGGAACAGGGAATAGGTACAAAGTCTCTAAGTAGGAGAAAACTTTATTCCATCAATTGTCTTTGTTAACCTAAGATCGGGTAGAGAGAAAAACACAAGCAACACTCCAACATTGCCCAGAGTACGCCATGTTAATGTTTAATCCGTCTCTTTATTCAAAATAATATTCTTGAAATATTTTAGTCCATATTGACATCAACAAGATGCTCTCTTGGACTAAGATCTGATGACTGATGTCATTAAAGTAACGGAAACTCATTGTTCTGTTTCATATGATATAGCTTTGTGACATGCTGCTTCATCCTGCTGGATGTAGCCATCAAAAAATGAGTACACTAAGGTTATAAAGAATTAGAGTATAGTCCCTTAGTCAGTGCCTCAGGTGGTACAGGGGAACAAAATGGACAATGTAAATGTGGATTATACTAACTAACTAACTAACTAACTAACTTCTCTGTAAATTCAAGCGATGTAAATAAGTGAAAATCCCAGTAGTTCAGCAGTTTCTTAAATACTTAGACCAGTCCCTCTGTACCCGGATTGACTTGCTCTTTTCATTAAACACTTAAAGATGTGGTCTGCCAGCTGATTTTCTTCTATCAGGAAAAAACTTTAGAATCTCAAAATGTCTGCTTCAACAAGCATTACAGACTCACTTTGATCCTCTTTTCAATGTGCCCTCAGTGGTCTTTAAATTATGATTATGGTGTTTTTAGCAAAAATCACAAAACCAATGCCATTTTCTAGGACGTAGGTTCTGCAGGGCAGCCATAGCTCATTACCAATTCACCCCTGTCTTGTGGGCGGAACCGTTGGTGCGGAGGACCCCTCCATTTCCATTTGCTGAGAGCATTCTGTTTATGCAAGCTCTCTTGCTAGATTACAGCCACCCCCCCACCCCCAGTCTAATATTAACTTTGCAACAAAAATTGTGAGCAATATTGGAACTATTCAGACATATAGTATTGAGCCAGATTCAATCTCCGACGAGGAACAGTAAGGCGAACATAGATCTACTCATCTACAAATGGATGCATCAGAATGGTATTGTGACGTCTTTTGAAACAATGCAGAAAAAATGCTGAAAGATGAGGACTACAAATTTCAAAGGTTTATTTTAGCTGTTCATTTGTTTTTTTATGGTCGTTATTATTAATGTTGTGGACAAAGCACTTTATTGGAGTTCTTTAATTGGATCCTTATGAATGTAAAAAGAGTTTTTCTTTGAGATGGATTGGTTTTGTATTATTATTGGACTAAGAATCGGTAAGCTGGAAATTTTATCTCCTTCGGAAGTGTGTGATATGTGTGTCTTTGTTGGAAAAAGTGCTTGCTATGTCTACAGTTATAATTGTATCCATGATTGGCATTTATTATTAGAATCACAAGACTCTTAGCTTTATAATGGTATAAAATATGTATACGTTCATAGAAGTTAGAAGTCAAAATATCAGTGGATTTAAACGTGCAAGTGGGTGGAAGCCAGTAATGGACCATCATAACGCTAACGGGTTAACAAATAGTATTCAGCACTGGCTGTTGCCCCATGAATAGCTGATGTAATGCTAGATCTGCCATCGTCTTCTCTACTCCTCAGAGCCTGAGTGGGTGGGTTGGAGCGGAGCTTGTGGCCCACCCAGTGGAGTTGTTAAATCACATATCCAGGCTGTTTTGGATGCCATTTTAGCTTCTGCTATTGATTCACAACAATCTGAATGCAGAAATACCAAGAAATGCAATTCTGAACTAACTTTTATTAAGTGATTTTCTCTAGCATCAGAAAAATACCAGAAGAATATGTTAAAAGTACGAAAACGTGATTTTCATCGCATAGGTCTTTAAAGTAAGAAGCACAATCCCTTCTGCTGCAGAAGAGTTCACCCTACAGAAAACCTAATTTCCACCAGTTGGATCTGGAATCTTGGTCTTTTAGTCATGTTCAAGATTGTGAGCATTAGAATGTAAATTAATCACTCAATGTTCAACAGCACTTATTGAAGTAGGGTACCTATTGAAAAAGGTAGCAACATACTTTGTCTCCTACCGTTAGGGAGAATCACACTGAACCGCAAGCAGCATTCCACCTCTTTCTGAGACAGAAAGCAGGAGAAAGCACATGCAATAAGGTCATAATAAAATGCTGACTACACACAGAGAGACTCAAAATGATAATGTGGGCGTATAAAGGTTATCCACCAGAATATTTAGGAGAACAGAGTCTTATTTTCCTTTAGTGATATGCATGTGGTTGATTTACTGGCAATGCCTGGACACTGATCACTCTATAATGATGTTAGCCTCGTACTTACATTGTGTACATTCTGGTGTTTGGGGTAGTCTGCAGATTTGCACATCTGCTGGGAAACAATGAAAATATCTGAACACATATTTGCTCATCTGTCTGCACACCATCATGTTGTGACAAATCTGTTTACCCCAAACATAAATCTGGATTTGCATCTGCACCAAATATTAGTACAGTGAGAGATTCATATCTTTCTCTGTCACATTTTTCTCCCATCAGGAAAGAATACAGGGAGCTTTTGTGTTATTTCAGCAGCCATCAACCCAAATGACATGAGAGAAAAGAATGCTGATTTAGAAGAACTCCTGGTTAAGAATTAAAGAGCAGGTTATGCCAAGGTTGGTGCTGAAAACAATTTTACTAGGTACCCCCTTGTAAGAACCTCCTGTCTTTTGGCAGGACCCAGGCCCACTGACAGAACCCTCGTAGGGGGTTGAGCTGAGTGCTTGTTAGTGTAATGAGCCTTAACAGACTGTTGTGACCTTCAACAGATGAGGAGAAAAAACCCAAAGAAGCAACCAATGCCTCTAAATCTTGTGCTAACACCCACTCCTGAACAGAAACACTTGTGATTGATCGCCCTGTTGCCAAAACTGGTCTTCAATAATGAAGTTCATCACGTTGCTCTGCAGTCTCTATGCGATCGATGTTTCACACAAGAACTAATGCAATTGAAGAATTTCTTTTAACTCCCTCACACGTTCGTGCATCACTCTATGTACCAGCTGACATAGAAAGCTGACTAAAAAAGTAACGAGGATTCAGGATTCAGTATGAAGTACTTTTATCTCCTGGTACCAAGGAGATGTTTGCTAACGACGTCTGACGCCGAAATACATCAGGTTGAACAAGCATGGACAACATTAGGTGCATTTCTACGATTTTATTAGTCCCTCCTTTGAGCAACTAAATCGCTCCACTGAAACAGGAGGGTTGTAAAGGAAGGACATCAACCCAGACTAGCATGGATTATCACCAAAGACGCACACAGAAAGACAGGTTATCCTGTGGCTTATCTGTTCTGATGTGCAAAACAACAAAAAGAACAAATCAGCGCTAAACTAACAGATAGAAATTACAAACTGGGGCCTTAAATATCTGTTTAAAATATTTATTAAAAAAATTATATTTTATTGGTTCAGTTTTCATGTTCTCTCAGAGAAGTTTTCTCAAGGTACTCCTGCTTCCTTGCATGTTAGGTAATTTGGTCTTTTAATTCCATTAGATGGTGACCTGACCAAGTTGTACCCTCTATCTCACCCATTTACTGCTGGAGAAAGAGGTCCCCACCAACAACACCTTGAGGTAACTTTACCAGAACTTTACAGTATGCATGTTACTTTACCGGGCCAACCTGACAGGGCCTTTTACCGGGGCCATTGAAGGAACCAACTGAGTACCAGTCTTGTACTCCGAAATTGGTAGAGTTGCTGGGTGGGAGCTGTGGTTAATTCACACCAATTTGTTGAAAGTAACAGAAATTGGCAATCAACTTTGTAAATAAGAAGCTGTGGGTGCCTTTTAGCGCTGATCAGTGACACTACTCACTGCTGAAACTGTCATGATGTGTGGATGTATTATCTAATTCCTAAAAGGGCCAATTTTGTATTGAGAAAGGATGACTGAGAGAAGCAGACCAACAGATTTACCAAAAGAGATGAAAGTCTGGTAAAATTACCCTTAGTTTAAATAGAGGAATAGGTTCCCACAGTGTTCCTACAACATTTACGCTAGATCTGTGGAACTTAAACTTTATTACAGGTAACACTGGCTCTTTGCTTTTTCAGAAACTTCTCAGAGTGAGGAAAGTTTTAAGAAGAGACTGGAAGTAAACCAGGAGCAAATTCTGATGTCTAATTTTGCTTCTCTGAATAAATCTCTGAATATTCGAATGACATCCAATACATTTTTTTGTTAAGTTCCACTTACATCTTCAAAAATCTCTCAGATTTGTTAGTAGTCGTGGGCAGTTTGGATCACTTCACTCTTGAATGACTAGTCTTACTTGTATCGTATCACCTAAATTCATTTCTCCAGAGCCAAATTACACTAGCACCATGTGGTCCTAAAGCCCATTTGGTGGCTGCTTTAATAGGGTTACACGATTAGGGTTCCATGTTTTATGCGAAAGGAAAAGCATCAAAGCCATCTTTTAGTCCGCTGACCAGCAGTGTGCGGCAGTAGGTGGGTAGGTTGGGGGACTGGATTACTCTCTACTTCTACAGTTGCAGAAAACTCGATTCACTTTTCCTAGCTTCTCATTATAAGGACATTACGATGTAACAATGGTTTGATGGAATACTTTGATACTAGTAAATGTGCCCGTCACACACATGGTTCTATGAATGTCCACCTTCTGAAGAAGAGAAAGCAACCTTTTCCTCACTTGGTGCATAATCTTCCTAACACCCACACACACACACACCCACACACACACACACACACACACACACACTAAGGCAGGATTTAAATCCCATCTTTCCCCACAGGACTTCATACCGCTCTGATGCCTAGAGGCATTTCCTCAATTATACACATCACAGACACAGACAGTGAAGCAGACAGCTGAACATTTTCTGATAATCCTGTCTGAGGTCTGTCCGCTGCCTTTGACTAAAATACAGTGATTTCATTCCAGACACCCTCTGAAGACACCTGTGGGATGAAACCGGAAACCAGTCAGACGAGCTCAGTGTGGATGCCCACTCAGTCAACAGGAACACAAGGTTTCTTCCACAAAGAAGCCCCTGTCAGGGTGTGTGTGTGTGTGTGTGTGTGTGTGTGTGTGTGTGTGTGTGTTTACCTCTTCTCTACAGAAGCTGCAGCCTGTTGTCCGGGTCCAGCTGATCGCACTCAGCCTAATCAGGGTGCAGCAGTCTTAAGCGGAGCGCCTACCTGGAGCAGACGCCAGATCGTTCACGCTGTTGGCTGGTGGCTGTCTCATCTCTCCAGGTTTCTCTGCTGATAGCTGAAGACTGAGTCGTTGTCTCTCCCTCGTCCCCTGGTCGCTGCTGCTGCGCAACACTGAGCTGGTTCTGCCTGACCACCCTCCATCCTCCCCGGAGATCGCTGCGTTCTGGGTAGTGTTTATCCAGTTACCTGGAAGACCGGCAAGCACGCCCTGTCCTTCCCAAGCGGAGAGCAAGCCCTACGGATTCCCCAAGTAAGCCTCATTGCATTTGAGCTTCTCTCCACGTCACGTGACTCTGCTCACCTTTGTCTCCTCTCATCCCCAGTCGCTGCCCTCTTCCAAGTTCGTGTAGGCTCCTCCTGAGTTTTATGAATGGTCTCCCGGCTGTCTTCCTTGGCAACTAAACAATAAATAGTTTTTTTCATTTCAACCCCCTGAGTTGCTGTCCGTTTGTGTGTCTGCACTAGAGTCCTGGTTCTGGAAACATGACAGAACGATCTGGCCAAACGGACTCTGCGACACACCTACGTTCAGCGGTCTCCGAGCAGGGCGTGCTTCTGGGCCGTCATGAGGCAGCTTTACAAAGCATGCAGCAGCAGCAGACCGCGCTTCTCCAGAGTTTCCACGAACTTACCAGGGTTATCCACGACCTAAGTTCCAAGCTCACTATCCCGGGGTCTGCCTCATCAGCTGCCGCTGATCCGCCTCCCACATCCGCCTTCCGCGAGGTTGTCTCTCCCCCTCCAGAGCCCTTCTCTGGGGAGCTGTCAAAGTGCCGGGGCTTTCTGCTACAGTGCTCGCTGGCGTTCGAGCGTTCCCCTCGCACCTTTCGAGATGACGCCAGTAAGATCTCCTATATGGTTGCCTTATTCAGAGACAGAGCTCTTCAATGGGCTCAGGCTCGTTATGACCTAGACTCTCTCGGCAGCTGTTCTTATGACCAATTCATTGATCGGTTCAAACAGACCTTCTGCTTGACGAGAAGTGAGGAGCAGACCGCTAAACTTCTGTGGGAGCTTAAACAGGGCAATCGCTCGGTGGCGGATCTGGCTGTTGAGTTCCGCACGTTAGCCGCTGAATCTGGCTGGAACAGGCCAGCACTTAAAGCCGCTTTTCTACAGTCCCTTAATGAAAGGATTAAGGATGAACTCGCTTATCGAGATGAGCCCGAGTCTGAGGACGATTTAATTGATCTCGCCATTAAGATCGACAACAGACTCCGCGAAAGGGCAAGAACAAGGTCTAAACCACAGTCTGTTTACGCGCCCCCGTTGGCCGCCTCGTCAGCGCTCCCCACGCCTACCGCCCAGCCTCCGCGGCAACCTTCTCCTGAGCCGATGCAGATCGGCAGGGCTCGGCTCTCTCCGGCCGAGCGGCAGCGACGTATGGAAGGCCGTTGCTGCCTATATTGTGGAGCCCCTGGTCATTTAATTTCAAACTGTCCGGCCCGTCCAAAAGACCCAGTCCGACAGTGAATCTGGGGGTCCTGTCGGGCGGTTCTCTTTTAACTAATCCCCGGCCTATTCTGCCCGTTTTAGTTTTAGACCACCAGATGCATATTTCCCTCCGTGCACTGATTGACTCTGGCTCTGAACAGAATTTAATTTGTCCTAAGATTGTGCAACGGTTTAACCTTCCAGTGGAAGCACTTTCTTTTCCGTTTAAAGTAACTGCCCTAGATGGTAAGACCCTTACTGCTATCACTCACCAAACAACACCCCTTAATTTGGTCCTTTCGGGAAACCATCATGAGCAGGTCTCTTTCTTTGTCTTCCCAACACGTGATGCCCCCCTAGTTTTGGGGTATCCCTGGTTAGCAGCTCACAACCCAAAGATAGATTGGGCAAAAGCCCGCATTGAGTCCTGGAGCAGCTACTGCTACCAAAACTGCCTACGTTCGGCAGTACCAAGAACTAAAACCACCCCGTCTTCCTCGATCACTGACCAGCAAGATTTAACCAGAGTCCCTTCCGAGTATCACGATTTGCACCTTGCCTTCAGTAAGTCCAAGGCTCTCTCACTCCCTCCTCACAGGCCCTATGACTGTGCCATCGATCTCCTTCCTGGGGCTCCTCTCCCTTCCGGTCGCCTCTTTAATCTCTCGGGCAAGGAGAGAGTCGCCATGGAGACGTACATAAACGATTCCCTGGCTGCAGGCATAATTCGCCCTTCTACTTCTCCCCTAGGCGCGGGTTTTTTCTTTGTAGAAAAGAGAGATAAAACCCTGCGTCCCTGCATCGATTACAGAGGTCTCAACTCCATCACCATAAAGAATAAGTACTCCCTTCCACTAATCACCTCAGCATTCGAAGCCGTGCAGGGGGCCACAGTCTTCACCAAACTCGACCTACGTAATGCCTACCACCTCATCCGCATCCGTGAAGGTGATGAATGGAAAACTGCCTTTAAGACCCACATCGGCCATTACGAATACCTGGTGATGCCTTTCGGCCTCTGTAACGCCCCAGCGGTTTTCCAGCATCTGGTAAACGATGTCCTTCGGGACTTCCTGAATGTCTTTGTTTTCGTTTATCTAGATGATATTCTTATTTTTTCAAAGGACCTCCAGCAGCATCGCCAGCATGTCCGTCAGGTTCTCCAACGTCTCTTGGAGAATTCACTTTTTGTTAAAGTTGAGAAATGTGAGTTCCATCTAACATCTGTCTCTTTCCTGGGATATGTTTTCGAGGGTGGACGAGTGAAGGCTGACCCCGGGAAAATCAAGGCTGTCCAAGAATGGCCAACCCCGACGTCCAGGAAGCAGTTGCAGCGGTTCCTGGGGTTCGCAAATTTCTACAGACGCTTCATTCGAGGCTTCAGCGTCCTTGCAGCCCCCCTGACCTCACTTACCTCCACTAAGCGACCGTTCGCCTGGGACCTGCCGGCAGACCGGGCCTTCCAGGAACTCAAGGTGAGGTTCACCGGGGCACCCATACTCATCTACCCAAATGTCAAGTCTCAGTTCATCCTGGAGGTTGATGCCTCAGAGACCGGAGTAGGGGCCATTCTCTCCCAACGATCATCCCAGGACAAGAAACTTCACCCCTGTGCTTTCTTCTCCAAGCGTTTTACTCCAGCAGAAACTAATTACAGCATCGGTGACCGAGAGCTTCTCGCCATCAAGCTAGCTTTGGAGGAATGGCGCCATTGGTTGGAGGGCTCGGAGCTCCCGGTTGTTGTCTGGACAGACCACAAGAACCTGCTCTATATTCAAACAGCTAAGAGATTAAACCCTCGCCAATATCGCTGGTCTCTTTTCTTCTCCCGCTTTAATTTAAACTTAACATACAAGCCAGGTTCCAAGAACACCAAGCCCGATGCCCTGTCTCGGCAACACTCCCCGGACATCCAACCTGAAGCGCCTGCGTCCATCCTTCCTCCATCCTGCACTGTGGGGTCACTCACTTGGGATGTTGAGTCCCTAATCCAACGCGCCCAAGTCGATGAGCCGGATCCAGGTGGTGGTCCTCCACATCGCATCTATGTCCCTTCCTCGGTTCGCTCCAGAGTCATTAGGTGGGGACATGCATCCAGGTTCTCGTGTCATCCCGGTACCAGCCGAACCATCGCACTCATCCGTCGCTATTTCTGGTGGCCTGGTCTCAATAACGATGTTAAGGGGTACGTAGCTGCTTGTCCAGTGTGCAACCAGAGTAAAAGTCTCCATCAACCTGCCTCTGGTCTGTTACAACCTCTCTCCATCCCAACACGACCCTGGTCACACATTGCCTTAGACTTTGTCACAGGACTCCCTACCTCTCATGGAAAAACAGTCATCCTGTCCATAATCGACCGTTTCTCCAAGGCCTGCCACCTCATTCCCCTCACTAAATTGCCTACCGCAGCTCAGACCGCCAAGCTCCTCTGTCTCCACGTCTTCAAGTTACACGGCATCCCTACCGAGATCCTCTCGGACAGAGGACCCCAGTTCATCTCCAGGGTGTGGAAAGATTTCTGCACAGCTCTCGGCGCCCGAGTCCAACTGACATCCGGTTTCCATCCCCAATCAAACGGTCTATGCGAGAGACTCAACCAGGAGCTTGAAAACGCCCTTCGCTGCCTTTGCACAGCAAATCCGTCCACCTGGAGCACCCATCTCCCTTGGATCGAATATGCACACAACTCTCACATCTCCGCAGCTACTGGTGTTTCGCCTTTTGAGGCCTCCCTTGGGTTTCAACCATCACTCTTTCCCAGCTCCATTCCCAATTCAACCTGACCATCTGTCAGAACGCACATCAGAGCCTGCAGAAGAGTGTGGGAACAGACTCGGGCCGCCCTGCAACGCTCATCAGCCATGAACAAGCACTACGCGGACCTACGACGCCGCCCAGCTCCACAATATACACCTGGCCAGTTAGTATGGTTGTCTGCCCGTAACTTCCCCTTTAAAGGGGTTCCAAGGAAACTGGCTCCCCGCTTTCTGGGCCCCTATCCCATTGAAGCAGTCATTAGTCCTTCAGCCCTCCGTCTGAAACTCCCTGCCCATCTCCGTGTGCACCCGATTTTTCATGTCTCCCAGGTCAAGCCTGTCTCTGCCAGTCCCTTGTGCCCTCCTTCCGAACCCCCTCCTCCCGCCCGGATCATTGACGGGCATCCCGCCTACACTGTCCGGCGCATTTTAGATGTACGCCCCCGGGGTCGCGGCCGCCAATACCTGGTGGACTGGGAGGGTTACGGCCCAGAAGAGCGCCGTTGGGTTCCCGGTTCCTTCATTTTAGATCCTTCCCTTATCACTGACTTTGAAAGGGCTTCTGCCTCTTCCAGCCGTGCTCGGCCACCTGGAGGCGTCCGTTGAAGGGGGGGATACTGTCAGGGTGTGTGTGTGTGTGTGTGTGTGTGTGTGTGTGTTTTTTTACCTCTTCTCTACAGAAGCTGCAGCCTGTTGTCCGGGTCCAGCTGATCGCACTCAGCCTAATCAGGGTGCAGCAGTCTTAAGCGGAGCGCCTACCTGGAGCAGACGCCAGATCGTTCACGCTGTTGGCTGGTTGCTGTCTCATCTCTCCAGGTTTCTCTGCTTATAGCTGAAGACTGAGTCGTTGTCCCTCCCTCGTCCCCTGGTCGCTGCTGCTGCGCAACACTGAGCTGGTTCTGCCTGACCACTCCATCCTCCCCGGAGATCGCTGCGTTCTGGGTAGTGTTTATCCAGTTACCTGGAAGACCGGCACGCACGCCCTGTCCTTCCCAAGCGGAGAGCAAGCCCTACGGATTCCCCAAGTAAGCCTCGTTGCATTTGAGCTTCTCTCCACGTCACGTGACTCTGCTCACCTTTGTCTCCTCTCATCCCCAGTCGCTGCCCTCTTCCAAGTTCGTGTAGGCTCCTCCTGAGTTTTATGAATGGTCTCCCGGCTGTCTTCCTTGGCAACTAAACAATAAATTATTTTTTCATTTCAACCCCCTGAGTTGCTGTCCGTTTGTGTGTCTGCACTAGAGTCCTGGTTCTGGAAACATGACAGCCCCTGCCAATATCTGGTTTTAGCCATCCTCTCACCTGCTTGGGCTGGCTAGATTCCTCCGCTCAGAGTCAGCTAAGGTCATGGGAAAGAGGAAACCTTTTCATTTCCTGGGTGCTGAGAAGTACTGACTAATCAAAAAAACAAACAAGCCCTGATAATTTGGGGGCTATTACACTCAATTTTGGAAATTATATACTGTAAGGTCAGAGTTGTTGTTTTAGACCTTCTAGTTTAGAGAAAAACCACAAACGTTTTCATGTTATCATGCACATTTTTGGATTTGGATTTAAGGAGAATGACTCAGAATGTAAATTCTGTTTTCAAGACCGGTAAATCTGAATATAAGTCAGAGTCATTTGAGAGATATGAAGGGCCTTTAAAGAGAACAAGTGAAACATTAAACATTTTTAGCAGCGTTTGTCAACAGTTGTATCAAGGGCTGTAAAGGCAAATCAATTATAAATCTAGCAGAATATCAATAGCTAATAAAATAAAACAGTGTAGACAAACCAATAAATAAGTAGACAATATCTAATTTAAACAAATAGACCAAACAAATAAACAAACAAATTAATTTTATAAACAAACATACTCAAATTAAACTCTGACTGAAAAAGCCCTCTTTGGCTTTTAGCCTGGACTTACCAAACTGTAGGAGTACCTGATTTCATCAGCTAAAATCTTATAATTCATGGGTGCCTGCCCATGACCAATAATACTGGAGGTTTTTTCCTGTTAAAGGGAAGTTTTCCTCTCCACTGTCGCTACATGCTTGCTTAGTATAACGGATTTCTGAGGAATTGCTGTGGTTGGAGTCTGCATGATCCGGGCACAACCTAACGTCAAGACTCAACACAATCTGCAGGGATTCCTAACATAGAATGCTTTTAACGGATTGGAATGTTTGTATAATTGTATGGAAATGACTTTTTGCATTGAGTGCATTGAGATGATATGTGTTGTAAATTGGCGCGGTCTAAATAAACTGAATTAAATTGAAATTGCACTGAATTATGGGGACCTTTCAGGTAATGAACTAAAGACTAATCCACCCCAATTTCCAAAGGTTAATGTCCCTTCTTCATGTAGTTCTAGGTAAGCTTTCTCCTTAGATAGCAATCTCAACTAAAACAAACCAAAATTTTAACCAAAACATTAATCTGAATATTGAGTTTTCCAAATTTTAGCCTTTTCACCATTTATTTAAGATGAAGAAACCTATATCTCGATCCAAGATTATTTTTCTTTAAGACTCTTTTAATTTGACTCTTTCAGAATGAGAGTTTTTTTCTTTTCCTTACACATAGGGGTAGGGTGCAGAAACAATTTTTGAGGGATAAAAATCGGTACCCTTGGTTTATTAAACCGTGCTCACAGTTCAATATAAAGAATAACTTAAGAACACAACTACATTTGGAGCACAAGCTATAATATAAAACGGAGAACTCCTGTTTATGCTGCGCCAACCGCTCCATGCATCAATGCACAGATAGAGCAGGACTGCACCTGTATTCCAGGGGGAAGGTTGGCATACACTTTGTGATTTATGGCACATTTCTTGGCCATTTTTCTGCCATACGAAACATTTTGCAACCGGTTTGTCTTCAAATATTGCCTTTGTTGTGCATGGACCCTACCAGGCTTCATAGATGGCCATCGAACTGTGATTTATAAATACGACACATATGTTCATAGCCTACTTTCCTGCAGTAACCCTAAACAAAATACATAAAGTACGATCCAAAGACAGGATCTGATCCACTAACTCCCGGCTGAAAGTCATACATGCTCGACAGTCTGCCAAAGAAGCATCTTAGTTGCCACACAGCCAGGTTACAGTGTCAATTAGATAGGATCCCCCAAACTATCACACATGGTTTGAGAATCGGTGCACATGGTTTAATAAGCCGAGGGTAGAGATTCATACCCCTCAAAATTATTTCTGCAACTGAACCTTACCAGCTCCATATTTTCCAAAGACTTGATAGGTTTGGTTCAAAAAGAGGGCAGAAGTCTGCCCATCTGTGTTAAGAGGTTTGGACAGTTAAGGTAGAGAGTATGTGTGAACTGTGGGAAAGGTGAAAAAGACTTTCATTTTGCCCTCATGAATTCACTATTTTGTTGATTTGAAGGTATGCTTAGTGTAATGCTCAAAAATAAAATCAGATAATATCAGATTGGGAATCAAAATTGGATTCGGATTTGAGGTTAAAAGATTGGATCTGGATCGGAGGCCTAAAATGCTGATCGGGACATCCATCGTCATTAGGAACAAGGTCTATTACAGGGGTGCCCAAAGTGGGGCCCGCGGGCCAAATTTGGCCCCCCAAGCCATTAATTTTGGCCCGCCAGGGGATGACCCTGACCTTTATTTAAAATCTGCATTAATCAGACCGTCAACCTAATATGCCCAAATATTATTCTTTCACTTCTTGTACAACTTTTTATAAATAGGCCCAATGAATATAAATGTGAAATATCATAAATTAGGTTTCAAATATGAAACCTAATTTACGGGTCCTATTTATGACAGGCTTATAGAGTAGATTTGTACACATATTTACTTTTGCACACTTTAAAAGACCACAAATAGTTATATTTTATCAATTTAGGAAAAGTCTCATGAGCCTTTGCTGCAGCACCAGGCTGGATCAAATTACCTCCAAGTTCATGGGTCACCACACAGGCTGCTGGTTTAAGCAACTATTACCAGCATTGAGCAACATCATCAGAGGCACACAGACAAAGAGTATTTTAAAAAATGTTGAGAGAAAGATTATCTTTTCAATGACATCAATCCTAAATCAATCAAATGCTGATAGTCAGATGTGTGTTTTAAATGCCTATGTATGATTTATTTTGTCATATTTGTTATATATGTCTAATAAATAAAAGTACTTTATTATACTATTAGTATTTGTATTTTGTGTGAAATATTGGATCTGGGCCGCGGCGCTGTGATAGAATATCATTTTGGCCCCTTGAGTGAAAAAGTTTGAGCGCCCCTGGTCTGTTGCAAAGCTGTGTTCTAAACCGTTGCGGAAGTAACAGTTTGCCATGAAGGATTTACTCATGAAGTGAAAGATTTCAAATGATTATTTACTTGACCACAAGAAGGTCCACAGTAATTCAAAGGCAGAAAAACTCTACCATGGTGTTACAGTTCAGTTAGGGTTTGGACTCTCTGATTATGAATAAGGAACCACAGAACTTGTTTAAACAACAGCCAACAAGTCCTCTCAGAACTCTGGGGTCTTTTAGAATATTACCCCGCACTGTAATTTCACAGGCTGTGATTTCGCTACATGCACCTCATATACAAGACATATACTCTGCCGCAAACTCTCAGAACAAGCCTGCAGCCATGCACAACATCTGCCACAATCTATCAGCAGAGGATTATGGGCCGCTGGAGGAGGATTAATTTGTTGCTAATCTTTACTTCTCAGCTGGAGAGAGCTCGCTGGGCCGCTTCCGCGTCGCCCAACACACACAGACGCACTGCGTTGTGTAGGACTAAACTCTGACATTTACTTCTGTTTTGTTGCTTTGCTTGTGCATGTTGCGTTACCCTATCATGCTGTTTGGAATGAAATGCTGCAGTCTGACGGGGTAAGAATGAACAATGTAAGGCAAACAGAGGAGTAGAGATGCGGTGAGTAGTAAAGTTGGTATAACTTCATTAACCTAAGCTCTGTGAGAAAATATGTGCACTGGCTATTAAATCAATCGACTCTCGAGTAATGATTGGCTCCATGCAGGTTTTTCAAATTAAAGAACCAGATTTAATCACATTAATGATGATTACAGACAAGAGGAAAATGCATAAGCAATTAGTCCCCGCACCTCAGGCTTATATAGGAAGAAACCATCAGGTAGTCATCTAAAGTAGATTTCGACTTAACTCTGCCTCCATATTTGCTTGAGGAGGCAACACCTGTCTATATATCAAAGGGTGACAGTTTTATCATGTCGATCTGCATAATCAGATCGACCACGAAAAGCAAAACAAAAGAAGGGTGTTTTTTAATCCTGACAAAAAAACAAAAACAAATAAAACAACGCAATCATGTGATAAACTTGAAAAAACTGTAGCTGCATTAATACATAGATGACACAGTAAAACAGCTACAAGTTGTATAATGCACAAGTTTAAACAAACGTTTGCAATGTACAAGGTAAACTGTGGTCATGTAAGCATAAAGGTTAACAGTCTAATAAATGAATCAATTATTTATACCGGATATGCCTGCAGGGTCACAGGGGGATGGGGCCTAAACCCTGGACAGGTCACCAGTCCATAGCAGTAATGTACAAGATAAACAACCAGGCATGCACACACTCATACTTAAGAGAGACCAAATAATCTTAGAGTCAAATTTTTGGATTGGGGGAGGAATCCAGAGTACCTGGAGGGAAATGCCGGACGTGCAAAGGAAGATCATCCACGCAGAAAAACCCCAAACAGGGATTTGAAACCAGGACTTTCTTGCTGCAAGCCAACAATGCTACCTATTGCACCAATCTTTACACACTGAAAAAAGAGAATAGGGAAGTTACTTTATGAAGTTTATTAAGTTGTCAAGTAAAATAAATGTAAATAAATTAAGTTGTATTAACTTAAATCAATTACTTGTAACAAAATAAAGAAATTTATTTAAGTTGGACCTGCATTCTCTTTTTTTCAGTGCAGAGAACTTGACTCGCCTATGTGCAGATTTTTTTTTTTTGCAGAGGATATCCGTATTATTCTGAACAAAATACAGCTTGGGAAGATGAAATACCTTGGCAGAAAATTACTTGAAATGCTACTCTCTGAAGTTTGCAGGGCAGCCAATCCAGGGATGCCGTTTATTTTTTGCCACTGCAGTAGTGTTAAGACCGTTTCCAATGTGAATATTAATGCATATTTGGTATATGAACAAGAAATTGCAATCAACAAATACTGATTCCGGTATTTGGGGTGGTCTCTAACACATTGAATATCTGGTCAACTGTACAATTAAATGGGGTAGAATCTAAATGTATCCGTCCAGACCTAAATCTGAAGGAAAATTTGGGGTAGAACTTGAAGCCGATTTATTTTGCGATGAAGAATGCTCAATTTCTGAATGTACAAACGTGGAGGCTACACACCTCAAGACTTGGAGCTAAATTTGCAGTGATAGAGGGCTCACAAAGTGTTACAAAGTACTGCCTTGGTGAGGTAAGGGATGCATTCCAGATGTAACTTATTTTATGAAAAGAAGAAGAATTTTCCTTCAATGCAGTTTGAGGTTTTGCCTGTCATGCATTTGCCAGTCATGCATTAAAAAGAAATTATGGCTTATCATCTCAATGCAAGAGAATATACTAAGTGGTTATGACTGGGTCTTTTGATGCTGAAGGGCAGCAATCTTCAAATGACCCCTCAAAACATAAAGCCTTGCACTGGGAATCCAACAGCACAACATTGCTTCTACTATATATACATTAAGACATACCTTCAACATCTTTAGATCAATATGAAGCCCAGCAGGAAACCCAGCAGGAAACCCCTCTGAACTACAGAGATTTACTTTTAGAGTAAAAAAAAACAACCCACACCTGATTACCAGAAAGAAATCCAATTTGGTGCAGTTAACTGAAGAGGACTGGAAGGTGAAAGTTTTGCAGGCCAAGCGCATGAAGGAGAGGCAAACAGAAGCTCCTGGATAATAATTGAAGAACGGGAAAACCAGAAGCAGCTACAGGGTTGATGATACTTAGCATTAGATTTTTTAGCTCGGAATTTTGGTGAGGTGTGCATTTCCCTCTTAAACATGGCATGCATTAAAGCAAACATGAAAATGTATGCTTCTTTGTATATTTGTGCACCTTCTTCTTACATATGCAAACAAATTCAAATGATGTTGATGGTTAGATTCTCCTTGCTGCACGGCCAACATGTCCTTAAAAAACAGGAGGCAAATTTAACCATTTACAAAAAATGACAAGCTGGTGTCTTAACTGCACCCCTTGATGCCCCTTTTCTTCCAGTTTAAGGGGAGATTTTTCTCACTATAGCTGCTGGCAAAGTTTGGGTCTTAGGTCAACTGGTCCGTCAGGCCCCTTTAATGTCTGATTTCTACTGAGTGAGTAAAAGTGGCCCATACAACACAGTATTACCACTCTATTCAGTTGAATTCAAAAATACTTTCAATAAGCATGACACATTAACACCAGAGTGCTGTTGTTTCATCTCACCTCCTTTCACACATACTGTTTCTCTTCATCGTACAGAGCCTTACTCTTAAATCCTGAGGTAAGGTTTTCATAAAGAAAGAACCAAAAACCAAGCATGAGCTGCTGTGTTGACTCCATTGTTGTCATAGTTTATTGCATAACATTTGCATACTCTTTTAGGATTAGCCTCGCCTGCCCCACTTCCACTGGAAATGTTTGCCTGAATACACTAGACGTACTGACCCTGGCCCTGCCCGTACCCTACCTCTACCAGAGTTAGAAGTTCTAGTGTAAACCAGCAACTGCAAGGATACGGGACAGACACCAAAACTGGTGGCAGCTCTAAGCAGAGCTCTGATTCCTTTTAAGAGAAAGACAAACAAATGTTAATCCTCTGCCAGACTGTACACACTTTGCTCATCACAATTGCAATATCCTCTGATTAAGCACCTTGAATTGCCTTGTGTTGAAAGTGTGCTATATAAATAAAATTGCCTTACCTGTAATGAGAAGAATAAGGGCATACATAAAGGAAAAGAGAAACTACCCCAGTTTTTTGTTTATGCAGTAAACCTAGATAGCACATTCCTAGTATCTGTTTTAATTGTCATATTTTTATCATATATTTGGTTTCTTTTCCACCATGTAAAGCACCTTGAATTGCTTTGTGTTGCTTTGTAGTGTGCTATATAAATAAAATTGTCTTGCTAGTAATACTGACCACTCAAAGCACTTTGCATTACAGCCAAATTCACACATTTTTAAAACGTTGTTTTGGGGGCCAAGGTGGCCTTTATTTAACAGGACAGATTTTTAAAGGGGAAGATATGCAGCAAAGGTCATCTGGGATGGGACTTGAACTGGGGATGGCCAGGTTGAGAACTGAGGCCTCTGCACATGTGGCGCCCGCTCTAACCACTACACCACACGATGCCCAATGAACACATTGTTACACCAAAATGCAGATGAGTAGGCAACTTGGCGCTAGGTGCCTTGCCTAAGGGCACATTGATGTTGTGACAGAAAGAAGATGGAATTGATCCTTCAACCTGTTGATTGGAAGATGACTACTATACCCACAGAGCCACAGTAACCCTTCCTACATGTAGGTTTGACAGGTTTCAATAGAGAAAATGCCTCAGAACACAAAACAAAAAAATATACAAATACACATTGTATTGATAAAAACAGAGGGAAAAGAATGAGCTGCCGAAGCCTCCTGTCTTGATACAATTCAGAACATTATTTGAACTCTTGAACCTTCAAACAAATGCGCAACGGGAATCAAACCCAGCACCACAAACCGGCAGTGAAAGTCAAGAAAACACGAACCATGTAAAGAAGACAGAGATTTCAGAATTCGACTGGGGCTTCTGATCCCCTGAGGCTTGACGCCGAGTTGAGATACTGTCTGAGAACCATCGCTGACCAGCAGGCAGGCAGGAAAGCACACAGGGAGACAAAGTCGTCAGACAACAACAGACAGAAGCAACAATTACTAAAATCTCAACAGTGTACAGCCTGAACTGATCCTTACCTTCCCTGCTGTCTTTCATCTGGACTCCAGGGTCTGATGCATTAAACATCTAAAGCTGGAGAAATACTCTCCAGCTTTAGATGTTTTATGTATGTCAGAAAAACAGGAGCTGCTGAGAAATTAATGAGGTTTTTTTTTTACCTTCAGACGACAGGATATGTGTGAATAATAGAGATGTGAAGTTGAATGACTTCTTTTTCAAATCTATTAGCAGAAGCATCATTTAAAAGCTCAATGCAGTTGTTGGCTATTTAATTTGATACAGCTCTCAAAGTGTAAACCAATAAACATGTATAAAGACTCCTTTGAAGCTGCATGGTCTTTTAATGTGCAAATAAAACAGTGAGACTGTTTTAATTCATACAATTACAAATTTATAGTATAAAGATGTTTCAGTACGTTTATTGGAATTAAAAACACAAGTTAAATTAAAAAAAGAATTAAAGCAAACTTAAAGAAGGTCGTGTAATGGTCTTACCACATTTAATCACTGGCCAATTTATTAGGCCCACCTTAATAGTACAGGGCCAGATCCATTTTAAACCCAGCACTGGCTTAAGTGTTCTTTATTTAACTTTGTGGCAGACATATTTCTTTGAAATTTGGGTACATAGTGGCTTCCAAAAGTTGCCATGTTGTGTTGAGACCTGGTGACTCTGTACAGTGAGCTAACTTTTATGTAAAAGCTGCTTGAGATGAGCTTGGTGACACAGGGGCCACAAGGCGTCCAGGAGGAACCCTGACCAGATGCCTGAGCCACCTCAACTGACTCCTCTCAATATGGAGGAGCAGCAGCTCTACTCTGAGTCCCCCCCGATGACTGAGCTTCTTGCGCTCTAAGGAAGAGTCCAGACACACTAAACAGGAAACTCATATCAGCGGTTTGTTAAAAATACATAGTAGTATTTAAATCCTTCAACTTTTAGATGCATCCCTTCTTCAACACATCTGAATACCTTTAAGAATGCTGTAAGGCAGCAGGATTTTAAGATGGACGTACCATTTCTAAACCTTGAAAGACCACACACGACAATAACAAATCTTGGACATAACAATTTTTCACCTACAGTGGGTGTTGTTTTCAACCAAATGGCAAAGATGACACACCACACATGAAATGATTTTACAAATGAACAATTCAAGATCTGACAGGGAATCTCACAAAACCTCACAAGATCATACATGACCGGTAATGTCGAAGGAGTAAATTAACATGGTGGCAGACAAAAAGGTATTGTGAATAGTTTGGGGACTAGTTTTATCAGAGAAAAAAAACGACCCAAAAAGAAAAGGCGTTGGATAAAGCAGTGGATACGTCAGGAGCAGGGGCTCTACTTGCTAAACAAATACATGGAAACATCCCTACACTCTTTCCTCAGATTGATCACAGCATTCGTAGACTGTGGGTAAGTAAGCCAACACTTGGAAATAAGACATATTGAGGGCGTCACCTCGCTTTCTGATTGGCTACGTTTGTCCTCATAACACACCACACACACTGAAATTTTGGTCCAAAAAAATCCAACATGTTGAATATCCCTGACTTGTGATTGGAGATTCCGACATTCTTCTCAACACGGCTAAAACATCTGTTAGGGTTATCTTAGGAGTAATGCCGATAATTGGATTGTCCTTGTGATTGTTGGAAGGGGAGAAATTAGCTCAAAAGTCCCATCCTGCGAACCAGTCAATATGGGGTGTAAAGTGTGCCAAGAAAATATCCCCACCACCATCCATGCTTTCATGTTGTTAAGATAAATTATGATACCACAATATGAATGTTTTGTTGCAATTAAATTAAATTTTATATTTTATTTATCCCAGAGTTAAATTAAAACTTGCGTAATTTATACAGTGGGGCAAAAAAGTATTTAGTCAGCCACCGATTGTGCAAGTTCTCCCACTTAAAATAATGATAGAGGTCAGTAATTTTCATCATAGGTACACTTCAACTGTGAGAGACAGAATTTGGAAAAAAATCCAGGAATTCACATTGTTGGATTTTTAAGGAATTTATTTGTAAATTATGGTGGAAAATAAGTATTTGGTCACTTCAAACAAGGAAGATCTCTGGCTCTCACAGACCTGTAACTTCTTCTTTAACTTCTTCTGTCCTCCACTCGTTACCTGTATTAATGGCACCTGTTTGAACTTGTTATCTGTGTAAAAGACACCTGTCCACAGCCTCAAACAGTCAGACTCCAAACTCCACTATGGCCAAGACCAAAGAGCTTTCGAAGGACACCAGGAAAAAAAATTGTAGACCTGCACCTGACTGGGAAGAGTGAATCTATAATAGGCAAGCAGCTTGGTGTGAAAAAAATCAACTGTGGGAGCAATTATCAGAAAATGGAAGACATACAAGACCACTGATAATCTCCCTCGATCTGGGGCTCCACGCAAGATCTCATACCGTGGGGTCAAAATGATCATGAGAACGGTGAGCAAAAATCCCAGAACCACACGGGGGGACCTGGTGAATGACCTGCAGAGAGCTGGGACCAAAGTAACAAAGGTTACCATTAGTAACACACTACAACGACAGGGAATCAAATCCTGCAGTGCCAGACGTGTCCCCCTGCTTAAGCCAGTGCATGTCCAGGCCCGTCTGAAGTTTGCCAGAGAGCACATGGATGATACAGCAGAGGATTGGGAGAATGTCATGTGGTCAGATGAAACCAAAGTAGAACGTTTTGTTATAAACTCAGCTCGTCGTGTTTGGAGGAAGAAGAATACCGAGTTGCATCCCAAGAACACCATACCTACTGTGAAGCATGGGGGTGGAAACATCATGCTTTGGGGCTGTTTTTCTGCTAAGGGGACAGGAGGACTGATCCGTGTTAAGGAAAGAATGAATGGGACCATGTATCGTGAGATTTTGAGCCAAAACCTCATTCCATCAGTGAGAGCTTTGAAGATGAAACGTGGCTGGGTCTTCCAACATGACAATGATCCCAAACACACCGCCCGGGCAACGAAGGAGTGGCTCCGTAAGAAGCATTTGAAAGTCCTGGAGTGGCCTAGCCAGTCTCCAGACCTCAACCCCATAGAAAATCTGTGGAGAGAGTTGAAAGTCTGTGTTGCTCGGCGACAGTCCCAAAACATCACTGCTCTCGAGAAGATCTGCATGGAGGAATGGGCCAAAATACCAGCTACTGTGTGTGCAAACCTGGTAAAGACCTATAGTAATCGTTTGACCTCTGTTATTGCCAACAAAGGTTATATTACAAAGTATTGAGTTGAATTTTTGTTATTGACCAAATACTTATTTCCCACCATAATTCACAAATAAAGTCTTTAAAAATCCTACAATGGGAATTCCTGGATTTTTTTTTCACATTCCACAAATTTTTTTTGATGACACCATAGGTTGTTGGAAAGCAATGCTAATCCACCTTTTTGACTTTTTGCGTTCCTTTTTAAATCTCTGGTCAAAAGCCACTTAAACTTCCTCCTCCTCGCCTTGGTCCTGCTCTGCATCCATGATGCCTTTAATTCCTCTGGGATTTGGGGCCATAGTTCAGTTATTATTGGAGCTTTTCAGATGCTAATCAGCTGCTCCTGTTTATCAAAATAACACATTGTTGCCATGGTTATGCAAACAACTAACAACTGTCTGAATGTGAATAAACAAGAGCAACAATCTTTCTCGCTGCACATTATCTAAAACCAGAGGGAATAACTTTCCAAACATGCAATAAATCAAGCAGAAGCATGATGAACAAAAGTCTAGAAAAATTCGTAGGCTACAGCACAGGCCAGATAATATTTTTTACATTATATAAATATGTTTTCTAAGTATTAGTACAACTATTTTAATGGTCCATTTTTAAAAATAAAAGTTTAAGTGTAAGCATGTCTGTTGTTTTTCCATACAGGACAGCGACAAAATTGATTACTACTTAACAGTTCACCTTTACAAATACCACACACAGCATTGTCACATTGTAGTTCCTTACATTATACCAACATTTATTAGAAAGGACCGTATTCAAAAAGTACTTCAAAAAGGGTTGCTACACTAACCCAGAATGCAGTATCTTTGTTAATTTTGACCTTGTTAAAATTTTATTAAGTCCAAACTTTACTACAATTCAAAGAGTATGACCCACATAAAACAAAACAGTTCATTGTTGAACAGTTTTCATATTTAACACACACAGATGCACACACATCCTTCTATTTGAATTACAGGATAATGAGATAGTCGTTATCATGAATAAAAAATTTTCATACTGGGTCTGCAATTATTTATTTAAAGCAGAAGTGACATTGTTCGAGCAGTTAGGCTGTTAAATGCACCAATTATCTGTTTTTACAGAAACTTGGAGTTAGAAATGTGTCATTCATTTAAAACAAACAAATAAATAAATTATTTTCTTTTAAATCGTCCTCTACTGATGGACGCTGTGTAGTATAAACCACGAGGGTCTGGGAGTTGTTGAAAACAGGTTATTGTTTGTCCTGAGTGGAGGCAAAGAAGGACGACATAAAGACGGATGACTCACACTTAAGCAGAGGGAGAGGGAACGTGAAATGATTTTTGAGGAGATGAGCAATAGCTTCAAGCTGAACATAAGGAGAAACTGCCAGTGGGTCCACATCAGCTAAAAGCTCAGCAGAGAAAACAGAAGAGCAATGAGACCCAGGTGGAGTGCTACCCCAGCCGCTGCAGACGAGGGAGGGAAGCTTTTGGTGCCAAGTGCCCAATTCTAACACTTTCTCCATCAAATTAGCTACAAATTATTATTTCTGTCCACACACAGCTGTACTAATGGGGCATCAGTTTTATTTATTAAACAAATGCCTGAAGAAATACATTTAAATTTGATTGGAATGTGGTATTAGATACTTAAAATCCAAACTGGAACGCAACTTTTTTTTTTTTACCCAGGACTCTACATTAGGCAGCAAATGAGCATTGAGAATGTCTATGGTACTGCTTTTAATGGCTAAACCAATGCAACATTGCATTTCCAGTTCTGCAGGACCCAGCAGACTATAATAATCTGCAGTTACAGACATTATTAAATGGTGTGAACGCGCCCTATATCTAATATTTTTTTATTTTTTTTATGTCCTGGTTTGTTTGTCTTTTGGATGTATCAGGTGTTTTTTATTTTATTTGCACTGATCTGGAAAGGTCATTGGATTTTTCAGACCATGCTGGAGAGTGTCTCTGGTGGATGTGCTACCTCTACAAACTGATCTCAATAAGTGGAAGTCAGTAGAAAGGTGGATATCTAACAGTCCTAAGATACTAGAATGTTCAGCCAATCAACTACACAGAAATGCTTATGAACTGAGTGGTGCTATAGACATTCCAGCAGACCTTCTGATGTCTGTCGGAGTCCAAACAACAAGTAAATGCTTTGATATCCCACCTCAGCTTTTCAGATTCAGGCATATCACTTTGTATATGTGCCTGCTGTGCATAACACAAAATCCTGCTGACGTATGATGATTTTCTGTCAGCCAACAGTGACTGGTTTGCCAATGCAGAGGCAGAGGGAACACCTGCAGTAGCACAGTTTCAGCACAGTAGATATTTTATTGCCATTCACAGGCATTACTACTGTCCACACAAACATGCATGCGGCGCATATTTTTTGAGGATAGAAATCCAAGAAGAACGAACTAAGTCAAATGATGACCAAGTGTTCTGTTCTTTCCCTGCCTGCTGACTCTATCTCTGCAGTACCCAGGTGTTCTGTTCCAAAATCACTGATATGGATAGTTTGGTAGTTTTTTTTAACCCTGTAGCTTTGGTGCACATTCCCTTTGAATAATTCAGACACCAATTTAACAATTGTGGCAACAACTGCTGTAAAAGGTAATTCATTAATGTGATTAATAGAATTAATGATATGAAACATTTTTGTCTCCTCTCCATTAGCAAGTTTTTATTGAATATACAGAAAGAACCATGATATATTCTGTCTAAAACAGCGTGAAATCATGATTGCAAACATTCATTAATGTATAAACGTTGCTAAAAGGTTGGTTTGGAGTTGATTAAATGCTTTAACCACTTCTGAGTTCAATTGTCGTTTAGACTAAGTTTGGACTGGGCTTATTGTGAAAAACCATCCAGTTTTGAGCACTATTGTTTGTTAAATCAGGTCTAGAGCCGTTTGTACTGGTGCGCCATCATAATTGCCTTCTATTAATGTCTACAGAGCACTTGACCCCAAGTTGCAGCGTATTTTATCTGTTTTATCTGTTTTTCTAATCTAGTTTAAGTTTGGGATGTAACAACAAAGTTTGAGCAAGTGACTGTTATGGATCAGGAAGTAGCTGAGATTAGTTAGGATGCGGTGAAGAAAGCTTTGAAGAGGATGAAGAAGGGGAAGGCAGTTGGTCCTGATGACATATCTGTGGAGGAATGAAAGTGTCAAGGAGAGGCCGCAGTAGAGTTTTTGACTAGGAGCTTCAACAAGATGTTGAAGACGGATTCGATAAATGAAGGAAAGGTGTTCTAGTGAAGATTTTTAAGAACAAGAGAGTACAGAATTGTGGCAACTACAGAGGAATGAAGTTAATGAGTCTTAAAATGAAGACATGGGAAATGATAGTGTAAGCTATTTTCTATGTTGTTTGGTATGAAAGAACGCCGTCTGTGTCTGTTTGTGTATAAATAATTCTTCCACTCACTACTTTTGCGTACTTCAGTTCCGGTCGGCAGTAGGAGAAACAGCGCGATTTGGTTGACGCTGTGGGGATGGCGCCAAAAGTTCAGCTAAAAACTTCTGCATTGCTGGCTTTTGATGATTTGACGCTTGGAAAGCAGATAAAATTTCCACGGCCAAAGCACACAAAGCACCATGGAGACCCTCTGACGACCTCAACCAAGACTTAACATATCCTTTTGCTGTTCTCAGAGTTGACGTTTTGGGTGTGAACGCACCACTAGGCTCCCCATTAGAGAGAGACACAAGTGAAACAGGGAAGTTACGGGATGCGGCAGAAAAGAAGGTAGAAGACTTTAGCTATAATGGAAGACCACAAAGCAGATGGCTGCTTTAGCATTGTTAACCAAGTGTCCTAAGGGTCGTAAGTCCTTTGTATCTTTTCTAAAAAAACAAACGATATAAATTCTGATCTAGTTCCTACATGCTTACTAAATTCAAAATAAGAGTTTTTAAAAAATGCAAGTGGATTTTAAGCTTTAAGCAAGCATCCTTATATCCAGTGGCTAATAAAATTAACTTCCACTTATTTTATTAGACAAGGTCACATGGGGGCTAAGGATATTATTTTTCTTTTGACCAACACCTCCACTCTTGTCTGCTTATATAGTGTGGTAATTCTGCATAAGGTTTAAACTTTTATCATTCAGAAGGTAAAAGACTGTTTATAAAGTTTGCATGGTTATGGGTCTGACACTATTGTTTATGCAGATAAGCTTTTAAGTCATAAAACTCTGGGGTGAGTTTTTATTGCAAGCTGTAAAAAACAGGATGTCTGTAGAGTTGGGGTGTTGCCATAAAACCATAAATTCAGAATGAGCTTTTAAGAAAAAACGTCTCACCCATATGACTGTATAATTTTCTGACAGCCAATAAGAGCTAAGACACTGTATGAAAATGTTCTGATTGGAGAGATTAGAAACGCCTAGAGGCCGGGTTGTCTATAAAGCTGTGAAATGAAGATCAGTTAATGGTTCAGATTTCTTTAAGTCTGGACCACAGAGGAACTGACGGGGGCAAAATTCCTCTGTAAAACTGCAATTTGTTAATCTGTTCAAAATAAATGTTAAACTGGAAATTGGCTCCATTTTGTCTCTGCTTGAACATACATTGAATTACTTATGATAATTATTTAATTCAACAACAAAATTGGTGACCTCGACGTGTGCAGGGTTTTGGACCGAAATCCAGTTATTTTTTTTAAGTTAATAAACGGACATGTATTTGCTCTATTGACAGTCTGCGCAGAGTTGCGTAGTTTTTTAATTCTATTGATTGGTTAATCTAACATTGGGTAATGTTGTCATGCAAGTTAAATATGTTTTTTGTTTTTGTTTTGAGCAGATTGACTGTTGCAAGCCCGTGGTTGAAGCGGCTCCATTGTATGTGTCTCTCTTCTGAGCAGGACTGCGACCTGCTTTGCACTCCGCAGAGAAACACCGGTGCCTGCTGGGAGATGGAGTTTGTTACTCTGCAGGACAATGGAGCAGATGGACCGGATGGTGCGGTCCCTTCAACGACTCAAAATCGGAATCAAAGTGCGGATCGGGGCTGGAGAAGTGGCGATCTCAATTACGGAAGGACGCTTTCGTAAGATTGTTCGAGGCTGGCAAACGGAAAATAGATTAAGGAGCGCCTGGGTTGCCCTCTGTTAATCTGAACGGATTACTTTGAACTGCCTGCGTTTCTTTCAAACGTGCGCGTCAGCACCGCAAATTGAAATGAGAAATGGTCCGGCATTTTTGGTGAGGTCCGATGAGGTTAGTGTTTTAAATTCTGCTTGTACAAGGGTGTATTGCTGTGTGTGTGTGAGATGTTTTTTACGCAGGCGCTTTGCGAGACGTGCTGGTGATGTTGCGTTTTGTGTTAAAATGTTATAGTATAAATAATGAACTCGAGTATAATAAATAAATTAAAATAGATAAATGAATATCTAACTAAATATGATGGATAACTGTAATTAAAAATCTATAAGAATTAGTTGTGAACATTTACGACAGGCCATCAGAGCGGCCGCCCTAAGCTAGGAGCTAATACTGTCTGAGTTGTTTGCTTGATAGCGCGGCTAACATACGACAGCTGTGCCTATATGTTTTGATAAATAAATTAGTGGTTATAGGCGGTTTTCTGCCATCTGTTCGAGTCTTTTGAGGGGTTTTCTGGAAGCCGGCGCCAGGAAATTTCTCAAAGCGGACTACGAAACTTGTAACAGACTGGTCTGAAACCTCCGCGATAAAATAATTAATTAGGTCTAAAAGCCACCGCTTATAATGTTGTGTTTTTTTGTTAATGGTTTTGGGCTGTAACGGACGTAGTTGAATCGGTGTTTGCTGTGCGGGACGGCTGAAATTGGAAAAATATGTTTCAGTCCGCGTGGACGAACAGGAGAATGTTTTGTTCGTGCCGAATTAAAGTTTGGTACAGTGGTATAAATTGTGCGGATTAAGTCCTGGTATTGCGGTAAGTCATCTTCGCGATTTTCTGGACTGTTTTCGCCGTACGTTTTGTGCTGTTTTAGCTTTCGTTTCACAGAGAACGCTAACGGTAGCACGTTGTTATAGGCTGTTGTGCTAAGTTAGCGGTGGTGGCTAACTGCATGTTCTATGTGTTGCGAGCTAAAAGTTGATTTTGGATAGAAAGTGATTACAGACTCCTGCAGACGATTGTCTTGTTAAGACTTAAACGAATTTGGATTTTGTTAAATTTTTCTGGTTAATTAGGATGTAACACCGCCAAATTTATTTGGGATAATTATGCATGTTACAATTAAACGTAAATGACTAAGAACAGTTACTCATGAGTCGATTCTGACTTGGTGTAGTTTTAATTTTTGATTTCATCTTTAAAATTAAAAAGAGGGAGTTTATAGTCAAAATAAAAGATGCATTTTTGAATCTTTAAATAGGTGGATTTTTTTGCTTTTTTGATTGATCTAAGCAGGAGTTGTTAAGTTGGCCTAAATAAAGATAAAGCTATAAGTAGTAATTATAAGCATTTAACGAAAAGCAAACGGTATTAATTGGAAAGCAACAAACTGGTTTAAATTATTTTGATAAGCACCGTGTTGAATGGTCCAGAAAATGAGTCTGTGATTTAAATAAGTATCATTTATGCTAAAATTATGTTTGGCTTATTTCTGATGGCTCTATAGACTTTAGGAATATAGCTTGGTCTCTGAATGAATGACCTAAAGGAGACTGGTGTTAAATTATTTACACAATTGAACATTCTTAAGGATTTTATGGACAAAAATGCTTATTGGAGTTATCAAAATTCAACTGGGGCTCAAGAAGTAACCCAGTACACTTCAATTCCGTTATAAATTGAATGTTTTTATCATGCAAAACAACACTTATCATAGTGATAGTTTATAAACTAGTGGGATTTGAATGTTTGGTTTAAAAAAAAAAAAAAAAAAGAAAACATTAAAACACAGAGTCATCTTTTGGTAATCAGTTTGTTTTTTAACAGACTGGGGATAAATTTGGAATTGGTCTAAGGATTGAAAGTAACAATTAAAGTCTTTGGTAGATTTATGTAAGAACAAATAATGAATATCAGAGGTGATCGAAATGATGGTTTAATTTGGAAGTAAGAAGTAAATTCTAAATTCATTTATTCTGATCATGTAGAGGCAAAATGTGATTGGACCAGCTACATTGAAATAATTTTTACCATATATTTGAATGCACATTTTGTTTTGACAAATAAGAATCGGTTTTGGTTTTGAAATTTAAGATTAAGCTAGTTTATTTGATGCTGAGAGTAAATTTACAGGTCCTAAAACATTTTGGAACAGATCTGATCCTAGAATAATGACATAATATATCATTTGATTAGTGGGGACTCTGTAACTGACAATTTATTTAGATTTTTGATTTTATTTTCTTTATTTTTTTCTTATTTTTATTTTTATTTTTTGTTTTTTCCTCTTTCTCTCTCAAAATTTATATATTTGGTTCGATTTGGATTATGACCCAGATTTTTGAACTGCGGTCTGTTTATTAATTAGAACTTTGGAAAATGTTAATTTGGGAAGCTGGATTAAAGAAAACGTGATTCAGTGGTAATGTATTTGACATCTCTAGAAGCCTCAATTTAATTTGGTGTTTATCATTGGAGAAAATAAAATAAAAAAGAAGCCTGAGGAAAAGAGGGATACTGAAAAGAAAGATGCTGGTTTTTATTTTTTATTTTTTATTTTATTGCGACTAGTTTTTGTTTAGAGAAATCTCATCTCTTGAACCTCTTTTATTGAATTGAATTGTTTTGTTTTGTTTGACTGCTGAGGGGAATTAGACTATTGTGTATCCTACGAAAATTTAAGAGGAGTTTTAGTTGCAAAAATCACTTTGACTATGTTCAGTTCCCTTCACAGAATCGGACAGATGTTTTTGAAGTATGAAAAGTTTTCATTGTTTACAATCAAGAATATTTGGGCAAGTGAGCACATTTGGGTTTGTTTAAAGAGGAATCATATAAGCAAAAGTACTTTGAATGGATATTGGATTGTGTTAAAAAAATATATATAATTTAGGTTTGGCAAATATTTATAGGGAAGTTGTTTTGTCGGTGATTTAAATCTTGGATTTTTCTTTAGAAATATAGATAGACTTTGAAGTATAGCAAACTGAAGACTGTTTTTGTAAACTATGTTGTGTTATCAGTGAGTACTGTTCTCTGGTTTTGTTTTAAACATTTGATGTTTTTAACCTTTTTCAACATCAACAGTTATCTCAATGTAAGTAGCATACTTATATTAGCAGAAATTATTAATTGATTAAAGGGACAGAGTCGGGGAAAAGTGGTGTTAAGTCTGATTACAAAGGGGTTTAGTTCAATATGAGCTATTCGTCTCAACCTCAGTGAAGCGAAACCAGGAGAACCACTTTTCCATAGAGACTTTTAAAAAAAAAAGGGATAGAACCTTTGCAGATGGTTATTGCCTTTATTTTTGTTATTGCAATGTTTTAGTGGTGTATTAGCAATATCTAACAGAAAAATCCAGCCTTTTTGTTCGTTTCTTTTTTGATTTAATTTTGTTTTTCTAAGAACTAAGTGTGTTGATGAGATATTGCGATGCTCCATCTTTATAAATGTTTAATTTACACAGGAGATGAAAGAGACATTTATCAAATTGAAAAAATTGAGAAAGGCATTGCATTGATGAAATATAGAATATAAATTGGATGAAAAATGAAGGAATCATTAATTAAAATACGCAGGGGAAGTATTAGAACAACAGTTTAATTAGACGTATAAGGATTGATTATTATTTCTGGTGGAGAGAGCAAACCTGTTGATTGGTATATTTTTACCAGAATTAATATTGAAGAAATTATTACTAGTATAACTGATTGAAGTAAAATTAAAATAGAGCCCACATAGGCAGTCTGAGTGTGGAAGATATTTAAATTCAGCATTCGAGGAAGGAGACTAATGAATATGAAAATAAAATGTTTGAATGTAACTTGATTTGAATAAGCTGAGAGGATCGACTGTCTGTTTTTTTTTCTTCTTACTCTAATTATATATTTTTTCTCTTTTTCTCATCCTGCAACAGAAAAAACCCCTCAGATAAACATTCTTGAGATGGAATTTATGATCCTGGGGAGATGAGATGGGTGGGGGTGCGTGGGCTGATGACAATAGTGCCAGGCGCCCGCCGTAACGGCCACAGAGAGAAACATCTTTACGACCAGCGCAGAATTACGACTCTCTTGTGCTCTGCTCCCACACAGGGGGGCACAGGTGACTGTATATTTTCAGGGGTGTGCTGGAGGCCACCCTCAAAAGAGCACGTTTCCTCATGCTGAGCTGAACTTTCAAGGACAATATGTGTGAATTCACTTGGCTGGCGTGAGAAGTGATGATCAAAGACTGTTGATTCAATGTCACTGTTGCTGAATTAACCACAAGAGTTTCTGTTTGTCTGATCGAAGGTGGCCGCAGTTCTACGTATTTTGATAACCCCATGTCTTCCCCAGGATTATCTCCGGGTAAAATACCACCATTTACCGGGAACAAAATTTGGCAGGAAAAATTGGGCCGATAGCAGGGGGTTGCTGGCTGGTGAGAGAGAAAAAAAACATTTTTTTTTCTTTTACGTTTTCATCCACAGGGATGTACTGAATTTAAGAAAGGATATATTGTAATGGAACAGACATAAGTGTCTTAAACTGGATAAATAAAATAAGTAAATTTAAGAATCAATTTGGGTGAACAAGCAAATGGATAGTAATCAGTTGAACTGTACACAAAAAGTAAATTCTTGAGCCTGCTCTTGTTTTTAAATTCATTAATGAGGGAGGTGTTTTTTGGTTTAGTTTTTAGGAAAAACAACGGTGTGTCGAAATAATGTGGATTTGCTCTTTCCCCAGGGATTATTTTTAATTAGATGGGTGAAATAATTTCTTGGCACAATGCAGTTGAATTAGATTGAAAAGGAGTGATCACAAGACCGGATCAAAAAAAAAAAAACTGTCTTTTTTAGATGTTTACAAGCTTATGCCCCAAGGTACAGCTCCAGGTCGAAGGCGTGAGGAGTCCAGTGGTTCAGCAAAGTTCCAGATGACAGCTGGGAACACACACAAAGTGCAGCTCCACGCCAACGACGAACCTGGTCGGATTTTGCCTAAGGAGGGTCGTGAAGGGTTTGACCAAGCTGAATCGGAAGCTGGGGCCACAGGCGGCGGGGCCTAGCTCACCCAGAAGGTTGTTTGGGTGGTGATATTACTCATCCAGTGTGATCTATGTGCCAATGCATGAGATGGGCAATTTGAAATTGCCATCTCAAAAGAGGGATCTACAGAAGAAGATCACAACTCACCAATCAGCTGCACAGCAGGTTTTGACCAGCCCACAACGGTGGGCTAAGCTATAGGAAGCGGGGCCTGTCTGTGCATTTGTGTATATTGGGGGAAATGCTCAATTAATGAAGTAATTGGCATTTCAGAGAGTGGTTATTTGCAAATTTGGGAGTAAAAACTGGAACACTAAAAAATAGGAGCCCTCCACACTGATCAGCTCTGTATATCGCTCTCCAGCTGCCAGGAGCCATTGAGGGGGATAAAATGAGAGTGAAGAAAGAGGATCAGAATACAAATATAAAGACTGAACATTTATTAATAATTTTTTGCATTTTACAGGTTGTTTAACTATTTGATTAACTATTTTATTCACAAGTGAAGAGTCGTAACACTGCCTAAAAGGGTTCTTAATACCTTCTATTTCACAGGTTTCTTAACACTTTAAGTTTGATTTCTTTCAGAATATAATATAGTAATAATGTCTATGTTCATGGATTTTCTGAGCTTCTTCCACAATATTAACATGTATCAAGTCAGATTTAATTATCTCTTCACATGTAAGACATTCTTATACATTGTGGGTTTTTGAATTTAGTTTGTGGGAATTGTTAAAATAAATTTTTTGCTTAATGCCAAAAGAGGGTGAATCTATGATTAACAGATTTACATTTTTTAATGGGAGTTAAGGTTAAAAAAGGTACTTTAATAGTTTGTGTTTTGAATTTTAGTCTGAAACACTTCATGTTTTTAAACTGATGAAATTTCTTGGATTTGATTTCTTGCATTTTCAAAATGCTTTACAGGTTTTGATCTTAAGTTCTAAACACTTACGTACAGAGGAGATATCAATCTATTTTAATAAAAAGATTGAAAGAGGGAATTGTGGTGTAATTCTGCATAAGGTTTAAACTTTTATTATTCAGAAGGTAAAAGACTGTTTATATAGTTTGCATGGTTGTAAAAATGGGTCTGACACTATTGTTTATGCAGGTAAGCTTTTAAGTCATAAAACTCTGGGGTGAGTTTTATTGCAAGCTGTAAAAAACACGATGTCTGTAGAGTTGGGGTGTTGCCATAAAACCATAAATTCAGAATGAGCTTTTAAGAAAAAACGTCTCACCCATATGACTGTATAATTTTCTTACAGCCAATAAGAGCTAAGACACTGTATGAAAATGTTCTGATTGGAGAGATTAGAAACGCCTAGAGGCCCGGTTGTCTATAAAGCTGTGAAATAAAGATCAGTTAATTGTTCAGATTTCTTTAAGTCTGGACCACAGAGAAACTAGGGCAACTTTCTCTGTAAACTGCAATTTGTTAATCTGTTCAAAATAAATGTTAAACTGGAAATTGGCTCCATTTTGTCTCTGCTTGAACATACATTGAATTACTTATGATAATTATTTAATTCAACAACAATAGTCAGTTGTCAAATAACATAGCAGAAATCTAATTAGAAAAAAAAAGTTTAATCAATAAACATGTTTTCAAAATGATTTTATTTACAATAATTCAATTGAAAAAATTACATTATAGACGAGGCAAAATAAATCAAGGAATATTACTGAGCAAATGTATTATCAATGATAAATTCTTGGACATGGATCCATATTGAAATGTAATTAATGAAATCATAATCATTTATCCCCATTTTTTTCTTATCAACTGATAAATTTTTGTCTCCCTATAGTTGATAAGTATTTCATAACCCCTGGTTTATTGATGTGATAAGAAAAAGTCAGGCTGTAATAAATAAAACTTGTCATGATTTGAATAAAAGCTCTACACAGGTGACTAACAAACTAATTGGTCTGTGGCCTTTGTCTCTTTTTTCTTGTGAGACTGATCTGTGACATCTGACCTTCTATTCTAGCTCATTGTGGCTCATTAGACACACTGATTTACACCTAATTAAAAAATCATCTATGTAAATGAGTCAATGAGTTCTGACTTCAGCACAACAGCCTCATTAGGCGGGTTTGTCTGTCAGCAGCTCTTTTTAACAATGACTCAGGGAGACCACTGTTGGATCTAAATTACCCTTAATAGGCTTCGAGCAGATGACCTTGACTTTGCAATTATGAATGAAGTTCCTGGATGAAAAGAATCCTTCATTGGAAATCCATACCACATACCCACCTGTGTTTTTACTATTACTGCACATTTGTTAGTGAAAAATAGAATAGGTAGTGTTTTCATTATTTTCCTTAATAAAGCAGAAATTAGTTTACGCACAAACAGCTCAGAAAAGAAAAGAAAAGCCGATAAGATAAGATAAATTACATTTTAATTTCCCCAAGCGGCAATATGTTTTGGAGCCAGCAAAGAAAAATTGCGGATAAAAAAAATATATGGACAATAAAATAATTACAACTAATAACCACAACATTCATGACACCTACAGTACAATCATAGACTTTCATTTGGGAGTATCATCTCAAATTATTCATGAGGCTGACACTAACAGGGACAAATGAATGTCTGTACCTTTTTGTGTTGTATTTTATTGTTGTGTGCCTGCAAGCAGAACAAAGAAAACTTTAATGATGGTAAAAAAAGTCATTTGGGTCAGCAAAGATAACTCTAGCCTTCCTTTGTGACCCTGGTTCTGTAGAGCTGGGGAAGCTCTACCAGACTTATTCCTATAGTTTTGCTGTAGAACCTAATTATGTTGTTTAGTCTGTGCTTATTCTTCAGGGTGAGCGACCTAAAACAACAAATAAAAAGTTAAAGCTGGTTCTTTAAAACATTTTCATAAAAAGCGTGTCAAGTTTAAAATGTATCAATTTCCATTAAAAATACATATGCTTGGTCAGCCTTGGCACAGACTGCATCTACATTAGCCTCACAGGTCAAATGGTTAGAAATAAGAGATGAAGTCCTTTACCACAGAGCCATGATCGAATTCCTGGTCATCAAGGAGAGCCACAATTACAGTCTTGTCAGCAAAAGTTATGCCTGCCCTTATTTTGACTCTGGCACTCATGTAAAAAATGAATAAAAGTGGTGAAAGGACAAAGCCTTAAGGGGAGCCAGCGCAAGATAAAAGTATGTCGGATAAAACACTATTAACCCTCATCCTATGTCGTCTGTTTGTTAAAAAAAAAATCTACCAGCCAACAAACTAAACCCGGATTATTTGGTGACTCTTCAAAATGTAAAGGCCACAATGTTGTATACTGTCGTAGATTGTTGTATACCGTTAAAAGCTGCGGAAAAGTAAATTAAAACGAAGAGATTAAAGTATTGACTCGTGCCATGTTAAAATAACTCCAGGGTTGTCAAACTAATCGATACGTAGATATTAATCGATACCAAAACTGGTCTCTAAATTAGATATTCTGTTCCTCTGGTATCGATATTTTGGAAGATGGGAAGGACGATGTGCTTTCTAAATGCATAGATTTGACTGACAATGTTATTTAAATATGTTATTACTGTTTCCATTTTTAGTTGATACATTCTCTAGCTGCCCAGCAACGGACTAGCGGCCTGTCCAGGGTGTACCCCGCCTCTATCCCGTTGACAGCTGGAGATTGGCACCAGCCCCTCCACGACCCCTTAAGGATTAAGCGGTTCAGAAAATGGATGGATGGATATTTTCTAGGGGTGGGACTTGATTAAAAAATTTAATTAGATTAAAATAAGATAAATAAAAAAATCAGATAATAAAATTAATTAGAGGCTTTGAATTTAATCAATTTTGATTAATCGCATTTTAAAAGTACAGCCATTTTTGCCCATGAAAACATAATTATTTAAATATGAAAGGATTTTGGAAGATGACGATCAAACATCACAAGCATGAATACTGTTATCTTAAGGTATTTTAATGTTTAAGAAATGCAGTTAAATAAATGTGAATTCAGAAGAGTAGTAAAAGAAAATACATCCTTGACTAAAACTAAACAGACCTAAAACTGACGTGTCATTTTAAATATATTTTCAGAATGTGTCTTTAAAAAAGCAATAGCAAATAAGATTTTTTTTTAGGGTGAGCATATTTCTATATTAATAAATACTTGGTCAGTGGACACTTTGCAGAGTCCTGAAACACTTTCAGGACTGGGCCGAGACTTTTGATTTAATCATTTTAAAGCATGCATTTTTTGTGGTTAGAAAGAATAGTTAAATAAGAAAAAACCAAAAGGATTTCATGCGTACAAAAAATTAATTTAAAATAATCATTGAAATAATTACTTTCCTAAATTAGAAATGTTATAAGTACCAGTGATAGTTTACTTTTTAATTTTACAACAATAATCAAAACACTGAAATAATATCCTGATAAGTATTTTCTATACATACACTTCTGTAAATAAATAAATAAATAAATGTAAAAATAAACAAAAATTGGAAACTAAATGTGGAAATATATAATAAAATACATGTGGGAATAAATAATGGAATAAATGTGGATAGAATTTAATAAATGTGGGTATAATTTAATAAATGTGGAAAGACATACATGTGATACTTTCAATTGTAACCATTGATCTAACCATGTATTTATTACCATATGTATTGCTATATTTATTTACAAATGTAATTTAGTCTAATCTATTTACATATTGAATGTTACTATATTTATTTATTTACAAATGTATTTCACACTTTATTTATTTATTCATTCATTCATTCTCACGTTTTGGCAGTGTTGGTCCTCCATACACTTATGCCTAATGTTTGTGAAATTAATCTAATTTGAGGTTATAATATTGAAATCTATTCATTTCAATGTTAAAAAGTTCTAGTCTTATACAGAAAGTCTACCATTCTATTCTCATCCAACGGATTTAGTACTTCCAGCTCACTAAGCACCCTTTGTTAGTTAATGTCAGCTCAGCATTGCTGTGCTGTTGACACAACACCTAAACCTACGTCACCAAGAGAGATACAGTGAGCCTTTCAGATGGGAGAAAGAAGAGGAGAGGGAGAGGAGGGAGGGAAGTGGAAAAGCCCAATGATACTCCGACAAAGCTCATGTATGTGTGTGAGGTTTGTGTCAGAGGAGACCACAGTATTTATACCTGTCAGAAACTACATTCCTCCAGTGTCAGCCTTTCACATGAAGGAACAGCTTACAACAGATAACAGATTTTCGAACTAGAAGAGTTGAGTAGCAAAAACATAAATATTGTCAAAACAAGCGTATTTTCCTTTTTGTAACTTAACCCTTGTGAGAATTGTATATTGGAGTCGAAAGGTGGAGAATTTGTTGTCAACCACCAGCTGAACCTTCATTGCCAGTTTTTCTTCCAGGATTGCCCTGTACTTATGTCAATCCACCCTCCCATAAACTCTGAGAAATATCCACACTGCATGATCCTGTCACCACCATGTGCCAACCTGTGCATGGGAAAAAGTCTCTGATACTGGTAGAGTAGTAACTGATCATTCTGGAAGAGTTGGTCAGATCATAGAGGTACATTTATGTAGGTTACACCTAAGACTTTTTCATGTTCTTTGAGCCAATAAAAACAGTTTGGATGCAGTTCAGGAAACCACTCTAATCCTACTTGTCTGTACCCCACATTTTTTCAATTAAAATATGACATTGTTTTAAAAATAGAAATGTATGAGCATATTTTGCTGGTTGCCCCCAATGCATCAATTGCAATTATGATTATCTGAGATTGTGTTAGAGGGGCAACTGGTCCAGGAGCCATTCCTCTCCCCACCGACATTCCCAAGCTACATTAAGAGATCGAACTTGCACCGATGCCAAAATAATACATTAAATGAGTTTAAGTTTCACTTTTCTAATCCTACTAACCACTCAAAGAACTTTACTCTATAGCCACATTCACCCAATTGCACTCCCATTTCTACACCTACATGCAGATCGATTGGCAACTTAGGTTAGGTGCCTTTCACAGAGATGCATTGACAGAATGAATTGGAATTGAAATTCATACAAAATCCCCTGAAGATGCATCCTTATCAGATCAGACCTACAACCTAGGACCAACCCATCTTTGTTCCTTTTGCAATCCATGGTGTAAGACTTGGAGAACATAATTTTCATCTTGGCTACTTCAAAATCGACTCCAACACACTTTTATGGTCGCAGTGTGAGCAACATGATCAACAGAACCACATCATCTGAAAAAAACGAAGAAGAGATTCTGAGGTTGTTAACCCAGACACCGTATGTCATGAGTTCCTGTACAGGAATCCAATGAACAGTATTGGTGATGAGAGTTAGCAGTGGCAGAGTCCAATCAGCACTAGAAACAATCCATAAGCTTTTCTTTTTAGATACAAGGAACAGTCCTTGAAAGCCTCCTGATGCCTTCTACTCCCACAGCACCCTCAAGAAAACACCTAGGATAAATGTTCATACACCTTCTCCAGATCAGCAAAGCATGCATGGACTGAACCTCTTAGGAGTTCCAAGACTCCATAGCCAAGACATTGCTTCTTCTGAATCAAAGATTCGACAGCTGCTCACAGACTCCTTTCTAACCTACAGTTCCCTTTCTTGAAGACTGGGATAACTAGACCCCACCTGCATTTCCACTGGTTTTGTTTCAGTATTCATCAACAATAGAAGAGCTATTTCATTTATATCCAAACAACATCCAGCGCCAATTAGTTAATAATCTCAGTTTGACTGAACTTGTTCACAGGTATGCGTGCAACCTGAGTGCAGAAAGACATGCAGGGCTTTTACATAGCACCGGTTCAAACGGTTATTCTTTCCGGTTATCTTGCAGTTGCAGTGTTTGTTAGCCCTGTTGGCTTGTTTGTTAGTCAAGGCCATGGGTCATGTTAATCGAATATGTTCCATGGACCATTTTTGATGACAGAAAAATCTGAATCCATTGGTCATTCTGACAGATTGCAATTCCAACCCCTGAGCGCTTGTCGGGCATTTTCAGCTTTATACACCTAGTTCATGTAATTACTCAATCCAAAAAAAATTGAGATTCCCATGAGAATATCTGAGCAAAATCTTAGACTCTGAACCCAACGCATCTCGATATTCGTGAGGTGACAGTGCTTTGTATAATTATGGAGCCATCAATCGCATCTGTGAAAGCACTGTACATAGAAGTAACACACTGCTGCAGCCTAACTACTGACGCAGAACAAACACACCCAGCACGATTTCTTCCAGCTGAACCGATCAAAAAGGCTCTCATTCAGAGTCTTGCCTTTTTCCAATCACTTTAATTTGATAAATGTTCCCTGATTTTAAAACTGTAGCTTAAGTGGCACTCATTTCCAGTTTTATGTAGCAACAGAGCACGGAGTCTGCCAATATAAGCGGAGTGCAGTTCAGCCCTCCATGCCAAGCATTCAGGCCACAGCTAGTGATATACTCAAAATTGAAAGATGTAGCTGATAATGTGCTTGAGATTTGATCGTAATTCAGCTTGTTTGGATTATTAAATATTAATTTAAATGACTAACTAATTGAATACTTTTGAACATTTTATTATTATTATTTTACAAAATTGAAAGGTAAAACTATATCATGACCTGATTTTTTTTTCTACTGTGTCAGTCAAAACGTCAGACAAAAAAAAAAAAAAGTAAAGCAACCTCTGGTCAATGGTTAACTCTTCTTTAGTTATCAGCAGATTGTTGTATTTTTAACCATCTGCTGGTTCCAATTGCTTCTTCTGATAGCTTGCAACCAAGTCAAAGGAATTCTACAGAACTTCCACATTTTGACATGTTTAAGTCTCTTTCTGTAGACAACAAATGCAATACTGCAGAGAGGGATGTAGACTGATAGTTCCTCTACAAAGCCTCTGTGAGTTCATATAAAAAGCCTCCTCTATAGCTCTTCCTGATACCCATCAGCTGTTTAAGAGAGTCACCAGACCCAATAAAGCCTGACTGAATGGTAAATGTGTCACTGTCCCGCTGAGATTGTTCATTGTTTCATGAAATTGCCTCATCAGCCAGCCTGTGTTACAATTTTCCACTAATTTTACTGCTTGCCTGTTTTTTTACCAAAGTTTGAGATCAGTGGGAAAAATAAATATCCAACCACATTCAAGTAGTCATAAATGAGCTGCATATAAACGATGACAACCACAGTTATTTCTGTATTGAAAATCCTGTAATTAGTTAGTTCTGAAGTTCACACATTCCCTCAAAATTTCTCATCTGGTTCTGTTTTCTGGATTTCCTACACTTCCCAGAATGCTTCTAATCAACCCACACTTGAAATTAGATGAAAATGACCCATTCAAAACAATAATAAAAATAAATAAAAAACGTGACTTCCACTGCTGAAGATAGAACGATAGCAGGCACATTTTGGAACCAATCTAATCATGGCACTCTCTTTAGCTTTTTTATTCATATTTGCTTGCTCTCCTTCAACAGAGTAGTACAACAAACAATTTATAGACACCTTAGAAGAGAGAAGCTACATAAAAAAAAAAATTCTAAACAAGTTCAAACATACAATCGGCATGTTTGTCGGCATGCTTTTTATGGCCCGAGCTGGGAGTGTCAGCAGGCACGTTTAGAGTCACAACAAAGCACAGTTGAGTACTATATGATCTGTTTAGCCATGGAGAAAACATGTAGGTTGAAGGAGCAACAGGGAGTAATGAAAAAAAATATGTAAATCAAAATACGGAAGAACAAAATTTCCTGAAAAATGCCAGTAAGACTGCAGCAATAAAAGTCAGATTTATGACTGGATGATAACATATGTTGGTTTTGGATTGAAGCAATCACTTTTGGCAGTAAAAAAACATACAAAGCCACATTCAATTACAAAAGTTCAAACCTTTTTACATTCTACCACTGTTCAACCACATACCTCATGATATCTTGTTGGGTTTTTAGACCAACATATAGTACAGGGTTCTAATCACAATCTGAAAAGACTGCATTTGCATTCCAGCTCTTTACTCTAATACAACAAAAAAAAATCCAACCAATAGCCTTCAAAAGTGAGAGAGCAAGCAGCATCATGCAAGGAATGGGATTAGGCTTTAAACAGTTTCTTTCAGCCCAAAGAGTCGGAAGAGAAGCAGGGCATACTCCTATGTTAGAATGATCCAAGCAAAACCCAGTTGGGAATTCAAGGCTATACTTCAAACTAAAGTTTAAATGTGTTTTCTATCAAAATCAGACTGAGGTTGAACTTTTTTAGTAGAACACTTTCTAGATGTGAATAGTTGCAACAGTCTGCTGGGTTTCCTTAGATAGAAAACTAAAACTGATTGCAATAATTAACTGAAGAATTGATTGGATTGTAAATATAATTAAACTGAAATTGCTTTTCTTGCAAATTTCCTAGGGATTGGGTTGTGAATTGACACTATAAATTTTATTAAATTGAACAGACATTAGTGCTAAAAAGCTACAAAGTATTTACTTCTGACATTTTTATTCATGAAAAAAATGCTCATTACATTTGTTCAAATACTTTTCCATGAGAATCTATATAAAGATGCATAGGACAAACATCCACACACACATCTGAGATTACCTAATTAATATAACAGTTATGTTTTGGAATTTGGGAGGAATTCAGAGTACCTGGAGAGAGCCCACAAAAGTACAAGGAAAACAAGCCAACTCAATTCAAACCCAGGACCTTCTTGCTGCAAGGAAACAGTGCTACCAAAAATACATATTTATGTTGTGATTAAACCAATAAGCAGCCATATTTAGATCCAAAGTGTTTGTGACCCCACGGAATTATAGCAAACCACGTTGAATATGCATTGAAAATACTACACTGCCTTCTATTTGAACAGCATAAAAATGTGGTTGAAAAGTGAAAAGAAATGTTTGCGGTGTGAAGATATGTCGGTCTAAATGTCATAAAAATTCTTTGCTTTTGTTGGAGTATGAAAAGTAAATGTTGACCATAAAAGTTAAACGTCCACTGTGTTTTCCCAAAATATCCATAAAAAGTAATTTAATGACAAACAGTGATTTGTGGGTATGATTTATATGTAAGTATTATTCATTCCATAAGAAGGAAATAACTTTAGTGAAAGGTTTTAAACTTAGCTTTTGGGTGCAAACACAGAAGCCTGTCTGTAGGCAGCAGCAGTGAAATGATACTTTTTTCCCTTTTCTGTGTGTGATCTGAACAGCTTTTTTTAGATATACAATCGTCTCTTTCTCCTTTGGTACCAGCATCTCAGCCATTCTCACTCATCTCTGGGGTGTGGCCATTCCAAATAAAGGTTTTTGTGGGTAAACTCTGCGCTGGCGAGGGCAGAGCTGTGAGCCAGCTCGGCTTCCTCCTGATGCATCGCTGCCCTAAGCGACTAAATATAGAGAAAAAAAGCTAGAAAACCTTAAAGAAAAACACAGTGGAAAAGGGAGGCTCTAAGCCAAAGCGATGGAAGAGTGAATTTGGTGAAACCCCAATGGCTTGTTTTAAAAGAGGGAGAGAAAATAAAATAAACCTATATGGGCAACAGAGCGAAATACATCAGGTTTTACAATCCTGAGAGAATTTAAGATAGAAAGCTACACTCTTAGAAAATATGTGTTAAAAATTAACGCAAAAAATGTATTATTACACTTAAAGAAAACTGTTAATTTTAACACACAAATGTTAAAATAGCGATAAAAGTATAACACGTGTTGTGTCATAAATAACACAACATGTGTTGTCCCTGAGCTGAGTTGGGACATATGTTAAAATTTAATATATCATGCATCATTTTTGACACATCTGACACATGAGATGGTAAGGTCATCCCAATTATACCTATATATCTGTGCTGTTTAGCTTGGGGTTAAATTATTTAATAGATTATAATAGCAACAGTGTCTTGCTTTAGATGCTAGTATTAGAACCCATCAATAATAATTCAGGGCAGAAATCATGTTTTGAGTTTATTTATGGGAACTTGGAAAATCCTTTACCGGGACCCCTACATTTTTTGTGAGGTTTGCTACTTGTTGATATAGCCTGTGTTGTCAATATAACCACCTTAGGGGATACTGTTAATTTTACAGATTTTAAAGCTACATATTTTTTGGTTGGTTTATACATTTTTCCATGTTCTCTGGTATGAAAGAATGCTGTCTGTGTCCATTTGTGTGAAAAGAAAATTCTTCCCCTCACTATTTCAGCGCAGCAGCAGGCAAGGGGAACCAGCACGATCTGGGGGCCTTGCTTTTTAAGATTAATGACATGCAAGTTTCAATTGAGGCACTGGCCAACTGCAACACAGCTCCTACACTATCTTTGTTTACTAAAATCTGAAAAGTGTACTGTGAAACAAAAATAATGCCAGTATTTGGCCTTAGACAGAGTTTACTAATCAGTTTAGGCTGCATTCCCAAACAAGACCGAACCACTGCTCGATGGGGGACGTTACCAGCCTAAAACTGAACCTCGAGCAAGAGCAGCACTGGCCAGTATGGTCGTATTGTTATTGACGCAGCATTCATTGACGCCACTTCCTTTCATTATCCGGGGAAGCTGTCCACACTAGCTCGTTTAGCCGTTGCATTAAGATTTACACGGCTCTCTTACCCGGCTAATAGTTATCCTGCCACAGACCTTAAACGACGCCGGGTTAGTGAGGACGATAGGGGGTTGTAGACTAAATAATTATACGTTTAAGGCATTGTCTGGCTTAGTGTGGACGTGGCCTGAGCCCCCTTCTTTCATCAAAAAAGACTCCAAAAATTGTGGGTTTTTTTTAAATAATCTTGGTTTGTTGGCATTTTAATATTTGTTAAAGAATTTGACAGTTATTTTGACATTAAAGCAGAACCCAGTAGAACTCCTTTAAAGTAGGTGCCCCTCAGATTAGGAATCACTGGTGTAAAGCAAGCCACCATGGGCTGTAGAGCAATGGAGATGTGGTCTCTGGAGTAATAAACCATCCTTCTCTGCCTAGGAATTCAGATTAGTCCAGGTTTGGCAGTTGCTGCACAGTGTCAAATTTAAAGTTTGGTGCAGTAAGCATTATGGTGTGGGGCTTTTTTCAGGGGTTGGGCTTTGTGCCTTAGTTTTAAAGGAAGGAACTCTAAATGCTTTAGCACACCGGGGCATTCGAGACAATTCCATTAACCCAATATCTTGGGAATAGTTTGTGAATAGGCTCTTCTTGCTCAATATTACTCTGCACAAAACATGATCCACAAAGAAAAGGATGAGTGATTTTAGACTGGAATTTCTTGAAGCCATGACCACAAACTAATGGAACACTGTTGGAATGAATTAGAGCGGAAACGGTTTGCTAGGGCTCACCTGTGAGGTCATTGTCTGACCTCACAAGTGAGCCTCAGGAAGAGTCGTCAAAAATTCCCATAAACCTTGTGGAAACCTTCCCCCAAGAAGTGTAGCTGTCATAACATTGTGGTGTTGTAGCTGACTTTAGGGACTTGCAACATGAAATTTCCAACTTCTCAACCAAACTGAATGCATAACAAGCAAGTGGTTCTCTAATCACCATTTAAACAACTGCAATGGCCTACCACATCTCAGGTAACATCAGGTAGACACTTAGGTTACGTCCACACTAAGCCGATAAGGTTATACGGGGAGTTAGACGCCTAATGTTATCCACTCAACACGAGCATTTACGCCCCGTTTAAGGTCCGTTTAAGGTCCCATGATTGCGCAATCCCATACCGACCTGTAGACTAAATAATTATACGTTTAAGGCATTATCCGGCTTAGTGTGGACGTGGCCTTAGTCTATGTTGTTGAAGATTCATTTTCATTAGCATGCAGGGTATTTTTTTAAAGGAGAATGAAACTTACAAGCCTCCTGGTTGTATGAGTGATTTGACTGACAATAATCTGACACTCAGGCGACTGGAAATGAATGATTAAAAATGGGATAAGATGATGAAGAAAGGCTGATGGAGGAAGTTTTGAATCATGGCGTGGCTCGTCTACTTCTCAAGTGTGAGCTGCATTATGAACTGAATTATGAACAAGTCTGGCAATTGTTAGGCTGTAATTACAAAAGCCTTAATCAGCTGGGATCAGAGAGAAAGTGTGTTTTGTGTGTATGAATTCAATCTCCAACCTCCTGAAGAACGATGGGCCTTATGGGGGCAAATGCCCCAGTCCTAATGCACTGGAACCCCTTTTAGGTTTTAGGTTTGTGTATGGTGTGTGTGTTTGTGTCCGTGTCTTTTTCACTTAAACAATGCTCCTATTTTAGTTATTAAAATGAATGTGTGTGATTATAGGATACCCTGTGCACACTGCAAGTAAGTGTGACTATAATGCACATAGTGATAAAGGGATACACAACAACAAACTTAAATATATTTGATCACTATTTTATCTAACAGACCAACACAATAATTGGGAAGGAAAAGGAAAACGTGACATAGATTTTCTTTTTTGTTTTTCTTTTTCCAAATAAATATAAAAAATTGTGGTATCTACTGTATTAAGCTCAACATAGTCAATACTTTATAAAACCACAATTTATTGCAGTTACGGCTGGAAGGAGTTTCCACAGCCTGAAGCTGCCACCACTAAGTGGGAATGGTTTTTAATGGGTGATGTATACCGTTAATATTCCACTCCAGAGTGTTCAAAAGCAAAAGATTCATTTAGTCTGGCTTTAGTTGAAGTAAATAGTTATTTATTCCCTATTTATGTTTTACCATTTTAGTTTTAGCTTGGTAATTAAAAAGTCACTTCATAAATCCCATCATTAAATTTAATTAGATGACTTCTGACGGCTATTTATTGCTCTTCATTTTCATCTGAGAGTATTACTGTGAGGAAGGGGAGGTGAATATGTATATGGACAATACATTTTTCAGATTTACATCTGCAATTAATTTTGAAAACCATGTCCCATTTTTCTTCAGCGTTACTTTCTGTTGGTCTTTATCAGATAAAATCCCAATTAAAATACTTTGAAGTTTGTATAAGTGCTTGTAGACTGATAAAAACAGATTGGGTTGCGTTTTTCTCCGCATGTTTTTTTAAATGACTATGCACAGCAGAGTAGACAGCTCTAAACTCTGTATGATGTTGGATAATTAATGCATAGGGCCGTGTGTGAGTGTGTGTGTATGTATAGTTGAAAATAGCCTCAAAATGAGTGGGTGCGCAGCATCTGGTTGCAGTGGTGTTAATGGAGTGGTTCAATAAATTTCAGCTTGTATATGAGATTGGGTACATTTCTATTTCTATCTGTGTGTAGCTAACGACCAGTTTATCATTAAGTTGAGGATCAGTAACAGATAGTTTATATACAAGTTTGTGCGTGTGTATGTGTGCCCGTTTGTGTGTGTATGTATGTTTTCATGGATTTAAATGGAAAAACTAATAGCAATATTAAAAAACAGAAAGAAGATACACATTTTTGAAACCATACAAGCGTAAAGTGGTATTTTTCAGAATCATCTGTGCTCAAGGAATGTGTTGCCATTTTCCTCTTCATTAGCTTCATTAGCGGCTGTCAAGGCCACATCAGTGAACGCGCACTTTGCTTTCATCCCCACATTTATTTGCAAATTAAATTAACCTATTACCTTTTTGGCTTTCTTCTGAATTTCCTTCCTCATTATGCTTCACAGCCCGTTCACTTAACTCGGGTGGCAAATTTATAAAAAAAGGTTTCTGCTTTACCGTTTCAATGAAAAAGATTTGTTCACATTGGCTTACAGACCAAATATCACAAATACTAAAGTAAATTTTTTTTAGATGTGTCTATAATAAGCTGAAAAAAGTCAGTAAAACATTTGAAAAATTACAATAATGTATTTGAATAGAAGTGTACCAAACCTATTCACTGGTGTATATTTTAGGATTCCCTTTTTGCTAAACAATTTGTTTACAATTTGCAAATCAAATGACCACATTCAGATCACAAAAAACACCAAGAAAATGTTCATGTTGTACGTGCAAGGACAATTCTATTTCCTTAGGGATTTCTGATATTCTTGACGGTAAATGGTGAATTTAAAATAGTCTTTTGTCAGAGCATGTAATTTAATTTGGCAATTATCATTCAAATTATATAGTAAACAGAAGCAAATATTGGTTGACTTTAAATTGGTCCTACTAACGAAGAACGTTGGCCAGTGCAGACACATAAAAATAATTGTAAATCTCAATCTGCTATATCAGCCATTTGACATATATCTACTTAGCATCATGCCATTACAGTAAGTCAATCTCTTATACAGAATAAATACCAATTAAGCGGCCCCTATTCTACTATTTTCACTGGTTAAAGCTAGCTATCCTTAAAGCTGCCTCTTCAACTATCCTGTCAGACAGGATCAGCACTGACTCCAGAACCATATTGTGGGGTTTGTTCATTGTATTTTCCAATACGTATGGTTACTGTACTTAATCTATATTGTCTACAAACACACACATTTCAGCTCATAAGCACATGAAAACCAGTAGAACAACCAACAGCAATCACAATATCACACCAAATAATTACCACTCTGACAGTCAATGGGGGAGGTATGGACGGGGTGCATTACCCCTCTAATTGATGCCCGGACGCTTGGCTTGCACAGGATATCACACAAAACAAACACATTTCTCTATGATTTTGGCTGTCATCCACACAAACATGCAGATTTATTTAATCAAAAAAAACTATTATTTTTAAAGCTCCAACCAAAGTATAGATCTGCAAATACTCTGTTGTAAGCATTTGCTAGCGGCTGATAGCAACCACCGCCGCAAAAACTGAAGTTGGAAACCAGGTAACCCAAAAAGCCGTTGTTCCATAACACTGAAGTACCTTTCAACAAGGCCATGAAAAACTGTAATTTTCCCGACTTTATCTGTTTTACTTTTGAGTCTGAATGCAAACTTCCTTACTCTGCGCTGATAACTTTCACTGGTATATCAGATTATCGGTTAAAAATCCTGACAAGGGGTTGGGGAGACAGGAAAAGCTGTAAGTGTACACATTATGACATATCGTATATATATATATAACAGGCTGCTTCATACTGCTTTTTTTTCGCTTTTTTTTTTCCGTTCAGCTTCATATCTTAAGCGTATGTGTGCAGAATTGCACACGAATATAAGCACTGTGAGGAGTAATCCGGTTTCATCGGCCCTCCTTGCAAGAATGACTTTCTTGGGGGCAATTATATATGTACGCTGTTTATACTGTTTATGTTGTATCCGGATACATCCTCCCCGACATTTATCAGGAATGTCCCCAGTACATTTATTGCCGTGTGAAAGCAGCAGAAAGGCAATGTTCAGGTAAAAAAGTGGTGTATTTGAGACACACTGCCAGCTGGCAGTGTGTCTCAAGCCATCGGTTGTTTCTGTATGCCACGGTGCTCTCTCCTGCTGGCGTTATTATGTTCTTACATAGAATGGACATCTACTGTTAAGCGATTCCCGGTCTATATTACCAAAAACAGTTGCCTGCACACTGTTTTATTTAGCCATCAAGGCCGGTAATGTATTTGGATTGAAAAGGCAGGTTGTCTCAAAAATTGTTTGGAAGGTTGGGCCAACTACTTCCCCTGCTTTTAGTAGTGCTAACTTTGGATTGGAGCTGACAGCATTCTGTTGTGTTCCTCGGACAAGATGAGTTGCTTGAGTTAGAATAGTATTTTCTCTGCCATCCATCATAGGTAAAGAGAGGCTCTATGGAGTGCTGCAGGCAAAAGACATATCAGTTTGAGCTGTTGGCTCAGGGCGCTGAGTCAGCGCTGCCTAAAGCCAGCAGCACGTATTGTAGCAAACAAGCACAGAGAGCCTAGCGCTAGCATCGATGCTAGTAGCATGAGGGAGGGAACTACCACTATTCACGGTGTGTTTAAAACATATACTGTAGGTTATAACTTATGGCTTTAAACAGCTTCGACGTTGTGGTCCTCCAAAGTGCGATATACGGATTTCAGCTTCCTCTGTTTCTCTCAGTATGGTTCTGTGTGCGCATATAGCACACAAGATAAGCAGTTTCTACTCGTCACGGGGCGGGGTGAGTGTGTCTGAGAGAGGGAGGGCGTCTCTGTGAGTCCGTGCCTGTGACGTACGCATGAACTCTCATGTACCAGTATCAGCCAATTAGAAAATTCAAATGCAGTACCACACAATTACCATGAACAGCACCACTAAGATGTTTTTAGACCCAAAAATGTAAGTTTACACAAAAATTTCAAATATATGCCTTTATACTGAAAGATTGCACTGGTGAAAACCCATTTATACAGTTTATAAGCAAAAAAAAAAAAAAATTTGGGGGTTTAGTTACACTTTAATATCCTGATTCTGTTTGCGTGCATATTACTATCACTGCTTTGTTTGAATCTAAACCTAACACAGTTTAAAAACCTGATCTAAAAGGATCAACAGACCAAAAAAAAAACATAGAAGGGCATCTTGATTTTCAACTGAGACTGTATCTATCAAAGTGTTTTTTAAAGCAATGAAACTGGGTTTGTCAGTTCTTATTTCTTTCTGTTTGAAAATATATATTTTGCCATAGTTTCCTTTCTCTGTGAATATCAAATCCTGATAAATAAGTAAGGCAAATTCAACAGTGTTCCCGACTTCTTAAGACTGTGAAATTATCTTGATGCCACAGAGATGTGGAACAGCAATTAATTCTCAATAAAAGCACCAGTAGCAACACTAATAACACCCTGTTAAATTTTTATTGCCAAAACCCGAAATCGCTTCAAACTGCCTGCCTTCTTTTCCATCTATCTTCATGTAGCCTAATGTTTTGGGTCTATAGCATAATGTCAGAGTTTGTGTAGACATGCAAAAGCAGTCGAACTGTAGATTTGTTTGTTAGGCTTTAAGACGGCAAATTTTATCTACTAAAAGCTCTTCTAAATTTGTGTGCTGTTGTACCCAGCATATGGGGCTCTTCTTTTTTTTGGTGTACTCAGGAACATTTAATGTTGGCTGCAGTTATATCATTTAAAATTATAGTCTGTGCTAAATTTGTCTTTTTTCAGTGAGTGAAAGTCATCCTAAAATAGACAGCAGACCAAAACCACTGCCCCTTTTTCTCCCTAAGTGTTAGTGTTTGGGAACTACGATTCGATGAGCTGCTGGACCCTGTGAGACACAGAAAGGTGAATAGAGAAAACATCTGTCTTGACACAGCTAAAGTGCATGTGACATGCCAAAGGGACGTCTGCGAAATTGATTCAGCATCACTGCCAGACAGGAACATGTGTCAAACTTTATCATATCAGAATTTGAGAGAATACATATAGAGCTGAAAAGAGATGTGAGAACGTAAGTGATGAATCGTTGAACGGGCTGAAATAACAGTGTAGAGTAGTGGGAAGCAGGGGTGACTTGAATCAAGGACGAATCAAAGTTTATCACTTTTGCTGCAAGCTAAGGGAATCTGAAAATATACAGAGCTTCTAGCAATTCACTAACCACAGCAAAGGGAGTTTAATAGCTTTATCAGCATCCTGTAGACAAGGGGTCTCAAACTCCCGGCCTACAACTTAACATAAAGAACATAATGCAATTAGAAACTAAGTTACAGTTACTTTAAATGTCCTGGTAATGATTTAATTAATATTTTTCAATTCAATTTATCTACATAGTGCCAATTCAGAAAAGATGTCATATTAAGGCACTTCACAAAATAAATCATTTAAATACAATTATATTAACATTCCAATCAGTTAGAAAACATTTTCAATTTAAGAATTCCCATCAGATTGCATCAAGTCATTGACATCAGGTTGTGCCCCATACAGTTAGATTCCAACTACAGCAATCCCTCATACTGAGCAAGCATATAACGACAGTGGAAAGGAAAAAAAACTCCCCCTTAATAGGTAGAAACCTCAAGCAGAACTTGAAAAACATTAAAAAATAAGGTACTGCTGAAATAACAGCAAAAAGGTACATAATTGAAATTACATCTGGAGACTAGTAGAAGGGGAAGGTAGCAGAGTGAGAAAAAAGTGGTCCGTCCATCCTCCAACAGCCTAAACTTAAAGCAGTATGACTATAGAGATAGCTCAGGATAACCTAAGCCATTCGAACTATGAGGTGTATCAAAAAAGAAAGTTTGGAGATGGGAAACCACCCTCACATTATTATATACATTATAAACATTATATATTTAAAAAATAAATAAGGCCTCCTCTTTCCCATCCAATCCAAGCTCTGGTCCTCTACCAGACGCCTGGGAGGTTGGGGGTCCTGCGTATTATCTTCTTTTATGGACTGAGATGTCTTAGGTTATGCCCATGATTCTTAAACTGTGGTACGTGTACCATCAGTGGTACTCAAGCTCTCCCAAGTGGTACTTGGTGGAAAGTTCTAAATATTTTTTGAAAATAAAATTAATAAAAAAATGTATAATTCAAACACAGTATGGCTGTTGCTGGCAACAATTACCAAGAAATAATCATTTTAGGAGTAAAAAAGCCTCATTTGTTAATTGTCTATAGTTAAAAGGGTAAGCCTTCTCTACTGTATGTTTATGTTGGTCATGATAGTGGTACTTGGAGAGCTCGACATTTTCTCAAGTGGTACCCACTGTAAAAAGTTTGAGAAATACTGGGTTATGCCATGGATCTGCTGGAGCCATTCCTCCAGTTTGGAGTCACTTCCCCGAGTGCTCCAATTACCAATTCTATTAAAAATAAAATCATAGGTATTCTTCCAAACATGATTCCTTCTCTCTCAGTAAATGAGGCAGTATCAGATAAAACTACAGAATCATGTTAATATCAGTACTGTTTTGATTTAGTTGAACTTTCGGAATTTTCAGAAATATTAGCTTTATCTTATCCTTCAACTTGTATTTTAGACCCAATCCAACCACATTATGTTCCCTCTGGTTACTGGTCAGATATGATAAATTTTGAAACAGTCAGTCATAATATATCTTCTTAAAAAGGCTTGGACACATATATAGATAGTGTAGTATATATATATATATATATATATATATATATATATATATATATATACATCAGAATCAGCTTTAATGGCTAAGTATGACACATACAAGGAATTTGACTCCGGCAACTTTTCTCTCCAGTACAGAACTTAAATAAGTGAAATTAAAAAACGGAAAAAAAAAATAAATAAATAAAAATAAAAATAAAGGATAATATATACACCAAACCAGGGTTATTGTACAGTCAGTATATACAGTAAGTATATACAGCAGTGCAGAGTTTTAGTTTATTGTTCATGTGAGTGGACTCACACTCTGTGACTATTCAGAGTTCATCAGAGCGACAGCCTGGGGGAAGAAACTGTTCTTGTGTCGGGTGGTTTTGGCGTACAGCGCTCTGTAACGCCGGCCTGAGGGGAGGAGCCTAAACAGATTGTGGCCAGGGTGTGAGGGGTCAGTGGTGATTTTTCTGGCCCGCTTCCTGACCCTGGCCCGGAAAAGGTCCTCAATGGAGGGAAGATCAGTACCTATGATCCTCTCTGAGGACCTGACTGTTCTCTGCAGTCTGTCCCTGTCTTGCCTGGTGGCGGATCCGAACCAGACAGAGATGGATGAGGTCAGGACAGACTGGACTATTGCTGTGTAGAATATGGTCAGCAGTTCCTGAGGCAGGTTGAACTTTCTGAGCTGACGCAGAAAGTACAGCCTTTGCTGGGCCTTCTTCCTTATAGAGTCAATGTGGGAGGTCCACTTCAGGTCCCGTGTGATGGTGGATCCTAGGAACCTGAAAGGCTCTACTGTGGGGACTGGCCTGTTGGAGATTATGAGAGGAGATGTTGCAGGGGGTCTCTTCCTGAAGTCGACTGTCATCTCCACAGTTTTGAGCGGGTTTAGCTCCAGGTGGTTCTGACTGCACCATATATATATATATATGTATATATATATATACACACATATTTATATTGTAATATATAGAGATATACTACACTATCGCTCTCAGAGCAGACTGCAGGTTTACTGGTAGTTCCTAGGATGGCAGACACTCCGTCTATTTTTAACACTATAGACAAAGCTTATTGTTAGAATGGCTTAGGTTATCCTGAGTATTTTGGTAGTTGTGCTGCTATAGACTTAGACTGTTGGAGACTGATCAATTTTCTTTGCTCTTCTACTTTTCTCCTCTACCACTCTCCAGATATATTTTTTGTTATTTTTTATTTTGTTAAACCTGTTTTCTCTCAGTGATTTCCTCTCCATAGAAGCTCCGCTTGGTCTGGTTTCCTGCTCAGCTACAATGCCCTGCTGGATGGCGAGCATCAATTTGGATGACGCTCCCAGTGAATGAACATCTTCCATGTCCTGTTGCCAACTTTTTGCTTCCTTTAATATTTAAAGTACTCTTACATCAGTTCCTTAGTTCTTTTTGTGTCTCTTCTCTGTCTCCTCAAAGCCCCAGGTGGTCATGGCAGATGGCCGCTTTCACTGAGCCAGGTTTTGCTGGAGGTTTCTTCCTGTTAAAGGGGAGTTTTTCCTCTCCACTGTTGCTGAATGCTTGCTCAGTATGAGGGATTACTGAGGGATTGCTGTGGTTGGAGTCTAAATTTTCCAGGCAGAACCTCAGGTCAATGACTCAAAGCAATCTGCTGGAATTCTTACGTAGAAAACATTTAACTGATTGGAATGTTTGTATAATTTTATTGAAATTACTTTTCTTGTAAAGAGCCTCCTGAACTGGCGCTATATACATAAACGGAATTGAATTGAACTTGATATTGCCACATCCACCACAACGGCTTTCGTATGCTCTTTATCAGCCATAATGTCCGGTTGGCTCACCATTACCATCCTGTCTGTATCTAGAAGTTCCAGAGGATCTTCGCTCGGTTATTCTCTACCACCTTTGGAGGTGTTTCCAACTTTGGCCTTGGGGTTTCCAGCCCATACTCTGCACAGATCCTTCTGTTCACTATACCAATATATCACTATATGATATTCCATTTATGCTGTCCCTGGCAGCATCTTACACCACACTGTTATGTGTTGGATTGTCTCAGGTGCCTCTTTTCAGAGCCTACACTTTGGGTCTTGTCTGGTGTGGTAAATCTGAGCTTCTATCACTCTGGTGCTTAGAGCCTGCTCCTGTGCTGCTAGGATGAGTGTCTCTGTGGTGTCCTGTCGGCCAGCCCTCTTTAGCCATAGGTATTATTTCTTGAAATCAGTCACTTCAGTTATGTTGCGCTGATACATTCCATTTAGGGGCTTGTCCTCCCATATGGGTCCCTCCTCCAGCACCTCCTCATCTTGCCATTGTTTCAGGCATTCACTGAGTATGTCATCTGTTTAAGCATCATCACTGATGTACTCATGGAGCTTGGATGTTTCATTCTGAATAGTGGCTCTCACGATCATTAGTCCTCTGGGTCTTCCTTACGGCTTACAGTCTCAGGGTTCTCGAGTTTCCAGGGTTCTGGACTTGCCATGCATGGTGAGGAGTTTTCGTGTCTTAATATCTGTGGTCTGTATCTCATCCTTTGGTCACCTTATTACTCCTGCTGGGTATCTGATCACTGGCAGGGCATAGCTATTTATTGCCCTGGACTTGTTCTTGCTGTTGAGCACACTTCTTAGGACTTGCCTCACTGGGTGGAGATAGTTGGCCGTTGCCGCTCTCCTTGTTGCCATTGAGGTTGCCATTGCCTGTGGTATTAACGGGTACTTGTAACTGTCCTCAATGTCTGCTATTTTTCCCTCTGGGAGCGAGACCCTTTCAGTATGGACTACCGGCCTCACTTTGTGACTATCCTACTAGATTTGTCAAGCCTGAATGACATCCCAATGTCATTGCTGTAGATCCTGTTGGTTTGTATCAGGGAGTCAATGTCCCACTTGCTCTTAGCGTACAGCTTGATGTCATCCATGTAGAGCTGGTGACTGATCGTAGCCCCATTCTTGAGGCGGTATCCATAGCCAGTCTTGTTGATTATTTGGACACTTTTGCAATTGGCTTGTCATTGGCCTCAAGGGTGGTTCTTCACAACCTCATCGAGTTTGCAATGAAAACTAAGAGTCCTGTTGATGTTGTAAAGCCTGACATAAGCTTCCATGTTGTGGAGAGACAGGTTATTGGCCGATAGTTGGATGGGGTGAACTTTTGGTTGGATCCTTCAGGATCAGGATTGTTCACCCTTTGGTTAAACATACTGAGATATTCCCATCTCTTATTCCAATTTTTCATCCCTGAGACTCTTTTTTGGATATCTGCCACTGTGATGGTAACTGGATTCTGTTCGCTGAGCTTGTTATGCTCCTCCCTCAGAGACCCCAGCCATTGAGCCCTGCTGTGATGTGTTGCCTCCTTTTCCCATGTGCTCTTTCAGTATCTTTCAGTTTCCAGTCTACTCAGCTGCTATTACCCTGCCATTGAGCGTACACTGTTTATTTGTCTGGCTTCATTGTCTTTCGTGAACCTCTGTAGGCAGCTGGACAAGTCTTAGAACATCTATTTGGCAGTTTCGAGGGCTTCAGGCATGTGCATCTGGCTGTACCTCGTAGGTATTGGTCTTTTCTTTGCACTTTTCTGGGCCTTTGTCAATTGAATCACATGTTAGCCTCCAATGGTCTTTTCCATGGTTGGTCTTGTTTCCCATGGCTCCCATGGTTGCTTTTATAGCCAAGCATCTCTAGCATTACTGCTTCTGAAGTGTATATCAGCTCGTTAGTTTCAGTGATTGTTATATTCGGGAATACTCCCACTGCTGCATTCACAGTTTCCAGGAGACTTTCCGAAAGTACTTCACTCAGCTGATGTAATCAGTGTCAGGGTTGCTTTGTGCTCACTCTTACCATGATCTTATCTTTCAGGTCAGCTGCTGTCTTGCCCAGGGTTATTGTTTCACATTGGGTATCCGTTCCTAAATTCTGGTAAGGAAATTGGTCACCCTTTTGACCTAGCATCCTGGCTCTCCTGCAATATTTGTGTTGTATCTTGACAATCTCAAGTTGTGATAGCAATTTCCGTTTGTGGATATTGGAACACTGAGCTACTAGATGTTTTGCAGTCAACCGAGACTGTTGGTTTAAAGCTACCATTCTGCCCACATTCTTTTTGTGTAACCTCTCTGACCGGGGTTACTTGAGTAGTAGCACTCCAACAGACCTTTGTTCTCGCATCTCGCCCATATCTGCTTTGTTCCAGTAGCTGATTTTTCATCAAGGTGCCCTGGTACCCCAGCACCTGATGCAGACCTTGTTTCTCCAGGTGTTGTTCAAGCCTGTATCTCATATTTTCACTGCCTTTCATCATGGTATGAGGTAGGCAGTAGCGTGAGGGGTCCTGCCCAAGGACCCACACTGGATGCTGTTTTTTGCTCAAATAAACAGGAAGCAAAAATATGGAGAAGAACTTGCTTTGTGAGTTCAATAATAGAAAGTTATTTGTAATGAAAACTATTTACATTATCTGTTGACAACTAATTTGCATACTTGTCATATGCTTTGCCAGAAAGAGAGTACCAATTATTATTTTTTTGGCAGATCAGGGACGTGCTTTAGTTTTTTATTTATGAATGAGGAAAAATATCAGTTAAATGTTTTATATTGATATTATCCAGTTGTGAAATGAAAACACCTTTTTTTAAAGAAAATTTGTTTTTGTACCATTTCATAACTAAAGCGGCCCTCTGATGACATGGTAGTACCAGGAGTGGCCCCAGGCTCATCAGGATGCATGTAGTTTGCATGTACCTCTTGATTCTGGTTTTAAAACATCTGAAAGGGATGCCCAGTGATATAAACATGACAAAGGGTTCCTGGGTAGATGGATTATTTCTTAGCTCATTATTCTTAGGCTTCGGTTTTGTCTGAGAGATTCACACAGTTCATTTGAGCCCATAAACCACTGAGTGGCCCTGATGATGAAGTGCAGCTTGTGAAAGCAAAATGCAGTCAAAAATCAATTTACGGGAGCTGTAATGATTTAAAGCTGGATGTAAAGTGAGGTAATCAAAATTTCATTCAATGAGAACAAAAACAGTTGGCAGAGAATTTAATTATTTATTATTCACTTTTACATTTATTTATGTTGGTGTGTGTTCCATAGTGACTTGTGGGATTAATGTGAGTGGAGTAATTATAATGACAGAGAAGAGGCTACTCTGGTTGCCATGTCTACAACCCTTAAGAAAGAATGACTGTGATGGATAATATTGTCCAGAGAAGGAGAGAAGCTTTAATCCAAGAGGAAAACTCCTAGTTCTGGAGGAGAAGGCTTCAGAGAACATGAAGATTGTGGTGCTTGATATGGAGAGTTTATCATAGGTAAAGAGGTAAAAGTTTGGTATATGAATTTATAATTTCAATTTCATTTTTTATACTTACGGAGACCATATTTTGAGTTCCAAACTAGGGATGCACCGATACCGATACTGGTATAATGTACTTGTATCGGTTAAACTTAACTGATACCATGAACCGATACTCAAAATGGGGAAAATCTGCAACAAATTCACCAAAAAAGATAAATTTTTCAGTAGAATTTTTTTTGGGTGGTTATTTTATATTTTACATCTGTTATTTGTCTCAGTTATGTTTAGTTTGTAAAGTCTGGTGCCCTTAGTCTCTTCAAGAAGGGCACAGAAGTTATACAGTTTATTAATTCAACAATATGGGGCAAGGTACACACAGGCGGCATTTGATCCCACGACTCCCAGGTGAAGGTCATGTCCGCTAACCAGTGAGCCAAAGGGATATCCTCTGGCCAAGCAGCCAGGGCACATGATCTATCGGCGCCATAGTGACAGGACCTCCACACTGTCACAAATAGTATCGGATCGGTATCGGGTATCGACAGATACACAAAATCCAGCCATCGGTATAGATGCTGAAAAACTGCATCCCTATTCCAAACACTTTCAAAAGTGGGCCAGGTGTTTAGATTTTAATGTTTTTAAAGCGTGCATTCTCTTTATGGTTAGAATGAACAATTAAATAAACTTAAAGGGCTTATACCATGCAAAATGACGTTTTTGGAGTTTTCAACCATCTGGTAATGCAATGTTCTCATAAAGAAAAACCTTCAGAATGGTTTTTGACTTAATTCACGCAGGTCTGTGTAATCTTCCTGAATTCTGCTTTCTGACCAGCTGCCCCTCCCTCTCCTAGAAACGAGTGAGTGTTGAAGTAGTGACATCACTAGTTGAAAGTTGAGTACTAGAGGTGTCTGCATCGCCCCTGCTGGCAGAGTGGCTTACCTCTGCTACAGTTCCAAACACACTTTCCTCCTTCTCACAGCTCATGGCTGCTTCGGTTTTTGGAAGGTTAAAACACTTTGTTGGATTTTTTACTTTGTGACAACACCTGTTTGGCTGCATGGATTACCGGATTTTATTCTACATTCCTAAAAAACAGCAGCTGGCTCAAAGAACAAAGACGCCTGATGGACAGCGAAGTGGCTACATGCTCATGCTAATATGTGTTGCCCATTTATCAAGGTGCTTATGTAATCTTATGTACAGCATTGTGTGGTTAATTAATTGATCTGTGGCATCTCAGAATGTTCAGTAAACGGGTGCAAACAACAGCCTCTGGTTTTTTATATACTATAATGGAAAGCTCTGCTTAATGGACTCAGCTAGTTGTTTTCGGCTCTGTCTACAGCCTGGAGATTTAGCAAATGAAAAAAGCTTTATTGACTCTGTTTTTTACAACGACAAAAAATAAAATAAACTAAACGTCTAAGCCCTTAATATAACAGAGTTACACTGTGTGCTTTGCAAATTCACTGTCAGAATACTGTTTGAGATGAAGCTCAGCACTACTTCTCTCAGGCCGAGCTGCTGCGGCTCTGCATAGAAGAGGAGCAGAGCATGAGTGGGGGTCGGTGGGTTGAGTGGGTTGGGGGGGGGGCATGACTACACAGAAATGAGCCATTTTACTTCGTGGTTCAATATTAACTATAGGATACAAGTAAAATTTTAGGACAACTTAGTACTGTATAACACCAATTGTAACATTTTAGCATAGCTATATATGTCCCAGAAGTTGAAAGCTGTAAAATAGCATGAAATAGTCCCTTTAAGATAGGCTTTCAGAAGTACAAAAATGACTTTAATATGTCTGGAAAATTAATTAGGAACGAAATAAATACTTGTCTGAATTAAAAAATTCAAAAGTGATGATTATGTCAAACTGGAAAAAAAATTGAAATCAGAAATAATAGTCCTTAATAGAAACTTTGAATTCGATTGGAATGTTCTTATGATTGAAATTAATCTTCTTGTAAAGCGCCTTGAGTTGTCATCTGCTGTAAATTGGTGCAATATAAAAACTGAATTGAATTGATTAGAATTCTTGTAAGATCAGGGATCGTATTAAGTGAATACTTTCCATGTTTTACCTTTTTTTCACACCCATAGAGACCACAGATTGCTGCAGCTTAACCACCAATGCAGAAGGAGCTCTTGCTGCAGGATTTCCTCCCACTGAAGCGATCAGAAAAAACGCTGTTTGGAGAATTTTGCTGACTTCTGATGGCTTCAATTAGAGAAATGTTCCCCGATATCAAATATTTGGCAGAAGTTATGGTCTTAATTCCTGTCTCCAGTGTGGCAACAGATTCAGATCAGATTCAGCCTCCATTAGATAGAAGCGCAGTTATGCTCCATACAAAATATTCAGGCCACAGCATGTCAAATGTTAATCATTAATATAGGTAGCTTATTGATCTGCTCGATGTGTGATGGCACAATACGGATGTCCCGTATGAAAATAAAATACTATTTAATATGTCATTATTATAATTCAAAACATTGATAGGAAAATAAATCATTAACATATTCTTTTGACCGCTTCAATCAAAATGGCAGACAACAAACAAATTGTAGCACAACTTCCAGTCCAGATAAGAGAGCAATGACAAGAATTGTATTCTTTATTCAAGGTCCTGACATATCTGCCTATAAGATTTTCTATCTGTAACTCAGAGCTAGATGGAGGGAAGCTGATTAATGGGTAAAGCTGTCCTCTTGAACTATTTAAACACAGAATTCAGTTAAACTGAAGTGAATCTCTGTGTCTTCTTTTCTTGCCTCTTGCATGAGGTACAATGCAGCAGAAATATCAAATACTTAAGATACAAACATAAATTCAGAATTGCAAATGGCTCACTACTAAAATAATTTTACAATACACATACATTTAAAGATAACCTTGAAAGATGCTTAAAGGCAGTGTTTAACTTTCGGCCAGTAGGGGGCAGTGCATACCTTAATTATCATAAGCATGCGGTATCTGTGTCTTCGAGTAAGAAACTCAACAACGGAGGTCCAACTAGTGCTGTTTTCAAACACTCAATTCCCGGAGAACTATCTATTTGCAGCAACATGACGAGCACATCAGTCTCTCTTTCATCGCTTGGAACTAGCGAAGAGGTAAAAATGTATTTATGGTGAAACTTTGGATTTTGAGGGGAAGTCAATGTTTTAATAGTGGGGTTGTTCCGTGCACTTTGTCCGTCCGGGCTCTTGTAGAAGTAAAGACCTCATCTAATATGACTTTCACCTGAAAAGAGGACCCCTGCCTATGTATATTAAAACTGTGCTTTAAGTTATTATTATTACATAATTATTATTATTACATAATATTTGAATTGCTATTTTCAAAGATTTACTGCAAAAACACACATTGTCGCTTTAAAATATTTATTTTCCCCTAAATTACAGATACTCATCGTGGAGGACCAACTCTGTCATAATTGACAATAAATAAATAAATAAAAAATAAGGGAGGAAATACATTTGTAAATACATAAATAAATATAAAAAATACATCAATTTGGGACTAAATATGGAAATAAATCAAATGTAAAATACCTTTTTAAATATATAAATAGAGAAAACTAAATATAGAATTAAACAAATAAATTAGTTTGAAAATATATTTGTAAATAAATAAATAAAGAACAAAATAAATAAATATGATAATGAATAAATAAATGGTTCAATACAATATTTAAAAAATAATAAAGAACTAACTAACTGAATTTATTTATTGCTATCTTTATTTCCTCATTCATTTAATTATTTTATTTACACATTCATTTAATTATTTATTTCCACATTTATTTAATTATATATGTTCACATGTATTTACTTTCAACTTTCTATGTCCACATTTATTTATTGAAATGTTCATTTACACATTTATTCACTTATTTCCACTTTTATTTATGTATTTGCACATTTATTAATTTATTTATTTACACATCAACAGAATTATTTAATTTCATATTTATTTATTGATCTCTACATTTATTGATATATTTTTTTCCATATTTATTTATTCCCCAATTTATTTATTTACACATTTATTTATGTATTTATTTACATATTTATATTTTCATTCATTTATTTATTTACACATTTCTAGATCACATTCATTTACAGATTTACAGGGTGTTTCTAACACTGACCTAAAGCCTGATTGGTCAGCTCCAGCTCTCTGTATTTACACTGAAGTGGATGAAGACAGAGGAGCGTTAGCTTCAGCTAGCTGCTCTGTGGCAGGGTTCACACGACAATGTTGCCGTTTTTGTTTGAATATGCAGGGTGAAAACGCACTGTAACTGAAAACAATGTAGTACATATGTGCGGCCTTTAGATGACATTGTGACTAGTATAGCGCCCTAAATAGAGATTTAAGATTCCAAGGTTTCCTGCTCACAACCCAGAAAAGAAACGTATCAGGCTAACGAACAATGAGTCTTTTCCACAAACTTCTTTTAGTTTTCTTCCACTTAAAAAAAGGCGTATTTATTATTTAATGCACATACTGTATGCATTTTCGTCGGCGAACGCATAAAAGCCGCATGATCTCTAACTTTGCTTACAGAGACCAAATAACTCCAGAAGCTACATCGTCAGTAACAGCGTACCTGATTCCGCTATTGTTGTTTTTTCTGAAGAAATGCGGAATGTGCAAGTCCAGAAAGGTCGTAGGCGGCTGGTAGTGACATGATCGTTTTCAAAAGTCTCAGACTTGCGTGTACATGACAACAAATCACACAGCGTTTTCAGATTTCTCCACGCTGGGAGCCGTTTTCGAAAAGATGCGTTTTCGACCTCCCCTCTCCCTATTGTCGTGTAAACGAGAGGCCAAAACGCAGAGAAAAACCTCCGTTCTGCTGAAATACGTTGTTGTGTAAACAGCCCCTGTGTGTCTGTGACAGAGTTGAGCTACTCGGCTGCTGAGTCTCCCTGTCAGAGTAATGCTACTTTATCACCAGGTCTGTCCTTGACATGGAGGGCTTCTACGAGCAACAGACAAAAACTAAGGTGCCTTGGAAGGTGAGGTGATGGGGTGCAAATGTTAACAATTGAAGGCTAACCCGGTTTAGGCTTTCAGCTAAGCTAGCGGGAAGCCCCCAAGGAGCACCTCACAACCGAGCGCTCAGTCTGCCCTTGCATCTTGTCTTCAGTTTTCGCCAACAGTTCACAACCACCTATCCATGTCTCATTTTGAATTCCCCACTCAGGACCGTGGTCAAGGGAACCGACACTTGAAAATAGGCAGTCAAAGCTGCAGAAATTAGCTCTTATAAAGATGAGCTTTGCACATAGATCATGCATGCTAATGCTCCTTCTCAGCAACTTCAGTGTAAATACAGATACTTAAAGCTGGCCAATCAGGCTTTAGGTCAGTGTTAGAAACACCCCCTTATTAAAATACACTTCTGTAAATCTATAAATAAATGTGATCTAGAAATGTGTAAATAAATGTGACATAGCAATGTGGAAATAAATAAATAAATCTGTGGATAAACAAATATATACCGTTCGCAGCATCCCTGTTCCACGCTTTCGTTCACTCCTGTACCACCCTTCTAACATCTCTCTCTTCTAGGTCCTGTCTGGGGGGGTTCTGAGCAGGCTCGGAAAGACGATTTTCCTGAAGACTGCGCCCCCACACGGAGTCTTCCTCCGGGTCTCCAATGATATGTCTTCCCAGACCTTTCGATCCTCCACGCCTTCAATAAACTGTTCAAATTGAGAATCTGTAGCATTGTTCTTTGCTTGTGAATAGTTAATTCCATCTGTAGCGTGGTCCTGGCTAGTGAATTGTCCCCATTTTTAAGTCAGGGGTGCCCAAAATGAGGCCCAGGGCCCCTTTGTGGCCTTGACCTCAGGTCAGGAATAGAGTATTTGACGCATCATTGAGCACTTTTGCAATTTCTTAGGGTAAAATTTTCAATAATAAATATAATTACTTTAACAATGTAACGATGTTTTAGGCTACAGTAGATAATCAGAGTTTTTTGATAAAGTCAGAATCTAAATTCCATTCAAGGAAACCCTTCCCCAATCTTTAATCATGATTGTTTGCCTTTGCTACTGTGCAGTTCCAGGTTTTGTAATATTTACATAGTTTTGAACTGCAGATACAGGATCATACTACTCTGTCTGAGTGGAGGAAATTATACATGCTGGAGCCAAAAAACTTTTATAAAAACCACATTGGAAAGCAGCAGGAAAAAAATGTATTGACAGTCTGGAATAAACAAGTCTCCAACTCAGTGTGGTTAAAAATGTAACCCTGAGAGTCTTTACCTGACAGCATGGAGTAAACAAGGTCTGAAAACACAAAGTTTTTTCTTACTCTCTGGACTCTGGACATAATTTATTCATCTCCTTGCATTTCGGATGATTTCCAACTCCCACACAAAAAACATGAGGCGTGAATAGACTCCTACAAAGCTCTTCCAGACGCACTCACTGTCAGAAGTCACACTTCTGCTCCACTCCATTCAGAGGGGATCCTCGAACCAACTGGGACACAGCTCTGCTCTCCGAAGGTCTGAATCTCATTCGCCATGGCAACCCTATCCCACCTGAAAAGCAATCTGGTCGTGGGAGGAAAGTGTGAAAGCTTTTGCATTTGTTACCCCACTTTCTCTGCCATTAATCTTTGTCATACTCTGTACCCCCACCCCCCCCGATCCGTTCTCCATTTCTATTAGCAAGCTCCAGGTGCTGAGCCAGACATCATAAATATTCCCGAATCACTCTCAGTGATGATTCATGAGGCCCACGGATACATAACCTTCAGGTGCACATACTATCCTCCCACATACACATCAAGAGGAACAGATAGTTACCCACAGGCACTGAGTGACTGATTACTTTCAGCTTCTTCTGGTCAGCCTGGTGAAAGCACCTTGGCGACAAGATGATGGGAGCACAGGAGGGACAAGGATTTAACGGAAGGAAAGCAAGAAAGGGGATCAAAGTGCAGAAAAGAAGAAAAAGAACAGAAGGAGCTAGAGGCAAGCAGACATTGGATGAGAGGAGGAAGGAATGGATTGCCATTTGCTGGCGGATATTAACAATATCCTATCCAGTTTATACATTTCTAAGAAATATTGCTTTTTCAATTAATTTACACACCATATCTGAGTTATGTTAAACTAGGAGAAGAAAACCATGTTCAAAGTTTAGAAGATTAGCAACACACTTTTTCTTTGCCTAAACCTTGAACTTTAAGCTACAACCACAAACTTAAGCGCATGCTGCTACCATTTAAAGCACATCTTACTGCAGGAAACAGCTGCAAGTCTTTTGGGCTATGCACATTTAGATACCGCTAAAACTAAAAATGTTGTCTGTTCCTCTTGGCAACTTAGCTCGATATCAGTCAGATAAGTTGGAAAACAACTGAGAGAATCAACTTTAAAATACTTTTCATTACATCCCATGGATTTGCTTTGATCTAGAGCTTTCCATTGCAGCCCTAGCTGTACTGTATCTTGGGTGTTATAATTCCACCCACTCAAATGGTCAATGGCCTTTTCTGTTATATCTGGTCCTAAAGCTTTACACTACATTCAGTCATTAACCCCTTAACTCTTGATGGTAGTAGATACTTGTAGACACAGCGGCCCTACGGCAGACTGACAGATGCGAGGCTAACATACAATTGGCCCCTCCAAGCCCTCTGACTACCACCACCAGGCAAGGCGGTAAAGTGCCTTGACCAAGGGCCAAACGACTGGGACGGACGGAGTGGAGGTCAGTAAGTTGCATTGACACATACAGGTATCGAGGCGGCATTTTTATTTCAGACTTCTCCGTTGCCTGGGGAGTCCTACAGTCTTGTAAGCAGCATCATAAAGGTATAACACTTTTGTGGGGAAGTCCTGTCACCATTGCAGTCATATCTTTGGTCAACAACAGTGTCTTTCCTTTTTTATTTTGAAAGTACTCTTCCCTTGAAAACATTCTGTCTCCAAAAATATTCAAAAGAGGTATTTTTTGTGCACAAATATAAGTAAAAAGCGCCTCCCTTACAACGGACACTTGAAGGGCACATGATTACAAACAGTTCTTCAGAGAATGAACACTCGAATTGTCTTATGCAAGCAATTTTTCAAACTGCTACATGTCTATTGCAATGTATTTTGAGGACTTGTGCTTCTTTTTTGTAAAAAGTGGTGCTTTTGACAAATTTGAAGGATGTGGCTGCTGAAAAATCACAGGCTGGTGCTCAAAATTGAACATTTGAGCTTTGTTGTAATTTAAGAGGAACATTTTTCCATGTTTGCTGTGTCCCCTCCATGGCTTCTGACCACTTAAAAATTGACTACTTGTGTTTTTCTGTTCATGATGACTTCCATTTTGCCATTTATTCGACTATGGCCAGATTTGTTGAGTGATTGACTAACAGTTGTAGGCTTTTAGATGATACATTAAACAGGGTGCTGTTTTATGTTTAGGGGATTAGATCTTAGTTCATAATGGTCAATTAATTAATGCTCTGTAAAGGTGCTGTATGCTGGTATTTTGAAAAGCATATTACCTGGGACCAAAGTTAGGGCAATTTTGTGGACCATCAAGACATGTAATTTCTATAAAGAATGCTGTAGCTTTTAAAAAGTAAAACTGAAATGAGATCAACTGGGGGGAATTCACAGTGTCCTGCTGCATCATGACCTGGTATGTTTCTTTTTCATAATAAAAGATTAACTTACTATATGAGATATTAGGACTGCACAGATACTGACACTGGTATCATGTATCAGTGCTGATACCATTCTTATGTACTGTACCAGTTTAAGTTAACCAATACCATGAACCAAAACTTAAAATGTGTAAACTCTGCAATAATTTCACAGAAAATGTTTATTTTTCACTTGAAATTTTTGTTTGTGGTCATTTTTATTAATATTCTTTTATCTAATTCACCATCAGTCATTGTACCAAACAAAAGAAAATAAAACCTGTCTTTCAATACATTACATTTTTTTGTGTATGGTAGAAGTATATGTGTTGGTACCCATTATCGGCAAGTGAGCAAATACAAATATCGGAATCGTATCAATTTGAAAAAAGTGGTATCGTCGCATCTATGTAAGATACACATGTCAACTCTCTATGAATCCCCCAATGGGCAGATAATCACTAGCCAAATTAATCAGTAAGACCTCACCTCATAGTCTCTTTCTAAAATTATTTTTTAACCATTTTTGCCCCACGTCTATGTGGAGACGTTTTAGGGGACCCAAAACTTTTTTCTAAAACAAATGCCAGAGTGAAATTTTCCCTTGTGTATTCATGTACAGCAATAGCACATTTTTGTGAAAACGCTGACTTTTTAGCCCCAAAATCTAAGATGACCTATAATTCCAAATTACATGTAAATCCCTGGAGTAAATGTTGGTGTGGTGTTGCAGCTTCAAAAATTTCTATATAAAACTCCACTTGCCCTTAGTTGTTCACCATTCTTGTTGTGTTTACCACTAACTTCATTCCTATTCTCAATGTTTAGTGCCACATACAGGTATGGGAGAGTAAAAACAGCATTTTGGGTTGTTCTAGGTGTTTCTGTGTGGATAAAGAACATGTCTGAAAACGGTCCCATGAGGATGAAACTGACAACGCCTTCTAGACAAAAAACATTCCAGTGTGGACGGTGATGGCATAAGTTTCTCTTTCAGTTGCAATCATCCCATTTTCATAGTAAAGTGTTTGGAATAGGTAGAGTAAGATTAAGTAATGGTACTAGGTCACTGTTGCAATAATTCAGTGGCAGTTGTGTTGGTTCTGTAGTAATGGTGTATACTATAGAGTATGTTTTCCAAATATGGTGAGTGGGAGCTGTGCAGTTCATAAATTGGAAATTCTTCACATATTTAAATGTGAATCAGGCTGGTTTATTTGGTTATCAATACATATACACAACGTACAATATATACAGCCTATGGTTAAAACTAAGCGCTGTGTAATACTGTAATGGATACATTCCAAACCTCTAACGCCTTCATAGAACAGCTGTATTTAGACTAAATTAGAAACAAAAAGTCTTGAAACACATTTCATGTCCCTTCCACATCACTACTGTGTGCTTGTCTTTTGCATAAAATTTACAAAGAAAAGGTGTTTGTGTTTGCAAAATGTGAAAAAGCTGAAGTGGCATAAGTACTTTTGTAGGCCACTTTAGAAAAATTCTTCAGAAATAATGTAAGTCCCTTCCAGCTGAGTCTGAAGAGGCTTCAGTGTGACAGTCAGGAATGGGATTATGTTGCAGAGGTATTGCTTTTTTATATGAACATTTTAATCCCCTTTCCCACTGTGGTTCACAGACACAATTTAAATCCAATGTAACTGTTGGGGCTGAATATTTACTCAAAGTACAGATTAGGAATGAAGTGCTTCTCTACAGCAGAGCTTGAAGGAGCTTTTCTTCATGCAATGAAATGCAAATTCACCAATCAGAATTTTAGGCTGATTTCCACAAAGTTTTAAACTTCCACTACTGATTTTAGCCAATTCAGGTTTCTTTGTAGGAACTATATAATTAAAAATATTTTTTTTGCCTTTCTGCGTTGAATTTTGATTAAGTATTTATATTAGAAGCAATATAAAAATCATGTTAAGCGTTTTGAGTATAATAATTTAATAATTAAATTAAAATTAATGAATTAGATAAAAGACAAAATGCTTATGAAGTAGACATATTAAATTACTTTAAGCACCTTATTTTAGCAATCAGTGTGGACAGAATTACTAAAAGCACACTTTCTGTGTGTCTCTAGATTATTACCGTAACAATGAGAGGCTGACAACCTTTTAGAAATCCAATACAATGGATAGCTCAAAACCTTAAAACAACTTTGCTAATCCTTCCAGTTTCCCTGTTATCTCAGAATCAGAATCAGCTTTAATGGCCAAGTATGACACATACAAGAATGATGCATACAAGGAATTTACAGATACAGTACAACCTGTCCAAGATCATTACAAACAACAACAACAACAACAAACAGATCCAGGTCACTGTTGGGCATGCAGCCACCGAGCGGCGCTCCCGTTTATGAAACATAGAGAAATACACATCTGGGGAGGGGAGGGTTCCACGGTGAGGGGGAAAAAACGCTCACCTGTGTTGTGGGTCCGTACAGCACTCACAACGCAGGTAATTGAAAAAACCACACCAACAAACATTTAAGCACATATTCAGACATTAACAATGACACATCAGGAAGGATGGGCAGGTATGAGCTCCAGTCCACAGGGTAACGCGCTGCCATCGAGGCGCGCTGTTATCCAGCTTCCTGTTGCAGGACAGAGAATTAAGGATACAGCAAGACGGTGTGTGTGAATGTGACTGTGTGTAACCATGTCAGTGTGTGCGTCAGTAGATGCAAGTGTACGGGGGAGAGGAGACTCTGTTGACATTCTTCACAGGGACATTTGATTAGGACCAGGTTGAAGGTCTTCATGGGAGCCAAAATATAAATTGTTTGGATTGCAGGGAGATATCAAATATTCCTTTCTGCCCCTTCAGTCTGTCAGTGGTTTCTTTCATAGTCTAATTCAGCCAAATTGTAGTTCAAATTAAAGTTCAAAATCCAAATTAATTCCCAGATTAATAGTTCCAAATCCAATTAATTTCCAGTTGCCCCAATCCGTACCGACAGTATCTCCAAGTCCGATGACAAATTGCAGATGAGTCCCAGAGCGCCGGCCAGATCGCCTCTTACAGCGTCTGTTCTGCGTCCCAGCTCCCCCAGCATTTGGTTCTGAGTCCCATCAGTACGAATCAACGCATCCAGCTGTTCCTTCAGCCGTCCAATCGCTTCCAGAACAGTGACCAATCTCGACCGTGTTTCAGATCTTTGTTGCCATTTTTCGGTAGTTCCAGTAACTGCCCATTCCAATCAGCAGAAACCCGATCACCATGGTTGACACCCCGGTTGACCCTTACCGGTGCTTCGTAGAGTTGAGTAGATTTTATCAATAGCATTCAGAGACCAGCTGACCATTTCCATCTTCGCTTATTCAGTTTGGTTTCGGAGAAAATTGCCAAAAGATACTCCAGATAGAGGCACAGGAGACAGAGAGCTGTGGGATAAGACACAGGAGGAGGAGGGAGGGAAAAAAGCGACCGTCCTCGCTGAGAGCTGAGCAGAAATCTGTTGTAAATCCAGCTGTCTCTTGTGGACTGAATGAAAGGTTCTGGTGAAATCTCTAACTTTATTTTCCTTTAAAAAAGCTTTTGACCTCAGTTTGATCTCACTTAGGAAGTCCAAATCACTAGCTACGTTTCCATGTGCAAAATGTGACTGTGTGCCCTGAAAATCTGATTAAAACAAGTGTTTACATCTGCTACATGTTTAAGCGGAACAAATCATTTTCAATGCGCAGAAATATCTGAAATATCGGTCACCGCTGAGGTAGCAGACACCAGTTATAAACGAACATGGCTGCGCGCATTTAAGATGGAGCAGTACAATTTTGTCCGGAGCATACTTTAATTTTTCTGGTCACAGTTTTATATCTACAAGCGTTCAGTGTTGTGTACACAATGAATTATAAAACCGAATCTCTTTATTTATCAGGTCGACGTATTGTACGTCTATGCATGACTTCACAGACGTGCAGGAATGACCCACATTCAGAATAGGGGTTTACATGGACCACGATCGGATTAACTATTGGCATAACCCACCCATCACAGTTGAAATGAAATTTCAATCCAAATGAGTGTCGAGTCAGAGTAATCTGCATGGCACGTTTATACAAAGCATTTTTATTCTGAGTGGGCTGTTAATCAGATTACTTGTACTTTACTTATGTCCATGTAAACGTACCCACTGTATATTTGACCAGGTGTCTCAACAAAGGGCACATGATTACAAACAGTTCTGCAGAGACTTCCCCATTATGCTGAAGTATATGAATACAACCCCCCATACACTTTACTCTAAATCTTTTCAGTGTCAAAATGATGTTATGGACGTAGGGTAAAGAAACTACAGAAATAGAATCCAACAAATCAGTCATGCATGTACTGTAAAACAGACTCTTAGGATGTATTCACACCTGAAAGTTTGGGAAACTCTGTTCCAATTGGCACCAAAATTGTCACACTGTTGATGTTTTTAGATGGTGCAGTTTACATTTCCACTGCTCTTGGTCAAACGTACCAAAGCAGAATGTTTAGGCTACCTCCCCGCCTGTGGTGGTGCTGCAGGAAGAAGCACTTAAAAAAGGGAGAGAGGACTCCCAGCTATCACGCTGCTATTTGGGATATAGATCACACTCCGCGTATGAGTCCTGAAACACTGGTCAGATCACCTTTTACAGCCTCCAGTCTGTGCCCCAGCTTGCACAGCAAATAGTTATGAGTCCCCGTAGTGCAGCCGATCCCATCTCATTGGACAGCTCCTTTAGCTTCCCAATCGCTTCCAGAACTTCCTACATTTTTCGGTAGAACAAGTATCCACCAATTCCAATGAGCAGGAACCCGATCACCATATATCCAAATATCTTCCTAATCTTCTGAAGAGAGTACAGAGAGACAAAGTGGCCGCCACTGTTTCCAAGCGTCTAACACCTAGGCACTTGCGTCTCTTTTGTACAAGCGAGATCCCCCTTCTGTGAGCGTAGAGTTGAGTAGATTTGATCGATGGCACTCAGAGACCAACAGACTATTTCCATGGTTAAGATTGGTTGGGCTTCATAGAAAAATGCAGACAAAGATCCAGACATAATACACTCACAAAGAATTGTGAGGATGAAACACATAGGGAGAGGAGAGATAGGAAAAAAGCGTACGTCGTTGCTGAATGCCGCAAGTGAAGATGGACCGAACCAGAATTCTTTCAACAAAGGACCGCGAACAGAAATAAGGTCCATAACACACTCTGCACTGAAATTAATGACTCACCTGGAAAAATGTCAAGCTGAATGGAAAAATCACTGATAATGGAGAAAAACCACCTGTAGTATCCAACCAGACCAGAATCCTGATTTTGGATAAAATGCAGGTCAGCTGAATCCCCGTTGATGAGTAGGGATGCTGCATTCAAGTACAGCTGGGAGACTAGGCTGTCGAAAAATCAAAACAACTCCAAAGTGACTGAAACATGTTTTATTCTCAGATATTGGCAAAGTATTTTTTAAATATTTCTAAACATTAACAATGACTGTTTTCAAGAGGTTATATCGTTTACTAATCTGGTTATGTCTGCTTGTACTATCTTTTTAAAAATCCAATCAAATCTCCAGTTATACTTTCACTTTCTTAAATTATAGAATATAATACATTTCTAGTTAATTCCAGGAATTGAAAAGAAAGAACTCAAGAACAAAGTTTCTTCTTTTAATTGTTATCTATATAAGAAGGAATATTTGTATTTATTTTACTTGACCAAAGTTTACCGAAGATGTACCAAACAGTGATTTTTGTGTGCCTTTACACTCTTGTCAACTTCCCTTTTGTTCTTACTTAGCAGTTTATTTCATATTTTGCTGACTTAAAAATGAAAATGCTAGAATGCACATCAAGTTTTGCTCGTATGGGATAGGCATACTTTTCTGAGAGAATGAAGTCATCTGCACCTTTCCATCTATTAGGTCTGCAGAGATGACTACTTTCTGCTGAGTCAGAAAAATATGGAAAGTTTTGTTTGCTCGGCACTGCCAACTTGTCCGCTTTGACCTCAGTTTAGGTTCATGAGAGGAGTTTTTGAGAATCCATCTGTGTGGCCAGCTGAGCAGGATCCGTAATGCCATGCTGCACCATGTAGCCTGCAGCCAAGTCTGTACCAGAACCCAGCAGGTCTATGAGCCAAACCAGCCATGCTGGCAAAATAGCCAACGCTCTAATGCCGGATGGAAAAATAATAGAACAGAGACACAAGGAAGAAAAGGAAGAAATATGATTAAAAAAGATACTTTCATTTATTAGTGGTGAAATATGTTGATGAATGTCAAGAATGTTTTATCGTTTCCAGTCATTTTAAGTCCAACTGAAAGTACTTACTATACTTGGATTTGTCTTTGTGGCACTATGCAATAAAAAAATTATTTGATGTAATAAACTCGCATGGTTTGAATAGTTTTAATGATGTGGTACCACTGTCTGCCACATTAGGAACCAGTGCACACACCAGTGTTAATGGAACATAGTGATGCCATCCCTTCTAACAGATATTGGAAAAGTCACAAGGTTCTGACCCAAATCCATTTATGGGCAGCATGATTTCGTTAGGCTCTTTAAGGAGGACAAAGAAAGTGTTTCATTACTTATCATGCAACTAGCAGCATCTGTTTGTCCCCATAACATTAGACTAGCCTGAACAGACGTTGATCCTCCTGAGCATTAGAAGGCTCAAAAGGTTGTTTTTTTCCTACATTCAGTTTAACAACAAGCTCTTCTAAATATCGTCATACTGAAGAACAGTGAATTGATTTAAAAACAAAACACAAAGTCCTAAAAACAGTGTAATTTGACATTATTTCATCCTAAACTCCTTCCAGCTATGACAAGATGTTGGGAGTATGAATTTACATGTCTGAAGAGACCACCAACTCATTTTGCTAGGGGTTTCCTAGCCTAGTCTGTTGGCATTGATGTCCCCTTTTGTAAAACAAAAGCTTTAGTACCTAAGGACAATTTAGAGAGACCAATTAATCAAACAGTCATGGTTTTGGATTATGAAAGGAAAAGACACAGAGAGAACATGCAAACTCCAACCAGAAAGACCTCAGACTGGAAGTTGAACCCAGGACCTCCTAGCAACAAGGCAACGGTGCTGCCAACTGCAACTCTGTTCATTATCTAATGACTGGATATTATCAGTTCATCAGTCCATCTAGGAACCAAGGAAGGGGACTGAGGTGAGAAGAAAACTAGAGCCTCCCTCCTCAGCCAATCTTCTGCTCCTCCTGGAGGATGTCGGCTGTTTTTCCGTTCAGAGGGTATAATCATTCCCTCTAGCTTGTTCTGGGTGTGCCCCCCCCCCTCCTCGTCTCCTCCCTTGTTTCTGGAAAACTTATAAAGAGAAGGATCCTGTAAAGTCTTGCCATCCAGCGTAGAAAGCTCAATTTACTTGCTTGAATCTGACATCTAGTTGAAGGGATAAATTAGACTATACTTCATCCACCAGAAAAGGGCAGAGCAACACATTCATCTAACCAGCATTCTGGCATTATCCATGAATAATACCCAAGATAACAGAACCCCTCAGCTTAAGGCAGCACTCACCCTAATGCTTGACTTATCCAACCTTTCATTGATTTAGACCAGGGGTGTCAAACTCATTTCCATTTCAGGCCACATCAAGAACATAAAAGTCCTTAATGAGGAGGAGCTTTGGACCTTTTTTTATATACATTACATTCATTTACTCACCCAGACAAGTTTGGAGCCACTTGGAGTACTTCGAGAGGTATTTATATCCATTCCCGGTCAGCGTAAACCATATAATGGGAGTTAAATAAGCCGTTATCTCCCACAGAACTACTTCATCTCACCAATGTTTTATGAATTGCTAGCTTGATTCCCCTGTGAGATTTGAGCATGTCTGAGGTGCTGTGTTGTTCTCTTCAGGGTTTTTTTACAGACTTTTAATCTAAGAGATTCCAACTTACACTAACTGGCGATTTCAGTGACGTTGTAGCCATCTGCCATTACAACTGTAGTCTGCGCAGGTTATGGAAAGGGAGCCTGTGGAATCTGAACTTATTCCACTTGGTCATTATGTTAGTGCAATTTGGAAAAATGCAAACGTGAAACATGTTAATGTTTGCAGCAGAAAGTTCTGTCTCACTGACCGCAGTCCTCAACCACAGGCTGAAAGTCCTCTTTAGACCACAACAGGTATGTTATACGGCAGTGACATCATTAAAATGTTCTGTTGGTGTAGTTGGATTGAAAGCCAGTAAAACCCCCTGAAGATAACAATGCAGCACTGCCGAGACGCTCCAAACTCACAGGGGCATAGTGCTAGCTATTCATGACAAAACATTGGTTAAATAAAGGACTTCTGTGGCAGATAATGACTTATTTAGAGGCTGCACGTCCCATGCCCCATTATATGGATTTACGCTGATCACTAAAGGATATGAACTTCTCCGTCTTCAAGTGGCTCAAAACCTGTCTGAGTAAACGAATATAATGCACATTATGCATGAAACATGGAGATAAGAGGGAGAAAGAGGGAGATAAACCTCTCACTCAATATACTGCGATACAGCAACACTTTTGAACTCGCTAGTTTTGGCCCTTCTTTGGAGAAATAAATCCTTACTCAAAAATTTGAAAATCTAGCAACAAAGGCATATTGAAACACTGGGAAGCAGAAAATACAATTTGATTGGTTGGTTGGTGTCAAGTGAGGCGTCGTGCAGACTAGATGCAGAAATGATGCAGAAATGAAAGCAGACAAGAGCCACAGCCCAATATTGCCCATTGAAGGCAGTTGAAAACAGACATTCATGCGACAACTGACAGGGCAATTTTATGTCATAGGAACCCTAATTTAGTCTACATTTTAATGTGCTTTTAGTCATTAGTAAAGTATAAAGATCACATTATACATTCTTGTTTTCAAATGTTTGTGTAAATACAGAGGAGCTGTGTTATTTCAAAAGAATCGCATGCCAGCCGAAGAGTGGCTAGGTCTGTTCAAAATCCACAGAAGGGCCAAAGCAAGAAGAGGACAAGGTGGAGAAGTGGAAAATCCCTCTCAGTTGTTCTGTTTAAATACCCAGCAGCTTGTACAGAGCAGCCAGTTTTAAATGTTCTTCCACCAGTGTTTTAATGAGACACAGTCCAGCCTAACTTCCCTTAATTAAAGCCATGATTTAGCTCTTTTACGCCACACAGCCTACAGTACATCTGGGGACACTAATACACTGTCACCTTCTTTATTTTCTCACACACACACAGTTTGCATTGTTTCGCAGTGAGCGTCTTTGAGCAGAAAGACGTCACTCTTTGTAACAGCGCTAGTATAACTCCATGTTAGGCGATTTGGTTTAACCCAGCCTCTAGAACAGTGGTTCCCAAACATTCCAGCTTCTGATCCACAAATTAAACATTTAAGAGGCTGTGACACTGTCTCCACATGAAGCATGGAGGTTTTTTTGTTGAGTCAGTCGAAGAATGCTACAAAGGCAACACAATCAACATATCAGCAGCCAGATTGATTAAGACATGTTGCTTTTATTGATTTAATTCCTTTTTTTATATTTTCCTTTATGTATAAAATGCAGATGCTTTCTAAAGGCCATTTCTGGTATTTCTTTTAAGATCCCATACTTACATGTTTGAGACCCCATGCATGATCCTAACCCCAACTTTGGGAACTACTGCTCTAGAGCAATATCTAAATCCCCATGAGAGATCATCTGTCAAAAATGCAAAACCTCATGACAAAAAAGTCTGTAGCAATCCCACTATTTGATTACGCATGATTGGGTGCACATTTCAGTTCCATGCGGAGCAGGAGAACGCGGTGGGACTTTGTATTCAGGATATAGCACGTGTTTTATTTGTATTTTAAGTGGAATTGTTTAATTTCATTGTTTTTTATATGGCTCTCTGTTCATCTTATTTTGATTGACTATTAATTAAAATTAAAAAATATGCTAGAATATGTTATCATTTTAGAAATTGGGTAAAAATATCTCCCATCTGCCTTGTGAGAATCTGGTGCAAGAACTTTCTCTAATATGACAAACCATAAAAATGCCTACAGAACTACACGGATCAATGCAAACAGGGCATTATTAACCTCTAAAATACTCCTTAAAGGCAGAATGCAGGTATTGATACCTTAAAATATGCCCCCCTTTTTTTCTTTTTTGCACGACGCCTAAAGAGTTATCTAAAAGAAAAAAGCTCTACTTACTGTAACTAAAAGAGGCAAAAACCGGACAAGCTGACATATTTATTTGCAGCTGTACTGTGATCCCATGTCTGCTGGCGTTTTCTGCTTTTCTATCCCTTCTAGAGAGCTCTAGAGAAAGCTATGCATAATGCCTCCCTGTCTGTTATCATCGAAACATAAGTAGCCAATAAAATGATTAAAATGACCAAACGAGTCCTTTTTACTTTTAATGTCATCCTTCATATTAAAGGCAATACATGATTTCTATTTCTTTTTCTAAACAGGTTTTGGGTACTCATCTTTATTCCACGTTTCGCTCTTTTTTTGTTCCATTGTAGAACATCATAACTAAATGAATGCATGAGCGAATTTAGCGGAAATGAACGCTACTGATTGTTTTGCGCTTCATTGGTTTATCAGTTTTATGTCACTGTCAGAAGCAGTTTTAAGGAGTAGTGACATATTGTCAGGAGGTGTGGAGTGTGTCGCGTGGAGCCAAACGCAGAAGCAGAGTAAATGCAAGGTTGTGTAATGAAGTGCAGCTGGTGGTGGTGATAGTTCTGATGATGTTGACTGCAGGAACGGTGAGGCAGGACGAAACAACATGGAGAGGCTGACATTAGTAATGATCTGGGGCTGACTGAAGGAATGTGACAGGTTATAAAGGATGAGCTAAGGAGGATCAGGTGCAGATGATTGGGGACACAGGTGAAGATGATGATGAGGAGCGGGAGTGAATCAGGCAGCATGACACATATATCATCAGACTTGAAGGTTGTCTATAGAAAGTTTTCATAAAAAGCTACATTTAAAAAGATGTATCCACAGGGCTTTAAGAGGGATGCAGAATGAAAGTACATTTCCTTAAAAATGATATTTTAATTAAAATATAATAAAATGTCCTTTTAAAATGGGCGCGACAATAAGGTTATGTTTACATCTAAGAGTCAGTAGCGGTTGCGGGTTGACAGATAAGGTCTTTGGTCCAACTATATAGTAGGAGTCAAGCAGCTGCTTCATAGCCACGGAAATATTGTTATCCGTCTCAGGAGAGGAGTGACTGCAGAAGAACAGAAACTAGAGTAGTTTTAGGTGAAGCCTTAACTAGATGGACGCACATAAAATATTGCCATGGCAACAAACACATGCAGAAACGACGACTTTCCACCTGGATCGGTAAGCTAACTCCCTTGCTAACGTTAGCCGTCAATTAAACTCCTCTAAAATACATTCCTCACCGGACACAGTTCAGGCTGCTTAATGGGCGTATCGGCAGCGAGCCAGGCAACAGCTGTAATTATGCTTTTATTGTTGTGACTATAACCTAGATAAACTAGATACCTTTAAACAATCCTTACAAGGACTACAATAAATATTATAGATACTGTCAAAATGTTGCTTTACAAAGTTTCTAAATTATTATTTTTTGCTTTTACAGAGGCTGATAAAACCACTTAAGTTGACAAACTTGCAATGTATGTACTGCAATGCTTTATATATATATATATATATATATATATATATATATATATATATATATATATATATGGTCTTTATACATAAATAAATGTTGCCTTTAAATCTGCTGGTTTTCTAAAGTTCCGTCAGACTGCCAGTAGACAGTCCAGATGTCGCTGCGGAATATGGAAGTCTAACACGTGTTAACAGTGTTTCTGTTTAGAGCTGCAAAGAAATGAAGACAGAAAGATTAGTTGTGTTTAGAACAATTCCATCCTTGCCTTAGGGAAAACGACTAAAATAAGTTGGATGGATAGCACTCCAAACATTCATTTAGCAATCTGACTGACTTAAGATGCTGTTTACGATGCATGGCAGGCAGATGTTCAGGCGGAGGCAATAGGACTGACGCTGACATTTCCTATCATAAATGTCCTCAGCTCCTCCTCATGGGAAAAGGAAAAAAAAATATCAGACAGCCCATGTGACAGTGTTCACCAACTTGGACTTAGAACTGTGTGTGCAGAAATCTATTAAAAGCAGAAGTGCATTTAGAGAAGACTGGTTGGGTTCAGAATTGTATAGACGTGTAGTCACACGTTGTCGTTAGATGAGAACAACCACAGACACAGCAGACTCCTGTTTCCCAGACACGTAGGTTTCTCAGATGGGAAAAGAAGGTATGGATTAAGTCCACTGCTATGACTCTGCTGTGAGACATCAAGTGATGACGCAGTCTTGAAATGATGAGCTATGCAAAAGCAGAGAGGTGTATGACCTTAGGGCCCTCTTGCATACTTGCCGACTTTGTAGCATAGACTGTCTCCGGCTTTTTTCCTCTTATAATAAGCCTGTTTGCTGGTCTGAGCTGAGGAAATGTGTCACAGTGTCTGGTATGGGTAGAATGAGTCCCCTGTATTTGGTGTATATCCACACATAACATCTTCCACAAGGCCAGACAATGAAGTTTTCTTCAAGTGGCCTTGCAAAAGACGAAGGTAGGCTACCTACTTCCACAGGTTACTCCAGGTCTCAGGTCCAGACAGTGAGTGTTTGTATGTTCTCTTGAGACCTATTTTGTGCCAGCTCTTTCATCACCTCTGTAATGAAGTCCAGACACTGACACAGATGGTCACCAACTCAGTCTAACAATGGAGGCATCCTTAGCATAAAACATAGTCCAGCTGTAACCCAGCGACATAAAAAAGAAAATCAAGGGGAAAAAAATCAAGGACACTGCAAACTGAAGGTTAGAAGGGATTCAAAACTGCATTGCATATATTCTGTATAGTTATGACAGCAAATGAACAATTACTACTAAAATGTGGAGCCATAAATTGGCTTGGTAATGAATTATGCAGATATTTAAGCAATTAACCTTATATGAGCATGCATATACCGAGACCCGGTGCTAGAGGAATTTAGCTAGGGCTGTAGCTTATTCTGATTTGGAAGCCATGGTACCAGAATCTGGAGGAAGAATGGAGAGGCACATAATCCAAGAAGTTGGAAGTTCAGTGTGAAGTTTCCACAGTCTGTGTTGATTTGGGGATTCATGTCATCTGCTGATATCGGTCCACACTGTACTTTATTAAGTCCAGAGTCAACAAAGCCATTGACCAGAACATTTTGGGGCACCTTATGCTTCCTTCAGCAGACCAGCTTTATGGAGAGCCTGACTTCATTTTTCAGCAGGACATGGTACATGCCCACAATCCCAAAAGTACCAAAACATGCTTCAGTGACCATGGGATTACTGGTCTGACCTGAACCTCATAAAGCATAGAGATACATGAGACCAAACAATGCAGAAGAGCTGAAGGCTGCTAATGAAGCAGGAATTGATGCAAAAAGGCCCAAACCAAGTACTGAGTTCATATGCAGGAGTATACTTTTCAGAGATCCCACATTTCTCTATTTAGAGTCCTTGTTTTATTGGTTTCATCTAAAATTCTAATTTTCTGATATTTTGAATTTGGGGTTTTCATTTGCTATAAACCATAATCATCCAAGCTGTGACAAATAAACACTTGAAATATATAGTAAATTATATATACTTATTACTATGCAAGTAATAAGTATAGATAATATATTATCACCTTTTAAGGTAAATTACTGAAATAAATTAAAAGTTGCATAACAGAATTGTTTGAGTTTCACTTGTATTTTTTAAACTCACTTTTGTAATGCTGCCCTGAAACAATAATTAAAGGAAATGAATGGTTTAAATGTGGGTTGTACTTCTGAATCTGGATATTAAAGTCACGGCAGGACACAGAAGCCCTCCCCCCAGATGTTTAGGTTGTTTGATCCAGGGTTTAGCAGCAGAGCAGGGCAGGAAAACAGCAGCAGCACGAAGGTTACACAAACAGGATGTCCGGGAATCATTCTCACTATACACACAGAGATACATGAAGGGGCAGGCGAGTGAGCCGAGATTTAGGGACAATGACTGTCAGAAAGGATTGCCAAAAACCAAAACAGCTTCTATAAATCTTCATTGGGTTATCCTCTTTCACTGACATTCACATTGCAACGATACAGTACTTACTGTAAAGTATTCTCAGATTCCGTGAGACTGTTTAAATTTAGAGGAAGAGAATATTGATCAGTAATTAAGACTTTGAGATTTGATCGTTTCCATTTCGATAATTCTGTCATTTTATTTAGTCAGAGCCCTGCAAAGCAAACGTTGCTCTAAAAAGAAAAACTACCTATTGTATTTTTTAGTATACCAGTCAAATATAGCACAAATCCACTGGTAAGCGATTCAATTCCAATATCACCTATTTTTCCCCCAATAATGAATAATTATCGATCTGAATCTTTATTTTACTTAATTTTCTGATGGATTCAACACAATAAAACAGTGTTGTCCCTTGTTTTTTTCTCTTTTGGTGTTATATTGTGAATCTGTCAGAGTCCAAATTAGCAGGTCAGACCTAAAAATATCCTGACAATTTGGAACCCTGCTTTGAGAGGACATTGGTTATGTGCAAAATAAAATAGGTTATCTGAATCTTATCTTACATTGCAGATTCCTACACTGGAGTTCAATTTTTACAACGTTCCTTGCATAAGCTCCAGGTGACACTGCCACCATAGACTGAAGAAGGTGAGGAATTTCAAGTTTCCCTTAGAAATTCCAGGTTAAAAGAATTTTCTGGTTTTTAGGTCTTTCCTATTCCTTTTCTCCACCATGAAAGCCTTGTTCCATTTCCATGACTCTAAAAAGTTCCTCGCTTACACAGAGTAGTGAAGCAGGGAGAAAATAATCATGGTGATGAAAGTCAGGTCACTGAGGTCTGTCTCTCACTGCAGCTGACCGCTCTGTTGGTGCAGCAGCCTTTGGGGAGACGGGAAATGTGAGTTTCAACTTTGTGGCAGGTTTGGAAGGCACAAGCTGAAAAAAAGACAGGGTAATCTGAGCTGCCATTGCGCTCTCTCTCTCTCTCTCTCTCTCTTTCACACATACACAGACACACACCATGATTCAAAAATACCCCAGGGGCACTTCACAAAGACACTAAGCAAGTAGCCGACAGAGCTAACTGCCTTATGTGCTGCTCTGTGGAGCTACAATACCTTTAAAGGACCAGAGTCTCAGACTGATGAGGCTGAAAAGATCTATCACAGGCATAAAGTGACCTTAAGCTCAATGGGAGCGCAGTGAGGCAGGACAGAACACAGGTCCCCTCTCACAGCTTGTCACAAAGCAGTGGCTAAACCAAACAAGCCGACCCATTCAGATGGAGTATAACAGCAGGCGTGAAAATCTCCTTTTAACACAAATCTCTCCTGTTTCACTGATCTGCAGTGCCAGAGGAAATATATCAACCACCTGCAGCTTGCCTTCTGAAAATGAACTGGTTCATTTGGTCTAACAATCACATTGAAAATGATCAATGTTTAAAAGCCAACAAGGAAAAATGGAATCAGGTAGCATTCACTTTTGGTGTGCGTTTTTGTCACTCAGCTGTCATTTAGTCAGATTAACGCTTTTCCAAAATTCCTTCTTTGATTTCAAAAGGGAGCCAACATTGGAGTTTAGTTGCACTGGCATGCTAAGCATTGGGTCATTCTGTGCTCCACATCAGATTTTAGCTAAATAAAAAGTAGGAGCATATTCAGCCCATAAAACAAGGCGATATACAGTATGTTTATTTTGGACTCGTTCATAATTAGAGTAGAGCTTAACCAGTGTGAAATATTCCAGCCTATTTTTGGTTAATTTTTATCCTTTGTACGAATGTCCTCATGTTGAAAAATTAACACTGCTAAAATATTCCCTTTTGGTGTTCCCAAAAAGAATACGGGCTTCATAAATCTTTGTTTTGAATATTTGATCAATGTACTTTAGTTGCTGTACTAGAGATGATGAAATGCGGTGTAAATTTTCTTTCTCTTTCGGCTTTTTCCTTCAAGGAAATGGGAAGCGAATCATTGGTCTCCGTTTAGTAAAATTCAGTCTATATGGTTTACCTAAATAGCTGTTAGTGCAACTATGGTAGGAAGTTCCAAAGTAAACGATAGCTTTAGCCTTATTAGCGGCTAACAGTTAGCTAGTCAGCAATGCTTTTAAATTGCAGGGCGACAAAAAAACAAGAAAAAAAAACAGTGCATGTCCTTTTTTAATTAAAAATAATAAAAGTCTTAAACAAAAATACAACAGGTTGTCAAGCTTAAAGCTAGTCCTAAAGTTAAAAAAAAAAATTTTTTTCAAAACAATAACATTTTTCATACATTTCCACATTTGTTTTGAACATTTGATCAAAGTATTTTAGGTGTTGAACTACAGATGATAAAATGCAGTCTAACTCAAATCAAACTTTTGTTTAGTTAAGATTCAATAAAAATGTCAGAAGTAGCTTTAGCCTTTCTAGCACCAAACGATTAGCACGTCAAACATGTTTATAATCCGTTTACATCTTGTCACTGGTTCTTTTTTCACCCCGAATACTCCTATTTAAAAATTAATGGAGGCTTCTTCAGGGCTTTTGTTACTGAGTACCAACGACCAGTCAACACAACAGGGCAACTTTAAGAAAACCGTTTTTTGTTTTTTTTTTTACTTCAAAATACAAGTCTCAAACGAAAATACAATATTGCTTCAAGCTTAAAGCCCTCACCTTCATATCAACCACTACTAATATCAGCTTACACGGATTTCACAGAAACAATTAGGTGTGACAAAAAATAAAATCTTTTACATTGTAGATAAAAATTCCCTATTTCTTTCAAAATATCCAACTGAGGCATTTCTATCCCCCACCTACCCAAACCTCTTGTCTTTTTTACAAGAGGTCATAACCCTAGAGGTCCTGTGAGAGAGGGGAGCGTTTACACTGGGGGGCTGAAGAGGATTCCCAGGCCAGCGAAACATGCCTAAACCATAGAGACGCAGCAAAAAAATCACATCTGATGGACGGCAGTGGTGCTGCTGCATGCTTGTCCTCCAGACAAAGGCGAAAAACGAGAGTGAAGGACGACGTGCTGTCAGGACAGAGGAGATTGCTGAGTGATTAAGTCTTTTCTGGAAAAAGGCAAACAGGCAATGACCGAGGTAAGGACAAGTGTTTTAGGGGAAGTAAACATTACTAAACACACACTCCTAAATAGTCCCACTGCCACCAGTATAATAAAGCATAAATACATGCTGCAGTGTTTAAATCCACAACTAGACTCCTGCACAAGCATCCTGCTGAAAACGGCTCCTTTTCAATAAGAGTGCCCAGGGGGAAGCACCCTATCATCGCCACTACTGAGTAAGACATTACTTTGTGACCTGTGCATAAAAGCATGTGGTAGTGTGTGTAGATTCAGCTGCAATGTCTGGGAAGGCTGGCACACCTTTAAGAGCCAGATTCAGGACAAGACAAACTGAAGCTGCTGTCCGGAGAGTATATTTATTTATCAATCTTTTAAAAATCTTTAAAATGATAGTGTGGCTCTACAGTAGGATGTATGTAAGGCTGGTGCTTAGTTATGCTTTCTAAGTCCCGCCTTCCTGCCATGCAATTCAAACTGACTGCCAAATTCATTTTAGCCAATAGAATTCAAGATTACGCCTTTTAGAGATACACTGGTAAAGCAGTTCCAGGCCAATATCAGAAATATCTGGTTTTGTGATTATTAAATTTTTTTTTTTGAATCTATCCTAAGGAAATAAAAGATACCAGAATGTGCTGCAGGTTAATGTTCTGTTTAAATTGCAAAGTAATTGAAGGAGTTTGATGATCCTCTTTTTTGACAAATTTGTTGCACAGGGGGAAGAGAACCGAAGGCCAAACTGCGTAAAAATTAAATAAATAAATAAATAAAACTATATGATATAAATATTTACATAAATAAACAACAGACAAATAAATAATGAGAGAATAAAATTGTGAAAAACAGATGGCATACAAAATTAAGCTCATTAGAATGAAATATTTGTCATTTATGGTAAAAAATGAATTAATGTAAAACATTATTCTACTGTAATTTTGTAATTATTTATTAAGCCATTTTAAGTTTATTTCATCTGTTTTTATTCCAAAATGTAATTTACCAAAAGTCAGGTTTTATTTTATACTGGTGTTTCTCCCAGTGCCTTTTTTCTTTATGTGCTAATCAGAGTCAGTGGGTGGGACCTGAATGCCCATCGAGCTTCCTGGATTACCTTTGTGAGCAGCTTGTACAGCTAACAAGCTGCTCACTCAAGAGTCAGAGTTGCATGAACTTCGTTCACCTCTGATCCCTCTAGGTAGCAGATCAAATGTATTGATCAAATGTATTTATTATCAAGTTTTTTAGTTGCTTGGATGATATTTTGGAATTATCCCAGGTCCAGTACAGAAAACTAGTGCTGTCTGACATAACCATGGGAGTTCTTGCTGCGCTGTTTTTGTGTCATCCATCACAACTCAAATGATAATGGCAAGGAAGGGCTGAAGCTGTTTTATACTGTTATTGATTTTAATGCCCTAGGATTTTGGGTATGGCTTTATGCAGATGCTCATTATATTGGCGGAATATATTCCCCCTTTTTAATGTGGCTGTTTAAATTCTAATCGGCCAGTGTTGCATCATTGTTTTAGCTGTAAAGCCACCCGGATATAGCCCCAGTAGGCAGTTAGATTAAAAACAATCATAAGATTTTATAAATAACACAGAGCATGTTTACATAAATCCTCTTTTAATTAATTGCTTGTATATAACCTCTGACCAAGGGCATCATCTGCCGTTCTCAAAATTTCAAAAATATCATCCTAACGACTCAAAAGGGTACCCTGTGATAAATGTTATTCCTGTCAGTTTGATCTGCTAGTAAAGTGAAGGAGCTTCATACAACTCAAACTTAGCAAGTTGTTGCTAGCTGCACAAGCTGCTCAAAGTGAGTGAGGAGAATGGCTATCCAGGAAGACTGATGTATAAGCACCAGCCAATCGGCATTCAGGTCCCACCCACTGATCCTGATTGGCAGATGGAGTAATTCATCTTAAAACTGTCACTGTGGAATAAATAAGCCACTGAAAAAAACCGGATCTGAATATTTGCAGAGACAGAGTACCAATGCCAATATTTCTACCACACAGAAAAATGAAATGTATTTAGGTTTTATTTTCTTCTTTGCTTCTTTCAACAAGCAAGATAAAAACATTTATGTTAATAAAAATTACCAAAAAAAGAAAAAAAAAAATGTGAAAAATAAAGGTTTCTGTGAAATTATTCTAGAGTTTCTATATTTTAAGGATTGGTTCATATGGTGTCGGCTCAAATACCAGTATCGTTATCAGTGCATCCCTAAAAGAACACTATGAAATGTAAGCTGACTTTGGTAAAATACCATCTTGGGATAAAAACTGAGGAAATAAAAAATGGCTTAAAGAGTATTCTTATTATTAAACGAAAATTTTTCAGTTAGAAAAATATTTATATAAAAAAAATACATTAAAAAAATGAAAAAATATTGAATACTAATGAGCTTAGAAATGTATATGCATACTGGTTTTTCAGAATTTCATTGTCATATCATAATTTTGTCGATTATCTATTCATGTAGATATTTATTTCATAATGTTTTATGTATTTATTTATTTAGGAGCAGTTTGGCTTTCCCTTTAGAAATATAAAAAATAACTTGCAATCTATGGCCAAACACTTTATTTGGGTGAATTTTCTACTATGGTTGACACAGTAGTCCAATTTATAACTAGTCTGGTACCTGTTGGTTTAAAAATAGGATTACTCTCAAGTTTAGGTGGATGATGGTGTAACCTATTTTAATTCATCCACTACTAACAATTTTAAATCTGTAGGCTGCAGACTAGTAGTAGCAGATGAGATAGAATCGCAGTTTATGTGATATGAGTACAGGTTATTGCAGCAGAACAGAAATATTTATTTTGGAGGGGTAAAAAAACTGGGTGGGTGCGTGTTTGTTTTATTATTTGACACTTTTTCATCAGTAGGCCCCCAACCTAACTCACTCTTGGGGTTTTGTGTTAATTGAGTGGAGGTGGCCTGGGATGGTATCAAATTCCTGGCCTAAATTATTGTCCCGGTCTGCCCCTAAAGCTGAGTGACACTAACAACATGCCAGACCACGACTACAGTAATGAAAGCCCATTTTTTTATGGTTAAGGTAAGGAAAGAGTGCTTTAAATGTCTGAAGAATATGGAACAGAACTTCTCAACCACAGAAAATCTGTTTTACCAGTCAGTAATAGTTATTCTGAGTGACTACAGTTCTCCCAAAGTAGAACATCATGATTATTTTCCTTCAAGGGATTAGAAATAAGTGTTTGTGGCTCCCAGCAGCATCGGCAAAACCACTGAGTCATAAGAAAAAAATAAAGTAAAACGGTAGATCTACACAAGCTGAATCCGTGGGAGCAAATCTGCTGAGTGTCACGCTGTTGAGCCTGAAATGTCCCTATGTTCTCTGCTACATGTCATATATTTTATATCACATTGAATCCCAACATTTCTCTGATAGAGAACCGTGCAGATACGCCCTGCCACTTCAGTCCACTGGTGAAAATTATATGATTGGAGTGGAATCAAATAGGAGATTTAATCAATGCAACTCCAATAAAAGGGCAATCAAAAGCCTATAAAAGGATTCCTTTGATTCTTATGAAAGATTCCAGAAGGAACATTCCAGAATGCTTTGTTCGTTTTGTCCATTCAAAATATAGAATACCAAAGTTCACCATGGATTTATGTTTCGTATGGCTCTGTTGGAAAGGCCAAGGAAGAAGGGACCAGATTAACACAAGAAAAGGAAGAATGGCACAAGGGTACAACAGGGAAGAAAGGACACAAGGGAGCAGACACAATAATAATTAGACAAACATCAATGAACAATAATTAGAGAAGGGATTAGGTGTCATTTTCAAAAACAAGTATTTAATTTCTCATTCCATTCCAGAGCAGAATTCTTTTTCCCCAACAGCAAATTAAAATGTCTAAAGCAGCAGCCGTTTGAGGTCCGTGACTGAAGGTTTTGCATCTTAACTCAATCTCATAAAACTGGATTGAGAGTTTTGGCTGCAGTGATTTTCAAGTATTACATTCTCAATTGGGTTTACGTCTGGACCATGGTTCAGCAGCCTTTACAATCCTAAGAACCTCCTAAATACAATTTGTCTTTCACCACAAAAAAAACAAAAACAAAAAAACTGTATAGTGCATAGGAAAAAAAAATACTGTCTGGTTTTTAAATGTAAAAAATTGCAAAAAATATTTTATTTCATTTTTACAAAAGCAGAAAAGCAGAACTCTGAAAAAGCAGAATTTTAGGTTGCAAATCAAAGATTTTACTTAAAGACAATAAACCTTTTTTGTTGAATTACATGTTGTTTTCTGGAAAACATAAAAGGTAGAAAACATAAAGTTGTAGGTTCATGTGAAAATAGCTATTAGGGGCTTTATGTAAAGATAATTGATGAAAAACCTTAAAAAGACTGCACAGATGAAACAATGTCTCTATTCATAAACATTGCTCAAGTCCAACAAACATTATTATGTGTGAGGAACCAATGGAGCCACATTCCACTGGACTTTGACAAGGCAATTCTAACATATAGGCAAGCCTCAATCCAGATTATTGCACTGTTGCTCTTGCTCTGTGTTTGGGTTCTTTGTTCTGGAAGGGTGGATATCCACCCCAGGCTCCTAACCACCTCCCCTGCTCCTAATGAAGAAAAGCATCCCCACAGCATGATGCTGCCATCACCACGTTTCAGTGAACATGATGTGTTCAGGATGATGTTCAGTATTAGTTTTCAGCCACACTAGTGTCTCGTCTAAGAAGAACATCTTCTTCCACACGGTTGCTGTACATTCAACTTTTCCGGTTATGATATGCTTGCGACGTGCGCAGTTCTTTCATTTTCGGTCCTTATCGTAATGCTCAGCTCTGAAGACGGAGCCTGTAGTACAGCGGTGGACCCGCCGTGCGCGCCCGAGCTCTGCGCGTCCGAGCGCAGCCGTCTTTCATTCAGCACACAGAGACGCCGCTGTGCCACCTCCGTGCAGGGGCGTGGATTCGACTAAAGCGGATGATCAACGAAGAAACAAACCAGATCTTCCAATTTAAAACCGATTCAAAGAAATTCCACAGAGGAAGCAAACCCCCGCCACCCCGGCTGATGCGGTGAGGATTCTTTTGTTGTGTGATTAAAAGAAAAAAGAAAAACTCGCTCACATCAGAAAAGGACACATGATCCCTAACTGTTACCCGATGATAGTTTAAGATCATAAATGCTTTCCACGGTGATCAGGGCATAGTCTGCGCCCTTTTGGTCAGATCTGGTGCCCACACTGTGCCAAAGCCCCCCGCCGCTGCTCCCCGAGGTGCTGCCCTTCGCAAAGCCACGTTTAAACAAAGCACCCCCTCCAACATCCCTGTTGGGTCCCCGGCCAACATGACCATGCCACTTATCTGCTGAGAGACGCCAAATCAAGCCACAGCGTAGCTCGCGGTCCACAGCACTTCCCAGCAACAAAGGGCAGACAAAAGCGCAGCAAGACAGCGCACTGGACCGCGTGGATGCGCCACATAAACTGTTCCACGATCTGCGCCTTCAAGAAGAGTGGTAATTACTCACCGGCTTGCTTTACTGTACAGCCCAAGCATCGACGTGTCTGCGTGCCAGGAGGCCACACACACACACACACACACACACACACACACACATCATCACAGAGACAGCTGTTAACACACAGGAGAGTATCAGAAAGAAGACTTAATGATCCTACCTGGTTGGAACATACTTTGAAAATAAAAGATGACCAAAATAAAGGATCCCAAACAAGTGGCAAAAACCATCCGGCATATCCTGCTCATCCTCATCAGCTCGCCCAGAGTCTGCTTCATCAGGACGGAGAGGCTGCAGGCTGCGGCTCGCTGTGTGGAGAGGGGGAACCAAAGGGAAGCTCCGGGGGGCTTTGCTTGGCACTGATGAGGATTGTTCGCCGGTCAGTGAGCCAAACGCATCCAGATCGGAGCGTACCATAACGGCAAGAAGCGGGGAGGGTGTCCTTCCCCCCGCTGCTCCGCGAAAATGAGCTCGTCCACACGTGTGTGCGCTTTCGCTCTCTCGCCCTCTCTCTGAGAGGAGTTCATTCAGTTCTTCTAGGTGGCAGAAGTAACATTTATTTAGTTGATATTTGAACAAATGTCCTGCTAAAACTTAATTCTAAAATAATCAAATAAGCACTTGAGTAACTAAGCATTGAAATAAAGAAAAATAGTAAATTGACCTGCCAGAGTTGTGAAAATTAAGTTTGGTAGGCTTTCTGAGAATTAGAAGCAAGCATGATGTCAGCTTTGGAAATGTGTGAAATGTCTAAACATTAAATCTGAAAAAAACATTACTTTTTGTCTATAAAAATATAAGTATAAATATGTCCTAAACAAAATATTCACATTCCAGGATGGTCTCCATCAGTAGGTGTTCAGGATAACCGGGGGTCTTCTTATGTTTTTTGTGAACTTCACCTTCTATATTCCTCATCTTCACTCCAGTGCCTGACCTTTATTTAAAAAAGAAACAAGATAATTCAAACTTATTTTAAAAGCTGCCTGTCACTAAGATCACATTTTTTCCCAGGTCTTTAGCGTCATCTATTGAAATGGTGAAGATGATGTTTGACACATCAGACACACTTCATGATGTTGAGATCAGGGCTCTGTGGGGCGCCATACTATCACTTCAAGGACTTCTTGTTCTTTAGGTTGAAGTTCTTAATGACTTGGGCTGCCAGTGTGTCATGCTGCAAGAAAAAAAATCAATGTATTACCTTAGTCCAACTGAAATCAGACTTTGGGACCTATATAATACAATTAGAAATTGCATTTCTCTGCAACCAGCCCTGCCCCTCACCTGTTTCATTTTTTAAATTTCCTTATTCAGTTTATCTTATGATTTTAGTGGTAGGATCATTAGGTGTTTGGGATCCAAGTTTCCTTCTTCTTAGTGTTTGTATGATTTCTTCCTTCCACCACATTTCCCCCCTCTGGTGTCTGTACTTTGAGTTATTCTTGTTTTCTGGTCATTCCTTATTTATTTACTTAGGCCTTATTTCAGTTACTCCAGTGTCAGTCTTTCTTATCTTTGTTAGGTTCTGTAGACACTTTTATTTTTATTCTGTTATGTTGATCTTTTATTAGTTATTTGTTTATCCCAACTGCAAGCTGTGCTTTACTTTATGTTTCGTCGTTAGGATTATCATTCTCTTGTTTAAGTTTCTTCCTACAGTTTATACAAGTGTTTCCTTCGATTTTGCATTCCTTCTCTCCTTCTTGCTATATTTATTAGTGGTTTTACTTTTCTTAGACATCATCATTCCTCCCTATCCAGTGAAGTTAGTAGCTATTTAAGATTGTTTCCGTCTCGTCTTCTGTTTACTCTGTTGTTTTCTTCCTCTGTTGCCTCTTTACCACTTCTCTGTCCAGATATTATTCATTTCCAATCTTCCCCTTCTCAATACCACCAGCTCCAGTCGCTGACCAGATTGGTGCGAGCAGTGACGTGCCCACACCCCAAAACCCTATATGAGTGGTATAATGATGGAGCAGGCATACAGAGACGTCTGGGGATGGGAAGGACAGGACTGAGGGACAAAATGTCTTCCCAGGGAGCCAGCTCTCTCACTAAATCTAACAGGCTCCCCCCTTCAACAAGATCCACCAGGGGAAGGGGGCCTTGGCATATCAACTCCGGGGCCCCCTGCTGCAGCACTACAAAGCCCCCTCCTCCCACACACCCTCCCCCTGTCCACACGGACCCCATATGTGAGAGCACCTGTAGCCAGATAGTAACAGCCTCCCTGCCAGGGTCAGACTGGGACAATAATTCAGGCCAGGAATTTGATACCATTGCAGGCCACCACCACTCAATTAACATAAAAGGCCCAGAGTGAGTTGGGTTGATTTCAAGTTGTAAAACAATAAAACAAAGGCTGCTTATGCGCCCACACACAGTTTCTGTTTCTTTCCCCAATCAAATGTATATTTCTTTAATGCAAAATAACCTGTACTCAAATTGCATTATTCTAGTTCATCCACACCTACATTGGTAACTGTAAAGTCAGCACATATAACAAACAAACTAACTAAGAATTAGGATGAGTAGCAGTGATAATTAGCCTCAATTCCATTTTGTGCCAAACAATTTTTTTCTCTGCCATTTATATTCTATTTTCACCTGTGCAGACCCTCCCTTACCCTGCCTACAGCTCTGTCATTTTTTTCTAATAAAAAAATGTGTGGACAGTGATAGTGAGCACAAGTTTTGCAAATGAATGAATGAGGGTTAGGATTATTACCAGCATAAACTGATTAGTAAGAGATGTAAAACAGGCAACATTAGTACTGTTAACCAGTTTAACATCATATACTGTCATGCAGTGTTTCCACAGTTACTTTGTAAACGTAATCTGATTAATTCCATTTTCAATTCAATTCATATTATTTATATAGCGCCATTTCACAACAGATGTCATCTCAAGGCACTTTACAAGAAGAGTTATTACAATACAATGTTTAATGTAGAAATTAGAGAACCACAGAAGATTGCGTCGTGTAATTCTCACGATCCCTCACACTGAGCAAGCACGAAGCGACAGTGGAAAGGAAAAACTCCCTTTTAACAGGAAGAAACCTCCGGCAGAACCAGGCTCAGCACAAGCGGTCATCTGCCGAGACCGTCTGTGGTTTGGAGAATACAGAACAGAGATACAGAAAGAGCAACAGAACTGATGCAGAAGTTTGTTAGGAGGTGGAGAACTTTCCGTCACTGCAATGCCATCTTAGTCAGGGTCGTCAAGCAGGGCAGGTAAGGAGCACGTACTATAAGAAGAGACTAAGAGAAAACAGGGTAGCGCTTGAATTGACAGCACATCATGCAGTTGGGGAGAAGTAGGAGAGAAAGTAGGAACAGACCCTAATAATGTCCTCCAACAGCCTAGCATAAAGCAGCATAGCTACTAACATTAACCTGTCTCCTAGCTACTAACACTCTCTACTTGGCTTACATTAATCTATCTCTACCTAGCTACTCTACCTCTTCATATCCCTTCCTAGCTTTTGACACTCTACCTGGCTACTAACATTAACCTATTTCTTCCTAGCTACCTGTCTGACCTGACTCTAATTACCTATAAACATATCTCTAATTGTAAGCTTTGTCAAAGAGGAAAGTTTTAAGCCTAGTTTTAAAGATATACAAATTGTCTGCTTCACGAACCAACCCTGGGAGCCGGTTCCATAGGAGGGGAGCCTGATAGCTGAAAGATCTGCCACCCATTCTACTTTTAGAAATCCTAGGAACTACCAGTAAACCTGCAGTCTGAGAGCGAAGGGCTCTGTTAGGAACATATGGAACAATCAGATCTCTTATGTATGATGGAGCTTGATTATTAAGAGCTTTATATGTCAGAAGGAGGATCTTGAATTCTATTCTAGATTTTACTGGGAGCCAATGAAGAGAAGCTAAAACAGGGGAAATGTGATCTCTTCTTTTAATATTCATCATAATCCTAGCGGCAGCATTTTGGACTAACTGAAGACTTTTAATTGTTTTCTGTGGACTAACTGATAATAAAGAGTTAAGTAATCCAGCCTTGAAGTAACAAAGGCATGGACTAGTTTTTCAGCATCACTCCTGGACAGGATGGTTCTAATTTTTGCAATATTCCTAAGGTGAAAAAAGGAAATCCGAGAGACTTCTTTAATGTGAGATCTAAATGACATATCTTGGTCAAAAATAACACCGAGGTTCTTTGCTTTATTACTGGAGGCTAATTAATGCCGTCCAGGTGAAGGGGTTGACTAAGTAGTTTCTTTTTCAAAGACGACAACTTCTGTTTTATCAGAATTCAGAAGCAAGAAGTTTAGAGTCATCCAAGTTTTTATGTCTTCCAGACACGCCTGTAGTCTACCTTACTGATTACTCCTTCCAAACGTAACTTAGTTGCTCTGTTGATTACTTTATTTTAAAAGTATCTACAGTAAATCAGATTACAAGTTACTTTATGATTTTACTTTCAGCAGCTGCTAGTAGCACTTCCCACTGCCTCAACATACAAACAATAATCAATTTTGCCAATAATCACTTTATTGGAAGTTCATTTTAACACTTAGGCCGGATATATACCTGCTTTTTGACCTCAGGTTGACACCAGCAACTATGAAGCCACAACCTGCGTCTTGGGGATGTATTTGCTTGGTGCCAGAATATTCAAAAATTCTTTGTAGAACCAACGGGGAATGTCCCAGTTCTCCCGATCACCTGTCCTCTCCTGGTGTATATACTCGGAAATGGCCCAACAGAGTCACTAGGCCACAGCTGTGGCTCAGTCATGCTGATTGTGTCATGGTTACACTCAGCTCCTGTCACTCCCTCATCATCACCTCCACCTGTGTTGTCCTGTCTGAACCTCCTCACCTCCTATCGTTTGCACCTGTGTTCACTTCCTATTGTTTTCACCTGTTCCTCCTTGTCTCCCCCAATTTAAGATCCAGCAAGCGCTTCATTCTTGGCTGGATCATTGTCGTATGTATCGTACCTGTTGCGTGGATCATCTCACCTTATGTTGCTGCACCATTAATAAATTATCGCCTTACCTAATTTTTCTTCTCCACGTTTGAGTTGTTTGCTACGCTTGGTAAGTCAATTTATTTCTCAGACTGTTTTAACTTTCCTAAAACCTTTATTCCTGTGGCTTTTTTGAGTCAAGACAAAGCTGTGCGAAAGAGACTAGCTTTGTTGCTCTGTTAAAGATAGCTAAATTTTTCTTGTATGCGGACAAATACTAAACGGTCAATTAAAAACCCACAAATGAATATTCAGTCACATGTTTTGGCTAACTCAAATACACCTAAAACATTGTTTTAGATCATGAAATATGGGTATAATTTGAAACGGTCTCCCACAAACACTGATGTAGCAAACATTAGCAAATGAACTGGTTGGTTTCAAGGTTAACTTTTGAATCCCTTTAGAGTATTGTGCACAAGGCTGCGGTAAACATGAAAAAGAATGAGGTTTTGAATTTATTTCTGAATTATCTGTAATTTTCAGTTTTTTGAGTTAAGTAACGCATCACTGTCTTGTTTTTTTTAATCTCTTCACAGGAGATGCTTGTGAAGGTGGAATATGGGGGAGTGGAAGTAGGCTACGTTAAACTGTAACAAAGTGACGAAAGCTTTCATTTCCTCCAGATTCTTCAGGATGGTTTATATTCATGTGCTATTTAAATTTATATAAAATTATTACCCACAAGTGATAAACAAAAATACTTGAATTGGTGATTTTAATAGTTCAGGGATGTTGGTGTTCTCTTTCTTTCAGTTATGGAGTATGGACAAGTTCAGCTGTCAGCCTCAGCTCTTCACAGAGGGTTTACTCATCCTAACTAATCCCTCAGACACTGATGTGAAATTGTGGTGCACAGTTCAAAAGTAAATTCTCTTCAGAGAAACATTTCCTCTTTTTAATATTTATTTCCCAAATAATTTCAGGACAGTAAAAATGTACACCTTTTAGAGTTAATTAGAAGATAACTTAAGTAGTTAAAATTTACTCTGTAAGAGTTTATATATATATACTGCATTATTGTTAAATTAGTAACTCCAGACAGATTTGATTTTCAACTATAAATCAGAGTTAAGGTACCAACTCTCCAAAAAGAGTTAAATTAACACTCTATAGTGTGGACCCATATTGACCCTTTAAAAGTGTTGAAATCAAATTCTGATTGTTAATTTGGGCTTGCTGGATTTGCTGTGTGCTACAGGCTCTTTGTGAGTTCCATGTCCAGCAGTCTCTGCTTGGCAAAAGATGTTGTCATGTAGGGTTCTGTGTATGATAGAAAATGCACCTTACATTTATGTGCAGCTACTAAAAATATTAACCACTTGTAGATATTGCTGATTTGTTCTATTTTAGTACATGAGCAAAATTACTGTTACAAATGTTTCACGGATGCATTTAGTTTTTGTGTAGTCGTATATAGAGCTAAACCTTTTCTCCCATTTACCCTACTCAGGTTTGAATATGGATCTTGAAAAAATAGTCGTTCATTTATAACAATATTTTTTTCAAGGCAATGCTTTCTACTCAGAGTATTCATGTGTCTTAATGCCAATTTCATAATCACACACTGTTCCTGCCAGTCGCTGAAGACAGATATGTGGGAATTCAGAAAATGAGCAACAAGACAAAACCAATATTAGAGACAAAATAAGTTTTCCAATGATTTATTACCAGTCATACTAAAAGTCTTGCTGTGGTGTATCATTTTTTCTCCACATTTGTTAAATATAAAACTCACATACAAAACAGAAAATGTGAAATGCTTTACAGCCCAAAACAGCTTTAGTGGTCATTATAAGCTGTCAGTCACAGCAGCAACTCAGCCCAACATCTGACTTCTGTTGATAAGAAACTGAATTGAATGTTCATAAAGGCTCCTTTCACTTGGCTGCTCTCCACCATGAATGTCACTGCTGATATGTTTCCGATTCAGGTTTCACAAACAAGAACTGTGGCAGGCTAAGCAAACATAAGCATTGTTAGTGCCTACACCACATCGCTGCATGAATCAGTTTTCATCCAGTCCAGGCTGGAGCTCTGCTAAAAAGCATATTATTTGGTGTCTGAAAAAGTTATGTGTTATCATGATAGAGAACATATGCTTTCAGATAATGCTTTGGTAAAAATCACTATAAAACCAAAATAAATTTACACCATTAAAAAAAAAAATCATTTAGACAAGTACTGATATTCAGTTACACAAAAACGTTGCTGTTTTCCCTTGGGAAAAGTACAAGGATTTCACAGGGGCAAAATCACATGTGAGAAATCTTTGACCCATGATAAAAATGTAAACAAAATAAGTGAAATGTGTGTGTTTGGAACATAAACATGGTAATAAACAATCAAACCCATGGACACTGACATGGGAAGCCCATGAGATAGGCTACCATACAGACCGCATGTGAGAATGTTATTTTCTATATAAAACCTACATGTGATCAAAAAAATGTCAAACCTCAGTGGAATGACATCTGAAGACCATGTAAGGCTTATGTGAGTACATGTGGAAAATATGTGAATCCCGTGCAAAACCATACCTGTGAGGCCTGTGTGGTACCAGGTTTTCATTTTTTGATGAGCCCTAAAGGTTGGGTATGGAACATGAAAACGATAACGAAATCTAGTTTGCCTAGGTTGTAGGTACAACATAACCATTCCAGCAGTTGGGTTGCCTGGTTCGCCGCTGATACGTCCAGTGACCAACCTGAACCGTATCCAGTGAGGAATGTGTCCTAGAGGAGTTTAAATAACAGCTAAAGTTAGCAAGTAAGTTAGCTTACCAATTCAGGAGGAAAGTCACCGTTTCCAGATTTGTTTGATGCTGTGGAAATGTTTTATGTGGGTCCATCCAGTAGTTTTAGGTTTGACCTAAAACTACTCTAGTTTCTGCTCTTGTGTGGTCACTCCTCTCCTGAGACGGATAACAATATCTCTGGGGCTCTGAAGCAGCTGCTTGACTTGCTGACTGCCATTTTTCCCAGTGCCAGCCTAGCTGTGTCGACCATATAGTTGGACCACAGAGGCTGTATCTGTCAACCCACAACTGCTACTGGCTGGTAGATGTAAACATAACGTCATTGTCTTGCCTGTAAAAATTTACATTTTATCATATTTTTATAAGGAAATATAACATTTTAAATATGTTTTAAGGAAAAGTATTTCATTCTGCACCACTTCAAACGCTCTGTGGATGCAGAAAATGGCGCTCTACACACTTCAATGATTCCTTTTTAACCTGGAAAAATACTCTACTACTTTATAAAAATGTCCTTCAACAAGCTAGAACAGCATATTTCTCGTCATTAATAAAGCAAAAAATAAAAACAATCCTAGGTTTCATTTTAGTACAGTTACCAAACTTACACAGAGTCATAGCTCTGTTGAGCCAACTTTCCCCCCTTCTCTCAGTAGTGATGACTTTATGGGATTCTTCATAAATAAAATAAATTCTATTAAAAATAAAATCTTTGGCACTCTCCCAAACTTGATTAACTCTCGTTCAGTAAATGAGGCAGTATCAGAGAGAACTGTAGAACCATGTTTATGTCTGTACCCTTTTGATTCTGTTGAACTTTCGGAATTATCACAAATCCTGCTTCATCTAAACCCTAAACTTGTATGTTAGACCCAATACCAAGCAAATTATTTAAGGAAGTGTTCCCTCTGGTTACTGGCCCTATTCTAGAAATAATGAATGTATCTTTAATAAATGGATATGTGCCTTCTGTAAGTAAACCTTTACTTAAGAAACCCTCCCTGGATCAAGATCATTTTGCTAACTACAGACCTATATCTAACCTTCCTTTCTTATCCAAAATTCTTGAGAAAATAGTTGCTAATCAAGTATGTGAGCATCTAAACAGCAACAACCTGTTTGAGGAATTTCAGTCAGGTTTTAGAGCTCATCATAGCACTGAAACAGCACTGGTGAAAGTTACTAATGATATTCTAATGGCCTCATATAATGGATTTGTGACTGTTCTGGTCTTGTTAGATCTCAGTGCTGCTTTTGACACAGTCGATCATAATATTCTCTTAGAAAGGCTTGAAAATGTTATAGGGATCGAGGGATGAGCACTAGATTCCAGTTTGTTCATATCAATCATTAATCTTCTTCACACTCAAGAGTTACCTGTGGAGTACCACAGGGTTCTGTGCTTGGACCAATTCTCTTTACTATATATATTCTTCCAATTGGTAAAATATTTAGACAGCATGGAATTAATTTCCACAGTTATGCTGATGATACACAATTATATTTATCCATAAAACCTGATGAAACTAATCAGTTAGGTAGAAAACCTGGATGACTCTGAATTTTCTACTTTTAAATTCAGACAAGACAGAAGTTGTTGTCTTTGGACCAGAACCTTTAAAAAGGAAACTGCTAAATCGATCACTTCATCTGGATGGCATTAATTTGGCCTCTGGTAATAATGTAAAGAACCTCGGTGTATTTTTTCAGCAAGACCTGACATTTAAATCCCATATTAAACAGGTTTCTAAGATTTCTTTCTTTCACCTCCAGAATATTGCTAAAATCAGAAACAACCTGTCCAGGAGTGATGCAGAGAAACTAGTCCATGCATTTGTTACTTCAAGGCTGGACTACTATATCCCTTATTATCAGGAAGTCCACAAAATGCAATCAAAAGCCTTCAGTTGATCCTAAATGCAGCAGCTAGAGTTCTGATGAATATTAAAAAGAGAGATCAAATTTCTCCTGTTTTGGCTGCTCTCCATTGGCTCCCTGTTAAATCCAGAATAGAGTTTAACATCCTCCTCCTTTCTTATAAAGCCCTTAATAATCAAGCTCCATCGTACATCAGAGATCTGATTGTTCCATATGTTCCTAACAGAGCAGTTCCTTCTCAGAATGCAGGTCTACTGGTAGCTCCTAGGATTTCTAAAAGTAGAATGGGAGGCAGATCTTTTAGTTATCAGGCCCCTTTCCTGTGGAACGAGCTCCCAGTTTTAGGCCACGTCCACACTAAGCCGGGTAATGCCTTAAACGTATAATTATTTAGTCTACACCCCCCTATCGTCCACACTAACCCGGCGTCGTTTAAGGTCTGTGGCCGGATAACTATTAGCCGGGTAAGAGAGCCATGTAAATCTTAATTCAACGGCTAAACGAGCTAGTGTGGACAGCTTCCCCGGATAATGAAACGAAGTGGCGTAAATAAATGCTGCGTCAATAACAATACGACACTACAGACAAAGACAACAGCGAAGAGTAATAAATCGATCTCGTCGTCTGTCCACACCAAAAACTCTCTCTTCTTCTGAGCAGCTATTGTTCTCTTCGGTTAACGGGACAAGCAGATATGTACTGTGCTGTAGAGCTTCTTGTATATATTATGTAGGCGCTGGCGTCACATAGATTATACGCATGTTCAGTGCAGTGCGTCTTTTCACGCATGCCCAGTATTTGCACAGGTCGGTATGGGATTGCGCAATCATGGGAACTTAAACGGACCTTAAACGGGGTGTAAATGCTCGTGTTGAGTGGATAACATTAGGCGTCTAACTCCCCGTATAACCTTATCGGCTTAGTGTGGACGTAGCCTTAGTCCGTGAGGCAGATACTGTCTATTTTCAAGACTAGGCTTAAAACCTTCCTTTTTGATAAACCTTATAGTTAGTGGCTTAGGTTATCCTGAGCTATTTTTGTAGTTATGCTGCTATAGGCTTAGACAGACTGACCACTTTTCTTCTCTCTTCTACTTTTTTCTTCTACCACTCTCCAGATATAATTTTTCCGCTGTTATTGTGATTGTTAACCAAGTTTTCTCTCAGTATTTTCTCCCCATAGAAGCTCCATATGGTCTGGTACCCTGCTCAGCTACAATGCCCCCTGCTGGATGGGGAACATCGGTCCAGATGCTCAAGGTCGCCGAGCATCCTCCGTGCTGTCTCTTCTCTGTCTTCTCAGACCCCCAGACGGTCGTGGCAGATGACCGCTTGTACTGAGCCAGGTTCTGCTAGAGGTTTCTTCCTGTTAAAGGGGAGTTTTTCCTCTCCACTGTCGCTACATGTTTGCTCAGTACGAGGGATTGCTGAGGAATTGCTGTGGTTGGAGTCTGCATCATCCGGGCACAACCTCACGTTGATGACTCATCGCAATCTACTGGGATTCCTTACATAGAAAACTTTTAACTGATTGGAATGTTTGTGTAATTGTAATGAAACGACTTTTGTTGTAAAGTGCCTTCAGATTACATTTGAATTGCTTCAATTGGCAACAAGTAATTGACTTAAGTTCAACAAACTTAATTTATTTACTTTTTGATCTGATAAACATAATAAAGTTACTTGAATAAACTTAATTAAATTACTTGTTACTAATTGAAGCAATTCATTTAAGTTAGAGCTGCATTTTCTTTTTTCAGTGTAATTTAGGAAATTCATTGTTTGAAGATATTTCACAAAATATTGTTGCTACCCTTTGTTTCTGTGCTCTGAAGGTTATCAACCTGATGAATCATGCATTGATCAACTTGAAGCCAATAATCTTTAAGTTGGAAAAATAAAAGTTGAGGAAATCTGAAATCAAGAGTTGTCCCAGAGTGTCCCTTTGGAGTGGAGCTAGAGTGGAGTTTAACAAAAAGTGTTTTATTTATTTACAAAAATTGTGGCAAATTGAGGATAGGCTTATTGTTTTATATTTAATTTTTAAAATGGTACCCAGGTTTTCAGTACTGTTCCTCAATCATTTCTTGACCCTTAGATTGCCCTTGTGATCAAAAGTTATAGATGTTATATGAAGGCATACATAATTTTTTGAGGTAATGGAGGCCTTAAAATCTTCCCCACATTCAGCTGCACGACTGCCTAGAGCCTCCACATTATCCATAGGGTGGTGGGCATTGATTGGATGGATCTCATTGTAAAATTTATCTTGTATTGAGATGGGCACAAAGTTTTAACAACAGTTGGCTCTAAGGGAGTTTTTACAGCACATGCCAAAAGAGAAAGTCCTTTGTAATTTTTCTAATTTGAATATCTGGAAAGCAGGTCTGACTTCAAGATATTCAGCAGAAGAGGACCAGGAGAGTAATGTGGAAATTTTTCTAAATTAAAAAAAAAAAAGCATAGCATTTTTACCATCTGCAGTATTCCTGCAGAATAACAGGAGACAAAAGGATAAATGGCTAAATGTTTAGGGTAGTTTTTGAAGAAACATCAGGCCTAAGATCTCTATTTGCATGAGTCACTGAATTTACTGATTAATATAAAGCAGTGGTTTTCTTTAAGAGGCTCGCAAAGGACATAAGACAAGCTTGATCTCCAGTGTAATACCTAAAGATAGATCACACATGTCTCCTTTAAAGTAATACCAAGTAATAATACATTTAATTTATTTTAATGAATCATTCTATTAAGTTATGACCCTGTTATAAGCGCATGAGCCCTGTACTTTATATTCCTTTTCTACATACTTTAAAAAACAGATCCAGTGGCAAGTCAGCCATCTGACATGCAACAGTTACCTTTCTATCCTACTTTCTTGCATCAGGTGACTAACTGACAGAAAGACTTTACCTTCAACTGTTTCCTCTCTTTCAGGCTATTTGCTGGATTTGTGTAAGCCATATGAGGAAAAATGAAACACGAAGGTCAGTCTTATTACCCTTTAAATGAGCCAAAGCGCAATCCAAAGTAAACCATTGCCAAAATGGGGGATGCCAAAAAAAGGTGGATGGTGATCTGGGCACACCAGTCACACTAATGGTGTGTTCAGACCGCAAACTTTGTCAGCGTCAAGCAACACTCATAAAGCAACTAGTTTGACGCATTCACACAGAAGATACATTTTTAAGCTGAAGCTCGCAAAGCTCGTGGGCAGGTCTTTCTCTGCTGGATGTTTTAAACACTCGCGGATTGTGGTTGGCTAGGCAGCGTCGACGTCGGGCAACGTCACTACAGTGAGACACTCTGATTGGTTGCCGTTCTGCATCAAGAGCGTTAGGACCGACTAAAGCTCAATTAGCTGAACTTCTGCGTTGCTAGCGTTATGAGCTTTGAAGCTTGAAAAGCAGGAAAACCTTGAAAAGTTGACGGAGTCAAAGCTCACAAAGCCCCGCAGAGACCGTGACACTCCTCCAACAGCCTCAGCCGTAGACTTAACATGTAATCTTGACGTTGCTGACGCTGACAAAGCCCGCGGTCTGAACGCAGCATAAGTCACAATTCTATCCAATAATGGTTTGGTGAGACAGCTTGTTACAGCACCTTAAAGCTGAGGTACGTAGTTAAATATTTTTTAAAGTAACTTAAAATATAATTACATTTGACCGTCTGACCCTGTTCTTTGATATAAAGTACGTAAGTAATTTTTCAGAATTTATATTTTCTTTAAGTCCCTCCGCTGGCCTTTACAGCAAAACAAATAGTTTAGGTGACCCAAGAGGATTGACCAATAGATTTGGGTATAAACAGCAGCAACATTATGATTCTCAGATTGTTAAACTAACAAGTGACACCAGTGCTTGTGGCTGCCTCTCACTTCACACCAGCTCATCACATCAGCTTGGACAACTTTGCTATTATTTCCTTATGTCAGAGAAATTCCTACTTGGGATTTAGTTTAAGTTTCAGCAGGAAAAAGCTTTGAATTTATCCTGTGTCCTACCACAATCGCAAATCCATACCTTGATAATAAACTCACCCCTGCACAGGTCTTCATATCACACCTCCCTACTTCACTCACCCATATCTCTGCAGTCATTGGTGATCAGTTGGCCCACTGAGAGGAACCACAGGCCATCACTTACCTGTTTGTGGTCTATCGCAGCCTATCTCATAACCAACCAAATAAAAGGTACAATTATTTACCATTTAACAAACCAATTCTAAGCTTTTTTCTTATTCAACTATCCCTGCTCCAAGTTCAAATTTTGGTCAGCCACTCAGTTCAACTAAGATAATATGAAAAACATTTAACAGCAGACAACCAGTCGATTTACATGCACATCTAAATCAAGCTTTTGACAATGATCAGACTAATAATAATAACTAATTATGCTTTAGAGCAGCTTTTCTGCAAAGGGGCCTGATCCATATTAAGGACATTTTGAATGAGGTCAAAAACCTCCTTCCACCAGTGAGAGCACTGAAGATTAAACAAGGCTTGATATTCCAGCATGGTAATGATCCCAAACACACCGCCCGGCTGACAAAGGAGTGGCTACGTAAAAAGCATTACAAGGAACTGGAGTGGCCTAGCTAGAGTGCAAACCTCAATTCAATAGAGAATCTGTGGAGAAAGCTGAAAGTCTCTAGAGATGGTCTGCATGTAAGAATGGACCAAAATGCCTGTTGCAGTGTGTGTAAATATGATGAAGAACTACAGGAAACATTTGATCTCTATTATTGCCAACTAAGCTTACTTTGCAAAGGTTGAAAATGATTGTATCTACCGGGGGTAAGCCGCTCTGCCTGCAGGGGTGATGCAGACACCTCTAGCACTCAACTTTCAACCAGTGATGTCAAAATGGCTGTAAAAATCCATAAATAAGTTGCACCGTTGTATAGGTTGCAAGGTTTAAAGCATGGGGAAAAAAAGTAGTGGCTTATAGTCCAGAAATTACGGTAAATACTTTTTTGCCCCACTGTAAATGGCTACAGCGGGCCAGATTTGGCCCCTGGGCCTTGTATTTGACATGTGTGTCCTAGAACATCACACATATATTAAACGGACGTAAAGCAGACAGAGTAAAATCAGGATATGAACGATGAGCGTAGAAATGGACAACAACAACACTACAGCACAGGATATTTTGTATACTGTACTATTTGATTGTTTCTTGCATGAGGTGTTATTCCTGCTTCAACAGTCTGGACACTTTCCAAAGCAGGTGGGTGCAGGTTGTCAATAGCTTGGCTAAGCTGCCTCTGCTGTTTACATGTATTGAAATTTGGTTTACTAACTGCATCATATAGGTTCGCTTGCTCCATTAGGAGAAATCCAGTTTAGTTAGACTCCACCCGGACTAAGATGTATATATACATTTCAAAAGTCCGAAACAAAAAACTGTGAATTCCAGTCCACTGATCTCAATATATAAACACACCATTTAAAAGAAGAGTGCATCAAAGTGACACATGAATCTCATGAATCTGATATAGAATATTGTCACATTACTAGCTATAGTGGATTTCAGTCTATTTTGAAAATAAAAGTCTTTAGATATATCAAACAACAGTTTAGCTTTTCAAAACATTTGTCTTGTAATATCAGGTGTTAAAAATATTGTTTTTTGCAGGGCTTCACGTTACGTAGTTGTTAGTGCGGGCACCCCAAGTACACTATCCACTGTCAAATAAAGGCACCCATGATCAAAAAACCTTTAAAAAAGATATATTGATAGTGACCAAGTCAACGTACAAGGTTAAATCTAATTGAGATGCTGTGGTATTACGTGCAACTGGTCTTTGATACAAAAAAAAAAACTTCTCATTTTTGTCAAACACAACTTAGTTTTCAGTTATTGGCTTTTTTTTTCACTATTTCTGTGAGTCTTGTCTGGGCTGACTTGTTGGTAATAAGATCTTTAAAAGAGATCAGTGTTACAAATGCAGTCTAACTGGACACTTTACAGTCAACTTTTTCTTTTCTTTTGATCAAGCCACTGAAATATGCTAACAAGAACAGCTGTTTAGGAACTCAGTCATTACAAAAATGTTTAGAGTTAGTTAGTTATCAGGAGAGAATGAATGTTAGGCATGGCATAATCCATATGCTAATTTTTTCAGGACACCATGATATCATCTATATTTTAAATGTAATTTTAGAGAAACTTATAATAAAAAAAAGGCTAAAGTTATGGTGCGTTCACACCCAATGCGTTGTCTGCTTCAAGCAACGCTCCCAACACACCTAGTTTGATGCCTATACTTTTTTTAAACTGAAGCTTCCACCTGCACTCAGGCAGTAAACAGAGGCTGGCGGGAGTGAAGCAGACGGAGTTAAAGCAGGATATTCACAATCAAAATCCATTGTCTCTTTGTCCAAACATTCACTGATAAGCCGCTTATGTTTTTCTTAGCTGCCATATTCTTCTTAAAATACTACTGTGTTGTTGCTTAGCCGCACTTCTGCTTCTCTTCACTTCCCGAAGGGGTGCACGAGTACGGGTGGGGTCTGTTTGCAGAGAAATCCAATTAACAATCACATCATCTGGGTAGCTTAGTCGAGCTTATGAAACTTCTGTTCGATTCAAGCCGGACTAAGGTGTATACATGCGTTTCAAAAGTCTGATTCCAGTCGGACTAAGGTAATAATTCAACTTTCTTTTGATGCATGTAAGCGTTCTGAGTGTGTTGCTTTTTTGTCAAGGTTCACCAAACTAAACATTCTTACTGATCGAGCATTTGTCCTGTTTAAACTGGAAAGTAACTGATCTTTAGGGTATTAATTTGGCTTCATTCTTAATATATCATTTTATCCTGAACAAGTAAAAGGTAGTATTAAAAAAACAAAAGAAGAACAGTGTTATTTTTCAGATAGCACAAGCCTTATAAATAATAACTATTGGAAAAGTAGTCCCTCAAGTGTCTTTAAGTCTTTAAGGATTCTATTGAGAAATATAGATAAAGTGTTTAGAAGAGGACGCTGATTGGTCAACTCTGCGGGCAGCTTTATTCTGAACAATAAAGTCTCAAACAGAAATTACAGCACCACCATTGAGGAAAGCAGAGTAGAGACAATGAAAAGAAGAACAAAGGGTATAACCGAAAAAAGAAAACGAGATGATTGATGATCAGCAAACTCACCCCTCTTGGCACCTCTAGAGGAGGGGTCAATTGGGGTCAAGGATAAGCACTTTGCATCTCTACTCCAAGCCTCCTGAGGCAGGAGTCACACAGTCACTGAGACGATGGAAATTAAATATTGAAACAGGTTAAGCAGTTGTCCTGAACATTCCAAGCTTTTGCCCTTTAATCACATTTACACTTGGCTCCTAGATCATCCTATTACCATAAACCTCATTAATATGATAATTAGCTGAGTTGTGCATCGGCAGGGAACACATTCTTGAGTAAGCTGGCTGTGATGATGGTGTTTTGCTTGTTACATGTCTTCTAGTCAGTAGTGTTATGTTGTTCCAAAGACGTAAATGCAGGCCAACTCTGGTCATTTCAGCAACACTCCATACTGATAAAGCTGGGTGTTAAACCACAAGTAATGCATTAGCAGAGAGACTCTATCAGATTCAAAACAAATCACATTTCAGGTATGTCATGAATCAAATGAAACTCAGACCGTAATGCGCTGCAAAGGATGATATACTGATATTTAATGACAAGGAGACAGAAATTGCCTAAATGGTTTAATAACGGTTTTTACCTGTTACAGTATTTGCAAAGTAGGGCTGGGTATCAGTTCAAATTTCAAGAATCAATTTCAAGAATTTATTTTTTGTAATTCATAAAGCAGCATCAGCGGCACCTTGTCCGCCCTCCCACTCTGCATATTTTTCTTTTGGGGAAAAAAAGTCCACCTCTGGACCAGAGGAGCAGTACAGAAGATACGAAAGAGGATTAGGGCCACTGAAGAAAAATATATATATTTCTGACTTTTTATTTCCGAATACTGACTTTAATCTCAGAATTCTGATTTTTTTTTTTCCTCAAAATTCTGACTTTAATCTCAAAACTCTGACTTTAAGCTCTGAATTCTGACTTTAATGTCAGATGGCATAATGGCAGCGGGAGGAACAACGATTACGACAAAAAAAAAAAAAAACATATACCCCAGAATTAAGAAATTAATAAGTGTGTGTGTGTGTGTGGGGGGGGGGATTCAATGACTAAACACTGTGAGTGACAGTTCACTGGGGTAAACTGTATAAACTCTTTCAGACACAAGACTTAAAATGGCCACCTGGGCTTTTCTCTCCATGTTTAGGCTGTAAAAAGGGCAAACTATTCTAAAAATATTAAATCAATTTTTGAACTTGTGCATCAAATCGGTTCGATTTCTATAAGAATCCATTCAGAATAAATTTTTCGATTATTTTCAAGAAAGCACTAGTGCAAAGAAATCTCAACTTTATCAGCCAATATTTAGATTTCATGAGGTGCTCAAAGTTATTTCGAAGATTAAACTACAAATAGGATATAGTACAATCAACAGAATCACTTCCAAACCAAAAAAAAAAGATTTGGTAGTTGGTATACGGTTGTGATGTAGTACAATCACTGAATTTATATTTTCAGCCATTATTTATTGAAGGGCTTGAAAAGAGTGGAATTAAAAAGACCATAATGTGTTTGCATTCATTAGTTTGTGTAGTGCCATCAAAGATTTCAGATCAAAACGGTTTCTTTGAAGAATAATTCAGGGAGTTAAAGTGCCTCTAGATGATGAGCTGTGACAAAACTGCAAAAAAAAGACCCAAACCTGACAAATAAACTTGAAACTGATTTGGATGTTCAGGAGCCACCCAGAAACTTCGATGGATTCCTATGTGGAAGTGTTTTTTTGTTTGTTTGTTTTCTAGCATGTCTTCAAGGCTGAGACCTAAAGTTGTAGAAAGTCACATAAAGCTTCTTGTTTCTTGTTATAATAGGGTTCCTACAGGGTCTTAAAAAGCCTTAACAGCGTCTCGAATCTGGATCTTAAAATTTCTTCGTATTGAATTTTTGCTCAAACGTTTAATTTGTCAACCATGATTATTTTTGATTAAACAATGAAACACAAATAAAGAGGGATGGAACCAATGATTGAGAAGACAACAACAAAGTTTGTTCTGATCAGGTCATTTCACTCTTCATGAGAAGTTCAAATGCAGAATTCTGAAGAAGTCCCGGGAAAAAGTGGGATTGACAATCATACAGCTTTTTTACTTTCACCAATTCCATTTCTAACCTCTGATCAGTGATACATTAGTTATGACCTGACAAAAAGGCTTTGCTTTGAGGATGTGTCAAGAATAAGATGTCAAATTGTCACTCCATCCTTTTCTTGCAACCCTGGATTGAGGAACACATATTTGTTTTACAAAGATTGCGAAGGTGTTCACGATACGATTTGAAGTTGCAAATTTGTTCAAAAGCATTTATTTTACTTTCCAAAACTCAGAGTGTTGGGAAAGTTGGAGGAACTCTGTTCTGAAAACACTAGGAATGATAATGGTTGATTTACACAAGCTGAACATCTGATGGCATTTTTAAACAAATGCTACTTTCCAAGGTATGTTATTCAGATCAATCATAACTTCTCCAACATGTGAAGTAGGACCCAAACTGTAATCCTTAATGCAAGAAAATCGGATAAGATGTTCAGGATCAATCCAGGAACCACAAAGGCTCAAGACTGCCTTTAACTCCAAACTGTCCAAACACTTGTAGTCTTCAGTAAAAGTGTTTTTGTCATTCGGATTCACTTTCCTTTCTCACAATTCTCCCACCTGGATCTCCTTTTAAGTTTTTGATTCAATTCTCTGACTTTATATCTGACTTCAGGAAGGTTTGCAAGATGAAGATTAGAGCTAGTCTGAGATTAAAAGGTCATTTAATGCAGACTAACCAAAATCTGCTTTTCTTGGTCACTGTAAAAACGGCTACAGGCTCAGTTCAGTCCTGAGGTAGAGTTAAAGCTAAAGCTATTACAAGATTATTTTGAAGTTTTAAGGAAATCCCTCAAACCACAAATTGAATCTGGTTGTTGTCAACATCACCAACTGAACAAGTTCTTACAAGCAAAATTGTGTGATTAATATATATATATATATATATATATATATATATATATATATATATATATATATATATATTTGCCAATGGAAATCTAAATGCTGCCCTTATCTTTTAAACTTGCAAAACTATTGCCTTCATATGTCATAGATACACTTCAACTGTGAGAGATGGAGTGTAAAAAATAAAATCCAGGAAATAATATCACATGATTATGAAAGACTTTATTTGTATAATGGTGGAGGAAACAAATATTTAGCACCTACAAACAAGCAAGAACTGTGGCCATCACAGATCTGTTACTACTTTGTAAAGAATTCCTTATCTTCCACTTAAACATATGAATGGCACAGGTCTGAACTTGTTATCTGCATAAAAGACACATGTCCACTCCAGTCTCCATCATGGCCAAGGCTAAAGAGCTGTCCAAGGACAAGACAGGGATTAGCCAACCTACAACAGGCAACCAGATCAACTGTTGGAACAATTATAAGAGATGGAATAAATACATGATCACTGAAAATCTCCCTCTACCAGGGGCTCCACGCAAGATCTCACCTTGTGGGTTATACATGATCCTGAGAATGGTGAGGAAACAGCCCAGAACTATGAGTTTCTGGAATAGCCGTCCCAAAGCTTCCAAATGTGTGGTCTATGTATAAAACTCTGTTCTGAGCTGGGGAATCACACGGTTCAGACGAACTGAATTTTGCCAAATAAAAGAGGTCAAATATCCTGTCAGAATCATGTCAGAAGATTGTTGATGACTTCAGAAAGCACGAGGCTGAGCTCCTTTACATTTGGGCCTTTTGATTCCATGCCATGCTTAGATATAAAAGAGAGATTTCAAACAAAGGTTCACATTATAGTTTATTTGTGTAAATAAATGTAAATATGCTGATATACACATAAAATAAGTTATTTGATTGACATAAATGGTTTTATTTAAGATTTTGTTTTCAAGAAATGTACTACAGTGGCAGTTATTTCAAGCTAGTAGCAGGCAATAATAATTAAAAAGCAAAATCTGATTTAACATACCAATCATACTTTTAAAATATAATGGCGCCATCTAGTGTATTTTTGTTTGTCACTGTGCTTTCATTGGGACATGAATGTGTCATTTTTTTGTTTTTTGTGATATCTTGGCTCGTCCAAGAACGCATCACTCTTGGAAACGAGACTTGGTATCTCAATGAGTTTTATACCTGGTTGCATAAAGGAGTAGTAATAATAACTATAAAACAATTCAATTCAGGATTAGATCTTTAAATGTTCTTTAGCTACGTAGTGATGAGTGACTTCCAGCATTTAGGCCTACTTCGCTTAATCAGATACATTTTCCCCGGGTTTCTAAAAACACAAAACTCTGACTGGAAGAATAGCGCAGTATCTACGAGGTTCTTTAAAGTCTATGAGCTATGAATGTTATTTTATACAGGATTTGCTTTGATAAACATTTGTTTTAAAATAATTTTTGATCCATAAGAGAAATATAACAAGAATATTACACGCTTAGGAGTCAGCCGCTGCGTTCTAATGTTATCATAAAAGTGGGAATTAAAAAAATAATATGGATGAACATGAATAAAAGAAAGCAAAAGCATGTGCAATGGGTTGTAGGAAATTTTGATTCAGCGCCTTGCTCTCCGATGTAAAAGAAAACACATAAATAACGTTGTTTGGTTTCACAGTTCCCTTCTAAAACATTGTTTTTGATTAAACTAAAGCGTCAATATTTTCGTTTTCTGTTATCAGAGTTTCCGAGGAGTCCTGGAATGCAGCACAGCCCCCTGCTGATCAGCAGTGGTATGGCAGCCACGGCTCCGCGCTGGGACTGGTCGTTTCGCAGCCATTTTCTGTCCAACCAAACAGCCGCCTCAGGAAGGTAACCAACCAGGGCTTCATTGCAGGTTTGTGCCTGGCTCCGGCCAATGATTGCTAACCGATTGCTTGTTAGCTCGAATGGAAATGTCCGTCACTGCGTGATTGTTCTCATTTGTTGTCTGGGTGAATGGATGCTGCTCATCAGGAAGTCTCTGCTCGGCAAAACTTTAAAAAAATAAGTGATAAAGATTCCGGCTCGGCTACGTCTTTCTCTGCTGCGCGTGACAAAGAGAAGGCCGAAGCAGACGCGGGTGGCACTGGATTTGACAATAACAATGTATGCGTTGGACTTTGTGTGCCGGAATAGTTTACCTCCTGAAGGTAATATTCAACAGGACAGACGCTGTTTAATTTATTGGCGTTTAGTACAGCCACACCAACAAAAGCAGCTCAGCGTTTTTGGCCTAATAGGAGCTAACATTAGCTATATGCTTTGCTAACAACTGCTAGCTACTGCATGGAACACACATTACTCATTTGAATTCGAACTACAAACACTTTTCAGAAGAGAAAGAACCCGCACAGTTTTCCACATGAAATACTGCGCTAACCACTACAGTGGCCCTTTTTTATTGACCAGATAAAAAAAAGAGGGCTAGTATTTGGAAGACAATGTCGCAAGGGTGGTGCTTTCATTGTAATTCACTCTTGGTTACATGTTTGACAAGCAAAATCAATCATCGAATGAACAGGGGGGTCGTGGGTTTAAAGCTAGTTATGGCGTTGTAGAATAGAAACGTTCATATAAATCGACCTAGCTACATCTGCCGGATCATAATTCATTAGGTCCAATAAAATATGACTCCATTACCAGTCTCTGCCCCCCTCACAGATGTCTTCTCTCTTGTCCCCCCCCCAAAGAACGTCTGTGGCACTAGAGGCTTTTTGTCTGTACTAAATATTCCAGATCATTTAACAAATGTTATTGCTTGAATAAAAAAAAAAAAAGTGTTTTAATAAGGTCTGTGATTCATTATAGAAAATGTTTAAATCAATATGGTCAGTAGTCAACAGTCTCACTTATGTAGGAAAACCTTCTGCCTACTTTTAAATGTCAAATCGTTCAAATCACAATCTTCTTCAGGAGTTTGTGGTAGAGTGCAGAATACATCGAAATTATGTTAAAGAAAACATGAAAATGTATTTTTTCCCCTCCTTTTGTGTTGCAATTTAAATCTTTAATGTTTTATAAAACTAAATATAAATAAAACATTTTTTTTTTCTTTTTTTGCTAACTTTTGCAGTCCTAAATCTTGTTCTGATATCATAATAAGCAATTTGAATATAAATGCTGTTCTTTCAGCATGGCATACCCTGTCAGAACATCATACCCGAAGTAGATTTTTGTAGAGCAGCCTCAGTTTGGCCTACTTTATTCATATAGCTTACCAGTGTTTGTGGACAGCTTTGATGTTTGATGTCACTGGTCGTTGCTTCATAGAAAATACAGTTTATAAAGAGGTATGCTGTTTTCAAGAGGCGTTTATGCGAGGTCGAACAAGGAGAAGTTCGGATCCCGGAAGAGAGCTGCATGAACCATGTAAAACTTTTGAAATGATCTAGATGTGCATCTTATAAGACAGCATTTGAACATAATCAAACATCTTAGTTAAAAAAATAATTCTGGCTTTACATCAGAAAATATCATACTTAAAATATAAAAAATATTTAAATAGTTCAGCCAGCCATCTTAAGTCTTGTGTCTGAAAGGGGTGCTTTATTAGTGTTAGATCAATTAACACTAATACAGCTACTGAATTACATGCATTTAGTTAAGATAACTAACACAAAAAAAAACACGTTTTTAATAGCACTGACGCTTATTAATATTAAACTGGATCAGATTGATTGGGATCGAATCGTAATAATCAATTCTAACTCTTGAAAATCGAATCGATTCCTGAAATTAGAATCGACACCCAGCCCTACACTGATGTGCTCCTTCTGATCAGCTTCCAGCTGCTGCTGCAAAACGACGCAAACATCACTATTTCCTGGAAAAAGCATTTTTTAACACATTATTACAGTCAGATGTCCAGTCTGCTTGTCCTTTATTGCTATGCTAAGAGAACTGCTCCAACGAGACGGGCTTAGTGGCGACCTTCGGCTCCTCTGTAGTAGCTAACAGCAACTTACACTGCCGGAAGTTGGTAACATGTAGAGCTGCAACAAAAAATAATTTGAATCGTCGAAGAATCGGATGGGGTCTTGACTTGATTAATCGGATTAGCGGGGAAAACTTTAAAAAGTGCAATGGAAGCGTTTTACTTCTCCTTTTTTCACCTTATTTAAGAACAGAACATTAATAGAAAACAGTTCAAAAGCGCGAAAAACTTGCTATCACCTCAAATGTCTTACAGCTGTTGAAATATTAAACAATAATTGAAACATTTTTAAATGACTTTGCTTCATCAAATTGCTTGTAAGGACAAATATGTCATATTACATACACAAATAGAGGTATTTTCGTTGCTTAAAAGTGAACCGAGCTATTAGGATCTAGCAAATTAACATTAAAATCAAAACATTACAACATGCTCCCATCCCAGTTGTCCTACAGCTTTTCAAATATCAAATAATAAAGAATTGAAATATTTTTAAATGGCTTTGCTTTATAAAAGTTATTTTAGGACAAATTGAGCGTAAATCAACATAAAAACAAGTAGCATGATAGGCCTCACCCCTGATTGACACCACGTGTAGAACTGATGTGGCCTGGTGTCTGTACGGCTACTGCATGGACGACAGTTACAATCAGAGCATTCACTCTGGCTGTGGCGCAGTCCGGGGATGGATGCGGAGCTCACTCAACTTTTCAGATCAAGTTTTATTTTTTCCCCGACGCCGGTTGCCTGCTTTTTTATGACGTTGGAGAAATTGCACGAGCCAGACAGGAAGTGAGAGATGAGCCAGCCAAGTGAATCTGTTGTATTTCAAAATAAAAGCAGTACGAGCAGACGAGTGTGGCTTTTTAGCTGTGGTTTTGGTTTACGGCGCGAACAGCCAAGATTTGGTGCGCTCACTGGAGCAAACCTCCAGAGACACATAAGATGCTGCATAATCACCGTCGTTCTCCTGTGCCGTGCCAGGTTGACTGCCTAATGTTGCCGGTAACAATCATCTTTGCATAGTTTAGTGTAAAGTGCTCCCAAACTTCTGAAGTCTACCTGCTTCTGCTCTGCTCCGCTGCAGCCTATTTGACGAGTTGCTCGCAGTGACTTTTAAATAAATGTTACGGGGGAAAGAAAACATGCCCAACTACCCTGACCACGTAATCACACTACACAATGAATCCGCGATGAAATTCATTGCCAACGCTTTTTATCATGGATTTTATCGACTTTATAGATTTGTTGTTGCAGCCCTAGTAGGGTGTTAACATGAAAACACATTCCGTAACACCAGGAAGCCCAAGTGTTCCAAACAGGAGGTTTAACAATGTAGGCAAGCATTGAGGCTCCTTCCTTAGAACAGTCGCTGGTTTTAATTTTTGCTAACAGGAGGCGGATCTGTATTTGTTTACAAAGGCCCATGTTTTTCTGGCTAAAATGCAACAGAGTTATGCTTCCGTGTGGAAACTCACTTGTCCTGTGCGCTGTTCCGAAGGTTCCGTACTGAAAAATTGGAATACTGACACCAACACCCTGTATATATTGTGCATATTTCCCTAAACCGTCACCGCGGTAAAAGCGACCACACCGCCTACATTTTAGCAGGACTGTAGAGGTATGTGACTTAGAGGGTTTGCAACCAGTAAAGTGTGTTTGTTTTGTCCAGATGGACGGAGACAACTCAACCACGGACGCCTCTCAGCTGGGCATTACAGGAGAATACATGGCTTCCAGTCATTACGTTCTCCAACCCCAGGATGGTAAGGAGGCTAAAAAAAACCTTATAATTTTACTGTTTACTCTCCAATATTTGGTTCGCCAACAGCTCAATTATTTGCTGTAATTGTGCTTGGTAGATGATGGAGAAGAGAATATGAATGACCATGAAGACGGCGGCATCAAGGAGAACTACAGGGAGCAGGACATCTACCTCCCTATTGCCAATGTGGCCCGCATCATGAAGAACGCCGTTCCTCAGACTGGAAAGGTTGGTAAAGGCAGACGGAGGAAGAAATGACCCCAGTCAAGATTGTGGAGTGATTAGGAATGTTAACTTTTCTCAGAGAGAGTTAGTAAAGCTAACAGGAGAGCTCTTGATAGCAGCAGCTACATGTAGCTCCTGTTTTAAACTCTTTATTTAGGATTGGGCCGTGCATTCAATAGAAAACTGTCTAAATCTATTCTCTAGCAAAGTGATGGTGAATATCTAGTTTTTATAGCATGGCACGGTGAGATTGCCTAAAAATGAAATCTCAGATTTTTCTTCATACCAAATCTGACTCTAGGGGAGCTTAATCGATTTGTTTTCTTCTATCAGTGTTTTCTTAAAAATAAATTGCAAGTGACATTTCTTTTTTCTTCAAAAAATTGGCTTTTATTTCAATCCCCCCCATCCTAGAGCTGACCTGAATTCAAAGTCCACCTAAAAACAAGCTGTAAAGTTCGTAGGCACTGGGAGAGTTTATATCACTCTTAGCTATAGAGACAAAGGTGGTACATTGGAGAAAAATAAATTTTTATTTAAAAAAAATAAAAATCTGTATTACAGAAAATTTGATGAATTGATAAAATCGATTTATTTACGCTCAGCCTATTAACATTTGAATCAGTAGTTTTAATCCATAGCTCCTGTTAGAAATATTTCTTTGTGAATTTTTTTCTTTTGAATAATTTCTTTCAGACCCTTTCATATTGGCACTTTATATATCTCACATGTATCTCTGTGGGAGCACGGCGCCATTTTTGAAGGCTATGAAAAAGAAAAAAAGTGTCGGTATAGATTGTCAAAAACCATGCTTAAAGGCAGCTCAAAAGCAAAAAAAGGACGGCATCCACTGTGCAATAATGCCAAATAATTAGCAATAATAGCTCTATAAAGAACTATAAATAGCTCTATAAAATACATTGTTTTTCAATATTAATCATTAGGTTGTTTTTTAAAATTTTTTTTTACTTCAGAGCGCATTGAAATAAAATAGGTTAAAAGGATTAATATGAGCTTATTTAGAATTAGCCAGAATTAAAATGTCAGCAACATAACCAACAGATATCTGGGGATGGAAGAGAACTGGACATCGGCTCTTCTCACCGCTCGGTCTTCTTTTGTTAACATCGGATACATGAGTTGCCTTGTCTTGGTGGAGAAACAATGAAAAGATTGCCCATTTTCAATAGGGCCTGACCGATATGGATTTTTGGGGTCCAATACCGGGGGAAAAAATACCTTAACTTTAAACCCTGCCTTCTTTGCCCATTTTGATGCTCACATATTTCTCCCTGCTCTATTCTACACATTCTGTACATATTTCTAAATATTTTTTATATTGAAACATCTTTAAGTATCCTGCTCTTTTGCGTATTACGACCAGGGTATGCCACTTTATCTGTATTTATTATCTTAATAACTGCACATTCCTCTTTTTGTAACTATGTCCATAATGTATTTTCTTCATAACTCTTATATTGTGTTCTTTACTTGCTTTTGCTGCTGTTAGAGCCAAATGTCCCCTTGTAGGACAATAATAGATTGTTTTATTCTATTCTACACAACAAAGAACAGTCTCAGTAACTCACTGTGGATTCTGAATAATGGAAATAAAATTTCTTCCTTTATTTGCTTGAATGCACCAGGTTTGCATGCAGCTTAGTGCAGACAAGCTTCTGCAAACATGAATAACAAACAGTGGTCAGAAATGTTGCCAGATTTCTTGCTAGGCACTTTTAGGAAACAAAATAATAAAAAACAGCGCCATTGAAACAGTGCATGACCAGCACTGTTGCTGCGTTTGTCTAACTGCAGAGAAATCCCGACCATAGAGCTCATAGACCCGACAGACAGCAGCGCTGAAAGTATTTATTTATTTCCCCCCCATCATGAGCTGGTGGCTGCTGCTGAGCTTGCTATGTATGAAAAACCCTGGTAAAGCAAAAAGCACACAGCCACCAACTTCAAAGTATTCTCATTTAAGAACTGGGCTCTGAGCTCCGTGTTACAAACATTGTAGCGCTCCTCCTGGGTTTTTTCTTCTCAAGCGTCGCAAACAGTTAAGCTATGGTTTATGACAGTAGATTTAAAATGGTGAAAAAGTTGCTATTGAGGATTTATTGCTGTCACTCATACTTCACGAAACCAACACGGATCATTTTAATCTTTATGATGGTTCGCTTCAATCTCATTGTTACTTTACTGCACATATGACTAAAGGGAGTTGTTAAAGTGCGCACTCTGCTGCTACGTTGTTTTTTTTAAGGCAAAGAAACATTTGATACATTAGTAAATCTAACACACCAGTTAAGATATTAACTTAAGGAGTTACATTTCCACCATTTTTTTTGTACAAATCAAAGTTTTAGCCAGAAAATATGCAGGTTATCAAAATCTTTTACACGCTAACAAGGCACACATTAACTTTATGAAAGAAGTGAGGGAAATATTGCTTATTTCACTGTTCAACTCACCACAGACAACAAATAAGGCCTCTGATTAAGACTTTGTTTTTACTCATCTCTGCCGCTTTCTCTTTCTCCAAAACGTAACAGGCTGAACTGCTGCGTCTCCGTTAATCAGGATTCAAATCCCAACCACAGGAGCATTAAGACATACAATTTGACAAATCTGGCGCCATCTGCTGGATAAGTAGCTCAATCGCATAATTTGCTGTCCTCCATAAAAAAAGCAAGCAAACAAAAAAATGTTTAAAAAAAATTAGCAGCAATTTTTTACCGATAGCCGATAATATCCATGGCCCATATATGGGCCGATAATATCGTCCGGGGCCTAATTTTCAAGCCTATTCCCTTGCTAGTCGTGCAACGTAACGTTACAACCGACTACACAGCAAAGATGAACAATCGCTGATGTCATTTGTGTGCTTTCCCTATTCTCAATTATTGGCCTGCAAAGATGGCGCCTCAACCCAAAATTCTGGCCACACCCCATCCCGCGACGTCAAGTTCCAAAGCCCTATATGCAGCATTCACGTGTCATGTTCTGCATTTCTATTGGTCTTCATTGTGCTTTCTCCTCTGCACAATCTGTTTCCTAATTAACACAAAAGTTGTAGAACATGTTTGTAACTAAATTTAACATTCAAGGAACAACTTGTGAGATTAAAGATAGACCTTTACATTGTTGTATTCTTACCTCAGAATGATGCATTTATGAACTTTTCTTATTCCTCCCTTAGTGGTGGGCCTTATAGTAAAAATGTACCGATAAAAAAATTTATGACCGTTACTGATGTCGTTTTTCACTGTAAATTGGATAAATTAAGATATGTTTTAGTTTAGTGGTGCTCATGTCCCTTTAAGATTGGGATGAGTTACGTGACCATGTACAGTCCTGTGACTTCACCCCGTGCAGTCTGCAATATTTTTCGCACATTGTCCCTGTTCCTTCTGATCCTTAGACTCTGCTGTGAAACGTAGTTATGAACCAGTCCTCCTGTTCTTCTTTCTACCCCCGCAGATCGCCAAAGATGCCAAAGAGTGTGTGCAGGAGTGCGTCAGCGAGTTCATCAGCTTCATCACGTCCGAAGCGAGCGAGAGGTGCCACCAAGAGAAGAGGAAGACCATCAACGGGGAGGACATCCTGTTCGCCATGTCCACGCTGGGCTTCGACATGTACGTGGATCCCCTGAAGCTCTACCTGCAGAAGTTCAGAGAGGTGAGGCCACGATCGTTGTCACTTCACAGCTCAGTAATGGTTCCCAGCTCCTGATTTCAGTTTAGTACTAAATTATACTTCTATCGTGGGAATAAGGAATAAATAGATCAGTAATATTTTTTGTTGTATTATTTGTTTTTTTCCCAGGCAATGAAGGGGGAGAAGGGGATGGCAGGGGTGGGGGTGGGAGAAAACATGGGTGAGGAGCTCACAGACGACAGCTTCAGTAAGTAAAACACTTGACATGCATATTGAGTTTTCCATTCTACTGTACACTCCTGTTTTTCCTCTTATATTTTCTTTTTGCTTTCAATTTCCTCAGCGAATCAAATTCCAGCTGGGATTATCACAGCAGATGGTCAGCAGCAGAATGTCATGGTTTACACCACCTCCTATCAACAGGTACAACTCTGATTCACCTTTAAATCAGTTACTGCGTTGGGTAAAAAGTGTAGCCTAAAAAAACTAGAAAAATAAGACAATTCAGTTTATTTATATAGTGCCTATTTCCAACATATGTCATCTCAGGGCACATTACAAGAAAAGTCATTTCAATACAATTATACAAACATTTCAATCAATTAAAAAAAGTTTTTCTGTTTAAGGAATCACAGCAGATTGTTTCAAGTCATTGACTTCAGGTTGGGCCCCAAGAAGCATGAAATACTTCTCTATAAATTAAAAGATTATAAAAAATATATATATATTTTAGGAATTTATTTTTTTTGTGGTTTTTTTTTTTGGGTTCATTCAAGTTATTCAGAGTGAGTATATAATATAGATGATTGCACATACATCAAACCTAAAAGAATAATAGCCATTGCCTAAACTTGAATATTCTGGAATCTATACTTATAATTTCATAGTGACAAAAAAAGAAAAAAAATCTAAATGAATTTAAACCCTACATTTGGTGTAAGTGCTTCCAGAAATTTATGAATATAAATTTGAATGGATAAAAGCTTGGTCAAAATGACCCTTTTGAATGGCTGTAAACATCCTACCAACAATTTCTGGACCATCTTCTTGTTCTTTGGAGGGTCCTTACAGTGTTCCTATGATCAGCATAGAAATGGAGAGTCATTCAGCAACCCACCATTGGTAAGGCCAAAGTAAGATGTTCGTAAAGCTGAAGTTCGTTCTTGGCATTAGTAGTGGTGATGGGTCGTATGTAAAACCTTCAAACTTATGGTGCGTTCACACCGCCCCAAACGCCAGTGTCAGTTGCGGAAAGATGACATGTAAAGTCTATGGTTGAGTACGTCAGAGTCTCTGCGGTGTGTTGTGTGCGTTGTCTCCGTCGACTTTACAAGCGTTACTAGCAAACGCAGCAACGCAGAAGTTCAACTAGCTGAACTTTTGACGGACTTGATGCAGCGAGTCAACCAATTAGAGCGTCTCACTGTAGTGATGTCACTACACGTATCTTGAATGAATACGTGACCAGTGAAAACATTTTCAACAAACACAGAGGAATAGAGCACCTGTAGGTTGGAGATTTGAGCTCCGATGCGGCCCAGGAGGTCTTAAAATTGGGCGCAGAACAGAAGGCAGTAGCGCTGAAAGCGAACCTCATCCATATGCAGCTCCTAGAGCAAATGGTTAAACTCCCCAAACTCAGAACACATCTGAAGAATGGGCGCTGATGCACCCGATGTCGACGCTGTCTAGCTTCATCTAGCAAATAAAGCCAAGTCACTCTCTCGATACGATCCGCCATAGTTCAGAAGCCTTGCCCACGCACTCTTTTTTTGCTCAGAAGCAAGCAGTGAAACCCTCAAAGTACATGCGTCAAACTTCATGCGTTGGGTACGTTGCCTGACGCAGACAAACTGGGCGGAGCGAACGCAGCATTATGCTGCAGCTCATGGAACAGCGTTTCTTACTCAAGGCATATAACCGCTTGTGCTGAGCCTGGTTCTGCCGGAGGTTTCTTCCTGTTAAAAGGGAGTTTTTCCGTCCCACTGTTGCTTCATGCTTGCTCAGTGTGAGGGATTGCTGAGAATTACACGACGCAATCTTCTGTGGTTCTGTAATTTCTACATTAAACATTGTATTGTAATAACTCTTCTTGTAAAGTGCCTTGAGATGACATCTGCTGTGAAATGGCGCTATATAAATAAACTGAATTGAATTGAATTGAAATTACTGGCCATAGAGTTGTCGCCCACCAGCGTAGTTGTCTTCTATACAGGAGCCGCTGCCATACAAAAGCAGTAACGTCAACATATTAATCTTCTTTTTTTCTGCTACTGCAACATTAGAAAGTGCAGCTGTAGACTTCTTGGCTTTATTACCATCCTAAAAATTACAAACTATTCCAAGTTTTTTAGCACATGTGATCTAGGGCTGCCACAAATGATTATCTTAATAATCGACTAATCGTCGATTATTTTATCCATTTATTCGACTATTTGGATCACGTGTGAATTCTGTCTTATTTCTGCAGTCTTCAGCTGCTCTAATATAACCATCATTAGCTTCTAGCTTGAAGTGTTAGGTCTAAGTGTTATGTGCTATCTGAAACACTGACATTTAGGATTATAGTCATTCAGCATTTATGAACTAACAACGTAAAACATTAACGTTACAGCAGACACATGACAGGTGCTGAAGGTAATGAAATTTCTTTCACTACTCTTAATGTTGCAGCTATCAATACAAGTAATGAAACTGTCAGAAGCTTAATAAAAACCGCTTTAACACAAACTGCTATTGAAGATCCTTCCTTTCCACAGCCATCTAAAATCTAAAAAGTCAATCTAAAAATTACATTCTGAATAAAATAAATATCTTAATGTAATAGAGAGCGAATGACTTAGTAAATACTTTTAGCACTTTCCAATATTCCCAGGCTGTGTTGCTCCTTTCGTGATGTGTGCAATGAAATATTTTTAACCTCCAATCTCAAGCAGCAGTCTCACAAAGACCTCATAAAAGGACAACTCCTGTTTTTAGTTTTCCAAACTCTAAACTCTCACTTTGCTCAGCCTTTTCAAAGTTTCTGTCTCCATGTGACCAACGGGATCTTGGGCATCTGCCATACACAGAAGAACATATGCCAGCAGTGGGAACGTTGCCACATGTTTGTCCCAACACCTGCGCTTTGATGTCCTGTAAACGGCAGCAGCATCTATGAACAGATCAGGACCAGCTTCTAGGCAGTAGTTTGGGCCGTAGAGGACATCATATGAGAAAATCTGGACATTTTCATCAACCAATGAATGCCACAGGACACCCTGGAGAGAACTTAAAAAACAAACATGTCTGGATAAGAGGACAATACCCTGCTGTTGATGCTAATGTTAGCAGCTAACAAGCTAATTAGCTTACAGAGGCAACTGTCCCTCTTCATCGTCGGCCACAACGGGCTTCCTTTTAAGATGCTCAAGCATCACCGTTGTACTGACATGGGAAACTGTTCTACCTTCTCAATTTTGCACTGCAAGTGCTTCTCTTAATAGTTAATAAAACTCAGAACGTTAGAGGTACGTTGTTTGGGCTTTTCCAGTGAGGCCGCGGCTGACTCCAATTACCACACATGAGCATTTACATCAGGGGCAGAAAGAGCTGCGAAAGGCACAGCGACAGTTTTAAGAGAAAAACAAAGTTTAAAAAAATTAAAATATCGATTACTACATTTGTCGTCGACATCGTCATGAATAATTTACAAATCGAGTCGGCATTAATGGGATCATAATTTTGTTAATATTGGAATAGCTATCCTGATAAAACGTTCCAAAAGCCTAAACGTTCTTTCTATCAGTGACATAAGAACTTTACGGCCGCCGTACAACAGAAAATCCCCTCATTTACTCAAGATCGCCTCATGTTGCTCTTGCAAATTGAATGGAAGCCGTACCAACTTCCAAAAAAGCCTGTAGGAAACTATATGCACCTCCACAAATGTCTACCAGCTGCGTTTAAACCAAACATTCGTTAGAACCTTTGTGACTGTAGCTCAAGTTATCAACCATCTCATGTCAACACACGTCTAAGAAAGAACCCTTTTCATCTAATAGAATGAATGGTTTGCAGTGTGTAAAAACCAAATACTTATTTTAGAGATTAGCTACCCATTTTCTAACTAAGCCAAAGAAATTTGATAATGGTTAAAAACAGTTTAAGCGGTCTGTTTTATACTTCTAACGGTGATAGTGCTGTCTGTCTAATCACTGTATCATCTGCATAAATGCCCAGACCTGTTACTGTTTTAATGTCGACCTATTCCAAGATTATTTATTTAAGTAGAAAAAAAGATCAGGTCCCAGTACTGATCCTTGTGGAACACCTGTATTTGAAATTCTGTTGATGGGGATAAATAAATGTTCTGGTTGTTCTAATATTAGCTCCATTTGTTTCAGATTCCCACTGTACAGCAGATCCAGTTTTCTTGACGAGCGTCGATACCAAGCCCAAATTCTGGCGTTTTACTTGGGGCATGTGCTCACCTGATGACCTCTGACCCTTCCATTGAGAAAAAAGGCTATCGAATAGATTTGAAGGGAAGCATCCAGAGAAGCCCTTGTGTACAGAGAAATCACTACCTGTTTAGTAAAGTGTGTAGTTTCTAGTCGTAGGGTACCAAATGTTTTGGAGAGCTTCCAAGTCAGCTGGGAAATACAAGGCTTTATTAAAAAATAAAAAAAACAGCTAGTCCTCTTACACGATTTCGTATTGGATTTTGTTTGTGCTTGTGTTTTAATGTGTTTGCTTTTATGCATATTTGATGTATTTCAGTTAAGGGGAGAGTTAGAGAAGGTTTAACGAAGGGAGGGATTTCTTTTCCGTCCCATTTTTTGGACGCTTGTGTTCAGAAGGGACCACATTGTTACCTTCACATTAGATCAAGCAGCTCTTTTGTAAGTGATCACAGTTTACCCATGTTCTCTAATGTAATGGAAACCTTTTGAATAAAAATTCAAAAGTGATCTTTCAAGCCTCTGTTTTTTGTCTTGTTTCTTACTTCTGTCATTTACCTGTTTGTGTCAGTTAATCTGCAGGGTGGTGGAAAGGTACAACCAAATCCACCAAGTTGTACTAAAATCAAAAAGCAGCCAAACTCAAATGTATTGTTCTATACATATTGGTTCATTCTGGTGAATTAGAATATCTAAGTATTGTAATCAAAAGTTTAGTGGAAGAAAAGAAGTGTGCACAGCCAGCAGGTATAAGTGAAGTCTTCAAATTTGATCATTTAAGAGTTGGGGAAGATTTCAGAGCTGCAACTGGACGCTGAAGTCCTTTGTTTTATTGCTGTAAGATCTTTATTTATTAAAAGAAAATAAATCAGTTTCATTTTCCATCCACTTCAGTTATACAGCACATTATGTTGGTCTCAGAGGTTTCTTCCTGTTAAAGGGGATTTTATTCTCTCCACTGTCACTACATGCTTGGTCAGTATGAGAGATTGCTGAGGTATTGCTGTGGTTGGAGTCTGCATGATCCAGGCACAACCTTCGATGACTCATCGCGATATACTGGGATTCCTTACATAGAAAACTTTTAACTGATTAAAAGTATAATTGTATTGAAATTACTTTTGTTGTAAAGTGCCTTGAGAGGACATTTGTTATGAATTGGCGCTATATAAATAAAAATTAATTGAATTGAATTGACTGCGATGGACTGGCGACCTGTTCAGGGTGTACCCCGCCTCTCGCCCGTTGACAGCTGGAGATAGGCACCAGCCCCCCCGCGACCCCTTGAGGATTAAGCGTTCCAGGAAATGGATGGATGGATGGATGAATTGAATGATTGTTCAGAATTTGTAGGATGTTCTGTATCTCGTTTCTTTGGTCATGCTGTCATTCCTGAGAAGACTAACCCTCCTTGTGATATGATGCACATATAAAATGTCTTGTTTCCTGTGGGCAGTTCCACTTCCAGCATTCCTGTTTTGGAAGCCGCCTCCATCAGGACCCCACCCCACCAGTCTCATTTCCTCCTATAGAACCTCAGGGATCGGCCCTTAGACTTTTTCCCCAGGAAGCTCCTGTTGGCTGTTTCCTGAGCCTCTCCCACTCTGTGAATAAACAGCACACTTCTTCGTCTGCCGGCTGATTTTCACAGGCCGAGACTGACGTTCAGACAGGTAGACACATATATACCCACACACACAATAACCCAAAAAACCCCATCCTCTCCGAAAAAAATGCATTCACACACAGAACCTGACCTCCTCCCTTTCCTTTTCTCCTTTACCCATTTGTCTTTTCACCCTCATCCTTTGACCTCCACCTCTACCTTTGTTATAGAATGACTCTATAAATAAGAACGGACAATACAGAGTGACTTTATTCTTTACTGTAGAGCACAACTCCAGAAGACCTTTTGCATCATGCCATACACTGGGATACATCTAATTCATTAAAGTATATGATGTTACAGGGAGAGGAACACTTTTCAGGGTATATATAATTCTTTCTATATAGGATGAACAACATACAAGTTTTATGATTTACATCACAAAGTTTCTGCCATCTAATAAGTTTCTACCTGTTGGATTACCAATAATGTTGCCATTATGATATCAAGCTATCAGATGGAAGAAAAAGGATATATGGTTTTCATAATGTTTTATGTATGACCATCTGAAAGGTCTGGAGTGGGTATGTATTTAGCCCAGTTTACTCTTAATATCACTTAAAAAAACATCCAGTAAAGCCAATTACCTTTAGGCAATGTAAATATATTTGTGTAACACACTTTGAGCAAAATTGCAATTCAGTTTTTTTATGACTAGGGGAAAATGTAAAATCAACGATAAAAAGAAAACACAACATCAGGAACAAAAAACATTATAACAGACTACTGCCATGACATTCCTATTATTAATTTAAAGGCAGCTCTCAACAGTTTGATTTGCATTGATTTAAAGGTTGGATGACGAACATGAGCATGATAGTGACATCTAGTTTATCTTGGTTGTAGTTACAACAATAAAAATATAATTCCAGCTTTTGGGTTGCCTGGTTTGCTGCTGATACGCCCATTAACCAGCCTGAAGTATGTCGAGTGAGTTTAACTGACAGCTAACATTAAGCAAGTTAGAACGTGAGTTAGCTTACCGATCCAAGAGGAAAGTCGCCGTTTCTGTGTGTGTTTGATATGTATAAATGTTTTGTGTGGGTTCATCTAGTGTAGGGTTCACCTGAAACTACTCTGGTTTCTGTTCTTCTGCGATGACTCCTCTCCTGACACGGATATCCATTTCTCTAGGGCTCTGAAGCAGCTACTAGATTTGCTGAATCCACAATTCCTCCTAGTGATGGCCGAGCTGTGTCGATCATATAGTTGGATCACAGAGACGTAAATATGACGTAAAGATGTAAATATAACATCATTGTTGTGCTTGTTTTAAATGTACTCTTTATTATTTTTTTATTCAAATATAATTTTTTAAGGAAATGTACTCATTTTGCACCCCTCTAAAAGCCCCATGGATGCATTTTTTTATGTAGCTTTTTATGAAAAAGTTTCAACCTTTAAAAGGACTATCTTTTTCAGCAGCTTTGCAGTCATCTGGAAGTTTGTTCCAGAAAAAAAGGAGCCTATATAACCGGGAAACTGCTTCTCCACCTCATGAGGAACGACATTGGTCTATCTATTCATGTGTAATTCAATCTCAGTATAAATCCAGTTGTTCTGTGATGGCCCAGAGATGGGTTAGAGATCATTAGAGAACAAAGAGTAACATGAAGACCAAAGAACCCAGAACACAGCAGACAAGTCATTGGGAAGGTTGTGGAGAAAATGGCTCAGCTGCAAACCTACCAAGAGATGGCAGTGGCAGAGATAAGGAAGGTAGTCTTGAGTTGATAGTAATAGTAATAGTGTAGATCAAATGATTTTAAGGTGTTAGAATTAATGGAAAAGTAGCGTAAAAACATGAGAAATATTGTTTACTGCTGCTCACCATTCGCACTGACTGATTTTAGTTATTTTGCAAAGGAGGACATAATTTTGTCTGTTAGCGCTCAAGTCTTTTTAAGCTTTTACATAAAAAAAATCCAAATCATGAATCATAAAGCTTCTATTTTACAAATATTTAGCACTTTGTGTTTGTTTTAAAGGGATACTATTAATATACTCATAAATTGGTGGTTACCATATTACACAAAAAGAAGCTAGAATCTGAATGTGTTTGGAAGGTGCTGGAGTTAACTGATTAGACTTAGCCCCCTTTGGTCGCCTGTCGCACTTTCACATCAATCTGGTTCTAAATATATTTTTCATTTAGAAATGTTATGGAGATGAAAGTATTACATCCTAGAAACCTGCTTGATATGGAATTAAATTGACACATACTTGTCAAATAGGTTCCTTACTCTGTTATTGTAGGCTAATTTATTACAATCCAGAATGACTGACCTGGAAGTTTGTTTGCTGTGTTAATGCTCTGTGATACTGATGAAGTAAAGAAAGAATCAGATACACATCTATTACAACCTGTCCCCTCAGTGGCAGAGTAGTCTGTTTGATTCAACCCAAAAGTAATAAGAAACTTGGCAGAGAAGGTGACTTGGTGCTGGACCTGGTGTTGGTTAGCTCTGCAGAAATCTTTACAATCTGGGCGGGGCAGCTATATGAATACCAGCGCTATTTCCCCAACAGCACATAGCAATGGAATGACATCATCAGTGGAAGATTTTCATTCATGTCACTCCCCAAATACAGCCATTTTGTAATGTAACATTTCATACTGATAGTGGCCTGCAAAAGGGTGCATAGCTCTAACAAGTGTGGTATGCATTGGATTCAGCCACGTTTACTAAAACGACCTTAAAAACATCCAGAGAATAGTTCTATATACAGACTAATATGAAAAGGTTAAACAAAAGCAGGAGCAGGAGATCTTTCCTAAATTTTGTCACATTATTACTACAAGCCTTACTGGTTGTTATTGGGATTTTATGTAAAATTTATTGGGTGAATTTGTATTCAGCTTCTTTAAAGCTGAGAGTTTCAGAGTATCAGAGGATCTAAACAAAAGATTTTAAGTTTCTGATTAAATAAATTCAATATAAAGTTCTTGATTGAATGATTGGTTTATTTATTTGTCTATCTATCTATTTTAATGACAGACTTACAATTTAATCGAATTAATGACATTTAAATAGGCCTTCAGGAGGAAGAGTGTTTTAAAGTCATTACAGAACTTTTTGGTCAGTTTTCTATAAAGTGGTGAAAATAAACATTAATTTGGACAGTGTGTAGGCAGACACCATTGAGCAGTTTGTCACGCGGGGATATGGAAATGTTCTTGAGATTTCTTTCCTTTAAAAGCAGAGATCTAATCTCTGAGCTTTACGGAGGACACTTTACATCTGCAGAGCATCAACCTGACAGTCTGTGGTGTCAGTCAGGGATGGATCCACACAGCAGCTCCTCCTGATAAATTCTATCACAGCCTGACAGAGATATCTGTCCGTTAGCTCGACTCGACCCCTGCTGTCACTCACTCCTCGGGATCTCCTTGGACCGTTAGCCTTCTCTCATTCCTCATGTCTGGAGACTGTCCCCTCCCCACACACACCATCCTTCATCCTTCCACTCCTTTCTTGGCTCATACTACGTCACCTCCTTCCTTCATTCGGTCTTTGACCTCAGCTCTTTCTCTCTGCAAGGGTCCATGGAGTTTTTGGAACAATAGGAAGGAGAGCTTTCACTGTCAAGGCATGGAAAACACATTTAGATGGAGTAGACCCGGCCTACGTTCTCCACTAAAAGCTCATTCAAGTAAAGCGTGCATGCTTAGTAAAGGCTGCAGCTCCGCCTGGTACCAGGCTGCTGATAACAAGGTGTGGAGTGTTCTGTGTCCTATCATTACTCTCATGTCACGGCATCTCCCACACAGGACACATGATGCAGAACAGAAAAGCAGGCACAAGATAGCCTCTCACCGATGATAGAGTTGCAGTTCACACGTCAACCATTTAGGCTATCAGGTCCGTCTCCCTTATAAAGGAATGCAGTTATTTACTACCAGCCAGGATCTACAGAAAAACTGGAAGTAATCACAGTAAACATAGTACAGCGCCTGGCAAATGTATTCACATCACTTGGATTTTTTTGCAATTTGGCACAAACATAATTATAATTTGTTGGGATTTAATAAATTAGACCAATATAATGTACTGCATGGGCTTCGAAATAAAAATGCATTCTAAAAAGTGTGGTGTGTGGATTTGCATTAGATTCATGTGAGTCTGTGCTTAACTCAAGCTATGTCAGACCAGACTGAGTGTCTGAGAAGAGCAATTTTCAAGCCTCAGTTGGATGGTGTGGCCTTTGACTGGGGCATTCTAACTCAAGATGCACTGATCTAAATTGGTTCAGCATAATTTTATTAAAGTCTTTAATTGTTACTCTGTTGCCTAAAATTGCAATATCAGTATCAAAAATTATGATTTGATATATTCGGCAGCTAACCTAATATATCTCATTGTAGTCCAGGTTTTCTTCCAGTGTTGCCCCTGAAATTCAGTTTCAATTTAATTTAATTGAGTTAAACTATACAACCAAATTTTTTCAATATATCTAATTTTATGTCACTTGACCAGGTATACCCTTATAGAAAAACAAAAACAAATATTTGACCATGTGAAAGTCACATGTGAAAACATGGTAAAAAAACATGAGAGGTGTAAAAACATTTCCCGAGTGAATTTGGAACATTTCATGGTAATAAATTGTGAAACGCATGGACATTCATGTGTGAAGCCCATGGGATAACATGTAAACCACATGTAAACGACATATGAAGCATGTTATTTTCCATCTAAAAGTGACATGGGATTTTTTTTTGCATATCCAATGTAGAACCTTACGTGTAAAGTCCATTTGTGCTACACATGTACATGTGATTCCATGTGAAGAACATCTTCAACCCATGAGACTTTTCCGTAATTGCAAAGTCAACAGATCTAATTTATCTACAGTGTATGATGGCATCCCATCAGTCATATAAGTAGGGGCAAATTCAATGCCTACATTTCAAGTGGAGTCGAATTATAATTTCATGCGGTCAAGTAGAGTTTATTTGGCCAGTTTGTACAAGTATTGTAAAGAAACCCAGCAAATTGCAATAACTCATTGCCTCATCTTCCTGATTAAGCACATAGAGACTGTGTTAGTCTCATGATAACATTATAGGAATCTCTCATACTGAGAATGCATATGGTGACAGTGGAAAAGAATGACTCTCCTGTCACAGAAAGAAAACCTCCAGAAAACCTCCAGATGAACTACGCTTAGTGTGAGCAGCCATTTGTTGTGACTGAAGGGGGTTATAGAAGAAAGACCAGATAAATAAGAATTAAGGAGGGACTAGTCCAAGAAGACTTTGTTTGAATAAGAAAAAGCAAAGATTATTGCACTTACAGCTCCTTTGGTGGCTTCATCTGAGATAGAAATAGAAGCTCTGAAGTAGGACAACATTTATAGAAAGAGAATATGAATGTATTTGCAGCATAAAGAAAGGACAGGAAAAGGAAAGTAGATGAACAGATATGGCGGTTCAGATGTAGCTTCTATGAGAAGAAATAACAGAGTGGCCATGATGTTAATGGCAGCAATAACTGCAGATCATACTTACTTGGAGAAAACTGTTAAAATCGTCCTCCAGCAGCCTAACCCTATAGTAGTACAACTACAGAGATAGCTCAGCTGACAGCCGCTCTAACTGTAGTAAGCTTTATCAAAAAATAAACTTTTAAGCCTAGTCTTAAGAGTAGACAGGGTGTCCGCCTCATAAACTAATGAGTCTGTTAACGAAAAGATCTGTCTTCCACTTCGCTTAACCTAGGAACCATCAGTAAACCTGCAGTCTGAGCGTATGTGGTCTGTTAGGAACATATGGCACGATCACATCTCTAATATAGCCTGATTTAGCTTGAATATTAAGGGTTTTACACATAAAGAGCATTTAAAATTATGCAATATGTTGCAGTTGTCTGGGAACCAATGAAAAGAAGTTAAAATCGGAGAAATGTGATCTCTGGTTTTGGCGTCTGTTCAGGGCTATCGCTGCAAGTTTTTTTGATCTTAAATCTAAATTAAGTGGAATTGTCCTTCTGCATAGCTCTATGACAGTATAAGTCTGATTTTGGTAATACTGTGGAGCTGAACAAATGAAATCTGTTTAAGAGATTTAAATTACATCTCTGATAAAGTGAATGACTAAACCATTTGTTGTCCAGATGTTCTGGTCCAAAGTTGACACATTTGAAGTCTTCTGTGGTATTAATGTCACCAAAATATGCCTATAGTCTCATTAACTGAATGGATTCACCAGGATTCCATCCATTCATCCATCCATCCATCCATCCATCCATTACTGCTTATCCGGAGTGGGGTCATGGGGCAGCATCTTAAGCAAAGGGACTCAGATTTCCCTCTCCCCAGCCAGTTGGCCAGCTCCCTGGGACAAATCCCAAGGTGTTCCCTGGCCATCAGAGAGATATAGTCCATCAAGCGAGTCCTGTGTTTTACCCTGGCTCTCTTCTCGGTGGGACGTGCCCGGAACACCTCACCATGATGCCAAAGCTCAACTGGCTCCTCTCAATGTGGAGGAGCAGCAGCTTTACTCTGAGCCCCCTCTGGATGACTGAGCTTCTCACCCTCTCTCTAACTGAGAGCCCAGACATCCTAAGGAGGAAACTCATTTCAGCTGTTTGTATCTGTGAGTTTGTTCTTTCGGTCACTACCCAGAGTTCGTTACCATATATGAGGGTAACAACGTAAACCAATCGGTGAACCAAGAGCTTCAACTTTCGGCTCAGCTTTCTTTTCAACATGACAGACCGTTACAGCGCCAAGATAACTGCTGACGCCCTACCAATCTGCCTATCGAACTCCCTCTCCCGTTTTCCCTTACTCATAAACAAAACCCACAGATACTTGAACTCCTCTGCTTGGGACAGAACCTTGACTCCCTGACCCGGAGGAGACATACTAACCTATTCCGGATCAAGAACATGGTCTCTTGTTGGGAGGTCCTGATTCTCATCCTCGTTGCGCCACACTTGGCTGTGCAAAAACAGAGACCCAATCCTGGATCATCTGGGGTTAGCTGGGGTCCTGGTATTGATCCATTAGAGATGCTCTTGAGTTCTTTCATGGATTTTATTTCATCACATAAAATGTCAGATTTTTCAACATATTTGGACAACAATGGAGGAAATAAGTGGAATCTCAGGAATGTTGTCAGCCTGTTGCATTGAGTGTGCAAAAAAATCACAAGGCGCATTACTTTCTTGTCTCCTAAGAAGATGATTCACAAAATGTCTCCAATCTCTGGTAAATGGTGAGGGAATACGAGAGGAACATTGAAGTGGGAGGTTTAATCCTGGTAATAAGGAGGGGATGAGGAGATGGGTACGCTATGTGAAATGCAGAGGAGTGTTTGTGTATAAAGTGAGAAAAGGGGTTGGGGAGTAAAGAAATTGTTTAAAGGAGACCCAGAATGTACTGATGAGGTTACTGGTGAGGAGATGAGGTGTCAAGGAGATGGAAGGGGATGGGGGTTCTTCTACATTGCTGGAATTCCTTCCTCATTGTGAACGGGCTAATCAAGCCTGGGCGGTAAGGGATGCTGTATAGTGGAGCTCAGGGAAAGGGACAAAAACACAGGAGCAGCGGTCGACTGGGAGCTGCTGAGCTTACAGTTGAGGGATATTTAACGCAGGACATGCGAAGAAATGACACCAGCTATCATCTCTCTAATGAACCTGAGCTGCTGTAAAAAGTCAGATCTAGTCTGTCCATGAAAAAAAAAGTGTATTTTTAGGCCTTATTGTTACGCACCTGTGATTCCCCCCCCCCCCCCAGTTCCTCTTATGTAGTTGGATTATTATGAAATATTATATATCACTGGTAGTTTTGTATTGATATGTGCCCTGTTAATAAGCCAGATTTATTTTTACTTAATCAAATCAAGCTGTATTTATAAAGCACTTTTCATACAAAATTGCATCTCAAAGTGCTCTACAGATTAAAATGACCTCACATAAACCACGTTCCCAACCCCCCACCAAATGATCAAGTTATACCCCCATCCCCCCAACCCAACTCCCATGCACGTACACACTCAAATGCACTTTCTTCAAACAGTGGTACGGGAAAAAGTCTGTATCTTCTTACAATAAAAGAGGCCAAATCAATTGCATTTCGGATTCGGAAATACACATGATCTGTTCCAGAAATGCACTCACTCAATTATATTTTTGATAGAAATTTGTAGTATACATTTGGATTGCTGAATGTGCTTTTACAAACCACTTCTCATTTGTGATCCTCTCTGCAATCATGAGAGAAATCTTTGTGCTGAATTTTGAGACTCTCCCAACGTTGCAAGTCAACAAACCACCAATGGTTAATAATTCTATCAATCAAATTAATCAGTTAACCAGCTGTGTTCGCTTTAACTGTGTTCGCTCGTAACATTTTCCACTGTCATTGCTGCTAGGGTTGCCACCTTTCATAAACTAAAATAATGGACACTATTTTTCACCACGGGCCTGAGCCGTCCGTCTCACGGGAAGGTGTGGACCTTTTAGTGAAGGGATCATCAAGAATGGTCATACATTAAGCTTTATTCACAAGAAATGTGTTGATGCATCAGTGCTGTAAGTTAGGCTATATAAAGCCATGATTATCCACATTAAAAAGGAAATAAAGTACATACAGGTTAACAAGATGTATTGTATTCAAACACATGACAATACTAACAACATCAAGTCTGCTGAGCTTACAATTAACTTTCAATGTTTTCTTTCTATAGTGACTCTTTGGGCATATTGCGGAAAAACCAAAAATGACAGTAAATTTTGTTTTATCTTTTACTTATTTAAATACAAATTTAGGAGTAGGATGTCAAATTGTTAATTAAATTGGCTTGCATGGCTTGTCTGAACAACAATCATACCACACTAATAGGAAATTTCATACAATGTTTACTAAGAATTTATAGGCTATTCCTCTAAAATCTAAAAATTTTAACAGGCAAAAAATTATCCTAACAATTTTAATTTTAATCTATTTATTAGCATAACAGTTAATTGGTTAATATGATTTGTTCTTCTTATGTTGTCTTTTATATTGATTGGATAACATACCATCCCTATGCCTTCCGGGTTATAAGCTAAATGATCATTTTACTTTAGAAAATCAACATCCTCCACAATTAATCCCACCACAATCTAATTAAATTGCAAATGCACGAGATATTGGACAGATTGGACATTTAGGAAAATACAGAAAAATGTATCTTCCTTTTTGATTCAAAAAGGGGTGCCTTATTTAATAATCAAATAAAGGACCTTTACCTAGCTAAAAACAAATTACATTATATTGGAAGTTTGTTATATGTTTTGGAGGATACAATCTAAATGTTGCTTCTCCATATCTGTGGATTCAGAATAAATTTGAACCATAAGACCTTAGCTGTCTAGCTTGATGTAGCCATACTCAATTCTAATCAGAATGCGAGTCTGATACTGCTCCATTGAGCTGTGATTATGGGGCATGTTTTAACCGAACCACGAAAAAAAGGCCTCTGCACTCACTTGGATAGACCTATAACCATTTCGAGCAACGGAAGTGTGTGACGTTGCTCTGCAGAGCAACAGACATTATCTGATCCTCTCTTAAAATGAATGCGCTGTCTGCCTTGTACAACAGACTCGATGGCAGAATCTACACATCTCTGTTCTCCAGCAGCAGCTTTCCTTGTTGTAAACAAATTCAACCCAGGCGCTTTTTGGTGACATGGTTGATTACGTTACTGTTGTTCACCTGTCAATCATCATAAGCCCGATTTGATTGGTCCGACCAGATCTTGTTCGGGCATTATTGCTCCTCAACGGAGGAATGCCAGACCGAACTTCCAGAACATGTTGTGGGCGGGACATGTTCGGCTGTCTGGACGGTGGTACAACAACAGATCTTCATAGTGTGTAAGCAATTTAGTAATTTATTAACTAACACAAGTATTTTAAAGTCTGTTTTCCGGGCTACAGGGAGCCAATGTAGTGACTTCAGAACTTGGGACTTTAGAATAGAGGTCAAAACCTTCCTATTCTCAAAATGGGTTGCAATGATTACATTTCTTCTTTACTTGTTGATTAATTAAAAGGTGTTCCAATAAAAATGTACATAGGTTTAGTAAAAGTTACGGACCAACAATGTTCATGATTTTATTTGACAAAATATTGAATCCAACTAGAAGGCAGAGTGGTAGAGAGTTTTCTGGTTAAAAGCACCGGACACCTGTGTTATCTTCGGTTAGCTCATGTAGCTTGTAGCTACCTAAATTCAGAGTTGGATGTTTGTCAATCATCCACACCCACCCCTCAGAGCCCCAAACTCTTTGCCCATTTTTTTCTTTTTTTGTATTTTCAAAGAGCGACCAGACAAGTGGCCAAGAAGTGGCGGTGGAAACCGCCCACCTGGCTTCAATTCCGCTCTTTAGAAACCTACAGGTGACGCCACGGAGGCTCTGTCTATCTATATATACATCGTCTATGATCTGCACACAGGTAGAAATTAAAGGGGCCAACTAAAAAGTCCAAAGGAAAACAAACACTCACTCCTTAGAGAGAAGCCATAGCTGAGGTTTCAATTAACAACCTGACTGTAATGGCACATTCACACCAGTCAGTGCGTCCACGCAGCAGTGCAGCTAGATTACAGGCAGAGACTACGGTACCTACGCAGCAAGTGGGTGTCAAGCTGCCACGCAGCAAATAGCGAGCCTCAGCGCAGTGGGCATCAGCATGATCCAGGGAGCAGCTGCTCGGACGTGTTGACTGACGTGATGCGCTGACGCGGACAAAGTGTGCAAGTAGCAGGGTTTTAATTTTAAAGCATCAACTTTCGTCTGTTTGAGCGATTTGACGCCTGGTCGCGCTGACCGGTGTAAACGCGGCATAAGGAAATAATGCTTAACTTAGCTAAAGCTGTAAGTTATGCTTTACAGATAAAGGAATTTCTTGTTAGCTGCATTTTGAGTTCAAGATCCAAGTTTCAAAAAGTCCAGAAATAGATTTGAGTGAAGTTTAAAGTGTTATTATTTTACCTTGTTCTGAGCTTCTATATTTTCACTAAAGATTTAAATCAGTTATTCAAGTACAGCTGTCTTTGTGAAAGATAACTCTGTCTTAATAAAAAGGTACACAATAATTATTTTAAAAAGCTGGAAAAAAATGGGAAATTACCAAAGAAGGAACAAGATCAATAAAAAAAGAGACAGTAAGATGTAAAAAAGGGAGGAAGTATAATCATAAGGGGCTACTTCAGCAACTATAGTCCTGGTGTATTTATGAGTTCCTGCTGGTCTGGGTGTGAAGCACTGTGCAATTTTTTATATTTCTAAAGTTGCAATATATATAATTTATGTTTGACTTGCTTTACTTCTTGCTTTGTGTCATTTTGGTAATAGTGTCATATAGCTTCAGGAACTGAACAGCAGTCTTTAGAGATCTAAAGTTAACATCAAAGTGAATGAAGAGCATCCTGCCTTCTCCAGCGAGGTACCATATTCCGGTAGCTCAGTGACACATCCTTCCCATTGCCCCGTTTCCATCTGTCATTTTCTCTTTGATCTGTGGACGCTGCGCTGCTAAGGACAGCAGACCCTGTCAGCTCAGGGCTCAGCAGATCCACTGTTACGGAAGCACATGGCGGTAATACGGAGTAAAATGTTTGCTGAGCTTTGGTGAATGAAAGGCTATATAAGCATGCTGCTAACATTGCTGATGCATTTTATCATATATGTGACATATACAGTTCCAAATGTTGACTTTTGAATATTTATTTTCAAGTGTCAAATGATTGAGCAAATATTAATTAAAGTGCCTCGTCCTTTGACAGCATGCTTTTTTACAACATGATTAACAGTCTAAAGATTTTCAATAGCATACTACAGAACCCAAGGTTTTTCTTGTTGTTTTATGTTAAAAACTGGATAATGTGGTGATGATTCAAAAACATAATTTCAGTGCCCTTTGTATGCCAGTTTTAAACAAATCTGCTTGCGATATCACAGATTCTTGTGTTTTTTGGGTTTGTGTTAATATAGAATTTAAAATGTCACCTGTTTGCTTTGTCTGTTTACTCCATGTACTGCTGTAGGTAAGGCTGCCTTTTAAACAGTTTGCTTTAGGCTGAAGCCACCATACTTGGGCTAAAATCGCTCACAAACATCACAGTACACAACTAGTCTGAATAAATAAATAAGCATAAACAGCGCGGAAGATGACCGTTTTTCATACTTCCCTAATGGAAAAAAAAATCATATTGTGTTTACATTTTCTGTACATTTTCAATATACATATGTGATAGAATGGTTTTTTGGACAAATTTGGTGTATTCATATGTTATTAATAATTTTTCTTCAAGACATGATCTATTCATCTGCTGTAGGTGCTTCGGGTGGTCAGGATGTTACTCTTACATTTCCTCTTTGAGAGACAATAATGATCCTCATTCTATATTCACTAGCAAGGACCAAACCTCAAAAGAGTTTATATGATTTATTGAAGAGAACAATAGATATCTTTGGAGAAGAGAAATAATGGATTTGATGGAATCTGGGGAGAACGCTGCTGGAAGCTTTGGATGACGAGGCCCAGAGTTGGGACATTGGGACATTAGGTACCCAAAGCAGATAAGGACTTGTCAGGTGAAATTGATCAAATAGACTCAGTGAAAAAGAGATGACAAAGGTGAGTGATTGAGGGAGGGCTTCTAAAACACATTTCAACCCAAGAGCTGAGTATGAATAGAATAATCGAGTAATTAAAGGTGCGTGGTTAGTTAGTTTTGATTTTTTCAGAACAAAAATCCACGATAAAACCTCATGAATTTCTCAGCTTTTGTGGGAGAAAAAAATGTACTCTTCACACTTATCATCCATCTTATCAGGTACACTTCCCTAATAGTGGGTTGGACCCTGTGGTCATAAAGAGATTAACGTGATCAGAAGCATTACTCAGGTAGGCTGTGCTATTTAAATAATCCTTGACTGGTACTCATAGGCACTGAGTTGGGCCGAGAAACATCTAGATGCCTAAACACTATGAAACGTTTACGTGTGATTAGCTGATTTGCTATATGCGTTAGTAAGCAATTATACAGATATACCTAATAAAATGGCTTATAAGTTTATGTATAAGAGCTGCTTTTTGTCAATTAAGTCACACTGATTACAGTAATATGAGCACAGAGATTCTAATTGGAGAAAACTGATGCATCCAATACACCGAACTCAGTATTTCTTGGATGATAGTATCTGTTATGAATGCAGACACTTATACTGTAATCCAGCAGTCACTTCCAGATCTGCCATCCAAGCATGACTGCTGACTTCAAAGACATGTCTTTGAAGCTCCATCTCCAGAGTTTTATGAACAACGTCTCTCGGTTCCAAAGGCAGGAAACACCCATGAAGTCTTACACACCCCAATATCTACCCTTCTCTCACTAGATATCTTCAGACTTCCCATAGACGGCCAGTGAAGCTTACATCACATCCCCTGAAGCAGTCAGTAGTTAGACGCTAACACAGTGTCCTGAAAATAATAGTGGATAAAAGTGTTTAGTAGATGTGCTTAGCATTAAGAAAAGGATCTGGAGGAGGTCCAGTTATTTCCTGTCAATCAGAGAATTGGAGGCACATGAATAGAAACTCAGTAAGGATAAAAAACACGGTGAAAGCAATTCCTAAAAGAGTTGGGAATATTCGTTGTTGTGGATACAAGAAACCATATGAACTCCTGAAGAGCAGCAGCACGGCCCAACTGCCTGAATTTAATCTAAAGTCAGACTTACAGGAACATTTATGGAGGAAATCAATTCATCAATGAAGCCGAAATGGCTCACCTTTTAAAATTCATCTGCAAATAAAAATACAATTTTAAATGTATCTTACACAGAATTAAAGATCAGCTTCAATTTAATATTTCAGACAAAAGTAAAAAGCAAAACACTTACTTGGTACACTATTATTAAAAAAGTATTTCCAGCAGGCTACATGCTGGTGTACATGATGCTGCCTTCCACTGTCATGGGATCTTATTCACTCTATATTTTTTATTAATACCAGAGTTAGAACTGTTCTAAGTTTGTAAGTTGCAGTATTATTATTGGCTTTTTCAATATAAGATAAAATATCCTATGCTCCTGAACTCAGCATATATTCTCGGCGCTATTTGAATGCACCACAGGTGCAGGTCAGCATCTGCCTCCAACCCCCCCCCCCCCCCCCTCGCTGTAGGTCCTAGGTTAAGTCCAAGTTTTAAAAAAAAGAAATGAGTGCTTTCTTGGTGAACAACCAAACCAAAGAACCGGTTCTAAGTCCCGCTCTGGCACCGAACAAACACTGCAACCAGATCCGGGAAAAGAGGCCCGGAGTCACCTGCACCCAATTCCATCAGTCACAGCAGCAGAGTTGGCACTCTCAGGAACCACAGTATCTCCTCCAGCTACCCAACTGAAACCATTCATCATATCATAATTATGCTTGATGATGATCTCTCTAATTTAAGCTCTCTTCTTCCTGGAACACCAACATGATGATCTCAGTTCCTGCTGATCATTTTTTCTTCATTGTACAGTAAACCTTTATCTTCTTGGTGTGAGCGTTTCTGCATGTGGCCTAAAAAATGTAACCCTAACATGATAGTTACAGGTAAAACTATATATTAATACATCTGGAGGCTTATGTTTAATAGACCAGTGGCACACTGTATAGTAACTGCTGTGAACTATAACCACGGTCCTTTGGTGTTTGACTGCGTAAGAAAAATATATATCGGCTTGTATTGCTAACAGTAGCAACTTCAGTGGGTTGACTTGACGCTACAGCATTCAAAACCCTGGGATAGCATTCGAAAGTCTGACAAATTGAAACATTTTCTAAGTTTCTGCTTGCTTAAATTTGACAATTTACTCCTCCTTCTCAAACTCCAAGAGCTATTAGCTGAAAGCTTGATATACGTACATGATGACATTTATTTCTGTTTATGTGTGAGGTCTTGTTCTGTCTTCTAGGTATTGTATTAAGATTCTGGATTAAGCTTTTCCTCATAAATCATCTTTTTGTCAGTAACTTAAAAAGTTTCCTCGACAATCCTTGAAAGATTTAACTTAAGGTTAAACCGATTACCATTACTTTGAGGATAAGAGCAGGTAATGTCCTGTTCAGCTGTCTTAATTAGAGATGAAAGAGTTGATGTCTTTTCTAACGATGAAGGTGCAATAGTCATATTAGATTAAAAGGAAGTTGTTTTGGTCTTTTATAATGTGTTGCATAAAGCAAAAACTAATACACAGGTGAAACTTAAACACATCGTGTCAACAGTGAAACATAGTGGTGGCGGTATCAGACTGTGGAGATGCTTTGTCAAATGATTAAAAAATGTAATCTTTTAATCACAGGGTAGCTGTGAATTAATCATGACAAATGAACATTCCTAAATATGAAAAAACCTACTATTTTCATTGTAAAAAATAACAAATCCAGCTTGCTTTTTTGAAAATGAAATAAAGGAAAGATCAATAGAATTTTTGTTTTGAACTCCACAATCAGACTCACACAAAGCCATTTTATACTATTGATCTTTTAGCCACTTGCTAAGGTAAACTAATTGGCTAACATTTTCTGTAAGTAAACCTGACTGTTTCTTCTCAATGTTGGGCAACCATGGTAATAGGACTATCCTAAGGCCACGTCCACACTAAGCCGGATAATGCCTTAAACGTATAAGTATTTAGTCTACACCCCCCTATCGTCCGCACTAAGGCGGCTTTGTTTATGGTCTGTGGCCGGCTCAATATTAGCCGGCTAAGAGAGCCGTCTAACTGTTATCTCAACGGCTAAATGAGCACGTCTGGACGCAATTTATCCGGTTCCCGGCTAAATCAGAGCAGCGACGTCAATCAAATGCTGCGTCCTAAGTTGACGATGACGACAACGCGACACCAGATAATGACAACAGCAAAGATGGAGACGAGCCTCGCTATGCTGCTGCTTGTTTTGCAAATTCAGACGTTTGCAAAGTTAACCCTAACCTACTTGCGGATGAGAAGGCGACACAGGAGACGATCCAGGAGGCGCTGACAGTGACGTAGATTATACGCGTCAATCTGTGTTCTTTTTGTTTTTCCCCCGCATGCCCAGTACATGCATAGGTCGGCATTGGATTGCGCAATAATGGGACCTTAAACAGGGCATTAATGCTCGTGTTGAGTGGATAACATTAGGCGTCTAACTCCCCGTATAACTTTATCTGGCTTAGTGTGGACGTAGCCTAAGACAGCAGTGTTTTCAGTCAGAGGCTTCAACAGTTTTGCTGCAACACAGACTGCTACTGCAGTGGAGTAAACACTTAGCTGTCTATTGAGGTACTGGTTCAGGATGGGATGACTCTATTAACACTGGGGTTACTTGCCAGAGCTCCACTTAAAGCCATTCAGAGTATGAGAAGATATGAGTCAGAGGAAAGACTGTTATATTTCTTCGGTTCTTTATTATTTCCACACAGCTGCTGATACAGCTTTGGATGGTATACAGGTTAAGAGGGAGATGAAACAATAAATACAACTAAGGTAGAGGTAACCAAAATATATGAATAAACTTAACATTTGGATATCAGCAGCTGTGTTAAACATTACATAAATTAAATGTAATATAGTCTTAGCAATCAAGTGTCATAATTTACCATTTTCCAATAAGTAAACACTAATAAAACTCACTGATTCATCTATGTAAACATTAGGAATAAATGTTCTTATTGTTAAGTAGCGGTGTCTGCACAGCTACTCCATTTTCGTTTGTTTCTAACTCCCGTGATTTGATCTGACTATCAGCCACTGTTACGCTCACTGACAACACCAGTGAGCGTAACAACTTAACTCGCCAAGCCTGTGAATATTCTCATTCATCCAGGTCATGGTTATCTCAAGGAAATTTCAATCAAACGCAACTGGACTTGGTAATTTGTCTTGGAAGGACCGCCGCTGACCAGGCTCGGACTGGTCAGCGGCGAGCATGAACTGATGAAGCCTCTTGGATAAGAGGTGAAACTTCTTCCAAGACAAATTACCAAGTCCAGTTGCGTTTGATTGAAATTTCCTTGAGATAACTTAACTCGCCATAAAGTATAGAATATTTATCTTGCCCATCTGAACGAAAACAAACAAATATTTTGTTATTATTACATTTTATTTATTATTACATTTTTTTCTGTGTTTTATTCAAGGTAATATGGCAAGTGGTGAATGGTGGGGTTGCACCCTTGTGCTTTCTATTAGCCATTTGCCACTAATCCTTAGATAATGTTGAAGCATTTTCATTGGTTAGATTGACCTATGTACCGACCTAATTCTAATTGAGAATCTATGCAAGGCTTAATTTCTTTGTTACAGAAATTCTCCATCTGACCTGATGGAGGTTGACAACTTTGGCGAAGGAGAACATTTTTATAACTAAATATGAAAAGTAAAAATAAATAAATAAATACACAGCCAAGAGCTAAAGTATTCATTCCCTGGCAGATTTAGATGATGAGAAGGAGACCTTTAAATCTAAATAAGAACAGATACAGTTTTCTTTTAACTGATACTCTTTTTACATTGTTTTATTATCTGTTAAGGGATGGCTGTATTATGTATCGGGATCATCTTGGTGGAATGAAAATGATTTAAATTTTAAATCAACTTTTATGCTTAGCCACACACACGCCCACCCAACACACCCCACCACAACTGTAACTGCAATCAACAGTGGTTCTACAAAGTGTTGAGTCAGGTTGACTGAATAAAATGTATGCCACATTTTTCAGAGTTTTATTAGCTAAATGTTTTGACCTTGTGTGTGTCCCTACCACCTCCCAATTATTGACTACTTTATGTTTGGTCAATCACTTAAACATCCCAAGGAGGATTCAAGGGTTATGAATAATGTATGAATGTATGTATGAATAATGTTAGAGTAATGGAAAGTTCATTTAAAGACACGCTGACTACATTTAAAGCAGTTCCTTCTCGAGATCGGACGACATCAGTGCTGATGTGACTTCACCCCACGCCCTCGAGAAATTGACATTTTTAGAAATGAATCAAAACTGAGGGGAACACATTGCCTCGTCGCTTCCTTTGTTATTCAAAGTGTCCCAGCAGCAGCAGAAAGTCCAGGAGCTGTGGGATTGGACTGCTCTGGGTCAGCCCCTGCTTTCTCATGATAAGGAAGGCAGGGCAGAGCTGCTGCTCAGCAAACAGCTGAACTCTTTGGAGGAGAGCGGAGACGGCCAGAGCACAATACAGGACGAAGCCTCTGTGGGAGAGCGACTAAAGAACAACGGGGCAGCCAAGGAGACCACAGAAATACTCTTCCCCCAAATCCCCAATTCCGCACAGAGAGAGGAGACAAAGACGGTGCAGAGAGCAACAAAAGCATTCTTTGCTTTCAGTTTAACAGCAAAAGAAGAAAAAAAAAAAACAATACGCTGAGCAAGATAATTTTCTCTGTGATCCAAATTCAAGGAGAGAGGCGTGACAGTGTGAGGGCACAGTTGCATTTGCAATCAGAGCACCATCTTCCTGCATGAAGGATAAGTCCATCTGGAAGAAGAAACCCACAGAAACAGGATGAGAGGGACTCTGAGGATCACGTGGCTGCTACTTTCACTAAGTGAGTATAGTTCCATGTCAAATGCATCCACCTGGGATCATGTGTTTCTTTAGGAGAACTGTTTTCTCCAAAGATTTCAGAGTGTTAAGCTAAATATAAGGGGGAAGTCTGTGTCGCATCACTGCTGGGCAGCAACAGGTGTGCATCAGACAAAGCCTAGAGTTTACAGGCAAAGGTGGTTATTTTAACTCCAACACACATTATGAAGTGTTCACAGAGTATAAAAGCTACATTTTAATTCATTCTTCTGAATGATCATGTCATACAATAAAGATATTCAGTTAAAATAGGACAAAAACACAATTAAATCTACAACTCATCCTCTTTCACAAAGTGATGTACCACATTCATCCTAAAACATCTTACAGGAAGTTTTTGGAGGAATTAACTTGAAATATGTGAACGTTTGGTGTAGCTGACTCAGTCAGATGTTGGGTGGTGTCATCTAAGAGTCCGTAGTTTTGGGTGGGAGAAAAATTTGTGGTTATTACTATGGTTTAGAGGTGCGCTATCTCATAAGTGGATTAATAATGAGTGTTTTTGGATTTTTTATATGGTTCAATTCCTCAACCCAAAGAGTGTATTATTGTTAATATATATATATATTAGGGAGGTCCGAAATTATTGGCCTGAAGTCATTATCGGCCGATATTGGCATTAAAATGTAATATCGTAAATTATCGGTATCGGTTCTTATTTTTTTAATAAGATTATTTTTTTAAACTAAACACATATTGTATATCAAACTCTTCAGCTACTTCTTTTCTCTCTCAGAATGTAAAAATGTGACAGATTTGAGGCTTATTTTTTGAGATATTATTTGTTTGAGACAACTTTAAATACATCAAAAGGTGGGTTAATTATTGGCCCTGCTTAAATGTTTCCTGTTTTTTTATTTTTTATTCTAATTTCAGTTGTTTCCACTTTACCTCACTGCTATAAATGTATAATTTTGTTTACATTTTCTAAAAGTAGAAATTTGTCCTGAGGTGTCGGCCTTTGTCAGTATTCTCTGTGTGAGAAAATGTTCCAGCTACTTTTGAAGACAGAATTAAAATGGCACCTTTTTTCAATTGCCTAGCTAAGATTCTAGTACTTATTACATTTTCAACATTTTTAAAGCTCAAGTACGCATGATACATGATATTTCATTGTGGTTAACTAAAAGGGTTTTTTACGAGGGAGGATCCACACATATCGGTATCGGAAATTATGAGTTAGGCTATATTGGTATATCGGATATCGGTAGAAAAGCCAACATCGAACATTATATATATATATATATACATATGTAAATATATATGTATAAAGTTCCCTTATTGCCCACCATGGGCGGTGTTTTCCCGCTCCAAGCTCGGGTCCTCTACCAGAGGCCTAGGTGCTTGAGGGTCCTGCGCAGTATCTTTGCTGTTCCAAGTACTGCACTTTTTTGGACTGAGATGTCTGAGGTTGTTCCAGGGATTTGCTGGAGCCATTCCTCCGGTGAGCCCTTGGTATTTCTCAAGTTTGTCATGTTAATTCTTCTTGATGTTACCATCACTTGGTATTGCCACATCCACCACAACGGCTTTCTTCTGCTCTTTATCAACCACCACAATGTCTGGTTGGTTTGCCATTACCATCCTGTCTGTCTGGATCTGGAAGTCTATACTTCCATACCTTCATATATATTGAAAGCTTTGCAAAAATATTCATAGCTTCTGATCTTTTTCACTCAGTTTTCAAATTCCAACCACAACATTTGAAAACTTAGGTGAAAGACCAAAACAATATTTCCATATTTCTCTATAAATAACAATAACAAAGTTTGGTGTGTGTTTGTGTTCCATCCTCCGCCGTATGGGTTTGATTCTATCAGAATCGATCAGATAGGAGCAAAAATAAAAAAAATGTCCCCTTTGTCTGTGAACATCAGCTTCCAACTATTACCACAGATTTTTATTGTGTTTAGAATTGGGCTTTGACTAGGCCATTTATGAATGTGCCACAATCTAAACCAGTTTTTCCGAACTTTCAAAATTCTGACTCATTAAATAAAACTTTAAAAGGCTTTGCCAATTCGTTGAGTGTATGAGTTTTGCCGAGTCAGTTTTAAAGAGTTCTAAAATGGCAACACAATCCACATTGACAGGCAATATATTGACCAAAATAGGTTGTGTTTATCATTCCAAGTCCTCTTTTTTTATCTTTTACTCTATGTATTAAAATCTCAACACAGTTTTTTATTGCTATTTCTAATATTTACGTTGTTATTCTTAAAACGTTCTCAAGGATCGATAATTACTAACTAGTTTGTAATGACTAAGTGGGGTCCTGACCCCAATTTTGGGAACTACTGATCCAAACTATTTCAGTGTAACTCTGCCTGTTTGTCATGGCCTGCGGAAAGCTGAACCTCTAGCCCCAGTCATCAGTCTTTTGCTGCCTCTAGCAGGCTTTCTTCCAGGACTGTCTTGCATTTAGCTCCATCCAACTTCCCATGAACCCACTAGCAGGTCTGTTGCATAAACAGACGTGTTGTCTTTGTCTTACTGTGGGATAGTGAGTTCAGAGCGATGTATAGGAGGTTTGTGCACCATGCATTAGTATTTGGCCCGCCTGCTTAAAGAAACGATCAGATTTGATCTACAGTAAGCTGACCAGAGCACCTTTCTACAGATTATGTGTCCCCTACATGGATCATGTGGACTGGAAGAATGTAAATGGGACTTCTTTCAAAACCATTTTTCATTTGCCACAACTAAATCCTGAGCTGTGCATCTCCACACCTCCTCCAGAGATGCTGTTCTCGCCTTTCCATTTAAGTAGAATACTGTTTCCTCATAGGTTTGCAGCGGTCCTGTACCCTCTCCACTTTCAGAAAGTGGACTGAACAGATCTCTATAACTCTGTAACATGTTGAGAGCGTAGAATCATGTTTTAGAACCCAACTCTGCTTTAAACTTCCTCCCTGACCTGTCTGCTGTGTTCCTTGGTCTTCATGAGGCTGTTTGATCACCTGTGTTCTGCAACAAGCCTCTGAGGCCAGAAACAGAACCGCTGGATTCCTGCTATGATTAAATGAAATCATAGTTGGACAATTTACTAATTAGGTAATCTCTGTAATCAGCTGGCTGCCCTCGATTCTATTTAGGGGTATCAGTGTAAAGGGGCTGACACGTGTCACATGTTATAGATTTTCTTCCCTTCCCTCCACAATTATAGACTACTTTGTGTTATTTATCTTGTGAAATTCCATTGAAAGTCATTGATGAGTGTTGCTGCAACCCGAGAAATGTGGAAAAGTTCTGTTATATGTTGGCAGAAAAGTGAAAAAAAAGAACAGATATGAAAACTCATCTATTTCAGATTTTGTTTAACATAAAATCTACAAGTAGCTCCATGACTGTGTCACATGGATGAATAGGATCCTGACATCATCTTCTCCTGGCCCCCCACCTTCCTACAGTGGAGGAGGAGCACTGATTGGTCCTCCCTCCTGAAAAAAAACACACAGACACACACATGCCAAGACCTAAGATCCTCGTCCTAAAACTGAATGAGGCTGAATAATGATGCACACCCCCGTCCCGAACCCCCCGCCTTTTCTCCGTCTGAAAGACGAAAGAAGTGCTTTTCTTTAATTATGCACCTGCCACTCTTTCACTGCTAATGTTGCTAGATTCAGAGGGGAGGCTTTTATTTTTCCAACGGGTGAAAAACAGAACCAACATTCTGTCTGAAGGTGGTCAGCACTTTCCTCTCAGAGTGTAAACCAAGTTTGTTTTGGTGCAGGGAGAGCGCACATCTGTGAATGTTTGGTTAACACTGTAATCACACCAGGGTGATAACGCTTCCTTGAAATAGTTAACCTTTTCCTTCTCATGGCAGAAGTTGCCATGCAGTGCAAACAGGGTCAGGGTTGAAACCTGTCAGATGTAGAAAGAAGCCTTTCTACATCTTTTTACCACAACATACAGAGCCATAATCTACCACAAACCTGTCCGAATCACAGACAGCAGAAAGACACAAAAACGAAACTGAATACAGTAGATTTCCCCAAATGATGCAAACATGCGGATGATGCACAAATCCAAAACAAGTTTGGAACAGAAAGCATTTAGCATTAAGAGTGAATTCACTCCCCAGCTGGGCTCAATAATGATAACAAAAATGTTTCAGGTTGTTGCATATAGGAGGAGCATAGAAAGTTAAAAAGACATAGATAGATAGATAGATAGATAGATAGATAGATAGATAGATAGATAGATAGATAGACCTTCTGATGGTTTGTATCCAAATAAATCAGAGGAACACAGAACTATAAAACCTCTATTCATACAAATATTTTTTCAATGGTGTTTGGATGCTTACAGTGGAGAGATTCTTATTGTTATTGAATTTGATTTCCAACTTCCAATTAGAATGCACTAAACCAGGGAGTAAAGTCAATTCCTAGATCCAGCCTCTAGCTTTAGACAAATCAAACACACCATAGCGGTATATGTAGCCCCAGCTACATATACCGCTATGGAATATTGAAGGTTAAAGATGGGGCAAATCCCAGTCCAGATAATCAGATTAAACTGCTTGGTCTTGGAGTTCTCTACTCTAAAAATTCAATTCACTTCCATTCAAAAAAACTTTATTGATCACAGAGGGAAAATAAGTGTTGTTGTAGCTCATTACTTATTCATTCTTCAAGGAGTTGTTGTAAACCATGATAGCTGTGGGGAGAAAGAATTTCCTGTAGCGGTCTGTATTGGAGAGAAACTGAAGAAGCCTCCGACTGAAGATACTCTGTTGCTCAAGGATAGTCTCATGAAGAGGATGCTCAGGGTTGTTCATATTATTTATTTTATGAAGAATCCTTATTTGCATCATCATCTCCAGTTGTTCCACAGTCATACCCAGAACAGAACCAGCCTCCTTCATCAGATTGTTGAGCTGTATTACGTCCCTGGCTCTGATGCTGTTACCCCAACAGATGATGGCTCAGTGGTAGAGTAGAATTGGCTTTCAATCGGAGGGTCGTAGGTTCAATTCCAGCTTCTTTCAGTCACATGTCAATGTGCCCCTGGGCAAGGCACTTAACCCCAAAAACATCGTCCTACCAAGCCATGTTGGCTGTTGGTAAAGCGCTTTGAGCAGTCAGTATGACTAGAAAAGTGCTATATCAGTTCATTTACCAGTCTTGCAGCAACATTTTTGATGAGCGAAGATACAATTTTTTATCTTCATACACATTTTTCTGAGCCCGGTTTTCTAGGTGAATCCGTTTTTCCTGTGAAGATGACAGATAGGCGATTTAGAGTGGTTGAGCTCTGAGTCTAATGAGCAACAGATTTTTTGTTTTGTTACAATGGAAATGGTGCCTAGCTCAAGTTTCACACACACACCATGTGTGACACTGAAATATAAAGGTGTGTTATCTGCATATAAACCACTGTAAGTGATGACTTGACTTTCTAATGTGAGCTCAGAGGAACCATCTGGGAAACTGCAAGAACGATAGATGCTAAATTAGCCTTTTTTCCTTATTGAGAGTTGGGCATACTTTTTAGAATATATTAACAGCAAGTAGAGAGAGGTATAATGAAACAGAATGCTGAGAAAGCAAAACCATATATTAAGGAGGGTGTATACAAGTTAGTTTTAACTTTCAAATTCAAAATTCTGAATTCATAAAGCTAAATTTACCAAATGTGTTCAAGGTTACAGATGCTTATGCTGGATAACCCTTATTGTTTGTTCCGCCATGATGAACATATAGATATTATACTGTAAAAATAATTATTGGTTACAAACACTTGCTATGCCAATTGGGGAAACACCAGAGTACCAAGCCATCTCTGGTTCAGCTCAGAAATGCTGGGACGGAAACTCCTTGTTAAACAATGAACAGTTTCCTCTTCTCCAACGTCAGTGCTATGCTATGCTATGATCATGTCAGAGGCTTGTTAGCAAAGTGTTAGATGATAAAATCAAAGTGCTCATATTGGGGATGTTATCAGTCTTTGCCCACTGCTATATGCTGAGCCATTCCTAAGTACATATCTGCTGATAGAGATCTAATCTGATCTTTGTAAACACCGTTTTATACATATATACTTTGTGATTGGGATTTGTTTGTATTCATCTTTACCCAAATGAGGCCACTGGGAACCCTTTATGTATGAGGAGGAAGGTAAAAAAAACTTTAGACAAGAGAAAAAAGTTTTGGAGATGGATTGAAATTTGGTTCATTATTTTGTCTTTAAAAAAACTGACCAGTTATACATGCCCTTTTAAAGCAAAGTCTCTCCACAGCATTGTGCTGCCACCACCGTGTTTCACTGTGAGGCTGATGTGTTTGAAATTATGCGTAGGGTTTTTGTCCAAAAATAAAAATTATACGTATTGCTCTCCTCTTCGCAGAGCATCTTCTTCCACCTGTTCTGCTACATGGTTGATGGCAAACTGAGAAAATAACTTTTTTTTTTCTTCAAACAATTTTTGGTCTTTTAGCTTCTGCTACATAAAAACCCAGATTTGTGGAGTTAAGGAATATTGGTTGTCCTTTCAGCAGATTCTTAATGAGCCCCTTAGGTGACATATGAAAAAATGCTCTCTCATTCTCTCCAGATGTTATCCTGTGCACACCAGACACTTTCATGCACGTGAAACAGGACATTGGGTGCAATTTACTTTCTATGTCTGATCAAAGTTGGTGTACACTGTGGGCCGGAACTGATCAAGGATTTAGAAATTAATTTTATGTTATGAGAGACAACATAACGTACACGCCTGGCAGGCAATGCCTTTATAGGAAAGTCTAACAAGAAATGAAATCTCAGTCAAAGCTCTTAGTTTCCATTCTGAAAAAAAAGCGAAACTGAATTGTTGCCAATATTCTCTTTTACACACTAGAAAGTATCTGGTCTGCAGAAGAAACCAATTGTTTTTCCCCATGTCCCCTTAGGCAACAGTGGAGCTGTGGCCCCTCCATCCTACTGGCTCCTTCTTGGATGATCCCACTTCCTGCTAACCTGTCAGTTCAGGCGGACAACAGCCATGTCTTTATGGGTTTTGAGTTGTGCCATCCTGGTACACTGTCTTATGACCAAACCCTGTTTTAAAAGGATGGTGTTTGGACACTAACGTGCTCTGGCACACCTTTACACAACATACACAAGTTTTGGTTTTAAGGTGACAAAATGTGAGAGTATTCATGAAACATGAAACAGAGAAAGTCAAATTAAAATGGTCAAAATTTACTCTTGATTGGAAATTTTGATTTTTGGTCAACTTAAGCTCTCTGGAAAACTCAAGTGAAACTTTAAAAGATGAACATGTAAATCACAGACAACAGGCAGTATAAGGGGCAGAGGCAACTTCCTTAAAGTCCCAAACTGCACAGCTGAACCGACGGTGATGTCCTGACTTAAATAAATCAGACGTATTGTGGCGTTTTAGAACAGAGCAGTGTCATTACTTATCAGTGTCATCCAGGACTTCCTAACCCCCTTCCATGCTGTCTTTCATTTGCAACAGCTGCTTCACAACTTGTCCATTTCCTACAAGATAACAGGCAGCCGGGCTTCTTGGCCTCTCTGCTCAGCAGCAATGATGATGGTGGTGGGGGTGGATTCCAACTGGTATATGTTTAATGGCTGACCTGGGAGAGACAGGGGAAACAATAGAAGGGAGCAAAACAAACGTTATCAACATCCTGACTCCAGAAAAGGAAGGGCGTTACAGCTGGAGACAGCGCTGTGCACCCTATTCCACTTCTTTGATAATAGACACTGTTGTTCACCAAAAATTTCCACGCTGCGTCTAAGGTGATCCACCATTAAAACTACAGAGGCATCGTCATAAAATAGGCTATCAAACAGATGCCACCAACAACCTCTTTTCCTAGAAGTTTGAACAGATCTTTCCTTGTCCACATCAACTGGATTCCTTAAATGATAACTTTAAATGCTTTAACCACAGAAAATCATCCAGTTGTTTTGATGAACATTCACAGATTTTCAGCTGGATGAGCAGTAGCAGTGTAAGCATGGGCCATTTGTGGCAATCAGGGTGTGCCAAGGTTTTATTTCATTTTCTCTCCTTCCTGACAACTTATAAAAACAGTGTAGCAGGTCTTCTCGCCTTACGGGGTAACTACGAGATTTCCTCTCCAAAAGGGGAAGACATGGGATATACCTGGTGTTGCACAACTGTAGTTCAAGACAGACATTTCTATCAGAGACATGTGTGCATTACAGAGGCCACACCCATACACACACCCCAGCAACCAAAAAGAACAGATTTGACCCAGCCGTCTCATTCAAGCAGCCATAAAGTTACAAAAATAAAAGCCACGACCCCAGAGTTGAACCATGAATACTCTGGGTGACCCTTCCGACCCTCCATCAGAGGACAAGATACCAACAGTCACAGCTTGAGATACCAGAGAAACTGTGGAGCATTATGGAGCATAGAGTAGCGCAGAACTGTCCTTACTAGGGGCATAACAAGATCTCGTAATACAAGATTTTGTAATATTAAATCATCACAACATTTCTTTTTGGGGTGACTGCCATCTCGTCAGTATGAGGAAGTTATGGTCAGCATGGTTTCGTCTAATGAAGTTGTGATACAGGATGCCCCAACTACTGTTAAATCATCTGCTTGGTAACATTTTGGGTTTCCTGTGTGAACGATTTTTTGCAACAGAGTGTCAAACACTACACAAACTATATGGAAGCACCGCAAACTGTTCAGACACTGAAGGAAGTAAAAAGCATAGCTAAAGGGGACAATGGCTAGACGTCTAAGGGTCAGAGAGCACCCTATCAGTAGCAGCAGGTAAATGGTAAAGACATGTTGTGGAATTAAGGTAAAATGCAGCTATTTGACTATTAATAGTTAAGGGACTGCTTATGGCAGTCAATAAAATGAATAATCTATGAAAAAGTATTAATATTCGTGGCACCAACTTTATCAAAAACTATTTTAAAAGCGAAATGTCTATATCAGTCTCATAATCTGAGCTAATTATTTACTGTCTATTGATCATGAAACCTTGCCATATGTGTGTGGAACAAAGGGACACGGTGACTTTCAAAAATACAAAAGTTTACTTACAGAAGAAGAAAAAGACAACATTTAATCATTCAAGCTAGTAACTAACACTACTGATTAAAATGAAACTCAAAATAAAAGAACACAAATGGATAAGAAATGCAATAAAATAGAAAAAATGAATTCTGATTGCTTTGAAAGAATCTGGATGCAAATCAGACCCAGGGCTTGATTTGCAGATGCTGAAATGAAAGCTAAATTAGTTTACCAATTGTGATTAGTTTTCACTAATTAGCACCAGTGATTTATGTGTAAACCAATCAAACAATGTAGTGAAAACTTAAACAGCATTTGGATTAAGAAATGTTATGTTTAAAATTATCTAGGTGAAAGTAATTAACCTTTGGAGGATTACTTTATTCCAATGTTTTGATAAAAGAAGGCGAATTCAAACACGTCAAAGAAGATTATATTCTGTTTTTAAACAATCTATTTTAAACTGAGTTCTGTTTGAACCCTTAATAGCGATCTTTGTTTATGAATTGCAGGCCTAAACCAACCCCTGGGCTTGTTTAGCTTAGTTCCCTGAAACGCACGTAGGGCGTTTGCAGTGGCTCAAATACAGTACATTTATTAAACATTAAACAAAGAAAGGAAAAACTCCTGTTTAATTGAGTATCTCAAATTGCAGGATATAAACGACTCTTTGTCTGGAAAAGTCTTTTTAAAACACTGATTAAAATTTCTGGCCGAGGCCCGGTTTAACCAATGATAGCACATGAAAAGTTAACAACAATAAAAAGGGGAAACACCTATAAAATTAGCTATCCTAACTAATTTGCCTCTGCCCTACCAGACCTTATGAACGATTGAGCGTCCTGCGAGTTGCTCCATTGTCGATGAGGAAAGGGGCCGAGGCGACGTTAGCCTAGCGGCTAACAATGGCGCCAATCTGGTTAGCAGCCTAGCAGCGTTGGGCTCCTGGCTCTATGGGTCTGGCTGGCTGCATAACAATCGACTCCGGCACTCATTAGAACGGTACCTTGCTGGAGCTCTCCAGTCCGACATTTACCTCTTTTCGGCTCTGTGCGGCAGCAGAATGCAGATTCCTGCTGATTCAGGCTCTCACCTCTCATGTGGCTCTCAGCTCCAGTTTCTTAGCGGTCAACAATCTAAAACACAGTGGGGGTTCTGTCAGCTTTTGAGGATCACACAGTGTTTCGTTTATCAATATTTAGGATTCACCTGGTGGTCTTTGAGTTCCTTGAAGCGAGTTTCTAGCAGAAACCCGGCCTTCCCTTCGCCAGCGATGGGAGGTAGTTGCTTTGGTCTCCCCTGGAGCAAGATCGGCCGATGGCTTGCGATAGGAAGAAGGAGCGGCCGCTGGAGCAGGCCTATTTATAGTGTCTGCTCAGCTCTCCTTCCGGTGGAAGAGAGCGGATTAGCGCCACCCGATGGCTGTGAGTGACCCAACAGATATAATCAGCCGAAACAATAAAAATGCAGAATAAAGGCCTTTTAGTTAGCAAGAACCCCGCTACAGGGATTCAAACTGTTATTTCTATTGAAGGAAAAGGGTTGAAGCCATGAAGTGTCTGGGAATACATGCTGATGAAGGTTTAGGATGAAGATTCAGTATGGGGGTGGGTGCAGTCTACTGGGATTCATCTTTTTGCAAGCCTGATCAAGGAAACCCCCCAGGTAAAACCAGACAGAGAAAGAGATTAGAGGAGGCTAGGACTATGCATGAACTAGGCTGAGAGGATGAAGGGATGTAGGAGGGAATTATCGGATGAGGATCTAGTGATGTGAGGATGAGGCCAAATAGAGGGTTGGGATCAGTGCAAAAACAAGACAGGACAGACGTGGAGCGCTAGGCAGACTGAGTTTATATGGACGGCAGAATAATTAGAGATGCAGTCCAGGTGTGAGATGCCAGGTGAAGTGAGTTTGTGTAGATTACTTAGTGGAAGTGGATATGGGGCGTGGTCCCGCTCCTGAACTTAAGTTAATATATTAACTCCATTTTGTAGCATATGTTTGATCTTTGAAGTTTTCTTTTGAGTAATATTGAAAACCCTTCCTGTCCTATCTTATTCTTGGGAACTCAGCATCTTGTTTTGTTTCATCTTGTGAGTTTTATGAATTCTTACAGCCCTAGTCCTCACTCTACCTGTTGCATTCGCACAGCCAGTCAGCTGGCTGGCAGAGGGCCATCACAGTAGGTCCTCGTTTATAATACAGACAAATTTGGAAATAGTCTTGGCCCATAAACATCACGGTATAAATAATAACCTTCAGAAAAATAGTTTTCTGTGAGGAGCTTGTCTGTTCAGCAGCTGAGTACATACCAGAGCAAACAACCTGACTATTTGTCAATCCATCCATTGATACTCGCTTATCCTTGCAGGGCTGTTGGGGAACTGGTGCCTATCGGCAGTGGCCATTTGGCAAGGGCAAAGGCAACATATCACAAACAACAAAGCACACTCTCGCCTAAAGACAATTTTGAGGGGAAAATGTACAATTATGTTTCTAGACTGTGGGAGGAAGTCGAGGTCCCTAAAGAGAAACCACATGTGCACAAAGAAAAGAAAAAAACAACATAAAGACCCCAGGACCTTCTTGCTACCAGGCAACTGCATCCTCACCTAACTAAATGACCAGACAATTTTATTCAATTGATTACAGAAAAGTAAGAAGGTGCAACATTCTACACATTAAGCAATTGAAAAATATCACTAAATTTTATAGGGTCTTTATCTTGCTGCAAAGTTATTATACCCTGAATCTCTCATATCAGCCCATGCTTGCTACAGAGACATATGTGTGTCAGTGTTGGTGTGGACAGCATGGGACCAGATGTTCAGAGTCACATTGAATGTTTTCAGATGATTCGTTTTGTCTCCCCTAGACCAAAGTGTCTAATGGCTTGAGCCAACCAACCTGCCTTTTATTTCTGTTTCTTGCTAAAACATGAAACTACTTTTTGATTGGATACCTAGAAAGACGCTATATTATACATTTCGTAGAAAAGGTGAATTCTTCAAAGCGCTGGAAGGCTAACAGAGAATAAGAAACCTGGATTTAGAGGATTCTGTCAGCTTGAAGAACAGCTCAAAGGGATTAAGATTATATGCACATTTTATTTTTAGAAGATAAACAGGCAGACATACAAGTTTTATATTTTCCAGTGTTTTCAAAATCATATTACTTGGTAGCAATAGCATTAGATTCTGACAGTTGAAGGGGAAACTTCAGTGTTTTTCTTTCAGACCCTAGCCATGCCTCAGCTCCATAAGGTTCATGAAGAGCTTTAATTTTAATTTGAGCATACGTTTTTAAAACAATTCGGTTGCAAGAATTTTAAGGGGTTTTAAACGTCAAATTCTTCAGCTACTTCTCCTCTCACTCAAAATGTCAAATTATATCTGATTGGGGATATATTTTTGTTTATTTGGCAAAACTCATAATATATCCTGTGAGTTTTGTATATCTGAGCCAACCATTTAGATAGATGTCTATCATTGATATTGTTTTATATTGGTATCTGGAATTTTTGTGTAGACTATATTGATGTATCGGATATCATTAAAAAAGTATCAAATATATCTACATTGAACATATAATTGCAGCATTGTTTTAAAAATGTACTTGAATTTGAAGTTTCACACTTGGGACTGGATTCTGACTTGCCTGTTTTTACTTGACACCTGACTTGGAAATTCATTATGACGATTTGAGATTTGAGATTTTCAAAACAATGACTTTGTTGTTTGGCTGAGAAAATGAGTCTATCATGGAAGTGTTTTGATTTAACATCTGTTGTACAGAAAGGAACATTTCCAGCTCGAGTTTCTTTAAGCTGCTTAAATCAGCTAAAACACTGGCCAAGTTTGACCAGCTGTTTGCCTTTTACCTTTCTGAGGATTTATAGCATTTTCTATGAACTTAAAGAAATTACTCTAAACAAATGTGCTCACATAGCATCCAGCCTGGAACAAGAACCTGTAGATCTAATTCCACTGTCATGAAGTAGTCTCCAGCGAGCCACGGCTAGCACTTAAAAACATGTTTCCTTCAGGGAGGAACCAGTGCCATGTGTAAATCACTTTGTGGCTTTGCACATCTTAACCCTGCAGAACCTCCCTCCAAACAGTGTGCCAAACTCCACAGCCAGGTGGACGTTTATCAGCGCTGTGGCTGGTACCGTCATGGATCTACACCCTCTTCCTCATTCCTCAACGCTCTTCAGCCTTTCACTCCTAACTGTGTCAGTGTTCATTTAACGCGCCCCCTCACTTCTCAGCTTTTAAGAAAAACACTAGACTGCTTTTCAATTAGCTCTACGTGTGGGGGAGACCTACCCATTCACATGGGCCCTTCCAGGTTCCTCAGGGGAATGGTTTATGTGTATTAAGAGGTAATATTCAGTTCACATATTGCACAAACTGAGGTAAACCCATAATTACTGATCATAGAGACAGCTCTGAGATGTTGCAGATATTCATCAAGCCCTGTAGGTCCCAGAGCAGATAAAGACTGACGGCTCATTTAATGTGAAGCTGTCACTGTTAATTCATCAAACAGGTTGAAAAAACACAGGGCACATTCATAGCACCATGCAAAAAAACTGATTATACTGTTTCATATAATAACAAACTTCAGGGTGTTTTATTACTGTTCTATTTTATAGAACAGCAGAAAGTAGAACATAATTTAAAGGAAATGAAAATGATACAAATATTTCAAAGGGATTTTACACAAAATTATCTAAAAAGTGTGAGGTGGGGAGACACAACATATCTGTGCCCAGCTTTGTCTGTCGGGAAAAGTCTGCATCCATAGTGTTTTTGGTTCCCAACTTTCTGTTAAACCGCTGTTGTAAAATCTGCTTACAGCATGCCATAGAGGGAACACTGTAAACATGGTTAAACATGGTAGTGACAGCATCCTGCTTTGGGATTTATTTTCTTTAACAAGGACGCGGAAGAATGTTAGAGATGAAGGGAAGATGTATTGAGCAGAATTCAGAGCAAGTTGGCAGAAAAACTGTTAGAGGTTGTAAAAGACTTGAGAGAGAAGCTGAGTTTCATCTTCCATTAGGACAACAACCCCAAACATGCAGCTAGATTCACAATTAAATTGTGATTTGGACCAAACATATTCATGTGTTAGAATGGCCTAGTTTAAGTCCAGCCCTTAAACCAATTATGCATTGCTTTGTTTGAGTCAATCACATCAAATCGCAATAAAATCCCTGAAATTTGGGGTTATAGTGTAACAAAACTTAAATTATTTTGTAAGGTACTGTAGTCGTGCACAGGATTCACCATGCAGGGCAAAATCAATTGTAACCTCTGACCTTTGAGACCATAGTTCATGCAGTCTACTCTAACAAAAAAAAGAAAAATATTTGGAGTATATTGACCCCAATAACAGAGAGCTTAAATGTAAAAATGTAACAATTTTGTGGATTTATGACCACATATCATGCTGACATTGTTTTTAACTGAGATGCTGCCACAAATTCCCTTCTGTTTCTCAACACAAAAGTAAGAACTGAGCCAGAGACCTGACCTGAGGAGCATCCAATAACGTCAGAGGAGATCAGACAAACCTGCTAGTAATATAGTTGTTGACTTAGCCTTAAGCTGGTTGTAGCAGGTGTTTTTGCTCAAACAGAGCAGAGAAGTCTGTTTTCCTCTTCATGTTCCAGTCGGTGGAGCACCTTCTCCCATCACAGCTTTACAGTATTAACAACATGGGCTTTAGATGAAGGGTAGAGTCGAGCAGCATAGTTCATTCCATTCAATTAATTTCAATGGAATCTAATTTAATTTAAAAACACTTTAATTCCAGTGGCGGCGTTGCAATTTTCTCCGGGGGGCTATGACTGATATAATTAGATATTAAGGCTGTCAAATGATTAATAATTTTTTTTTCTATCAAAGAAAAAAGGGTAGCTCTGAATTAATCATGACTAATCAACATTCCTAAACATGACTAAAAAAACTACGATTTTTGGTGTAAATAAAGACAAATCCAGATGCCATTGCTCTTTTTTTTAAATGAGATAAAGGAGAGATTAATAGAATTTCTGTTTTGAACTCAATAATCATATTCACATATGTGACATAGTGCCATATACACATATGGCACTTTTAACCTATTAAACTTTTGGCCAGTTGCTTGGGCAAAGATATTAGGGCTTTTCTTTTACTCTTTCTCCATTTTGTGTATCTTTTCGTTTGTTTCCAACTCCCGCGGTTTGAACTGTCTATCCGTAGCACTGTATGACAGACGTCTGTCACGTTGGTTTGATGTCACCCCTACGGTGGGAGGGGGATAATATGTAAACCTCGCCTGCTCAGGGCGTAGGACAGCTGCGTCCCAATTCATCCTCTCTTGTGAAAAGATTAGAGTGCGGTTCGGGCAGCATTTTTCCATCCAAAACTGGCCTGCGTCCGACAGAGCAGAAACCGAAACCGTCCTGAATAAAACCGTCCATAAATAAACCTGTTGTTATTTTTATCAAATAAAAAGGAAACAAAATAAATAAATATCCCCCCTCTGGTTTTTTCACAAATCACACACTGCTAATGCTCTCGTAAAACCCGGATGGAGGTGGAGGTTTTCGCCCTCACTCCTCTGATGTGACCGAGCCCAACCCAAACCCGAGCATCCTTTCTGAATATCTGTCCGAACCCGGCCCGCCTCATCGGGTATCATCGGCTTCGGGTCGGGTATCCATGCTCTAATGTACATGTACAATTTTTAATGAGAGTCAAAGATTGAAGGACAAAGAGTCGATGTTGATGGTGGATGGTCAGGAAGAATCTCCAGTAACTAATCAGCTGCTCTCAATTTTAAATTTAAAACAATTTTGTCAAGGTATGATCATCGATCAATTAGGTGCCAGTTAGCTGCCTTATTGGTGAAAGTCACAAAACAGATATGAAACAATCACACTCCTATGTGCTGTATGCTCCAATCAGACTGGTTTCCTCTTCGATGTTTATGTTGATCAAAGTTTGAAATTGAACAAGGTCCCGTTTCAAACCAGCTGTTTCCTGTAACTGAACTGAGCCAAGAGATGGAAGCAGAGCCAGAGAAAGGTTCTCACACCTTCTGCTGACCTGGCCTGGCTGTGTGACCTGGAGCATTGGGATTTATAATCTAAGGTAACATGGAGTCAAGCTGACAAGAATGAGGCAGACCAGTGCTGGGGCTAGTTATTTAGATGTCTAAAGCATGAATGATCTGTTTTATTTTATTTTAGACTTCACTTTACTTCAAAGTAAGCCATTTTTGAAGCAGCACGAATGTAACGGGCTGAATGTTTTTTCATGATTTTCAATTGTTCTAAAGCAAGGCAATTTTATTTGTATAGCACACTTTCAACACAAAGTAATTCAAGCTGCTTTAAATGATTCAGTGGTAAAGAAACCAAGCATATGATAAAAGCATAAAAAGTAAAAACCGCTATTAGGAATGAGACAAAAGCAAGTGAATGTTGCTTCAGCAGTGAATAACTGCATGAAAAATGATGCTTCGCTACGTGTTTTTGTCTAAAATACAGGAGGGCCCAGGATGGAGCCTTGGGGTACCCCACATGTCATGTGACCTATGTCTGATCAGATAAAAATGTATCTATTGTATATAAAAAAGTCCAGATATTCAAGTGGCTTTTTGGATCTTCCACATGGGCTATTAATAACTTTGTCTTAAAATGATAAAGAACCAGCAAATGTTTTTAAATATGGCTATAATAATAATTGAAGGTTTTAGCCGTTGTTTAGTTTTTTTCAAAGAAATATTGGACTAAATTTCCACAACAGTCTGAAACACTAGCGATATTATAAAACATATCATTAGATTGTAAACTAAGAGTTTTTATATAATTTTTCGTATAAATCAACACCACCATAGAAGAAAATGTATCCATCATCTTTTGTTTATATGATATGTTTAACATGGTGTTTTCCTGGGGCTGTGGAACAGGGAATGTGTGGGTGTGGTAAAAAATAGGATTATTGATAAGAGGAGAATCAGCTGGGGCTGTTGCCTACAACAAAACAGAGCAAGCGCGACAGCTGAGGTTAGAAGTCATCCATATAAATGTGTGGAAAAACAACCTAAGAGCTGAATTTTTTTTTCTTTTTTAGAAGACAAATTTGCAATAGTTTAACTTTGTTAAGAGGAAATATCTGATTACTGCAGAAAGTTTTGGAACATTTTCTAAAAACTCAAATAATTGTCATGTTTTTTTAACCATTCCTAATGGTTTCAGAAAAAAATTGAAATCAAGGAGGAGCCGAGTAAAAAGAAATGCAGTGCTCAAATAATGATTTTATTTATTAAGATTAAAAAAAGTCAAATAAAAGTTGTTACCCACTCAACTCCTGCTTTTCCCACTCTGCCATCAAGCTTGGACATAGAACCTTTAATGTTGCTGTAAAATCCAGATTTTGAGTGATCCACTTCAAAATACCCATTTGGCTCTTGTTTTATTTTATTTGGCAATCCTGATGGGAACTTTCTAATGCGCTTCCCATCATTTTCCTGCCACTTAATCCAAACATCCTTTAGCTTAATGTCCCAAACTCATGGTCGTGCTATCTCCATCAGGATTTTCTGCTGGAGAGCAAAATATAGGGTTCCATTTATTACTGCAAAAGCTCTGGGATCATCAAGGCATTTCACCAGTCTCTTTCTTATTGTTGAATCATGAACTGTGACCTTAACTGAGGCAAGTGAGGCTTTTAGTGCTTCAGAAGTTGTTCTGGGTTCTTTTGGATGAGTTGTCAATATGCTTCTACAATAATTTTGACAGGCCACTACTATTCACGACTTTTCCATGTTTTTTTTCCCATTTATGGATAATGATTCTTATTGTTCTCTGGGGTCCCAAAGCCTCAGAAATTGATTTTTTCCCTTCCAGGGAAATTTTTCTCGAGTTTCTGTAGATTAAGGTGTTATATATTGTATTTGTTTTATTCCTGTTTTATTGTTTAAGTATTTTGACCCTGATTTTTCCATGATTTATTCATGTAGATATTTATCTCACAAGGTTTTATTTCATATATTTAATTTTGAACACTTTGGTGTTCCATTTATCTGTTGCTTTAAGAGATATTTTAGTCTCCTTCATGCTGCGAGACAGGTTCTGTTAAAGGAATTTCATGAATCTGTAGACCAGGCATTAATCAAGCCAAATAAATGTGATCAAACAAAGATAATTCCTCAAAAAACAAGGTGGCTAACAACTTTTTTTACACAGTAACAGTTTAGTTATGATAATAAGTAGTAAATAGTATTCTCATTAAATAAAATCCTAATTTAAAATTGTGTTTTGTATTTATTACTAAGGTTGTGTTTAAAACTGATATTTGTTACAAAAAGACAGAAACTGAAGGCATTTTAGAAGAGTCAAGTACAGGGCTGACATTGATTTATCAAAGAAGCTTGTCTGAGTGACTAACTTTGACGCTCACTGCCTTAGTGACAGTGGTGGGGTCAGCAGGCTAAGAGCTAATGGCAGCTGATGATTGATGTCTCAGTGCTGAGCACGGTTTGGCTCCTCAGCCTTCACTTGACCATGCATTTTGAATATAAATAAATAAATAAATAAATGTATAGATCTTAAAATGTTTCCTTCATTTCTAGTAGTGCCTTTCAAAAGTATTCAAAACCCTTTTTTTTCATCTTATTCTAATAAAGCTACAACCTACAATGTGTTTTGATGTTTTATGAATACAAATTAGTGCATAATTGCAAAGTGAAAGAACAAATATGTCTTTTTTATCATTATTTTTACAAATAATTTGAAAAGTTTAACATTCCAACAAAAGAAGGTTGTGGCTGTCATCTGATTAAATGTATTTCTTAATAAATTCAAGTGGTATGAATCCTCCAGCAAGCCACAGTATTTATGTAAGTTACAGCAGTGTAGAAATGTGTCCAAATCTGTAAAAACAGCACTGTTTGAGGCATGCAGATTGTGATGCAAGAGAGAAACAAGAAGATAATGCAATGCTTGAAAAAGTTGGCTTCAAAAATAGAGGGCAGGGACGGCAGATGGTTCGCTTTATCCTCTTCTTCGAACGATATGGCAGACTGCATCAAGTCAGTGACGTGAGGTTGTGCCCTGTTTCTGTAGACTCCAAACACAGTAATGTATGGAAGAAATATGGTCTCATCAGAATCCAGCTCTTTTTAGAAATTGAATTTATAACACTGAATTTTTATCCTGCATAATTCTGTGTCTGAATTTGTTTTTAATAAAATTTGCAAGCAAAAAAATTCCCCTGCAAAATCTCACCTGAAAAAAATTCACCTGTAGGAATTCGACTGCAACATTTCACCAGCCTAAGTGGTACAAGTGTTCATCTGCCACAACTGTCTGGGGGTTTGAGAAGACAGAGAAGAGACACAAAAAGAACAAAAGAACTGATGTAAGAGTACTTTTTACATATATAACAGGACATGGAAGGTTTTAAGGTTTTAAGTCTGATCTTAAAAATAGAAAGTGTCTGCCTCATGGACTAAAACTGGGAGCTGATTCAACAGGAAAGGAGCCTGATAACTGAAAGATCTGCCTCCCATTCTACTTTTAGAAATCCTAGGAACTACCAGTAAATCTGCATTCTGAGAACGAAGTGCTCTGTTAGGAACATATGGAACAATCAGATCTCTGATGTATGATGGAGCTTGATTATTAAGGGGTTTATATGTAAGGAGGAGGATCATAAACTCTATTCTGGATTTCAAAGGGAGTCAATGGAGAGAAGCCAAAATAGGAGAAATGTGATCTCTCTTTTTATGTATTCATCAGAACTCTTAATGCAGTGTTTTGGATCAACGCAAGGCTTTTAATTGCATTTTGTGGACTTCCTGATAAAGAATTACAGTAGTCCATCATTAAAGTATTAAATGCATGGACTAGTTTCTCAGAATATTATTTCAAAATCTTTGAAATCCATTCAAATTTTAAAAATGGTGCTTGATCAAAAACTTTTAGTTATTTAAAACATGATCAATTCAAATTAATTACGAACCCTCTAATCAATTAGACGTTATATTATATATATATATATATATATATATATATATATATATATATATATATATTATCATCATTCACCAGATGGTTGAATTCCATTGTTAGCTGGCTGTAGAATAGAGCTAACTGCTCATGGGTCACTTAAATTGTGCTCTTGGGTGGGGTGCCTCCAGGTTTATTGTTTGCAGTTTCCTGCTCTGAATGTTCTAAATAGAGAAGCAGAGGACGATGGTGAACTTCAGTTGTAGCTCACTGATCTCCAAACTTCAGGAAATCCAAAATTTGAACCCACTTGCCATATTTAGGTATGTTGAGGACACAAATGCAGCAAAATGTGGATGTGATGACAAAGGAAGATGAAAAAAAAATACAGTGGGTAACTTTAGTGATGAGACCTCCAAGGTTCAAAGCTTATATGATTACGACGAACCACAGAGAAGTTAAGCACTGTGTCTGAGCTTGATTTGTTTGCTGACGGTCACGTGACCAATGACGCTCAAAGCTTTGTTTTACAAGCCTACCAATGTGACTGCTTCAGATGTTGGGTCAAAACTTTAAAGCGCACTGAAAAGAGATGCACTGTTGTGGTAGAGTATTCCCTGAGAAGTCACTGAGTTGCATATCAGTAATGGAACCTGCTGCAAAGAGAGGGCATTCTGAGATATGGGAGTTTTACCTTTTAAGTTCTCCAAACCGTGTGGGAAATGTATTTGGTCTAGTGAAGTAGCTTTACAGTAAGCAATAGGATATCGAGCTTCGTCCCATATACGGACAGGATCTATTTAGACAATTTGTTCATCTGTCATTCTTAATAATTAAAATAAAATCTAGTTTTGTATTGTATTTTTACTGTCCTTGTAAATATTAGAAATGGTATTTGGGTAAAACAAATTATTGATGTAGTTTTCAGTTTGGCTTTAAATTTTTTATTTGCAAAAATATGTGGACTTTGGTATTTTTTGCCATTTTTTCATGTGAAAGTATGTATAGTTGTTTTGTAATTGCATTAGTCTATTTTGGTAAAAACAAATGCATAAAATGAGCTATATTTTTAAAAAGGTAGTAGGGTTAAAAAAATACTTCTACCTGCTGATTTACAAAATAATTAAATGGAAATGTGAAAAGTATAGTAATTTGAACATGTATGTCATTTGAATATGTGTGAAATAAATTCATAATCACAGACCTAACCCATAAAAATAATATATTTAAAAAAAAAACGTACTTTGTTTTGGTGGTGTTTTATTTGTAACCAGCAACTGGCTATCAATAACAATGTGGCATCAATATTGAGGCACTCCTTTATTCATATCCTCTATGATTAATGAACTCAACTATTCACACAAAGAATACTGATTTTATTGTATTTAATTTCATTTTAAAAATGTACTTTTATTACATGGCCCCAGGGACACTTTTTGAATGATTTAATTATAAAGAAAGTTAAATTCACCATTCATCTTAATCAGAGTGCAATTGGCTGCGAAAACTTTCGTAATGCAATGCCTTCACCAGCAGATGTCCTCATAGAGCTCTGAAGCTTCGAGCAATAAACCTTTTTTTAAAACAGTTGGATTGAAAGCTTCATTGGTTGAAAATGCTTCACATCATCATCACTAACAGGAGGGCATCAAAAATACAGGGACTGGAGACAGGCAGGACTGACGAGTATCTAGTGCTGAACTGTGAGAACCAGGGAGCTAAAGTACACTGAGGAGGAATGAGGAGTGACAATGAAATCCTAAGAACCAATTAGTGACAAACTAATACAAGTGAGAGGGAGAGAACAGGTGGAGACAATCAGTGGCTGGGTCGGGGAGCAGAATGACAAGGAGATTAAAGAAAACAAGGAATGGAAGAACAGACGAGCGATCTTAAATCAGAAGGATAACAAATAATTTAGAACTAAAGATAAGATATCTAACAAAATGGGAATAAAGGAATTTAAGATTAAGCTCAAAAGAGGAGAAAACAGAACAGTAGGAAATAATACTAAAAAGAGAAATAGATAAGAAAACAATCTGACGAGAGAAAAAAAGTTAAACCGAACAAGCAGGCAAGAGTGATGAAATAAGAAAACACAAAAAAAAATTAACACACAAGAACAATGAGACAATCGGTGAATGTATCTAAGGACGAGTGCAGGTATGGAAGGGAGGTAGAGCCAAAATAATCTGAAAATGCCAAGGTAAAACATAACCGAACACCACAAAACCAATTAAAATGATAAAGTAAACAGGATAAAGAAAATTAAATAACTAAAGATCAAAGCACATAACGTCATAACACCAGTGTATTAAAATATAACACAATTCTTAATAAAAGGACAGTTTTGTTTGAAATGTTTAGGTTGAGATAAGGGGGGGGGGGGGGGACTAAACTTTGTATTCTTTTTTCTCTGATGTCCCCTAAAGAGACATGAAGGCTGATTCTTTTTTCCCCTTACATGATGATCAATGATCAAATACAAACAGACTATGATTCAATACTGCCTCATTAAGGCTAAAATAGCAAGAAAAATAAGGCTAATCTATAGACCACTGATATAGGGTAGTAACCATTAGAAGAATCCTCAGACTATAAGTTAATAAAGAAGCTGAAAGTTATCAGTCTTTCAGAAGATGCCAAACAAAATGTTTAGATACCCTCATATTGCTTGTCTTGTTTAAACCCCTGATATCTAACTTCAGTGTGCTACCAACTGTTGAAGTGCATGGAAGTGTTTAAGGGCCAGAGGGAGGAAATCAATTCCAAAGCAGTGTCTATGCTTCTGTTTTCAGAAGCTTTCTCATAATACCAAGATAAAAAAAAAAAAAAAACTTCTAAAGATTGAGAAATCTCATTTAAAGAAGTTTTATATCTTAGCACAAAACATATAAGACATAAAAAGGCGTCCTTTGACTCTCCATCATCTCAATAAGATATAAAACTTATTATAGGTAGTTTTTTCCCCTACCCAATAGGTATTTCCTGCAGGTGACGTTTCTATCTCTTATCCTTGCAGGTATCTGTTCAGGGAGCAGTGATGTTACTTCCCCAACGCCGGCTACTGCTACTTCATTGACAACAGGAGGTGAAGCTTCATTTACAGCTGTAACCTCAGGGCGAACTACAACCCCAACACCTACTACTGTGCCTCCAACCCTAACAACTACAGCCACATCTGTAATAACCACTAGTGCTGTTTCCAAAACAGTACCAACCACACAGCAGTCAACCACAACAGTTCCAAAGTCGTCTCTCACAACTTCTAAAACTTTGATAATAAATAGTCCAACAGTGCCAACCACCAGTGCAGCCATCACATCCAAACTTGCCAGCACTCCTGAAGCTGTTAATACTCAAACCACTAGTATCACCAGCAGCACTGTGACCAATACCAAGGCAACGAGCCAGGCCACCGTATCTACTGCCAACACCGCAACAGAGTCTGATACATCCAAAGGAGACTTTTCAACATCTACTGAAGAACTAAGAAAAAGGGTTACTGAGAAGACAGCCATGAACAAAGATACTACGACAGCTACTCCTTCAGTATTGATGACAAGGAAAGACCACAGCACTGCAGGTAAACCGTTTTATTTTACCCCAAATTACCCGCAACACAATATACAATGACCAAAAATGCTGATATAAGTGAGTTGTTGATTTCATGACATAATGTATCGTGACGAACTGAACCCCAACTCAAACCCAGTCTGTTGAGAAACCAAACATTCAACTTCATGAGGTTACAAAATGTTACGGCCGTCTCTGTTGTGTCGTCTCTCTGCAAGGGAAACACTTTGTAGATCATTATCATTTCACCAACAGTGCTTCATCCCTGATGGCTAAGTCATGGATGTTTTGTAGGAAGGGGACAGACTTTAAAATAAGTATGTTTGGTGTAAAATTTGAATTGCATGAAGAGGAGTTAAGGAGTATTTTAAAGCCTTGAAGAGAGATACATCACCTTAAATGTTACCATTTTTGGTATGAAGAGCGTCATTAAACATCAGCATTTCATGAGGTATAGGTGCAGACCTCGACAGAACCATTAGTTTGGAGCTTATTGTACGTTTATTATTGTTCTGCTGGAAGGACTTAAGCCTTTTACAGTATCAAACTAGTTAAAGGTTGGCTTGTCTTTAACTCTCTCCACCTTCCCTATGTTCATTTTACCTGGTATAGCAAAGGATCCCTCCACACAACATGACTGGGAATGGTGCGTTTGTAGCAGTTGTGTGAAAGCTAGATTCAGGTTCACACACCAGGTATCAGGATCTGCTCCAGTTTATTCGGCAGCACAGCCAAACACTATTAAACAGTGGCATAGGACACAATCAGGTTCACAGCACAATGTGCACATTCACAGCTCCCAGCAGCATGGTCAGGCAGCTTCTGCATTTACAAATTAAATATTTAAAACAAGTGAAAAATAAAAACAAAAACATACGTTGAAACAATTTCTTTTTTAAAACAGACAATTAAATAATGTTTAAATTAGGATCAGTAAAGTAACTTAATATTAGAAATGCAAACAATAAAAAACAAATTATACTCACACTACAAAGTTCATTGTTCCTCCATTGCACCTCCTTAACTCAATTAGCAAACAGAAATATAATTTTATTAGCATAACTGCAGGAGAGCAGTAGCACATGTCTTACCAGCAGCATGGTCAGGCAGCTTCTGCACTCAAAGTGCAGCCTCTAAATAAGGCATTATCTTCCACAAAGCTCCTTCATTTCACCAATATGAACTGCTGGCACTATGGCCCTGTGAGTTTGGAGCGTCTCAAAGGTGCAGCTTCATTGTCATCTGGGGCGTTTTAGAGGATTTCATTCCAACCTACACCAACACACAATTTCAAAGTTTTCAATGTTGAAATCAATTGGATTAAAGGCCTGTAAAACAACCTGGAATACAACAACGCAGCACCTCTGAGATGCTTCGAATTCACAGTGGAATAGCTCTAGCGATTCATAACAACACATTGGTAAAATGAAGGAGTTTTGTGGCAGATAATGCCATATTTAGAGGTGGGACTTTGGCTGCCCCAACAACTCCCATTATATAGATATACGCTGATTGCGAATGGGTAGAATGGATCTCCCAAAGGATTTCAAGTGGCTCCAAACCTGTCTGGGTGAGCAAAAGAATGTAATGCACTTTATACATAAGGTCCAGGTTGAATAAAACGGTACGTCTCCTTTAATGTATCCCATGACGTGTGGTACACTTTAAACTTGTCTTGTAATGATTTGGTCTCAAAAACTGCTTTTTTTTTGTGGCTACTTTTCAATAAAGGACAAATTTGTGAAGTTAACAGCTAGTAATTATCCTGCCAACAGATTCTCATACCTGCGCTATGGGTTCCTGCACCTCTGTATTAGCTTCATCCATCCACCCAACAACCATCGCCAGCATACCTGTTGATGCTGAGGGGACGCATCCCAACAGCATACTTCGACTGCCACAATCTTTTAGAGATTTCCTCTTTCAGGACGACGTGCAGTTAGTTTGAGTTAGTTAGTTTTGCAACTAGACCAGAATGTTTTGGTTTCATCTGGCCAGAACCCTAAACTTGAATTTTGCTGTTTATCAAATGTCAAAACCATTCATTTTTAGTCATTTGAGGATAGAAAATGGGAGGTCATTTTTTCTATGTCATACTTTCTCCATGTTATTCATTCATTTATAAATGTCACAGTTTTTACCTACAACCCCAATTTAAGAAAAAAGTTGGTACTAAAGTTAAAATCAAACCAAAAACAGCACTTCAATCACCTTTCACCTGTATCACACTCAAAGCAATACAAAAGCTCATTATTTAACATTTTTCTCATGAATTTTAGTAGTTCTTTTCAAAATAAACACGTATCCAATCGTGGGTCTTGCAACACATTTTAGTTGGAACAGTAAAGTATTTAACACTTTGTAATGTTGCATTCCTTTTCAAAACACTTCAAAGTAATTTAGGGACGGAAGACACCAAGTGATGAAGTGTTTGAGGTGTCATTTTGTCCCATTCTTCCTGTAAACAAGTCTTATGGTGGACAACAGTACTGGGTCTTCGTTGTCACATTTTACGCTTCAAAATGTGCCACACATTCTCTATTGGATACAGGTGGGGACTGCAGGCAAGCCATTCAAGTACCCTACCCTCTTCTTCCACGGGTTTTACATTGTCTTGTTGAAATGTGCATGGGCGTGCCTGGAAAAGATCTCAGCCCATGTGCTGATATCCCTTATAGATGAAAGACGATTCTTGATGCCATGCTGCCTGAGGGATTGAAGGTCCCGGTTGTTCAGCTTAGGCTTGCGTCCTTGTCCTTTACACACTGAAATTCCTCCAGATTCCTTGAATCTTTTAATTATGTTATGCAATGTCGCAATTGAAATATCCAAACCCTTTCCCATCACTTTTTGAGGAACATTGTTTTTACACATTTCAATATTTTCTCATGTATTTTTTGGCAAGCTAGCGATCATCTGCCCATTTTTGCTCCTAAAGGACTAGAACTTGTTTAGATGCTGTGTTTGTACCAAAACCATTATTAAAATCCATCCATCCATACATTTTCTGAACAACTTAGTCCTCCAGGGGTCGTGGGGGGGCTGGTGCCTATCTCCAGCTGTCAACGGGCGAGAGGCGGGGTACACCCTGGACAGGTCCCCAGTCCATCACAGGGCCTTTATTAAAATCACTTGTTTATAATCAAATGATTAAATTATTTAACCAAATTACCCGATTACTAGCTCTAACTTACTCCTGTCCCAACCAGTGATATAACCAGAAATTGCTTTATATGCGGGCCCAGCAAAAAATTATAGATAAATGCTAGATAAATATGATTGAAATTAAGTTATTTCCACTCTTCCACAGTTGTTTTAACAGATATGTGTCTGTACTAATCAGAAACCGCTTAGAGTAAAGCATCCAGGAAAAATAAAACATATTAAAGCTGTAGTCTAACACGGGTAACTCATGTCTGACATGAGGAGTAGTTCTTTTTATTGTGCTAGTTTCCCATTGTCGCATCAGATCAGCGGCAGTCATATGCTGATGGAGAAACTCTACAAAGTTTAAACTACTCAATGCTTTAAATAATTACTGTTTTTTTCCTGACTTTTTTTCTCATATATTGAACTATGCAGCCTACTATATGGTGCGGTTTATTTATGGATTGATCTATGGATTGTACAAATCACCTCCTTCACCAAAGGATGAGAGAGAGAGAGAGAGAGAGAGAGAGAGAGAGAGAGAGAGAGAGAGAGAGAGGAAGTTTGCACAAATACATTATGAGAGTGGGACACTTTTTGAAACAATTTATCTCAGTTCATAATGCATGTTATTCAAAACAGCCAATGACAGCAAGTCTTACCAAATGAAGAAGTCACCTCTAGTTTTATTTTGTTCTATTACTTTGTTATTGTAGATTCTCAATTAAGGGCATCAAAACTATGAATGAAAACATAATGAATGGAATTCAAATTCAATTCAATTCAAAAATACTTTATTGATCCCAGAGGGAAATTAAGTGTTGTTGTAGCTCATTACTAATTCTTTTTCAAGTTGTTGTAGACCATGATGGCTGTGGGGGAAAAGGATTTCCTGTAGCCGTCTGTGTTGCAGCGAAGCTGAAGAAGCCTCCGACTGAAGATACTCTGTTGCTGTAGGATAGTCTCATGAAGAGGATTCTCAGGGTTGTCCACAAGCTTTTTAATTTTATGAAGAATCCTTCTTTGCATCATTATCTCCAGCTGTTCCACAGTAGTTTTTTGTATTTTGTACCATTTCTTATTTCATTTAAAGGTGAAGTGTTTATTGTGTTCTAAGGGGTTGGGGTCCAATAACAACATGTGTTGCACTTGTGTTTTTGTGCAAACAGCCATCCTATTTGCCATGTAAAAAGGTGTTTTTAAATAGCTTGTGAGATCGTGTCAAAATCGCTTTCAACCTAAAATTGTTTACAAACTGCTATTTCTGAATGAAAATTATTAAAGTCTCCCCTGTTCTGTACATCATTGCCCAAGTTATAAAGTCCTATTGTTGTGGCTTTTGAGGAATTATTCCTATCTGGTTAATAATTTTTTTATTCCAATGGTGGAATAATTATAAATTAAACTTGAATTATCGATGCTAAAATGAGCAAAACGGGGCACCAGCTTCCTAATCTATATAAGACGCTAAATTAATTAGTACTCCAGGCTATCAGTCTTCAATTGAAAGATAAATTATTTTGCCCGATGGATTAACCATACACACAAAGGAAGCACAGCGATTTAGCTCAAGTTTAAGGAATTTATTAACCAAATGCTCACACAATCACAAAATAAATTCAATCTAGTCTAAATGAACTTTCACTTATTCTAAATGATGGCCCTATGCTACAGGGAAGGACAAGGTGAATGAATGTGAAAGCAGAATCAAAACAAACTGACGTCACCACACTACAACCCAGAGCTATGATTTATTCTTAATTTACCAGGGCTCATTTTAACCAATCACTGTCATTTCTAATTGAAGGTGCCACTACGGTGGCCATTTCAAAATCAGGTTTAACCTCACCTGGACCTACACAACTGAGTGTGACCACTGAGAGGAGCTCCACCCGCAGTCAGACTCCTATTGTGCAAGACCCACATGTTACTAGAAAAATGCCAACCAACCCCACCACAACGGCTGGGATGGAGGTGTTCGAGGTAAGCAATGCCATGGCAATAGAGAGAGAATATGCAGCACATACATGTGAGAAAATGACATGTTTTTTTTCTCTTGCAGTATTCTTCAAATGAAACATTGGTGAGTTGAGTTGTTGTTTCTTTGTGTCCTTCTCAAACCGATGATGGACTGTTTCTTTTCACACACATAAAAAAGAGGCAATAAACAAGCTTGTTTCTTTGTCCTGTCAGGGCAACGCAGCCCACACCCATTCCACTCCCTTTATCTGCAGACACTGCATGCTATCTGGATATTATATCCACGTGGGGACCGACAGCCGTTGTGGGGACCAAAATCCCGGTCCCCACAAGTTTGAAGAAATTTTTAGCCTTAAAATGTAGTTTTAGTGTCAGGATTACAATTATGTAATGGTTAGAGTAAGGGTTAGGTATTAATTTTTAATGGTTAGGGTTAGGGGCTACGGAAAGCATTATGTCAATGAGAAGTCCCCTCGGAGATCGTAATACAAACGTGTGGGTGTGTGTGTGTATGCGTGTGTGTGTCTGTGTGTGTGTGTGTGAACTCTACTGATGCACTTTATTGGTAATGAAAATTATAAAATACAGGAGATACAAAGATTATCGGTGGAGGAGAAGGAGTATGATACATGGATTCTAATTCAACATACAGTCTGAATGAAAATCTAAAAAGTGTGTGTGTGTGTTGGGGGAGTTTGCATTCGGCTTCTTCCAAAATATTCGGACTAAATGAAGAGCATCTGTGAACCTCAACTCTCAATTCTTTTATCAATTTTGCGTTGACTTTAAATAGCTCTAAAGTTTGATTGGGCCATTATGTCTGACTGTATCCCCACAGCATGATGCTGCCACCCTCATGTTTCCCAGTGGTAATTGTGGGTTCAGGGAAGAAGTAGGTAGAGCACCAAAAAGTTGTCCTCAAGTAAGAGCTTAGCCTACTTAATACTTCTCCAACAGCAATTTAGCACCCAGACGCAGACGTATTGACAGAGACATTTTTCGTTTATAGTACTCTGTTTCTTTCGCTATGTTCTTCGTTGATTTTTCTGTGTTGCAAAGCAATTATGGACCAGGACAGCAGGGGGTGCTACTTTTTCTGCCCACCGTTGCAGAGTAGTTTCTGGTTAGAGTTTTTTCTTCAGCTTGTGAGCACATTCCCCCCTCAAGGAACAATGGATGATAGAAAGTAAGAATTGATTAAGCTGTAAAGTGCAGCTCAGACAATACTCTAAAAACGCATAGAAAAAAACACAGCAGCCTGTTGTTTTCCTACACCTTCAAAATTGTCAACAGACCAGATTAGATCAATTATCCTTTCAATATAAAGCATATAGTGCCCAAACGTATTAGCTACTGATTACAGTGACTTTAGAGCCCCATTCTAGTAAAATGGGCTTTGGCTGTTGCCGAACTGACCAATCACAGGCATGCGCTCTCCGTTGGCAGAGACGGATAGTTAGAAAATGGTCTAACCCTAAGGTCAAAGAAGCACAAAATACCTGCAGAAACTTAGAGAACTGGACTTAAACAGGAAAGGGAAAAACTATTAATTTTAGTGCTGTGCATGCGCATCAACCGCAGGTGTCATTTTGATGGGTAGGCTATGGTGTTTTGTCAGAAAACCGGCCCTGAAAGTAACTGCAGCAACCGCAAACTCTTAGGAAAAGAAAGAAACACAGCGACATACTGCCAGACCACTGCGCATACACCGATAATATGAAAACAAGCACCATGTGGAGCGACAAACTTAAACACAACCTATAATGTTTCCTACATGTGAGCATCGGTTTTCTGGTTGCGAGAGAATCCATTCTCACAGTTGAGTGAGCTGCGAGTAGAAACTTAGTAGAATCTTCCTCCTGTTTTGAAGCTGCTGAGAACACGCACGCATGGTAAATTCTGGCCTGAATTGCAGCCCATTTTGCTGCATACAGCCCGCTCAAGAAAATGGAACCATATGTGGTTCGGCTCATTCTTTTCGGTTTATATCGCTTCATCACTTGATAACATAAAGAACTCGACATGCATGCTTAGTTTTTAAAGAAATCCTGCCCCATGCTCCTTTAAAGACACAAATGAAAAAACATGTATATATACATAACTAGAAAATATAAAAAGCTTTTCTAAGTCATTCTTTTCAATATAAAATATCGACTTAATGTTGATAAAGTATATATCTTAGAAAAAGGTAGTAAATACTTTCAGTTACGATTTATGATTTTCACTGCGTGTTCACTTGCCCTCAAAATGCAACAAGCTAAAAAAGCAAAGCTTATTTAGACACATAGTCTCTGTTAATAAACTCTCTGTTTCTACTTTGGTTTTAATAAAACATGTTTGTTTTTCATTCAGTTAATTTACACACACTGAGTAAAAGTAGTGATACTTCATTAAAATATTACTCGAGTATAAATCAACCGTATTAAAACAACTCTAAAAAATAATACCCCGCTCCCCCCAAATAAAAGTTGGTTAAGTAAATGTAAGTAGTTCCTGGTTCAGGGTGATATGGGCTGTTGGTTTTTTGCATGTAGACTACAGTTTAGTCTTCCATGTTTGCTACATAACTTATGGTGAGCACTGGCTCACGTTTCTAACAGAATATAAAGCACTGTAGTCCACTATACAAAGAATCAACGATTTCAACTACAGGGTGGAATAACATGTTAGTGGAAACCTTTCCTGCATGTCTCTAGTTTCCTTTGTTCCCACATCTTATTTATACTCCCAGCCTTGTCTTCGCCTCCCAACATTCCCAGGACCTTCCTCTGTAGAAACAATCCAAACACGACAACAAATGAGAATCTAACCACTGCTTTTTTTCTGTTATCATCTCTCTTTACTTTTGAGCAGAATCACTGAAACGTGCCCTTTCTCTTGCAGTCAGAAAAAACATTAAATTACGTGAAATTGTGCAGGAGTTTCATGCCCGACTCGCTTAATGCAACGTGCACCTTTAAACTGAACAACAGTGAGATAGACTTCAACAGTTTGAGTATTAAAGGTAAAAACAGCCTACACCCTTTTAGTTCGTCACATTTCAGATTAAAGGCATATAATTTAAAATCCTGCCATTACATCTTACAGTTGACCAAAGCCAGGTTCGGGAGAAATATTTAAAAATCATTGAGCAACACAAAATTGACAAAGTAAGTATTATGTTGTTCGCATTGTATTTGTGCCAGAACTGGAAGTTAACTTCTTCTTATTTTGCTCATTTGAAGAAACCGACGGATAATAAAATCTTGATAGCCATTCTGGCCTCGTGTGGAGCCCTGCTCATCATGATCGTCATCCTTGGTGTCTGTGTGTCCTATCGCCGCAAGCCATACCACGAGAACCAGGTAGGCATTAAACGGCATTCTGGCTTCTTCTAACTAAATAGAGCAATCTCATCGGCTTCATTTCTCACAATATCAGCTTTTCAGGATGAGAGATTAATGGTGTGTTCCATTTGTTCTCGGAAATCTGTAATTTCAAAGTCTGAGTGAAAAAAAAAAAAAATCAACTGGAATGTCGTCCTAGGTCTGAGATTTTTTCTTTTGCTGTCTTTGACTGTCAATATGGCCGCGCTTCGCATCAACAAAAGTAGCTGTGGTGAAAACATTTCTGTTTTTCACAGATAAGTAAAAAGGGGTGTTTGCGAATGAAAAGTCCGGCTTAAAATGATGTTTGTAAAATATACTACCCACTTTCGCTACCTGGGCCTCTCCATATTGGAATCCTGACTTATCAGACTACGTTAACTGGAACGCTTCATACTCGGCTTGAAGCTTGAAGTTCCGACTTCCAAGGTAAACGAAATGCACCATTAGAGAGCTCTGTCATTTTTATACAAATTACCGGTTGCAGACCGCACCCACCCACCCATCCTGTTACAAGGTGTGAAATTGGAATTGAAAAAATCTGCACAAAAAACCCCCAAAAACTGAGTGTTTTAATTCAGATTTTGGGTGTTTTTGGAGGCAGCAGAGACCCTGATGGCAACACAAAAGGGTCAAAAGGGTTAGGGAAAAAAGGGTGTTAAAACTAGAGGAGAGCTCTACTTTCAAGTATAATCCCATTTTGGCATCTGATCGTACCCAAGGCAGCGATTGCTCTGAGGGCAGACGTCCAATGCTTCTGCTCATTTTCCGTTTAATCAGCTACAAAGCAGTCTCGTTTCAGGCAGTTTCACTACTGACTCGAAAAGTGCTCTCCCACTCTCAGAGATTCCATCTGTTCCTCCGTGCAGCAACACCTGACGGAAGAACTGCACACAGTTGAGAACGGCTACCATGACAACCCCACGCTGGAGGTGATGGAAGTGCAGCCGGAGATGCAGGAGAAGAAGATGGCGCTCAACGGCGAATTCAGTGACAGCTGGATCGTCCCCATCGACAACCTGCTGAAGGAGGAGATGCCCGACGAGGAGGACACCCACCTGTAAGGACAAGGCCACTGGAACTGCTTTCTACTGACCTCCACAACTTTTATGGAAGTAAAGCTCACAGAACAGAGCTGCTCACCTGCACTGTAAGATGTATTTCTGTTGTTGATGGGAGGACAGACGAAATCAAACATATTGGACTAAACAGGAAAAGAAACACCAAATCTATCACTAATGACATAACAGTAGTTGTCTAAGAACTTCCCCAGCCCACCATGTCGGTGGTACTTTAACGCTCAGCATTGTCATTTGTCAAATATCAGTGAGAGTCTCAGATGCATTTATACAATCAGACACTGATTTTATTGCACTCCTATTCTCACCAGCTAATAGAGGTGCCTATTGGACATATGAAGATATGCAATAGTAAAAGACATAACTGAGAGTAGACTTTTTTTTTTTAAGTGCCTATGCTACCCACGATCAAATGCCACGCTGAGTCGCATCCCCGCCGTTTAAAACCACCACTGCCCACTCACTCACAAAAACATATGTCCATCCACCAGTAATAAAAAAACATGACATAAAATGTCCAAACAGGGTTGTTAGTTTTATCAGGTTTAGCCTAGTCGACCTCAGGAAACTTTAAAGCATTCTGGGGATTTTTTTTTTAGAAAGGTTTAAGAGGTACAGCTAAGTACTAACATACCTGAGGAAGGTCATCCTGAAGATGGCAGTTTCAGAAATTAATGAAGATATAACAAGGATTTCATCCTCTTAGCTCCTGATTTATTAAGATGTTTTCAATAAATTAGGATAGAATACTGAATATTTCATCATGTATTTGGAAAAAACTAGTTTGAAATCTACTCTTATGCTTCATGTGTTCATAAAAGGGGAGAATCCCACAAAGTTCTCTGAAGAGGTTCAATAGCTTTTGCAATATCTGATTATTTAAAATATGTTTTGTCAGATGATATGGATTATTCATTTGAAAGTTTCAGTTCCAATAAAGTTTTCCTTGCAGAATTTGCTGTTACATCTACATTAGACCACCAGGAAAAAAAATCTTTCTACTCACTACACAGCTTTGATTTATCAGCGTATAAGATTGATGTTTATAAGCAACTTTTACCAAAAGACGCAAGGCCTGAATGTCGTGTTTGACCTTTCAGTTAATTCAAAATAATCATTGAACTAGTATCAGAAAAGACTCAACAGCGTCAAGCATTGTATTTGTATAAATGTAAAGAGTTACGTTGTTCCTGGCACCTGTAGCAGAGGGCGCTGCTGTTGTCCCCTTGATTTCTACATTTAGAGAAGAAAACAGGCAGCAGCTAACCGTGACAGTGATCTTCAGATAACTGCTGGCTCATCCAGTGAAATGAAAACTTAAATCTAAACAGACTGTACAATATAATCGCCATCAAAATGAATGTGCTCCAGAAACAAAACAGAAAAAGTGAGGAAAATAAAGTTTCTTCTAACTAAAATTCTGACTTGACGATGTTCCAGGATCAGAACTAGTGAGCCCGCGATATTGTTGTACATACATTTCTAATGCCGGAGTTACAATCACAGCCTTCAACAGTTGGTCAACTCACGATAAAAGAAGCAGGAGCAAGGAAAGAGCAGACAGTCCAGCACCAGCATGGTTTTGATACTTTTGCTCTACTGATATCAGCTGAACTGAAATGTCTGTTTCTTCTTTTGCTCCAACACAACACTAATATTCCGTGATGATAAAACTATAAAAATGACATTGAGGTTCTAATCACATGGAGCCATCCTGTAATTATCTTCTGAAAACTAGTATTGACCAACATTCCACACTTTTAAAAGGGTCAGGATGTAAAATAACCTAGATATAGTTCAGATTGTACAATGTGGGGTTCCAATGAGCAGGTAGTATCTTACCTGCAGCATATAGGATCTCTGAATGCTTCATAGGTTAGCTTAGCTTTCACTAGTAGCTAAAGTTAACAGCTAGTCTGATTGGAACCAAATTTAAACAGAACCTTGAAACCATGTCATTGTTGCCTTGCCTACTTGGTACCTAGGAGCCAATTCTCATCAAATCTGCAGGGTTTTTTTGTAACTCAAAAAGGGAGTCTCATGCAAAATAATAATCTAATGTGAAATTTGGTAAATGTGTTTAAGCAGAATAACTTTACATGAAGTAATCAAATGTATAAACAACTGAAAGGAAAGGTCATTGAATTTTGATCCTAATTACTCAAAATCCAGTATGCTTCTTTTGGAAAAGTCTGTTCCAGACTGCCGAAGAACTCTTGGTTGAACCAACTATTCCTGCACAATATATTGAGTGAGAATTCCAATCACAAAACAACAATTTCAGTGTGCATGCAATTGGGGGAATATTATAAATCAGGTGCAAAACATTTTCACCCTGCATGGTGGTAAAAATGGCCCTCGGAATCACAAAATGTCACATATTTTAGTAGCAGAGGGGTTAAAGGTCACGGAGAAGGGTGAAAAAGCAGGATAACAAATGTCATTGCAATATTCAAATTAATATTGCAATTCGTTTCAAAGAAGGACAATATTTAATATTGGAGACTATCTGTCTTAAGTAGAAAGGGCATTTTTATTTTCAGCACAAGGCTGAGCAGCCTGTAAGTAAAAGTAATATGGGTTTATTTAAACCCGAGATGTGAATTCTCTGACCCCTTAAAGCTTTTTTAAGCCAACCTGTATATAGATTTAAGAAGTTTGCCGTTTTACAAAGATGTTGCAGAATCAAACTATATCAAATTTAGAGAGGATTCGTTTAAAAAACAAAGTTCGCACAGAACCCAAACATTTTATCCTTTATTTCAACCAATCAATAACTTGATATATATTAAGTTTTTAGCCGCGTATATGAGAGAATCAGTCACTTTGGGGTCCACAATCTAAGCCCACCCTTCCTCCGCAATTTTGTTTTCTTTGTGTGTAAAGTTTCACTTATATTATAGCTGTGCCACTTTCACCAGATTATGTTACCACTATTTGATGTATTTATGGTTTGTTTGCTGCTGAAAGCGAACAACAGGGGTCTGACACACTGGAAACTGTAAATCGTTGATGGCCACGGCCGTCGTCTTTTTGTATCTATTCTGATTTGCAAATAAAAAGCATTTTTTTTCCTATTTCCTTGTGTGGTTCTTCTCTAATACACCAACATAACCACCAGGGGGGAGTGAGTTACAAAAACACAAACAAGGACTGAGAAAACTTGAACAAAATACAATCTTTATTTGTTATATACATTACATACAATGCAAAACTACAAGGCTTTCTACACATTCTGCGGGTGCACAGAGTGGTGCTAGTGGATCTGAGAGTACCGGCCTTCCAACTCTGGCCAATAACCATACATGGCAAATAAGTTATAACACAGCAAAGGTTGTGGGACCAATTCCCTAACATGTGGAAAAAGAAAACAAGCATTTGGCATTATTTGGTAGAATAAGGTGTTCAGAAAGAAGCTTTCTTAAACAAAACCTTCTTCTGGTTAAAAAACACAAAACTGCTCCAGTACAGTGGAGAGTCCTCACACATCGTCAGAATACATTAAATAATCCTTATTTTTGCTTCCTAAAGCATTTTCTTTCCCACAGGGGTCTTCATGAGTTCATTCTGTATAAAAGCAACACAGGGGAAAACATGCATGCCACCATCCACTAAAAGTGCATCTCAAAAATGTGGATTTCAGGGAAAGGTTATTTTAGTAGCTCCATCGATTACGCAGACAGAGAAGTATTTCTTTTAATGATTATGTCTGATGTGATCCTTATTTAAGGCAAAATAATCGAAATGAACAGAAACGGAGGCCTAAAATATAACACTAAGTGTGTATTGAATCAATAAAAGCATCATTTTTTTTTCATCAAACTGCACTACTGAAAGAAGAAGAAGTTTAATTTGACTTGCACCTGTATGTGGGCACCACTTTACTACAGACTCTACTCCTGCCTCCCTGCTAAGGCTTAAAATGTCCGACATATTAGGATTTTTTAACGTTACTTCTATCAGTGGTCATTTAAAGAGGTGATGCTACTGGCTGAAAGAAGCTGGACACATTCTGCTGTTGATTTCACTCAAAACAAGAGAAACAAATGGAAGAAGAGGAATTGAACCTCAGAGGAAGAAGTCACTGGATACAACGGCTTTTTCTCTTCCTCTATGCTTCAAGACTGGTTGCTAATGACATCCTTTGGTAAGAGAATAACTTGGTAAACAGTTCTATTATTTTGTCAATTTAAATGAGCAACTCTAATATTCGTATGCTGCGTATGAAACTTTCATATTTAGATGGCTGATGGGGGCAGGTTTTTATCTCTATGCCAAAAGATTCCAATCACAACACTGTCCTGTCGCTTAGTTTGGCAAATTCTTCTTAAAATAACACCATTTTCCATCCACAACTGCATCTTGTGGCGCCATCTTACTGTTATCACTCCGTTACTGTTCTCTGAGACTGTCGTGTTCAGTAGGGAAGATGTAAACCAGAACGGCTAACGAATGTCTGGTGGGATATATGCAAGACAATTTAACTTCATTAAACCCCATGAATTATCACCAATAAGTTCAAATCAGGAAACAAAATGATTGGCATCACTGCACTGTGTGTGTGTGTGCGTTTGGGGTTTAGTATGAATCTACTATTCTGTCGCTCCTCTTCATAATGATACCGGTCGTAACATGAAGCTTCATATCAAGCTGCTAACATTTTATTTCACTGTAACTTGGTTCTGTAGTTGATTCTAGCGTCTGCCCAAAACAGAACTAGTGTTAACAAATGATACACAAGCAGAACGTCAGCTCAGTGGATATAGCTGTGATCTAACCACACAAACAGGATCATTCAGTTGTTTCGATTTGAAACCAAAATGTCTATAAATTCACCAGTTTCTGCTTTCATTTGAATTTCTACATAAGTTATGAATTCCTATGAACATCTTTTCCATTTTCTATTTTAAGAAAAATGGTTATTTGCTGAAATCAGCACATCATCTCAAGAACATACATTCTTTACGGTTTCGTTACTTTTGTAAAAATGTGTTTTTTTTGGGGATAATTATTTAGGCGGGGTGAAAGATTGTTCATGATATAAAATCAGCCTTTTCCTTGCATGTTTTAGATGTTTCCCTGCGATTTCCATTGTTGGCTGATTACCAGGCCGTAGCTTAACTGTGATCAGCTGAAGCAGGCATGTTAAAGCAGAAAAACGTCTACAACATGCAGAGCAGTGTGTCTGGAGGAGTGGGATGGGGAAAGACTCCTACAGTAAATCTGATATCGATTTTCCTCTCCCCCACATACTAGTAATGCAACTAATTTTCCTCGTCGATACAGATTTCCTGCATTCTTTGATGTCCGATCTGCTTATTCTGATGTTGTTTAAAGGAATTATTAAGTGAAAAAAAGGAAGACATGTTCTGCAGGTTCCAAGATGTAAATGTGCCAGAAAAATTAAAGGATTACATGGTAATCATATTTATGGCCAAACATTTCATTTTTAGTAAAACCATAGTCCGTACTGTTGGTTGATGTGTTTAACTGGCTGGAAATGGTGGAAAAAATTTTATTTAATGCGAAATGGGATATTTTCTGATTATGGACATATTGTTTGAAGAAGCAATTCAACAAATATTAGATTCATTTTCGGGTAGCCTGTACTCACATTAGGGTCATTTATAACAATAATCGAGGTTCTTCAAGTACAATCACCGAACCCCCCCTCCTTACACTGAATACCTGACACAGGAACTAATACGTTTTTAAGGTTAAGACTCAGCACATTTAAGATGGGAAACATTCTGGCAGAAGATGCATTCAATCCAGGAAAATATTCTGTATGTATATTTACATATTTTGTACATATTTCCAGCAATCAGAATCAATTTACAGTCTGGTAATTCAAAGATTTGAACTGATTTATAATCAGACCTATAAGGAAAAGACCCAAAAGCAGTTTTAGATGTGTCTTCTGAAATACATATATATTAAACTTTTTTTCCTCATAGCACTTACTAAAACTACTAATATTGTAAATTACTCTTTTGTTGCGCTTGAGCTAGAAAAAGGTCAGGGGGGTCCAAAGGAAGCGGAGCAGTTCAACGGAAATGAAAACAGCCAAAACGCCGGGAGATGAACAAATGTTTTCCAGGATGAACCAAAACAGAGGAGAAAAAACTTTGACTGACCCTCAGCCAATGAATGCCTGTGTGTGCGTGTGAATGTGTAAAACAGAGCAAAAGTGCAACAATCTGGGTTTTCTTTTTGTAAAAATGAAAGCAGAGTGGAGCTGTACCGCTCTTCCTAAAACTAAAGAAAAAAAAAAAACACCAAAAGAAAAGCACCAAAGGCTTTTAGGAAATGTCACTCATATCTATCTAGCACAGTGTTGCAGTGTTTTAATACCCTCATCGCCATGGTGACCAAGCCTGTGCAGGACAGGTGGGTTTAGTGGAGTCGACTGGTCTGTTTTCTCTGAGGTGTGTGTTCGGCCAGCCTCGTGGTGAGGTGTTGCAGGAGGAAGGTGCTAGAGGGTGATCAGGTCCACCAGGTTGCCCTTGGGTGGAGTCATGCTGTCGGGGAAGAAGTTGACGAGGGTGTCGAAGAGCTGCGTTCGCTGAGCGTACGTCTGGTCTACGTCGGAGAAGCCTGAAAAAAGAACGGAGCACAGGACGTCTGATTGATCTCAGCTCTGGTTCAGGCTGCCCTGCCCGCTGTTTCCTTACTGCTCATTTAGTACGGGGACACACATCTCGCATATGCATAAACGTTTTGAGCGTGCAACGCGTTTTTATTATACATTTTCACTTAGCTTTCACTGCGGCGAATTGACAGCGGCCACACATCCTGCGTGTGATGTGCGTGAGGCATAGCTTGTGGGAGTCATGTGCGTAACCTGAAATAGAATTAATCCTATCTTTTGACGTGCGAGTCGAGTGTAGGTCCTGTATCCCACAGGAAATATATAGAAATGTGTGTATTTTTATATGCAATGTCATTTAAGACACTTTTAAAAGTGATATACGAAACTTATTAAGTATGAATGTTAAAAATCCTGAATACACGTCTTTAAACATGCAAATGTGTATAGATAGCAACATCTAGGTATTGTAATTACAATGAACAACTAAACACAGTTGATGGCTGTATCTGTCTTGGGGAATTGGTTTTGGTGTTAGGAAGCTGTAAATTGAATATTACCATTATTAAAACCGATATCTTATTTCTCTGAATTTAACTTTTCTTTTGCAGTGCACAAAAAAGCATATGTGGCAGTTTTTCCATTGTGTAGCACTGTGGTTATGCAGGGGCTCACGCGTGTCCACGCATGACGCTAGATGTGTGTCCCCGGCCTTAGAGGGATAATATTCCTGACATCTAGTTAGATTAACATTCATGTGTCACATTTAATTAATCCTGTATGCCAACTGAAGGATGTTGATCTCCAATCTAAAAAAAAACAAACGATTTTAAGTATTGTTAATAACTGAAGGAGACAGATTACATACAGTGATGATGGGCTTACCTAGAGGGATGAAATCCGAGTGTGACTTGAAGAGAGCAGTTGGTAGCAACTGGAACTGAAACAACACAGACAACCATGTCACTGAGGTTCATGAGTACAGAACAGAAAAACAACTAGGGCCCAACCGATATTATCGACCGGTATGGGGGTCATGGATAATATCGGCTATCAGTAAAAGAAATTGCCAATCATTTTTATTTTAACTTTTTTTTTTTTTTAGGGGGTGGCGGCAAATTATGATATATATATATATATATAATGATATATTATATATATATATATGTAAATATATAATGATATATAATTGAGCTACTTATCCATCAGATGGTGCCAGATTCATCATATCACATCTTAAAGTACGTTCAGACCACCCTTTGCAGCCAGGCAGGAGGGCAGCTAGATAACATGCAAAGTCTAAGGTACCTATGCAGCATGGGAGCATCAAGCAGCACGGTGGCGGTAAATATACAATAGCGGTCGCCACAGTGTTAAAGTAAACGGCTCGTAGCGACCAACTTCTAAGTATTCTGATTTACAGGGGGGGTGGCATGTAAAGACCATTTTTATTACATTCTTGTCATTTCCTCCTTAAAAACATGCCTAAAGTGTTTCTTAGATTACTTAAAGGATGTTTGAGTAATCTTTTAAAACTCTTGCGGCCGCCATGTTGAACTCTGAACGCCTGCGTCCTCCTAGCTACGCCCTCACCTCCCAGCAGCGTTTGCATCTCTCCAAAGCCCTCCCTCCCTCACTCCGAGCACAAAAACAGAACATCATCAACAGCAATCAGCCATCACCTGTGGAAATCAGTATATACAGAGTTCTTTTTTTTCCCAATTGCACAATGCCGGCAACAGTACTGTAGCTGTGACTGACACGAAGTCACGGCATCAGCACAACATGGAGGAAATACTGATAAACACTGACTAATCAGCCTGAACTACATGACACCAGCTGTTTTCTATATAGACACGTGAATTAAAAAAAATATTATAAAGAGGTTAAACAATTTAGAGAGGAAAACTCTAAAAAGGTTGGTTGGTGGCTCTTAAAAGAGCCGTTGTGGCCGCAAAAGGCACCGCTCTCTCCGCCAAGAAGTGAGCCATAAACAGCTTCCTCACCCGGACAGCCTCTATGGAGGAGTAAACATGATCCCGGCTTGGTAATGGCTCCACCACAGCACGTCCCGTGCCGCCCACATACATTTTTATTAACCGCAGACAGATGGACAGCTGCTCACCATTGTAGTTGGTGCTTCGGCGGGCGAAGCTTGGCTCGACAACGGAAACGCGCTCCTCTAACTGTGCTTGCATACGCAGCGAGGGGCCGGTGTTTAATGATTCCCCCCTGTAGCGGTCCCAGCTCTGCCTGAGGCCAGGCGGATCAATTAATGCGATCAGCTCGGAGATTAGAGCCCACCTGCAGCCGCGCTTCCCGCTCGTTGAAGCTGCTGCTCCGAGAATGTTGTGATGACGCTGAAGACCGCGTGTGGAAGTGGGAACATCCGGGACTCTTAAAGGGACATGTAGCTAATTTCAAGGCATGCAGTTAGGACATGTTATGATTGCTATATTTCAAATTGGTAGTATATACAATTTATTGAATTTACAGATCGATTTAGAGTAATATTATAGTTGTACCGTACCACAGAATTGCTCTGTGCCTGAGAAGAACGTGCCACCTCTCCTTTAAGAACTGAGCTCCTTGGTACAAACATTGTAGCGCTCCTCCTGGGTTTTTTTCTTCTCAAGCGTCGCAAACTGTTAAGTTATAGTTTATGACAGTAGACAAAGTCACTATTGAGGATTTACTGCTGTCACTCATACTTCACGAAACCAACATGGATACTTTTAATATTTATAATTGTTCGTTAAAGTCTGCACTCTGTATGCTGCTGCTACGGCTTTTTTAAGGCAAAAAACCATTTGATACATTATTTAATCTAACGCACCAGTTAAGATATGAACTTTAGGAGTTACACTTACTTGATTTGTTTGTAGAAAATCTAACTTTTAGCATGGAAATATGCAGGTTATCAAAACCTTTTACATGCTGGCCTTTCAACACAAGGCACACATTAAGCTTATGTAGGAAGAGGGGGGGGCACATTTTTGTCATTGCTTATTTCACAGTTCAACTCACCACAGTGAGTTCAACTATTTGTCGCCAATATTCCCTACAGATTAGACAGCCGGCTTGTTCTTCAGGTTTGCAGAAGTTTGTCTGCATTATAAGCTAAATGCACACTTGGTACATTCAAGAAAAGTTGTGTGTTCTGTGATGTTTTTGAAAATCAGTTTTAAATAAATCTTATTTACATTATTTGCAATCCAGCGAGTTACTGAGGCTGTTATTTGGTGTGTAGAATAGAACAATCCTTGATTTTCCCACAAGGAGAAATTCAGTTGTAACAGCAGAAAAAGCAAGAACAGAACAATTTCCCACCTAACACACAGGTTAACGTTCCCTCACATCTAATAACTGGCTCTCACTGTGGGAACCTTGTGTTTTGGTCTTTTGTTCAGTAAGAGAACGTTCCAGTACCTCTTTGGTCTCGTCTGGGTCCGTGTGGTCCACAGTGAGTGACAGGTCATTCTGCAGGTACTTCAGGGCGTTCAGTGGCTCTGATTGGGCTTTCTCCTCAAACCTACCAAACACAGTAATAGTCAGTACACGCTGCTGTTACAGAATATAGCCAGCAGATGGCACCAGATCAAAACGTCATGCTATTACTCTGCCACAAGAACTAATTGCCATAAACTGCTGTTTTCGATTTTTTATATAAAGCCCCCAACTGTTGATTATGCGTTTACATAAAGAATAAAGGCATTTGAAAACAGCTATTAAACTAAATAAATGAGATCCAGTTCAAACACTACATGGTGACAGAGGTGATGTGGGTACAAATCCCACGCAGAGATCTACACGCCTGTATTTCCTGATGAGGTATCTGCAGTGGCGCAGCAGGTACTCCTTGGAGGGCCGACACAGTTTGAGGGACCAGAAGTCATCCAGGCGCATCTTAGGAGAACACGACTTCCCTGGGTTTCCACCAAACAGGTAGTGCACCTGGAGAACACATGGATGGACCAAAGGTTTTCAAACACTTAAAACAACCCCACACTAAGTCATTCATGACATACTTCAAGTGAAAAAGTACAACAGATGATATTAGGTATATTAGCTCAAACAACATTTTAAAATAAACACACAGATGAGACTGGGTTACAGGTTCTAATTTACATGAAAGTCAATAACAGTCATGCACTGACTTCAACAAACAATGAAAGATAAAGAATATACATTTGTTTCTGTATAATGTAAGAAACAGTTTGTGGTGTAGGAAATAAGGGCACACCATTTACTCCCACTTAAATATGGCCGCATCAGCTGTTATTAATTTGATTTTAGGTAAGCAAAAAAAAAAAAAAAAAAAAGATTAAATGTAAATTCCTCTTGATTTAATGTTCTTTTAAATCATTTATGAAACTATTATTTTACCAGGAAGTTCCTGTTGACAATGACTCAATGCAATCTGCTGGGATTCAATAAATAGACAACTTTTTATTGATTGGAATCTAGTGGACCAAGGGTGGGGAAACACTTCTTTAAGGAACATTTCCAACCAACAGCAGCTTGTTGTGAAAAATTATCGACACCGTTTGCGTTGCGGACGTGCAAACTTTGCGGCACAGCGGCGTGTAGAAGCGCTACCTTGTGCATCTCGTCGTAGACCAGCTGGTGTGCGAAGCGTGGACACGGCTCCTCCTCCTGCAGCGTCTTACTCTGGTTTTCCTTTATGGCCTGATCGTTCTTATACACACATGACCTGCGCACCCACACACACACACAAACACACAGATCGGTGACAGGAAAAAAAAAAAAAAAGATACTTCCTGGAGCTCTCAAGGAAAAAACAACCCTGGTTGTTTTTCTGGTTGTGGCAAAGAACCAAACCGAAGCTGCACTTCCGGAGTAGAGCAGAACCCAGTTCCTAGCATGCGTCATTACCTTGGGTTTTTAAGTGTAAACAAGTAATTTGATTCAACAAAAGCACAAATATTATCATATGACGGCCTACAACTTGCATCTTTGTGATCCATTTCACCAGAACCAGTTACAGGAATCATCCTGGAACACAGCTTTTCCTACACAGCACATGTAAGGTAATGAACCTGCTCCCTGATGGAAGGGGATCGGCAGGCCTGCGTGGAAAGCTCATGAAACGCCTTAGTAGATGCAGAGTGTTAGGAGCCTGTTGGTGTTGCATGCACATTAAGCTTTTGTGGTGTGATCAGTGTGTCGGAGAACTTCCTGCGAGTGTTGTTGTGGTTACGATCGCTGAAACATCTCTAAAGGTTGAGAGGACTGACTTCAGTTTCTGGCTCCTACCAGCTGTTGCGGGCGATGTCGTAGATCCAGAACGAGTTGCGCACGTTCTCCTCCCGTTTGTCCTTGTCCTTGCTCAGCCCAGAGAGAACATGGATTTCGTTGAGCTCTGGGTCGATGGTGGCTCTCTGGGTGAAACCAGTCATTGGAACTGCAAAACAGTCAAGAACAATATATTATGATATCAAAACTTTCTCCTGCAGATAAAGCTCTGGTTGGATGTTTAAGGTTGTGACCAAACATCAGACTCAAGTTTGTTCGCAGCTCCTTTTAGATGTTTTTTTAAATGTTACAATGGAGATGATACACGGTGTTAGTTTTCCGAAACACAAATTACTTTTAAGCATCGAGTGAAAAACGTAGAGAAAAACAAAAAACAAAAGTCAGGTCCCTTCGAGAGACTCAGTCATATGACCCTTGCCCTTTCTAAAGGAAGGGATGCTTTGAACTTCCTCCTCCTCTCTCTCCTCTTTGGTCCTGCTCTGCAACCATGAAGCCTCCTTTTCAACTCTTCTTGAATCGTGGTCATAGTCCAGGTACTATTTGAGACCCTCAGTTTCTAATCAGCTATTACCAGTTGTAAAAACAATACCCTGTTGCTATGGATACAAATTATAACAGTCTCAAAGTACAGGTGCTGGTCATAAAATTTGAATATCATAAAAAAGTTGATTTATTTTAGTAATTCCATTTAAAAAGTGAAACTTTTATATTAGATTCTCTCATTACACAGAGACCGATGTATTATAAATATTCATTTCTCCTAATCTTAATGATTATAACTTTTACACAGCGCTCTGTGAACAGCCAGCATCTTTAGCAATTAACTTTTGTGTCTTGCCGTCCCTGTGCAAGGTGTCAACGGTTGTCTCTTGGAAAATTGTTAAGTCAGCAGTCTTCCACATTATTATGCATCCTATAGAACTAGACTAAGAGACCATTTAAAGGCTTTTACCGGTGTTTTGAGTTCATTAGCTGATTAATTAGCAGAGTCTGGCATCAGGTGTCTTTAATAGTGATACTATATTTGGAACTTTCATTAGTTGTCAGTAATAATCATCAAAATTAAAAGAGAAAAAAACCCATTGAAATATATCAGTCTGTGTGTAAAGAATGAAGTACCACTTTTTGAATAGAATTACTGAAATAAACTTTTTTATGATATTCAAATTTTATGACCGGATATGACCAATATAAGAGCAATAATCCTTTTTGTTCCACAGCATCCAGAACCGGAGGGAATAAAAAAAAGCAGTGATAGGAGAAGACTTTTACAGGAAATGTTTCTATGGTAATTTATCCAGTTGGGAGGAGGAAATCAGAAGAAATCTGCTGTGAGAAGTTAGCGGTTCTGTTAAAAGGGCAGCATATGCAGGGAGTAGGAATGTTTTGTGATGAGATCAGTCTGACTTTAACTAAAGAGTTTCAGCACAGCTCATGGAGACAACTGGCGTATAAAGACCAAACTTCTGGCAGCCTGTTCTGACTGAAGTTAGCGACACCTACCCATCCCAGAATCCTTCTTGGTACCATCAGATATGATCTCGACATGATCTCCGTCCACATCATAGCTGAAGAAATCGTTCAGGTATGTCTTCGACCTCTGACCCCCAAACACATACAGACAGCGATTTCTCTGTTGATGGGTACAGAAATCATATTAGTGTCTCAGAAAGATCCACAAGGTTACAGTTGTACCATCGCGCGCTCAGACGCCCGGACTCACCATGTGGAAGAGCATGCAGTGTCCGATCCGAGACTGTATGTCCTCCGGCCCAGCGTTGCACGAGTCCTCCCTTAGGAGGCTCCACGTCCCCGCCTGGCAGTGGTACGCGTACAGACCGCTGAACTGCGGCTCCGACGTCCGGCTGTCCTCCACGCTGCCGTTGCACGTCAGAATGCGGCCGCCGAATGTGTAGATCATGTGCTTCTCTGAGTCCATGCACATCTGGAGCAACAGCACCGGGGGTTAAAAACAGGGATGAACCTGGTATTCTACGGTTTAAACATCAACTTTATTACACTGTCCTTTATGCACTGATTTGTCAAGTTTTTGTTATTTAAACCATTGAAAACGAAGCTTCCAAACCTGTAGCAGTGCTTTAATTTTCAATTAACATAAAATAAAAAAAGAGTGTGTAATTTCAGGCTTTAACTGCAATCCTATTAATTATGAGGAAAATAAGGATAGACTTCTAGTCTTCTGGAACGTTTCTTTACACCATTCACAGTTTATAGTTGGTTACTCACAAAGAAATCTTGATATCAAGAAAACATCATTTTTAATTATTGAAAGAAAAAACATTTAAAACGAGTGTCATCATTGTGTTTAGGAATCATTCTATTGGCATAATTTTATAATGAATCATTTAAAGTAAAGGTCCAGCAGGAAAAAGGCTGTTGAATGGAATTAGAGGATCTCTAAGTGGAACATGTTTCCAGAGGCTAAGGCTAACACAAGATGCTAACAGTTTAAATAAGGGATGCAACAAAATCACTTTTTCAAACCAATATGATACCGATACTTGGCTCAGAGTACTTGCCAATTAGGGGTCGCCGGTATGGCAACATTTTCATATCACGATATTTTAAAAAAACATATCGGTATAAAGGTATGTTTTTCCCATACAAGACCGTTCATATCCACATTATCTTGTAAAAATAAAGAATATAAAAATGTGCTTTAAATAGCCAATTTTACTGCCACATGGACCGCATCATATTGTTTTTTCCAGACACAGGTAAATGATATGAAAATAATTATAATTCTAGTAGACATTCTTTTTTTACGTGTCCTGTCTAGCAGTTTGCTACTCAGAATTGGTGTCCGAGTACCAGGTACAAGCCCAACAGATTTACTTTCCCAAGCAGAGTATTAATTAATACTCCACTTGATGTATATGTATGAAAAATCTTTATCAGTGATTACTGAGGGTTCAATTTCCTGATGTCATGGACACGAAACCCAGACAAGAAGGAAGAAAGGAAGAAGGTGAAGAAAAGAAACAGGACCAGCAGAGGCGCGAACTGACGACACAAGACAGGGAGGCAAACAAAGAACACAAGAAAACATCCCAGTCCTCCACCTCTGCCGGACGGCAGAGAAACAGTAAAACAATACAAACAAAAACAACGAACTGTACAGAACCACACCAATAGTTCAGATCCAGTAATATAAACTAAGAATTACACATTCACTACACACAAGCATGGATTAATGAACACAATACTAATGTTTCTGGTAAGCTCCTGGTAACGGCTAACTAATCACAATAACCTCAGCTCAAGATATGTCCGTCCACACCAATGTCCCCACACCTATGTGTGTGTGTGCGATCATGCAGGTCTGAATAAGGTTTCCCCATGCAAGTGATTATTGTTAAGGATCAACAGAAATAATCTGAAATCTGAATCAGCTGGTTGGAGATTTTAAAACATTGGAGGTTAGTTATTGGCAGAACATTCTGATCAGTGCATCGATGTTGCAAAAAGGGGAAATATTTTCCATGGAATGTATCTATAAATGATAAATTATCTTTAGTGTTTACTGGGGGATCGTTTCTAACTCAATGAGAAGAAAGCTCCAACACACCAAATAAAAAAGAAGAGTTGGATTACCACAGGTTCTTCCACAGCTGGGCCTCACCAGCCTCTTACCTGGTGGTCAAACACCAACTTGGGCCCTCCGTCGGCCGAAGTGTCCTCACTGAGGAGCGTCCAGGTGTTAGCGTTGATGTCGTAACGGTAGAAGTCGCTCTTCAAAGACTTGCTGTTCCTGACGCTGGAGTCCAGGTAGCGGCCGAGCGTGTAGATCTGCCGCCGATGGGAGTCGATGCACATCTTGTGGCATGAGCGGGCACTCGGGCCATTCTGATTGGTAGACAGCATACGGACTAAGACGGCTGCGACGGATAAAGCCGCTTGAGTTGGCAGAATGCTCCTCACCTCTTTTTCTGTGTCTCTGGAGATGCACGCCCACTGGTTCTCCTGGACACTATAGGCCCAGAAATCTGCCAGATCCTGTGTGCCATCCCAGCCCCCGAACAGGTACACCGTCTCTACAGGCCAAATAAAGTCATCAGCAAGCAGCTTCACAGGTTCCTGACAAATGAACTAGGCTGTGCCATTATTCTGAGTGAGGAAAATGTTTTCAGCAAGACACTTACAAAGGGTCTCCATGATAAAGTAGAGAAAATGTGTTTTAATTAAGGGTGTAAAAAAACACAAATATCCTGGTTCAGTACGTACGAAAAATACAAATGTGCATGCAACTTTTTATTCATTTCTTTGTTCAGCATTAAGCCTTTTTCTCTCAATTCCTTCGCTTGGATTTCTGAAATTAATTTAATTTTGTAATTTTCTATAATTTAGACAAGTTGAAATTATAGAACTGAACAGAGATTTAATTTGTCAAAAAAAAAATTTGTACTAGCAGACATAGCCAGAGTAGAAAATATAACGGCTTGAAAACAGTCAGTTTTAATGTTTAGAAATGTTTCAATAATACTTTGCCCATATTTGAGAATTAAATATATTTTATTCACTTTGGAGATGTTCTCTTTTTACAGCCTAGTCTCCCAGCACCGACTTGTATTTTCTTCAAAATAAGAAGTTTGGGCTGATCGGATGCTAGAAGCTGGATTTTCTGTAGTATCAGTCAGTGTGTCTACATGCAGCAATAGAAAATCGAATCTAAGGGCGACTGTGACTCAGGAGTTTGTCTTGTAATCGGAAGGTTGTAGGTTCAAGCCCTGCACCAACCAAAGACACTTCACCCAATGCCCACTGGTGGTGGTCAGAGGGCCCTGTGTCTGGCAGCCTTTCCTCTCTAGGGACTAAGTAAAGTGCTATACAAATACAGGCCATTTAGCATCAATACATTTTTGGACTGATGAAGAGACTGAGCATTGTGATTCTACATATCCTGCTTTTACTCTGTCTGCTGCACTCCAGCCAGCCTGTTTACTGTCTGAGTGCAGCTCGTGGCTAACCTAGGGTTCATACTTTATTTAATAATCTGATTTTTTGGAGGGACGCAAACTGGGCCCATAGTCCGATTACTCCAAAAAGCTCAATTTAGATGGGCATGTCAAAGTACTGAGTGATGTTTCCATTCAGCTTGATGTTTCAGGTGAGTCATTCAGTTCAGTGCAGAGCGTTTTAGGGAGCTTATTGGTGTAGAAAGATGCATTTAATGACAAAGCTCTGACTCGGTTCATCTTTCTTCTTCTACTGTGAAACCATTAATGTTTCCTGATAGCAGTTTAGTGATGGCCACAGGTCATTTCTGGTTCGTTTCGGTGTCACTTTTTAAAGTTGTGATGGGGAACTGCTCTCGGAGTTCTGCACATAACCCATCAGTTAGAAAACAGCTGGATTCATTTGGTACATGTGTGCCCTGATCCAACAGGGCTGTACCCAGCTATTACTAATACGTGCCATTGCCCCCGTTGTAATAATGGAGAAGGACGTGTTCATATATCAGTTTCAGACGTGAGAGTCTCAATGTCAGCTAGAGGACCAGAGGAGCTCCTATGGTACTGCTTTCATACAGAAAACATCATAGAAGTGGACATCTGAAACCACTTCAGTTCAAATTAAGTTACATCAAGATTTTCAACACTGCTATCATATCATGGATGAAGGGCGAAGCATAAATTTGTGTTTGGACATTAATCCGCCCTGCCCTGAGTACACTGGTTAGAAAAACAGCTCAAAGGAGGAGAGAAACGGCGGAGCGGATCTGGATTTGTTATTTTTGTAGATGGGTTTCAGACAAGGTGTCCACAGAGACGGCTGAACATAAACTACCTGGGTCACTGAGGACGTCACCAACCAACTACTGTGGATTTACAGAAAAACAAGCCATAAATATTTGACCAGAGCAGAGCCGCTCCATGACTACATCCAAAACCTAAAAACATTATGTCAAAGTGCACCACTTGGTGCACCACTCCACAAATAATGAGATGACTGACGCTTACAATCAGGGAACCGAAACAAAAAGAGCCGTAAAACTCTTATAATTACTCTCTTTTCTGGAAAAATTACTGCAATAACCAACAGTAGGACGTAAATGGGGATGTCTCTTATCGACTTGTACGGATGTCTCACCAAAGCAGCGGTTAGTGTGGGGTCTGAGTCAGAGCAGAGGGCTGCCATGACTCCAGTCAGCTCTGAAGACAGATCTGTCTGTTGATCCACCTTTGCACACATCACAGGCTTTTATCGTAGCCAGCAGGAAAATTGCCAAATTAAAGCAACCAGTGAAAAAAGAAGTTGTGTGGCTGTCAAACCAGAAGTAGTGACGTATGTCTTTTAAACATTAGCCTGAAGGTGGTGCTGGGTGGGGGGGAAAGGCCTGAGGCTGAGAAGAATGGATGGAGGGGAGATTTAATGTGATTAAACAAAAACAGAGCTTTGCATTTTGAGTGGGATGTGGGAGGATGTGAGTCATAGCGATGCCATAACGCTGTCTGCGTAGGTCTCACCGGTCTGGACGTCAATGACCATTTGATGTCCTCCCCTCATCCCTGGCCTGTTGTCATCGCCGTCACCTGGAAATGGTGGATAGGAGAGAAGAGAGCAAGGATGGAAAGGAGGAAGGATATGAGAGAAGAGAGCAATGAAGGAAGGAAGGAAGGAAGCAAGGTTAGACTTCTGCCAAGCTTCCAGAGCTCTGGAATCAAAAAGACTGGGAGGATTTCCCACTTGAATAGATGTTCTCACTGTTCATGTCGTCTCGGCTGATTTCTTGGCTGCTTGTACCTTTATTGCATTTCGGGATGATCTGACTCCACCTGGGTTTGTACTCCTGCTGGCTGATATACTGGTTAAACAACCCATCTAGCAGAGAAACGAGACCGTCAAATATTAGGAAAGCAATTAGCAGGAGCATAAATGATACTTTTAAAGGACTGAAAGGTGAGGTGAGACTGGTAGATCTCCTGGGCCATACCTCTAACAGCTTTATCTATGAGCTCCTCACAGGCATCAAAGTCTCCCTGCAGCACCAGGCAGTCATGGAGGTGGGTGAGCATGGGGTGCTCCAGAGCTATGCGGGTTTTCTTCTGCAAGGACTCAAAGGCTTCAGTGTAGTTATGCTGCCGGAAGTGTTTGAGGCAAAGCCGGATGGCTTCCTGTTCTCTGTACTGAAATGACACAATGGAGAGCTAATTAAAGTGATTCCGGAGGTCTCCAAAAACAAATCTGAATCATGCAGAAGACTTTTGATATTTGTCTGACCTTAAATAGCATCTTAAATAGCCTAAGTTTAAACTACAGAACCACTGTGCTGGTAAATGGCACACCCTTTTTTTCTCTTTTAGGCTATCGTACATCAGGACAGAATCAAACTGGTTAGTTTTTGTATGAACCACTCCACCCCAGAGTCTGTGAGTCGGCTTTTCAAGATGCATTTGAACAGTTTTTTTTTATTTTTTCCTGATCAATAAAAGCAAAAAACAGTTGCTTCTGTTCACATTTGTGGATTTTGTCTAATTCATACCAAACTAGTGTCCGGTTGTGTCCGAATTTCAATCATCAAGCTGTTGATTTCCAGGCTCAGTCACAATGACCCGTAAAACTGGCTGAAAACACCGTATGGACGATTTCTGGACCACTTCCTACAGCTCCTTTCGGGCAGCCTCTTCATCCTTTCTATCATCTTCTCAGGGCCTTCGTTTGAATGCTTTAGGAACAACCAAAAAATAACTCGCAACATTGGTGGTTTATTTAGGGCCAGGAGAGTTTTCCAGAATCCCATATTCCTAGCCCGGTCATAAGTATGTCACAAGAACACAATAAGTGGTTCTTATGGGGACCCTTACAGCGTTCCTACAAACACTGTACAAACAGATTCATTTGGTGATCAAACAAACGTTATCACCATACCTGCAATTCATAAAGCAAAAGAAAGTTGCTCGAAAAATGAAAGTACAGTCTTGACGTTCTTAAGAGATAGGCTCTTTGTACAAATAAGTTACCATGAGTTCATCAAGGGTTGCCATACAGCTACCTCAACAATTACCTTACGAGTGCTATAAGTATACTGTCAGAAAATTCTGTAACACCCTTAGGAACACCTTAAGAATATAAGGCAAGGAAACTTTTTGTACAGCACACTTTCAGCAAAAAGGGGATTGTACTTGATCTACATGGTTTAAGGAGAACAATAAAATGCAACTTTATAAACAAAACATTTGACACATGAAAACATATGACATCCCGACTTATTAATCACTTACTCAAAGGCAGCTCCAAACACATGAGCTTTTAGCTTTGATTTAAAGCAGCTCAGTGTTTCAGCCGTTTTGTAGTCGTCTAGAAGTTTGCTCCGGACAAGAGGAGCATAGAAATCAAAAGCTGCTTCTCCGTGTTCGGTTCCGATTCTAGGGATGATTAGTAAACTACAGTTGGAGAACCTGAGTGTTCTGCTGGGTTGCTATAGTGACAACAGATCAACATATTTTGGAGCCTAGCCATTCAATGATTTATAAACTAGTAGGAGTATTTTAAAGTCTATTCTCTGAAGCACAGTGAGCCAGTTTAAGGACTTTAGAAATGGGGTGATGTGTTCTATTGGGAATGCGAGCAACAGCGTTCTGGAGTCTATTATTACACTTAGATTTTGGGCCTGATCACTAGTTTCTAGCTGTATTAACTAAACCTGTGTGCTGCCTCTTGCCTGATCCACTTCAGTTTCAAACTTCAGTTTTGTTTCTATTCAGTTCAGGAAAATGATGGGACATCCAGCTATTCACTTGCTCAACGCATTTATTTAGGGTTTGGATGGGTTCAAAGTCACATGCTGACGTAATGTAAAGCTGAGTGTCATCTGCAGAGGTATAGTCACTGATCTTTCTGGATGTTATAACCTAGGCGATGAAATTTGAATGGAAACCCTACCAACTTTGTAAAAAGGCTTAAAGGGATACTTCAGCATTTAGCATTAAGCTTTGTATCAGTAGAAAACCAGCAGTATTTTCGAATGACCGTGCCCCCCCGCCCCATATCCCCCTAGGAGGAGAGATTTGTGCATTTTTAGGCTTGAAAAAAGTAATCCGATGACGCAAAAATCGTCATTTTGCATCATTGGAGGATTTTTTGGCCAGAGGCATAAGACTACAGCCAGTATTGAGTGCTAGTTCCGCATGTTTTCACCATAACCATATGGGGAGGGATCTAACTCACAGAAAGTAAAGGTGTCGTGTCCGCAGTCTTTCTGTAGAAGTTAAGCTAACAGGCTCTTGCTGGAGAAAGTTTGAATAGTAGGCTAATCACAATGGAAGGTAGTTTAGAAGTTGAAATGGCAGAAGGGGATTTTAAAGATGTGTTGCGAGAATCGGATGCTCGCGGCTACCTATACGAGCCGCAGTACACCAATGAACAGTTGCGGATGAACCACACATGGATAGGGGGTTCCTAGAAACCTACTTCAGGATCCCGAAGATCAACTGGAAATGCCAGCCAAAGCCCGCAGGGACAAACGCACGGCTTAGTGTAAAGTTAGTATTTGTTGGTTTTTCTTTTTGTTACTAAGACGTCATGTACTGAGTTTGTACACCCGGCATTATCATAGCGTTCCTACCACGAAGTCAGCTTAGCTATTGTTATACTTATATCTACTCTAGCATACTGTAGGTGGAAATAGTTTGCATTGCTAACGTTTAGCTTACTGTTTTGCAGACAATATCGTCTAACAGCCTACCGTCTCTTTGAGTGGGTCCTGCAAGGCGAGACACTTGGCAAAGGCTGCCGTCTAGTTTTGCCTACCTGTGTTGTTTTGGACATGAGACGAAGATACCCCGCTCCTGACGGTCAATACTGTGGATATCAGGAAACTGCTGAAGCTATTGAAGAACTTTGAGTCTTAAAAGTTTTATTTTATTTACTTTTAAAATAAACCTTATAAATCACATTTGTTGTGTTTGTTATAAACCTTTAGTGTTGCTATTTTAGAGTTTATGTTAACCTAAAGAGTGTTTCAGCTTAGAGAAATTGTGATTTCAATTGGACGAAAAAAAATCGTATGCAGAGCTGCTAAGCTACTCTTGTTGTCATCATCTTTTTAATGAGAAAGTCTAAGTTGTGTAATATATATTATGCTCACTTTTTATCCCAAAATAAATTCAAAAGAACGGAAATAAGCCAGGTAGTCAGTAGTACAGTAAGTAATTACTGCAAAATCAGTTACGGTAAACATTCAGCCTTCCTCCACAAATCTATAATGTACAACTTTAGCACCATTTCGATAGAAATGTATCAACTAACTAGCGATTTTACAGAGTCAAGATCAATGTAAGAAAGCAAGCCTTCTTCTTCTTTTAGTGTTTAACAGCGTTGCAAACTACTTGGTGCATTAGCCTACCCCCACTCTCCTGTGAAAGCAAGCCTGTAGGCGTGGTTTGTGAGTGGCCTCAGGGTAGCAAAGCAAGTGCATTCTAGGAGTTGTTGTATTTGAGCCACATGAGTAAAAAATACATTTTCTGGCTTTTCTCAGTCTAGAATGCTCCAAATTCAAAAACAAATTCACTTTTCTACTACATATCTGACCCACTTTAAATAGACATTCATCTTTTCAGGGGTGAAATAAAGAAGGAAACTGTAAAGAAATTCCAGAATAAGTTGAACTTGTATGCTTTATAATAATTTCAGTGTGAAAAAAACCCAAAAATGTCTTAGGGATGAGTATTTCAACATGCAGTGCTTAACAATGACATTATCTCTGTTGTGCCAAAAAGGACTAAGGCTGTAAGAGTTGTCGAGGTTTTAGGCGCACATTATTTCAATTGTGAGTAAACTTAATGTGGAAACGTTAACCTAACAATTTTTACGGGAGAAAATTCACTTGTTTGAGATACTGAAAGTGATTTTGAACAATTTGTATAACGGAAATGTAAACAGAGTATGCAGAAAAAATTAAAACTTTGAGTTCTTACCTTACTGTACCAGTTAAGGCAGGGTTGCACCACGTCAGGGTCTTCAATGCCATGCAGTTCAATGTACCAGATGCTGAAGTTAAAACTGGGTCCCCAAGACATTAGAGGCACTAAGGCGAATAGGGGGAAAAGATTCAGGCAAATAAAAGACAAAGTGAATACCTGAGCAGTGTCATAGAACCAACAGACGGATGCTTTTACCTATTTTCACAAATCGGCAGGGAAACATCTGCTCGTCAATCTTATGCTTTAATGTGAAGGTCTCCTTGTTGTAGTCATTCTTAAGGCCACTGGGACACACAAGGAGAAAGAAGAGGAGTCAATTCCTAAACGTCACTAGCAGTTTTAGTACTGATGCTGAAACGGAGTTCAGGGCTCATCTATCCTAACCAACAAGCCGTCTGGGGAACACGGAACCTCTTCAAGATCAGGTCTACTTTTTCCACTGAAATTACCTCCCTCACTAAAAATTGAATAAATCTTAACAAAAACAGTATAGACCAACTTAGAATCCTATGACTTAAGCACAAATCATCTAGGAATTAAGAGGGAAAAAAATGGTCTTAGGTCTGGGCGAAAAATCGATTTAATTAATTACTTCAAATTTTTTGTTGGGGGCAATTTTAAAAATAAGTAAATCAAGTTTTTTCTGTAATGCCGCATTTTGGCTACCAGGAGATTCCGTATTGGTAGTTTCACATTGCAGTACAGCAAGCGGCACATACCATAGCACACACGAAACACCAGTAGCAAGCGACAACATGGCTGCCGGTGAGAGTGTGTTAGTTCCCAAGAAAGGAATAACATCTGTAGTCTCGAACTGGTATGGGTTTACTGCAACAGATGGTCGAGCAAGAGACCCCACGCTGCAACATTTGACTAAAGCCAATCGCAGTCAAAGGAAGCAGCACCACAAACCTATTTCAACACCTGAAACATCCAGCCGCAGATGAAAAATGCCAGTCTCTCTGAGATTAACAAAACTGCAGTGACCAAAAACGTTAGCAAAAAAACAGCTAACTGTAGCCGAATCCTTTGCGTAAGGAACCGCATGTGATAGGAAAGGGGCTTGGTAGAGAACAATTGATGAAGCGGTCGCTTTGCACATAGCCAAAGACATGGTACCCATATATACCGTGGAGAAGACGGGGTTTATTCATTTGATTAAAACTTTAGACTCCATTTATGAGCTACCCAGCCACAAATACTTCAGTGAAGTCGGCTTGCCCCAGCCATACATCAGCACACGAGAGAAAGAGAGAGAGGTTTCTTCCTGTTAAAAGGGAGTTTTTCCTTTCCACTGTCGCTTCAGGCTTGCTCAGTGTGAGGGATTGCTGAGAATTACACGACGCAATCTTCTGTGGTTCTCTAATTTCTAAATTAAACATTGTATTATAATAACTCTTCTTGTAAAGTGCCTTGAGATGACATCTGTTGTGAAACGGCGCTATATAAATAAACTGAATTGAATTGAAAGTTAGCAGAGAACTGCAGGAGCTTTTTTTTTTGGGGGGATCAAAAAAATAAATAAATCGTATATCCAATTTAAAAAATAATTAACATCAGATATTTAATTTTTAGGCCAAATCGCCCAGCCCAGGTCTAAAGCTTGGCTTATGCTTGACGTATGTACATTCCGCACGGAAAAGCTGAGATGCTTTCTAGCAGCATTTATACTTTCTGCAGCTTGTCCCTGCTGAGAATCAATATTCTTGAAGACTGTAGGGGGCGGTGTAGGGCTCTACAGCATGCATAATACACTACACCATAGTAGAAGTAGTAATCACTGTTTACAAGATGGCAACACCCGTGAGCTTAAACAAAGCAGAACTTTTATGCTGTTTACTTAGGAAAAAAGACGAAAAAGGAGATGGTCCACTCGTCCATTAAAACACAGTTGATCACAGTGATCTGTATTGGCCGAATCATAAAGATGTCTATATTTACGAACCTCCGCCATGTTTTTCCGTGCGGGAACGTCGCGTTGTTACAAAATTTCCTAGGTGAATGGTGCAGAAATTTGGGTCTCCGCGGTGGCCGTGCGGAGAGGCGTGGTTGCTGAAATGACGTAATTTGGCCGCGCGGATGCGTCAAGCATAAAGCAAGCTTTAGTGTGACGTTATCTGCTAGTAAAGGGCTCCCGCTTACACCACAGACCTGTTACCACTGTGACCTGTAAAGGATAATACAGTGTTGTGAAACTACTGCTGCATACTGTTATCATACAAAGCACAGACAGTTGCAGAAACAGCAGGAGTCTAATGCAGCGTTCAGACCAAGGGCTTTGTCGGCGTCAGGCAAAGCTCACAAAGCATCTAGTTTGACGCTTCTATGTTGAAGCTTGCAAAGTCTGACACTTCTGAGCAAAAAAGAGCGCATGGGCGGGGCATCTTCTGTTGCTGTACGTTCTGAACTATGGCAGATAGTATTGAGAGAGTGGCTTGGCTTTATTTGCTAAATAAAGCTAGACAACTTCGACTCTGGGAACATTAGCGCCGTTTGTGGATACACCCTATTCTACGGATGCGTTCTGAGTTTGGGGAGTTTAACCATTTGCTCCAGCAGCTATGTATGGATGAGGTTCGCTTTCAGCTCTACTTCTGTCTGTCCCGCGCACAATTCAATGACCTCATGGGCCGCATCGGAGCTCAAACTGCCTTCCAGGACACCAACTACAGGCGCTCTGTTCCTCCCAAAGAGCGCCTGTCCATCTGTCTTCAGTAAGTATTATTTATGATTTTTTTTAAATCTGTGTTTTCTAGACTTAAATGTAGGTCTTTCCAGCTCCCGCTACATTCTAAATACGTGTAGTGACATCACTACAATTATAAGCTCTGATTGGTTAACGCGCCGCTTCAGGGCCGTCAGCACCGTCAAAAGTTCAACTAGCTGAACTTCTGCGCTGCTGGCTTTATGAGCTTTGAAGCATGAAAAACGGGAAAAGCTTGAAAAGTTGACAGAGCCAAAGCTCACAAAGCGCCACAGAGACCGTGATGCTCCTCCAACGGCCTCAGCCATAGACTTAACATGTAATCTTGACGTTGCTGACGCTGACAAAGCCCTTGGTCTGAATGTACCATAACAGTGCATTCATACTGTTGAATTAAATAATTATCATAAGTAATTCAATGCATGTTCAAGCAGAGACAAAATGGAGCCAATTTCCAGTTTAACATTTATTTTGAACAGATTAACAAATTGCAGTTTTACAGAGGAATTTTGCCCCCGTCGTTCCTCTGTGGTCCAGATTTAAAGAAATCTGAACAATTAACTGATCTTCATTTCACAGCTTTATAGACAACCGGGCCTCTAGGCGTTTCTAATCTCTCCAATCAGAACATTTTCATACAGTGTCTTAGCCATGATTTGCTGTCAGAGAATCCTGGAGTCAGAAGATGGGTCGTCTCTGTTCTGGGTCAAAGGTTCATTATAAAGAATTATGGTTTTATGGCTATCTGCTTCTCTAAAACTTTTCTCCCAGTTTCTTATCTAAACATCCTGCTTTTACAGCTTTGCAATTTAAACTCTTTGTCTCAGAGGTCCTCAAAGGTCACACATTCTCCCATGTTTCCCAGGCCAGGATTTAAAGAAAAACAGACCTTGGACCAAAGATATTTAAAACATATTTAGCCCCGTCAAAAATCACTACAACAATACTGAACGCGTTTGAAGCGTCATGGCTGTCAAGATTACATGAAAAGTCAACGCAGAAGCACTCTGACGAGCGTCATGGGTCCCTTGTCGTGGCAGTAGCAGAATACAGGTGCAAATACGCTTTTCTGCCTCATTTGCGTGACATATTAGGGCGAATGAGCCGTTTGACGCATGACAACAGCTCCTCAAATCCTGAAACGGCGAGAGGCCGAGTCTGTGGATTGACCTATGACGCTGGACTGTGTCTTTAGTGCCCCGATCCCCCCCTGGAGCGGTACCTGCTCCACTGGAGGCCAGGCTGCACATATAACGCGGTCAGCTCGAAGTCCATCTGCAGCCGCGCCCGTACATGCGGGGATTCAACGGAGATGGCGCCCTCCTCTCAGCCAGAGGGTTAGGATAAGGAAGGGGAGGAGGCCAGCAGACTGCTAGAGAGCGGTCCTGGTCAGGGTCCTCCCACAAGTTGCACATTTCTGGCTTGATACGCATTAAAATTGCCCATTTTGAAGGGCGTCCAATTGACTTTCGACCACATTGAGGTACAAATGTTCATGCAGCAAACTAGGGGCGTGCAGCGTGTTTCTGACGCTTTGGTGTGAACGCACTGTAAGGTAATGCACACAGGGTAGAGTCATGGTACGGTAATATAGGGTCCATCTGATCTTCACATGAATGTGGCGGGTTTAAAGTCTTGTTGCACACAAGGCCTGTAAACCTGACAGATTATCTTGATGCACGTTAACGGACAAAGTGACCTTAATGAGGGGATGCAGCTGAGTGTTTATCGTGAGAACTATGGTAGAGAAAAATAACAGACACCCTACGTAAGGAAAGTATGCTGTAAAGGTCAGTACTAAAGAAGCTTGTCGTATCCAAATCCAAATGAAAAACTGAGGCCGTTTTCACATGTGTGGCCGTGCCAGAATACGGCCAGAGAAAATGCTAATTTCTTCTGTTCAGATGGCATGTATTTGACACATACTGGATTCCAGTGTTTTACTACACCTAAACAGCAGGTGGCGGTATACAAATAAGTCTGTAGTTGTCCAACAAATAAGGGAGTGAGAAGTACCGACGTCATAATACGAGCGACAGCCTAGAATGTAAACAAACTGGCCTACAGGTCAACTGCTACCTTAAGCCATCTACAGGGTGGGATGCTTGAATCGCGTTGTTTTGGTATTTGTATGGTCGCGAGGTGATTCTGTAATTACGGCCGGCGTCGTCATTTCCGGGTGGAGCGCGTCTATTGTCTTTAGTACGGCTTGCTTTCACATGATCCGTAGCCGCTCGTACCTGGACTCGGATACTACCTCCAAGGCAGGTGTCTCTGGCCGTATCCTGGCACGGTCCAGTCTGTGTTCACATGGTACGAAATAAGTGGATTGTGACCAAATAAGGTATCCAAGTACGCACTCCCGTACCATGTGAAAACGCCCTAAGTGAAAGGAAAAATGATGCTAGGAAAACAAGCACAATGAACTCATGCTCGCTTGACAGAATTGTGAAGTAGCCTACATTTAAAAGTTTGGCAGAGCTACCACACATAGACACCGTAAATTATGTATCACCTTTGGAAAACATCTCCCCTCTTTAGCAGAGCACACTGCAATCCTGAATGAGGACCCTTCCCCTTAAGCTTGGTTTATGCTTGACGCATGAACATTCCGCGGAAACGAGATGTGCGGAGCCAGCCGAGACACTTTCGAGCGGCGTTTAAACTTTCTGCAGCTTGTCCCTGCTGAGAGCCAATATTCTTGACGACTGTAGAGGGCAGCTTAGGGCTCTGCGGCATGCATAGAACACTACACCATAGTAGAAGTAGTAATCACTGTTGTTTACAAGATGGCGACACCCATGAGCTTAAACAAAGCAGAACTTTTTTTGCGGTTTACTTAGGAAAAAAAACGAAAAAGAAGACAGTCCATTAAAACACAGTTGATCACAGTGATCTCTATCGACCGAATCATAAAGATGTCTATTTACGAACCTCCGGCAATACGAGCTCTTGCCAATCCGACATGCTTTTCCGTGCGGCACCGCCCGCGTAGTTACAAATTTTCCTAGGTGCGCGGTGCGGAAAATTTTGGGGCGGGAGGAGGCCGAGCGGAGAGGCGTGGTTGCTGAAATGATGTAAATTGGGACCTCGCGGACGCGGTGGGCATAAACCAAGCTTTATACTTCTTCACTTTGTCAAGGAGATGAAGCATGAAACAATAAACAATGTCCAATACATAAAAGTACAATTCTGCATGGAACCAAATTCAGAGGCACCATGCTAAGTACAGTTAGAGTTTAGTCAGGCAGCTGGATAAGCCTACTCACTGTGTCTGCAATGCACCAAGTGGAGACCAATACGAACAGGATTTAGATGGGACATTCCCCAAAATTCTTGCATGCCACAGGTTTATGTTGTCAGTGGTTAAAGATTGGCTGTTCCTGATAGAAAGTGGCAGCAGGAGTAAAAAAAAAAAAAAACAACACCTCCTTCACTGTCACTCAACACTTTTAGTTTTTAAAACTTGGGTTTTACGATGGCTGAGTCCGGAGGAATGGCCAAATATCAACATCTCCGCTTTCTAAATGGACAATGTAGTCACAGAGCTCACCTGGATAAAAGTTCTGTCATGTTCTCCTCACTCATCCCACCAAACACTTTGAACTTCTTCAGGTTGCAGACATGGGTCTTCTCATACTTGCCAAAGGTGATACTCTGAACAATCGCCGGCCTTTCCAATTTCAAGATTAAAAACTGGTCAGAGAGAGACAGGGAAACAAAAAAAAAACAAGAAATAATGTAGGAGGTACAGGAAATTGCAGGTGAACAAAGTAAAAGCATCGGCTTTGAATGCATCGTTTTATATTTGCTTTGTGTGTACATTTTTTGTCCAATGCAATCAGCAGCTTCATAAAGCTCCATCACTGAAACAACTACTAAGCAACATTTGCACTAAATAGTTTTGCCTTAGACACAAGAGTTGCTTGGAAAAGGAAAAAAAAAACATGCCATGCATATCACTTTATTTAAACTTGGATCAACATTAGACAAAAGAACAGTTTGTCCTGAATTCCTCCCTATCAATTTCTGAAATTAATTAGATTTTATTATTTTCTTACAACTTAAAGTTGAAACCATAGAACTGATTTGACAGTTGATTGTGTTTTTGAAAAATGAATAAACAGATTAAAAAAAAGGTACCAGCAGATATAGCCAGAGTAGAAAAATACTCAACAGTTAATTAATATCAATTAATATTTTGCCCATATTTGAGATTAAAATGTGCTTTTTGGAGTTATTTTGATATTACGACTTCCAAGTCTCCTAGCTGTGCTTGAATGCAGAATGGGCAGCTGTTTGGGAAATCCCTTCTCTCACAAGCGTTTTATCCAAATAAGGAGTCTGGTCTGATTCGATGCTACTGGTAGCCATTTGGATGTCAGCTGTTTTTTCTTTAGTTATAAGTGAGGTTTCCATTCAGCTTGACATTGTTTCGTGTGAGTCATTTAGTTCAGTACGAAGTGTGTGTGACTGGACCTCATTGCTGTTTAAAGATCCATTCATTGAAAGAGTTCTGGTTAGGTCTAGCTTTCTTTTTCTACTGTACCTGCATGATAAACCATTAATGTTCCCAAAGTAGAGTTTAGTGATAGCTGGGAGTCCTGTCTGGCTTGTTTTGGTTTCCCTTTATAAAGTTGCGCTGCTGAACGTTGCATTCCGCTCTGAGTTCCGCACATAAACATTCTGCATGTTCTCAGGTAGAAAACAGCTTAATTGGTTCGGTACCACACAGACAGAACCATGTGGACAAAGATGAATACTGTTACGCCTAGGGGTGGGCGGTATGGCAAAATTTTCATATCACGGTATTTTAAAAAAAAAACATACCATTATTACGGTATTTAACAGTATTTTTTTGCCATACAAGACCGTTCATATCCACATTATCTTATAAGAATGAAGAATTTAAAAATGTGCTTTAAATAGCCCATTTTACTGCCATATGGACTACATCATATTGTTTTTTCCAGACACAAGTGAATGATATGAAAATAATTAAAATGATTATGATTCTAGTGGGCGTTCTTGATGTTCTAAGGCTGAATGTATAATTTTTTTAAACCTCACGTTGTCGCAAGCAACAAATCACATCTTCTAATTGCTTTGCATGTAGTACTGAAGAATCCCGCTAGGAGGCAGAGTATAGAGTCAGACCGGAGTTTGCCAAAGAAGAAGTCGAATAAACATGACGACCGTAGGAGATTATTAGCTGGTTAATATTCAGATAACAGAAGAAAAGAAGGTAGAAGTATCATAGATGGTATGTAAAACATATTTACCGCTATTTTTGATTTCTTTCCTACTGGTTTTGCCGCCGTTGACCGCGTTTACCTACAGACGGTCAAATAGCGCTCAACACTTCCCTCAACTGGTTACTCTCAATAGCGTTTGTAAGAGGTATGCTGCCCGGTTTTCGTACGACATTTTAAAGCCGATAAAGTTTTTAAACTATAGACGAGGCTCCTCTTTTTTGGAATTACTTCATCAGAATTGTCCTGGCTGAAAGACTTCCCCTCATTAAACGTTCCGGAAGTTGTCTGAGCTTTTCACCGGTATAGGGGTAAATTAAAAATTCGTATCATAATGAAAATAAACACCAGTTTTCGGTGTGAACCGGTATACCACCCAGGCCTAGTTACGACTCATTCACAGTGAGCACGTTATGCCTTCAGTCGGCTTTCCATAAGGCTGTTTTACAGACTGCCATTTAAACGGGGTGCGATTTTATGTGCGGAACATCTACGAAATTATCTCCAGCCAGAGCACTAAACCTTGTTGGTTCTTGCGATAACTACAGAAAAAGGATTGTAAAAAAAAAAGCTTCACTCGCCTTCTCCTGCTTTTTATTTATTCACTTGGGTTGTTGTACAATGGGTAAGTACTCTCCGCTTTTTTGTGCTTAATGTAATCATGTTAAAATAAGTCTCTTTTTTCTTAAATATCCAAATCATGTTAACTTAGCTCCAATGCTAAAGTTCTGTGCTTCAAACATTTTCTATTAGCACTAAATATGCTTTTGACATTATAGACTTCACATGGAAAGTTATCGGAGCTCTGCATTCCCACGACACATGCACCGCGGCCGGGATGAATGCTCTGATTGGACCCAATGCTTTTTTGTACATCTGACAGCCGTATGGAAACCTGATCTGATCATGTGGAGAGTGGCAGCTATGTCGGGGGGGAAACAGTTGGTGGAGTGAGAGCCAGCATGGAGAAGCTCTACAAGCTCTTGGTGAGTGTTTTATGTGCTGTAGCGATTGTTAGCTCGCGCTAGATGCATATATGCGACTTCTGACACTTAAAAAAAAGCAACTATTTAATGTGTAAAAACTGCTTCTGTCTCATTTAAGGGGCACATGATTTGTTTTCTCCCATCTATAAACTATTGTTGAATGAGGATACAAGAAAACTATTACACATAAACCAGAAAATGTGAAAATAGTTGATTTTTTTTTTCTTTTTATCCTAAACTGTGCTTCAAAATGCAAGTGTTCTCCTGTTTAATGCCATGTTGTGGTCAGACATTTGATAAATAACAAAAACAAATGTTTGACATCTATTTATTATTGAAAACATTTATCATTAAAACATAGTTATTATTGAAAACAGACCTAAATGAAATAATCGAGATGCATTGTGATGCATGGAGATATCAAATCCAATTTTTGACATAATCGTAATCGAAATGATTCGTGAGACTTGTGAAGATTCACACCGCCTCAAGCTCTTATAAGATTTCGAAAACATATCAGTTTGATTCTTTGTGTCTTGGCAAAAATTCAGCTGGGGAGACATTTATTCCCATTTAATAGAAAGCCTTCGACCCTTCACTCATGAAAAAAAGTTTATAACTTTCAGAAGTCTGGAGGCCTACGATTTTTTTGTTTTAAAGAGAGGTGGGCCGATCTCTGCGAAACAGAAAGCTGTGGATGTGCTAAAAGCAGAGTTCAGACAAGTCACAGTGCGATTTGCATCACCTGTGCATGATTTCCAAGGAGAACGGCGAAATCCTCACTGCGCCTGCAAACCTGGTAAGTCCTCATTGATCAGTGTCCTTATTTTTGATTTATTTTTGTATAAATCTGTCAATTTACTGGTGATAAGCCTGAATTTACCTCCAGTGGGGGGCAACATTTCTATTCAATTTATATTCTAAAATGTTTCTTTGTAAGTACAAAGTAGATATTTCATGCTAATTAGGCTCTTTTGCTGCAGGGGAATATATTGATTATATAAATTTATTACTTTTTAAGCTTATAAAGATAGAATTTTTCGAAAATCAAAAAAATACAATTTCACCAATGCATCTTTCGGGTTTCCGAGGATCGAAGAGATGTCAGCCAAAGCTTTTTTTAAATCCGTATCAACACATCTTAACCTCAAAAAATTTTTTATCAGAAGCTGCTGTATTATGTCCAGTGACATGTTGAACTTTAGAGAATAAATCTTTAAATCAAAAATAACCCACAAATGACAAATAGTACCCGAGAATTTTACATTTTGACAAAAAAAGTTGTTCATTTCATATCGTGACGATAGATAGACAGACTGATATTAATGTAATATTAACTGAACATTTTTTTCACAAGTCACCAAGCCGCTATTTACAATAAATAAACATGCATCTAACCAATTTGCACAATAATGTAAACACAAAATGTCATCACAGAAAATAAAGCCATAAACTTTGCAAAACTTTTACTTTATATTGCTAAAAACAACCAAAAAAGTAAAAAAAAAGAGATCAATTTTGCCAGACCATGCCCATTATTCATCGGATATTTAGTGAATATATATTGGGGGGGATTAAAGTCAATTTTTTGTGGAATATCAAAATTGGGTCAAGCTACATCACAAAATATATTATTTTAAGTTACTTTAGACATTTTAAACAGCCGACCCCAGATTTAAATTTACCCCGGCACACACACACACACACACACACACACGCACACACACAAACACACACACCACCACATACAAACATTAGCCATTAACAGACCTACTGTACAATAAACAGCTAACTTCAATGTAGTCTTTCATGATCATACACTCAAAAAAAAAACGACTTGTTGGGTGAACATAATAAAATTATGTAAATCGTTTCCACCCAACTGATTTGGGTTGATTTAGCAATAATGAACTTTGTTGAGTGAAATAAATGTAAACAACCTAATTATTTTCTGAGCACCTGGACTAACCACTTTACAACACAATAACTCAGAAAACTTGTATATCATAACATATATGACTTATACCATATATGAATTTCCAGTGTTAACTAAAATTATAATATAAATACTTGCCAATTCCCTTTTTCGTGAAAAAAGTGAATGAATTGTATTACTGAAATCATTGTAATCACGTTAACACTGGAAATTAAGTCATATGTCTTATTATGAGGGGTGTCACGATTCTCCAGATTCTCGGTTTGATTTCATTTTCGATTTTAGGGTCACGATTCGATATTTTTTTTTTTTTTTTTTTTCAGCACAGAGCCCCATATCATTTTTAAGTTTTCTGCATTACATTTTGTACTGTAAATCTTATTTTAAAAGACAAAAATTACGCATTTTTTATTATTCTTATGTAATGTTTGACATTAGGCATTAATGGTAAAACTGGAATAATTTATTTACAGTAAAAGTGTAACAGTCTTGTTTAATAGCAAATGATCAGAACCACAGAGTGGCTGCCATCTAGTGACTGTATATAGTTACTGCAGAACGACTGGATACTCAATGCTCCGCTCAGCTGATTGGACTGCCGGAGAGTAAACATAGGAGCAGGAGGTGATTGCGATCCTCTTTTGGATTTCGTTGCGCAAGGTCGTAACATAATTTCGATCGATATCGATACAAAATCGAGCTCGTGACACCCCTAGTTGTTAGACACAAGCTTTCTGAGTGAGTGTGTAGCAAAGTGGTTAGTGCACGTGCTTAGAAAACAGAGGCCCCCTTGTGAGTTCGAGTCCCATCCCCTGCTTTTTATTTTTGAGCCTAATAGCGACCCAAATGTGTTTGGTTGACCCAACCTGTTTACATTTAGTTTACTCAACAAAATTATTTATTGCTAAATCAACCCAAATCAGTTGAATGGAAATGATTTGATAATGATAATTTCATCATGTTCACCCAACAAGTTTTTTTTAAGTGTATTCCTCTTTAGGTGTTGGCAAATATCAGACCAGTTCTACACAGCAGATAATTATTCTATAATGCATTTGGAATATATAGCAAAATATGACAGATTGTATGACAATATCTAGAAAGAGATATAACTTATTTGCCGGTGGGGAAATTTAGTATCTATGTTATACCATGCTCTATATAGCTATACGGTGTATGCTGCTTTGAAGTGCTGAACATACTGTAGTACCACCTGGTTGAGTGGTTAACCATTGTTTTGCAATGCTTCACTTCCTTTTGCAGTACAACAAAGTCAAGCTGTCACTCTTTTAAAGTCAGTGAGTTCAAAAACAAGATCGACCCACGGTCCCTAATAGGAAGGTAGAGAGTTCAGATTCAAGCCGCACTGGATCGCTTTGAATGGACAGAGACAGACCGATGTCTATAACAACCTCAAGAATCTAGGCTTGAGAAGATCTTAGAAGATGTTTCAGGAAAAAAAAAAGACATCCCACTTTAAAAACAGGGAAAATTATAGTTTTGATTATTATTGTTCATTTTCTAACCATTTTTCCCCTTGTACTTATGATAAGCTCCCCATTCCACTGTAAGAGCTGTGTATCAGTTCAGAAATGTTGAAGTGACTGAAATTCCTTATCGGGTCATTTACCACAAGTCTCCTACAGGTAAGCAGAACAGAACACCTGTGTTTCTGTTCTACACTGAGCATCTTCATACAACTTTTTTTCTGCTATTCTGGAGTAATTTTTGACACAGAGTTATTTTAAAGTACAGAAGTTCCTCAAAAAGATGGTCGATATGGACTGAAAGTGATCCTGCTCATTTTGTCTGTAAAGAACGAAATAAAGATAATTATCACAACCAATTTAAAGGCCTTGTTCACTGAGAAACTGTGTAACACTTTTTTTAAACGCGATCATTCCCTCTAAGAAAGAAAGTTTGTGTCCGAAAAAGCCAGTCTCTCATACATCACACGGAAAATTATCATTTATGCTCTTCCCATCTTTAACTTGGGACAAGGGATGGGTACTGATGTCCAGAGCCATTATGGCACCGGTTCTGACATAAACGGTAGTAACCGGACTGAAAAGCCGCACACATTTCGGTGCCTTATTTCGGTTCTTATTTTCCAGGAGATGTCAAACACTGTGGATTCTGGGTGTGCCATCAGCCAGGAGTGATTCCCTATATCACAAGATAAGGTAAACATGGCTCTCTTTGTGCAAAAAAAACACTAAAATTTAGGGCTGTCGAAATTAACGCACCAACGCGGATCGATTAATTCCTAATTAACCCCCCCCCCCCCTTTTTTTGGGGGGGGGGGGTTAAAAATGAAAAACACATTCCCAGAACAGAGCCCCGTTTATAATTCAGCCCGCAACACATCAGCTCTCCTTCCTAACCAGCCAAACTGCGGATTGCTGTGCAGCAACATATGTTTGTGACCCTAAATGACATGGCCGTATATTATTATTAGCGTATTGATAAGTTCATAAGTTGTGAGAATTATCCGTCCGCTTCGGTTATCAGCTCCAGCTTGTGCGTGGCAGTGTTTGCTGTGTGTGCGTGGCAGTGTTTAAATCCTCCGTATCTAAGTTCATTAATGCGTGTTGGTTCCCCGTATAGCTTCAGTACATTTCATAGTGAGATACCGCTGCGTTAAAAATACGAAATTATTCAGTTAAAGTGATGTTTTCGGATTTAAAATAGTGCTAACTTTTAGCGGAAGTAGCTGTGTACATCTTCATATTTCCTGTTGTGATGAACTGGAATATCTGCTGAGTGTTTACTTTTGGAAAATGGTCAATTGTGACAGATTAGTCTATATTACATTCGATTTATCTGATATTTAATACAGTCTATTGATATCCAGATGTTAAGCTTATTCATATATTTTGGTTAGTTCTACCTCAATTTGCTATTATTTTTCATGAGACCACACAAACATTGTGAATGTGATTATGTAGTTCGAAACAAAAACTTAATTGATTTCTCTTATAAAAAATTTTTAAAGAGCAACTGCATCTAGATTTGTCCTTTTATTTACATGGAAAAATGTTTTTTTTGTGTCATATTTAGGAATTGTGACGAATTTACAGCAATCCTGTGATTAATTAGATCAGAATTTTTTATTGATCGACAGCCCTACAAAAAAAATAACTAAATAAGAAGGTTTATGGACAAAGTATGACGTTGTATGGAAGGAAGTAGGATCGCACCGTGGCAGTGAGAACAGCAAGGCAGAGGATGTCTGCGAGTAGCTTAAAAGCCTCACACAGACTTTTAATGTGCCATGAAAAACACCCAAATATTTAATGTGAACTGTCAGCACTTCGCTCATGACAAAGTGCTCACAGTTTGGATTACAATGTTGTTGTTTTGTTTTTATGCTCAGTTTTGTTTAGTATCACCAGTACATTTTCTGACGGATCCCCAACCAAGCTAATATTGTACAAATCATTGTGACTGCATTAATAGACAAATATTAAAGCAGTCTGTAATTATTTAAATGACTTATCAAAATTTAGATAAAAATATTTTCTTAAAATAGCAAATTCTGCCTTTTTCTGAAGATTCGTTTCTGAAAAGGGGGGGGGGGGGGTCGTCTTATAGTAGGGTTCGTCCTATATTCGGTTCAGTACGGTATTGACTTGCAAATCCTCTCTTCTTGACTTTTTAACCCCACCTTTCTCATCCTTATTGTATTTTGTTAATCAAGTAATTATCAAAATTGCTTTATTGATTAATTACTTTATTACAGAATCAGCTTTTTCCTTGGAACAAACGAGTAGATAAAGATGCTGGACTGTTTTTCTACAGACTGGATTATCTAGCAAATGTCTGCATGGAGCTGTTGACGATAACTGCTTTGGTAACTTGTGAGTTCCTCCAAACACAACACAGGAAGGACTCAACCCCAAATTTCACTGCAACATTTACTGGTGTTTTCATGAATTCGTGTTCTCTGGTATGAAAGAATGTTTTCTGTCTTTGCTTGAAAAAAATAATCCCCTTCACTATTTTCAGTGCATTACAGCTCAGTGTGGCAGTGGGCCTCTGCTGGGCTAACTGCAACACAACTCTTACACTAGCTTTGTTTACTAAAATTTAGAAAAGTGTAATGTGAAACAAAAATCAGGTGGTTATTTAGCCTTAGATTGAGTTAACCAACCAGTTTAGGTACCAATCCCAAACAAGATTAGACCACGACACAACGGCGCCGTTACCCAGAGCTACACAAGGAAGGCTTCTGTACGCCACATGCCCACCAGTCGGACGGGGATTCGGCGCTGCACTCTTCCTTCTTCACTACTGAGGTAAACATGATTTGTTTCTTTTCCTCCGCTTAGTAATTTGCTTATATTCTGCCGCTCGACTCGTCTGATTGGCAGTTCGCACAGAGTCACCGCTGTCTGCTGAAAAGTTGGATGGCTCAGGTCGATTTAGCTCCGGGGAGATTTAGCTGCTGCCACAAACACTGTTTATCTAAAGTCCAACAATCTTGTTTCCATCCAATAAGTGTTTTTGATTTTGTTTTGAGACATATATATCAAGCAAGAGCAGAAGCTGTTGGCTTATTAATCTTATTAATTGAATATGTGTCTTAATTTGAGAATTTTTACCAAGTGCATTTGTCTTACTACACTGGCAGATTATTTCACTTAATATAAGAAGATTTAGACTATAATTTAGCATTTTTATCTGCCAGTGCAGTAAGACAACTGCACTTGGTTAGAATTTTCAAAATAAGACATATATTCTCTAAGATTAATAATCTAACACCTTCTGCTCTTGCTTAGTATATAGGTCTCAAAACAAGATCAAAAATACTTTTAAGCTGGAAACAAGATTGTTGGACTTTAGATGAACAGTTTTTGCAGTGTGATAATAGGCTTCATCGTTTGAAGATTAAGTTAAGTTTGAGGATCGTTAAATAAGCTACATGTCTGGGTAGATGTGGTCACAGATATTAGCGTGATAGCCGAAGTAATATATTTCATTGTCATTGTGCGTTTATACTCAAAACTTAAAATAGTGAAACATTGGGTTACAATTTATTTTTTACTTACAGCAGCCTGGGACCAGGTGTTTTATCTTTTGGTAAAGGTCCTGGTTTTAAATCCAACTTCGAGGCAAAGCCAGTGCTGTTAGGTCCGTAGCTATGAAGTAACTCTACTGAAAGTGACTGAACACATCACTAACAGAGCCTCGCATTATCCCAGTGGTGTTCCAAAAAAAAATTACAATTATAACAATTTCTTCTTCTTATAGAATCAGGCGTTTTACGGGGTATTTGGTTTCTCAAATTGATGCAGGGAATTGCGTTTCGAGAAAATATTCACATGCAGCATGCTTAACTAAAAAATTACTGACTGTATTGTAAAAATAAAAACCAAAACTGTTTTTCATGATTTTCAGTAGACCTTTAAAGTGTGATCATAAAGAGCTTATTCATTTCCACTAAACATTCAACTAGCTTCTGTAGTAGTGACAGATTTGATCAGAGCTCAATTTTACAACTCTATGGTATTCTAAATATCTGGGTTTTATATCCCACATTAACAGCTAAAATTATTGATGAAAAATGTATCCGGTGTCCCTACAGATCAGGAGCCTCACAGAAACCAGGAGTTGTTTGGACTTGATGACTATTTGTAACGCAATTACATGAGTGGATATCAAAGCTGTGCAAAAATAGTGGAGTATATTAGTGGAGTATAGGCAAAAAGCTTTCTTTTTTTTTTTTTTTTTTTTTTTCATCAGCAACTTTAGGTTCCCAAAGGCCATCGTCGTGTTGGGACTGTGTTTGGAGCTACTGTCCTTGATCTACTGACCACGCTAGGTTTCCTGTCAACAAGACTGATCGAACTAAACAAACATGGAAGCTCAACATCGCCTTTCACAGTAGCTAAAAATAGATTGTGACATAACATCGCAATGCACTCTGGAAGCTAGCCCTAGACAAACAATTGCGCGTTTGCATCAGGTGCCTATGGAGCTGACTCACTCCAATCTACCAAAAGTGCAGAATAACTAATTTTTACCAAAAAAAATTCCAAAGATTCCGGTCTCAAAGATCTGTTACTTCTTCTTGAAGAAGCCCTTCTATCCCGCACTCATTACCTGCATTAATGGCACCCGTTTGAACTCTTGTGTATAAAAGACATCTGTCCACACCTTCAGACTCAAACCTCTATGATGGCCAAGACCAGAGAGGTGTCAAGGGACAAGATTGTGCACAAGACTGGGACGAGCCAATATATATTAGGCAAGCAGTTTGGTGAGAAGAGATCAGCTGTTGGTGCAATTATTAGAAAATGGAATAAACAAGATCATTGACAATATCCCTAGACCTGGGGCTTCATGCAAGGTATCACCTAGTTGAGTACACATGATCTTGAGAACATTGAGGAAAAACACAGCGGGAACTGGTCAAAGACCTGAAGAGAGCTGGGACCACAGTAACAAATGTTACTATAAGTAACACACTACATCATCATGAATTTAAATCCTGCAGCGCTCGAAAGGTTCCCCAGCTTAAAGGGCACTTTTTTTTTGTTTCTTTTTTAATTAGACCTTATTTTTAGCAAATATGAAGTTCATTTACTCACCCAGACAACTTTGGAGCCAATTGGAGCCTATCAGGAGGAGTTTATATCCAGTCGCGATGACCATATAGCCATATAATGGGAGTTAATCAGGACAGGAGATTTGCTGTATCATGAATTCAGAGGAAGTTGTCCCAACAATTACAAAACATTGGTTAAATGAGGAAGTTTTGGGGCAGATCATGCCTTATTTAGAGGCGGCAAATCTCCTGCCCCAACTGACTCCCAATATATGGATATACGTTGATCATGACTGGATATAAACTTCTCGAAAAGGATTCCAAGTGGCCCCAAACTTGTCTAGGTGAGTAAATGAATGTAATATTTGCTCAAAATAAGGTCCAGTTTAAAAAAAAAAGATGACTTAAAAGGGAGCACGTCCTGGCTAGTTTAATCTTTGCCTGTCTGGACAATCTAGAGGATTGGTAGAATTCCATGCAGTTATACCCACTGTGAAGCATGGGGGTTGAAATGGCTTGGGGATGCTTTTCTGCAAAGGGGACAGATCTGTATTAAGGAGTAATGGGGCCACGTGTCATGCAATTTTTGAGAGAGAGACAAAAAAATAAAAAATTAAAAAAAATACTCCTTGCATCAGTGATAGCATGGAAGATGAAACGTGTCTAGGTCTTCCAGCAAGACAACAATCCCAAACACACCACCTGGGCAACAAAAGAGTGGCTACATAAAAAGCATTTCAAGGTTCTGGAGTCGCCTAGCCAATCTCCAGACCTCAATCCAATGAGGAATATGTGGAGGGTGTTGAAAGTCAAAACACTGAAGATCTGCATAGAAGAATGGGCCATAATACCAGCATGTAGTTCAAATCTCTATAAGTCTCCTGTTCTACTGATAGATCTTCACATGGAATGGAGACGTCCAGTCAACCCACGGTTGTTACAACTCTGGTCCAACTCAAGAGGTAAGATTAAACCCGTAACTATTGATACAAAACATTGAATTGTGGAACAATTATATCTTAACACATGGAACAAAGCAAGGACTGCAGCAGAATGAGTTTGTGAGAGTGCACAGAACAGATTTCATTCCAGCGTTAGGAAATATGTTGACCTGTGAAATTTGATGCAGATGATATCTTGGGTTGTACGCACAACAACTTTGTGTTTAAAGCACCGAATGCACCTGCCGACATGAGAATGGGGTGTCCTCACGTTGCGTCGCTGAGGTAAATGCTGTGACTTGCAAGCAACCATTTGGTTACAAAATCCCTGAAATGTGCTTTGAAAAAGAACATAGTCTGATCTCATTAGATCGAGTCGTAGGGTGTGAAAGAACGAACTGATCCATAAACAGGAGGAACTATGTGTGTTTATTTTAAGCAATTATCTTATAGGAACATTTATTTGGAGATTCAAATGGAGACATGTCGAGGTAGAAGTGGTATTCCCTCACTTGTGCTCAATTCCATGTTGATCCGGATACACAACAGAAACATGCATCAAACATCTGAATATGTATGTCAACATTTCAAGGATGCAACATTGTTGGAGAACTGGATTAACCTACCTGTGGAGGATAGTTGCTCTCAGAAGACCACCTGGATGACTGATCGTTAGGTTTATCCACCAAGATATTCCTAAGAAATAGAGAAAAGTTGGATTTACTTCAAAGTAGCAACGAAAAGAGGCAAGAAAGACTATGCAATTTGTTCACAGAGTGTAATGTGAACTGTCATAAATCAGCTTCCGGTGTCAATAAAGATGAAGCTACACAGCTTAATTAGCAGCAGCTATTATGATGAAGCTCTGAAGCAGCAACTAAACAACAGATACATTGACCCTGTGAGACGCCACCAAATGTCGACGGATTCCGCAGCGCTCTCACGTTTTAAGCGAACTATGAAGTCTGATTTAGTTTCCAAACATAAACAGGCGCATAGCGTTTAGCCAATGAGCTAATCACTTAGCTACAGCAAAGCTAAGTAGTTAGCGAACAGTAACAGCACGTATCTGTATGGGCTTCAGCCATGCTAACGTAAACGTTTGTTTACCACACATCACAGTAAAGCAGGCTAAAGGTCACAGGCTTCCCTCTACTGCATTTGGTGAGGTTTTAAATGCCCCCACTTTCAAAAGATAGTAGCCTGATTTGCTTTGTTTACGTTACGACTGCAGCAACTCACACACACCTTGTGCCTTGACTACTAACAGCTACGGAGGCTCAGCTACACGTTTATTATGCGCATTTCAACGTCACATTACGAGCTGTTACTGTAAAAAAAAAACAACTAGTAAATTAGAAAGGCTTAAAGGGAGCTAGAAACTACACCTATCGTCTCTCCCTCAGCAAGCGCTCGCTGGGTTTGATGTAGGATAAACTAGGCCAGCGCAGCCGGCTGGACCTTCCCCCGGTGTTCTGAGGTGACATAAAGAACCCACCGAGTGATTAACACTAATGTATGCATGCGTTTAACTAATCTCCTTAACACTCACTCGGGTAAATATGTGGAAGAATAGGAGCTCCATTTAAAAACGCTGAAAGTAAGGACTCTGCTCTCAGGAACGGCAGCCATCTTGTTAGAAAATAGCAGCTAACGGGAGGCTGGCCTGCGCTCATTGGTCAGTTTTTCCAACTAGTTCCGCCTTCTATAACGAATAAAATGAAGACCAGATTGGATGTGATCTCCCGGCAATAGTTGGTTATATTTTGGATTCAGATGGTCTGGAAGATAAGGTTAAGTTTATGCTGCGGTTCTAGCAGCAGTATTTTATCACCTCGAGTTTATCACGGAGTTATTTTGGCCATTTTGTGTAATAATACTATTCTGTTTGGATAAAAGTAATGTTTAAGTACTTTAATACACTTTTGTACAATAATAACTGGAATCAAGTTGGTTTTCTTTATTTTATTCCACTTTCTTCTAATGCGTCACTGCCATTCTCTTGCTTCCCTCATGCTGGACAGCGGACATCAACCAAGGTTATTAATGACAAAATAACACATAATCAAACAAATTTGCACTTTCCCTTATTGTTGCCATTAGTTAATAGCAAATAAAAAAGGTTTTTGCAATTTTATTTGTATTTTTACAAAAAATCTTCAGTTTCATATGCGTCCTTGAACTTAATGTCCACCCTGTCATTATGGGTCACTTGGCCCTTTAATTACTAATATGATGCAATCAGTGACATCATCACCAGAATGTTGACCCATTTGAACTGAGGTCAGACCAACACCACCAAGAAGAGTAAGTACTTCCTCTTATTTTTCATGTTTATCATCATTATATGTTCATTGTTGGATGCGGTCACGCATAACATGTCCACCTGGTTGGCGTAAAAACCTGAAAAGTAAATATTTTTTTCCCCAAAAGTTTAGGTATATTTGTTAAAATATTGCAAAGTCATCTTCAAGTTAGCTGGTTATGCTAGCTAGTGTCCCACCATGTGGTTGATATAAGCAGCTTAGCTAAAATTGTCCACCCTGTCATCGTCCACCCTGTCATCAAGGCTGTTATGAAAGGTAGTGTTATGTAATCAACCATTGAGATGGGTGACATAAGACTACGTTTCACACTTAATGCCTATTTAGGAACAATAAAACTGATTGCGAAAAGCCATTTTACTGTATTTAATGTGTGTTAATAGAATACATTTATTTTCAGAAGTATGGGACTTAATGGCGCTGAGATAGCAAGGCGTTACAGAGAGCGCCGAGATGCGGATCCAGACAGAAGAAAGGAGTTTTTTGAGGGAGAGAGAGCCAGGTGGCAAAGAGACAAACAGACTGGAAAGAAGAAGAGTGTCAGTGAAATAAGTGAGCGTGAGAGGAGAGAAAAGAGAAAGAGATAGAGGGAGGCTAAAAGACAAGCCAGAGCAAAGGCCAGGAGGAATGCTTCGCCTGTGTCAGATACACCACCCATGTGTGGAAGTATGTGCAAGCTCGATTAGAGTGATCCGATTGAAAATGCATGAGAATAGAGAGCACATTTTGATAGACAATCTAGGTTCTGTCAACAAAACTGTTCTATTGTTTTTGTTGATGATAATCACCATCGCACATATATTAGTATTTCGTGATTGTAATGGTAAAACTGAAATGTTGTAACGTTAATACATTGTTTGAGCTGTTCATCTTCCCAGAGCATGTTCTTGAAGACAGGGATCTGGAATCAAAGCCAGGGATGTGGAATTTGTTAAGACAAAAGGGCACAGTATACATCTGTTCTTTTATGACTCTGTTTAAGTGTGTTATAATTGGCCCTTTTGTATGCCTTCCTTCAGTTGTCCTGCCTGTTATGTTACCGTCCACCCCGTCATATGTCATTGTCCACCCCGTCATATGCATTTTAACTAAAAAAAAAATTAAATGTCTTTATACAAAAGACAATCTTTAGCATTTGTTCTTTTTGGTTTTGGATTAATTCTGGTCAGATATGTTTCCTATCTTATTTTTTTTTACTTTGAATGGTATGTAACTCGGGCAGAGCTCTGATAACAGAACGTAGTTTTTTGTTATTTCTGAAGTTTTTGAAGTTCTTTCCCATTTTTTAAAGATATAAATAAGAGAAGGGACAGAAATATTTTCCAAATGTGTATTTTTTTAGAATGATAACACTGTCAGAAATATTTGCTTTCTGTATCCATTTGTCCCTGACAGGGTGGACATATTTTGTAAGTTGGTCCAAATGTTTTTGCTTATAATTATTTTATTAAAGGTCCAGGAGCTGGACCAACCAGCAATTGTTTAAGTTTAAAGTCTTCTTAAAAGAATAAACATGTGGTTAAACGAAAAACTTGAACAATGTCTTTAAGAAATTTTCATCAGTCAAAGGCACTCTATGGTGATATTGACCCAGTAGAAAGCCTAATAATCAAATGTTTAACTTCTTAAAAAACAGAACAATTAACATAGGCAAAGCACAAAAAAGGCATACCCTAAGACAGTGTGATTGGTCCATTTTTGTTAAATGATTCATTTAATTATTCCAGAAATGTCATTAATAATAAATAGCATTTTTGATTCCATTGTTGATACTGATTTGTTTATTGTAATATCTTTGTTTGGATATGTTTTGGCTCTGTAGATGAGAGGAAGTAATGTGGAACTTGTGCATAGAATTGAAGAAGACATGACTAATTTAGTTTAAGCCTAAAAAAATCCCAGACTGCTACAGAAAATCCATCCTGCTCTCAGCCATCAGCATTTACAAAAACTCTTTGAAGAAAATCATATAATACAGTATGAGTTACAATAATTAGGATGCTGTACCACAGGGATTAAGAAACTTTGAATTGAAGTAGTCAGTACTGAAATCAACTTTTTGGTTTTAGCAACATTGCTCCTTTTGCTGTAAACAGTTTTTATAAACATAAAATAAAAACAATATTAAGAATAATGTTCTATTTTACCAACTTTTATTTCATAATTTTATGGTACTTCTGTACTGTTTCTATGTGCAACCTAAATGTGAGTAATGCTGTACAACGCTGTGATTTGGTTTCTGGGAAAGGCATTTAAAAGAAAACTTACTCACTAGACTTGAAACTATTTGATTTTAAAGTTCAAAAACTTCTTTAAAGGTTTATGGGTTTACATACAATAAATGAAATAGGCAGGGTCAGCGGGCGATTTCCCAGTTATTCTGTTACAGGTTCCACTGGAAGAGTAGGAGATCTAATTATTGGATGTTGGACACAGAACAATATTGAGTTTGATTGACAGTGGTTAATGTGGGTTCTTTGCTATACTTTTGGCAGGTTTTGTAGTTGGCATTGAGGAGAGCGAGCAGGCGGATGGGGGTTTGCTGCGTGTGAGCAGTGGAGGATAGCTGTGGAGCTAGGTAGCTCGGACGAGGGTCCAGAAAGAGAAAGAGCTTGACTTGACCTTGGATCAAGGAAAGGGGACACTGAACTCCAACCTGGGTAGCACAGAGGAGATTAAGAAGAGAAGAGAACAAGGACATAAAAAACAGGAAGGTCCTAAGAACAAGTGTTTTGGCTTAAACCGTGCTGCTGACAGCTAGGAATCTGGCGTTAAAGGATCGTCTGCTAGCTCATGAATCCCAAGAAAACAATGTCGCATTTAGGACCACGTGTGCAACCTGCAGCAGGTGGAGCGCATGTCTATCAAAGATCCTGTGAGAAGAAGAGACCACACACTTGAACATAAAACTCAGATCCCAACAAGTTCAAGTTGTCCAGTCAGCAGTCTTTCCAATTATTGTGTCCTACTGACCCAGACTTAAAGACCATTTAGAGCAAGGATGTCCAGCTCCCGCCCTCAAAGGCTTGTGTCCTTCCAGAATTGGATGTGCTCCAACACAGCTGAATCAAATGTTCCAACTACCTCCTCAGATAGGCAAAGTTCTCCAGAGGCCTGCTAATGAGACATCATTTGACATTCGATTCAGGTGTTATGAACCGGGAAAGAAGTAAAACGTGTAGGATAACGGCCCTTGGCACCCCTTACTTAGGGGGTTCAGGAAACCTTTGCATGTGTTTTGAGTTAATGACTTATTTATTGTGTAACATCATAACCTTTTACACAGTTGCAAAAAAATCAATACATCAAGTGGGTTTCTCGTTCTGAAATGAATGATGGGAAATATTAAACTTTTTGATCACATTCCAATTTTTGGAGATTAATCTGGATGTGTCTATATAGTCTAAAGTAAACAAAAGGCCTTTTAAGGGGATTATGAAATGGGGCTAGCATAAACTAAGATGAGTTGTTTTAACATAACTGTCAGTATAATATCTTTTTCAACCAGCTGGCCAGCCGTGTATTTGCAACCGGTAGGGAGGGGCATTATGACATTTCTATATGCCTCTGCTATTTTCTCTTGCATCTCATTACCCATTGGTGTTCAAATAATTTCAGTTTCAACAAAGAGAAGAAGCAAAGAAAGTTTGCTACTGCTGTAAGATATTTAGCCAACTAATCATAGCCTTTCAACAAAACCCCAACGTAAAAAACATGGTTTCAAACCCTGACCACTTTGTTCCAGATATATTTTTTCTTTTCAGAGAGAAAAACACCTACAGCTAAACAAGATGCCCAAAAAATGCTATCTACAATTACTTTCAGGGCTAGTCAATGTGGCTTAAAAACGTAATCTCAGATTTTTTTTCAGTCCAAACCCGATTTCTGATTTTTCTATCTATGTTTTCTTAAAAATAAATTGCAAGTGATGAAAATATTTTCAAAAATATGCTGTTATTTCAATCACCCATTCCTGAAGCTGACGTAAATACTAATATCAACTAAAAACACGCTGTAAAGTATCCTTGTAAAACAAGATGGTAGGCCCTGGGTGGATTTGAGCGATGGAAGTCCAAGTAGTTCAATTCAATTCAATTCATTTTTATTTATATAGGGTCAATTCACAACAAATGTCATTTCAAGGCACTTTATAACAAAAGTAATTTCAATACAATTATCCAAACATTCCAATCAGTTAAAAGTTTTTATGTAAGGAATCCCAGTAGATTGCGATGAGTCATCAACGTGAGGTTGCGCCTGGATCATGCAGACTCCAACCACAGCAATTCCTCAGCAATCCCTCATACTGAGCAAGCATGTAGCGACAGTGGGGAGGGAAAACTCCCCTTTAACAGGAAGAAACCTCTCGCAGAACCCTTGCTCAGTACAAGCGGTCATCTGCCACAACCGTCCGGGGGTCTGAGAAGACAGAGAAGAGACAGCATGGAGGATGCTCGGTGACTTTGACCATCATCTGGATCGATGTTCCCCATCCAGCAGGGGACTTTATAGTTGAGCTGGGTACCACACCGTGTGGAGCTTCTATGGGGAGAATAATACTGAGAGAAAACTGGGTTAACAATCACAATAACAGCAGAAAAAATATATCTGGAGAGTAGTAGAAGAGAAAAGTAGAAGACAGAAGAAAAGTGGTCAGTCTGTCCTCCAACAGTCTAAACCTATAGCAGCATAACTACAAAAATAGTTCAGGATAACCTAAGCCACTAACTATAAGCTTTATCAAAAAGGAAGGTGTGGTGGAAAAAATGTAGTGTTATGATTTATCTGTACTTTGTAATCAACTGTGACACACGTTTACTCAATGTTGTAGTCTTAGTTTGAATGTTAGTCTTATTGAGTGACGCTTTTACTCAAGTCATGGTCAGAGTGTTTTGATAATGATAGTCCACATCCTGCGTTACCATGGAGATGGCTCTTCGGACTGGGTACCTTTAAAGGTCTACAAAGTTCACAGCTTTCTAATCAAAGAGAAAGGCGCCGTCAAGTCTGTTACTCTCACCCTGAGAGTCGTACTTTATCAGTAGAATAGATAGTCGCAAGGTTACTAGAAATAATATAAGCTTGTTGTTGTAAAATTGAGACAGGTCAGTAAGCCTAGTCTTGAAAATAGACAGAGTATCTGCCTCACGGATTAAAACTGGGAGCTGGTTCCACAGGAGAGGAGCCTGATAACTAAAAGATCTGCCACACATTCTATTTTTAGAAATTCTAGGAACTACCAGTAGACCTGCATTCTGAGAACAAAGTGCTCTGTTAGGAACATATGGAACAATCAGATCTTTGAATTATGACAGAGCTGATTATTAAGGGCTTTATACATTAGGAGGAGGATCTTAAACTCTGTTCTGGATTTAACAGGGAGCCAATGGAGAGAAGCCAAAACAGGAGAAAAGTGATCTCTCTTTTTAATTTTCATCAGAACTCTTGCTGCAGCGTTTTGGATCAACTGACGGCTTTTAATTGTAGTTCATTGGTTAAAATCTTTATAGACAGAAAATTTGATTAGTTGATTTTATTGACTAATTGCCCAGCACTACAATGTGATAATGCCAATCGAAATGTTTGTTGGCACGTAAAATTTCATCTCAATAATTAACATCTTTAAGACAGGACAGAAATTTGAACATTCAGGATGATCTTACCATATTCCCTACATGTTAAGTCATGTTTGTCTACAGAGTGCCTGAATCATAATTAAAGCGAACAGAGAATTCCTAATGTCAAATGGATGAATTTTCGGTCATTTATTTTACGGTCTATTCTTGTAAATATTTTATAATAATATATTTGTATTCCTTTGACAACTTAATGATGTTTAAAGTAACGGTTTTACTCTGAGCTTCTCCTCATTTTAACTCAATCGCTTAGGGAGAACCCAAACTCATTTCACCCTCTTGTATCCATGATCTCTTTCTTTCGGCCACTACCCAGCTCAAAACCATAGATGCGGGTGGGAATGTACATTGACCAGGCTGTATTTTACCATTTTCTGGCTCAAGACCATGGTCTCACATTTGGAAGTGTTGATATTCATCTAAGCTGCTTCACACCTGGCTGCGGATTGCTTCATAGAAAGATGGAGATCACGTCTTTAGAGAGCCAGCAGGACATCATTATCTGCAAAAAGCAAAGACCTGATCCTGAGGCCATCGCAAGAAATCTCCTCAACACCTTGGCTTTGCTTGGAAATTTTGTCCATAAAGGTTATAAACAAATTTCCTGACAGTGGAAAAATCTTGGCAGAGTCCAAAAGAAAATAACTCAGACTAATCAAACGGCTCGCTTCCATCCGTGTCGCCTCAGCCCAGCCCAGAGCGGTTCATTCGTATTTCCATTGCCATGTCTGCAACCTGGTAGTAAGCAAGGACATGGCTGGGCTCAGCGTAGCAAAGTTCAAGTAAAAATCAGTCATTACTCACTATTTTCCAATGTTTCAGATGCTGCTCCTGGAGCCGGTATCTAGCCCACTCTCTCTCTCGTTGCTTGCCTGCCTTACACCATAAATCTCATGCATTTCTGCAAAGTACTTCCAGTGCTTGGAGTCTGCCCCAATCTGGCCGTTGTGGTCCTTCATGGCTGAGTAAACCCTAGTGGATAGGTGGCAAAGCTCTGACACCAGTTGTACTGGGACCAAACGGCCCATATCAATGGACCTGGAACCCCGTAACAATTAAGTACTCCCAATACAACTTCCAGAGAGACATGGTCTCACACCATCTTCGCATCTACAGAACACATAGCTGGAGGAACCTGCTGAGGGTCAAATGTTCCAAGGCCAGGATAAAAATCTTCTTCTAAATTGGACATAAGCCTCTAGAGAAGTGAGGATGCATCTAACTGCAATGCTCAGTATGTTTACATGCACATCTAAATTGAGCAGAGCAATAATCAAGCTAAACCTTAGCTAGAATGGGAGCCTTTGTCCGAGTTTACATGTCCATTAGTAAATCCATTTATTGAATAAAGCGTGTTCAACATAGCGACACTAGGTGACGACATGCAACCTTTCATGTTGCCGTTCTTCATGTTAGCCTATTGAGTCACACAGATAGTAAACAGATGCTGGAAGCAATGAAGCAGATGGATGAACAATGAGTAAATAAAATGGATGACATAACTCTGCAGCAAAGCACGCTTTGTACATACTGTACTGTATGATAGTGTTACACTGATTGTTGCTGCAGTTTTGTTGTCGTACTAGTGCTGTTATTACCGCTTCCCTGGTTCTGGTTTTGTAAATTCCCTACGGGGGGGAGTGCCCGGGCTGCAAATAGCTAAGCTAAGCTGCCTCTACTATGCAAATTCAGCTCTTTTACTGTGTCATCTGAGTGTTTTAGTTCAATTAGAAGTACACCAGTTTGGTTGGACTTCACTTGGTCTAAGATGTATATCAAACGTCAACATTTTGTCAACAATTTGTTTTTTTTCCTTATTGCATGTAAACCCACAGGGTGTGAGTGTGTAACAACTGTAATTGTGTGATCTCTTTATGACAGCCTAGGTTAATGGTTCATGATGTCACATGTATGCGCTACTTCCCTCTGCAGAGTGTGGGAGAAGATGGACACATGAGCTGAGATGAAGCTTATATCTTAAAATGTTGTTTGGCCCTACTAATAAAGCACTTTTTTTCTGGATGTATTGCTTAAGCTGTAAACTTACAGTTCTGTTTACTTTACAACTCGCTACACTTCCCCACCCTTCTTTCATTTATTTAGGCTGCTTTTTTCCTCCAGTATTACATTTCACCGAGGCAGAGATAAAACGAATGCCGAAGGTTGTTCCTAGGATAGAGTCAGATTTTATCGAAGATGTAAGATGAATGAACCAGCTATATGAACTTTGAATTTTCATATCTGTTCTTGAAATATTTTCAACATTCAAGTTTGATGATGATGATAAATTACAGCTGATTAAAACCCCAAAATTTAGTTTTTTAGTTTCTAAAACATTTAGTGTTTTATTAAAACAACAAAAAGAGTTCCTGATGTGCGGTGCTCAATCATGGAAAGACTTTTGACCTGTCCAGCAGACAGTCACTGACCCTCTCTAGAAAAGAAAAGCAGATATAAAGCAGATATTTCAAGGCCACCACCAGAGCTATTTCCAAGTATTTTAGTGGGAAGTGCAGAATAGAAAAGTGCAGAAGCAACATAAGTTACAGGAGCTTTGACAGAAATGCATAAAGCAAAGTCCATTCAGGGGGAGATTCAGAATGTGTTGATTGTAGCTGAAGTCAGTGTGTCTACACACATACATATCCAGGAAATAGACTACAACTGTGATAAGAAGTTTGCAATACACATGCAGAGGCACTGAATCCAATTTGATTGGTGTGGATTGATGTGCAGTTTTGACAATCAGTGATTATTTGGAGAGCCACGTGATATTCTGGTGTTATTCCAGTGTTTTAATTGAAGTCAGCACAGTCACCTACCTGAACATTCTAAAGTACTTCATGCTTTCTTCTTCTGAGAACTTCTATGGAGATGCTGATTACATTTTTTTGCAGGACATGGTACCAACACACACTGGCAAAGGTATCTGAAACGGGCTAATTCACCATGGTGGTGTTGAAGTTTAGTGGCCAGCAAACTGGACTGATCAGAACCCCATAGAGATTCTATTAAGATTTGTCAAGTGGAAGATAAGAGAACAAACAATGCAAATGAGCTGAATGTCATCACTTTCTAAGCAACCTGAGGTTCCTGAACGCCTCAGCAGAACCACCGGCTGATCTTCTCCACACCTGCTTTGATGCAGTAGTTTATGCAAAAGAGGCCCTGACTAGTATAAGTATAAAGTGTAAAGAATGTACAGTACATAGAGTAGAGACTTTTTTTTTCTCACAGCAGGAATAGCATAGAATAGAATAGAATATTTTTTTATTGACCCACAATGGGTAAATTCCGATGTTACAGCGGCAAAGTGACAGGTGATAGAACATTTGGCTTCATACAAGTATCAAATGTATAAAAACATGATTTTGAGAATCAAAAACATTACAGGACAAAATTTACACACAAAAAAAACTTACAAAAAAAAACAGAGTTCTAAAACAGAGTTTTTATAAAAGTGTCATACTCTGAATTAAATTTGCCACTTAAGTAGGATAATTTTAGAAATATTTACCTATATTAAAGTATACACAAAATATGCATGTGTAGCTTAGTATTAAATAGTAAACATTATTTCAAAGAAGTTAACAGAATATAAAGTATTAAAAAATAAATGTGCAAGTAACAGCAGCAGAATGTTATTTAGGTGAGTGAAATAGTGAAAATTACAGCAATAACATTATAACTACATAAGTTAAAATGTGTGATGTAAGGCTACTATTATTTTAGGAAAGAAAGGAAAAGTATTATTCAGAATGAAAATCGATTAAACATTGTTAATGTTGTGACCCTTGATCATTTTTGTGACCATCTGTTCTATTTAACAATTAGGTACAACTGGCCAATAGTTTATTCTTGCTAAAGTAGAATGTGCTGAAGGCAGATGCAGGCGATAGATGTCTCTGCTTGACTGTCCGAACTCTGTATGCTGGCAGCACAGAATGAGCCCATTTAAGTAAGCAGTTTGTGCAAAGGAACAAATAGCAGAAGAAAGCTGGGCAGACAGAGCTGAGCTGTGTCTTTTGTTGCTGACAGTTATAAAACCACAGGGGATCTACAAGCCTCTGATACCCTGAGAGTTCTTGTTTAGTTCCCATGAATCTGTTTTTTCTATCAGCCCCATTTATCGAAGGGTTTAATACAACGTTTTCAGTTTCGAATTAAGTTCCTTTATCTACACATGTGTTTTAGGCTGATGACAGCTGAATGCAGGACTGATTTAGAAACAGGATCTTCGTCCCTGTCTCTGATATATTGGGTGTTTGCACTCAACAACAAGCTTTATTTCTAGAGTCAGGGTGCCTTTCAGCCCTTAGACAGCTGGTTAAAAGGCTGAAATATACCAGATCATCAATCAAGTTCTGCATTTATCTATTTAAATGATTCTGTACGTACAATAGATGACAGATAAAACATTTTTTAATTGGCTGGGTAGTTAGATTTTGCTCCCCTCTTACCCTCACTAGGAAGCTAATTTTTTATTATTATTAAAGCTTTATTAAAGCAGACAAAGCCTCCTTTTCTGCTGTAACTTTCCTGATTTAAGGTGAGTGAGCTCTGACATAATAATGCTTAAAAAAGCTCAATTCAGGTTCTGTCTTGATCCTTAGCTGTCTGCTTTTGGTTGTATTGGTTTGGAGCTCCATTTTGTTTTAATCATTTTAAGTTTATTCCCCTTGTTAGTTCGGTTTTTTTTGCTCATTAGGATTATTTGTTCTCTGATTTGAGTTGCCTCTTTTGAGTTAGAGTGATACTTGGCCTTTTTCCTTCTGTTCTATTTCCCTCCTCTCGTTATATTCATGAGTGCTTTGACCTAGAGTTTCTCTTGTGTCCCTTCATATTTATCTACTTATATGTCTTAATTCTTCGTTTATTTTTGTGTTAACCTTTCCTTATACATTTAATATTTTTCTGTTCAGTCTAATCTTATTTTCTCCCTCCCATACTGCTCCCCTGTCTAGCTGTGAATTACCTCTACTTTCTCTCTCCCTCTCACCTGCGTCTGCTTTCCACTAATTAGCCCTTTGTTTTTTCTCTCACTTTCTCTTCCACTCCATCTCAGGGTATTTAAGCTCTCTGGTTTTTGATCTCTGATGGTTCCTTGTAAATATTTTCTGTCTTCTGGTCACTGTGTTTTTCCTGCAATCCCCTGTAAGTAATCCCACTTATTGTTAAAGGGGTGGTTTGTTTTTTTCAACCTGGACCTTATTTATAGCATGCATTATGTACATTTTTCAACTAGACAACTTTGGTGCTTCTTGAAGTCCTTTGGGAGATATTTTGATACATAATTGATCATTGTACATTCATATAATGGGAGTTCTTGGGACAACCAAAGTGCCGCCTCTAAATAAGGCGTTATCTGCCACAAAACTCTTTCATTTCACAGATGCTTTGTTATGAATCGCTGGCACTATTCCCCTGTGAGTTATGAGCATCTTGGTGGTGCTTAATGGAAATGCACCTTTTCTCTGCAATGTGTTTGTAGTGTGCCTTAAGATTCATACTAAGGCGTGCCTAATTTCCCCAGATGCTGCGAATAAATCAGAAGCTTACAAAGTAATGACATCAACATCAAGGGTTTCCCAAATAGTTCTAAGGCATGGACATTCTAAAGTAAACCACTGACTTTATAGAGAAAGTAGTAAAAAGGTTACAAAAATTAACTCATTAACAAAGGTTGATTAATTTGTAGAATTCATGCAGTTATTTTTTTAACACATGCACAGATTGAATTTCCCTGTTTATCACCCAATTCAACCCACATTGTTTTTATTACTTACTATATATGTAAACAGAATGGCAGACCAAACTGCATCTGTGTGAACATCTCTTTTTAGTCACAGGCTGTAGGGATTATTGCTCTACGCTCATCCCTGCCATGTAGACTGTGGAAAGAGTGGTAATTATGTCTTCTGCTGTTGGTCACTTTATTAAAAAGGCAAACAAACTACGGCTTTAGTTGCAAACAATCAAAAGTGATAAGATGATTAAAAATGCAATAATCGACAGTGAATACTTCACATCGGGTAAGCCTTGGCTAACAAACAAGCTAACATAGCTACCTAACACTCCTATTTACAAAAAATAATTCAAAAATACTTTACGGATCTCAGAAAGAAATTAAGTGTTGTTGCAGCTCACACTATTTAGTTCTTCAAGGAGTTGGCTCACGGCTGCAGACAAGAAGGATCTGCTGTAGCAGTATGTGTTGCATGAAACTGAGGAAGCGTCTGACTAAAAACACTATTAGTGTAGTATAGTCCAATGAAGAGGAGTCTCAGGTTTGTCGAAAAAGAATAAGAAACGACCAGCTTTACATTCAGAAAATGTCAATTAGTTAGTTTTCCTTAGCAAGTTACTGAAAGATTATTAGGATAAAAGGGAAATATGTAAATGTGATAGTGAAATAAAAAAAAACTTTGAAAAAAAACAACTTTGCACACGCAACTGCTGTAGTGTATGCAAAGACTTTTCAATAATCTAGACTACATGATATCGTTAAGCAGTATCTTCAAGCCTTTATAAGTCTCTGGCTATGATGCTGTATCCCAAATAGATGATTGCAAAATACATTGTTATGTCCAAAAAATATGTATAGATTTGCACTATCTTGCTATAAAAATTTAATGACCAAAGCTCCCTCAAGAAGTACAGTCTGCTCTGTCCTACTTGTAGACGGTCTGAGAGACGGTGTCATTATTGAGTTTCCTGCAGGGGCGAACTGGGATAATAATTCAGGTCAGGAATTTGATACCATTCCAGGCCACCACCCAGTTAATGCAAAATGCCTAAAGTGAGTTGGGTTGATATAAAAATGTGAAATAATAAAACAAAGGCTGCCCATGTGCCTACACAGTTTTCTGTTTCTTTCCCTAACAAAATTAATAATTATGTCTGCTAAAATAACCTTTACTCAAATTGCATTATTCTGGTTTATCTACATGTATACTGGTAAATGTAAAGCCACCACATACAACAAACTGATTGACATGAATCCTGGGTTACCTATTAAAATACAGACAAAACAGATTTTGGAGTGGGAATGAGAACAATTCTGAAGTAGCAGCCAGCCTGGTTTCTCCCACCAATGCATCTTTTTTTTCTCAGAAAGTTCTAATCTCTCCTGACCTGTGTCATCTTCCCTGCCACTGGCTTCTAGTCCTAAGTCTCCTCCCTGGCTTTGATTTTTCTATTGTAATAATAAAGATATGAAAATGAGGAAAGCAAAATTTTAAAATAGAATTAGTATGAGTAGCAGTGAAATTACTGGGATAATTCGGCTCAAGACCCTTTTCGGGCAAATATATTTTTTCTCTATTATCCTTTCAACTGTGCAGACCCTCCCTGACAAGACATGACAAAAATGAAGCACAAGGGTCTATGGTTGAAAAGGCAGATCTGAGGTTTGACAAGAAGGCTCTGAGTTCAAGCAGGGTTGGGTGTCTGCTTGGCTGGAGGCAAGATAGATGTTTGTCTCTGATTTGAAGAATGTGTTCAGTTCGTTTACTGCTCTGTCAAGACTTCCATCAATTTAATACTCCTTCTGTGATATTATTCATTCATGACCCCACATCTCTGATATTCTTCATCTGGAGCTTGCTCTACAGCTTCTTCTTGTATGACTTTTTGCTGTCTCCAATCTTGACTTTGAAAAAATGCAGCAAGGGGAGTTGTTGTCTGGCAGACCGAGGGAAGCATGGGGGTGAGAGAGCTGGGTGGAGTAAGCACTTCCTTGCTATTCTAACCCTATCTGGATATGACGGTGTGGCTGAGACTCGGCTTCTTTTATACCCGACAGCAGCAGGATCGCTGTAGTCAGCCATTATCGCGGGGGGAATAGCAAAACCTTATTCAAATTCGAATGCAATGTAGAGTTTTTACCGGAAGTGGGTGTCACACTGTTTTTTTTTTTTGTTTTTTTTTGTTTTTTGCTAACATGTATTAAAAAACCAAAAATAATCTCATATTGACCTTATTATTAGTGAAAGAGATATTTTGAACTTTTTCCTTTTCTCTCTCATCTTTTCTCCTGATCTGCATTTGGTACCGCCTTTTCAACTCACAGCTATTGCGTGGCACTAATCCACAATCTAGCTCCATAGGAGAGGAGAAGAAGACCCAGCTCCAACTGGAAAGGGCACCCTTATATAGGGCCCTCATAATATCTTTATAAGGGCCCCTCCGGCAGCTATAGAGCCTCTTTCACTCACAGCCACGGCCGCACTCTGATAGGAGATACATTTCTTTCACTTAAAAAGGGAAAGGACATACCTTTCTGGGATAATTCAATCCAAGGAAGACTGTTGATATCAGGTCAATTGCAAACACTGATGAAACAAACCCATTGTTTTACCCTTAGTGCCTGCAGAAACCTTTCGTGAGTTACATATGCTGTTGTATGAGGGAAAGGGAGCCAACCATGCAGTGGGACTTTAATCAGCCAGATGCCGCATTAATTCGCTGCCACAGGCAGATATGAGGTGAATGCCGTCATGGAGGACTCAAAGGTACTGTTTCAGTGAAGGTTGGAGCCAATCGCTGTGTAGCCAAGCCAGAAAGGACGAAGCTGACATCCCAGTAAAAAGCCTCCAGCCACTGAAAAGCTGTGTGTCTGCTAGGCCATGTTGGCCTATTGTTAATCTGCTGGCTAGCGTCTTTTGAGCCCCCCTCCCCAAATAACAACGTAGGAACCCGGAGAACTTTAATTTTTCACCAAGGTCTGTCTGAGCAGAGGCCAGATTAAAAAAAAATCTGTCCTTTGTGACCTTGTATATGAATATTTGCTACTGTTTGGGTATAGACAGGCCATTCGGCCTAAAGGTTTAATCAGTGTTTTCAAATATTTCCGACCGAGAGTCGTTTTAAATCTACAGCCTCACTCAATCCAATAGCAGTTTCCTTTTCTTTGTTTAATGTTTATTAAACTACACCATGTAGGTTAGATGCAAGCTATATACTTAAAGCCAACACACGTCTTGTTGTAGCCTTGCATTTTGTGAACAACAAAGATTGGTATTGATGTTCAAAATAGATATATATAGTTGGTTTAAAGTAGATTACTTGAACAACGGAAACTAATCTTCTTAGCCATGTTTGAAACCCCCTTAATGTATCAAAATACTGAAAGTAGCTTTTTTACTGCTGTGATCAATCTATAAAAAGAAGTAATTTTTCCAAAGGTTAATGACTTCTCATCCAGACAATTTTAAACAAAACATTGCTTAATCAAAAGAATGTTTGATTTATCCTTGCATTGTTTATTGGCGTAGACATTAATTAATAGTGATAATTAGTTTAGACTAATCACAATTAGTAAACATATATTTTGGAAAGTCATTATTTGTCCATTTATTCCACCTACATATGCAGTAAGGTACTATATAATGTATGTCTAGAGCTCACTCCTTCATCTTGTTTATTCACCTCAGCCTTAGCCAGGCAGGTGTTAAACTATAACTCATACTGAAATATTTGGCCATTAATATAGTTCCTATCAGTTGGTGCTCCATGTATAATAATTTTTCATAAGTTATTAATCTTATTGATTTCCATAATCAATCCTTCATAACTATTCATAGCCAAATAATCACAACCTTCTGTAGATCCAACACTATTATTATTAAAATCATTTTATCCTTACATAATAAACAGCACAACTGTTCTTTAAAGCCTGTAATGCAATTCAGAATATTTTTCTAAAAAATGTTCAGTTGAGTTATATAAGGGTTAGCTGGTTCACAAGGTCCATTTATTTCAGCATGCATTCATATCTCCAATATTCCTTACAACACATCCATTCAAAATATCAGAATTTATATTTTGAGCTGCTGCCTCTGTAATCATTTTTTTTTTTACGTGTCCTGTCTAGCAGTTTGCTAATTTACTGTCCGAGTACCAAATACAAGCCCAACAGGAGCCACGTCCAGTGCGAATATGGTTTACCAGGCCCAGAGACGCCGCCCACCTGCCGCGGCCACCGGCTGACAACCTGATGCGTAGGTACGTCAAGGGGCTATCGGGAGTCGGCGACAAGAACCAGTACAGGGAGATGGAAAAGGCAGCAGCGCCCGCTGGCCACCGACCGACCACAGACCGACCACAGACCCCCCAGCCTACACTGGCAACAGAGGCCCCCCCACTGGCCAAAACCCGGTCAGAACCACAGCTCGGGGGGCGCAGCGCCCCAGAGCCCCAGTCCAGCCCAGCCCCACCCCAGAGCAGCACAGCACCAGGCCAGTAACCCATGTCCACCAGTCCAACCCCCCTAAGGCGCCACATGCAGCCTCCAGGAGTCACCACCCACAGCCCCCAAAGTCCCCCCCCCCAGGTGAGGGTAATGGCACCTAGCACCCCAAACGCAAGCGGATCCACCCCCAAGGACCCCTCGTAGACACCCTCGACCCTAAAGCTCCACATCAGCGACCGGGTCCCGCAGAACAAAATCAAGGACCCTCCCCCACTAGGTGATGGAGCTGATTAAGGGAGACCAGTAAGATTGATCAGATGTGGAGGCAGAAGCGGTTTCTAGACCAGTGTAATCCAGAAGGAGATCTCTATACCGATTAATATTAAGAGCATTTTTATTCCAGTTCAAGAGGATATTTTTCTTAGCAATGCATAAGGCAATGTGAACTAATTGTATCGACTTGTATCTATGGTAACTTCATCTAAATTTCCCAGCAAGCAAACTGTGGGAGAAGGTTTGATATTACATTTCAGACAATTTAATAGGTCTTCACATATCTGGTACCAATATTTCTTGACAGGGGAGTAGAACCAAAGAGCATGAATACAATTGTCTGGTATGCTTGTACAATGTAAACAGGTATTAGACGTTTTTGCTGGAATTTGTAATTCAACTTATTGATCATAAATTTATCTTTTTTAATCGATTTAATTTGTTGATATTCTAAGAATTTATTCTTGTTAATCCCGTGTTGTGTAAACCAGTGTATTGAATGGGAAGTGTGTTCCGTCAAATATGTGTTCCAGTTATTCAATTCCTTTACAACTCCAGTCTGGAAAATTGATCATACATTTTTTTTTTGTAAGATGTCGGGTTGTTCCAGATGGGTGTACATCTGCATGGGACTAGTAAGGACTCTGTCATTTTAAGAAATTCCCGCCAAGCTGTCAGAGAGGAGCTGATACTGATACTTTTAAAACAGTCATGTTGCTTTATATTTGAGCTAATAAATGGTAGATCTGAAAGTTTTATCTTATTGCATAGTGTCTGTTCAACATCTATGCAGTACTCATCGAGGGAACTGTGTTTTAACCATCTTGATATGTATGGGAGCCTGTTGGCTAAGAAATAATGTAAGTTTGGTAGGTCTAGACCTCCTTTATCTATGGGCTTCTGCAGTGTTTTCAAGCTGATACGTGGGCGTTTAACTTTCCAAAGAAGGAGTCCAGAGATCTAAAACATTCAGGTGATGGTTTGCTTGGGATGATTGAGAATAAATAATTGATTCTAGGCAAAACCATAATTTTTATTGTAGCTACTCTTCCAATAAGTGATATGGGAAGGGATTTCCATCTATCCAGATCATCTTCCACTTTTTTTAAAAGTGGGACATAGTTTAGCTTTGATAAGTCTGCCAGTCTTGGTGAGATATGTATTCCTAAATATCTAATATTTCCTGACCGGAGTTGCACAGCAGCGGGACTCTGGAAGGAACAATTGATTGGAAGGACTGTAGATTTTAACCAATTTATGGAATGGTCTGAAACTCTTGAATAAGATTTTATCAACTCTATTACCTGAGAGAGAGAGGTTTGTGAATGCTGTAGAAAAAGTAGTACATCATCTGCATACAGGCTGCCTCTGTAATCAGTCACTAGGTAGACTATGTTCTTCCTTTCAAACATCCTTCCAGGTTCTCTACACGCCTCTGCTGCACTTGTGTCACAACAACAAAAATATTATGTAAAGATATACTGCATTTGACATGAAAAACACATTTTATTTAACCAGTTATATTTTGAATGGCAAAACATGCAGGCTAATTTTATATCACTTTCATTCTGTTCTCTTTCAACTGTGGGCTTTGTGTATTTATAATCTCACTTTTAAACCAAAAAATGTAACGGGTCACATTGTCAACTGGGTATAGAAAGTGTTGATTTTTTTTTTACTAATGCCTGCCTGTTCACACACCTGTTCCTTCCATACTGACAAAATAACTCCCCTCATCACTTCTGACCCATAACTTTGCTTTTGACATTGAGTTATATTTAAAAATGGTCATAATTCTCAGCTCAAATCTCCCAATTATACAAAGCTACCAACTAGTTCATGTCAGTTTTATCAATGTAGTGCTCAGTCAGTTGGCAGGGCACTTTTCATATGGAATAGGTCTGCACCATGCTATTCATTATATAAGTACTAATTTATATTTGTCACTCAATAAGTAATTCTGCTCTATCAAGAAATAAAATCATATCCTTTATATTAAATGTTGTGTATGCTAACCAGTTTGCGACTATATGGAACTAGCTAAACATATTTCCTCGCTAGTTTAAACTTTTGCCAAATTAGTTCATAAATACTCTCAGCAGTAACTAATTTTTGCCTATTTGGAAAAAAGAGGTGGAGTTGAGAGTGGGGCTGTGAGGGTGGGGGCAGATGATTGGCACTCTGAGCCGATGTAGCTACGAGTTAACTGAGTTAATCTGAGCTTAACCAAAGCTAATGGTGGTTAGCGGGGAGCTTTTAGTCACAAAATATACGGTTGAAAAATTCTGCTACTCCACTGTCTTCTAGGCAGATTTCATTTTTTCAAAATATATCATGAAACCTTGTTGGTCCATAATTTTCACTAAAAAAATTTGCATTTTAATTAAAACAAGTTTAAATAATCAAAATGTCAAGAAGTGATCATTTTAACACATTTTTGATTAAGCACCATTATCTTTAATAAACTGTAGAAATTTTAATGACCAAAAAGAAAAACTGGAGCAGGCAGTTCTTGGAGAGTCTGTTAGTGCAATCAATACCACAGGAAGCCATCTTTGTCCAGACAAAGTTCAGAGAAACAAAGTAGCCGAGACAGTTACTCAACAGGCTGCGGCCTTCCCTGGAGCAAGCAGGGGCAGAGCAAGCAGCTTAACACCAGTACTAGTGCTGACGGCTCATCTGAGACCAAAACGACACACCCCTTAATATTCAGAATTTCAAGCTTAAATTACATCTAAACAGATGAGTTATAATTTGTGTAGCTATAATATTCACCCCACTCAGAGTTGACATGACAGCATTTGACCAATTAGGCATAAAAAGTTTCTTTGAATAGGCTGAAATCGTGTATTTCTGCTGTGAAGCTGGCATTTCTCAATGGAAATTTGCTCCTTTCTGGAGCCAGCCCCTAGTGGATGAGTGGGGCACTGCAAGCTATGTTGCTTCCGTGTTGGCTTCACTTTTGGCCACTGGAGTTTCCCACCTTGCATAAAACTCAAAGCTATGCATAAGCTTGTTCCATCATATCAGTTTGAACTCTTTTGTTATGTTGGTATCATTATTAAATTATGCATTGATATATATCATTTGGTTGATTTTACACAACACATTTATTTATGTTACACTTGTGGGTCATCTAGATTTTTGTTAACAGCCAGATGAACTGAGGGGGTTAAAATACAGGAAGATTTCACAAGTACAATAAAACGCGCTCTGATTTACCATCATCTAAAATGAGATCATCTGCTTTTCCCCTCAGTGTTAGTCACCAAACGATGACATCACACAAATGCACTCAATAAGAAAGAGAAAAAGCTAACTTTATAGAATCATCGGATGAACTTAGCACTAAACGCCTGGGTGTCATCTTCATCAGGCTTCTTAGGATTGTTCTTCACCATTATATTCAATATCATCACATACAGATCCACACTCATCTGCTCTAAATAAAAAGTAAAAAAATACATTCTAAATGCAGAATACAAAAATAGTGTGTGTTTTTTTTACAGGGAAGTTATACTTTGGACTTCAGTAAAATAACTTTGAGTGGAAGTCTGTTTTGTCAATGTTAATTTATCTGTTGTTATCAGACCAACATTTTTTGTTCTCATTTTCTTTCTGAAGATGTTGGTATTACTTTTGTTTATGGGGCAGTGCCAGCGGTTACTAGGCTACTCGCTCTCAACCCTCAAAAACAGATTTCCATTCTTGTTATGTTCCCCTGAAAGTTAACTTCCTTATTCAGCAGCCGATCAGCAGAATCGAACCGCTTCTTTACCCCTCCCGGTGACCGCAGCATCTTGAGCTGTCCGGGACGCGCACCGCCTGCCATGAGCGCGCACGGAGCGCCATCACAGGAGAGGTCCCTTTAAGTTTCAGCTGACTGAGACCTTGGTGTGTCACATGGACATGATATAATAAAAAGGCAGGAGCACTGAGCCGGAGAGCACACTAAGTTCTCATCTGATGGAGAACTGGGCGGAAATCTAAGCAGTCATTCTGCTGTCAGTGGGAAGGGGAGGATAGAGCGTGGACATCGGATGGGACTGCACCTGCCAGCGCTTGCACGCAGTTAAAAACAGAGCGGGTCCGGGATGGAGGAGCAGCCTTCAACGTGAGTGAAGTTATTTGTCATTGCTGCGCTGCGCGTCGCTGCCGCAGGTGCGTTTGCGTGCCGCTATTCTGCTGTAGGGACAGTCCGCATCTTTCGGCTTTCGCCCTTTTCTTTCTCTCTCTTCTGTCGTTTTCAGAGAAACTGCGCAGTCACCCTGCGGGACAAGAGTATTCCAGAGCTACACATGCGTGTGTGTTCTCCCTGACTCTGCGGTCGCCAGTGTCCGCATTCCAGGTGGTGTTGCGCAGATAGAAATTGAACTTGGAGTAAACAACTGGGGGGGGGGGACGTTTTTACAGAGGAGCTCCGAGGCGACGCTTGTGGCTGGACTGGAAACATCCTGCGTCTCGTTACCAGCGTGTAGCTTCTAGAAACTAACCATAACCCGCTGTGTCCACTTAGAATAATGGCGGCCCAGGCTATGTTATCTCTTCCATGATCACAAATTTAATAATAGAGTTTCATAGTTGTTAACCAGGGCCGTGCAAAGACTTTTAAAGGAATAGTCACTCAAAGTTTATAGACAGAGGTCGTGTACAAGAATTTAGATCAAACAGATTTAATTCTTATTATTTGTTTTTGCATCATTATGAATTATAATATTGACATTGTTTCCCCTGAAGTTGAAAAATGAAAACTATGTATTTATAATTTAAGGAATTATTTCTTTCCACTTTTCTAATCATAGCTCACGGCTAGAGAAAAAATGCAATTAAATTTATCTTTAACATTTTATATTACATATGACCACAAAGAAAATTATTTTAAATTCAAATGTTGGCTAATTTTTTTTTTTTTGATGTTTTCACTTTTTTATTTCAAGCTTAAACCACAATCTTCCTATTATTCAGTCAAACATTAGATGATATAATATTTCTGTTATATATCTGGAAAGGTAATCATTTATTGGTTGGAAGGATTTTTTTTTTCATTAAATGTATTTCTCAAAATTCCGTTTTGCATTTTTGTTCAAACTCTTTAATTTGATACCCATAAATAAAATCAAGTACAAGAATTGACACCAGAAGTCACATTATTAGTAAGTACTCCTTTCATAACAACTCCATCAACTCCATAAAGAAACAGGTTGGTGGCACTATCATACTGTGATGATAGATGGAGCAAGAAAAAGGGTTGTCCTCGATGAAATGCTGTTAGACACTGCAAAAGAAAGCAAGAGATCTGAGGCGGAGTATCAACCTTCCAAACTGACCATACTTACAGAGCTATAATGGAAAGGGTTAGATGGATCGAACCAAAATCGGATCTTGTAGTAAGACTTGAGTAAGTCTGATGCAGTTTATGGTCAAAATATAAAAAAGATTTAATCCTATCGGTGCAGATTGACAAAAAAAAGGCTCAAAGCCACGATCCATCTTTTGTCCACTTCAGCCCTTAGCAGATGTGTTAAGAAAATGAACGTGTAAATGTGCTCTAAATGTTTTCAGGTGAAGAGAAACAAAGCTGAAGTAGTATTTTTGGACTTAAAGAGGAATGATCAAGAGAAAGCACACTGCAAGAAACTGTTGATCAGGCCTGAAATCAGGGACGTTACTAGACCTTATTTACTGGGGCACGCGCCTTAGTAAAAGTCTCTAGTGCCCCAGTAACATTATAGCGCTGTTCTCACTGGAAACGGCATTCATGAGCGCATCTCGGTGCCTGCATGACTCAAGCCTGTCACTTACCAGCCAAAAAGCAAAAAAGAAAGGGGCCACAATACCCAATCAGGAAATAGCACCTCTGTAGCTGGGTAAGATTGAATGCAACAGCCAATGAAAATAATTCACACTTGCGAAAGTTTAGTTTTACCAAACAGTATACGGTGGAAACCCCGCTGCAGCTCGTCAGATCACTTTGAGCACAGAGTAAGTCGTCCCCTGTTTTAATGTAACAACAAATTCACAACTTGTTTGACAAAAAAAAATGAAAAGTTGATCGCTGTTGGAGAATGTTGCCCAAATGACTAGCATCTGTTTGCAAATGTTGGCTAATTGAAATACTTGTCCCATTTGTAAACCTCTGCAGTTCTTGAAGAGAATGAAAACATTGAGCTGAGATGAATGGTTAGATTTAAAGATTTTAAGATCTTAAGATAAAGATCAGAACGCTGGACAGCTGTTGTTGTTTTTGTTGTTTTTTCAATATACCTAATAGGAAGCATACCTCACATAATGAAGCGGGGCTAAAATTAATCCTCCACACAATATGCAGAACAATATACCAAGAGGATGGGGCCTAAACTTGGAGCCTTGAGGAAACCCATATGAAAAAAAGAATTATTCCTGAGTGAACAAAAACACACAGTCGATTTTTCAAACTACAAGCAAATACAGTAATAAAAAGCAAAAATATAATGTAACAGAATAGAAAAATTGATCAATCACATCACACAATTACCAGCCACCTACTGAAAACTAGAGGGAGCTTGTATGTCTTTTCCATAATCTAGTTCACTAAAATTAAAACTACATTGATAAACGACTTGGAAAATCTCCCAGTTTAGGGAATACTTTTTTTGCCAAATTTATTAAACAATTGAAATACATAGTCTGGTTCCTTGCAGCTAAAATCTGTATAAACTTTCAACGCTGTATAGTTTTCAAAAGGCCCAGTATTTGAATCTACATTTTCCCTTTTAAAAAGGAGTATGCCAGTTATGTTTGTTCACTCAAGAATGTGGTGCTTTGTTAATGTATTCATATCCGTTGAAATTGTAAAAATTTTTCATATCACAGCCTCAGAATTCAATGTAGCCTATTTTACTTGGAATTAATGTGATAAACATACACAAAGTTGTGCAGTAGTAGAAAAGAAATGTGTGTTCTTTTTTAAAGCAATATTCTGAAAAGTGTGGTTTGGATTTGAAGTTAGTTCCCCTGAGTAAATACTTTCTAGAACCACGTTTCACTGCAGTTTCATCTGCAGATTTTTTGGGGAAAGGTCTCAACCTGGTTGACCTACATTTTTACCCATTTTTGTTTGCAAATCAAGCTTAGGCAGCATGTTAATTCTGACAAAAAATAATTTAGTTTTAGTCTTAACAAAGGTTTGTTTTATTCAAGATTTAGTCATTGGCTTTAGTTTAATTTTTGTCTAATTTTATTTGACTAAAATATAGGGATGTTCGATATTGGCTTTTTTACCGATATCCGATATATTGATATAGCTTAACTCATAATTTTTGATACCGATATAAACCGATACCGATATGTGTGGACCCTACCTCGTAAAAAACAAAAACTACTAAACCCTTTTAGGTAACCACAATGAAATATCATGTATCATGCATACTTGAGCTTAAAACATTTTGAAAATGTAATAAGTACTAGAATTTTAGTTAGGTAATTGAAAAAGGTGCCATTTTTATTTTGTCTTCAAAAGTAGCTGGAACATTTTCTCACACAGAGAATACTGACAAAGTCCCATCACTCAGGACAAATTTCTACTTTTAGAAAATGTAAAAAATATTATACCTTCAAAGCAGTGAGGTAAAGTGGAAACAACTGAAACAAGAATAAAAAATAACGGCAATCATTTAGGCAAGGCCAATAATTAACCTACTTTTTGATATATTGAAAGTTGTCTCAAACAAATAATATCTCAAAAACTAAACCTCAAATCTGTCATATTTTTACTTTCTGAGAGAGAAAAGAAGTAGCTGAAGAGTTTGATATATAATATGTGTATGGTGTGAAAAACTCATCTTATTAAAAAAATAAAAACCGCTACCGATAATTTCCGATATTACATTTTAATGGCAATATCGGCCGATAATGACTTTAGGTCGATAATATCGGATATCCCTACTAAAATACGTATAATTCTTCTAAATAAAAGAATTTTCTACTTCTGGCAAATCTACTTCTGGCAGAAATGACTACTTGGAACTGTGATTTTCATGAGGCCCAAACCATGCCACCACCACTGATCAGATACAGCACACAGCTAGGACTAAAAAATATATCTAAATTATGAAAAAAACACATTTCACACATTATGGAAATAAATAGCGTAATTACAAAGTAACAACATAGAACAAACACATTCCCAAATGCATATATTTTTTTCAAATAAAAAACAAAAGAATAACAATACTAAGGTGGATTTTTCAGGGATTTCTTTGTGCATCTTTAAAACATAATATGGTCTTTATTGAAGCTTCACAAATCAAATAAAGCTTTCACAAATCTAATACTTTATTTAAAGTTTTCTGCTATTAATGCAGAATAATCTAGTCCTATTTGTTTTAGGTTGTGTAGTTTTTAAACTAGAGGAGATTAAAGATGCTCTGGGACGTGAACAATTATGTGTAATTACCCTTTTAGCCATTTTCCAAATGGGAAGCTAGACAACTGAACCCAACTTCAGCTTCGAAGCAAGTATCAGCCTAGCAAGTACTTTTCATGTCATAACATTTACTTTTATAGCAATGTGATGGCAACATTCTAGTCTTCACGTTTATCTGATAAAAACAAAACGTCTAAGTGAATTTACCTTTTATAGAATGTTGAAGCTTTAACGGTCTCTTCAGATTGTCATGTGTTCTCCATGAAAAGCTTCTCCACATTCTTTGCTATTGGCTTAGTTTTTGTTGTTCTTATAAGTGAAATGGGTCCACAAATCTTTTCTGCTTTTCCTCTCAGCCGTGGAAGGTTTCTACTTTTTATCATAATGTGATCAGTTGTTGCCTTCCCGGGAGTTTGTTCAAACAGTGCTTAGGGTCACACCTCAGTAAGACGACTGATTGGTTCTTTCTCAGCTAGTCCCGCCTGTTCCATTTGTTAAGCGGTTCTTTTGGCTGTTCCCTGCATCTTTTCCGTCCTCTGATTGGATTTTCGTTATTGTTGATTTTTGTCTCATCTCTTATTCGTTGACGAAATTGTCGAACAATTTAGTCTTGGTCTTCGTCTTTATGCAATATTTTTTTTATTTGTTTGTTTGGTTTTCATCTGAAAAAATATATTCGTGATGAAAGTAGTGACGAAAATAATGCGGAAAATATTTGGTCAACAAAATTAAAACTGTTAGTCAGAAAGAACGAAGAGCATCTGTCAGGATCAATTCCAAAGTTTTGCCACAGATTACACTGTAAAAAAACAGTTACAATGAAACCATTAAAACTGGTGAAACAATTTGTACTCTGTTTAAACACCACATTTTTGCTCTCTTTTTTTTTTACCTATGTTTCAAAATTAAAAGAAACACTTGAAAAATTGTAAATTCAAACACTAGTCATATTTGTCTTTTAAGTAAAGTATTAGTTATGTGTGATACATTTTTAAGTACTAGTTCTTAATTCAATCAATTAAATATCAGTTCATTTATTTGCATATTATTAATGAAATTCATTAAAGTTTTTACCCCATCAACAGCTTTTTTTGGTTACGTTGCTGTTCAATTCTGTCATTAGCATTTCCTGTTAGCTAGCGCCAATTGTCGGACTAAGTGAAAGCTTTGTTGTAAATGGACCTAACATATATAGCGTTTTTGTCGTCATACTGACCTTTCACAGCACTTTACACTGGAGCCACATTCACCCATTCACATATACAGATCAGTAGACAACTTGAGGTGAAGTGCCTTGCGCAGGGGCACATCAACACGTGAAAGGCTGTAGCTAGAATCACATTCCGAGCTACATTCCTTATTTGGAACTATTCCCTGATTCACTAATTAGTGAAATTGTAGTGAGCAAGTATCTATTAACAAATACTTGCTGACTCCAAGTCTTGTTATGCTTTCTAACTTTTACAACCCACACATATGCATACATAATATCACAGACGATAGAAAACAATAGCTTACCTGCTGTGTTTGCTGCCAGATGAATGAACCTTCCCTTCGACTTCTCCTAACGGCTGATGTGATGTTGACACATGTGCAGGATGCAGCACTGAATTAATCTCCTTGTTTAAGTTGCAAATGAACTAGTTTGAACTGATCTGGCAATTTTCTTACTGTGAAGTTGATTAACAAACAAATCTAGCTCTGCTTGTTTTCTATGGGCTTCGTCTTTCCCTGCTTGATGTTTGGGGTCGTACCTGTGAAGTGCTGTCCATGCTTTGATGTTTAAACGCTTGATGTAAATGACATTTTCAGCTTTATGCACATGGTACAGGTAATTAAATCTGCATCCAAATTCAATAGGTGCATCATTCAAAGGCTGGATTTATAGGTTGATTACGTCACAGCAGTGCAATGAAGGCTGTCAATATTCAGAGTATTATTCAAATGCAACCTACAAATCCGGCCTTCATCTCTGCAATTTTAAGGACTCATCTGGTGTATCCTCCGCAGCTCACCATATCCCAAGATGCATTGTGGGCCGAAAGGGAGATTTTTGTGCCAGTAACAATGTTGGACAAAGTGGGAGAAGAGTACAGTTTTAAGCAAGGCAATTTTATTTGTAAAGCACACTTTCAAAAACAGGGTAATTCAAGATGCTTTACATGATTCGGTGATGACGAAACAAACAAAACATATGATAAATAATCAACGAAAAGCATTAAAATACAACATAAGAGAAAGTAAAAAACAGCGATTAGGCGTAAAATAGACACAACATATGGTACACAATGATGCATAATCGTTTACAGCTCAAGAATAATGAGTTTAAAGTAGCTCAGTGTTTCAGCAGCTTTGCAGTGGTCTGGCAGTTTTATTCCAGGTAACAGGAGCGTAGAAACTGAAAGCTGCTTCTCCATAGTTTGTTCTAATTCTAGGAATGATTAGCCGACTGGAGTTGGAGGACCTGATTGGTCTGGGGGTTGCTATTGTGACAAAATGTCTTCAACATAATTAAATGCTAAGCCATTCAATGATTTATAAACTAGTAGGAGTATTTACAAGTCTATTCTCTGACCTACAAGGAGCTAGTGTAAGGACTTTAGAACTGGAGTGATCTGCTCTACACTGTAAACCCAAATAAGTTCAGTGAACTCAAAATTTATGAGGAAACTGATTACATAATAATTTTTAAGTAAACTTAAAAACTATAAGTTCACAATAACTTAAAAAATTGGCCTGAATACAATCAAAGCATTTAACTACGTCCAACTTATAACTTATTACTACTCAAGTAACTTACATAGATTACTTAAACCAACTCGAATATTTTTAAGTTGTGTAAACTCTGAATTGATCTATTTAACACTAAAATCTATGGCCTGCATTTGCATAGCACATTTCCTGTCAGAAGAAAATAAAGGATTTTATACCATATTCAGTAATAAACTCACTGATGCTGAAAGGGAGCTTTGTAGCCACAGCTGCCATGGGTCAGAGTGACAAAAGGGAAGGTGCCATTCTGTCTGCACTGCCAAGCATCACAGCAGATTTAGCAGAAGAAGTGCCTTGCTAAAGGGCACAGCAACCAACACAATAATAGTGGGGATTTCAACTGGCAACCCACTGGTTATCGGACAAGCTCCTACCACCTTAGTCATGGTTGCCAAAAACCCTTATCAGTTAGTGACTCCTCCTCCTCCTGCAATGAACAGTCAGTTGGCCTGACATCTTTGTTATCATGTAAGATTTTACTTACTCGCAATGTTTAATTTGATTAAACCTATAACTACAGTGAAAGTTGAATCTGGTTCTACATTTTAAGCTGGCTTGACTTTGTTGCTACTTTTGATTTCAATGATTATAAAACTTTTGAGCTCATTGTACTTTTGGGTTTACAGTGTACTTTCCTGGTTCTAGTGAGGACGCCACCATCAGCGTTCTGGCTCAGCTGCAGCTGTCTGATTGACTTTTTAGGCAGACCTGTGAAGACACTCAGTGCGTTTACATGCTGCAAACGAAAATCAAATTATTACCTTAGTCCAGCTGAAATCAGAAATGTATTGGCAACTATACACCTTAGTCCAACTGGAATCTAACAAAAGTGGAGTTTCACAAATTAGACTATTCTATCAATACGATGGGGAATTGCATTAAACTGCAAGAAACCCCCAACCCCGGCCATACACACACTCCTCTTTATACTTCTTTCCTCTTTACTGGGGCAAACCTGTGATCTCAGTGTAGTTCCTCTTTTGCTCTGGTGTATAGACTATAGTTTTGCATTCACAAATTACGATTGAGTTCAGGACATGAAGCAGCAAAGGAAGGCTGAAGAGAGGGGAGCCCAGGAGAACAGCGATCAGACGGATAGACTGTTTTCTGTTGTTTAATAAAATTACTTCACCTGGATATGATTACGTCTCATTATTATAAAACAAAACTAAATTTTTGCCAGGTGGTGTTTATCATTGTCACGGTTGATAGGTTACAAGACGTCTGGTAGGGGCGGGAATAAATCTGAAGGCTAGACCGTCCAAATTCACAGCCACCAACTAACTTTCGGTCTACCTAGTCGGCGAAGGACCCAGCCTACGCTGACCGGGTAGGACGGGTGCTTCGAATGATACACTCCCTTAAACGGGAAGTGTGTTTTTTTTAACCTGGACCTTATTTATAGCATGTATTTCATTCAGTTACTCACCCAGAGAAGTCTGGAGCCACTTGGGGTCCTTCCAGAGAAGTTTATATCCAGTGATCAACGCATATCCTTATAATGGTACTCATAAAGGCACACGAAGCACTGCCTCTAAATAAGACATTTTCTGCCTCAAAACTCCTTCATTTACCCGATGTTCTGTTCTTAATCACATTCCCCTCTCAGTTTTGGGCGCCTTTAAAGTGGTTCTTTGTTGTGTACAGGGGTGTTTTTACAGGCTTTTAGTCCAGCTACACTTAACACACAATCTCATTGATATCGTTGAGTCCGCCATGAAAGCTGTGGTCTGAGCAGGACTTTCACTCTGTGCTGTACGCCAGCAAACAGCTGCAAACAGTAACATGGTACGTGTACTAGCACCGACTCAAAGTCCTGCTCAGACTCAAACTGCAATGGGGCACTGCAGCAACATCACTGAATCGGCAGCTTGCTGTAAGTTGGAATTAACATCTGTAAATAACGCCAGAAGAATACAAAGAAACACCTCAGAGACCCCCTGAACTCCCAGGGGAGTAGTGCTACGGATTCAGAACAAAACGTTGGTTGAAATAAAGAGTTTTGTAGCAGATGATGCCTTATTTAGAGGCGGCACTTCACGTGCCATCACAATTCACTTCAGTTAAAGGACTGTTCCATTATTTCAAAACTTCGGCTTAAGTGGCGCTTAATTCCAGTGTCCAGTGTGGCGGGATAGAATCCAGAACAAGGCAAGGCGAGGCAAGGCATTTTTATTTATATAGCATTCTTTCGACACAAGACAATTCAAGGTGCGTCACATGATTACAGGAATGTGAAAATTAAACACAGGAAATAATTAAAACATTTAGCAACAACAGTATTAAAGCTATGAATGGTTAAAAACAGACAAAAGCAATAACAGCAATTAAAAGTAATGAACACAAATGTAACCGATAAAACATTTAGCAGGAACAGTAGAGTTACAAACAAACAAAAATATTAAGCGATTGACAAAAGCAATCAAAAGACATAATTTACTCATAAGCTAGTCTAAATAGATACGTTTTTATTTTTAATTTAAAAGAGTTTAGAGACTTTGCAGTTTTGCATTAATCCAGCAGTTTGTTCCAGATGTGGGGAGCATAGAAACTGAAAGCTGCTTCACCTTGCTTGGTTCTGGTTTTAGGGACGATCAGGAGACTAGAGCTGGAGGACTGATGATTTATAGACGGATAAAAGCACTTTGAAGTCTATTCTCTGAGCTACAAGGAACCAGTGTAAGGACTTTAGAACTACAGTGATGCCTTCTACTTTTCTGGTTTTAGTGAGAACATGAGCAGAAGCGTTCTGGATCAGCTACAGCTATCTGGTTGATTTTTTTTTTTTTTTTTTTTTTTAAGTGGACCTGTGAACATACTGTTACAGAATTCAAGGCAGCTAGAGATAAATGCATGGATGAGTTTTTCTAGGTCTCCTTGTGTCATCATTCCTTTAATCCTAGAAATGTTCCTCGGATGATAGAAAGCCTACCTTGTTATTGCCTTTATGAGTCCTTTATTACACCTAGATTTCTGGCCTGGTCAGTAGTTTCTAGTTGGACCAACTGAAGCTGTGTACTGATATTTAATCAATGTTTTTTGGGTAAAAAGATAGGTACTTCTGTTTTGTTTGTGTTCATTTGGAGGATTCCCAACAACATCTAAACCCCCCTGAGAAGTCATCTGTCAAAGGCAAAAATCCAAAACCTCATGAAAATAACCTCTGCAGCAATCCCACTATTTAAATATGCACAAGTGGGTGCACATTTCAGCTCCATGTGGAGCAAGCGGAACTTTTGAAACTGTATTTTCAGGCCACAACAGGTGAACTACTCGTATTTTAAGTGCAATTACTTAATTTTATCTTTTACATGTACAGTAGTTCTCTGTTCCAGTTGTTCTGAGTGAATACAACTTAAAATGAATTAAAAAAATATTGAATGTGTTTTCGTTTTAAAATAACAGGTAAAAATTAAGCATGAAAATATTTTATTGATCCCCTTGATCAAAATGACATGCGACATAAATGTCTAGCGTAACCTCTGATCCTGATCACATGATTGAACCACCAGAGCTCTCTTATGGCTCATGACCACAGGTGAGTGTTAGAATGTAGACAGACCGGTAGACGGAAGATTTGCTTTTTGGCTGAGCTGTTTCTTCACCGTGACTTACCAAAGCAGCAATTGTAGGTCTTTAAGGTCTGTGCCAAGACCTTTTTTTAACATTGCAGTTTTCACCTTTTCCCTCCTCAGTCCATTTAAAGATGAACTCTCACTTTGCACAGTATTGTTGTTGTGTGCTTGTGGTCCTGCTGGATCTTTGCCGCTTCTTTTACACACAGAAACACATACCACCTCTGTTCATCTTTGAAGCCAAGCTCATGCCTCGTTATCTTGCAAACAGTTGCAACGCTGTGCATGCAGCGCGGCGAATGGGAACGCGGTGCATCACAGCTCGCTGTTCCGTCTATGAACAGATCAGAACCATCCACAAGGCAGCAGTTCGGTGGAACGTCAGATGAGAGAAAGCGTGTCGTATTGTTCTAAAAACAGTATGCAAGCTACAAGATGGTTGCAAGGGGAGTTATAAGATGTACGCAAACATGGTAAATACTAATGCAAATATGACCCAGGCTTACTGCTAATATGTGCATTCCACCTAAGGGCATTCAGAAAAGTGAAATTCTGAGCTACAAGCTTTAGCATCCACAACAGATATTACATAAGAGCATGAAAGAGGGTGCTCTGTAATTCAGCATGAAGGCATAGCAAAGCTCTGACATCATTTTTTTCTCAAAGGCATTACATCAACACAGAGATGACGACAGGCGATCTGGTTCTCCAACGCTTCACCATCTCGCTACTTGTTCTGCAGCAGAATTGCTGTGGTTTGCGTCACCTCTGCCGATGCATGCTAGTTTATGTTTTGGATCATTTGAATAGTGTTCCCCTCGTAAACAAATCCAGAGCTTTGTTCTGACAAGCCCGAGCAAGGAAGAACCTGAGCTTCAGCGTTTGTTTGCAATAATCCAGTAATAACCATTACCCGGGTAAAGCTGCTATTTTAGATCCTTATTAGGAAAGGGGGAAAAAACCATGATGCTTTTGAAGCAAGCTTTCACACCTCTATTAAGCTGCCAGTTTTGCTCTTAGCAGGATTGTTTGGCAACATTAAACCCATAGAAATCTGCCCAGAACTCCGATTACTGACATGCTTAAAATGGATGGACTGTTTCAGAGAGGTCCAGAAGCAAGAGCCTCTGCCTGTTTGACTTGTGTTCCTGTTTATCTGTGTGTGAGCGTGCGTGCATGTGTGTGTTTGTGGCCGCTTGCTTGAGCTAACTGAACACAGACTTTCCAATCTGCGTCACAGACTGTGCAGCACGTTTGCTCAATGTTCGCTCTCCTATTGTGTCAGCAAATAGAGCGTTTTCATTTGGATACAGATGGACATGTGTTTTTTCATTGTTTGCTCTGCTCTGCTGAATGTTGAATGCTGATTTTGTTTAGTCTAGTTGTTTTTAAACATGTCTGGAAAAAAATAAAAGTAAAAGAAACATAAGTATAATTGGAAAAAAAAATTGTATACTGGGTTCCAAACATCGTTTCACCTCACAAATACAAACAGTATATGTTTTAATAGATGTTCTAGTCCTGAGAATTTTACGATTGCTTTTTGAGTTTATAACCTCCATCTCTGTCTGAAAACATCATTAAAATGACCAAGGTTGGGTCTTGCTTTATTATTCATTTTTGAAATATTTTATTTGACCAGAGCATTTGACTTAAAATGCCGGTTGTCTGTTTCAGAGTGACTAATTATTCTTATAGCTTTTTCCTCTAGTTTTATTTGTTTGTTCATGTTGCACCAAGCTTCTATACAGTATCCCAGTATAGAACAAAAAGTGTCTTATGCTGCATTCACACCGCCCCATACGTCAGCGTCAGCTGCGGCAAGATTACATGTAAAGTCTATGGTGGAGTACGTCAGAGGTCCGTCAAGGGCTCTGCGTTGCGTTGAGTACGTTGGCTCTGTCAACGACGCTTGCGTTTCATACGGCAACGTACCAACCATAGACTGTAAAAAAGAATAGACAGCGCCTCCTCACTCCTCCCCGTTTACCAGAATGACACACTTTCATGGGGGAATTCATGGCGGATTCACAGACTCCTCCTCCCCAGCTCTGACGAAGCATGTTCCTAAAAAGGGCATAGAGGCGGGATCTTTACTGTAGACTCTGGGCGTGTAGTTCGGTCGTAATCACGCCCATTCTGCTCCCGCGTCGTTAGCTCTGATGCTAAACTTGGCTCGGCCCCCTCATTAATTATGCAAGATTTCAAAAAATGATCTTACGAAAACCAGCCTGGTGCCCAGGCTTTTTATGAGCCCAGCGTTATCTCAGGAAGAATATGTAGCCATAGAAAGTTTAAAACAATGGGGCACCAGGCATTAAAGTTGTTTTTAACGTTTCTAAAGTCCAATGCTTTTCAATGGGGGTCTAGCGGCCGAAAGGAGGTACTACAGCAAGGGAGGAGCAATGGCGGCCTCCATGGCATGCAGTCACAAAGCAGAGCAGCCAGCGGCCATTCGTACCAACGCATGCGTTACAGAAGTTCAGCAAGCTGAACTTTTGACGGATCCAGCAGAGTTAATGCAGTGCGGCAACCAATCAGAGCGTCTCACTGTAGTTATGTCACTATACACGTATATTGAATGAAGCGCGGGCCCAGTGAAAACATTTTCAATAAACGCAGATTTAAAAAATCATAAATAACACTTAACGAACACAGATGGACAGGCGCTCCTAAGGAGGAACAAAAAACCTGTAGTTGGTGCCCTGGTGGGAGATTTAAGCTCCGATGCGGCTGAGGAAGTCGTAAAATTAGGCGCGGGACAGACTGAAGTAGCACTGAAAGCGAACCTCATCCATACGCAGCTCCTGGAGCAAATGGTTAAACTCCCCGAACTCAGAACACATATGAATAATGGGCGCTGATGCACCCGATGTCAACGTTGGCTAGCTTTATTTAGCAAATAAAGCCAAGCCACTCTCTCGATACAATCCACCATAGTGCAGAACGTGCGGCAGCAGAGGAAGCCCCGCCCATATGTTGTTTTTTCCTCAGAAGCAGGCTATGGAAGCCAAAAAGGACATACGTCAAACTTCATCCGTTGGATGGGTTGCTCGACGTATCCAACGGATGCGGTCTGAATGCAGCTTTACTTGATATTAAATGAGCAACACTTCACTAATTTAAAAATGCGAATACATGTTACGCATGGTTTCCAACTAATCTTGCATTTTGTTCCAAATTAGTTTAATTAACACTAAGTGTTCATTTGTTTCTATTAAACTATGTCAGTAATTTGTGCTTCTTTAGTAATCACAAAAATCCCCAAAAGCTGTTCAAAAAAATTCTCAGTGCCAAAATATTTGTTTAATCTGTAAAAACAAATATCAGCTATTTTGTTTTTTACTTTGCATGTATCATTAATAAGATGATAAATATTTTAGGACCCGACACTGACCCCTGTGGGATCGCAGAGGAAATGTAATTTGTGGCCTATTTTCAGAAATTGTTGCATACTTCTAAGAAAGCTTTTTTATTCAGTCTAGTTTTTTCCTTCTTTGTAACCCTAAAATATTTCAGTTGATCAAACTTCAATAACAAAGATAGCCTGTAAAAAATACTAAATGTTTTTAAAACCAAACTGACTTCCAAACTGTAATCGGCCATCCTGCTTGTTAGGGGATTAAAAGTAAATGTGAATAACTGCAGGATTGCTGAGTACTGGCACAAACTGGAACTTAAACAGAGGTTTTTTGACGACATGAAGTAAGTTTGGAACTAATAACTAATAAGTAAATAATTTTGTTGACATTGAACAGCCTGGAAAAGGCTGCTGGGCTATTCTTAATATTTGAGACTCCAGTAAACCACAGTAATAACCTCTATCTACAAAAGGAGAAAACATGGAACAGTACTGAACAGTCCCAGAGTGGTTAGACTATCAAATGTGCTCCAAGACTGCATTAATGACTCATCTACAATGGGCCATCTCAGACCTGCCAAGAAACATCTTAAACCATCTGTTCTACAACTTTTGGGAGTGTGTGTTCTCTGTTACAACTGACATAAAATTGACATGATGGTGGTAGTGTGAACTGGGGTGGCTTTTCAGTTTTACCACCAGTACAACTATGGGACCATGAATTCACCTCAGGAAAGTTTCTGGCAATAACTTCATGACCTTAAGCTTAATTAGTAATGAGCTGCAACAACACTTAATTTCCCCCTGGGATCAATAACGTATTTCTGAATTGAATTGAATTAAGAATATAACGATCCTATGCAGACCATCAAGTTCACCTCTGAAATGGTCAAAAAAAAAAAAACACACAAAATGAATGTTTTGGAGTGGCAAAGCCTGGACTTACTGTGGAGCAAAAAAATACTTGGCAGCCACAGGTTGTGCAAGTTGTCCTATTCAAAAAGATGAGAGAGGTCTGTAATTGTCATTATAGGTACACTTTACTGAGGGACCGAATGTAAAAAAAATCCATGAAATCACATTGAATATTTTATGAAGAATTTATTTGTCTAATTGTGGATAAAATAAGTATTTTGGGCCTACAATGAAGCAAGTCAAGGGATTTTTTTTCTATAGCACGCTTTCAACACAATTTAAATCAAGGTGCTTTACATGATTACAACAATTTGAAAATTAAAACATAGAATCACTAAAAGAAAGCATAAACGAACATTTATAAAAGAAACAATAAAAACAATAAAAGACAAAATTTAGCATTTGATTAAAACATCAATTTAGGAGTAAAAAAAAACACAACTGGTCAAATATGCATTAAAGCTGCGATAATTGGATAAAATTGCAAGACGTACAGAATTTGAGGGGATTGGCAAAATCCTGGAGGCACTCACGGATAGCTGTTTTGTTTACCTTGAGGGAAATCACCGTGTAAAACCTGCTTGTAAAATAATATTTTAATGTCATTTTTGTCCAATATTAAAACCAGCTATGATATAAAACAAGCGAATAAAGGCAAAAGTACAGAAGAAGAGGTCTGCAGGAAAGTAAATCGTTTTTTACAGTGCTGAATGTTATATTTTTTAAATGCTCCCTAAACATTTCCTTATCCATCTCTTCTCTCAAACACAACTTCTATCCACATTATTAAAACCTCATGAGAAAACGAGCCGTTTTGTTTTGAATAATTCAAGTGAATGGTTCCTACTTGTGCCTGTGCGCAGCTCAAAGAGCCAGCTGTGAAAGTTGTATTTCCGCTGGGTTTATGTGGTCATAATTAGCAGCAGCCATGTGACTGACTGTTTGTGTGTGTGTGTGCCTTTGAGCTCATATGCCAGAGCACGCCTGTGTGCAGTGGTGTGCTTGTGTTTACATGACAGCCGATCGGGAGGGGAAGTGACGCGGTGGGGGGGCAGGGGAGTGCTGAGAAGGGCTGGCATTACACTGCTGCAGAGCAAATGAAACGGGTATCAGGGAAAGACCAGAAAGACGCGAGCAGAGGAACTAATGAGTGACCCGGATGTAGTTCGGTCGCTGCACTTCCACGTTGTAAACAAAGACGGCGTAAAAAAGCACGCTGTAAAAATGGCCGTGCAAGCTGGACAGCTGCAGGTTTTGATTATGAAACATGTTTACCCACCACTATGTGTACAAGTGGTGACACACACAGGGGTTTGTTTGTCCAGCTTAGCCTCTTCCGACTCTGACCTTATCATCATTCTGGCTGACTGTCTTCTCAGGCTGGAGGAGACTTCCAATATCATAACAGCTTCAGTCCTCAGATATTTCCTCAGTGAACTGTGGCCTATAGTGGGGAATGCTCTCGGCTGAGAGAGGGTGGGCTCTTGAAGCATTTTGTTTAAAGGTTCAGTGAGCCGTCTAACAATCTGTACTATCGGTGAGTAATGATGGAGGAACCCATCTAGACTAGACTCTTAACATGAGACCAAAGTAGCATCATGTAATTGTTTTCAATCTGTCTCATTTGTTTATTATCAATCGAACAATCTTTAATTTACCAATGTGACATAAATCCTTTATGCCCCATTGACCATTCAACTATTATACATTCATTCAATAAAGAAGTGATTTCTCTGCACCATAAATTGCTTTCAGTAAGTGATAAGAATAAGGAAAATTCATAAGAGCTACTAATTAAATCAATGTATCAATTATTAATTCATAGTCACTTGTATTGACTGACGAGGAACGTAAGCATAAACTAGAGTAACAAAAACAAACAAAATAACAGTTATAACTGCCTATTTTAAAAGCCTATTTACGACCTCCTTGGCCGTATCGGAGCTCAAATCTCCTACCAGGACACCAACTACAGGCGCTCTATTCCTCCCGAAAAGCGCCTGTCCATCTGTCTTCGGTAAGTGTTATTTATTATTTTTTAAATCTGCGTTTTCTAGACTTAAAATGTAGGTCTTTCCAGCTCCCGCTACATTCATAATACGTGTAGTGACATCGCTACAATTATAAGCTCTGATTGGTTAACGCGCCACTTCAGGGCCGTCAGCACCGTCAAAAGTTCAACTAGCTGAACTTCTGCGCTGCTGGCTTTATGAGCTTTGAAGCATGAAAAGCTTGAAAAGTTGACGGAGCCAAAGCTCCCAAAGTGCCGCAGAGACCGTGACGCTCCTCCAACGGCCTCCGCCATAGACTTAACATGTAATCTCAATGTCGCTGACGCTGACAAAGCCCTTGGTCTGAATGCAGCATTAGTTCGCCGCTGGAGTCTTGAGTCCCTTTTATCACCAGTGTTCCTAGTGTGTCTGTTCTCCTGTATTTCTGTGTTTGTTTCTGGACTTTAAATGTAATATTGAATTGCAATGTAATGTCTGTGATCGGATCAATCACTCCCCTCACAGCTCATGTCAAATAAAGGCAAGTGATCTGGAAGATGACCGAAATTCTTTGGAAAACCCAGCTAACTTTGTCAAGTAGGAGAGGTTTCTTTTTGCACAGGACCGGGGATAACCCTTTAAAGTCTCTGAGGACAGCCAAACAATCAAACAATGGCATCTAGGAAATATGACATTGTTGCCAAATTCTACACTATTAAGATGTAGTTTTCTGCTATAGTCATGGGGAATACTGCTGACAGCAGTTATCCAATTGACAGCTGTAGATAATCAAACATTAAAACTGACTGTTTTCAAGTGGTTATTATATTTTCTTCTCTGGCTATGTTGGCTTGAACTATTTTGTTTATTTAAAATAAAAAAAAAATACAATCAAATCTCCAGTCTGTTCCATAATTTCAACTTTTTTTAGTTTATAGAAAATAATAAAAAAATTGACTTCAATAATTGAAAGGAATAAATTCAGGGGGGAAAAGTTACTCGTTTGATGCTAATCAGAGTAAAAAACTAAAAAGACAAATGCACATTTTTTTTTAGTTTTCTTGATTAAAGTGTACTGAAACCATACTGATCCGTGACTTTAAAACCTTCCAAATATAGATTTTTGTGTTTTATTACACTACTGGGCACTTTGAGTGTTTTAAGAGTAAGGAAAAAGGTAAAGGTAAAGCATGAATAGGTAATATAACTCAGAGTCTATGATGGCTTAAAGTTCTGTAACACTTCAACTTTACACACATATCATTGTAATATATTCTTTAACCAAATTTAATTCAGTCATCTGTTCATTTCTGAATCGTCTGTTTCCATGATCTTTTTAGAGATGACAAAAAATGTGGGAAACTCTTAAAAAGGTTGTAGTTGAAATTTTTAAGCAAAGTTCAAAGTAAAAATATGCCTGCATACCTTTTTGATTTGGTCTGCAGCCCTAAAGAGAGCAAAATGTGATGTACTGTTTTCTGAGAACTTTCTGTCAAAACCAGCATTAAGTCTTTCAGGAATTCTGTCGGATTAGACCACACAGGCCCTCCCTTCTAACTCATTCACCACAGTTCCTTTGTTGGTCCAGTTTTGATAGATAAACGACCCCTGTAAGCCAGGAACACAACAAAGTCTCTCTGGAACTATTCTTAGTGCTGCAAGTCTGGAGATGCTAGCCATTACAGGACCACACTAAGATTTCTCAAATCCTTCCACTAAGCCTATTTTTGTTCCTGCTACTAATACATCGACTTCGACATTAAAATGTCCACCTGCTGCCTGATATATAACACACACTGAAAGGTGCACAGCAACAAAGATCAGTCATTCCAATCCTTAGAAAAATGACTCTCCTAGCTAGGGCTCAGCAATATATCCTTTATTAAACTTTTGTATTTATGGAGATTGAATTTTTGGAATATTGAGGTTAAAAAAAATTCACCAATGAATCTGTAGGCTTTTCATGGTTCAAACTGATGTCTAACTCGAGGCCTTTCATCTTGTTTTACAAGCTTGGACTTTGAATTCAGGTCAACTCTAAGAAGTGATAATTGAAATAAAAGCATAATTTGTCATTTATTTTTAAGAGTCAGAAAGGAGTTGGAAAAAAATCAATTTATATCCAAAAACAAATTGGGCAAAAAAACCCCAAAGATTTTATTTTCAATCCATATCGCCCAATCCTAAGGTCCTTTTTTTAATTTGATCCATAACCAGTCATATTATGTCCAATGACATGTTCAGCTCAAAAATAGATCTTTATTTTGAAATAGTATTTCGAATAGTATATGGGAATGTCAAATAACGACAAACATAGTGATATTTTTTATACTGTGATTTATATCAACATCGACTTATACGAAAAATATTGTGAAATATTTTTTTCCCATATTACTTTAGCCTTGGACAGCATGTTAAATATTAAACTTATGACAGAACGATTAGAAGAAAACTGAACAAGTATGTCTTGTTTGGAAGGATTACCAGGAGAAGGTCTATTTTCTCTGAAAGGCCATGTAAATTTTATTTATAGAGGCCCTTTTGAATGAACCATGAGACTTCTGGAACGATATCCTTTTTGACAGATGAAACCACGTCAGAGATGTCTGGCCTTAATGCTGAGCACTAGTTTGCAGAAATCCCAACACAGCTTATCAGCAAAAATGCCTCATAGCAACCACGTAGTATGGTGGTGGGAATGTGACTGTTTTGCAGGAACCAGGGTAGTCCTCTGTAACCAGGCACAAATCAGATCACCACAGTTAAAATCTATCCCAGAAAAGTGCTGTGTGTTGGAGCAGCAGTTTATCGACAGCTGAGACGAATACGTTAGATAAACTTATCAGGGAGGCCAGCTCTGCTTAGCATGCACCCTGGATCCAGTGCAGGTGTTGGGAGACAGGAGTCTCCCACCCCATGCATGGAAATGTTGCTGAACTTGCAGAGCTCCTTCAGTGACAGACTGCTGCATCCTAAATGCATGAAAGTGCGATTCCGCAGGTCCTTCCTCCCTGCAGCTTTCAGACCAAAACTGCTCCCAACAAATATAGAATGGTTACAATATTATTGTTGTTTATATTGACACTATGTTTTTGTTGTGTATCTTAGCATTACTCAAAACCTAGCACTGAAATAATTGCACTCAAGAAATCTCTCTGGGAAGGGTTCTCTAAACATGTTTTTGGCACATTTGTTGTTTTCTCTGTGCACTGTTTTTGCAAACCGAATGTCCCCCCTAATTGGACTAATAAAGGTCTATTCCATTCTATTCTAAAATGGCCCTGGTTTGGGGGTCGTACTTCTTGGATGTGACCTGAACTAGAGGTCTAGCTTTGCAACGGGCAAGTGCTTCTTCAAGTTACTGACACAAATATTGTTAGACTGTTTTACTGTGTTATTCTCTGTGTTCTGAGATACGAAAATAAACCAGAGATCCAAACGTTTCTGGCACAATGTCACCAACTGCCGATTTGCATGCACTGGGACAAAGATCTGGTGAGGTGAAGACTCCAGTAACCCCTGAAATGCTTTGGTCTGCTAATAAAGTTGTCCTCTGATATTTACATTATACACAAATGATGATCACAACCTCCCAAGATTAACTGAATTTATGTTTGAAAGAAACTTTGTGAGTAAAGTTCTTCCAGGATCCAGTGTTTACTTACTTGTAGAGGTACCAACCACCCCTGCAACCCTGCATAGGATAAACGGTGTAGATAATGGATGGATAGATATTCCATAGTTTTTATTATTTGTAATTGGCATTTGTGATTGAACACCAATCATTATGGTTTTGCCAGTAGGATGAACAACCTATATAAAACCTGGGGTAGAGGGTTTCTCACAAAGTTTTATTTTTATTCTTTCTCTCTCTTTTTTGTGCAGGTTGTGCCTCAAATGGCACATAACAGTAGAGATCCATAGTCAGGGGCCTAGTTTCACTTAATATATTTTCTTATAACTTCAGTTTTATTAGTTCGAAGAGATTGGAAGTTGTTTTCTGCAGATTTTTGTTTTTCTACTTATTTATTTTTAATCTTCAGAATATAATTTTACTTACTGAAGTGAAAAACACAATAAAATCAAACAACCAGCTAAAGCTTGAGCCCTTCGTAAACCATTTGGCCTTTTGGCAAACTCTAGTTGACTCTAAGTTTTCTTCAACAGTGAATTGCTCATTGCTACTGTTCCTTAAAGGTTTTACTGGTGAAGAAGCTGAAAACCTGTTGTCAGCAGAGTCTCTCGTATCTCAGCTGCTCAAGGTTCTTACTCCTTCAGTGTAGTCAGAGGCGTTCTGGTGGCTTCTCTCACCACCCTCTTTAAAAAATCATCTAGAGTTAATGCAAAGAATATATCATCTTTACTAAGGAGATAATTGCAAAACCAAACTATTAAAAAAATCATGATGAGAAAACATACCTTGTTTCTGCCAAACAGTTTTTATTGACTCAGGTGCTGTCTCCAAGATGAAGTCATTTTAACCTCCACCTGTCCATTGAGGGCTATAATGTACCAAAAGGCATGGGGATCTGACACCAAAAAGTCAGAAGAAGAAAAAGTGAATCTACTTAACCTCACTCAACCTCAATCTTTACTGTAATATAAATAATTCACCCCACACATTTGGATTCAAATTTTCCCTTCAGTTTTTCTGTTGCCACAAAGTCTTCTCTCTACCCCAACAGACAGAGATGGGCAGCCATTAGCTTGCTAGCTAGAAGCAGATAGTTCTGTCCAAACAGTACAAAAAAAGGGCAACGCATATTCATTTAATAAAAGTTCTCTCATTTCATGCATTTTTTTTTGTTTCAAGAGCACTATGTTATAATGGAAGCCAAAAAGGCCTGAAATGCATACATTCTAAATGTTTTACGAACAATACAATCTCTGCGTTTGCCTCAACATACAACTACAGCTCCGAAGATCTAGAAATTGAGTTACCTTAGCTTCCCAGAGAGGAAGAATTGTGTGAGCACAGTTTCTCTGCCCGGAAGTTAATCAAAACTCACTTGAGAAACAGCATGAGCAATGAACGCCTCAGCAACTTGGGTGTTTTAAGTAGCCTATTCAATCAAAAAGAGCAAGAACCGTCAATCTAGACAGTTTGATTGACATTTTTGCAGGAAGACATGGCAACAGGTAAATCAAATTTTTCTAAAATACTGAAACAATTATTAAAATGATTGAAATAACAGTTTGAAATGTCTTTTTTCTGAAATGTTTGTTTCTCAAACTCGATGTAAATGTATTGAATTCATATTGTGTTTTTAATGAAAACATTGAACGGGGCATCCAATGCACAGTCACAAGGACCAGTTTGGTGTGCCACCCTAACATTTTCACTGGCCCCCCTTTCAATATTTTCTGGGGACACCACTATCTCTCTCTATAGTGAGACTATGGTCTCCTTGTACGGTCAACTTGTGAGTCCAGCCTGATCTAGGCATATGGTCGACTTTGGCTCAGTAGGTAGATTAGTTTAGTCTTATGGTGCGTTCGGACCACACGCTTTGTCTCGGTCAAGCATGTAGTTTGACGTTTATACATTTTTAAGATAAAGCTTAAAAAAGCACGTGGGTGGCCCTTTCTCTGCCGGAAGTTTTAAACATTAGCGGATCGTGATTAACTAGACATCCTCAACGTTGGGCGACGTCACTACAATGAGACGCTCTTGATTGGTTGCCGTACTGTGTCAAGTACGTCAAGTCCAAGTCAAAAGGTCAGCTAGTTGAACTTGTGCGTTGCTTGCGTTTGCTACGTTGCCGCTTGAAACACAAGTAACACTTGAAAAGTTGATGGAACCAACCCATTGACCTCTGACGGACTCAACCATAAACTTTAGATGAGACTGTGTGAATGTTTGTGAGTGTGAATTTGGCTCCGGTGTAAAGTGTGTAATGTGGTCAGTATGACTAAAAAAACGCGATAGAAGTCCACCCGTATTTACCATTTACACATGGAGGATTTTCCTTCAATTTCTTAATGATTTGGCCTGTGATGATGGAGTGACCTCACTTAGCTTTGAAACCATGATGTTAGCATCTGTGGGCATATTAAATGTCAGTGTCGAATTCACTTTTAGTCTTTCTGGTTCAGCACTATGCATTGTATGTAACCCAGATGTGGATAAAAAATTGTGCTTATTCATGGATGCTTCCCTTAATAATTTCTTCTGTGAAAAATTATTACACAGTTATTACCACCATGAAGTCCTGTGTTCAAAAGTCTAAGATGTCCTTTCTCAATGGACCTTGATTGGCCTTACCCAAAACTAACCCAAAAATAACTGTGTATGTGTAAGCATGGTTATTTGTCCTTGTGTGTCTCTATGTTGCGTTGTAATGAACTTTTTAAGTTCAAAATTAGGTTAGGAGCCTTCAGTGTGCTGGAGTCTGCTCCAGCTTTGTTAAGTAGGTCGAAGGCATCAGGAAGAGTCACATGAACCAATGCAGCTATGCTAGCCATTCTCCAGTGTCTTGTTGCTCACCGCTGATGGGAAGAGAATTAGGGAGAGCAGGATAAAGCCTCAAGAATAACCATGTTTTCTGTGGTGCTTTAAGTGTATTTGTGCTGTCCAAAGCTGCATTGCTGAAAAGGGGAAGTGATCATTTCCATCCACTCTGAGGCAACACTGACCTTTTATTTAACCACTTTAACTGTCAGTGAAGGCTAGCGAACCAAGGAACTTCTCTAAGTGGATGGCAGCTTTCAGCTCCTGCTTGAAGTCACAGAATGCAGCAGCTTTAAAACTAAGTCTTGGTTTTCAGACTCTTTGTTGTCAGAGACGGTGTTTTCTGGCATAAACAGTCCCAACAGTCTTGGGGGAAAAAGGGTGATTTAAGGCTTAAAAGCCATTACTGAGCGATTGATTAGTAGGCCTACCAATTATGGAGCTGGATTTGCCTGTCTGTGTTTAGTTGTTCATTGCTACATCACTTCTGTGATGTCTTCTATCTCTTTAAAGGAATCTTGTGCTTCTCACAAAACTACCAGCAAATAAAATGGACTAACTATGAAACGAGGTGTATTGGGTTAAAAATGACCAGTGTTGGGAGTAATGCATTGCAAAAGTAATGAGTTACTGGAATGTATAACTTTTTTCAGTAACAGAGTAATGTAACACAATACTTATTAAATGTATAGCAATATATTACCCATTAAAAGTTTATTAATGAGTTACAAGCATATTCAAAAAAATAAATTTCCACCCAATTAATGCAGCAGACCAAATGGAGTTGCATACAGTAGAAGAAGATCCACTGTGTGCTTCCTGTTGCTCTAAACTAAAACTTCAGTGGCATAATAAACACTATTGCATTCTTACTCCAACACCTAAACGCAACCATCTTTGTAATGAGGGCCTTTTTTTGATGCGATTTAACTAAAATGCCCATGAGATAAAAGGCATGCAAAGGCACTTGAGACTTGAAGTTTAATAAAAGTGTTAAAAATATAGCGTTTTAGTGTCACACTTGTGTAAAATGTAAAGTGATAAGTTACAGTATTAAATTGTGTTACATATTTTAGATGTTTTGCTAAATTAATGTAGTGCTACTTTTTTTAGGCTCTAGCTAATTTTAAAAAATATAGATGAAAAATTTGACTTGCTCAACAGTTATTAGCTGTAGAACTCTTTTGTATCATGGATTTTTGGTTTTACTTTTTTTTTTTTGCACCACAGTTGTGATGATGCCATACGGCCAGACAGAGATTTACAGAGAAGTGGTAAAACCAAATGACGTGGGTTAGCAATATTTTCTTTTCTTTTTCCAATTAAAATCTTAATAGTGTGTTATGCATATGTATTGAGCCGCCCTGTTTTTCGTGGAACCACGTTTTGCACAGTCCAGGTGAGACTGGAGGATTATGCTCTTTCATGAGTGGGTCTGTCACCCACAGTTTCAGTAAGATACATCAGAGTTAATGGTTGTAACATGACAAAAAGTGAACTGGTTCAAAGGGTGGAAATATTTTTACTATAGGCACTGTTATAGTTTGTTCTGGCACTGTCATGCCAACAAAATATATTTTATTGCTGCTTTTTCAAAAGCACCTAGATGGATTTGCTTTCTCAGAAAATCTCTTGATGTGGGTAATGCAATTCTTCTAGAAATACACAAAAGGACATGTATTACTAGATCTTCTGTCAACCACTTCCCCTTGTGTACCTCGGTGAGCAGCGCAGCAGCTCCAGTCATTTTTAAAGGTTTTTACATCACAATGTCTGTCCTAGATTGACTAAAAGAACTGACCCCGGACACTTTCCATTTATAGCTCTTTTCCTGTTCCTCTCCCTGATGTAACAGTAAGAGACGAGTTTCCCAGAAAGCAGGTCTGCCCTTTCCAAGATGCAGAACAATAGACGCTTGTTTTTTGAAGCAAGGCCAGTGCTTTTTTAGCATGCTAGGCTCTCCTTCATCGAAAAGCAGAATGTTATCAGCATTAGATGGCGGGGGCATCAGACAAGCCGGGGCCTCTCCTGCTAATATTTCCATCAGCAGAGGAACATTGAAGAAAAGTTGCAAAGAGAACGACTTGTAAGCTTAACTGCATCAAAAATTTGAGTTATTACTTTATCGGACTGATAAAATATATAAAAAACTTACTAACATAGGCTGTTATTGATACTAATGTGGATATAATCTGCATCCTCTATTTATTTATTCATGTAATTTTATCAAATTAAGGATTTTTTTATTTGATGATTTGAAGCCAATAAATGTTTTAAAATATTTTTATTGAATCTAAATCCTTTAATATTATAAAATTAGTAGATAAAAATAAGTAGTATAGGGCAAATTTGTAAAAATAAAATTTTTTAATTGCTTTGTGGGTGTTTTGAGTTCCACTACTGTTCTCTGTAGGGTAGGCCTACTCATTTGTCAAATGTATTTATATTCCCAGTTGCAATATGGAGTTAGTTTATAACTAACACTCATCTGTATTCATTTGTCGAGCAGCTAAAATCATTGAATTTATTTTTTTGACTTCACATGTAAAGCTTTGTATGTGTTTATTCATGGATGCTTCCCTCTCTGTCTAGTCTTTCATTCCACTCACTCTCTCCTTGCTCGTTTCCATGGCAGCGTCCATGGCAGAGGTCTTGGTTACGTAATAGTCTAACTTGTTTGTGTATGCACGTGTGTGTGTGGCCCTAGCCTTGGGAAATCAAACACACAGCTCTCAAATGTGTGTGGTACTATTAGGGTTTACATTTGCAGCAGCTGGGGGATAAGTATACCCTGCTGTGTGTGTTTCTCCTCACTTCCCCACTCACCCCCCTATATGTTTTACCACCACTAGATGGGAACAGTGAGCAAAAAAAAATAGTGTTCCTTCTGGTCTATTCAGTGTAAGTATTTGATTTTAGATGGATTTTAGAGGTGTGTGAGGATGTTAAGCAGAAGCTGCATGCCTACTTTGAGCCATGCCCTTAGACAGCCTCTGATGGCACCAGGCAGATCATGGCAGAGGGATGATGCTTATTTCAATTAGCGTCATGTCAAGGAGTGTTCCCCTGTAGAGCTGTGGCCTTAATTAGGTTCATTTTATATTCATGAGGGAGAAACACAAGCAATACATAATGACGTTTCTCTACTGCTCCCAGGGGAGGAATCGTCACAAAAAGCTGGTTAAGGTATTTTGTGTGTCAGATGTCAGTTTTCGGACCTCAGTCAGGGGTTAAAAAGGAAGATAAAATAGAAGAAGAAGAAGAAAATTGGCATGTCGAATTCTGGGAGGCTATCAAGTTTATCTGCATCAGTGCATGATTTAATGGACTAAAGCAGGTCAGTTTTGACCCCCATGAAGTAAATGGAGTCTGGTTCCTTCTCATTTTTTTTTATTCAAAACATTTTTTTTATTCAAAAAAAAATCTGGCATGCTATTGTATTCAGCCTATGTAGCTTATCATATGAAAAAAAGGTTCAATTTAATGTTAATGTTATTTATTCATTTATACATTTCACAGCTCGTCTAAATATTTAATTAGCAAGCTAAATATTTAGCTCCAAACTAAACATTTAGTTAGAAAGGTAAATATTCAGGTTGCTAAGTAAATATGTCAATATTTAGTTTGCTAATTTACCAAGCAAGCTAAATGTTTGCTAATTAAACATTTAGTCATGAACACTGTAATTTCTAAATGAATGAACAGTGAAAATATGACTTAGAAAGCACAAGCAGGACAGTTTGTTGGGTGCCATTTGTAAAGTTGTGCAGTCAAAATGTGTCACATTTTTATACTAAATATTTTTGTTAGCAAGCGAAATATTTAGCTTTCTAAGTCAACAGGTAAATATTTTGTTTGCTAATTTAGTTAGCAAGCTAAATATTTAGCTCTAAATTACATATTTATTTTTAAAACAAATTTTAAGTTTGAAGCTAAATATTTAGCTTGGAAGCTAAACTTGCTAACTAAATATTTAGGTTTCAAGCTGAATATTTAATTTAGAGTGAAATATTTAGCGAACATGCAAATTCACTTGCCCAAAAGGTAATACGAACCGCTAAATAAATGGTAAATCACCTGCATTTGTATAGCGCTTTTTCAGCCAGAGGACCGGAAAGCACTCCACACTACCTTCAGCCATTCACCCAAACATTTACAGTACCTAGTAAAAATGTGACGTTGAAAAATGTATCTGAAAAATATTTAGCTTAAGTTTATTATTTAGCTAGCTAACTAAATATTTAATTTGACGCTAAATATGTAATTATGAAACTAAACTGTGAACATTTTTGATTGTGTAACTTTACAAATGGCACCCGAGAAACTGGAGCCCTACTGTGTAATTTAATCTAATTAAAAGTGTAGCTGTTTTCTTAAATGCCTCAGAGGTGTTTTAGAGATTACTGAACCGCACAGCAAACAAAAGGAAGAGGGTGCTCTACTTAGATGGGACCATGATTAAACTTCTAAGTCTGCATATAAAATTGCACTGTGCTGTGCTACTTTTGAAAAGTAACTCTGCACATCTTCCTGAACACACCATCCTCATGGTGAACTATGGTGGTGGCAGCATCATCTTGTGAGATTTTTTTCTCCGGCAGATACAGGGAGGCCTGGACAGAGTAAATGTGAAGATAAATAGAGGATAATCATAGAAGAAACCTGTTAGAAAAACATCTGGAATTACATTTGTGACACACAATGCATAAAATAGAAAAGTTTAATACATGCAATTAATTAAAATGGAAATAAAATAATGAGTGTTGTTCAAAGGTCAAATGATAAAGCTTCTCCTTCTGGAATCACTTCCTTGTTGAAGGTGATGGTGACCTGGAAAGGCATGAGGTGGGTGGAGATACTAAGAAGAACATTGGAACCGTGACTGATGGGCCAGTTTGTTCTGAGTAGTTATCAGTGAAAAGGAGAGAAAAACTTCTTAACTCTCTGTCTCCTGATCTCGCTGCACAGCTTGCCGTCTCAATCGGCCTTGATCCAGAAGGTTTCTGTTTTTTTTTTGACTCAGTCCACTCAAAGAGGAACAAACTCTGTCTTTTATGTCATGTTTCCATGGCAACTACACAGGCAGGTCAGGTGCCGGTGAAGCATGCAGAAGCTATTTCCTAATAAACTGGCTTTTATTATCTGAGCTGTGTGTTTGCTCATGTGTAAAACGCCCTTAACCTACGACAGCAGCACCGAGATCCACTTTTCTTTCCCAAGATAAACTGACTTCGAAGCTGTTGGGGTTTTTTTTAAACTGCAACTCCAAAGAAAGCTACATGCTATATGCAAAGTATGTTGGCCTCAGCTGCCACTTTAGACAGTCAGCGAGTGTAGAGGAAAATAAAACCGGTTTGAGGAGGAGCTTGTAGCCACTGGCTAATGTCAGCATGACTCATACCTTCTTTCAGGTCTTATTTTTATAGCGCTTGTTCAAATTGGTCAAAAATTATATTGTTATATGAGAATGAGATTTAGATACCAAAATAAAATGCAAAAGAATATTTTTCTCCCTCAATATCTGACAATAAATCGGACTAAATAATTACCATTTTAAGTCAGACAGGATTACTAAAATAATTGCTGTTTTTTAAAATGACACAGCAATCTTTTTAGGATATAAGTTTAAATACTTCCTTCAGTTTTAGATGTTTACATGCATTGATTTAATAATTTTAAACAATATAGGAAAGCCCAGATGACAATGTCAGTTTTGTATCACTGTTTGTGTTTGATTGGAGGCTCTCCTGTGGATGTACTTACTTAAAAGCAACACCACAAACACTCTTTCTTATCAGGAAGAGAATGTGAACCAATTCCCAGATGCCTGAAGTTACCACCTTCATCTGTTCATCCAATAATGAGCAGGTATAAACATATTAGGAATCTTCACCCATCATACAGTTCAGAGAAGGGGCAGGTTCTGCTTCCCAGAGATGACCCTTTGTTCATGAATATTCAAACGGCAAACAAAACTGGTTTTGAAGAGGCTCCCTTGAGCTGTTTGGAGAGTTCCATTATCAACGGTGAACCTAGTCCTGTTTTAACATGGGCTGAAAAGCCACTCAGAGAAGAAGAATATCATTTATCCTGACACCTAAAATACATACAAATGTTGTCTATGGTGGAAACTGGATAGTAGGATTTCTTAGTGCAACAGAATATGTGGCATCCAATGAAGATATCAGTCTAATAATGAATGAAAAGGTTATTTATTTATTTTAATACAGATATTAATAGGACACTGGTCACCCAAAATAGGTTTCTTCCCCAGAAACCTTCTGTCTCTGTGTGAGATTTTTTAGAGATTGAGGACAATTAGTGTATTTTACATCCCATTGGTGATACATTATGTATTTCCAGGTCAAATGTGCTTTTCTTTTGGCCATTACCCTTTTAATGTACATTTACATATCATATCATTTAAAAGCTGATGTTCTTGAGATTCCAATGATGTATGTCAATAAACAATACTGTAGACATAATAAACACTTTTGTTAAACCACTCACTGCCTTCTCGACTGCCACCAACAGTCCTAATTAACAGTCTGCAAGTTGCTGTGGGTAAAGAAACATTGACCTCAGACCTGTTCTCAGTGATTGGTTTTTGTTGATGATGCCTAAAAATGGCATTGTTGGAAATTTGACCCAATAATCCACTGCCACAGGGAGAATAATTGCATCATCAATAGCAGTGTTTGGTAGAAAATTTATGGTAAGAGAAAATATTCATCATATGGAAATTTTTTACCCATTATTATTCAGTAGACAATTAAATTGTATTTCTGTTATTGTTGTTTGCCAGTCATTACAGTCCAGTACAGTTCTGTATCTGTCCCATGAATAGATCTAATGTGAGCATTAAACTTTGCTCAAAGACCTGCTAAGAGAAGGGCAGTTTTGCCTTTATTGAAGTGAGAGGAGGTAATAATTGCATTTCTTCAGGAAACACATCTTGAAAATAAGGATATTCCTACATTCTTTAAGGGTTGGGTGGCCAAGATCTTTACTACAACCTACTCATCTTATACCAGAGGAGTTGGAATTTTTGTCAGTAAAAAATCTCCCCATACTTTAATAGAACGTGTTGTAGATGCTAAAGGCCAATATGTTAGAGTTAGCGAATCCTTTGTTGGACCAAATATTTCACCTCTAAAGTTATACTGCCCCCAGGCTATTGTACTGACTTTCTTTTCTGAACATTGTCAGAGTTTGTGAATTGGCCTCTGAAAATATATTTATGATTAGGTACTTGAATTGTACCCTATATTTTTGTAGTGATAAACATCCTGTGCATGGTGTGACACCATCAAAAAAAAACAAGATTCTTCAACTATATGCATTGATCTAGGTTACTGAGATGTATGGAGAGGCTTGCCCCCATCTGACTTAAATTTGCAAGGCAGAAAATATACAACAGCGTCTCAGACCATAGTTTAATGAATGGTCATAAGTGACTCTAGGTATTTGGATACAAAGTAAATTAATTCAGAGTTTTCTTCGTTTTACCTTAACCTGTAGAGTTCAGAGAGGCCTGATGGTGCTTCCGATTTTATGCGCTCTTTTTTCTCAGATCGGACACTGCCAAAGATTTCTGACGCCCAGAAATGCCTTCTTAACACCCCTATTACTCAAGAGAAGGCTCTTTCAGCAATGAAGTCTATGCTGACAGGGAATACGCCAGGGCCGGATGGATTTGGGTGGAAATTTTACAACGACTTTAGTAATATTGTATTAGAGCCTATGTTAGCCATGTTAGACCACCAATTTGTCACAGGTATTCTTTCCTCATCTCTAAGAGACACTATTATCTCTCTCATCCTTAAGAAAGCAAAAGATCTCCAAAACTGTGCATCACATACAGACCAATTGCATTGCTTGATTCAGACCAAAAATGTATTTCTAAAGTATAATCTAAAAAAATTAGAAAAAGTTCTTCCTGATGTTATTAGTGAAGAGCAAACAAGTATTATAAAACCACCAAAAAACCCAACAAAACAACAACAAACACCCCCACAAAAAACAACCAACCACCACCACCACACCCCACCCCCCAACCACAAAACCCAACCCCCCCCCCACCCACCAAAACCCACCCCACCACAACAAACCCCCACACCCCCCCCCCCCCACCCCCAACACCCACCAACCCAACACCACCAAACCACCACCCAACCCCCCAACACCCACTCTGAGCCCCCTCCGGATGACCGAGCTTCTCACCCTATCTCAAGGGAGAGCCCAGCCACCCTACAGAGGAAACTCATTCAGCTGCCTGTGTCCGCGATCTCGTTCTTTCTGTCATCACCCAGCGTTCGTGACCATAGATGAGGGTAGGAACGTAGATCGACCGGTAAATTGAGAGCTTTGCCTTTCGGCTCAGCTCTCTCTTCGACAGACCGGTACAGCGCCCACATAACTGCAGACGCCTTACCAATCCGTCCATCAATCTCCCGCTCCATTTTTCCCTCATTCGTGAACAAGACCCCCAGATAACTAAATTCCCCCACTTGAGGAAGGACCTCATCCCCGACCTGGAGAAGGCACTCTACCCTTTTCCGGCTCAAGACCATGGTCTCGGATTTGGAGGTGCTGATCCTCATCCCAGTCGCTTCACACTCGGCTGCGAACTGCTCCAACGAGAGCTGTAGATCACGTTCAGATGAAGCCAACAAGACCACATCATCTGCGAAAAGCAAAGACCCGATCCTGAGGTCACCAAAACGGATTGCCTCAACACCTTGGCTGCGCCTAGAAATCCTGTCCATAAACGTTATGAACAGGACCGGTGACAAAGGGCAACCTTGGCGGAGTCCAGCTCTCACTGGAAATGAGTCTGACTTACTGCAGGCAATGCGAACCAGACTCTGACACTGTTCATATAGGGAACTAACAGCCCGTATCAAAGGGCCTGGTACCCCATACTCCCGGAGTATCCCCCGCAGGACACCCCGAGGGACACGGTCAAACGCCTTCTCCAAGTCCACAAAGCACACGTAGACCGGTTGGGCGAACTCCAACGCACCCTCCAGGACCCTGCCGAGGGTCATATTTATTTTTTGTTTTGGAAAGATTTGGCCTAGGAGATACTTTTGTTACATGGATTAAGATACTGTATAGCATCAATTATTACTTATGACCACAAGTCTAATAATTAACTGAGGAAATTGACAAGATGACCCTCTCAGCCCTTTGCTTTTTGATCTTGCCATTCAGCCCCATAACACAAGCATTTAGAACTTACACATAGCTGACATTTTGGTCTGTGAGAAAGAGCACAGAATTTCACTTTTTACAGATGATGTATTGATTTTCCTCAAAGCCACAAACATCCATCCCAAGTTTAATTCCCACCATTACCTTGTTTAATAATTTCTCTGGTTATAGAATATTTTTTCTAAATCTGAAGCTATGCCTCTTGGATCTTTGGTTTTAGTTCCAGAACTGTTGTTGCCCTTTCCTTTTTGCTGGTCTCCTTCTGACTTTGTTTATTGAAGTATATTCATAATTCCATCCTTTGATCTGATGTTTAAGGCTAATTACCCCTCTTTCCTGGATGCTATAAAAGCAGTGCTGGTTTTTGGTGGGTAGGGTCGACCTTACCTAAGCGTACTACCATATGCAGATGATACCAACCCTATTTCCCTAAACACAGTTAAAGCTTGGAAAATGATTCTTAAAAGTGAGGGATGTTCTGAAGGCAAATCTCCTTTTACCCCTTTTCTGATGAATCCAGACTACTCACACAGTTTTAATGACCATGGCTTTTAATTATGGTTCAATATGGGTGTCAGAAAGCTGAGGGAAAAAGTTTAAAATCAGTCTTTATTGTCTTTTCAGCAGGCACAGAGAGGAGAGGGTAGACTTCTTTAGATTCCTGCAAATTAGGCATTTTTACTAAAGATGCCACACTAACAAATAGTGATTTGTTTACTGCAGAGAATGCCTTATGCTGTCAGAGTGGTAAGAAATCTATTAGTGTATTTTGTAAAGCATTAATCTCCAATGTTCCTCCTGGTTGAGTGGCTGCAAAGTAAGCTCTGTAAGAAATAAAACAGGGCTATTTCTACTGAGTCTCAGGTCTGGCTAGATATCTGAATTGAGGCTACAAAGATTTCACTTTGTAACAGAACAAAATGAATAAATAAGAAAGAGAGAAAATACTTTATTATTCCAACTGAAGTCAGCAAGCAAATAATCCGACAATGTGTTCCCTTTACTTCTTCTGTATAATAAATCGTGTCCTTCAAAATGTAAATTTTTATTATGCAAGTCAGGAAAACAATTACAAAGGATTCTGCAGATATGCTGGGTGTTGTGGATGATTTTAAGAGGTTTCTGGTGCTTATACAACCAAAAGATGGGTCCTTCTAAATGATTCAAATTTCATCCAAGTGTGGTTTGGACTCCACCATAGCTGAGCCATGTCCTCAGTCCAACCAATGGTGTTCATGGATAGGATACCAAGGCATACTACTGTTAGGTGTCCAGGTGATGTTTAGACCCAGATGCAGGTATTTGGAAGTGTTTTAAATGTTTTGTTATGGGTGGAGCTAGGACTGAAAAGATTAGACAGGACAGCAGACTGACATGAAACAAGCAGGAAGGAAATGGTAGGAACTGATGCAGAGTGAGAGGAAGTGAAGTGCTTAAATATACAGCGAGAATGAATATCAGGTAATGACTAGGATTAGACGCAGATACTGACAATGAATAAGACAGGGAGAAAGCAGAAAGTAGTTCTGAGGGTTCTGACATCTTCAAGCCATCAAGTCTAGCCAGCGCTGAAGTGTTTTGCACCTTGAGGTCAAACCCAACCAGAAAAATTTTGGTGGTCATTCTTTGCCTCAAGTTTAAGAGTTTTATCTATAGTGTCTTCAGGGTTCGAATTACTCCAAAGCGTTTGGGGGAACCATATTGTTCATTGTGCGCTGAGATTTCCAAATTCACATGCACACACCTATATATTTATGGCAAAATTATCAAACACATAAAAATGTTTTTTGGTAGTTTAAAAGGTTCTGAACAAACAATTGAAAGCAACAGGGGATCCACATGCAGTGTAAAATTTTCTGCCTTACAGCCATTAAGAGCAACAAATCACAGAGCAACTTAGATCAGGAAAAACAAAATCATCATTATACTGTTCATCACCATCAAAATCAAAATAATTGCTAAACAAAGAACTAATATCAGTCCAGTGAGCTATGTAAATATTGTACTTTAAATCAAGTGCCACAAGACCGTGACATCATGCCCAAAACTTGTGTGAAACTTTGCCTAACCTAATCCCAGGCAGAGTCCATTACGTTCCAAATGTGATCGATTAGCAAGGAAACAACACAACTCAGCAGCAAAACAGCATCACCACACAGTTATGGTCACAAAAGGAGTTAAGTAAAAGTTAATATAAGAATTCAGTGTTTCGAAACATTTTTTTTTTTTTTTTTTGCACATGGTCTTTTTATTGACATTTTGTATTCATAAAAAGGAGTACAATGATGCAAAGTTGGAACTTATATCAACGGATCCTGTGTACAGAACATACCCCACCCCCCCCACCCCCCATTACCGTACCACTCAGTTATATATCCTACACTTTGATTGTAAATTACAATCATACAGCAAAGACAACCAAAAGACATACTGTAAAAAAACAAAAAAAAAAAACAACAAAAAAAAAACAATAAAATGGGAATAAAAAAAAAAAAAGGAAAAAAAAAGGGGGAAAAAAAAGAGTCCATTGGTCCTAGAATATGTGAAATACAGAGTCAATCATGAAATATGTCAACATTAGTGACATCAAGTTTCTCCACATATCTTAAGAAGGGATTCCAAGTGGCATAAAATTCTTGTACACAGCCCCTTGTAGAAAATCGAATTTTCTCTAACACCAAAAAGTGCAAAAGGTCATTGATCCACATCTTAAAGGTTGGAGGGTATTGTTCTTTCCATTTAAGAAGAATCAGTCGCCTGGCAATCAAAGTTCCGAAAGCTATTATATTTTTTCCCCTGTAGTTAAAATTAATATCCTGTTGGGTTACACCAAATATTGCAGATATAGCCGAGGGTTTTATGGGTACCTCCAGGACATTTGACAGTGCTCTGAATATTGACTGCCAGAAATTATCGAGTTTTAAACAGGACCAAAACATATGAGCAAGGGTAGCTGTTGGTTGCTTGCATCGATCACAAACAGGACTGATACTAGGAATAAATTTTGCAAGTCTCACTTTGGACCAGTGGAGGCGATGCACAACCTTAAACTGAATAACCTTGTGTCGTAAACAGATTGAGGAGGAATGTATCCTGTCTAAAACCTTCTCCCAAGTCTCTTCCGAGATTCCCACACTCAAATCTTCCTCCCATTGGTTCTTCAGTGATATTAAGGGTCTTGCGTTATATGAGTTTAGCAAAGAATATATTCTCCCAATTGTCCCCTTGGAACTCATCTTGAGTTTAAGAATGGAGTCTAGGAGACATTCGGGGGGGCGAGCTGGAAAATGGGTAAATGATGCTGAGATAAAGCTTCGAAGCTGCAGGAATCTAAAAAAATGGGGGCGAGGAATATTGAATTTAAACACAAGTTGATCAAAGGATGCAAAAGTGCCATCAATGAATAGATAGTCTACTGCAAAAATTCCTCTTCTGCTCCATTCAGTAAAAGCTTTATCGGTGATTGACGGTAAAAATTGATGATTTCTATCAATAGGTGCACATTTCGGCAGGTTTTTGAGGGAAAATGTTCGTCTGAACTGTGTCCAAATTTTAAGAGAGTGCTTTACAATTTGGTTTGAGGTATATTTCGATGTAGACTCAGAGAAAGGGAGTTTTGAACAAAGCAATGAATATAGAGAGGTATGAGGACAAGATGAGTTTTCCATTTGCAACCATTTTGAGGTTGAACTGTTAAGTTGTGATTCCTTCCAGTACAGCATAGCCCTCATGTTGGCAGCCCAATAATAATATTGAAAATTAGGAAGTGATAACCCACCATGTTGACGATGTTGCTGTAGGATATGTTTCCTTATTCTAGGTTTTTTTTTATTCCATAGAAATCTCGATATCAGTTTATCCACATTTGTGAAAAACGATTTCGATAAGTATAAAGGAATGCATTGAAACACATATAGAAACTTAGGCAGTACGTTCATTTTGATTGTATTGATTCTGCCTCCCAGTGAAAGGGGTAGTAGACACCAACGCTCCAGATCTTGTTTAAGCTGAGTTAATAATGGCGAGAAATTATTTTTAAAGATATCCTTGAGGGAGTGTGTTACCCAGATACCAAGGTATTTAAATTTCTGTGGACTGACTCTAAAAGGGAATGGGTCAAAGTTAACTAGCTTTGCTTCTGGATTCACTGGCATGATTTCACATTTATGTAGATTAACCTTGTATCCTGATATTTTGCCAAATTCCTCTAATAGATTCAAGGTGATTGGTAAGCTATTTAAAGGATCGGACAGGTATAAGAGCATATCATCAGCATACAGGGACACTTTATTCACAGAGTCATACCTTTGCATGCCTCTAATATTGACTTCATCACGTAGCGCTATTGCTAGCGGCTCAATTACGATGGCAAAGAGAAGGGGTGATAGGGGACAACCCTGTCGGGTGCCACGCCGGAGAGAAAAGTAAGGGGATAGGTTATTGTTTGTACGAACGGCTGCTAAGGGGGAGGAGTACAAAATCTTTATCCAGGTGATAAATCCCTCGCCAAAACCAAATTTTTTAAGGGTATAGAAGAGATAGTCCCACTCCACCCGATCAAATGCCTTCTCTGCATCGAGTGACAGTAAAACTTCTGGGATATCGGGTGGAGTGGGACCATAAAGAATATTAAATAAGCGCCTGACATTAGAGAATGAATGACGACCTTTTATGAAACCAGTCTGATCCTCCGCCACTATTGAGGGCAGAACCACCTCTAAACGAGAGGCCAGCATTTTTGAAAGGATTTTGCTATCTACGTTTAAAAGTGAAATAGGACGAAATGAACTACATTCAAGGGGGTTTTTATCTTGTTTAGGGATGAGAGAGATGACTGCTTGTCGCATGGTCAGAGGAAGAGAGCCAATATTAAGTGACTCTTCAAAAACAGAAAGTAGAATAGGAGAAATCTGGTCGGCAAATCTTTTAAAAAATTCAGTAGGAAATCCATCAGGTCCTGGGGACTTTCCATTTTGCATGGATTTAATTGCATTTGTGAGCTCCTCTATAGAAAAAGGTTTATCTAATTCCTCAGAATTTATACTATCCATTACAGGGACCTTTAATTTAGCAAAAAATGAGTGAAATAGATGTTGATTGCCAAACGATTCAGTGTCATACAGGTTTGAATAAAATTTGTGAAAGCATGAATTAATTTCTGAATGATCTGTGTGCTTAATTCCCAAATGATCGTTTATCTCTATAATAGCTCTGTCAACAGTTTTTTGGTGGAGCTGATGGGCTAGAATCTTTCCCGCCTTTTCCCCATATTCATATAATTTACTTTGCGACTTGTTAATGAGGTTTTCAATATGTCTAGTTGACAACAGGTTGAATTCGGTTTGAAGGTTCAGTCGTAGTTTAAACATATCATCAGATGGGGTTACTGCAAGTGTTTCATCTATTTTGAGAATCTCATTCGCTAGCTGTTCTAATTTCATTTTGTGATGTTTCCTTTGTTGTGTACTATATGATATAATTTGCCCCCTAAGATAAGCTTTCATTGATTCCCAAATAGTTGAAAAAGATAATCCTGGGGTCTGGTTATATTTGAGAAAGAAGGATATTTCAGATGAGACAAATTTTGTAAAATTTTCATCAGAAAGTAATAAGGTGTTAAAGCGCCAGGGGCGATAATTAGCGCAAGAATCTGGTATACAGAGAGTCATTAACAAGGGGGCATGGTCTGAAATAATTATGGCTTGATAGTCACACTTTCTCACCAGTGAGAGAAGCTGCTTATCCAAGAAAAAATAGTCTATGCGGGAATATGTCCCATGGACCGGGGAGAAGAAAGAATAACTTCTAGATGTGGGATTTAGAAAACGCCATGTATCAACAGCACCATTTGTGCTAAGAAAGAGCTGCAGTTGAAGGGCTGAGTTGGATGTAGACACAGCTCGAGATGAGCTGCGATCCAAGATAGGCGATAGGACACAGTTCATGTCTCCTCCAAATATGAATATATTTGGGATTTTAGTAAAAAAATCTAAAAAGAAAGAACTGTCATCCCAATGTGGTGCATAAACATTAACCAGAATGACTGGTGTGTTGAACAGCTTGCCTATAACAATCAAGTAGCGTCCTGAGGAATCGGTTTCAACTTTCGACGTTACAAATGGGATATTTTTTCTAATAAGAATAGCCACACCTCTAGATTTGGAGTGAAAATTTGAGTGAAATGATTGTCCGATCCACCCTCCTCTGAGTCTAAAGTGATCAAACGTTCGGAGATGGGTCTCCTGAAGATAAACAATTCCTGCATTTAATTCATTCAAATGACTCATTACTTTTTTCCGTTTGATTGGTGTATTTAAGGATTTTACATTCCAGCTTATAAAGTTTACATCACAACCGACTGGTCCGTTTGAAAGATCTGCATTAACTGTGGCCATTTTTAACTTGGGGAAATATTACTGGTGTATCATTTATATTTAGTTTAAATATGAAGTTAGGACTCTCAGAAAGAAAAACAGGTAATAAAAGTAGATTAAAATGAATTAAGCAATTTTCAAAGTGTGGTACAGTAAAACCCCAACCCTCACCTATCAGAACATGGTGACTCCCCATCCCCTTGCACAAGTAACTACACATTTAAGTGCTTATGGAAGGGTACACAAGCTCTAACAGACAGAACTCTGCTATATGATAATCACACTGTTATATAAAAGGCACCTTTGTTATATTAATATAAACAAAAAAGGCAAAAAAAAAAGTATTAAATAAAGCACAGAAGATGCATTCCGTGCTTGATTATTGAAAAGCAATAAAAGGTGAACATTAACAGTGTTATTCCACTCAAAGTCCAAATTATTTTGACATAGGCCTATATTAACAAGACCATATTTCAGAGTTTCCCACCGTTAAGGTAAACAAAAAGAGAACAGTAACAAACTACTATGACATAATATGTCATGCCAGTGAATGTCAGGAAACAGTTACTGTAAAGCAGCACATTTAGGTTAGTTTTATGCTCTGTTGATCCGAGTAATCTTTTAAATGGACCGAGTGGACAGCAGCCTACTGACCTTACTCAGATGCAGTATCTCAGATCTTACTCACTTCAGTTTAAGTCAGTCGTTTGATGTGTCCGGTAAAATCTTGGTTTTCACATATGCCATGGCATCATCCGGGTTTTGAAACCATTTTTCAGTCCCGTTATGCGTGATCCGGAGCCGTGCTGGGTAAAGCAGCCCGTATTTGACACCACTGCGGCCACGGAGGAGTCGTCTCACCTCATTGTAAGCAGATCTGGCCTGCACAACGCTCGGAGGGTAATCCGGGAATATGAGGATCTCTGTCCCTTTCCAGCGGAGCGGTCCGGATTCCCTGGCGCGGCTAAGTATGTCGACACAATCCTGGTGGTAATGAATCTTCGCGACGATGACGCGGGGTTTTCCATCTCGGCCTCTCGCCTGTAGCCCCCGATGAGATCGATCAACCAGGATTTCTTTATCCAGTCCTAAAGCTTCTTTCAAAAGTTTGGAAACTGCCGCCGGTGTGCTGGAGCCTGCGGTCTCAGGGACATTAAGTATACGGATGTTAGAGCGCCTCATCTGTCCTTCCATGTCGAGGCATTTCTCTCGGAGGTTGTTAACTTCTGACTCAAGTTTCCCCACTTTGGTTTGCAGCAACGACACATCATCTGAGTGAGATGAAAGCGTACGTTCCACACCCGCCATTGTCGTTTTCATCGCTTCCACCTCGGAGTGCATCGTAGCAGTGTTACTAGCTAGCTCGGTTCTCACTGCCTGCAACTCGGCCTTGATGGCTTCAAAGTCTCCAGTAAGCGCAGCCTTCAATTCCGACCGTAGCATTGCAGCAATATCCACTTTCAAAGATGAGAGGATTTCAGCTTTCAGGTCCGCTGTATCCATTTGGTCTGCAGGTTGCGGCGTGGTGTTCTTGGGTGGTGAGCTATCCGAGCTCGATGCTTTTGAGCCCGTTGTCGGAGCGCCTCCGGTGAACTTGTATTTTCGAAGGTTATTTGCCATTAATCCGTTTTGTCTCCCCCAGAGTGGGATGTTTTTGAATAAAGACTATTACAGGCTGTATTTTGTAGCTTTTTAGCAGTATAAGGTGCCTAAAAAAGGTACTTTAACATGATATTTAGCAGAGCTTGTCTTTTCGCTGCCTACTCCATCGCCTGCTCACTAGCGCCCGTGTTTCGAAACATTTTAATACAGAAATTTAGGATTTATTTTTATTAGGAATTTTGTGGAATAAAAGAAAAAAACTAACTTGAAACAGGACTATTTTTAGAGCTGCCCCTTGCTCCATTAATTGTGGGCTTTCAGGGGAGCCGAGCTCCCCTGTAATTTGAACCCTGAGTGTCTTGGCTCTGAGTGATTATAAGGGAAGGATAGAAAGATCGTGAGGATGACCCTGGGCAGATGTGGTGAAGAAAAAGTTGAGGTAAAAAGCAGTTCTTCGTATTACCACTCTGTCTATGTGGAGAAAGTTTTGCATATTGCTGTTCAGCTGCTATGAGACCAATTCACTTTTAATTAATTAAATAAAAACTGGATGGGAAAGACAAAACATTTTTGATGGCATAATTTTTTGAAGCACTGACTTTTAAAGAACCAGTTGTCTACATTTCGCTATTGAAAGTTTATTCAACCATTTCTAATACCTGATTTTTCAAAGGCAAAAGAATAAGACAATGAACAACATTTTCAATCATCTAATACTTTTCATGTGACGCATACACAGTTCATCTATTTCATCTGTGACCTTTAGATGACCTTGTGAATTTTCAATGAGGTTCAGTTCCTAAGGTTGGCTCTTTAAAAACTTTTATTTTTCTCCATTGAAAGTAATCCTTTATCTGTTTGGGTATATGCTTGGATTAAAATGTTTCTTCCATATTCACTGCTTTGAAGGTTAAAAGTGACAGCTCTTTGGAACTATTCATAGCTTCATCTGACTAGACAAAAACCCATAAAAAACCAGACAAAAAAAACAATAGGTCATTACGGAGCCACCATGTTTTTTTGTGGGTATTTTCTGTTGGTAATGCTCAGTTGTTGTTTTTACCAAACCAACCTTTTGGAATTGAGACCTCAAAACAGTAGGTTTTCTCCCACAACCTTCTTAGAATACTTTCATTGCCAGTAAGTATCAATCCTACTTGTAGTCTAGATGTATATACAGTATAATACAGGAGAATGCAACCAGGTTAACCCAGAAAAGCATACATCTTATGCTATTCTCTGCCTGTTGTTAGACTGCCAGACCCCCTTTCTGTCTTGTTTCTGAATCAATTCTTGAGAAACTTTCAATTTTTATGATGTCACTGTTGTCCTAATTTTTTTTTATTTTCTGTGGGACAGTAATAAATAACACTTTGGAATTCTATAACATTTTCCTTACTTGGATCTTTGCAAAGTGAGATCATTTTAAAGCTTTGTAACTACGCTTAAGATGAAGGATGCTAATGAGCAAGCATCAGGGAAATCTAACAAGGAAAGCTAAGATAAGATAAACTATTCCAGGTTTATCAGATTAATGATTTTTGGCGGGAGAAGTAACCAAGTACTAAATATTTATAGGAGTTGAATGTTTAGCTGGCTAACTAAATATTTTGTTTGCAGCTAAATAGTTAAATAGCTAACTAAATATGTGGTTTGAAGATAAAGATTTTTGCTTTACTTGTATACAGTTGCGGCTCCAGACATATTTGATCGGGGGGGACAATGGGGGGTCTTGGTCAATTCAAAGGGGGTCTGTGATTGATCATCCTCTTATGGCACGTTCAGACCACGCAAATCGTCCAGGCGCCAAAAAGCTTAAATGGATGAAAGTTGCTGCTTTTAAAATTCAAACCCAGCCGCTTGCACATTTGTACTCGCGTCACGTCAGTACATCAGCGAGCGGGGAGGGGTTTCTCTTCCACCGGGAAACTAGTAGTGTATATTTAGTAACCATGGTTTTCCTAAACGGGTTTGTTCTAATGTTAGCTAACATAACAAGGAAGTTAAAAGTACATAATACTGGTTACCTTGCACTCCGATATCTTGCACGAAATAAGGTCCGATCTTTTCCTGAGTCTCCGACTCCCCAGCCTTCCAGCTCGATCTAGCCGACTCCTCTCTAATCATCGCAGAGACGCTGCTTTTTGAGCGGCTCCAGCCCACGGATCGTCCTCCATCCTCCCCTCTCTCCAAGTACCTCCAGCCGGCGGCTCAGCTCATCCTCCATCTTCCCCACCCTTAATGCCAACATCCTGTCACTGATTTGTTGCTGCCCCGCGTCTGCTGATACCAGCTGCGCCAACGTACACGACTAGCTGCATGGTAGCTTGGCGGAGCTTGACGCCCACATGCTGCATAGGTAACATAGAGTTTGCATGTAATCTAGCTGCCCTGCTGCCTGGAAGCAAAGGGCAGTCTAAACGTGCCATTACATACAATTGCACCTTTCCTCAATGACAAAAGAACCATTTAAATCACTGATGCACAATAAGATGCTTAAGGCATCTCTACACTAGTACCTTTTGCCGATTCGTACCGTACCGGTACTATCGGTAGCGTGACACCACACGGCCCGACTCGTCAGGTGTTGCTTCACAGTTGTAACTAACCAGAGCGTCTGAAGTGAGCGGGTCCGTCATATGGTGGGCGGCCCCAGAGTACGTAGCGGGAAGTAAACAAGGCTCGGAGAGAAAGAAGAACAATGGCGAGTTTATACATTGGCTTCAGCAAATCACAATAAAAAAAAAAAACAACAATCATGACAGATAAACCCTTCAGATTAAAATATTTCTACCGGCTACCAAACTGATTTACAGGTGAAACTTAAAGGTGATTAAGACTCCTTACATGCAAAGCAAGATATTTCAAGCCTTTGTTTGTTATAAATATGATTATGGCTTACAGCTTATGAAAACCTCAAATTCAAAATCTCAGAAAATTTGAATATTGTGAAAATGTTCAATATTTTAGGTTTAACGTGTCATGCTCTAATCAGTTAATAACAGTAAACACCATCAGGTCGATAGCATCCATGCTACGCCTCACTGAGGCAGGAAGTGATGCAAAAGAGGCCCAAACCAACTACATACTGAGTACATATGCTTCATTAGACTGTTCAAAGTTCCAACATTTCTCTATTTAATGTCCTTGTTCTATTGATTTCATGTAATATTCTAATTTTATGAGATTTTGAATTTGGGATTTCCATTCTCTGTAAGCCATAATCATCTAAATTCTAACCAATACTGGCCTGATATATCTCACGTTGCTTTTAATGAGTCTACATCATATATTAGTTCCATCTTTTACATTGAATTACTAAAATCAAATAACTTTTGCACAATATTAAAAATTTTCAAGTTTCACCTGTGCATTAATCCTGCTTTATCTAACAAAGTACAGACAAAAACGTATTTTAGAGTGTGACTGAGAATAATAACTCTGTCCTGATACCTGCCTGGTTTCTATCAGCAGCTGATCTCTCTCTCAGCTTACCTGAAGACCCTGCATAATCTCCCCGCTGCAGCTCATGGGCTCATGTCTTCTCTCCTGATCTGATCTGATCTTTCTATTAACAATGGTAATATCGATTTCTCTCATATATGAGGACAGCAATAGTGAACAAAAAATCTACAGTACATAGAAATGAAAGAGGACTGGGTTTCCTCCAAGCATTAACTAGCAAGTTATGTAAAATAACTAACACTAGCATTGTTAACTAGCTTAAAACGATATAGTTGCATGTATTAACTTGCTATCATTTAGCTAAGATTCCCTGCATCCATCAGCAAAACTAAAACTGCAGCTTGTTTGGAAAAATCTCTGCAGTTTCTAGCCTTTTGCTGCGTCTGGCTGGTTTGCTTAACAGGCTGCTTTGCTGCACTGCACCTGTCTGTGATCCAGATGCCTGCGTTAGTGTGTGCACTTAAGGTGCGTTTAAAGAGAGCTTGTAAAAATATGTTACCGCACATTAAAAGGCAGTAACAGCTGAAAAAAGGTGCGGAGGACAGAGGGCACTGACACGGAAAGTGTGGGGGACATGTCCCACGCGTACCCCGTGGCCGTTTTGTCCATGGGTGGGGGAGTCAACTAGAGGGTCAAGACTTTTTTTGGGGAGGATTTTGAAACCCCCCCCAAGACCCTCCCTGGCGCCGCCGCAGCTTGTATATGAATGAATAGCAGGTGCAAATATGACTTCAAAAATTAACCCCCATTTTTCTTGTCTTATGACAGGTTAAATTGTTGAAATAAAAAAAAAAAACTGCACTAATAGGCCTGCTGTTCACAATACCAACTTTAATTAAATGTGTTGTATGACTAAAGGCAACTTTTAGTCATGGCTGAAGGCAACTTAGATTTAATTAATATTTCATGACAATCTGTATTCACACAATCAACATTTAGGATGTCCATTATGGTTTGGTGACACTGTGCGTGACCTAAAGGGAGGAATAGGAGGTGAATATGTCACATTTTTGTGGTCCCTTATTGGTGGGCCCAACTGTGCTTTGTGGTCAAAGAGGTTTGGTCATGGAGGCTCCCACAACCGTCAAATTAAACTCCCGTTCCACCCTGCGCTCTTTTAAACCTATGTATGGAAGTTCATTTTTTATGTCACTTCTTACATACCTTTTACCACGCCACAGGCTTTGGTTTTTTCATCAAAAAATCTGTGCAAGGGTTAATACCAATAAATTAGACTCAAAACTCCATCTTGGACTGTTGTGTGACTTTTTTTACATTTAGACTTGGCCTGGACTGGTCTACATACAGATCCATTTGGAGAGAACTCTCTAAAACCTGTCAACCAGCTAGCTTTTGTCTAAATTCCTTCATTGCATTAAAGTGCATCTTTTATTGTAGTCAGTTTGAAACTTGTCCTCAGAGCATCTCTAACGGTAGCATTAACCTCCGTTGGCCCATAATTACTGGTTAAACCACAGCAGTGCTCGCTCTCTACTCTGTTAAACGGAAAAAGTACCTTAGCTGCTGATGTATCAGTAATCTGGGAGGCTATTATTGAACCTCTTTCACTCTGTTTCACTCTCGCTCATAATGTGTTACTGAGAGGCTTTCATTGTTAATTTATCCCCTCCTGTGAAACATAAAGGACGTCTCATTTTTTTTCTGACAACAGCCTGCTTACTGGAAGTTTTTTTTTCCTCTTTGAGAACAGAGAATGGTGAAATTGCTCATTTCGACGTATTTAAATGGTGAACACAGTGTAAAAGGTTTCACTTCAAGTCACTGCTGATGTTGGACACTTTTGGTTTTATGGTATTACTGAACTAGGGATGTTGCGAGGATGACCTGAAAACACCCAGTTAACACAGTGATGTTGAGCTGAATTAGCCATAGTGTTATGTATTCATATAGTCATTTTAATCTAATAGGGGATTTAACACGTTTAATTCACCTAAAACACAACGAGTTTAATGAGTTTAAAGCCTTTTTTAGCTGTTGTGTACAGTCCCGATTTATTTTAGGGATATTTTTCAAGACTCATCTAATAGTTCAGTCAGTGATTTTCAACCATGATATTACTGTGTTGTCGGGAACAGTACTCTAGTGTTACCGTAAGTAAGTAAGCAATATTTTTTTATGGGTCACACAAAATCCCAAAATGTTAGATTAAGATTTCTGGTCATAACGTGCAACAATTTTGAAATGTTTGCATGTTTAAATACTTTCAAAGCATTCTTCTTGTGTCTACATTCTTGTGAATTTGTTGCATTGCTATTAAAAAACCCTTATTTTTAATGCAATTTGATGAAATCTGTAGCTCAATTTTGCAATATTCATGCCTTGTGTTTACTTCTTTCACATACAATGTCGATTGTATTTACAGGATCTACAAATAACGTTTAAGCTACATATCCTCACATTGCTCCTTTATTTCAAAGATGCATTTCAATACCATAGCAAAATAAGATGAGGAAAAAAGCTAATGAGAAAAATCAACATGGTGAGAACTCTCAATCTATTTCCAGTAAGCTTCAACTCACACGCTGACATGTCACTTTCTGTTGGTGTACCAATCAGACGATGTGCTCCACTCATTAAGTGATCAAGATCTGCTTTAAAGTTGACTGCTGCGAATGGCTTATGATGTGGCTGTTGGTTTGTGGTGGTTTGGTTCAGTTAAGCTGCCAAGCCAGGATCAGTGTCAAAACTGACAGGAGAAGTTTTGCTCAGCGTATACTTCACCAACATTGTGGACATAATGGACTATGAAAGGATGAAATGCCTATAGAGAAACTGTACTTTTGATGTGTCCAAATTTGGTGGCTAAACCATGCATCCTTCTTTTCCATGAGTTTGTATGCTTCGCAGCTCATCCTATCCCAAGGTTCCCTGTAGAACAAACTGGAGGTTATTGTTCCTGTAACGATAGAAGCAGGAGGAGTGGGAGAGGAGCACAATTTTAAATGTAAATATATTAAAATCTAGTAGTAGAAAAATTAAGAGCTTAAAGCTGTTGTGTTGTTAGACCCTGGTTATAAATATATATATATATATATATATATATATATATATATATATATATATATATATATTATAGTCCAAAAGTTTGGACACACCTTCTCATTCAGTGCGTTTCCTTTATTTTCATGACTATTTACATTGTAGATTCTCACTGAAGGCATCAAAACTATGGATGAAAACATGTGGAATCATGTAGTACTTTTCCAAAAATTGTAAAATAACCTGGCTTCCAAAGTAACCGGACCTGAACCCAGTCGGGATGATTTACGGTGAGCTGAACTGCAAATTGAAGGCAAAAGGGCCAACAAGTACTAAGCATCTCTGGGAACTCCTTCAAGACTGTTGGAAAACCATTTCTGGTGACTAGAAGCTCAAGAGAATGCAAAGCAGTAATCAGAGCAAAGGGTGGCTACTTTGAGGAATCTAAAATACAACACATGTTTTGAGTTATGTCACCCTTTTTGTCTAAGTACATACAGTGATTCCATACATTATGTGTTCGTTCATAGTTTTGATGCTCTTAATTGAGAATCTACAATGTAGTCATGAAAATAAAGAAATCACATTGAATGAGAAGGTGTGTCCAAACTTTTGGTCTGTACTGGATATTTAAAAAGAAAATAGAAGAATTGAGCTCCATTTTTGTCAGCTTGACTAGACCATTCAAATTTAATACCATTTTTGTTCGACAAATGATACAGCCCTTGAATTTTGACACACTGCTCATGATTGTACTTTTGAACATATCACTACTTACAAATAAAATTCTTTGGATTTCGGGTTTATATTTAAGGAAAACTTTGTTTGAGTGACGTTCCGTCCAAGTCAACAATCTTTTTATGTTTCACTGATGACAGCATAGATTGCTGCATTTTCTTTTTCAGCTTATTTAAGATAAGCCTATATATTTTTTCATATTTTTTTTTTTTTTCAGTTCAGCCCATTGATGCCATTGGATCAAACAGGTAGTGATACCTTTTTTGCACTGTGAACAAGTGCTTGGTTCTGCAGTAAAGTTAAATCTGTATTTCTATACAGGCTGTGGTTATCCCTGTTGCTTGTGCACCTTCTTCTGGGACATTTTTTTCTTCCACTTAACTTTCATATATGTACTTGAATTCAGCACTCCAGCCAGGCAGGATTTTTAGCAATGGCATTTTGTATCTTATATTTTTGACACCCTCCACAAAGAGAATATCCAGGGATGTCCTGATCTCGTGATGGGATCGGGACAATATTTTTATATTTTTCAGTGATTGGAGATCGGCTATATTAGCTGACGAGTCTTACAAATTTTTATGGGAGTATGTCGTAGTTATGTTTGATGTAAGGACTCTTAATTACTACAATCAGCATAGCAGATTAAGCACAATTCTAATATGAGTAAACTTCAACAAATGTGTTTAATCATACTTTAAACTATATAATAAAGGCATAGAAAATCAACAAAAATAAACCAAAATAAACAGAGAAAAACTCCTGTCTTAGCTCCTGCAATGGAAGATTAAAAAGGCAGATGCTAAACTGAACCTGTGGTGCATTCAAATAGCGTCAGAAATCAATGCTGAGTTCAAGAGCATAGGGTATTTCAGCCTATAGTGAAAACGGCAAAAATAATACTGCAAATTACAAACTTAGAACTAGGGCTGTCTATCGATTCAAATTTTAAGAATCGATTCGATTCCAATTCTCAAGAGTTAGAATGGATTATCACGATCCGATCTGATCCAATTGAATCTGATCTAGTTGAATATAGATATGTGTTAGTGCTATTAAAATGTTTGAGCTGTTTTTCCCCATTAATTCAATGACTTAAAATTAGGTGAATAACAGCTCACCGTGAAAAAAACCGCATTAACACTTTCAGAACTAAGTCTTAAAATGGCTGTCTGGATCTTTAAATGGTAAATGGCCCGTATGTGTAAAGAGCTTTACTTAGCCCGTATGGACCCCAAAGCACTTTACACTACTTTCAGTCATTCACACAATGGAGATGTCAAGCCACGTTGTAGCCACATCTGGCCTGCGGCACACTGACAGAGGCGAGGCTGCTGGACTCTGGCACCTCCGGGCCCCTCCAACCACCGCCAATTGGCAACAGGTGAAATGTCTTGTCCAAGGATACAACGACTAAGACAGTAGGAGCTGGGGCTTGAACTAGCAACCTTCCAATTACAAGACAAACTTCCAACCCCTGAGCCACCTTCAATTAATTTTTTTTTTTTTTTTTTACACAGCCCTACTTAGAACAATGTAGGTTTTCTATCACTGGTATTCACTCAAAAATATAGAGTAAATGTAAACCGCTAGCAGTGGAGGACAGCAATGCACACACCAGCGTATAGCCTTAAAAAACTTTTCTTTATAATACTGTACCAAGTGTCTTGGTTTTTACTTTTGATTTATTGCTTTAGTTAAACTGTGAGTAAAGTGATCTCTGACACTTTATCTGTGGTCTTTTTTTCTTTTCTTTTTTTTTTTACAGAATAAATCATGAACTACACATCAAAGAAACGACAAAGGAAACCCAAAAGTTGTGGGGTTCATTATCTGATTTTGAACACTTCATCTTAAAATTGCTGACAACTCAGAAAGAAGCTGTGGTCATCAAACTGTGGCGGCACCCTTACATATACCTGAGCAATTTTCTTAGCAAAAGTGATGAGTGGAATTATTCACATTAAACCATAGTTTCTCCATGTTAAGTAAGTGCCTGATCAGCGTGTTTCTGTGTAATCATTAAGGGGCTCAAAGCCACTCAAGTCACCATGTTTGTTTTTTATGTCAGATAAATCATGAGGTACTCATATGGTATGGTGTAGCATAACAATGGCTCTTTACAGACGGCTCCAACGAAGCTTGTTACTGAAAGGTTCAGTGGAAGGAAAAGGTCTGGGCAGAAAAAGATGCACATCAGAGAAATTAAGGAAAAAAGGAAAGCAGAATCCATTCTGCAGTCTGCCGTAGATTATTGGAGATATCCATGACGACTGCCTATTATACAATGCAATCTGTTGACCACTGAAATGAAACGCTGATGTTCAGATTTACTGAGTTGCAGCTGCATGTCCTACATGTGCTCTCGCTTCTCTGTAACTGGTATTAGTTTCCTTACAGCTTCCTGTCACGCTCCTCATCCATGTCTTTCTTTTTGTCCTTTGTGCCACTTGAGCTGCAAACTCTGTGCTGATGTGTGACCCCACCTTCTTGCAGAAGAAAAACCGCACAAGTCTAAAACTATTTTTTTCAGATTCCTCCCTGCTTCAAGCTTGTTGGTCCCGATATCAAACAACGATTGTTTTAGTGTTAGGCAGGCTACACATCTTAGTGCTTTGTGGCGAGGTTTTGGAGGATGCTCTCAGCGGTTATTCTAAGAAGAACCTTTGACAAAGTGGGACTTTCCTCCATCTTGAATTCTCTGTAGATTTTTTTTTTATTTTGATTTATCAAGTTGTTTGCTGGGTTTATTTTGGCATCTCTCTCTAAGGTAATAACAAAGGGATCGATTTACGTCTTCAAATGCAGGTTCGATTGCACTGTGCTTTACTTCACTGGCATCATTCATCTGATCAACCAGTTAAACTCTTCAAAGGAAAACAATAGAAATGTGTTTACGTGAAGATATATGCTGACAGGCATGGCTTCAAAGACCTCTGCATGTGTGTGTTTGTGGTTGGTGAGTATTACTGCTATCTGTGACTCATGTTCCTCTTTTCATTCATGACTGCACATAGCACAGACAGAACAACTGTGATGTCAAACGCCACAAGCCGAGGAGGGTGAAACAGGGAAGAAGGTAGAAGGAAAGCAGAGCGAAAAGCACAGGCTGCCGGAGTTTTTAATTATGGCCCAACGGGTAAGAAAAATCACGAGTATATGGTAGAGTGGATACAAGTGTTACTGTGTTCTTTGTGGCTGCTTCTTGGGTTGGTAGTTCAAAGTGTCTGGACTACTACTGAATTCTACTTTTATTTAATGTTGCAGTTTGTTCACAAGGGGCGCTTGTGTTGTCCGTTATGGTTTGGAAAAGCACCTTGATACTGATCTTCAAACCAATAAAGTTATGAGTTTGATCTGATAAATTATTTATCAGATATGACTGTTCCGGTTCACTTCGTTACCTCTTTTAGAAAATTAGGCTCTACTCTTACCGTCATTGCGTAGGTGACAGACAGCCCTTGCGTCGACGGATAATGGCGTTGGATCAATCCATTTTGATGTAGAAGGAGAATTATAAACTAGGCTTTATTCGCATGTTTGTTCATTGCAGCTACAATTTTGTATTGAGATACTTATCTTTTTATACTAATATATAAAACAGCAGTTGATGCTGTTGGTGAATGCATTCATGGAACAAGGATGATAGGATTTGTTTTACATTTTGAAAGATTTAATGTTAAAAAAGACATAAAGCTGATCGGGTGAAGTTGTCTGATTCAGGTCCATTCAGCTCTGATCTCTGGCCAACTGAGTGGAGGGCCTATTTTGCAATCAAAGACCTTTCCAAACAGGTAATTTCATTTTTAGTAAGCAAGCGAAAGGTGGGCAAGTAGAAATACTGTTTTACTCTGGGCTCCAGAAAGCTGTAGAAAACTCTTTTTATCTCAAACTCTCTTTCTGGCAACTAATTTATGAGAAAAAATGCAAAACAAAATAAAGATCTTGGCATTAAACATTTACCAAATCTCTAAGATCCATAAGATCAGCAGATCTCTTTGTAAAGATAACAACATTTGTAAAGAGTTGTTAGCTTCTTGGTCTTCATCTCCAGACATGCTAGTAGCGTTTTTTTTTATCCTATAGTTTAAAATCTGACTTGACTGCTAAACAAATCTAAAGTACATGTAAAATAGATTGGCTAAAGATTTGTGTCCTTTTACCCGTTTACTGTCTAAATTGGACTTTTGGGTGCAAACTTGAAAGTAATTTCTGCGGTTTTAGCCTTTTGAATTTTTGTAGTCTGCTTGTTCAAACATGGAGCTAACATCTTCCACGGAGCACCATGTATTGTAAAAAATGTTCTGTTTGTAACAAACTGAATTAACATCATGTGGGTGATCAGTGTGTGCTTCAAAAGCAAGCTGTTCTAATATGTTGTAGATACGGTTAGAATCCAAGGCAACAGAAATTACCCGCCATTTCAGCGGGGAGTGTAATGCAATTTGCAACACATTTCTGGAATTCTTTTCATACTTTAGTATGGAAATCAAAAGGTCATTGTAAGCGGGGATGAGTAAAAAAAGATTTGTTTGAACAAATGAGAACTGGTTTGTTCACACTGATGTCCCTCTTCCTGCCTGGCCAGTGCGACATAAAATTAACTGACAACTTGGATGGTAGTGGATCAACCGTACAGCAATTTTTGGCTGATAATTATGTTGTTTTTGGGATAATTTGAGAAAATCCTGAATTAAAATTCTGAACCGTGTGTGTAAGCTTGAGGTTGCAAGTTGTCGCTAGAATGCAAACGGAAGCAGGCTAGTTTCTTTATATTTTTCACCCCATTTAGAATCTGTCCTTAGTTTCTGTGATAAACCATGAGCTGAAAGTTTGGTACTTCTTTTAGCGAATTAACATTAGAAAACATAGTTTCATGTTTCTAGTTGTTTGCAAATAAAGAGTTTTGAATCCTAGCGCAAGTCACCAAATCACTCCCCACCTCCAGGAGTCATTTCCACAGCTGGTGTCAGTTAGACTCGATTCTCTTAATGTCTGTTACAGCAAAAATACAGAGAAAGAAATTATTATTAGATCTTATGCGTAGTTCCGGCTGTACCCAACAAAAAAAACCTTGATAGTACTCCGTTAACTAAACACCGCGCCCGTCTACGACTTCCGGAACAGGCTGAAATGGAAGAACTTTTTTTAAATTCTGGGGGCATGTAATTATCTGAGTCCAATCGGTATCGGTAGCTATAAAGAAAAGTTATATTGAGTGTCCATTGTGCTACTGTGACTCACTGCTGGTACGAATTGTTTCAGAATGAGCAACAGATTACACCAAGACTGGGTTTTTATTTGAAACCGTTGAATTACGCTGGAAGTAAGCACACGCCTTGTGTCAACATCTACAACAGGGTTAGTCACTCTGAATGTTTTTAAAAGAAATGTGATAGCAGAACAGCTATATAAAAGTCTTAGTGAGTAACTGTCAGATAAGGTCCAATAAGGGCCCCACCGTTTTCCTAAACCTGGCTTAACATGTTGAAACGCAGGACGATCGATTTAGATTTAAAGCAGTCTACTGTTTAAACTCAACATCCTCCATCACTGTTGTTAATTTTCGTGATTCTTACCATTTCTCATCCCTTTAGCATTATTTCTTTGGGTTTCATAGAATGAGTGAATATTCTCCTGGTGTATAGTCACTTATTATACACATTAGACCTGAAATCAAAATCTGAAACTGAGACCGTCATCTGGAAAATGAAATAACTAAAGATAGATGGGGTTTCCCAACCCTAGACCAAAGCTTTCAGAATTTATGAAGGTATAATATCAGTTTCAGGAGATCTGTATTCTACTGCCCTGAAACCTAAAACATAAGCTTTAAAGTGAATTGTTGAAAGGTAATACATTGAGGTAACACAAGGGGCAACTACCTCCTTTCTGAGAAGTACTCTATGCAGCCGGATGACTGCACCACCGCCAACCCCCACCCCTCCCCTGCGCCCCCCTGCCACCCAACATCCCCAAAACAGATTATTTTCTCCATTTTTCTTTTCAAACGGTGACAGAAAAGTCTGAAAACCATCAGTCATTAATCTGCTTACTGTGTGGTGACACAAGGTGAATTCTCTGTTCAGTTTGTTCAGATTTAATATTGATTAAATTGAATGAAAATTGAATAAAAAAAGTAGTATTAGTAAATACTACTGAATATGTCACTGTCTTTTTTTGTTGGTCATTTTGAGTGATGTTCTCAAAATCATCCAGTCTTAATCTATTTTTCCCTGTCAATTTTTTAAATAAGACGTCTCATGGCCGCTGAACTATATATAAATAACATTACATTTAAATTTCAAATAACTTACCTACTTTTTTCTCTCTACAGAATCATTAACCTTTTCACTCGTTTTCACTCCTCCGTTTTCTGTTGTGTGCCCCCGAGAGCTTTAATTTTTTTGCCTCTCCAAGCAGTGGTCTGGGTCAAATAAAAAATAATAGTACTCCAGCACCTTTGTGGAGCGGGGGTCGCTGGAACGCCTACAGTGTGGGTGTGTGTGGGGAAGGAGTGGGTACAGTGAAAGAGTGGAGGGGCACTGAATCAGTTAAGTGCTTCTGATAGTAATCTTATCATTTACACTTGCAAAACAGCTGGTAAACACAGAAGATGCAGACAAAAAAAATGTCTCTCATCATCGCTTTGGCGCCGCATATAGTCCATAACCACTTTTTGCGCCACTGAGGTAACATAATAAAACAAAAAGTGCTTGAGATGAAACAATGTACCAGTTATCAAGGTATTATTTTTATCTCTCTGACACAAATTCAACCAAAAGTAGGAGCAGAGTGTGTTTGGGAGTTGGAACATATGTTTGAAGTGTTCAGAATCAGAATCAGAATCGGTTTTATTGCCATTGTTTGAGAACAAGTTCACAAACTAGGAATTTTTTTCGGTACAGTTGTGCACATAAAACATTTAACATAAGTAAAAATAAAATAAAATAAAAAAATAAAATAAAATAAAAAGAATGAGCCATAAGGCTAAAGTCTTTATAAATATTATAATCTGTATGTATATAAAAAAACTATGAAAAGATAAACATCCTTTTTAACATGAGAACAGCAGCAGGGTTCCATTCACAGATGTGCAGGTGAATGACAGCAGCAGATCTAAGTGTGGTCAGACCACACAGTGCAGTAAAATAAAGTTACGTAGTGCAGATGGTTCTATCCTACATGGGTCTTTAACTGAACTATCGGGTCTTGTTATTGTTCATGAGTCTGATGGCGGAGGGGAAGAAACTGTTCAGGTGGCGGGAGGTGTGGGTCTGGATGGACCGTAGCCTCCTGCCTGAGGGGAGGAGGGAGAATAGTCGGTGTCCAGGGTGAGAAGAGTCAGCTGTGATCCGACCCACACGCCTCCGGGTCCTGGAGGAGAACAGGTCCCGGAGGGATGGGAGCCTGCAGCCAATCACCTTCTCAGCAGCACGCACGATGCGCTGCAGTCGGTGTTTGTCCCGGTCTGCGGCGCCGGGGAACCACACGGTGATGGAGGAGGTGAGGATGGACTCGATGATGGCCGTGTAGAACTGCACCAGCATCTCGGTCGGCACCTTGAGTTTCCTCAGCTGCCGCAGGAAGTACATCCTCTGCTGGGCCTTCTTGATGAGGGAGCTGATGGTTGGCTCCCACTTGAGGTCCTGGGTGATGGTGGTGCCCAGGAAACGGAAGGAGTACACGATGGAGATGGGGGTGGGAGAGTCCATCAGGGTGAGGGGATACGGTGGGGCTGTGACTTTCCTGAAGTCCATGATCATCTCCACTGTCTTCTGGGCGTTCAGCTCCAGGTTGTTGTGACTGCACCAAGAAGCCAGCCGGTCCACCTCTCTCCTGTAGGCGGACTCATCACCGTCTGAGATAAGTCCGATGAGGGTGGTGTCGTCCGCAAACTTGATCAGCTTTACGGACTGGTGACTGGAGGTGCAGCAGTTTGTATACAGCGAGAAGAGCCAGGGGGAGAGTACACAGCCCTGAGGAGTCCCAGTGTTTGTAGTCCGATTGTCCGAGACAATCTTCCCCAACCGCACGTGCTGTCTCCGGTCATGTTTCTCTGAACATGACCAAAAAGTAGTACAGAACAAATAATAATGTTTTAATGAGGGTGGTAAGATATTACTGCTGTCATACCAAAGATGGCCCATCACTAGAGAAAAGTAGAGCCTTCATTGGTTTTTGTCGGCATGACATCTCCCTTCATCCAGATATGTGCTGCTTTTCCCATTCTTCCTACCTTCTTCTACCATTATTCTATCATAACATTAATCTTTAAGAATGACGTGTGCTTTGACAGTTTATCTAAGCCTGCTTCCTGACATTGTCTGTCAGAGCCAGCGGATGAATGTCTCTGAGTCCAAGGGCAACATGAGCAACCCTGTTACTGTGGTGCTTTTCTTTTTTTGCTGGCTGCTGCCAGTGCTTCTCTGCTATAGCCTCTCTCATAAAACTGTTGTATCGATAGCGGCAAAAATAAGCATATAGCAAAAAGATCTGTGTTGTTTCAGTGTACGTAGTTAGACTTGTCTAATGTATGCTAATGTCCTGAACTGATGAGGATCAAGTGACACATTGCACTATGTTCTAATTTGTTTGTGCATAAGTTCCGCAGCTGGTTGAGTCTCATGACTGTCTGTCATCCCTACTTCCCATGTTCAAGACAAAAAGCCGGCTCACATTTACATCAGTCACTCTTTTCAGCGTTGTCCTTGTCTCCCTTAGTGAATGAAAAGATGTAACAGCTTCGGGTTAGACTTCAACACCCCTTGCTGAATTAATCTTTCTTAATATCAGACTGAGTTGGGCTTAATGTCTTTAATTCTGTTTTTTAAAGCCTATGTCCATCACTCTCTTGTTTGGTGCCAGCAGTGGCATTTCCTTCTCTACTAATACCTGACTCAGTGATTTAGGTCGTTTTCACACCTCATAGTTTGGTAGACAGTCTGGTTCGCTTTCCCACAGCACTTTGTCAACCAAACCAAACCATTTGAGCATTATATTTATCTCCTTGCCTGTGGTGGTGGGGAGGTATACTTGTATTTACCCAAAATGCCCTGCGCTATAGTCTACTTCCAGCTTTTTGAGCATTTCAAAGCCCCTTTGGCATTCATGAACACAATCAAACCATACCGTTCATTTCAAGGGAGCCAAGACCAGAGGCCGCTTTTGTGCTCTGCACTAGAATTTGATTGCGCATTCACACCTCCCCATGTAAACCAGACTTTCTGGGCAAACAAACTACAGTTCCATTAAAGCAAAAAAAGCTAAAAAATGTTGGTGTGAATGCAGCCTTAGTCTAAAAAAAGCACTTCTTTAGTGTGTTAAAGACAGCTACATCCTTTAATGAACAACAGCTCAGGTCCATACCCTGTCGCGGGTCATATCGATCTAAGAGTAATGTAATTACTGAATATTTTTTATAAAACTCTATCCACCTAGGTATTAAGAATTTGTAAAGCCATTTTTAGCTGTAGTAACTTAAAGAACTTGTCTGTCTTCTGTATGACCTTATCACTTTCTGGCATTGATTTGCAACAATGGGTCTGCAACCTTGTCCTGCACCTTTCAAATGCACAGCCACTCCAACCAAGGAAATGGTTAAAGACCAGGGCCCTTATCCCTAAAGAACTTTTGTGCAAAATGTGGCTCCTAGTGGCCAAATTCTAAGAAAATTCTCAGAGTCATGACGTTTTCTTAGAATTTCACCTAAAAGTGAGACAAAAATCCCAGTTAATATAAAAGCTATTCCTCAAGATTCCTAGCGCTTAAAAGGGCTCCTAAGGCAAGATCTGCTAAGAGCAGGGAAGAGGACTTTTAGTGGCTTAGGAGTTCCCCTAAGCAGCTGTGTTTGTAGGATATTCGTTAACAAGCCTTCATAAATAGACCAGCCAGCAATCACAGACATTGATAAAAGCTGAGCCGTGTTACCCCCGTTAAGACCACACTGAGTTGTAACGTTGCAATTTCTACTTCATTAAGGACAGCCCCTTGAGATAGGCCATCTTGTTTTCAATGGGGTCCATACGGGAGTGAAAGTACAAAATATGCCAGCTAGGATATTAATATGAGCAAATAAGACACAAATCATTATTTGAACAGGGTGTAATGAGCTTAAGTTTTCACATATTTTAGATTCTAATGTTAGGCTATAACACAGCTTACTTTTCATTTTCCAGATATTTTCTTGAATGTGAAATATTGTTTACAATTACAGTCTGCATAAGATTAGAGTGTATAATTATGTTGATTGATTTGAGGGTACATCCTTTGCTCATTATCACCAAAAGTTCATTTTCATCAAACTTGTAGGATCAACCAATCACAGCTTTTGAAATGATGACTCATACCTAGCAACGGGGTCAACCACACCTCCACACTAAGATAGGATTTCCCATCCATTCCTTGCTAAGAGTTCACTGAAAATGTTCTGGAGTCACTTCTAAGCTAAAACTCCTGGCAAGGAATTTTTAGGTTAAGTTAGGAGCTCTCTGAGAGGATTCTCAGAATCTTTAGGGATATGGGCCCAGGGGCCGTATTCACAAAGAATCTTAGGGCTAAAAGTAGGTTCTAACTGGCGAATTTAGGAGTAACTCCTAAAAAATGTGGGAGTGTCACTCCTAAATTTAGGACTCCTAGTTTCTTAAGATAAAAGTAATTCAAAACCCTTTTTAGGCCTAAAAGTAGCTCCTAAGTCTGGAAGTCCTTAAAAGAAGTCAAGAGGACTCCTAACTCCCTAAGACCTATTCACAAAGACTCCCATAATGGCTGCAGTCAGACGCAATGTGTTGGACACCCTGGATGATTCGGAATTAACCAAACGATACCGACTAAATAGTTTATTGCAGATGTGGTGCGGGATGCAATCACGTCTCCAACTAAATGTAACTACCTGATCAGTCCAGAAATAAAATGTTTAGGGACACTAAGATATTTAGCCACAGGAAAAATGCAACTTTGCAACGCGGACGACTTGGGTATATCACAACCATCTATCAGCCGATCAATCCACCAAACTCTTAAAGCGCTCTGTCGACCACACATTATCCAACAATTCATCTGTTTCCCATTAGACATCCAGCAACTGCATCGAATTAAAGCCAATTTCATGCCGGGGGTGCACAAAGAAGAAAACGTGCACGTCTTCCAATTTATGAAACATATGTAGGGATGCCTATATGAGGCACATTGCCTACCTTTTGCAGCAGCATCCTTTTTATAAGCGGCGATCTCGAGCCGACACTGGAATTGTAGAGAATACCATCTCTTCTCACAGTCTTCTGACGTTCGAGACACCGCTAGATAAGATGCATTAATGTTTCTGCTCATTTCCACCCATGCCTCCCTTTTCTTCTCATTTGTAATCCCGGCTCCGAATCGCCCTTTCAGGACCGTCCTCCTCTCCAGTACCAACTGTGCCAGTAGTAATAATTGTTCCTGCGACCAGTTAGGTTTCCTTGTTCTTTTCTCGACACTCATTTTAAGCTCAGAAGGTGCTTTTCACAGTAGTCGGGGGGTCTATTTAGGATGTGGCTGACGTGCTCATTACAGACAGCCTAATTGTTTACACCCTACTTGCAATCACTCCCTTAATATGATGCATCCATCCATCTATACCGCTTTCATCCAATTCAGGGTCGCGTGGAGGGGGGACTGGGGCTAATCCCAGATATCAGTAAGCGTTAGGCAGGGTACACCCTGGATAGGACGCCAGTCTGTTGCATAATATGATGCATTTCACGTTTTTTCGTTTTTAAACTTCACCCTCTCTGTAAGTATGCTATTGTGTGTAAGTTGTATAAAGTGTGAGTCTCGTGGCCGACACAAAGATGTCCTCATGCATTATTTCTGCTATTTGCGCTGTACATAATCACGCTTTTATCGACATTGAAGTTTTACATTTCCTGGTTTCACACGTGTCATTCAACAACCAATCACACTGCTGTCCGTCTATTTACTCATGCATAGGAAATGACATTTTCCATAGCAACGGGACGTCACTCTTAGCTTACTTTTAGGGATTTGTCCTACGTAAAAGTAGCTCTTAGTGCGTGTGTGAATAGGTTTTAGACGAAAACTCCTACGTAAGACCTTTTAGCGCGAGTTAGGAGTAACACCTAGTGGTAAGATAAGAGTCTTTGTGAATACGGCCCCAGGTCTTTAGAAAACTTGCTGACATGCCAAGGAGGTAATCGGACCTTTTGATGTAGGTGTTGGAGAATGGATGCATCCAAAAGTTGCAGGACAGTAACACTTTTGGACTGAAGTAGCTGACCCCTGCTTTAAAAAATGCCTTAAGTTAACTTAGGGTTGGAAATTTTTACACAGCTTTATTTAGGTCCCAACACAGCATTTTAATCAGGTAGAGGGCTGATTTTTGACTGAACCACTCTAATTAGATTTTTTTTTCAGCCATTGTGCTGCAGATTTGCTGCTATTTTTTTGTGTCCAGTTGGTGCCAAGCTTTAGCTGCCGGACATATGGCTATGTATTCTACACAATGAATATATACATCTAATGTGGTTCTTGTTTGTATGCTTTTTTTACCTAACAGTTTATTAGAGCGTTGCACTTGACCTGACGAAGAACATGCTAGGGTTTAATTGTATTTCAGTGTATAAAGAGTCTACATTTGGCATCAACAGCAACTGAATTAATAACTATTTATTTTGTATTACTTTCCTTTCATGGCATTGTCTTAAGACAGACTTTATTTAGTTTAGCAAAAACATCAGTTTTTTCAAAGGAGCTCACTTTGATGACCAGCTGATAAATGGCCTCTGGCTGACACTTTGCCCAAGATGAAGACTGACATTAAAAACACCACAATGTTTTTAGTGATGTTCACTCCCAAGGGCAACTTTATGGCCAACCAGATTAACCTAGCATCCATGTTTCTGCAATGTAGGAGAAAAGTGGCATACCTGGAAAGAACATAATCGCTCCAAAGGGAAAGGCCAGGATTTAAACCTATGACCTACTTACTGTGAGGCCACAGACTTTACCCTTGCAGTACCATACCACATAATTAATTTCTGAATGCATAATTTATATGTTAAGTGTGGCATGGACCTCTATCTTTATTATGCTATTTCATCAGTTTTCCAAAAAGAATTAAGGAATGTCCTCAGTGTAACCCTAACCCTGTTCTAATCTTTACACTTGTATTTAGAGCCTCAATTAACCTTATCTAAGAATCTATAAGAAACTTAATACATTATGTCAACTGTTTTAGAGAAATATGGGACAATTTGAACTATTATAGAACTATCCATCCACTCATCCAAAATCTATACCGTCTATTCTTTGCAGGGTTAGTGGTGCCTATCTCCACGACGAGAGACGGGGCACACCCTGGACCAGTCCATTGGAGGGCATTGAAGAACTATTTGAAATATATTTCAAGTAGTTTGTTGATAATCATACAACCACAACACCTCACCATACGACCCGAGACTATTACCTAAAGTCAAATTGAACATCAAAATTAGAAGGAAAGGGACTTTGATCGTTGCCTGGTTTTAGTTTTGATGTGGTGTTATTCATACCAGACGGGCTGATCTGAGTATTCCAGAACCTGCCAATCACGTGAACTCTTCACACACAACTATCTCTCAAGGCAGGTGTTCGTGTGCAGATGGTGGTTGGTCAATATTTTTCTAAATCTGTTTCCCGGTTTTATAAGCAGATGGGCTGAAGCAGACAACACCTGCTTCTGTCAGACAAGAACAGTGAGGAAACGCTCCAATTTGGACGGAGCCAAGTAGGAAGCAAAAGGCACAAGGATATGTGGAAGGAAGGAAGGAAGGAAGGAAGGAAGGAAGGAAGGAAGGGAGGGAGGGAGGGAGGGAGGGAGGGAGGGAGGAAGGAAGGAAGGAAGGAAGGAAGGAAGGAAGGAAGGAAGGAAGGAAGGAAGGAAGGAAGGAAGGAAGGAAGGAAGGAAGGAAGGAATAACTAGAGTACACTTAAAAGAAAGCAAGGATACAGAAGAAGGAAGGGACCATTATTTAGACCAGTCTAGAAATACCAATAATTTTCCACACATATTTTGCACCCTATATGTCTAAAAAGCAAAGGCTCAGAGTATGTAGTTGCCCCACATTGACTGCTGCTGATGCTGATTACATTGCATAGGTTATAGAGAAAGTCAAACTAAATACTTGCCCGTAGTGTTGAAGGTTTGTTGCTTATTACTCAGCAAATCTCCTTCTTGCTGACACTGGGTCATAAAAATGCTGCCAGCTCAGTTTGATCAGCTATAACTGTGTGATGAATGGAAGCTAGTAAAGTTGCAAAGCAAAGGTTTCTGGTTCAGTTTCTGAATTAATCCGAAAGCTTGTTAGAAACCCACTTGACACAGCGTGAGTGAACTTTGCGTAGTGGTGCCCTCTGGTGTCTACATAAAGTAGCTGCTGTTCGTACAGGGGGAAAAGGATTTGCAGCTAGAACTGATGTAGTGCAGTGTTGGCCACATGTCTTGATGGATGTTTACTCAGGAAATGAGAAATATGACTCAAAACTTATTTATCTTGCAGCTAAACTCAATAGGGATAACATTGATTATTTTTAAACGCTTATTCTTTTTCAATTTTGACCCTAACAGAAAATAAAATATTATGCTTTAATAAAGTCCACTCTTTTTAACAATATGGTAAAAAACATCAAATAGTATTTCATATGAGGTGGAATTATATACTTTTCGTTTTGCATTGTTTTGTGCATTGAAAACCTGCCAGTAGTGAGTCTTTGTGTGAACTCCAACATGAGCTTACAAAAACCAGTGATGTAATAAAGACTTAGAGCTTTCTCCAGCTCACCAGGTCAAATGCTATATCTGCTTAATATCAGCCTGTTAGCAATTAGCATACCACCACAAACTCACGCTCTCACTCTCAGCAAACTTTTTGCAATGCACAAGACTCATCAGGTGAAAAGGGAATACTACTGTTTATACATCTCTGCATCCAATAAGACAACTACACACTGTGCTTCGTAGATGTGTTATTTTCTATTTCCCATAAATTACCATTGCAAGATATTTGAGGACATGGATTCTTTTTTCTCTCAAACATAATAACATAATCAGAGTTTTCGTCACTCTAATCCAGGAGTCGGGACACATTATTTTGTTTTCATAGCTTTTCCAGCCTGTGCATTTCAAATTAATTGAAATTCTCTGCAAACGACATTACACTAGGTTAAGCTCACTTGTTTAGTGTGTGCATTGAAAGTGGAAAAAAATGCTTCAGTTTGTATTGTTCATAGTTCTTAACCTTATCGCCGATCACAAATCTTAGTGAATCATACTGGTGTTCCAACTACCAAGTGAGGAAGTTTGAAAACCTTTTCAGGTTTTTCCATACTGGCTTAACACCCTGCTGTACGAAACACCCTCCAGTGCTGTTGGCCAACAAGGTCTAGGTGGAAAGTGTCTTAGGCAAAGAAAAGCATTTCTCAGATCCTCTTAGAATACAATGCTGACGTACAGGATTGCTTCTAGGATTTTCCAAAAATTCTTATGTTATTCACAATGATGTGATCAGTGATGAAAGAGTCTGGAGAGATGGAGGCATGCTTTAGTGAGCAGAAGAACATTAGTCATTGACAGAAGACTCGAGTAAGTAAGACGAAGGTAAGGAGGAAAACTACTACAAATTGATGAATTTAAGCTCCTCGGGTCAAATCTGAATTTACAAACTGGGTTATCTTGTGATTTCTGATAGACAGATAATTGCAAGCGTTCAAGGGAAGATGTAAGACACAGCACTAAGGCCTGCTAGCAAGTGCAGGTGTAGAGATGGTGGGAGTAGAAAGATGATATTAGTTGTCCTTTTTAAAGCTTTCATTAGATGTATCAGAATAGGCAGAATTATATAGCTGAGTGGCAATTTAACTTGAGATGTTCGGAGACAAAGTAAGAGAAGCCAGGCTGAGTGGGTTTAAACATGTGCAGAGAGGGATGGTGGATATATTTGACAAAAGAGGAGAACCAGAGCAGAGAATGTTTGGGGTCAGATGGAGGTCCAACCACAATGTTCTCAGGCCTCTGCAATCTGTCTCTTTCTGGTTTGTACATTTTCTGTCATGTAGTAAACTCCTAAACCTGAATGTAGCATTGACTCTTAACCCTGAACCACAACCTCAAACACAAGCGGCATTGATCAGTCTAAAAATACATCATTCTTTTCTGCCCTTTAAGTAATCATGACCTGGAAAACACCTCGAGTTTGAACAGATTTTACTGTCTTACTAAGCCTGAAAGAATACTATGCGTGAACAAGGCAGGGCCTTAGACTATACTGTAGGTGAAGGTAAGCAGAGATGGTTTCATCCATGTGATGAGTCTAGGTGAAATTCATATCTAGAAGATGGTGCAGTAATACATGCTAGTTTATTGCGACATTCAATGCTTCAGTCAGTATCCTTGAGATGATTGGTGTTTATGTAACATCTACTTCATTTCATTTTTTTTGCTTTTAGATTGCTCAAGGTCAGTCGGCAAAGAGATGCTGTACATTACATAGTGAATTCTTATGTAACCGTGGTGATGTTGCTCACTCACTCTCTTCCTCCATTTTTTCCCCTGCAGGCTTCAGTGGGATTTAATGTACGCAGCAGAAGCTCACGAAGTTCTAATCAACGATCAACCGGATTGTGAAGACACGCATCTACAGTAGTGAGAAGGTCCGTATCTCTGTGTGTGTGTGTGTGTGCTTTGTGTGCTTATGGGTATACTTCTGGACATTTCTTGCTAAGGAAAGGAAGAAAGGACGCAAGGAAATAGATAACCATTAAAGGAAAAGACAGTCATCTCTGTACACTCTAATGGTGAAAGTGTAATTAGGGAGACCAGAAGAAAATGAGTCCTAAATGGAAGTGCTGTACCCAGTAGTGGTCGTGCAATTGTCTGCAGTGTCTTGTTTATAGATACATAGTTGGGCTTGTAGCTAAATCATAAGATCATAGCATTGTAGGTAAACCTATATAATGCGTTTCTGACGGACTTAGCTTGAATTCACGCCGGAACAAAATGTGATCAGCGATGTTGTTATCACAATCCTTCAGCTTGTGATTTTTTAAAACTTATGTTTGTTGCTGTTGTTTAGAATAATTGTAAACTGAAGGGGATATGCCCTTGAGCCCTCACTAAGTGCAGTAGAGGTTCCATCATCTAACAATTACACACTAGTTTTTTAAAGTTACTGCAGTAGCTATGAACTCAGTATGTAATTTAAAACATCTGCAGTTGTATAAAGGTTTGGAGATTTATGTTTTGATAAAGGCAGTTGGAAGCACTGTTGAGGTAAGAAGATTTTGGATCCAAATCCCGGCCTGAGGTCTTTCTGCCAGAAGTTTGCATGTTCTCCCTGTGCATGCGTGGGATTCCTCCATGTACTCTGACTTTCTCCCACAGTCTAAAAACATGACTGTTAGGTTAATTGATCTTTCTAAATTGCAATTAGGGTGTAGGCCTTCTTATCTTTCAGAAACGCTTTTACCATATGAACCCTTGCTGTCTCTGCGCTCCTCTGGCAGCCGTCTCCTTATCATCCCCAAAGTCAGGACACGCACTCATGGTAAGGCGTCCTTCCAGTAGTATGGCCCTCTCCTCTGGAACAGGCTGCCGAAGGACCTCAGGGCCGCATAGAACGTTCATGTTTTAAGAGCAGGCTCAAGACTCACCTTTTTAGAATGGCTTTTAACTGATATCTGATATCTGATATCTGTTTTATTTGCTCTGCATGTATTTGATTGAATTTTTAGTTTAGCTTTTAACTGAATATTATTAATTAATTATTTATCTGCTTTGCATTTTTATTCGATCATATCTTATCATTGTTTTACACATTGTAATTTAAAATGCTATCAGTCTTAACATTTGTATCAGTATTTTACTAATTAATCTCATTTTCTACTGTTTATTTTAATATTTTAACTTCTTATTTTAATCATCTTTATAGTGTTTCCTATATGGGAGCCCGCTGCATTGAGAGCAGTGGTCGGCTGCGCCTGCCTGGGAGTACCCAGGGCAGTGCCTGGGTGGAGGTGGGGTTACCAGCCCTCCCTCCTCTGGGCGCCCTGGGTCAGTGCCTTGGCTGCTGCTGCTGATCTGCTGCTGCAGATGCAGGTGGCTCCCGTGATGGCGTTTCCTGGCTAATCTGTACTCAGCCCCTTGTTGCTTTTATTTTTGCTTTTACAGACGTGGACAAAATTGTTGGTACCCTTCATTAAATAAAAGAAAAACTCATAATGGTCACAGAAATAACTTTAATCTGACAAAAGTAATAATAAATAAAAATTATATAAATGTTTACCAATGAAAGTCAGACATTGCTTTTCATCTCGGCTCGGCTCGTCAGCATGTAGTTTGGCATACTCCAGTCTGTTTTTTTAATGATTTGTCCTCTCCTTGTTCGTCTCCCATGTAGCCCTCTTTGGCTCAAACAGCGAAGGATGTTCCGATCTGACACTGATGTTCCTTGAGCATAAAGTTCAGCTTGGATCTATTTTGAAGTCTTTCTAGGCTCTTTTGTTACCATTTGGATTATCCGTCTCTTTGATCTGTCATCAATTTTCCTCCTGCAGCCACGTCCAGGGAGGTTGGCTACAGTCCCATGGATCGTACATTACTGAATGACATGTGCAGCTGTAGTCACAGAAACATCTAGCTGCTTGGAGATGGTCTTATAGCCTTTACAGTTAACATGCTTGTCTATGATTTTCTTTCTCATCTCCTGAGACAACTCTTTCCTTTGCTTCCTCTGGTTTATATTGAGTGTGGTACACACCACGTCACCAAACAACACAGTGACTACCTGGAGTCCTATATATAGGCCCACTGAGTGATTACAGGATTGTAGACACCTAGGATGCTGATTAGTGGACATACCTTGGATTAACATGTCCCTTTGGTCACATTCTTTTCATTCTTTTCTAGGGGTACCATCATTTTTGTCCAGGCCTGTTTCATGCATTTATTTTTTAAATAATTCTGTTGAAGCATGGATGAAAAGCAATGTCTGACTTTCATTGGTCAACATTTATATAATTTTTATTTATTATTACTTTTGTCAGATTAAAGTTATTTCTGTGACCATTATGAGTTTTTCTTTTATTTAATGAAGGGTACCAACAATTTTGTCCACGTCTGTATGTGTGTGCATGCATGGGAGATGGGAGATGGGTTGGGATGGGGGATGATGCCAAGGGGTGTATAGTTGTGGTGATGTTTTTATTTAAGGTTGGGAAGGGTTGGGTTTGTGGGGTCATTTTAATCTGTAAAGCACTTTGAGAAGCTATGCAGTTTGATTTGTTTTGATACATGCATAGTTGTTTGTCCTGTCTTTCTCTATGTTGCCCAGTAATAGACTGGCGACCTGTCCAGAGTGTACCCCACCTCTCGCCCAATGACCGCTCTCCCCCACAACCCTGCATAGGTTAGATGGTATAGATAATGGATAAACTGTAGAAAAGGCATATTATCTAAAAGTTTTCTGCATCATCAATTTTCAAAATAAAGTCCCCCTGTACAAAAGAGGGAGCATTTAGATTTTTTTTTATGTGAGAACTGTAAAACACGCAAAGGACCTGAAAAAGTGAGTACAAGGCTGAAATTATTCAAATTAGGGGAAAGTTGAGAGTTGTGGGCAAAATATTTTTCTCTCAGGGATACGTCATGACTGTATTATGTGAGTGGGTTTAATGAAGGGGAAAACTAAAGAGAAGTTGGTTTTGTACACTCATTCATCTTGGAAACTGGAACTAGTTCTCAGAATTCCTGGTCTGAGACTCACATCCTACTGCACACTGACACCTGTTACTTATACACACTGGCGGTAAGCCGCAGCATGTGGATACACCACAAGCATGCGTCCTCTGTTTACTTGTTGGTTTGTGATTCAGGAGTCGAAGAAGAGCAGGGAAGTTTTCCAAAAAAGCCTCTTCCTATAAAGATGACTTGATAATATATTTACAGTGTTGGGGGAGGAGGCAATGTAGTTGAGTCAGAGTTGAGTCAGCTCTGCTATGATGACACTTCTAACAGGATTGCAGTATGAATGACACTCAAACGCAGCTAGAGGCAAAAAGAAAAGTTACAGGAGCCTTTCAGTTTTAGCCCTGATGACTGCTGCTGTGTTCTTGGACCTCTTAATGGCTGCCGTTTATTGTTTGTAAGTGGCTTCAGATTTTATGTTGCTTGTTGATCATGTATTTAGGATGTAGCGAGGACTGCAAGTTACCATTTTCTCTCTATGGTGCATTTAAGGCTCTTTTATGTGGATGAGGAAATATTGCTTTCTTTTTTTTAAATCATATTGCAAACACGTCTTTATATTAATGTTTTAATGATGGTAGTTTTGTCACAAATTTGCTAATTATTTTTCCTACTTTGTTGTACAGTGGAGTCACATTCTATGTTGTATACACTACACTTTTGGGAGTCATATTAAAGATGAGACAACAGATCAACATTTCAGCGTTTCCATCCAGACCTAATACAAAATCAGAAGACAGAATAATCATCTTTTGATTTACTCCTTCATATTGGTCTTTCACATTACATATTTATAAACAGATCAAAGTTACTGATTGTAATATGAAAAAGTGTAAAAGTCGAGGGATATGACCTTACAAACATTACATACCCGTATCACGAGTAGTTGAATGCTTTGACTGCAGAATCAGATTTCTTAATTTGCTTTTTAATCAATAATTACTCCAAATAATCCAAAATACAATCACCAGACTTTGGTGCTGGTAATAGTGGAGATGTATGGTTCCAGTGAAACTAACACTGGAATACCATTTTGGTTTTCCTAAATTGCTTTGAACTTACCGCCTGCTTACAAAATGTACATTTACTTTACCCAGTTAGCACCCTCTGTTTTACCAGTGTTACAGTGCTTGATAAATAATGAGAAAGCTAGGTGTGGCGCTGCTGTACTTTTGACCTGCGCTGTGTCAACGTGACAGTCGTAGGAACTTTATCTCCACCTACAGAACTGCTTTATCCGGCTGTGGTGACAGGATTGGACCAGGTTGTTATTGGGAGTCCATTTGGTCACAGTTACAGTCCTGAATTCACTCCACACACCTGTGAGTGTGTAGTGTTAATTAGTGTGCTGGCAGAGATCTTGTTCTTTCAGAGGTTGAATCGCTGTAGGAGGTCAACTGAAGTCTGGCTTCATTAGTAGGAAACCTGCTCCCTGTTAAAGTGGGCTGTGCGTCTTGAATAATTGTCTAAACACACACATATTGGTAAAGGTTCATCTCATCTCTGTATGCTTGTGGCCAAGCATTAGTCTCTAATTGGAACTCCAGCTCTCATCTCCCATGAGTGAGCAGCTGTATTTATACCCACTGTTGTGTTCCACATTTCTGGAAACTGAAACAGATATCTGTAGGTGCTGATGGAAGGAAAGCTCTCCAAGAACGCCATTATCACTGTGTTTTAAAGCTAAGTCTAGAGTTACAGTACTGCTAGAAAGATTTTGGCAGGTGTGGAAAAAATACTGTAAACATAGAATGCGCTCAAAAATGGAAGTGTTAATCATCCATCTTCATGAATCAACAAAATGCAAACCAAAGAGTGAACCAAAGAAAAATCTAAATCAAATTAATATTTGGTGTGACCACCCTTGGCCTTCAAACCAGCATCAATTCTTCTAGGAATATTTGCACACAGGTTTTGAAGGAACTTGGCTGGTAGGTTGGTCCAAAGATCTTGGAGATCTAACCTCAGATCTTCTGTGGATGTAGTCTTCCTCACATCCTTCTGTCTCTTCATGTAATCCCACACATGCTTCATGATGTTTAGATCAGGGCTGTGTGGGGGCCCATCACTTCCAGGACTTGTTGTTCTTCTTTACACTGAATATAGTTCTTAATGACTCTGGCTGGATCTTTAGTGGTGTTGTCCTGCTGCAGCATAAATTTGGGACCAATCATTCGCCTCTGTTGGTACTGAATGATGGATACATTTTTGCCTGTATTTTTCAGCATTGAGGACACCACTAATCCTGACCAAATCTCCAAATCCATTTGAAGAAATTCAGCCCCAAACATTCAAGGACCCTCCACCATGCTTCACTGTTGCCTGCAGGTGCTCATTATTGTACTGCTCTCTAGCCCTTTGACCAACAAAGTGCCTTCTGCTAAAGCTAAATATTTCACATTTTGACTCATTAGTCCAGGGCACCTGCTGCCATTTCTCTATACCCCAGTTCCTATGTTTTCATACATATGTGTGGCACTTGTCCTGGTCTCCACATCGGAGGGATGGCTTTTTGACTGCAACTCTTCAATCAAGACCAGTTTGTAGCCAGACCTTTCCAGATAGTAGATGGGTGAATGTGGGTCCCACATTTTTAAACCTGATCTGATGGCGCAGCTGTACATCTCCTGATTTTATGGGGTCATAAGCATGATGTGTTATTACTGTAATGCACTAAGTTTCCTTGGCCGACCATTGTGTCTATAATCCTCAACATTGCCCAGTTCTTTGTGCTTCTTCAAAAGAACTTGAACAGCACATCTTGAAACCCCAGTCTGCTTTAAAATCTTTGTCTGGGAGAGACCTTGCTGATGTTGTAGAACTACCGTGTGTCTTGTTGTGCTCAATCTTGTCGTGACATGAAACCATCTTCCACAGCCTCACCTTGGTAGCAGTTTGGTTGTTCCTCACCCAGTTTTAAGCCTCCTGCATAACTGTTTCTGTTTCAGTTAATTACTTTATTTCAACCTACTTGTGACATTGATGATCATTCGAACCTCTTTGGTGTAACTGGTTGACGATACATTTTACTATAATCCTGCAAAAATCCCTAAGGTTGTGATGAAGTGTAATTATAAGAACTAATGCTGGTTTGAAGGCATAAGATTATATCATCAAATATTGGTTTGATTTAGATTTTTATTTTGTTTTCCTCACGTATTCTGTAAATTAGATCAAAATAAATTATAATTTATATTTCTGAAATCATTCTTTGTTTGCAGAATTTTTTCACACCTTCCTCCAACTTTTGCACAGTATTGTATATGATTGGCCTAAACATGTAACTTGTTCAGCATCTCATGGATCTTCTTGCCATGCTAAATTGTGTTTAATAGATTTGTGATAGTCTGTCATGGAGAAGAGAGAGCTGAGTCAAAAGGCAAAGCTCTCGATTTATTTGTCAACCTCGTGTGAGGCAAAAAAGTATTTGGCAGCCACCGAATGTATAAGTTGTGCAACTTAAAAACATTAGACAGGTGTGTTATTTTCATCGTAGGTACACTTCACCTGTGAAGCACAAAATCACATTGTATCATTTTTAAATAATTTTATTTGTGTAATGGTGCAGCAAATAAGTATTTGATCATAAAGTTCACCTCAGTACTTTGTAAAGTAACTTTGTTTGGCAATTACAAAGTTTAGCTGTAAATCTTACAAATCAGTAGCTGGTATTTTGGTCCACTTTTCTTCAATGCAGATCTTCTCTGGAGCTGGGATGTTTCAGGGCTGTCGCTAGGCAACACAGACTTTGAACTCAATCCACACATTCTCTATTGGATTAAGGCCTGGACACTGGCTAGTCACCCCAGAACATTGAAGTGCTTTTTACATAGCCACTTCTTAATTACGGTGTGTTTGGGTTCAGTGTCATGCTGAAAGATGCAGCCACAATTAATCTTCAGTGCAGTGACTGATGGTAAGAGTTTTTTTGCCCAAAATATTATGATACATGGTCCTATTCATCCTGTCCTTAATTCGGATCAGTCATCCTGTCCCCTTTGCAGAAAAGCAGTCCCAAACCATAATGTTTCCAACCCCGTGCTTCACAGTGGGTACGGTGTTCTTGTGATGATACTCAGGATTCTTCCCCCTCTAAACAGGATGAGTGGCGTTTATATCAAAGACTTCTATTTTGGTCTCATCTGACCACATGACGTCCTCCCAATCCTCTTCTGGATTGTTCAGATGGTCTCTGGCAAACTCTGCTCTGGAGTACACTAGGGGTTACCTTTCGAGTGCAGGCGTGATGTTAATGCCTGAAGACCTTTGTTACTGTGGTCCCAGCTCTCTTCAAGTCATTGACCAGTTCTCCCTGCATAGTTCTGGGCTGTCTCCTCACCGTTCTCAAGATCATGTGTACCCCACAAGATGAGATCTTGCATGGAGTCCCATCTTGTATTTATTTCACATTCTAATAACCATTCCAGCAGTTGATCTCTTGCCACCAAGCTGCCTGTAGATTGGCTCATCCCAGTCTTGTGCAGGTGTACAATCTTGTCCCTGGTGTCCAGCTCTCTTGTCTTGGCCATGGTGAAGGTTGGAGTCTGACTGTTTGAAGGTGTGGACAGCTGTGTTTTGTATGGATAACCAGTTCAAGCAGGTGCCATTGTTACAGGTTATGAGTGGAGTATAGAAGAGTTGCAGTAGCAGGTTCTGCTTGTTTTTAGGTGCTAAATACTTATCTTTGGCACCATTATACGAATAATTTTTTTTTTAAATCAGACAGTTTTTTTTTTTTTTATATTCTGTCTCACGGTTGAAATTTACTTATGATGAAAATTACACACCTCCTCTTTTTAAGTGGGATTACTTTCACAATTGGTGGCTGACCTCTGTATGTTTCCACCCTCATCTGAGGTGTTAAGCTCTAGGTATTGAGTAAATGAAAGAGATTACGGACACAAGAGTCAAAAAGTAGTTTCTCTAACAGGATAATATACTGTATGATAAGAAGCTTTGTTATCCAGGAGGGGCTCAGAGTAGAAATACAGCTCCTCCCCATTGAGAAGAACCAGTTGAGCTGGCTTGGGCATCTGGTTAGGATGCCTACTGGACCCCTCTCGTGAAGTGTTCGGGGCACATCCCACCAGGAGGAGACCCAGGGGAAGACTGAGTATATGCTGGCCTTACCCTGGAGGAGCTGCCCCCAAGTGGCTGGGGAGAGGGAAATCTGGGTCTCTCTGCTTAGATCCCTGTTGCCTCCATGACACTGTGACGCATTTAGACACTGTAAATGTACATAAAAATGTAAATTAACATTTAAACATGATTGAGTAGAATAAGTGGGCAAACTAAGGGGACTCATACATTTTTCCTCCCAAACATTATGGAACATCCTATATGATCCTGGTTTATACCACTGGCTCCAAAACTGGGTTGTTTAGGTAATTTACCTGCTGATGCCGAGAGGGTCTGCCTACTCAGTGTCAGTGACCTGTTAACACAGGTCTCATAACAAACTTAACTCAGCTAAACTTTTTACATAGCTGTTTATATTTAAATGAAGAGTAGGTACTTACGTGGCTTTAATGATGTCTCATCTACCGACAACAGATCCTCTTGATCTAATAAACTTAGAAATTAGCTGACAGGAAGTCCAGCCTTTAGATATTGACTTTCCAGTTTATGCATTGCGGCCAAAGCCCAAACTCGACCAAGTTTTAGTAATTCTTGGACAGCACTCTGAAACCAGTAAGTCTCTATTATAAAATTCTTGGCACCTACTTTCTGCATATTTTGACTTATTCCATGTTAATGTCAGAAACTCTACCACCCCTGACCTTTGTCTTTCACAGGTTTGATGGGTGTGTGGACAAAAACTGATACTGCCCCTGGTGACGGCTACACTTGGCCATAGAACTACATCTCTGAGCCTTGTGTGGCAATAATGAGGCTTATACCCCAAAGGGGAGGGTGTTAGAACTGCATCCGCTTTCCCACAATGTCTTGTGTGTACAGAGAGGAGGGAGCCGAGTCTGTGACTCGGACACAGCCTCTCTTTGCCTTTGGCATCGCCATGGAGACGGAGGCTCTTTATATAGAGTCCCTTGGCTGCTCTCATTCTCCTGCTGCTTATCATTCAGTTGGTATGTTCAAGGCTAACGGAGCACAGTTAAGGAGCTGGAACTTATTCCAACACAGTGCTAAGATGGTTTTATGTGCGGCTCAAAGGGCAGAGCAAGGCACTAACTCCACCAGGGTTGTCAGTTCAAATCTGCATGGAATCAAAAATGTGAGTGTCAAATCAGCTGATCTCCAACTTTCCCTTGGTTTTCCTTCTTAGTTCTCATCCTTCCGGGGTTTCTGGGATCCTGGCCAGGTGCCTGGGAAAACAGTTTCACTCACATACACAAAACGCACAGGCATTACTCTTCTGCCTAAGGGGGCAAATTGTGCTCACTGTCAAGGAAAGGACACACAGAGTGGGAATTAATGCACACCCATAATATTCAAGGGCTTCCTCAGTTTACATACAAACACGTGCGTAAAGGCAAATACTTCTACACCAAAACAGAGCCATAGTTCACTGGCATGTGGGTGTGTGCTTCCTTCGTGTTTAGCAAATTTTTTTCATAGCTTGTTTTCAAGAGACACACCCACTTTTTTGTGTAGGACAGGACACACACATAGCGAAAGAGAAAGAGGAGTGTTCACTGTCAGGAAACTCTTAGGAGTGAGCACTGGGTCAGAGGATGGTGTGAGGTTGGACATAGTGACAGGCACGATGGAATAGTTAGAGGTCTAGATATCTACATGGATACTGTGCACAGGGTGTGAGGAACAAGATGGTTGTGCTCTGGAAGGCTTTACATGAAGAACTGTGAGGAGACAAGAGAAAGAAACAAACCAACTGAAGCAAATCTGTGAAATGGTGAGTTACGAGACTTAGACGTCCTGCTTTATGGTTACAAAATGTAGATTTGATGGCGGCAATGTTTTGTTTGGTGCTTCTTTTCATTAGTGTGTATGCTCAGGCAGTGCTCACTAGGTTTGCTTACTTTACCTGTGTGTTCTTCCAAGAACTCACGTCACTGGAAAGGAACAGGATCCACCAAGCTCTAATCCGATACTTCTGCCAATGGGCAGAACCCTCTCTGCCTCAGAGCAGTCTTGTTTTCATCTGACAAATGCCAGGTAGAGAGCACAGACTTATTCCCATAGCTAGAGACTGTAGGTGTGTGTTATTAAAAGTGTGTGTGGGCCAGAAAGAGGGGTAAAAGTCAGGGAATCTTGACAAGATGCCAAATGCCAGTAAAAAGTGAAACTTTCCAAAGACAAAGCAGCTCCAGGCAAGAGGAGTAACAATCAGAGATCTATACTGGTAAAAGGAAAGCTTGAATTTAAAAGCTGAAAAAAGCAAACGAAAGCAATTCCTATTTGGTTTCATTAGGGCTTGATATGTTGCATTGTATTATTCTCATACACGGACATCTAAATTCTAAATATAATATAGTAGTTTTACCAAAGCTGTGAAGCTTGTGTTTAAGGCCTGTCAAGTCCGAAAAAAAAATGGCCTTGAAACTAATCCTTGAAGAGCACCACAAGCTATGTTAAAGCTTTAAGAAATTATCACAACTATTGCCAGCGTTATTACAACCTATCACAAGACAAATATAATGCCAAAATAGTTCACAGACATATTAGGAGCTTAGATGATTAAAAAAAACTTTGTAAATTTGCTGACAATGGTTCTATAAAGCACTCAACACATCAGGGGTCAAACCTTTTATGGTTTCATTGAGGATGTCATATTTCTTCCAGTTCCTCATCCCTTTACCTTGGACCGTAATGTCCTTAACTTTAATTGTTATAGAGATTAATTGCGACTTACTTCCTGGAGGCCTTGATAGCAGTAATGATAACATTTGCAGGCAGTTTATTTGCTTTGCTTGCTTTTAAACCAAAATACTCTGCTGCAAGCATATTATGATTCCTTTGTCAAACAAAACAGACACATGAACTCTAGGAACAAAGCAGACATTGTTACATTTCTTGGGTGTAAGACAAGTAGACTGAAACTTATTGTTCTTTCATTTCTGTCAAACCATCAAAGAGGGAATTTCCACTTGCATCCTGTTAAGCACATGGCTTTTATGTCCATTTGTCAACCTGCCTAATCTTAATGCCTCTTCTTGCATTCACACATTCTAAAAACAGCAAGAATTTGGCAAATAAACAGGTTTTCACTGACCTGAATGAGATCACCCAGTGCTTTCATGTGACTGTTTTCTATCATTATCCACTTTCAGCAATCCAGTTGAACACTTTGCTAGAAGGTTATGAAGTGTCCTCCAATCTTATTCTATAGTCAGTATCTGTGGGTAATGAGTGAACAAAGGACTATATCAATACAAGTGACTGAAAATTAGGTTCTTTCTTAAATTGGCGCCCAGTTATTTAGAAGGAGCTTCCCCTTTGCTTCAAAAATGCCATTTGGTGAGGTCCTCTGGACTCCACACTTGAGAGGTGTATTGGACATGGCCCAGGGAATATCCAGAATTTAGTAGAGAGATAGTGTAACTTGACCGGTTTGGTATTACAGTGGACCCTTGGTATTTGTAGAGGTTAGGGACCAAAACCTCAAAGGAACAGCTGAGATCCACAAATACTTCAGAACCCTGTAAAATACCCATAACTGCCCATTTTAATAGTTCAAACATCACATCAAGTTTATTTTAGTGCTATCATGAGATTAAAAAAAACATTTTGAGATTAACTAATGATTCTCTGTAATTAATTAATTTAAATAATCCTTTTTTTAAATCTCACCTAATAATTGATCAGCCCTAATCTTGAGGTATTTTCTTTTAAATTTATTACATTATTGGGGTCAAACAAAACTTTGATATATATGTATGTATATTACTTTAAAAAAACTGTTTAATTAAGTAATTTATTGTATTTAACAGATTTAAACAAATACAGTTCCAACCAATTACATTCATTTGTTTTTGAGACCAGTCCCAAGTGCTGCCTGTAACCTTCTGCTTTGAGCATGCACAATTCATTAGCGTTCTGGACTCAGTAGGGTAAATATCTGATCTGAGTCCAGCTGGGTTAAAAAAAACACGTAATATACACATTATTTTTGATACGGATGGCTTGCCATACTGCTGAACCTGCTCAGCCGGATGGAGCTGCCGTATGCAGTGCAGGCTGGTTGCCTCCTGTGAGCTCTAAGCGCTCTGCTGCTCAGTGAGACGAGAAACACTACAGGCTTCACTCAAAAGTCTCTGATAACCCCATAAAATGTTGCTAGATTTGTCACTAGTCACTTTTTTTTGTAAAAAAATAAAATAAAATAGCTAGAGGGATCTAAAAGTTGTAAGCCAGTCATCTATAATGAGTTGACAGCCCAGTGAGTATAATGGCCGGTGAATAAAAAGGGGTTTTATTAAAAGGCAACTCACATGTAGGAAGGGTAAAATTATAGATTAAAAATTTGATTAACGCGATTAAAAAGCATAGTGCGTTAAATATGGCTACAATTAATTGCTCGCAAATAACGTGATAAATTCACACTCCTAGCGTATTTGCATAGCACATTTTAGCAACAAGGCAATTCAAAGTGCTTCACCTGATAAAAATATAATACAATAAAAGCAAACAAAAAACACTGCAGACGTAATGTAAAGTTACAATCCAAACCAAAACAGATGATATTCCTGTTATCGTTATTCAAAGGCAACTTTAAAACATTGGGTTTCTTGCCTTGATTTAAAGAAACTCATTGTTTCAGCATTTTTGCAGTTTTCTAAAAGTTATTTTCAGATTAGAGGAGCATAAATACCTAATGACGCTTCTCCATGTTTGGTTCTGACTCTGGGTATGCAAAGTAGACCTGAACCAGAAGACCTGAGTCTGGAAGGTTGGTATAATGTCAACAGATCTTTAATGTATTTTGATACTAAGCCATTCAGTGATTTATAAACTAACAAAAGTGTTATAAAGTCTACTTTGGAGTCAGTGTAAAGAGTTTAGAACTGGGGTTATGTTCTCTATTTTCCTAGTTCTAGTGAGGACACAAGCAACAGGGTTCTGGATCAGCTGCAGCTTTCTGATCAACTTTTTAGACAGACCTGTGAAGACATTGTTGAAGTAATAAATTGAACTGAAGAGAAACACATGGATGAGTTCCTGAAGGTTTTGTTGTGTCATTAGCCCTTTAACATTTGAAGTTGATAGAAAGGCTGACTTTATAATTATCTTTATCAGGAGGTTCAGGTCTGCTTCCATCATTACACCCAGATGTCGGAACTGATGGGTAATTTCTAGCTGCCTTTAAAACACATAGGGCAGGATGAACCCATCTGTGCAACCGGATAGTTTTAAAGGCTGGACCCTAAACTTTCAGTTGTGCCCATGCTTTAAAGCATGGCAAGAGGCATAGGCGAATATAAAACACTTGGAAAACACTGACCATGCACCTTGAAGAAAAATCCTTAATCTCTTTCTGCATAAAATATCCAACCTTTTCCCTCAGAACACATAAAGATTTCTTTTACCTCCAACCAGATTGATGATAAAAATGTCAAGATGATCTTAGTTCTGCCCATGTACACTTAAAACCAGCATTGTTTATTTCAAGTTCCTTAAAAATGTGAGCTTTCACTCATGAGCTGTAAGACGACGAGATGGAGCTTGTTGTGTTTTGGGGTTCCACTCAAACAAACTAATACGTTCCTACCCACAGTAAAAGTTAATCTGGAATGGGTTTTGTTTCAGGAATATAGCAGAACCACGGTAATCGGGAGGTTAAAGACCACGGCTCCCCACTAATAGTACCTAGTAATCCGCCATACTTGAGACTTCCTGTATTAGCGTTTAGAACCGCCTAGTTTAATGGTTCATACTCCAAATATACCTTAATACACACAGTGGAAACTGGCTTAGTGCTACCACAGAAGCTAATACCTAAAGTCTTTCCTTATTTAATGTTGGGTGTTCAGCCAAACAGCAGGAAAAGCAATGGTGCTTCTGGGTTGGCTATGACGACTTTTCCTCAGTTCTTCCAGCTAATGATTTCTTGGCTCCTGTAGTTATTGTTCTGGATCAGAAAGGCTTCACTCACTCCCCTCCAGATCATTGTCGTCAGACATTTTCTGCGAACATGATGTGGCATGAATTATTAAAGCCACAGTTCCTGTTTCCACACTGCAAGAAAACCCTGCTTGATTCACTTACACATAACACACCCAAATATCTTGAATCAAATGCTGGTGTGTCATGGTTAACGTCAGTGTGGACGCACACTTTGTCAAATGCAACGTCACAAGACAGGAAAACCAGTCTTTGGTCTGTGAAGACATTATTTAAATAATTGTCAGCATTTAGACAACAAAGGTTTCTGAGAATATTATCAGTTTTGGTTCCTCCTTGGGCTTTTTGGGTTTCGCTATTAGAAGGTCAGTTATATAAAACATTTACTGTTTGTTTCTAAGAAAGAGCAACTAACTCACTAACACCTCCACATTATTTTATAATGAAAAATGTACAATAAAACACATGATGATGTTTTTTTGTAGTAAAGTTTAACACTTTGTTTTCACAAGCCCATTTTCTAAATTGAGAAAATTGAGGATTTAACTAAATGCATGGTATTGTATTTGTTAGTATTGTTGCCTTGCAGCAAAAATACCCTAGATTTCAATTCTGGCAAGGGGTTTTTCTGTGTGGAGTTTGGATGTGGGTTCTCTGTGGACACTGGGGCCAAAACCTGCATGTTGGAGGTTTTTGGTCTCTCTAAATGCTATTAGGAGGGATTCTGAGTGTGAATACAGTGGAAACCTGTTTAGGTTATACCCTGCCTCTCAACTACTGACTGCTGGAGAAAAACAGTAGCATCTCTCATGACCCTGCAATAAGAGGGTATAGACCAGTGTCCCTCAATAGGCGGTCCGTGGTCTGGCGCCGGCTCGCAAACCACTTATTTTTGGCCCTATTTTTGAAGCCGCAGTTCTTTCAACAATATCATACTGAGGCAGTGCGGTGTTGTATGTGCTCTATTTAAATAATAACAGGAAGACCACGGGACGCCTTTGTGTCAGCTCCGTAACAGAGCAAAACGCAGTCTTCTCTGGGCTATCGACAGGCTGTCACCACATTACCGTGAGATTGCTGCGTGAAAAACACGCTCTGCTTTCAGAGCTGCTCGTGAAGTGATTCTTCCTCTGTAGTTATTTGGTTATGAAAAAGTAGTATGGTCTAAATTTGTTGCCAAACGAAAAAGAGACAATGAAAATAGACAGTTTAAAGAGGAATAGACAGAACAGTTTGCATTTTTTTCTCCCTCCTTCCAGCACCCAGAAAAATGTGCTCAATTTGCCAGGAGACCATTGCAGTGTTAAAGGTTCCCCAGTGTGAGACAGCACTATGAGACCAAGCACAAGAATTATGAAGATACATTTGCTCAAAAATCCAAGCAATGAAGTCTTGCTATGAGGCTGCAAGCAGCATTTTAGTTCCATCTATGAATCAACAACAAAAAGCAATAGAATGGTCCCTAAAGCCTGGTTCAGGATTTTTAGGCCGATTTTGCTCGGATTTTCCCTATTCGACATGCCCTGATTATCGGGATGGCTAGGTGATCCTAAGAGATAGTCCTGCCATGTGTGAGGTGTAAAGAGCACTCAGGTCTGTTTGGAAGGACGTCAGGACCGCTCTGATTGCAATATGTTGGATTGTCTTGGCTCGATATACTGTGCCAGGGTGTTTGGTATGTTGAATGTGATTTGTAAATAATCAGAAAGGGAGGTGACAGATACAGATGAGCCATTGAAGAGACCATTATGCCCCATTTCCACAAGGGCCAGTATGTTACAGAATGGAACGGGTCAGTACGGCCTGGAACGGGTAGGTTGTGATTCCATTACCATCTCAGAAGAACTGTCGTGGGCGAGGACATGGGCGGGCTTAACAAAAGCTCCAGCAAAAAGCACTTCTCTTGTGTTGTTGAAGATTTCATTTTTGGAACACAGAGATTTTTTTAAACTAATGTACTACTTAGACTTCCATAGCTCAGAGTGATGTCAATATTGCTATCTTGTTTTACAGGGGCTGCACGGTGGCGCAGTGGTTAGCACTGTTGCCTTGCAGCAAGAAGGTCGTGGGTTCGTATCCCGGTCCAGGGTCTTTCTGCATGGAGTTTGCATGTTCTCCCCGTGCATGCGTGGGTTCTCTCCGGGTACTCCGGCTTCCTCCCACAGTCCAAAAACATGCATGATAGGTGAATTGATCACTCTAAATTGTCCGTAGGAATGAATGTGAGTGTGAATGGTTGTCTGTCTCTCTGTGTTGGCCCTGCAACAGACTGGCGTCCTGTTCAGGGTGTACCCTGCCTAACGCCTGATAATTGCTGGGATAGGCTCCAGCTGCCCCGTGGATAAGCGGTTAAGAAGATGGATGGATGGATGGATGTTTTACAGGGATACTTTTGCAGCTTGTTTTTAGTTGGAAATTAAATGCAAGTCAGCTCCAGGACAGGGGGATTGAAATAAAAGCAGGTTTTTGAAAATATTTTTTATCACTTGCAATTTCTTCTTACAAAAAAAAAAATCTGATAGGCGAGTGTGTTTTCTAATTGGACCATGCAGGAGCACACAAGGAGAGAGATTTTTTTTTTTTTTTTCATCATTACTGTGTAAAGCTCTTCCGTCAGTTTTAATATCCTGCTGTGTGACTGAAGTGATGGAAACCATTTTTGAATGCAAAAAAGAGGAATAGTAGGTGTATAATAAGTGTAATAGGTCAGACTTCAAGAAAAGGTGAAATAAGTTTCGTCCAGAAACAGCCTGATCTGTCTATCACTAATTCATGCACGCTTTTTAAACCCTGATTGTTTAACACATTCAGTATAATAGGCTTGATTGTGGTGTGTGTAAAGCTCAACAAGCTGTCATGTACGACAATTAATGAAACAAAGCAAAGTAAGTCTTTTTGGACGCACGACTACATCCCGATCTGATGGGGGAAGTACATCAGGTGCAAATCCATCCCGCCTACAAAAGTGCAGGGATGACTTGTTCTTACCTGCTTAAAAAGAGCATAGTAAAATTTGTTAAATACATAAAAGCCAATCAGCAAATCAGCATTGTGATCCTTATTGAGCATAAATCAGAACACAAAAAACAACCTGATGAAAGAGATACAGTACGACGACAAACTGCTGCCAGCACTTGTGAAAGATGACTCTTCAGCTGCATTGTTTGCACCACTACCAGCAGACCGAAGCTTGTATGTTTTACTCGCAGTCAGTTCGCTTTCACACCCTAACTTAACACCTACGGTCCAGGCTGTATGGCGGCAGGGGGGGTTGGCGGGGCGACTTATCGTATGAGTCAAGACAGCAGGATTTTTCACCACACTAATTCTGCAGAAATGCGAGCACACAGCTGCTCGTTCCAAGAAGCTGTCCAGGAACAGAGCCAAGGAGGAAGCAGAGGCTAAAGCTGTACATTTAAAGGCTTTTTTGCTGACTCACTCTTCTGAGTGCTTGTGTGTGTTACTGAAACACATTCATCACATGGTTACTGCATGTCTGCCGGGCAGGAAGGTCGGTTATTAAGGTCATAAATGTGTCTGTGCGTTCAGTAGTTTTTGGGGGATGAGTGGGTTCTCTTATAGGAAGAGAAATGACTAATCTGGTTTACTGTAAGTAGATGACACGGCATGATTATGTCAGCCCCCACTGCCAGAATCCCACCCTGTACAGCCTCTTAGTATAAGGACACAGTCTGAACTCGTGTACTGCCCTTTGATAACTTCCCCATCTTCAAGTAAAAAGTGAGAAGTGAAACCCTCTTGTCCTTCCCTCTGAAAGAAATGTATTGTGATTAACTTCAGCTCTAAAAACAGCAAAGTGCTGCTATTTTTAGGTAGCTTCAATTTGGCCTTTCAGGTTTGTTTGCCTGCGTACCAGGAGGAAAACCAACGCTTCCGCTGCTCTGGGAGGGCACTGGAGCTGTGAACTCTTCCCAGAACTGAGCTCAAACAAAGCCAGATGTCTGAAATTCTCCAGAAGGAGATGGTTTTGTTTTCTTTTCTTTCTAAGATGGAAATAGGATATGGAAAATGTCAGGCTGGTTAGTTTTACGGAAATCCAGGACTCTTGAGGCTTTGAGTCATGTGGACTTGTTTTCCAGATTATTAACGGTTTATGAGTTGGAGCTTTTATTTTACTAATAGTATCTTGGATTTCACTGGTAATTTAGGTTTCTCTTTTACTTGTATCATATATTGAATCAAAAAAATTGGGTTCTTCTAGTATTTTCTTGACGATAAGGTCTAAATGTCTCTTGGAGGATGCTGATTAATACTGCCATCAACATGTTTCACTGTGGGCTAATATTCAGTATTTGTTATCAGCCACCTACAATGTTTTACATATAGGTCAGAAATCATAACTTTTGGCTCATCCAACCAACATGTTTTGCCAAGTTAGTGTTGTCGTCAAATGACCATCTCACGAGTCAAAATTCCAGTCCAACTCAGGTAATTATCATCTTACAGCAAGACAAAATTAAGAGAGATGGTTCACTTTATATAAAAAAAATAAAAAGAATTACTCAATATCCCTACACTATCATAAAGCTAAAATAGCAAATGTAAAAGAATAAAACATGCTTAAAGTAAATGTGAAAAAAATAAATAATCGACATTTCACCTGCACACGTTCAAAGGCTTTGGGAAGTTATTAAATTTGTCCAGTAATATGTCCCCAAGAAATATGACCCGTGTAAATATTTTTTTCTTATGTAAAAATTGTGTGTTTCTGTTCTGTGTCCTGTTGAGTTTTTAAATTTTTATTTATTTATTTTTTTGCTGCTGTTACGACCAAATTTCCTCTTGCAGGACAATTAAAGGATTATTCTATTCTCAGAATAACATCAGCATTGGCTATATGCTAATTCCATCATTAGCAATTTCTCATGTCGTAGCTCGAGTCCAAGTTTAAATACTAATGTTGCAAGTCCGAGTTCAAGTGCAAGTCATCGCTGTGCTGCTTGAGTAACGTCACAAGTCCCTTACCTTACCTGACTTGAGTCAGGACTTGAGTCTGAGTCCCAGACTGTGTCAACGACTCATCGCAATCTGTTGGGATTCCCTACATAGAAAACTTTTAACTGATTGGAATGTTTGTGCTATTGTATTGATATTATTTTCTTGTAAAGTGCCTTGAGACAACATCTGTTGCGAATTGGCGCTATATGAGTAAACTGAATTGAATTGAACTGAATACTTTCCATCGTTTAAAATGGGAAGTTAATTATTGCAGCTAGTAATGACAGACTAATTTGCGTGAACGGAAAAATGCAATTATTTTAAAAATCTGATCATTTGATCCAATATTTCCTCCATTTTGTTTTAAAAGATGTCACTTTTACATCAAAATTCTTCAATTGTAAGCATGTTGTACAGAGCCAAAAATGTTCAAATTTAATGATTTAGCTTGAACTGGGCTGCACAGTGGCACAGTTGGTAGCACTCTTGCCTTGCAGTAATAAGGTCAGAGGTTCAAATCCCAGCCTGGGTTCTTTCTGCATAGAGTATGCATGTTCTCTCTGAGCATTTGTGAGTTCCCTCCAGGTCCTCACTCCAAAAACATGACTGTTAGGTTAACTGGTCTCTAAATTGTCCTTAGATGTGAGTGTGGCATGCATGGTTGTTTATCCTCTAATGTCCTGTGCTGTCCAGGGTGTCCACAGCATCGCGTCCAATGATTGCTGGAGAAAAGCACCAGCCCCCAGCAACCCTGCATAGGATAGATGGTCGATGGATATGTTCAAGCTTCTTTTCTTTGTAAAAAATAATCAAGTCTGAACTTATCCTATCATCGTGAGAAAAAACGTCTTTTGATTTACAGTAATCTGGGTGTGTAAGGCCAAGTAAAGGTTACAAAGAAATGGAAAAAACATGGAGGAAGATGTCTGTATTATAAATGCAAGCTTCTTTTATTTGGGGGGGTGGCTCTAGTGGATGTTGACTGTGTTTACTGTTGTATGTCTTCTTACTATGGTTGGATGCTCATGGCAGCGTCTATACCATATTTGGATGGAAGCTTCTCTAAATTAGTTAGTCCCTTTATTACCATCCACTGGTGATACTGTGCAGTCATAAAACTCCAGTTTTGGTCCGTGAGGCAGACACTGTCTACTTTTAAGACCAGGCTTAAAAGCTTCCTTTTTGATTAAGTTTATGGTTAGGATGGCTTAGGTTATCCTAAACTATCTTTGTAGTTAAGATGCTATAGGCTTAGACTGTTGGTAGACAGAGTGACCACTTTTCTTCACTACTTTTCTCTTCTACTACTCTCCAGTTGTATTGCTTGTTGGACTCTTAAAATCGTTTCCTTTTGTTCTTTCTGTGCTCTGTCTTCTCAGACCCCCAGACAGTTGTGGCAGATGGCGGCTCGTACTGAGCCAGCTTCTGTTAGAGGTTTCTTTATTTTAAAGGATATTTTTCCTCTACCCTGCTGCTAGATGTTTGCTCATTATGAGGGATTGTTAACAGGATTGCTGTGTTTGGACGTTTGCATCAACGTAGTACAACCTCAATTCAAAGATTCGATGCAGTCTTTTGGCATTCCTTATATAGAAAACTTTAAAATTGTTTGGCATGTATGTATAATTGAATTGAAATTACTTTTCTTGTAAAGTGCCTGGAGATGACAACTGTTGTGAATCAGCTCAATGTAATGAACTGAATTGAAAGTGTATGTCCTCTGCCTGAACCTCACCAATGAGGAAGCGAAATCAACACTAACCAGAGTCTATTTGCCCTCTGCTGTACGCTGCGGAAGGCAAAAATCCCTGATGAGGGTTACATCACTGATGACGGGAATAGTGGGTTGCCTTCTCACTGCTTGACACTAACCTTATCATTGACCTTTGAATCATTTAGACATACCATTAAAAACACACCCAATTCGAGTGATAAACAAGTTTTGTTTCTACACATGTAGTTGCGACCAAAATTTGGCAGATTTAGGTGTACCATTGCTATAATGCAGTTCACTCTTCGCGGCCTTGTTGTTTTGCTGATTTTTTTATAGTACAATTTCATATGCTTTCTGTACAGACTACTGTAGTGAACTGTGTACTATGTTCGGCATCTTGATTGATTATAGGCAATTGTCAGTTTCCTCTGTGTCGAGTCTCCTGCGCTTGCCAAATTTATCATGATTGGTGATGAGAATTTTCTCGTCCAGAAGAAAAAACTGCACAAACAATTACCGGTAACTATGTTCCTCACTCGGAAAGAGACACCTGCTCTGAGACCTTCAGTGGAAAAAGACACACCCGAGCGGCACGCAGATGAAGAAACCACGTCGTATTGATACTTTAATGTTTTAAAATCTATGAAGGTTTGAACTTTGAGAGTATTAAAACTAGTGAGAACTGTGAGGAAAATTTTTATTTATGTCTGTGAAAAGTGTATAAAGTGTGTGACGTGTGGTTTTACAGCCTTAAAATTAGAATAATAAAAAAAAAAATAAAGGTGACTACTTTGTGGATTTTGCTTGTCACTGGTTATTTTTAGAACATAACCCTCACAATAAAGAAGAGACCACTGCATTATTATTTTAATTCAATCAAGCTTTATATCTGATAACAAATTAGGCTGGCATCTCTCTTCTATTCTTTTCCACTAATTGTTTCAGAAGGGTATGCATAATTTCAATTTGGAAGTTTTTAAATTACATGTATAACAGATGTGGTGTTACTTTGACTTTAAGAGTTGTTACAGAGGGCAAGGGGGGTGGGGTGCTTCTCTCCATCAGTCCTTGGGCAAGAGGCTGGATCCACCCTAGACAGGTCACCAGTCCATCACAGGGCAACACAGAGGCTCCTAACCATTCACACACAGACTTTCCTCCATCTTTTTAAGGATGCCTCTCTTTTTTTTTTTTTTTTGCTCACAAAATAAGTGGTTGGATAAAAATAATCTTCAAGGGTTATTTTACGACTCTGTCCCCATTTTTATGTTTAGTGTATTCTTGATCCAAGAATACGATTTTAACGCCAGTAAGAAACAACAAAAATCAAAATAAGACATAGTCCTCGGGGGGTCACGGGCGCGGGGGACTGGTGCCTATCTCCAGCTGTCAACCCTGGACAGGTTGCCAGTCCATCACAGGCCCACATAGAGACAGACAGGACAAACAATCGTGCACACAAACAATCGTGCACACACAATCACAACCTCAATCACATTGTCCCGCCTTCATACTTCCTGGTTCTGGACCAATGACATCTGCGTACAAGGTTGCCAAGTCTTCAACACAAACACTGTGCCGTAACCGTAACACATGTAACCGGGCTAGAGGCTAACGTTGCGCTAACGATTCTAGCAGAAAATTAGAAAAAAAAATAGTCAGCTTTAAAACTGTCTCAAGCTACTTTTTTTAAATTACCAACACCTCAATATTGCAATTAAATCTATTTATCTACTTATCAATTTACTGTGTGTGATTCGTCTTCGCTCGTCATCTTTAATCTGTAGCTGCATTCTGTAAGTGGACTCTTTTGTTTTTTTTCTATCTGGACTGGAGTACTTAAATTTGGTTCTTTAACCCTGCTTTTTAGGACTAAAAAATGTAACATTACAAATTATCCATTACATAACAGTAATGGATCGAGATAAATAATTTCTTCTATTTTTTATTATAATCTAACAGAATAAGGTAATTGTAAGCAAATTGACTTAATAGCATAGCCACTAGTTAGGGCATTAATGTGTGGCACTGCTTTTTCAGTGACTTTTTGCTAACTCATCCCTTTTCCTCTTCCTACTTAAATTTTCTTCAGAGGACAACAGAAATGGTTGCTTACATCTGCAGATTTGCTTGCTGCACGTTTATCTGTTTAACAAAAAATTGTGGCACAAATCTGTTAGCTAAAACACAAGTCTTGCCAAATTGTTGGCATATTTCCAATAAAACTAACAGGAAACCTTTCGTTTTTGTCTTTGTCCAAATCCAAATTTTAGATATTTGTTCTTTGTATTTATTCCTGTCTCTATATATGTGCGTTATGGTGGAAAATGTAGGCAAGGTTAACAGACCTAGTCAATCATTATCAGAAAGGAATGAACAGGGATTTAAGTGACTCTGAACATGGCTTGGTTGTTGGTGCCATACAGAATGGTCTGGCTATTGCAGAAACTGCTGATCTAAAAAAAAGAGAAATTAAGCAATTGTGTGATTTAATTTCCTTGTTGATGTCAGTGATCAGCAGATAGGCTTCAGCAGCAGAAGACTCTACTGGATGTCACTATTATTGGCTGAGAGCAGAAACATAAGGCTATATTCAGATCCTAGTTCAGAATTTGACATGAACAACATGAAAGCATGCATCCAATCTGCCTCATATCAACGCTCCATGCTGGTGATACTGGTATAATGTGGAAGGAGTGGAGATAATGTTCTTGTCATATACTGGGACTCCAGTGCGCCAACCGAGCATTGTTCAAACATCACAGGAGCTGTTCTACTGGATTTTACCGCTGCTTTTTAATGTGATTGCGCATTCAATCTTAATAGTAAAGCTTAAAACTTATGGTTTCTCTAACGTGCCACTCAACTGGACAAAGACATATCACTCGAATCGTGTTCAGCAGGTATTTTTTAATGGCAGTTTCCTAAAACAATATCATGTGGCTTGCCCCAGGGGAGTGTATGGGCCCTTTTATTTTAAATATTCTAAATTATTTTCCACTGGAAGTAAAAAGGCTAACATTGTCATGTATGCTGATGATGCTACCCTGAGCTTAGTAGTGTTTTACAAGATGAACTAAACCTGGCATTGAGGTGGGTGAAAATAATTAAATTGGTGCTTAATATAGCTAAAACAAAATGTATTGTGTTTAGAAATAGATAATAGTTCTCAGCCTGATGATGACCTTCTATCTCTGTCAGCAGAGGGAGCACTAATGGAAAAGGTCTCAGAGGTCAAGTTTCTGGGAATAATATTAGACCAGACTTTGTCTTGGTCAGATCAAATTAATCATATTGTAACAATGATGGGGAGATGCATGGATAGCTGTGTCTAAGAAATGTTCAGCTTACTGTACAACTCCTATCCTAAAACATGTTATCCAAAGCCTTGTTTTATACCACCTGTGTTACTGTCCTGTAGTGTGGTCTAGTGCCTACAAGATGCACATAAAGAAATTACAAATTGCTCAAAACAGAGCTGGTAGAGTTCTTCTCCACTGTCCTTTTCACACAATTGTGCTTGACATGCACAACAAATTGTGCTGGTTAACCGTGGAGACGAAATTGCAAACTAGTGTTTTAATGTTCACGCACAAAGAGTTAATTGAGAAAGAGCCCAAGTTTCTACATAGAAAAATTGTATTCAGTGGATCCTGCCACAACTACGGGACTCGTCAAGTCACGTTGGGGGACCTAAAAGTCCCCAGGCATAGGACTAACTTCATGAGAAGAACTATCCATTATAGAGGGGTAAAAACGTGGTGGGAAAAAAAAGATAATTGGGTGAGGCCACGCAAGCGTCCTTTTAGCTGAATTAGTGTGCAGTCACCTTAGAGCCAAGCTATACATCCTTTTTTTATTAAGTGTGACTTTTAAATGTTGTAGATGTAATGTATGTTTTGCTAATTGTTTGTTTTTATGTAAATCTTCCACTGAGGGACCCCAGGAAGATTAGCAACCATTCTGTGGGAGCTAATGGGGATCCTAATCAACAATAAACAGGAAGAATATGTACAACATTTCACAACATGTTATATCCTTCCTGTATAAACATTATAATATTAAAGCCAAAACCCACTCTCTCCCAAACCCCCGCCCATTCCCCAGTGTCCACCAGTCAACTAGTATAGAATAATCTTATCCTAATTAGATGGTATTCTCTTAAGGTTAGTTTCTAAATCCACCAAATGGAAAATGGTTTCCAGAGTTGCATTATTGATCCTTGTGGTTAATAGTTTCATTTAAGCAATGTTCATATACACTCCGAGCCAGCGCACAAATTATATGTTATAAGGCTGCTTCCATCTTTGATCTACAGCTGTCTATACTGCAGTCAGTCCTGTAAGATAAGTTATCGTAGCCATCATAACTTAACAGCAGGATCCAAGAGGTAATATAGCGAGGTACTATAACAAGAGATCCTGGACCCCTGGATGTGAATTTTCTAAATGTCCTTGATTAGGGGCAATGTCCAGCCTTCTGCAGATTATGATTGGTTTTAAGAGTTATAATTTATAAATGGATCACATTAGGTTTAGGAACTGTTTCTCAAATACTAGCGTTAGAAAATGAGTGAGGTTAGCTTTAGGTAATTGTCCTTGAATGTTAGGAGTAGAAAATGAATCAGGTTAAGGTTAGGTAATGGTCCTCAAAGCTTAGCGTTAGTAATAAATCAGGTAAACCTGTCAGAGGCGAGAAAGGCGGGACCTTGCCCCCTAACTAAGGACATTTCCAAACAACATGGATGAACAATACCAGTGTCCCAGGGGAACAGAATCAGCTAATAGCCCCCATTTTATGCCTGATGATTGGTTTTCAACGGTTGCATGACAAAATTTCTAATCTAAATATTGAAGGAAAATTTGTTAACTTCTGGAAGTAGATTTTCTGCAACCATTGAGTTAAGGAGGCTGTCACAGGTTTATGTTCTGCCATTTAGGAAACTGATCATGATTAGACACAATGAGATGTACATTTCTATCGGCACCCACTCACCCACCCTGTCCTATCTGCACTGAGGGGACTTATTCTTCTCCCACTTGTCACTATTAGGTGCACTGATGACGTTTTTGGAAGATGGTACACACGCCGCTGTCTCTCTGTGACTAATAGTTGTTGCTGTGAGGTGAGAACATCCAGTCCATCTCTTTGATTAATACTCCCTCACTCCTATTGAACTTTGTTTTTTTAATATCTTTTTTAGTAAAAGCTTTACATTTCACTGAGGCCGTTTCTGGGAGCAAGTCATGAGTCAGAGATCTAATTGGAGTATGTCAGCTTGACACAGCAAAACCGGAATCACGAAACACGAAGTGACGTGTGCTCGCTTTAGCTTGTTTTTGTGTTACATCACCTCAACCTCTCTCCTTTGCAGGCACAGAGACAGCGTGAGGAGTGGAACAAACGGACAGACAGTCAGAGCGACCAGGAGGGTGACATCCTCCCTGACCGTGGGAGTCTGGGCCTGCTTTTTATGCCAGCGGTGAGTCTGTGTGTCACTTCCGGGGACAAAATGGAACAGGAAGCCAGAGAGAGAAGCGACAAGTGAGAGCCATACTTCCATAATGATCAGAGCTTTCTCCAGCAACAGCGATTGGAGTTGTGTTATTGTGTGAGTGTGTTTGCACACATGAGTCTGTGTAAATGTGTAACTCACACACTCTGCTTTCTGTGAAAATGCTGCTGTTAGCTCAGAACCCTTTTTCAAGCTTGGAACAGCTTGTCAACACTTTTTTTATTTTGTCTAAGCAGTAACAGAGAGAAACAGCAGCTTTTCTAACTAGCTCAGGGAATTCTTCCACTACACGATGTTAGAAAAAAAGTCCCAACGCGGGAGCTGTTGCTGTTGTTTTAGTTTGACTAATTTGAGCTTTAAATATACTGTATCATTGGTAAGAAGTGTATATCAATCATAGCTCACGCTACATATTTTTTTGTTCGTCATGTTGACCAACAGAATCTAAAAAAAAAAATCCAGTCATAATCTAGTTTTATCCGTAATTTTTTTTAAATAATGATAATTAAATGATAGTTCAAAATAATGCAATAGTATTTATTTTTCATTAATTTTAAATAATATACAAGCCAAACAAGCTGAACAGAGAACTACATTACAATTAAACAATTAAACTTTGGCTTAATACAGCTCACTTGCTGTGGCCTGAAAATACAGTCTCATCAATTCCTCCTACTGAAATATTCACCCAAAAAAAAAAAGCTGGATGCTGCCGAGCTTATTGTTATAAGGTTTTGGATTTTTGCCTCATACAGATTACTTCTCACGGGGCTTTAGATGTTGTTTTTGAGGCTGAATCTGCATTCTGCTGCTGCATGTGAGACTGGAATTAAGCACCACTTTAGCCATAGTTTTAAAATGAGTGAACATTTCGACAGTTAAATTGATCAGACGTCGGAAAGACTCTGTGAATGAGCTGTTTCCTGACCCCCAAGTTATTGCTTTAGCGGGAAGAAATCCGACAAAATGCTCCAGTTCTAGTGGTTGGCATGACATCAGGATCTTCGGAGTGACAAGGAACTTTTTAAAATGCTGTCAGCTGGTTGACAAACAATGAATAAACCACTGGAATTAATTTAGGTCAAATGATGACTACAAAACTAATACATCCCAACAAAAACAAAAATTATACATCATTACAGTTTTAGAGATCTTGGTAGCGACTTGGTCCTACTTTCATTGCCATCTCAGAAACCTGGCAATGGGTAAAGACACCGGAGGGCTCAGCATAGCAAACGTTCTTGGAAAAATCAGCCATCAGTCACTTTTTTTCAACATTTTAGATGGATTGGTTTGATGGTATCTTGCCCACTCATTCTCTCCTGTTTGTCACCGGCCTTTTACCATACATACCGTCCATTTTTGCAAAGTATTTCCAGTGCTTGCAGTGTGCCCCACACCAGCTATTGTGATCCTCACGGCGCACAATATTCACAATTTCCACAATTTATTTTCTTTAGTTTCCCCCATCAATATTTTTGAACTCACTGGAAGCCACGCTTCGCCATTCTCTGTGACAACACTTCAAATGAACACTGCCAGGCCAATCAGTGGCTACCACTACTAGGTAGGAGTGAAAGTGACATAATTTCACCGGACCAATCAGTCCATACGTGGCCGTGTTGGGTCACCTCGGCCCGCTTCGGACCAAGCCTGAGGTAGTCCAGGAAAAAGGGGTCTGCTTGGCCCAGACAGTGGTAATGGAAGTGCGCCACTGTGAAAGGGGCATAAGACAAATAATGAATAAACCTATTGAACTAATTTAAGTCAAATGATAACAACAACACAAATGTAAAAACTAATACATCCTGACAAAAAATTTATTTAATCATATATCAGTTTTAGAGATCTTGGTATCTACTTCAGAATCAAGTCCCCTGCTTCCAGCAGCCTGATGGATTCCTCAACTTCCTGGAGTCATTTTTGTCCCTTTTCCACTAGGGTAGATTTGGCCCAGACCAGAACGGTCTGGTCGTGTTTCTTTTGCCATCTCAGAAGTGGGCAGTGGTTGAGAACATGGGTGGGCTCATTGTAACATACGTTCCAGAAAAACATCAACCATCACTCACAGTTTTCCGATATTGCAGATGCCGATGCTAGCAAGCCAGAGATAGTCCTTTCCATCTCAGCAAAAAATAAAAGAAGAAAGTTAATAATGAAAGCATTAAGTGTTTACTAAATTTGTGTACCCATATTAGCAAACATTTTAAACCAAGAGTAAAAAAAGGTAGAATTATATATAAATGTGTGAAACACAAATATTTAAAGATTGCTAACAGAGATTGATAGCTGGAGGACCCTCCACATACCAAATAAGCCACTAAAGGTCATTGTTAAAGAAGCTGGTTGTTCAGAGTGCAGTGTCCATTACAATTTACTGTGAGGCTGAGAAAAAGAAAAGATTGCTGAAGAAAAATGGCCACAAGCAACAGTGAGATTCACACCCTGGAGAGGATTGTGAAACAACTTCCTTTCAAGAGTTTAGAGGAGTCCAAGACTTGGACTGGACCTGGAGTCACAGCTTCAGAACCCACCACACACAGATGGATCACAGACTGCAAGATTACTTGTGTTAAGAGAATCAAGGTCACTGAGTTTGGATGAATAGTGGACGCAAATTGAATTCAAAGTTTTTTTGGGTCAACTGTGAATTCTCAAAAGACGGTGATGATTTAGGGAGCCATGACATCTGCTGGTGTTGGTCCACTTTTGTTTTGTGCTTCCTTATACTGATAAGCTTTATGGAGATCCTGATTTCATTTTTCAGTGGGACATGCCCACACTGCAATAGGTAATACCTGATTTAATAACTATGGTGTTAATGCATCTGACTGTTTGCAGCAAAGTGGCCCGCCCCAACGCACCACAGAGAACCTACCATGTTCAATTTTTCAGCAGCGCTGTCAGCTATTGTCATGAATATGTACAAAAATAAATGCTGGAAGGATTTCACTCTGCAGCTACAGTATGTATATAATGCATATGTTAAAAATGTTGGATATAATGAAAGATATAAAAAAATATTAATTCATATCTATTGTTGATATTAAGCCCTAACATGATCGAATGGAGTCATATGGATGCACTGGTGCCCTCTTGTGTCCATATGTAAAATCAGCAGATTAAAGCTGTACCCTTAAGCTGCACCTGAAAGTTTAACAAACGTTTTGCTCGTGAATTAGAGACATCTTATAGCGATCTCATGTCAACGGGTTTCTGCCAAGATAAACAAGATGACTAAGAAGTGCAGCTGATTTTCCCACATTCCTAAATGTATGGCTTCATGTAATTAAGCTTCAAATCCTTTTTTTACCTGGATGAAATGATTCTGGAAGTCTCTAGCCACTCATCATCTGATACCTCCCACCCCCGACACAAATACGATCTGTTGCTTCGTTGTCATGACAATCTGGCAAGCTACGTAAGAAACGGGTGCCAGCTCCAACAAACAGCAATGTGTGCAGAGGTCTTTGTGCTGTGACATGAGGCACCACACACACACACACACACAGAGTCATTTCTGCATTCCACTGGCAGCTTGCTTTCAGCAGTCAAGTCTTTTAATAAAGCCACAGAATCCGTTGTCAGGCCCTGAAACCAGATTTTTCATCCAACAGTTGTGAATATATTTTCCGCTGGGTCACACAGGCTCCTCTATACACGGATCAGTAACACCAAAAAACATACACACATAACTAGAGTGACTAACCTAATCACTGATGGTGATGATGCAATATATATAGATGTTTTTTTCCCCTCATTGTGAATCAAGATGGATGATGATTTTGTAGGCAAGGTGAGCAGAACAGGCCGCTTCAGCCATCAAGGAGACGGAATTGGACAAAACACCCAGTTGAACTTTTACATATTGTTTGGTTTTTATCCTATTTGGCCACCATTTACTAAATTTGTTTCATGCTTTGGTGAGAAGGAAACATGGTCCCGCTATGCTGTTAGTACTCATAGGTTATAACCTGCTGCTTTCATGACCATTCTATAACACAGATAAACAAACCAGAATTTGCTGTCGGTCAAAAAATATAGTTGTAATCACTTGTTACCCATTAATTCTTTTTAAATTATAATACTTCTGAAACATTATTCCAATTTAAGTGATCAGAATTCTGCAAGACTCTTTGAGCGATGGCTTTGGCAATCGCTTCACTGGGAGGAAGTACTGTAGCATGCACTCTTTTTGGTGACCGCTTTAAAGAGGACATAATTCAATTCAGTTTCAATTAACTTTATTTATATAGTGCCAATTCACAACAGATGTCATCTCAAGGCACTTTACAAGAAAAGTCATCTTAGTACCATTATACAAACAATCCAATTAGTTAGAAAAGATTTCTGTTTAAAGTGATTGTGTTTGGTTTTTAGCCTTAATCTCTGGAATTATCCATCGAAATGCTTTTGAAAATGAATAAAATGAGTCATCAAATCATATTATATTGGCTGCTTTGAAACATAACATGTAAAGTATAGACACAAGAAGAGAAACCGATAAGAAAAAAAACATGCTTGCTTGAATGATTTGGGTATGTACTGCCCCCTATCACCAGAAAGACTACACACAGTCACTTTAAAGAATCCCAGCCAATTGCGTCATGTCAGTGACGTGAGGTTGTGCCCTGTGCATGCAGACTCCAACCACAGCAATCTCTCATTCTGAGCAAGTGTGTAGCGACAGTGGAGAGGAAAAACTCCCCTTGTATAGGAAGAAACCTCCAGCAAGACCAGAACCAGACTCTGTACAAGTGGTCATCTGCTACAACTGTCTGGGGGTTTGGGAAGACAGAGCAGAGACACAAAATGAACAAAATGAACTGATGTAAGAGTACCTTGCATATTAAAAAATTTAAAAGTTAATAACAGGACAAGGAAGATGTTTGGTCACTGGTAGCATCATCTCAATCGTTGCTATCCATCCAACAGGGCGTTGTCACTGAGCAGGATACCAGACCAGGTGGAGCGTCTTTGGAGAGAACACAAAAGAATGGAAATATGTCCCCTTTAAGCAAGTGATGTTCACAGTGTCTATGCCTCGATACATTGAGTTGCTGCCATGTGAATATTTATTTGTGTTGAAAAGTAATTGCACCAGTAGGAATCTGAAATCATCATATATTTATAAGGAACAGAATCTGCTGTTATCCAGGCTCAGAACAGAGCCAGAGTTCGTCCCGCCTTAGTGTATTTGTGATGTCAGAACTACAGCTCCAGTTTGTGGCTGACAGCATCTGCTCTGATTTTCTTCCTAACACATACATTACCGTCACAAGCTGTCAGCCTTGTTGGTTGCTTCGGGATGTCTGTTCTGTTTGTTTTCCTCCCCTGCTGCTGGAGGGCTGTTTTCACATGCCAGCTGTCTGTGACGCTGCACTGCCATGACAACGGCTCTCATGTTTTAAACAGAGTTTATCTGAAGGACATTTGCTGTCACTATAATTTCCTCCTCTTAAACGGCGGCTCATCCACTGAAAGCAGAACAAAACCATACAGTGTGAGAACATGAAAAAGTTTGAATAAGTCACGCAGGGAGGAACCTACATGTTCCCTCTACCTTTATAAGTTTTTATTTAAACTAAATAGAAAGTCAACTAATCACATGGTAGTAGCTCATTTATCTAATGCGGATGACTTTGAATGTGACATGGTTTCTGGTACAACAGAAGGATTTTCATGTTCACAGTTTTAAACTAAGTATTTAAATAAGAACCGAAATATATAGATTATTAACTAAACATTTTTTATTCAAATTTAATATTTAGCTCCAAAGTAAAAATTTAGCTTTTCAACTAAATATTAAGTCTGAAAACTAAATATCTAACTTCTAACTAAATACTTAGTTTGCTAGCTAACAACTGAGCTTGGCTATATTACCTCTTCAACATGTCTTTTGATTCTCTTGGGGTCTGATAAAGAACTAATCATTTGATTCAGGCATGTTGACCAAGGGGGACATTTGTAACATCTAGAACCTCCCCCTTGAAGCCCAACTTTTAATACTGCTTTTCCAGACGGATAGCAATATATATATATATATATATATATATATATATATATATATATATATATATATATATATATATATAATTTAATATATGATGTTTCATTTATTATTTCTAACTGATTATATATATTTTCATTTAGTTGAACAGTGTAGAACGCCACAGGTGTCATGATCATATAAATAAAAAACATTATTGTAACTGTTCTTTTCCAGGGATCTGTTGAAGCCATTCCTCCAATTTAGGGGTCATTGCCCCGAGTGCTCCGATTACCACGGGTACTACTATCACCATCACATTCCAAACTTTCTCTATCTCCTCTCTGAGCCCTTGGTACTTCTCAAGTTTCTCATGTTCCTTCTTCTTGATGTTACCAACACTTGGTATTGCCACATCCACCACAACGGCTTTCCTCTGCTCTTCATCAAACACCACAATGTCCGGTTGGTTTGCCATTACCATCCTGTCTGTCTCAATCTGGAAGTCCCACAGGATCTTTGCTCTGTTATTAACCTTTGGAGGTGTTTCCCACTTTGACCTTGTGGTTTCCAGCCCTTAATCCGAACAGATGTTTCTGTATACTATGCCAGCCACTTGGTTATGGCGTTCCATCAATGCTTTTCCTGCCAGTATTTTACACCCTGCTGTAAATTGCTAGATTATCAGAAGACTCTTTGCACAGCTTACAGCTTGGGTCTTGTCTGGTGTGGTAGATCTGATCCTCTGTCACTCGGGGGCACAGAGCCTGCTCCTGTGCTGCCAGGATGATTGCCTCTGTAATGCCCTGTAGGCCAGCCCTCTCTAGCCATTGTTAGGATTTCTTGAGATCAGCCACTTTAGTTATGTTCCGGTGGTACATCCCATGTAGGGACTTGTCCTCCCATGATGGTTCCTCCTCCAGCACCTCCTCATCTTACCATTGTCTAAGGCATTCACTGAGTATGTCATCTGTTGAAGCCTTATCCTTGATGTACTCATTGAGCTTGGATGTTTCATTCTGGATAGTGCCTTGCCTGTTGGAGGTATTTGGCTGTTGCTGCTTCCCTCATTGCCTGCTCGAGATTGCCATTTGCCTCTGGTATTCCCAAGTTCCCACTGGCTGCTATTTCATATATATATATATATATATATATATATATATATATAGAGAGAGAGAGAGAGAGAGAGAGAGAGATCTTACAAAGGGGGTATGTTTGGTATGAGAAGCCTTGAAAACACGCAGGTCAAAAAAACTGGGAATTTACTTAAATAGCCTACTAATGATTTTGTGTGTTTTCATAAATTATGTTATTGAAAATTTTTATAAGATTTGCTTATTTTGCATATTTGTTTGCATTTTTCTGTAAAATACCATTTAAATATGTGTTCATCAATAAAACAAAAATCAATCTATGGATATTTTGAATTGTGAACCTGTTCCATAGAGGAGCTTTTGGGACATCTGGAGTTAGTTTATAAGAGCTTGATCCACCTGGAGGGGACTGCTCCCACTGAGATCATGAAGCACCCTGACACACACCTGTGGCTCAGAGTTCGGCTGCACTACCTCGACAGGATCTACTCTAAAGATCAGATCCAATAAATTGTCCTTCCAGATTGTCTAGAAACGTCAACTGTGAGGCGTTCAGCTAGATCTGTTGCGAGGTAAGCATGGTTTTAATTTTTAAAAGACCTAAAATCTCAAATAACTCAATCTTCAAGCCTCTGTTTCTTTAAACTGGTTAGATTTTTCTGCTTCTGTTTAACCAGTTATTGCACTCTTCCCACACAATGTTTAAGAGGAGAAACAGAAGTTCAGCTGTCCTCTTTTGGATCACATAGGTGGTGGGGAGTTTCTCTCCTGGCTGCAGCTGAGGTCACAGAAGGCCTTCTCTAAGAAGCTGGTTTCACGTGGTGGTTTAGATGTTTGTTCCTATTGTCTAGCACCATATGAAATCAGTGTTCTTGGAGACAGAAGGATCGCTCTGGCAGCAGGCAGGCTGGCTAGCATCAGGGTGGCAAGCCCAGCACTGGCCTCTCCCTTTTTGTCGCCACCAAAAGATAACTGATTTCCTTTGGTGCTTAGAGCCATCTGCAGCCTTCTAGCACCATCTGAAATCGGTTATGACACTGTGGATCACTGCATCTGAGGCTTATCAACTTATCTGGAGCTCACTGGAGGATGTCTGGATTCCAACACAAGCTGCTGTTTAGTCAAATGATTTATGGACTGCAGCACGGATTGAATAAAGGAGTTCTTAAATTATAAATGGTCTTACTTGTTTGGAATGTGGTGGCAAATGTGATTAGTTGCCACTAGGTGCCGCCAGAATGTATCAAAATGCAGACAACCCTGTATACAGTAGGCTAATGGTGCATTCACACCGCCCCAAACGTCAGTGTCAAGTAGGGTTGCCAAGTACGGAATCGTCCCTTATTTGACAATTAAATGTGCCGTATTTTCATAAATGTCCAACATGTCTGTCGGACCTAGACTTCAAAAGCCTAATTCTATCTAAGTAGCCTATATAAAAATAAAATACAAATCACCCAACTACAGTTAGCAAAACTGTTCTGGTGGCGGGATCTAAAGGGACCTCAAATTGTTTATGTTTGCGACTCGCAAGGGTTGCGCGCTTAGGATTGATCTGGTAGAGACACACACACAACACACTGGCGCTTCCCACGCAGCACCTTTTAAAAATGTCCCAAAACGCTTACAGAGATATAGATGAGTGAGAAGAAGCCCATCCTTGGCTGGACAGGGTCAGCAAAGACGAACACAAGGCAAATTGTAACCTATGGAAATAGAAGGTAATAAGGCAAGCTGACCGTCTGGCTAAAAGAGCTCTTAACAAAGAACAACAATGGACAGTCCCGCTGAGCAAATCCGAAATGAAAAGTATCATAAAAACAGAAGTCAGCAAATTATGGCAAACACAGTGGGATAAGGAGAATAGAGGATTTTATTTATATAAAATACAAAAACAAGTGATTACAAGGAGCAAGGGTAGTTGGAACAGAAGGGAAGAGGCAGTGATTACAAGAACTGGAAATACTTTTCTAAACCAAAATCTCAGCAGATTAGGGAAGCATACAACTGGGTTATGCTCTCCTTGTTATAAAACAGAAACTGTGGAACATATCTTGCTAGAGTGTGAAGCTTACAGAATAGAAAGAACTACAAAGTTAGAAGAAATAAAAACACTAGGTAATACAAAATTATCAATAGAAAGCTTACTTTCCTTTTGACCAGTAAAATCATCAACATGGTCAGCTCTCATGAAATTCTACAAGAAAACAGGTCTATTTAACAGAATTTAATATATATATTTTTTAAACTAAAATAGATGTAAGCCTTTATATATACAATCTAAATCATCCATTGAAGCTCCACACCCAAAACAGTTGGTTGTGGTAATACGCCAAATGGAACGTAAACCGCCAATAAACCTGAAGAAGAAGAAGAACTATGGCTACACCCGCTACAGCACAAGAACCGGTCACCTTTTATACAGTGACAGCCTACTTTACTGACTTTCCAAAGTCAGTTACGAAGGGTCTTAACTCCTATAATTCAAATAGGGTTATATCAGTTTCAATTTCAGGTGGAAGTCTATCAGGGAAAGTCCAGGCCTCCATGAAGAAAAAAAGCTACGATGTTTAGGTGAGACAGTAAGGATGTTGGTTAGCTAACGTTAATGTAAAGACGGGATGATGTTGCTGACTGTCTTTTAGCCGTGTTTTGGTTTGGTTTACTCAACTGACATAACTGATGATGACCAGCTTCAGAGGTATACCGTTAATAGATTAATTTGATAATAGTTTGCGCTGGATACAGGCACCAATAGGTTTAGGTATTTAATATTTTACCAACCTGGGCCAGCGTAGTTGCTATACAACTGCATGATTTATTTACAAAACTACTAAACACAGATTAACAAATTTATTGTTTTTTATCATCATAAGGTAAACTCATATCAGATACTCATATCAGATACCAACAAAATAATAGTAGAAATGTTTTTAGTAAGGTTTTTTTTCATTAGAATGACACAAATCAACCAACAGGTACAGGAAATTTATATTGTGATTGTCAAAAGCAAATGTTAAAATATTTTTTAAAAACATTGGAGAATATTAGGAGGATGAAGAAGACAATCCAGGACACGGGTAAAGAAGATCGCTTGGAGCTTTTGGGAAGTCACATCAGATCATGAACTCTGGTCTCTCCCCCTGCAGAGCTGTGTGCATAAAACAAATAAAGAGTTTATTCTCCACCATTTCAATCTCAGGGAAATGTTTACAGTGCTCTGTTTGATCATTAACGGTTACTGTGTTAAAATAATTTTATTACTATGAATTTACATGCCAAAATAGTTTCATAAACTTTAACGACACAGTTTATAAAATACCAATATAAACTAAACAAGTATCACAAATTCCAGGTAAAACATATATTTTATTTTCTCATACTTGCAGTTATCCATCACATTTAATACTAAACCCTTTATATCTGACTTTTAGCCTCTACTAACAGATCAAACGTAGCGGGGTCAGGCTACAGCGAGTGGGGAAAACACACTCCAACCGCCCGCTGAGCCTGCAGCTCCCGCCGCCTATCTGTGGTGCTGAGATGCTTTGAAAACGCCGGAAAACATTTAAAATAGGCAGATTCGTAATAAATTGACCATTTAGATGAAGTTAGAAGATCTACTTTTTCACCTAAAACCATCTTACAACTGCTTTTTGTTATGAGTTAGTAACGTTAGCTCGCTAGCAGTGGTGGCTGGTGGAATTTTCTCCGGGGGGGGACTATGATGATGGCTAGATATTAGGGTTGTGAAACGATAATTTTTTTAACCTAATTAATTAAGGGATAGCTGTGAATTAATCCTGTCTAATTAACATTCCTAAATATTACTGAAAAACTACAATTTTTAGAGTAAAGGACAAATCCAATTGCCACAGCTCTTTTTTATAGAGATTAGTAGAATTTTGTTTTTAACTCCACAATCATATTCACACATTGACTACATACATTTGTACATTGACATATCGATCTTTTAACCAGTTGCCAAGGCAAACTAACTGGCTGTGTGTGGTTTGTGGTGTCTGCAGAAGACAACAACTGTAAACAGTATTAATACTAATTAAAGTACAGTGGCATTAATGGTAAATAATTACAAAATAACATGAATTACAATAGATATGAATCGCGTGTAATAATTTGAATCGCCACTAGGGGTCAGTGCTGGATCATTTAACAACACCACGCTTCACAGGTGGGTCACGTGACCAAGCTAAACGGGGAAAGCCCTGTCGGCGGTGCGGTGATATGACACGTTAGTATCAATCTAACAACAGCCTCAAAGAACAACGGCAACACTGCTAAATAAACAGTAAAAGAAGGAAATAAAATGTGTGGTAATTAACTAAATGTTGGGTCGTCTGTTTCATTGGGTTCAGTACCGCATGCTAAACAGTTAGCTAACAAAACAAAGGCATATTACCCCAGTAATATTAACAGCTCACGCCACCTTCCAATATATAGACAACACATCATCATGTAACTTACATCATCACCGACTCACACTGTTGTACAAAGGAATGACGAAGAACAAGGACTGTCGGAGAAAAGCCAACTAATTAACTACACGGGAAGTTTCCCGAACACACTGCGCATGCTGTGACGTTACCTCTTTACAGCAGGGAATTCACAACAGCCGCCCCCACATTCATTTATGAATGTGTAGAAAACCCACAAGTCCCTTTGTTGTTAAAGGTCCGTGGTGGCAATGTTGTCCTCTGGCATTTTGGGGAGAGGTACCAGCTTGGTAACCGGACGAGTGTAGACTGCCCCTTTGATCTTGACATCCGCTGAACGAACTCTCCCATCTCCACTAGGATGAACTTTGATGACCTTTCCTATGGGCCAAAGTGCCCTAGGAAGCTGGGAATCCACTACCATAACCACTTGGTCTGCAGTGAGGTCAACAGTATGGGGTCCTCCACTTCTGGCGGCGCTGAAGGTCAGGAAGGTATTGGCTCCAGAACCGGTCTGCCAAGATCTGGCTATGTCTCCAACGGCGGCGGCGTAGAAGATCACTGGAACCATATGGAGCCTTTGGAAGCGATGCGTCGTGCCGCCCCATCAGCAGCAAGTTAGGCGTTATAGGATCGGGGTCGGCCAAGTCGGAAAAGGAGTATCCCAGAGACTTAGAGCTAAGTATGCCCTCTACTTCCACGAGAACAGTTGACAACACCTCCTCTGATACGACTTGATCCCGCAACACGACCTGGAGGGAGGATTTCACTGACCTTACTTCCCTCTCCCACGCACCACCGAAATGGGGTGAAAGAGGAGGATTGAGTTTGAATGTTATGCTTTGGTCGGCCAATTGTTGCTTCAATGCTGGATCGAGATCTTCCAGTGATTCTCTGAGCTCTCGGTCTCCCCCCCGGAAGTTGGTACCTCGGTCACATAAGATCTCGTATGGTTTGCCTCGTCTTGAGATGAATCGGCGCAAGGCCAGTAAAAACGAATCTGTGTCCATGTGCAGCAACAGATCAAGGTGAACACATCTTGAAGTAAGACATTTAAATATAATACCCCACCGTTTCTCGTTCCTTCTTCCGATTTTCACGGTATAGGGCCCAAAACAATCGACCCCGGTGGACCAGAACGGGGGTTTGTTGACCCGGAGCCGCGCAGCAGGCAGGTCAGCCATCATCGGTGTCACTGGCGTGCTCCGCCACAAACGGCAGCCAGAGTGGACTGGTTTGCCCTGTTTAAGTGCCTTAAGTTCTTCCGGGAAACAATCAGATTGTATCCTTCTCAGCAGAGTCTCCATTTGTTGTCTCCATTTTGATACGGTCGGCGGCAGACATAGCTGGAGCAGCCGCCCGGTGAGGGGACTCATATGTAGCCTGCAGTAGTTCAGTTCATGTATTGTATTTAGCAGGATCAGGCTCATCGCTGCTGATGGTAGAGATGTGGCCACAGAAGGTTTGAGCTCTCAACTCATCGGGTTCTGCTATGTGCACTGAGGGGTTCACTGGCCAGTGATCTGAGGACTGATACAGGAATGAAGGCTACTGACTCCAACAGTTTGGCTGGGATAGTTCGAGGAGCGTCTTCCCACGAGTGATATCGTCAGCGGGGTTCAAGTCCGTGTTAATGTAGCTCCATGACCCGGGCTGGGTAAGGTCGAGTATTTCAGTAACTCTTGTACCGACGAATACCTTGTACTGGTTGGACACTGACTGTATCCAGCTCAGTACCGTTGTTGAGTCTGACCATAGAACTACAGATTGGATGGACAAAGTCAGCTCGGTCTGTAGCACTTTGGCCAGCTGGGCTCCTGTGAGTGCAGCACACAATTCCAGTCGCGGCATCGTTTGTAGTCGTTTTGGTGCAACCCGTGACCTGGCCATAATGAATGACACAGTGATGCATCCCTCTGGATCCTCCACTCGCAGATAGGCAACTGATCCATACGCCTTCTCTGAGGCATCACAAAAAATGTCTGCCTCACAGACGAATCATTGTCAGCAGATTCTGGAACATAACGGGGAAGAACTATGTTCTGCAACCGAGGGAGCTCACTTTCTCAGTTCTGCCACACTGGAAGTAGCTCATCTGCAATAGGCTCATCCCACTGTTTTTCTGTAGGCCACAAAGCTTGAATCAGAACTTTAGCCCGGGTAGTGAAGGGGATTATATATCCGAGCGGGTCGTATTGTGAGGCAAGCACCCTATATACGTTTCTCATGGTGGGCTGTTTAGGTGCCACAGGCTCACATTTATAAGCCAGTGTGTCTGTCATGCAATACCAAACCAGGCCGAGAGTGGAATCCCTCGGGTCATCTCCTTCAGCAGTTAGCCAGAGCTCAAATGTTTTTGATCTCGCCTCAGTTGGGAGGTGAGAGATTACCTCTGTCCTGTTGGATGCCCACTGCCTTATCTCAAATCCACCTTTCGCCAGGAGGGCTCTCAGGCGGTCGAGAAGATCCTTTACCTGCAGTGGTGTGCGGAGCGACTTCAAGCAGTTATCCACATAGAACGAGGTAATTACCGTCTCCAGCAGGTTTTCATTGCTGCTCTGATGATCACGAACGTGACGCTACACAGCGTATATGGCACAACACGGGCTGCAAACTGTACCAAATGGCAGGACACGCCATTCATATATATCAGGAGACCTGTCTCTATCCATGTCATGCCAGAGGAAACGGAGCAGTGGGCAGTCCTCAGGGAGGAGTCTGATCTGATGAAACATAGCCCATATATCTCCGCTGATAGCGACTGCATGTTCTCGGAACCTGAGCAGAACTCCCAGCAGTGACGGTCCGAGAGAGGGCCCTGGTAACAGGTCATCATTCAGAGCCCTCTCCTGGTAGCGAAAGGAGCAGCTAAATACCATCCTTGCCTTTCCGTTATGATGTACTAAGTGGTGCGGAATGTACCAGGATTCAGCAGAGTGACTGGCCTCCTCACTGGTGATCCGCTCAGCATATCCCGCCTCCACTTACTTGTGTATTTCCTTGTGGTAAACGTTAGCAAGCTCAGGATTGGTCGATAGACGGCGTTCTGTATAGCTGAGGAGGGGCATCACAGCAGCAGGTGATGTGCAGGGCAGAGGTACTTTTCTCTTTCGAAGGATGGGAGTTGCGTATCTTAATACACCTTCCACTATTACAGTGGTGCTCTTCTCATCAAGCATGGTGAGGGCTGCTTGGTCTTGCTTGGATCGTGTCACCTCCCGTTCGTTTTTATATGGCAGAATGTCAAACTGCCACAGGCTTCGAACATCTTTGTGTAGGTTGGAACCAGGTGTGTCAACTGACATGTGAAGGAAGGAGCTCTCACCGGGTGAATGTTGAAGAAAGTTAGTGGGTCCTTGCACTGCCCAGCCGAGTCGGGTGCGGCCTGCTACTGGTGCTCCTATTGGTCCTGCACGTACTGAGTCGATCAGAGTTATTAAATATGGGTGGTCAGATCCGATCAGTAGCATTGGCTGCACCTTAGTGAATGTGTGTAGGGGAACTCCTTTCACGTGGTTGTATTTCCTTGCAAGTTTGTCTCCTGGACATGACTGCTCGGCCAGCTGGAGTTCTGTTGCAGTGAAAACTTGGCTGATGAAGTGATAGGTGCGTGGTTGTGTGTCAGCGGACACCTCAAATGACACTGATATTCCCTGGAGCTGCAAGACATCCTGTCTGATGGTCTTCAATTTTAGGGACTCCACTTCCCCGCAAATCCAAGATGTTTGACCGCAGCAGCCAAAATCGCAGTACGCTCAGAGCCGTCATCTAACACTGCATGTGTTTTTAGTGTTCTCTACCATGACGGAGCAGCACTGGTACCACCTTTAGCATGACACACCCTGAGTGGCTGGCATGATCCAGATACACTGCATTTGTTGGGGTACTGACAGTGAGGATGTTTAGCTGCGGGTCTTGGGCCACAACTTCATGAATTATCAGCAGGTGTTGTTTGTTGCACATGGAACATCGTTTCTTTAGGGTGCAGCTCTCTGGAGAGTGTCCACGCCCACATCTCCAACATTTTCCTTTGTCCTTTATCTAGGTAGCTTTCTTTTCAGTAGTGATTCTTTCGAACTCAGCGCAGCTGTTGAGGTAATGATCCTGGGCTGTCCTACAATACGGACAGTAGGGCTTAAAACGATCCCTCCCTTTACCTTTGGGCTAATCTTTCTTTAGCCCTAACTGGAGGTTGGTTAGTGGTCGCTGTTGAGAGATCTGCTGATACTTGACTGTTGTAGAGTCACTGCTGAAGTAAACGGAAGCTGGTTTGACCCACTGTGATTTACCTGCTTTATTCTCTCTCTGCGTGCTACAACTGGGATCAGCTGGGTTGGATTCTGCTACACGTCGTGACACCTGGAACCCCTGGACCTTCATATCCAGCCAATCAGCGAGGTCAGGTAAGATGTATGTCTGGTCGCTCCCTCTGCGGATGATGCCTCTTTTAATACAGAATTCAGCAAAGATAGATATAAATACTTGGTATTTATAGTCTTCAGACAAATGTCTGTGTGGACCAAGTAAACTATCCAATCCCCTTTTCAGCATGATGAAATCGCTCTCCCTTCCAAAACTGAAGAGAGGCAGTTTGGGCTTTGGAATACCGTATGAGGCTGAAATAGCCATTTCTGTCATGGTGAGTGTTGCAGGATTGTTCTAGGGAGAAATATATCCTGGTTCTGCAGCTGAAGCAGCTATTTGTGTAAGCTGTGGGTAGTGTGCAGCTGATTGAGGTGCAGACTGGTATGGCTGTGATTGAGCTACAGGGAGATATCCAGTCTGTGGAAGTGAATAGGCTCCTGGTCGATCAGTAGGTGGTTGATAAGGAGGGGTACGACAAGAGTTTGTTCTTATCCCTTGTTGGTTGAGAGAAACAGAATGGGATCTTAGCAGAGGTCCAGGTTGAGGATGGGTCTGATGCTGGACATATGGAGGATAACCCTGCAGTGGTACAGTTGTGGGTAAAGGCTGAGGCATACCTTGAGACTGTGGAGGTGCAGGCTCGGCTAGCTGAGATGTATACAGGGCAGGTGAGTATGTCTGCGGGGGTGCATGCTGGTTTGGCAGAAACACTGTCGGTGGTGTCTGTTGAGCTAGTTGGTGCCCTGGTGGGACGTGCTGACCTGCATGCTGGATGGGCAGAGAAGGTGAATATGTTGGCGGGGTGGGGTCCAGTTAAGGTAGCTTAATGGCGAGTAGACTCACTGAGGTCTAGCAATTGTGCTGCTACCTGGACGGATGGCTGCAGAGCTCTGGCAGCCGGAGTTGTTGAGCTGAGTTTTCCCTGCTGTATGGGCTGTGCTGTAAGTGGGTGTGGCTCACTGTTGTCTAAGAGCTGGCAATACCCTCCATCAGCTGATCTCCAACTCATCTGATGATCCATGAGGGGGGATACTCTGGGCCATATATCTCCACTGTGGTGAATATGAGGAAGGCTCGAGCTCCAGAGAGGATATGATAAGTTGGAAGGATGCTGTTGAGGGTGAGCTTTAACTTTAACACTGTCCATGGCTGACTGTAGTTGTTTCATCTGCCTAGTTATGTCTTTCATGCGGGCTTCCATCCCTTCCAGCATGAGATATTCTGACCCATTATGCAGAATATGGTCTGGAGGCTCTTCCTGGTGCGCTTCCATCATTTGATGTGTTGCATAACGTCTGTGCAAATTGCCAGGGTTATAAATGACAAAGTCACGCAGGAGCTTGGGGAGTTGGTGAGACCGGCTTGTGCGGAACACAACCGAAGGTTGTTCGACTGCTTGGTTGCTGGAAGTTGCCATGGCGCAGTTATACACATTATCCGGCTCGAAGGACCACTTGTAACGGAACAGCTGCGTTGATGATATGCTGGCTGTATGTATACTGGCCTAGTCCTCCGGCCAGAGAAGACGCAGCAACTTCTTTGCTTTAGATGAATTTATTATCCCCTTTCCAACTCTACAGGGCACTGTAGTACTGGTCTATGTGTGTGTGGTTTGTGATGTCTGCAGAAGACAACAACGGTAAACAGTATTAATACTAATTAAAGTACAGTGGCATTAATGGTAAATAATTACAAAATAACACGAATTAAAATAGACATGAACAGCGTGTAATGATTTGAATCGCCACTAGGGGTCAGTGTTGGATCATTTAACAACACCACAGCTTCGCTTCACAGGTGGGTCACGTGACCAAGCTAAACGGGGAAAGCCCTGACGGCTACCGGTGCGGTGATATGACACCTTAGTATCAATCTAACAACGGCCTCAAAGAACAATGGCAACACTGCTAAATAAACAGTAAAAGAAGGAAATAAAATGTGTGGTAATTAACTAAATGTTGGGTCGTCTGTTTCATTGGGTTCAGTACCGCATGCTAAATAGTTAGCTAACAAAACAAAGGCATATTACCCTGGTAATATTAATAGCTCACGCCACCTTCCAATATATAGACAACATATCATCATGTAACTTACAGCATCACCGACGCACACTGTTGTACAAAGGAATGACGAAGAACACGGACTGTCTGACTGGTTCAGACTGGGATCACTCTGTTAACACTGGGAGAACCTGCCAGAGCTCCACTTAAAGCCAGTCAGAATATGAGAAGAAGTGGTGGAGAAAAAGCTGTTATATGTATTTTGCTCTTTAATATTTCCACACAGCTGCTGATACAGGGTTGGGTGATATAAATGTGAGGAGGGAGATGATGTGTGCGATCTCATATGAAAAATAAGAACAAATGAAAGGTAAGACAGAAATAACCAAAATATATGAATAAACTTAATATTTGGATAGCAGCAGCTGTGTTAAATATCAAGTAAATCAAATGTAATACAGATTTATTAATAAAATGTCACAATTTACTGTTTTACAAAATGTAAACACTCAGAAGACAAACTATCCAAGTCATGAGTCAACAAATAGGAATACATGCTCTTACTGTGAAGTAGCGGCATCTGCACTACAGCTACTTCCGCTAATCAGTTAGCACTAATTTTAGTCCGATAACATCGCTTCACCTGAATAATGCAAATTTTTAATGCAGCGATGCCTTTGTTCGTCTCCAACGCCCGCGGTTTGACCTGTTTATCAGCCGCGCTGTATGACAGACGTCCGTGACGTTGTTTGACTTCAGCCCCACAGCTGGAGGGGGACGATGTGTAAACCCCGCCCCCTCAGGGCGCACCTCTCCTGCGCCCCTAGGCGTCCTATCTTTTGTATTGAAGAGGAGCTACTGCGCCTGTACAACTTATAACAAGAGTCTATGGGATACTTGGGGCGCAAATTTTTCCATCCCAAGCCGGAAAAAAGTCCTCAGAAAACACAACCACAACTCAACTCGCCTTAAACTATTAAAAATTTATCTTACACATCTGAAAGAAAATATACATAAATTGCGAAACATTTTTATGTTAGTATAAAAATTATTTTCCACCTTATTCAAGGTAATGTGGCAAGTTGTCAGGGGTGGGGCAGCGCCCTAGCACGCCCTCCATTGGCCGGCCGGCACTGCTCGCTAGTAATCGCAAGCCGGTTATTGTTACTATTTTTGTTATTAATGTTCATCATTTGAGATCCAACTTACCGTATCAACTTAGGCCATCTCTTTTTTGTCGTGAGGAAACCGGTGATAAAACATTGTTTTGTTCACATCAATTCTGTTATTGCAAAACGAGACACAGCCCTCCACCATTTTAATGCTGTTGTAGTCCAGCAAATGGACACAGAAGTGGCTTTTTTGGACATAATGACGTAGCGCCTAGCCATTCCTATGTTCCAACAATGCAGCGCTTAAGTCTCCCCTTCCGGTCGGTCTGTGGGTCCCCAAACTGAAGAAATTATGAATGGAAGTAAATTAAGTGATAAAAGTTATTTTCTGGTCCACTTTGTCTTACGTCCTGATTCACATATGTTGTACTTGAATTTAAATGATAACTAATGGTGTACATTTTGACTGTGTTTGTCCAGTGATTTGGGATTTATTTGATTGTAAAAATTCGCATTTAAAATGCATACAAATCAGAAGTCTCATATATGACGCCATTTGGCTAACGGGAGCTAGCACTAGCTATAGCACGTAAAATACTCACCTAGAGCTTGTAGAGCTTCTCCTCCATGCTGGCTCTCAGTCCACCGATTGCTTTATCCCCGACATAGCAGCTACTTTCCACATGGTCAGATTTATAGTGGTTTTATCCGTGTTTAATGCTCCTTTCTTTGGCCTGGAGGCTACGACCCTCGCTCTCTTTCTTCTTCAGCAGTTTTAGTCCGCTAAACCTTTTCACACAAAACCTAAAGCAACTTTTGCCTCGGTTCCGAAAACAGCGTTTTCTGTGCTTTAAAATTAGTTTTTAAAATTCACGGAAATCATATGTTCGATCCACGGCATATTTAATGGGGAGCCTAAGTCACGCCCTTCTACTTCTGGTCCATGGGTCTCCAAATGTCCCCAAAAAATGGATGAGAGTCAATGGAGCGATAAAAGATGTTTTCTGATCCAGTTTGGAATGCGCCGGGGATCGAACATATGATGTCCGTGAAATTTAAAAACGAATTTTGATGCACAGAAAACGCTGATTTTCGACCGGAGGCAAAAGTTACCTTAGGTTTTGTTTAAAAATGCTTAGCAGACTACAACTGCAGAAGAAGAAGGAGAGTGATGGTAGTAGCCTCCAGGCCGAAGAAAGGAGCATTAAAAACAGAGAAAACCTCTGTAAATCTGACAATGTGGAAAGTCGCAGCTATGTTGGGGGTAAAGCAGACGGTGGAGTGAGAGCCAGCATGGAGGAGAAGCTCTACAAGCTCTAGGTGAGTGTTTTACGTTCTATAGCTAGTGCTAACTCCCATTAGCAAAATAACGTCATATATGCGACTTCTGATTTGTAGGCATTTTAAATGGGAATTTTTACAATCAAATAAATCCCAAATCACTAGTCAAAGACAGTCGAAACGTACATTGTTTCCCCATATGGTCGACACTAGACACAGCTCGGCTTGCACCGGGAAAAATGGGTGGAGTCAGCAAATCAAGCAGCTGCTTCAGAAACCTGGAGATATTGTTTTCCGTCTCAGGAGAGGAGTAACTGGAGAAGAGCAGAAACTACAGTAGTTTTAGGTGAAGCCTACGTTAGATGGACCCACACAGGGGCGCTGCTAAGAATTTTCATATTAATTTAAATAATATCATGCACTTTATGGTATTTTTACTATCATTCTCATATATTTAAGTCAATCAGACTTTATTAAAATCATATATAACTGCTTCTGTACTGCTAGACCACCTTAAATTAATTATTTTGTGCTTGCACTAGCAATGTAAGTGGATTACAAATTATTCACTCTTATTTTTGCAAATATAGCCTGAAGGATACTTGCTTGTTATGTCCACTTTAAAAAGGTGTGCGTGCGTTAAATTGAGAGATACCCATCAACCACATGATGAAGGAACTGGATTGTTGAACAAATGCCCACAGGCCGTTCCCAGCGCATAAGATCATCCCACACAGCTATCCATCAGATGACGATCACATAACCTGCGGGCAATTCCTCGCTGTGTCCACTTAACAAAGGGCAGAGGGTTTGTGAAATTCTACACAGATGTTTGAGCGACCCACACCAGCCAGAAATTTTTTCAGGCGCCGATATGTTGAACATATACCTACAGGTTGTCCCCACCCCTCTGAGTGACCGTTATCAGTCATCTGATACCGGCTCTGGGCCAAATTGTTCATTATGAAACAACCATTTGTTGCGTAGGTCGTTGGAGGGTTGTAACCCAGAGGCGCAGAGTTTTCTAGAAGTGGAGTGGGGGCTTCGACGCAGGTCCCCCCTTATAACTGTTGACTGTTGTGCAAAAAGCAGACCGTCCTCATCATGAGAAATAAACCTTGATTTTATTTTTATACGTTTAAAGCATAGAGACTGTATTTTTAAAAGCAGGATTTGTTCTCCTCGCTATTCACACTGTTTAACCCTTTCTTTCTTTCTAAACCACAAATCATTCTCTCGTTATATATAAATATGACCTGAAACCATATTTTTTTAAAACATTAGAGTTTGTTCCCCTCGCTATTTTTTTTTATCCTTCTTTTTGAGAATAACATAAGTTCCTGACTTTGTAATACAAGTTCTCTACAATTCTATCTTCTTTCTCTGCAGAGGTACATAACAAACCATTTTTTGAGGTTAGAGAAAGTCTAATTCTGTGTTTGTCTATAATTTAAACAAGCTTTCCATCACTGTGATATTTCTTTACTGATGTCAAGTAGAGAATCATGCACACACGGAGGAAGTGTGCTTTTCAAAATAAACTACACTGAATTTTTTTTTCCATCAAAGATAACACACATACGCACACTGACCTTTGACCCTACCCATCCCCCTCTTTAATTACCCCCCCCTTTAATCGCCCCGCCCACTTTTTTAAAAAAATTTGACACACAATGGGTCCTTATTCTCTCTCAAACCCCCAGAAGGTTGTGGCAGATGACCGCTTGTACTGAGCCAGGTTCTGCTGGATATATCTTCCTGTTAAAGGGGAGTTTTTCCTCTCCACTGTCGCTCCATGCTTGCTCACTATGAGGGATTGTTGAGGGATTGCTGTGATTGGACTCTGCATCTTCTGGGCACAACCTCATGTCGATGACTCAACGCAATCTGCTGGGACATACATAGAAAACGTTTAACTGATTTGAGCGTTGGTATGTTTATATTGAAAATACTTTTCTTGTAAAGTGCCTTGAGATTAAATCTGTTGTGAATTGGTGCTATATAAATAAACTGAATTGAACTACCTACTAGTGGCATGGTTGATGCTGGGTTCCAACTCCTTCCATCCTGCCTACTACATACGAAATTCATGGATTTCTGAGCTTTCCTCCTTAGAACATGACTCTACTCAGCATCTCTAAAATCAGAACAAAGCATTGAGAAGCAGCTTTCAGGTTCTATGGTCCTTAAAGACTAAAACCCATCTTTTAGAGTTGTCTTTGGATTCTTCCATTACTACTGCATACCTGGAATGTCATAAATGTAGTAAAATCACATGTGATAACAGTGAAATGTTTTAGTGTTTCTGATGTGCTTTTGTTTCCCTATTCACCCAAAACACCTTGAATTGCCTTGTTGCTGCCAGTGTTCTGTACAAATAAATTTGCCTCCGAGGCATTTGTGTTGTAGAAGCTAAAAGTGACAGATCGATCATTTTAAATACACATCAATAGGGATCCACCAATGGTATCGGGGCCAATACTATTCTCATATCGGTATCAGTTACTTAACAGATACCATGACCCAATACTTAAAATATGGAAACTCTGCAATAATTTCACAAAAAATGTTTATTTTCACTTGTAATTTTAGTTTTGTGGTCATTTTTAATGTATTTTTTTTATCTATTTCACCATTTGTTGTAACAAGCAGAGAGGAAAATAATATCTGTCCAATTCTGTTCCAATTAATGCAACTCTGCTGCAGGTCATTCACTTAAAACCATCCATCTTAACAATGAGCTATGTCATTATACAGTCATACATTAACAGTCTTTGGTCAGAGGCTTCTTCAGATTCGTTCTAAGAACTTTTTCGAACATACGATTAAGAGACGAGTTACCACATTTTAATTCTCTTCAATTCAAATTCAAAAATACTTTATTGATCCCAGATGGAAATTAAGTGTTTTTGTAGCTCATTACTAATTCATTTTTGTCTGTGTTGCAGCAAAACTGAGAAAGTCTCCAACTTTTTAATTTTATGTAGAATCCTTCTTTGCATCATTATCTCCAGTTGTCCCCAGAAAAGAACCAGCCTTCTCTATCAGGTTGTTGAGCCGTTTTAAGTCCCTGGCTCTGATGCTGTTACCCCAATAGATGATGGACGAAGAGATGACACTCACCACCACAGACTTGTAAAAGATCTGCAGTATCTTGCTGCAAACCTTGAAGGACCTCAGCTTCCTCAAAAAGTACATTCTGCCCTGTCCCTTTTTGTAGACGGCTTCACTGTTGATTCTCCAGTCCAGTCTGTTGTCCAGGTGAACTCCGAGGTATTTCTACTCCTCAACCACTTCCACTTCTTCTCCCTTGATCGAGACGGTCTTTGACTAATCCCTGTTTCTTCTGAAATCTATAATAATCTCCTTTGTTTTGGTCACATTTAAGGTAAGATGATTGTTTCCACACCATGCCACAAAGCGGTCCAACAGCTCTCTGTATTCAGCTTCTTCTCCACCTCTGATACACCCAACAATTGCAGAGTCGTCTGAGTACTTAGGAACAAATAAAACATTTTTTTATTTAATCTACCTATGGATACAATAAATCATACACAAAAAGAGCCTTTAGAAAGTTATTTATTGTGGTTTGGTTTTTTATATACATTTATATAAAATATTACAAAAAGAGTCAGGTCAGTTGGAATTGTTGAACTTCTCACTGTAGCCTGGCAGGACGGACAGAATTACACTCTTAGCACCTGCAACAAAACAAACACATAAGTGTTTACCCAATCAATAGATTATGGTGGGTTCAGACCACACACTTTGTCTGCGTCAACCAACGCTCTCAACACATGTAGTTTGACGTATATACATTTTTAAGCCGAAGCGTGCAAAGCCTTTCTCTGCCAGATATTTAAAACACTAGCAGATCGTGATTGGCTAGACCTCGTCAAAGTCGGGCGACGTTACTACAGTGAAACACTCTGATTGGTTGCCACACTGCGTCAAGTCCGTCAAAAGTTTAGCTAGCTGAACTTCTGCATTGCTTGTGTTTGCTACATTGCCGCTTGAAATGCGAGTAATGCTTGAAAGGTTGACGGAGTCAATGCACCGCAGAGACTCTGACGGAGTCGACCGTAGACTTTACATGTAATCCTGTCGCAACTGACGCTGCCGTTTGGGGCGGTAGAGGCAGCATTAGTCATCCACATGTGCTGCACTGTGACTTTATCCAAGCCCAATAAAGAAAAAACCTGTTCAATTTAAATCATTTTGTTGTTTTTACAATATAATACCGTGTAACTCCTTCCAATACAGCACACATGCGCACACACGGCAAAACTACAGTATACAAGCACTCAAAAATAGGAACAAGACAATGAAAACATCACATGCCCAATTTACTGTACATACACGAAGTCACACTGTTCCATTCATAAATGAAATCACATTGTGTTGCAGATCTGTTTTTCGTTACACCAACCCCCCAGATCACTCATGTCAATTAATGTTAGTCTACTCAGCATCACTTGAATCACAACCAAACGTGTAGAATGCTCCTCTTATGTGGAACAAACTTTCAGAAAACTGCAAAACTACTAAAACGTTGAGCTCCTTTAAATGTCTCATTCAATTCGCTGTGGTCTACAGTTTGAAATGAATGCCTTTTGAGTCATTTTCTGTAGAAAATTTGCTGTCATGCTCCTGTTTCAAGAGGTTGATGTTGTAGGTTAATGGGTGGGGGTAAACGTAAGTAATACGAGTCTAACTCATTACTTATGAATGCAAATGTCTCGCCCTTGATTGGCTAACCGCAAAGCAATTCTTGAGCTGCGTTTGATAAGATAACTAACTTAACTTACTTCGCTGGCAGGGTTCCAAAAAAATTCTCTCTCTTCCTCAGGTAAAACAAAACACTGATGTGGTATGTCCGCAAAAAAACAAAAAAATAACAGAACATGATCCATGATGTTGTGGAGTTGCTAACGGTTAGTGTCTACTAGCATAGTTGCTAACAGTCAGCTTCTTCTCGCAGATTGGCTAAAGGTTAGCCTCTGCTCGCGGAGTTACTAAAGGTTAGCTTCTACCAGCAGAATTGCTAAAAGTTAGCTTCTTCTCGCAGAGTGGCCAAAGGTTAGCTTCTTCTCGCAGAGTGGCCAAAGGTTAGCCTCTGCTCGCGGAGTTACTCAAGGTTAGCTTCTACCAGCAGAATTGCTAAAAGTTAGCTTCTACTAGCAGTGTTGCTAATTGTTAGCATTTATTAAGTGAGGCTGCTCGGCTCTCTCTTGGCTGCGACATCAATACAGCCTTCCCTCAGGCGGTTGCGGGCCGAAGCGGGAAAAACCATGAATACCAACTTTCCCTGTGACGTTAAAAAGGGACAAGCTTTCCTTTCTGTGGCTCATGCAGGAAATGGGAGATTGAGAAAATGTACACATGCAGCATGCATAAACAACTCAGTGAGTGATCAGATTTCAAAAAAACGTCAAAAAGTATACGTCTTCTCAGTGAATCAGGATTTTTAAATCAAGAGTAAAAACCCAGCAGTTTAGAGCTGTCTTAATTTATTAATAATAACTGGAATGTCATAACGGCAGAATGTTTTAATGTTCTTTAAGCACCTTGAATTGCGTTGCTGGTAAAAGTGTAAAGAAATAAATTTGCCTTGCCTTACAATTAATCTTTTTCGGAACGTGCTCTATACACTAGACTGGAATACATATTAGCACAGAACAACAAATTTATAAAATAAATAATCCAACCCACCTCCCCACAACTCTGATACAAACACATACCAACACGCACACTCATATACACAGCCACATCATGGTCAGCAGCTCCTAAAAAGGCAAAGCCTTTATTACTAGTCCTAGTGGTGTCCTCTCCAACATACAGGTATCAATCAAGTGCTTCCATATTTCAAAAAGGAAATTTCCATTTCCATATTCAAGATAGGTTAATCTCCGGAGGTAATTACAAAAATATAATTGAACCATTCTGAAATTTATGGTTCAGAGTTATCTAACCAATGCTGCAAGATGTTTAGGCTTGCACTACATATTTATAATCATAATAATATGGATAATAATTTAGTATTATCATTTTGGTCTGTTACTTTGCTTGCTTTGGTCTGAAGCAATTTTTGTTGTTGTTCTTTAGTTCATTTCCTATTCACTTCAGCCTCCGTTAGACAAAGACGGAGCAGTTCAGCTTGCTGAAGCGGATTCAGGCCACTGAAATGTTCATACATGCACCTTATTAATCTGCATGATTTGTGATGGCACGAGTTGGATTCTCTGTTTGATTTGTTTGTAAACTAACGAAATGAGCGACAACCAAAGAGCTTAGCGCAACCTCTGATACAGCTACAGATCTTAACAGAATTGCTTGAGCGTTAACAGCATTCAATGCAACATAGAATAGCACAATCCTTTATTGTCCCACAAAGTGCAATTCCATTTCAACAGCAGCAAAGCAAGGAGAGAACAGAACTTCAAAAGAAGAGTACAGAGTAAAAGGTCCAGACCAAGCGAGGAAACGAATTAGAGCTAGTCTTAAGCAGACTGAATTATGCTGGTGTGAATAGGCCCTTTTTCAGTGGATGACCCTCGAATCAATTGAAGAGGAGACAGATTTACAGAAGATTTTATTTATCTTGATTCTCTTGACGTCATTTTCCTATTAATCAGAATCGGTCGTGGCGACAGCAGTCTCAGACTCCCCCTTCCTTCCATCTATTGTCTATACCCCCTGATCCTTCACATTTGTCTCTCCCCACACTTTTGGCCATGACTGCAACAACGAAAAAGTGTTCCCAAACCTGTTGTGCATGCAATGGAAGTGCAGCATTCTATTACTACATTTCTAATGTTGGCCTGACTGACCTGAACTGGCGAGGTTGTCATAAAACTGCTTTATCTCCTCTGCTGTGGGAGGCGGAACTGCAGGGGCAGTCTGTCTCAAATTCTCATCCGAAAGAGTCTGAAAGAAAACACACACTCTCAAGTACGTCCTACTAAATAAGAAGTCCTGTTGCCTGTTTGTGAAAAGCAGTGTACCTTTCTCCTTTTATTTGGGTATGAAAAGTTGACGTCACGAGCAGGTTCGACACACCGCCGGCTTCGTGGGGAGCTCGGAAGGGACGGGGACGTGGTCTCCTGTTGTAGGCGCACATCTTAAAACACCATAACAACACTGTAGGTAAAGATTGATATACACCATGTACTGCTTGAAAAAAAAAAGCAACTTACATGCATCGAGTGCGAAGAGCGTAGCAGTTACATGTGAACAGACCAAATCCGAACCGGTCAAACATGTGCAATGGGCAGAAATGACAACTCCACTGGGCTCAATGAGAGTCCACACATGGTAAGGGTTCTCAACAATGCCTTCAAACTGGATTACCTGAGAGAAAGAACAGACAAGGATCTTCTACAAATGTGCGTTTAAAGTAACATGTTAGTAGTTACTAAGGGTAGACAAAAGAAAGTGTTGGAAGACTACTGCCCAAATTATTCAATTTAACTTTGAATTAGCAGGTAGCATTTGGTAGGGCTGGGCGATATGACCCAAAATCCATACCGTGGTATATTGAGCAGTTCACCTCGATATAGTAAGTGGACGATAACAATGACAACAACCAACCCTCCGCCCCTTTTTGTATTCAAGGTCCAGTAGCGGCCTAATTTACATAATCTGCTTGAAAAGTTGATGGGTTCTTGTTATGTAAAGGCTTCAAACAGCCTTTAATTCAGGATTTCATTCCCACTCCTTTCTGTTTTTCTTAAGAGTCCTGTTTAGACTCAGAAGTGACCACACAGACAAGATGAGGAATTGACGGAGGATGTGAGTGAAATCTGTGATTTTATGGTGCAGTCGTTTATTTTAGAAAGGAAACATTTTTGCTTTTACATCGGACACAGCTAGTAAAAGGAAGCTGCAGCTTCCAGCGGTGTATCAACACTCTGGACTCAGCGGGGTTAATATCTGCTCCGGCTGAGCAGGACCTGGCTGGGAAGAGCTGTTGGTTCAGAATTGCTCTGGTCCAACATCAGCTCCGCTGCTGAGTTAAAGCAGTATACGAGCTCTATGTTAGCGTCTCAAAGTATCCAATAACACCATAAAAAGTCCCTATGTTTGAGACTAGATGCTTTTTAAGAAAAGAGTCGCTAGAGGAGTCTAAACACTCACTAAATATAGCGGCACAGTCGCTATGTTGGTAGCGCTGTTCCCTTCTGGATGAGATGAAATCACACGGCTGTAGGTACCCACCTGACTCAAGGCAGCGCTAATTTATTAAAGGGACAGGAGCAGCACTAAACTAAAACACATCTTTTCTTTTTTTATTAAATGCTGAATTTACTGGCATGGACGAAATGACGTCGGGAACGGTCATAAATTTTGGTATCAGTAAATTTCGGTATACCGCCCAGCCCTAGCATTTGGACACCAATGAGTGGTACAACAGGAAAATGATCCCAAACACACATCTAAACTGGCTTTGGACCCTAAAAGGTTGCCAGTGGATCACAAGGCAACACAAACATAAATAGGGCTACAGCTATCGATTCTTTTTGTAATGGATTTATCTTACCCTTTATCGATTCGATTAATCGGATATTTTTTTACGTTTTTAAATAACCAAAACAAATCATGCATAATGAAAATGTTGTGGCTGTAAAATGATCAAGCATTTTCCTTTTATCTCTCTCAAAAAAAAAAACATAGAACTCTAACTCCAACATTTGGTTCCAAGACTAAGTCCATTTACAGTATTTATTTATTTGACAAAATAAAAGTCAACATCAATAATGTAAGTTAATAAACTAAACAGTCCATCCACTTTTTTGTGAAAAAGCTTTTGTAAAAACATTGTCACATAAACCTTAGCAAAACAAAATTAACTTTAAATGTCCTTTTAACAGTTGAAAACTCTGTGACCAGCTCAGATTGGGTCCCCACAAGAAGAACATCTCTGCTTTTATTTTGGTGCTACAGTCCCAGACTCACCCTGGGGCCCTTTTAGCCCCTCTTCATTAACCTCCTGGATACGCCCCTGTTCAGCAGCACTAAACATTTAGTAATAATCATGTATTAATCATTCTGAACACTCAGAAGTCTCTGTGTCAGGAGAGAGTGAGAAAGTTATTTTTTTCTTACTTTGGTCGCAGCATTAAGTGTTGATTTTTGACACTGTAACTGTGATGTTGGAGCATTTTTTGGTCGCAGATAGTGACGTTACGGCACTTAAAACTCTGTTTTCATCCGTCCACACGCAGATACTGAAAACAGAGAAAATGCAGTTCTCCACTTTGGCCAGAGTTTTTTAAAAGATTAGCTTTTTGTGCCAAAAATCTGTGTTTACGTGTGGATGGCAGGCCAAACTGTAGAAAAATATCTCCGTTTGGTGAGAGACCTGACAACGTGTGGACAAGGCTCTCTTCCAATTGAACGTGAATACGTTCCCTACATAAAAAACATCAAAGCTAGCTAAACATCATATCTAGGCAAACCGCACCATGACATCGCTGAGAATACAGCATTAAAATGATCAAACATCAATCTATACAGGCTTAGGCTACGTCCACACTAGCTCGTTTAGCCGTTGAATTAAGATTTCCACGGCTATCTTACCCGGCTAATAGTTATCCGGCCACAGACCTTAAACGACGCCGGGTTAGTGTGGACGATAGGGGGCGTGTAGACTAAATAATTATACGTTTAAGGCATTATCCGGGTTAGTGTGGACGATAGGGGGCGTGTAGACTAAATAATTATACGTTTAAGGCATTATCCGGGTTAGTGTGGACGTGGCCTAAGGTTACGTTACCTTGTTTCAGCGACACTTGGGGAAACAGCATGTGGATGTTTTCTGATGCTGCATTATTAAACTCTTGCTGCTGTGGTATGCCAGGTCTACTTTGCAATATATACACTGCACTTAGTTCTCTTTTTTTTTTAGAATGTCACGACTTTCCACATTTTCTGCCGTTTATGGGCATCTTTGTTCTCCGCGCCAACTAAACTCATACTGCATCTCGCGCTACTGTTGTGCTTCGCCCAGGTGCGAAAAAAACAACGGTCCGTGTGGAACAATATGATTCCTGCGCATCTCTGCGCCTTCAAGGCAGAGTTTTTGCCTCGAGGTATTTTTAGAATCGAGTAACGCGACAAATCGCTGGAGCCCTAAACATAACCAATCAGGCACATGAAGAATGAAGACAAAGGAACATTCTAGAGTGACCTGTTAATCTGATGATCAGGTTTCTGGATGGTGGGAGGAAGTTGGAGTACCCGGACATGCACAGGGAGAAAAAGCAAATACCACTGAGAAAAACCCCAGGCAGGGATTCAAACCAGAGACCTTTTTGCTGTAAGGCAAGTGTTACCAACCACTCCACCACGCAAATTAAGTTATAACTCATCCAAAAATCAACGTTTTTGCTGATAATGTTTAAATGAGTGTCTAATTGTGCTGTCTACAGGTCTGGTCATTATTTTTGGTATTCAAATACATTTTAGTAAATATATACATTTTGTACAAAGAAATATTAGTGGTGTTCCCTCTTCAGGTTAAATTTTACACTGCACTTTATTTAAACCAGGCTTTGCTACCGGCTCAGCTTGGATTTCTGACAACACCACCCTGTCACAGGGGAGTGTAGAAGAAGCCCTCTCTGGCACAAATTGGCAACTCGAAAGCCATCGGCTTGAAACAATACGGCTCAGGGCCGCTCACCTCCTCAACAGAACCCTTTCCTCTGAAGGAGGTGGAGACAAATCTTCGACCTCATAATTGCCCCCCTCTGAGGCAATGGAGCTCACATCCCTATTGCAGACCTGCCAACCTTGTCTAAATGCTCTGAGTATTTTTTTTTTTTCAGACTTTTTCTAACTCCATAACTTAGCATGCAGTAATTTTTTCATTCACTGTCTGGAAATTGATCAAAAACCAATAAAAACAATAAAACCTGTATTTTTGATTACAATGCTTCTAATAAAGAAAATATAGTTATCTTGTACTTATGTACTGTATTATTTTTATTTGTCCAACAACCTAATTGAAAAACACATAAAAATCATAAATGTATTTAAATGTATTATATAAAATTTTAATATTGACTCGTCTACTAAAAAAGGAAGCAAACACAAACTTACTTTAGTATAAAAATATGATATTGAGCAAATAAAATAAAATATAAAATATTTTAAAATAAAAGACTAACATGCAGCTGCAAATATAGTGCAATATGTATTGTGCAATCTATAATACACCAATCAATCCTCATACAACGGGGTAAATGCAGCTTTAACTGGTTGAAAGGGATAATGTAGTGTAAAAACACAACGATATACGGGAGAGGCGCCATATTGTTACGAGCCGTTACTATTTCTCTGCCCGGAGCAGCAGCAGATAAATAGCCTGTGACGGCATTGCGGCACAGAATGAGCGCCGTCTCTGAGTGGTACATTGTTGTTGGCCAAATCTAATGCTAAATATAAATTAGTTTGAGTAATTTCTTGACTCTTCACTTGACAGGAGCAACTGCGGCCACTGTACGTCATTGCCCACAACAGAAAATGTTTGTTGCAGATCCAAGCATGAGAAACATTCAGAAATGTGCAAAAAAAATAATAATAATAACACCATCACAATTATTCCATTAAAAATGGACTCTTAGCCCCAGATTTTATTTTCCATTTACTGATATATCAGTTACTCCCTTTGTCATAGGTAATGAGCAAATGTCAGCAAGTAGGGGTAACCACCTGCATGACAGACCACCCAGGTTATGAGCCGATTGTGCTGCAGGCAGCTCATAGCACATTGCTACGGAGGTGTGGCCCAGACCAGTCATGTTGTATACCCCACCACGGCCGGACTGCTGTCGTCACTATTCCAAGCCTACGTCAATAACCCGAGATTAGCCGTTAGCAGGGCAGGATTTGAATTGCAGTGCAGTTTAATCGTTTAACCACTTGGGGCACTAAACTGAACGGTTTTTGATACGAAATTAATATTTTCACGAAAATGTACTAAAATGCATAAAATAATTACTGGAAATGTAGATAGTGGTATTATTTACTCAATTATAAAAGTTTATCAACAAAAAAAAGTTGATTTTCAGGTGAATTCCACTTCAAGTGATCTAACAAGTTTATGGTGTTGCGATCACTTGCCTTGAAACTCTCTTTGCAAACTTTCAAAATGACATTTGTATGTTCTTTGTTCGTCTGGTAAAAAAACCAAACCAGTTCCATATAATGGATGAGGACTTTCACTTCGGAACGAAATCCTCATTTACGCTCTCTGTTGCAGCAACACAATGCTTGTTTACAGGTTGTACACACGTGAAGAGGGAGGGAGGAGAGAGCGGAGGCTTTTCTTCGCACACAGAGGCAGAAATACAGCCGCCAAACTGGGAATCGGGATAAAACAATCTCTGAAAAATGACAGATCGTCAAACGTTTAGATAGCTTCACGGTCTTAAATCGTCGTATCGCACACCCCTGCATCCAAGTATCTTCAGAATTGTTGTGGATGATTATGCTGTGGGCAGGAAGGACGTCTGGTAGCAGTCAGTCCTGCAATAAATCTGAAGAGGCCTATGACTAAAGACTGTTGCTATGTGACAGTCTCATGATAACAGCTCAATTTCCACAGCAAAGACATATTCCTCAGTAACATGTCCTGAATGAAACCATCAGTTGTTGGTAAGCACTGCTAATCCATCTCCTTTTCTTTTGCCGCTCCTCTTTAAATCTCTGCTTGGCTGTATGGTCATAAAGCTGGGCAGAGAGACATCAGAGTTGGTGATAAGATTCTTGCTCATTCCAAACATAGGATGGGATGGTTTGAAATCCCCCCTTATCTCTCCTTTTTCGTCCTGTTCTGCAGCCTCCTTTTCAACTCTTCTGGGATTTTTTTTTTTTTTTTGTGTATTCCAGTGTGTATTGACACAGCTACAACATTAAAAAGAGATGGCTGTCCATCTAACTTGGCAGTCCTGGTAGAGAGGGCATTAATCCATAACATGGTAACTCTGGAGAAGCTGTAAAGATTCTCAGATCAGGTGACAGACTGTGTGGACAGGTAAACTACTGCCTGTACACTCCAGATATCTGGTCGTTCCTGAAAGCATTGGAAGTCCCATTTTACCCAGCAAAAGTGTTTGGAAGAAGGTGATTTGGTCAGATGAACGCACCATGTCCATGCTGAAACATGGAGGTGGCAGGATCATGCTGTGGGGATGCTTTTCTTCAGCAGAGACAGGGAAGCTGATTAGAGTTGATTGGTAGATAAGTGGAGCTAAATAAAGGGCAATGCTGGAAAACAAATAGTGAAGAGGATGGGGTAGAGCTTCATCCTGCAGCATGACAACAACCCTAGATCAAAGCATATTCATGTTTTGGAGTGGCCCAATCAAAGTTCAGACCCAAATCCAATTCAGGATCGCTGAAAAGACTTGAAAATTGCTCTCTCCAGATGCTGTCCACCCAGTGGAATGAATTTGCAAAGAAGAAATTGACACACATTTCAGTCACTTTCACTGCAACAGCAGTGAAAGAGAGTGTCGCTAACAGTTAGCTTTATGACAGCTTTTTGTCTAACTATACCACCACAGAGATTCACTTCTAGTTTTTCATGGAGAGATACAGAAATACCTGCATTCATAATAAAAGCTAAAGTATTTATTGTTGCTTTTCGAATCATGGATCAGTTTTCTTTCACATTCCTAATTTTCTACTATTTTGTTTGAGTGTATAATATTTAAATGCATGAGGGTGTGGAATTGTAAGGCAATCTATGGACTATAAACCCACTAAGAGCCGATCAATCTCACCTTGCTGGTTATGACGAACTTCTCTCTCCTTTTGCACAGCATCAGCGACCTGACCCAGCCACGGAGGAAGTATCGGTAAGCATCCAGGTTCTTGTACGCCTTCAGTGTGGCTGGGCTGTAGCCTACATGTAAAACGTACAGTTCAACACAGAGCTTTTACCAAACATACAGTCGGTGATTCTCTGAATTCGGTGCATTTTGTGTCCCACGGGTTTACCACAAAGATTCTCATGTAAAGTAAATCACAAAATAACGTTTAAAACAAATAATAGAAGGATCTATTTTTCTTTGCATTAAGACACATAACATAAATATATTTACAAAATTACATTTTGAATAGTTTTATGGGTTTTTGATGAGTGGATGTCAGCCAAATAAGCATGTCCATATTTACCAAAGCTGCTTTTTTAGTAAATGTAAACATTATATATATATATATATATATATATATATATATATATATATATAAAACCTGAAGATTTTTTGTTTTTTTCCTGGTAATCTAATACTCCAAATAAACCACATGATGTCACTCAAACACATTGTACCTAAATTTAAAAAATATATATATGAGAAAAATGTGGAATGCACCAACACCGGGCTGATCCCGATCTAATGTACTCGTATCCTTAGTTAACCGATACCTAAAATGTGGAAACTACAATAATTTCACAGAAAGTATTATTTTTCACTTGAAATTTTTGTTTTGTTGTCATTTTTACTAACATTTGATTTTTTTAAATCTACTTGACTATAATTTGTTGTAACAAAGTTAGAAGGAAATGTAACCTGTCTTCCAAATCATTTCTTTTTTTCTTTTTTTGTGGTAGAAGTATCAACATTGAAACTCTGTATCGGCAGGTACCCAGATCAAAGTATCTCATTGGTTGGGGAAATTTTTTTTATTGTTCATCCCTAAGAATTGTTTTTTTATTATGTATGAAATAATACAAATTATTTATGTCTACCAATTTGTTCAAACCCATAAAAGCATACCAATCTTCCCCTTTTTAAAAATAATTGTTCAGTTAAACTTTCGCAGCAGGAAGTGACATATGCTAATATGGCTATTTGCATACTTTATGACCTATTTATTAATGTTGTCATTTTCAGACTGACATTGTAAAGCCCAACCTTTCAACACTAACACATGCAAAAATGATGTGCATGGTTGTTTTTGAAAGAGATAATGATTGTCTTGGAAAAATATATATTAATTTCTTTTCTTTTTTCATGATAAATACTGTTCCAAACACAGGCTAATGTGGACTTAATTGCAAAATGCTAAAAGAAATGAGAAACAAAATAAAAACGAAAATAAAAATATTTCAATTAATGTTGGATATTTCTTAAGGTGAGTACATACAGTTTTTCATAGGTACAAATAGTCCATCAGATGCAATATTCAGAAACAATTTCGTGTTGGCATATTTTTCAGTAACCGGAGAGCCCAAAGTGCACTGAATTCAGAAAATGATCCAGATCTACTTCCAAAGTACCTGGTAGTTCGATGAGAAACATGACTATATCAGGGTAGCAGAGGGTTGGCAGCTCCTCGATGCTACTCTCTCTGACAGCTTTCTTCTCTGACGATGGAATTAAATATGGATCTTCGCCCACAGCTGCAATTTTATCATCATAACGTTGCCTGGCAACACTGTCCAGTAGTTGGTAGTGATCAGACTTCATATTTTCAGATTGAAGAACCTTTCCTCTGTTGAATGCGGCGGCATCATTCCGTCCTTCTCTTCTTCTTCTTCTTTTTTGCTTTTATTGGCGGGTGGCAACCAATTTTTAGGTGCATTTCCGCCACCTACTGTATGGGAGTGTGAGTCGTAGAGGGGAGTTTCTTATTGATATTATCACTAAATTCTATTTATTATCCACTTTTTTTTAAGAATTCAATTACTAAAATATATATATCTGTCTCTCCCTTCTTTTTCTTTAGACTCATTTCTCCATAACTCTTACCTTTTAATTTTTCTTCTAATATTTTCCTATAAAAATATACTTTCTACAATATAATAATACATGTTCTATTGTTTCTCTATTATTCCCACAATCACACAATCCTGTACTATGCTTTCCTATTATATAAAGTGTATTATTTAAAGCTGTATGTCCCAATCTCATCCTTGAAATTATAACTTGATTTCAGTTATTCATTTGAATATTTTCCATTCTACCCACCTTTCCCTTTATGTTATATAAATGCCTTCCTTTCTCTTCCCTTACCCATTGTTCTTTCCATTCTTCCATTATCTATTTCTTAATAACTACTTTGATTTCTGCTACACTATAAGGTACCTCTATAATAGTTTTTAGTTTTGTTGCCTGCTTTGCATAATAATCAGCTACTTCATTTTTTATTCTACTCCTCTATGTGCTGGGACCCACATAAATCTAATTTCTAAATTTCTCATCATTAATCTGAATAAGCATTCATATATTTCTGTCCTTCTCTTGTTTCTTCCTTTGCTTTTATGGCGGCTGCTTGCCAACACTGTAGCATTACGCCACCTACTGAGCAGGAATTGTGGGCGGTTTATCAAATATCACATAAATTGCTTTCCAAAAAAGATGTCTCATTGAATCTGTAAATAATGTACCTACTTGACAAACAAAGGAATCGCCACTTTGGGGATGATTAAATTCTTATTTTAAGAGAAAAAAAGAAAAAGAAAAAAAACCAGCTTTCATTCTGTTTCCCATTATTCCCAAATTTGGAACATGTTTCTATCTAATCTATTTGATCTATATAATCTTAACCATTACTTTCTTGAAAAAATGTATTGACTCTAAATGGAAAGCAGTTGATAAAAGTCTGAGCCAGAGAAATCTTTCCGTCTGTAACGCATGACCTGGATTTCCACAGGCGTCAGTCAATTCTGACATATGAAAAGTGTCACTCCTTTTCTTATTGATAAAGCAGCAACTCACACAAATGAGCAAACCATACACGAAGATTAAAGTACAAAAAAATCTTAGAATTTGATGTTTTTTTTATTTATTACCTTTCCCGCTGGGATTAACACATTTATTTTGTTTCACATATTAATTTGAGATTATAATCTAAATAAATTGCGTACCTTGAAAAACTTTCCCCATCCTCCATTTAGGTTATTCAATACATTGATCAATGCAGATATAATTAACAATCAGTGAATAACACAAGTATGTGGAAGGTTTTACAATAACTTCACATTTCAATATAATTGACACTATTTCAGTAATACCTGATAAATTGTGATTGTGGATCGAGTATGTGCTTTAGAAATCAGTCCTAATCTTTTATATACACATCATATGACTGAATTCTCTGAATGAACAACAGGGATTTATCTAATGGGAAACAAATTTTGAAATATTTCTGATCCCGCTGCGAGAAATGAAAGCAGCAATAAGCTCCTTTAAATTAAACTCCATTCACATACAATCTTGAGAGCTGGATCCCTGAAACTGCACTAATATTTGAATTACTGACATGTATCTGTGTATTCATTCACACGTATAGTAGTATGGTTTAAAGTATAAATAATTCAAAATCAGTATAAACTTTTTGGAATACATTATTGAAGTCCTATGATTATTCAGATCACTGACTTCCATATTATAACCATAGGTTCCCTCTTCACCTTTCGACTCAAGCGGGGCCCTGCTAAGGTTTTGATGGAATATCTGCTGCAAGAGCGGTCTAAACTGTAAACATTTCAGTTGTATTCAGTTCAATTGTCTCTTTATTAATACCAAAGTGAAATAAATGTTGTTGTGACTCATATTATCCAAGGCTTTAGATGCTGATGGCTGTGGGCAGAAAGGATCTCTTGTCTGTGTTATAGCGCCTCTGAAGAACCCTTTGACTAAAGTCACTCTGTTGTTGTAGGTTACAATAATTTCTTGAGGATGCTCAGGGTTGTTAATCATTTTCAGGATTTTAAAAATAATCATTGTTTGCATCTTAATCAGATGTTCCAGAGCAGTTTCTAGAAAATAACCTTGTTTAACCTTTTTTCAGTCCCTGGCTCTGATGCTGGTAGCCTAAAAGATGATAGCAGATGCTGGTTACATTCTCTACAAGACCTATATAATAGATGCATCTTTCTGCAAACCTTGAATGACCCAAGTTTTCTCAATTGATAGGCCTACCTAAAAGCAACAACTTCCTTGCCAGTGTCCAGCAGTGCTACCCAGTCGATGGAGGACAGATTTAGGTGTTCCAAAATCCTCTGAGAATCCTGCATGTGCACGTACGACGGTGTAGCCTATCGGGTTGAAATGTGTTGGGTCATACACAGCCATCGGCTGGCGGTAATCTGCTTTCTAGCTCCACAGGAGAAGAAGAAACTCCACTCCCACAGGAATCTATATAAGGAGTAGTAGAAACCAAAATTGATCAGAGTAATATCAGCCCTGTTGTTCCATTTCCAATAATACCACCATGAATAATTCCAAACATAAAAGTATACCTTACTTTATTATACAGAAGCAACAAAGATAATAAATTAATTTTAAACTCTCATATAGTACAGGATTATATTAATTTATATTATGGATATGTTAAATTTTTTACAGATGCATCAAAAAAATAATAGTAATCAAGTGGGTGTGGCTTTTATAGTTCCAGAGTTTCGCATTATTGTTAGCTGTTCAGTGGGTGGAGGAAAATAAACTATTATTAGTATTATACTATTATGCACAATAATCTGTTCAGATTCCAGTTCATCATTAGTAAGCCTGGATAATAGTCATTCGGAAAGCAGACCTGATATACAACTTGAGGTGTTACAAACTATCTTTAGATTAAATATGATGGGATTAGTAGTCAGTTTTGTTTGGGTACCAGCACATTGTGGGGTTCCTGGAAAAGAAGAGGCAGATAAAATGGCAGAAGAGGCTGCAAGAAGAAATCCGGTATATTTAAACATTGTCATGAAGTCTACTGACTAATGGAAATACTTTTAGAACCTTTATTAGCTGACTTCAAACCAAGTAACATACGAGCAGCAGCCACAGTAACATCTTCTTGACTCACCTTCAAAAGTCTGCTTTCACAGCTTGAACAACAGTGCCCTCTTGAGGCTCAGAGCGAAATCGCAGGTAAATCACATCTCACCACATCTCCCCCTTTTTAGCTCTTTTCCTACCTTAAACTCAATCTTCCTCTTGTAAACAAATAACTTGTTAATATTACGTTAACAACCAAAATGCAAAGAACAAATAATTTTTTTTACCCTTATATGGTTGTTTTTACATAAACATTCTTTTACTTCCCGTCATCATTTTTTATTTATTTTTTTGACATGGGGAAAATCTCTTATTCGGACCCAAGTATTAAGTTGTAGCATAGTCTTTGAACCAGTTAGAAGGTTCAGGTACATGCTGAATGTGTCCCCTATTTCTGCAAACGATGAATCCATCTTCTGTCTCAACGTAGTAAGATTGTGGCTCAGCTGCACGAGCAACAACCTTTGCTGATGTTTTCCATCCTCTTACCCCATCCAGCTTAACTCTCACACTCTGATCTGGCTGCAAAGGTGGTAGATGACAAGCTGAATGACGTCTGTTATAGAAGTAGGAATAGGAAGTCTTGGCTTTCCTGTCTGCACTTTGAACAGTAGAGTAGTCTATCTGACTTGGAGACAGATGTTTTGTTGATAAGACGAACTGTTGTTCGTACCTGTCTCCCCATCATAATCTGGGCTGGGCATAACCCTGTTGCTGTATGTGGAGTAGCTCTGTATCTTAAAAGAGCTAAATGTGGATCTGGCTGACACAGGATGCGTTTGGCAATAGCAAAGCTCCTCTCAGCCATACCATTAGCCTGCGAATAATGTGGGCTAGAAGTTGTGTTGTGCTTAAAATCAGCTGATGTAAATTGTGTCCCATTATCCGTTAACAACTCAAAAGGAATCCCCCACCAAGCAAAGATGTTTTTCAGATGTGAGATAACATGTAGACTAGTCATAGAGTACCAGTGTACAATCTCAATGTCACGCGAAAAGTAATTCAAATTCAATTCAAATTCAAAAATACTTTATTGATCCCAGAGGGAAATTAAATGTTGTTTTAGCTCATTAATAAATTTTTCAAGGAATTGTTGTAGACCATGATGGCTGTGGGGAGAAAGGATTTCCTGTAGCCGGCTGTGTTGCAGCGAAACTGAAGAAGCCTCCGACTGAATATACTGTGTTGGTGTAGGACTGTCTCATGGAGAGGATGCTCAGGGTTGTTCATGATCTTTTTAATTTTATGAAGAATCCTTCTTTGCATCATTATCTCCAGTTCTTCCACAGTCGTCCCCATAACAGAACCAGCCTTCTGTATCAGGTTATTGAGCCGTTTTAAGTCCCTGGCTCTGATGCTGTTACCCCAACAGATGATGGACAAAGATATGACACTCTCCACCACAGACTGTAGAAGATTTGCAGCATCTTGCTTCCTCAGAAAGTACAGTCTGCTCTGTCCCTTTTTGTAGACAGCTTCACTGTTGATTCTCCAGTCCAGTCTATTGTCCAGGTGAACTCCGAGGTATTTGTACTTCTCAACCACCTCCACTTCTTCTCCCATGATGGAGACAGTCTTTGACTTGTCTCTGTTTCTTCTGAAATCTACTATCATCTCCTTTGATTTGTTCACATTCAAGGTAAGATGATTGTCTCCACACCATGCCACAAAGCTTCTCACCAGCTCTCTGTATTCAGCTTCTTCTTCATCTCTGATACACCCGACAATTGCAGAGTCGTCTGAGTATTTCTGCAGATGACAGGTCTCTGTCTTATACTGGAAGTCTGAGGTGTACAGAGTGGAAAGGAATGGTGAGAGTACAGTCCCTTGTGGTGCTCCTGTGCTGCTGATCAGCTGGTTTGACATACAATCCTTCAGTCTCACAAAATGTGGTCTGTTTGTCAGGTAGTCATTGATCCAGCTGATTGTTGAGGCCTCCACCTGTGTTTTCAGGAGTTTCTGAGAAAGTAAATCAGGGTGAATTGTGTTAAATGCACTGGAGAAATCAAAGAACATGATTCTCACAGTGCTGCCTGCTTTGTCCAGATGACAGTGGGTTGGTTGAAGCAGGTTGATGATGGCATCTTCAACACCAACACCATGGCGATAAGCAAACTGCAGGGGGTCCTGATAGGTTCTAGTTTGCTTACTCAGGTGGGGCAACAAGAGTCTCTCCAGGACCTTCATGATGTGGGATGTCAGGGCAACAGGTCTGTAGTCATTGATGACTGATGGGTGAGTTTTCTTTGGTACTGGAACAAGGCAGGATGTCTTCCATAACACTAGAACCTTCTCTTGGTTCAGGCTAATGTTGAATAGGTGCTGCAGAATCCCACAGAGCTGCTCTGCACAGGTCTTCAGGACTCTGGGGCTGACACCTTCTGGACCTGTAGCCTTGTTCCGTTTCAGTTTCTCCAACTGCCTCTTCACCTGACTTTTAGAAAAAGATAGGTGGGAACGTGAGGTAAAGGGGGTAACGGAATCTCCTGACTTGGTCGAAGACAAAGTTGTGGAAGAAGAAGAGTTCATGACTGAGGTTGAAGATAAAACATCTGAGGTGTGACAGGACAGGTGTGGGTCAGAGGAGAGTCGGATGTCTCTCTGGATGGAAACAGGAGACAAGGATTCTGAGCTTGTTCCTGAACTGAACCTATTGAAGAATGTGTTCAGTTCATTGGTACTATCCACACTTCCATCTATCCAGTCCTTCCTGTCCTTAAAGCATGTGATCTTTTTCATTCCAGACCAGACATCTCTTATATTGTTGCTCTGTAGTTTGTTCTCCAGCTTCTTCCTGTAAGCCTCCTTGCTGTCTCTGATCTTGACTTTTAGTTGCTTCTGTATACTTCTTAATAACTCCCTATGTCCCTCCCTGAAGGCTCTTTTTTCTTGTTCAGCAGTTCCTTCAGCTCACTGGTGATCCATGGTTTGTTATTAGGGAAGCATGTCACTGTTCTGGAGGGGACAATGTTGTCCACACAGAAGTTTATGTATTCAGTCACACACCCAGTCATTTGGCATTTATGTCCTCTCCATGTGGCTGGCAAAGAGTCATCCAGTCTGTGGACTCAAAGCAACCCTGCAGGGCTTCTTCAGCTTCATTTGACCATTTTTTAACAGTTCTCTTTGTCGGAGGTTGCCTTTGAACAAGTGGTTTATATTCTGAGCAGAGAAAGACAAGATTGTGATCTGATTGTCCTAGCGGAGGTCTTGGTTTGGACATATAAGCATCCATTACAGTTGCATAAAACAAATCCAAGGTCTTGTTTTCGCTTGTGGAGCAGCTGACAAACTGTTGAAATGTTGGAAGTGTAGAAGAGAGCGAGGCATGATTAAAATCACCAGATATTGCCACAAATGCATTGGGGTGCTGGGTCTGTAGCTTAGCAACAACAGAACTGATGACATCACATGCATGGTCGGCAACGGCTGAAGGTGGAATATAAACAACTGCCAAAATGACACTGGTGAACTCTCTTGGTAAATGAAATGGACGTAAATTAACTACCAAGAGTTCAATATCTGGGCTGCAGAGACAAACCTTCACAGTAACATGTCCTGGATGACACCATCTATTGTTGAAAAGCACTGCTACTCCACCTCCTTTTCTTTTTCCACATCTCTTCAGATCTCTGTCTGCTCGTACGGTGAGAAAGCCAATCAAAGACACGTTGGAGTCGGGGATATGATCCTGTAGCCACGTCTCAGTGAAGCACATAACACTGCATTGACGATACTCAGGCTTAGACCTTGTCAGAGCTTGTAGTTCATCCATTTTGTTAGCTATAGATCTCACGTTTCCCATTATGATTGATGGAAGAGATGGTTTGAATTTCCTCCTTCTCTGTCTCCTTTTCAATCCTGCTCTGCACCCACGCCTCCTCCTTTTCAACTCTTCAGGGATTTGTGGCTTCAGTTGAAGTATAATTTCAGTTTTTGCCATGTTAATCAGCTGCTCCCGGCTGTAAACCACCTTGTTGCCATGGTTATGCATCATAACAAATGAGCAAAAGTGAAAAATCAAAAGCAAAAATCCTTCCAACGTCACAGGAAAAAAACCCGCAAAGCAAACAGGTCGAAAAAGTACAATCCTTCCTCAAGAAAAAGGGGGAAACAATGTCCAAAAAACAAAACAAAAACAAAACTCAATGTGTAGCTAACAGAGCCACTCCAACATGCAGCCACCCAGAGCAGCGCAACTCTAGAATCAACTACAACTATGTAGTGCTTCCCGTTATGATAACAAATATCCGCAGCAAGCTTCTGCCCCAGTCCATCTGGCATCAAATGCTCCTTCCTTTGATATGACTTGTTTTCTTGACAGAATCCACACAACTTGATCATTTCTGTGATATGTCGTCCAATCCCAGGCCACCACACTGAGATGTTGGCTTTGAGTCTGCATTTTGTGAGGCCCTGAGGACCCCCGTGTATCTGGGACAGTACTTGTTGTCTTAACAGCTCAGGAACAACAATCCTGTCATCATACAGTAGAAGTCCATATGTTGCTGACAGGTGAGCTCTGGCTACATGGAAGCTCTGCAGAGTGTGTGACAGGTGTTATGGTTCTTTTGGCCAACCATTAGAAACATATTTTGAGACAGTCTGTAGATCTCCATCCTGGATTGTAGCTTGTCTGATGGTGTCGAGTTGGTCCCGTGTTATTGGTCTTAATTCCATCAGAGCTTGGACATATGCAGTGACATCTTCCTCCGTGCTGGCTCCACCGCCGTCCGGCAGGGGTTTTCGTGACATGTCAGCGATGATGAGCTGTTTTCCTGGAACATGGCATGCTTCAGCATTGAATTTCATCAGCCTCATTAAGAGTCTTTGGCACCTGATTGGTACTTTGTCCAGGTCATATGACTTTATTAATGGGACAAGTGGCTTGTGGTCCATCTGAAGACGGACCTTTTGCATACCCTGCAGGTATCTGGACAACATTTCACATGGCCACACGCTGGCGAGGCATTCTTTTTCTATTTGGGAATGTCTTCCTTCAGTTTCAGTTAGAGATCTGGAGCAGTGGGCCACTGGTCTGAGTCATTCCTTATACGCCTGATATAAGGCAGCTCCCAGACCAAAGCTGCTAGCATCAGCGCTAACCACAGTTGGTTTGTTAGCATCATAATATGCAAGCATATTAGTTGATGGTAACATCACCTTTACTTTTTAAAAGGCTTCTTCTTGTGGACCTCCCCAGGTCCACGCAGCGTCTCTTTCAGCAAACTGTTGATTGGATGCAAAACAGATGAGAGATCTGGCAGAAACGTTCCTAAATAGTTGATCATGCCAACTGCCTGACATAGCTCTGCGATGTTTGTAGGAGGCAGCATCTCTGTGATGGCTCTGACATTTTCAAGGTTCAGCTTGATGCCTTCTTTCCCGATAATGTGACCAAAATACTTGATGTCTGACTTCCCAAACTGACACTTGGCTTTGTTGAGCTTAAGACTGAAGTTCTGATTGTCTGCATAACAGCTTTAAGGTTTTGGTCATGTTCCTCCTGGTCGTTTCCAAAGACTAGAATGTCATCCATTACTACTACAGTTTCATCCAAGTCCTTTAACAGTGAACTCATCTTTTTTGGGGGGAATATTTCAGGAGCTCAAGTGATGCTGAAGGGTAGCCTCTTGAAACAGAATCAGCCCTCTGGTGTTATGAATGTGGGAAGCTTCCTGCTGGAAGCATCTAACGGTATTTGCATAAATCCACTTGAAGCATCCATGGTGGAAAACACTGTTTCACCGAAGAGTTTGGGTGCGATGTCTTCTAGTGTCAGAAGCATAAATCTTTTGTGCCTCACTGCTTTGTTGAGCTTGGTTAAATCGACACATATCTTCACCATCTTGTCCTCCTTTAAGACCGGCACCATGGGAGCACACTCTTGAACATCCTCAATGATACCCAACAACTGCATCCGTTTTAACTCCTCTTCCACACGGGGCAGTAATGGGAAGGGGATACATTGAGGAGTGGTAATGCTGTAGGGCGCTGCAACTGGCTGAAGCTCTATTTTTACCAAAGAGCAGTTTAACAGTCCAATGTCCCAAAAAACACAATTAAATAATTCAAGTCCATCAACTCTCCCAACAAGCCCCATTTTAACTGCTGTGTCTCGCCCAAGAAGATTAGTTGGGAATGAACTCTTCATCACATAAATACAAAATGAACATTTAACATTTTTTCTCACAGACAGCCAGGAACTTGCCTTTGCATGTAAGCTGCCCTCCAGGACTCATGAAGACAGCTTTCGTCTCTCTCAGATCTGGACGCCCTGGCAGGCTGCAGTATGTGTGCTCAGATATGGCTGACATATCTGCTCCTGTGTCAATCCTGAATGGTATGTTGGTTTCATTCACATCCAAATTGGTGAGCCACTGATCATCTGTGGATGTGTCGTATCCAGTTATAGTCCTGAGGAACCACATATCCCCCTCATCTAGTTCTTTATTTTCACTTTTTACTGGTCTGACTAATTTAGTTTTGCAGGCAATTTCAAAATGCACTTACGACAACATTTTCCTCTTTCAGGACAAAGTCCAGGCTCACGCGTCCTCCCACACCTCGAACAATTGTCTTGAGCAGGCTTGGATGCTCCATTGAAATATCGGGTGTTTCTTGAGTTATGCCGTCTTGTTTTGTTAAACGCCTGGCAGTGCTTTAGCTTTTGGCTCACAGCATTCACCTCACATTTAGTCATCTTGACGTCAGCATTTTGCGTTTTTCTCAGCTCAGACTGGCGGGCAATACTAATCACTTTCTCAAGCATTAAGTCCGCCTCAAGTTGCAGTTTTTGAGAAATGTCGTCTAATATTCCTATGGCAGTGCGGTCATGGATCTGCTCATCTTTTGAAGCTCCAAAATCACAATACTCTGCCAGTTCGTAAAGACATCTGACGAGACTCCACGCCCTCCCCCTTCTGGGAGCGTCTATGAAAACATGCAAGCTCGTGAATACTGTTCCTTTCGGCACAAAATGCTCGTTGAACAGCTGCATAACTTCCTCATAATAGTCCTACTCATCGCCAAAAACGTGAAAGTACTCCGCTTCCTTTCCCATAGCATACTATAGTGTGTTAACTTGTACATCATCGTCTTCCAGGTTTAGCTTGGTAGCTATCCGGTAGTGAGAGAAACGTTGCTTCCAGGCAGGCCACAATGTCGGCTGGGCGAAGTCGAACGGCGAAGTACTCCCTGTAAGACCTGCGTTACACATCACCATGGCAACCAGGTAACAACAAAATGGGAATCAACTGATCAATAAGCCCAAAAAATATTTAATTATGACTCCTACCGTATTAAATACATATTCAATTCAATTCAATTCAGTTTATTTATATAGCGCCATTTCACAACAGATGTCATCTCAAGGCACTTTACAAAAAGAGTTATTACAATACAATGTTTAGTGTAGAAATTACAGAACCACAGAAGATTGCGTCGTGGAATTCTCAGCAATCCCTCATACTGAGCAAGCATGCAGCGACAGTGGGAAGGAAAAACTCCCTTTTAACAGGAAGAAACCTCCGGCAGAACCAGGCTCAGCACAAGCGGTTATCTGCCGCGACCGTCTGTGGCTTGGAGAATACATAACAGAGACACAGAAAGAGCAATAGAACTGATGCAGAAGTTTGTTGCAGGACGTGGAGAATTTTCCGTCACTGCAATGCCATCTTAGTCAGGGTCGTCAAGCAGGGCTAATCCGGAGCACCTACTATAATAGAAAACAGGTTAGTGCTTGAATTGACAGCACATCATGCAGTTGGGGAGAAGTAGGAGAGAAAGTAGGAACAGACCCTAATAATGTCCTCCAACAGCCTAGCCTAAAGCAGCATAGCTACTAACATTAACCTGTCTCTTCCTATCTACCTGTCTGACCTGACTCTAACTACCTATAAACATATCTCTAACTGTAAGCTTTGTCAAAGAGGAAAGTTTTTAGCCTAGTTTTAAAGATAGACAAATTGTCTGCTTCACGAACCAACCCTGGGAGCATATGAATGTATTACGCAGTTTTCAGACAGTGGATCCTTTGAAAAATACAACATGATTACAACATTATTTATTTATTTATCACATTTATTTATTTATTCTTTTTCAAATTTCCAGATCACATTTATTTCCACCTTTCTAAATCACAGTTATTTCCACATTTCCACATCATATTTATTTCCACATTTCAAGAAGTATACTATAATTATGGGGGTATTTCTAACAGTGACCTAAAGCCTGATTGGTCAGCTCCAGCTCTCTGTATTTACACCGAACTGGCTGAGGACGGAGCGTTAGCAACAGTGTTGCCAACTTAGCGACTTTGTCGCTAGATTTAGCGACTTTTCAGACCCCTATAGCGACTTTTTTTCAAAAAAGCGACTAGCGACAAATCTAGCGACTTTTTCTGGTGTTATTGGAGACTTATCTGGTGTTTTGGAGACTCTGGCGTGAAGCACGTATTGTTCTGCAGTTACTGTCCTCAACGTGAGCCCCTCCCCCGTCCCAAAGCACTTACAGGCGGCCAGTCTCACAGTAGCCTTGCGCAGCAGTCCCATCTACAGTCTATGGGCGGAGCAGAGAGAGAGAGAGGAGACCCTCACCACTCGGCGTCCGGACTGCAAATGAAATGCGCTTGCGCAAAAGAAAGCCGCCGCTGGCTTGCAGAGCGGGATTTAAATGTAAACGTTTCTTTGCTGTGACGCTGTCACACAAATAAATCACTGCATTTGACTCACACAACCTCAGCAGCTCAGTCACTTATTCACCTCGTCCACTGTGTGTGTAGCCTACCTCTCTGTGACATAAGATCTTGCTAGCTAGCTCAGCAAAAAAAAAAAAAACTTTAAAAAAAAAAAACCTAAGTAACTCTGCCAGAGTGTGTCTTTTGGGTCACTTTGCCGGTCCCAAGCCCGGATAAAGGAGGAGGGTTGGTTGTAGAGCTAGCAATTTCACCCTACAGAACAATCTTTTGATTAAATTTGCTGTTATAACATTTAACAATACAGGACAAAACTGATGTGTGTAATGTGGATCTAGACAAAGCATTAAAATCATTAAATGTTGTTAATGTTGAAATTATTTTTGTACATTTGTAGTTCTAAACATATTTAGGGTGTTTTTTACTCACTTTTGTCTCTCCCACGACGTTATTCCTCTCTCCTACAGCGTCCGTTACAGTTATTTGCAAATTGCCAATTATGCAAATTAGGCGATGACGTCATTTAGCGACTTCTAGCGACTTTTGGGACAGCCAATAGCTACTTTCCTTACTGAGGAGTTGGCAACACTGGTTAGCAATCGGCTAGCTGCTCTGTGTGTCTGTGACAGAGTTGAGCTACTCGGCTGCTGAATCTCACTCTCAGAGTAATGCTGCTTTATCACCAGGTCTGTCCGTGAAATGGAGAGCTCCTGTTAGCAACAGACAAAAGTGGAGTTGCCTTGGAAGGTGAGGTGCTGGGGTGCAAATGTTAACATTTGAAGGCTAACCCGGTTAAGGCTTTCAGCTAAACTAGCGGGAAGCCCCCAAAGTAGCACCTCACAACCGAGCGCTCAATCTGCCTTGGCATGTTGTTTTAAGTTTTTGACAACAGTTCACAAGCACCTGTTTGGGGCCAAATCAGGATCAGCATAAAGTGAATGAAAACAACAGATTGTAAACTTGAAAAATTACTGAGCCCCGTAGGGGACATGGTGGAGAAAATGTTTTAATGTGAGAAAAAAAAAAAGGATTTTGCGAGATCTCGAGAAAGTTTTGCGTTATCTTGAGAAACTTTTGCGATATCTTGAGAACGTTTCAAAAAGCCATTCCTGCATTTACAGTGTTACCGACTCAGTTTGCTGCAGCCTTGTGCACTGCTATGATGGAAGACACTCACAGACGGGAGAGCTTAATAGAGTTTTATTTTGAGATTGGCCTCAAATATCAGGACATAAAGTCAGTGCTTAGCTCTAGACATGGTTTTCATATAAGTGAAAGACATTGCCCACAGGATTTTGCGCACAAAAGGACTGTCGCGTCGTAAACAGCTTCTGAACTAGTGGATCTGATTGAGTTCATTAGCCACCAGTTGCAATACTCTGGACAATTACATGGCTATCGTTGGATGTGTGCAAAATGCAGAGAAAATGGACAATGTGTGAGAAAAGAGGACGTATGGCTGGTGTTGAAGGAGTCGGATTTTCTCAAGATAACGCAAAACTTTCTCGAGATAACGCAAAAGTTTCTCAAGATCTCGCAGAATCCTTTTTTTTTTTTCTCACCTTAAAATATTTTCTCCACCATGTCCCCTGCGGGGCTCAGTAAAAAATAGACATTGTAAATTTGAAAAATAAATTGTAAACTTGAAAAAAAAAACTGTAAATTTGAAAAACAAAAATATCTTGTAAATTTGAATATATATTGAAAACTTTAATAAAAAATCTATAAACCTAAAACTGTAACCAAATGAAAAAAAAAGGTTATTTGAAACAACTCCTGTTTTGTATTTTCAATCTTTTTTGGCCAGTTTTTACGTTTCACTTCCCCTTTACTTTCAGTCCTCAGTTTGCAGTTTCAATTCAGATTTTTCGTTTTCGGAGTTGAGCCTAATTTTACGTGGGGGCGGGTCTTAGAGCCCATTGGCTACTGGGGACCAGAGCCGTATAAAGGAATAGAACTAAAGGGTTCACCAACCTTTCTTAATCAGATAACTTTTGCCCTGACAGTTATGAAGTAAAAATTGTATAGAACTGCAAAATAAGTGAATTTCCTAAATATTTAAGATTCTTGAATCTATTCATTAATCTGTTTTTAGATTATTAAGCATGCAGTCACAGTTTGTGGTCCCCTGGGATAAATCATAGGACAAAAGATTAGTAGGCAGTAAAGTTTGCTAAGTGCTATGGATTCAACAAACCCATGTTAAAGTTAAACCAAGTACTCAAATCTAAAGCAGTGGCCGAAACTACTTTGATAACAATTATATTACTCAATCCTCATATTTAACTGTAGCATTTGTTTTGTTATTTGAACATACACATTGTTGTAGTGCTTTATCTGGACACAAAAGAAGACGTTTTAAGATCATGTCACAAGTTTATTTAAATCATTAACATCCATAATATGTTCATTAGGATCACCCCATGAGTTCTCATAAGTTTCATGCATAGCAAGCCCAGCACACCAATAGACTTTCATAAGATGGATATCACAGTCATTATTTTTCATTTAAGGAATAAAAAAGTTGCGACTTTTCAGAAAGGAGCACCACCTTCACCTTCAGTCTGTCCAAATAATTTTCTGACATTGCAGGAGAAAGCTCGTACCACAGAGAGGCTGGTTAAACGCTGACACCTGCTGCGATAACTTTACAGGACGAAAAGCCTGTGATTATTGTCATTCATCCAGGTCATGGTTATCTCATGGAAATTTGACTCGAACGCAACTGGACTTTGTAATTTGTCTTGGAAGACGTTTCACCTCTTATCCAAGAGGCTTCATCAGTTCATGCGCGCCGCTGACCAGGCTGGGACTGGTCCAACTAACTGGTGTGGAGACTCAGCTATAAATAGCTGAGTCTCCACACCAGTTGGGCTTTATCTTATTTTTAGCCTACTTTAGCTCACCATATAAGTGGTCCAGCTGGTCTCCTTTCTTGATGCTTTTTGGCAGGGTTCTCCAACCCTGGTCCTGGAGAGCCAATGTCCTGCAGGTTTTAGGTGCATCCCTGCTCCAACACAGCTGAATCCAATGAATTGCTCATTAGCAGGCCCTTTTCAAACTTGATGGCATGCTGCAGAAGTGATTGTATTATTTGATTCAGCTGTGTTGGAGCAGGGTTGAATCTAAAACCTTCTGGACAGTAGCTCTTGAGGACCAGGGTTGGTGACCCCTGCTTTATGGCGTCCTCCACTCTTCTTCTGAATATTACTCCTATAAGTAAAATAAATCACCTCTCTCTAACGCTTCTCTATTCTTGCGTTGTCCTTAATCCACATATGAACAGTAAGGCTGTCTGTCTGTTGTGGCAGCGTGTGTATAAACCAATGGCCGCTGGTTGCTTTGCTTTGTGACCGCATACCATGGAGGCCGTCATTGCTTCTCCATTGCTGTAGTACAGGGATTGATAGGCTTTTTCGTTGGACTTTAGTTATAGTAACAATGCATTTTAATAATTATTTCCAATTAATAGTTCTTACCTTTTGAGGTTTGAGAAATAGGAGAACCGTCGGGAAGAGCGCAGATACGGCAGCAGTCAGGCATGGGGCTATTAGCCTTTAGCTTAGCTAGCCAAGTTTAGCATCAGAGCTAAAGATGCGGGAGCAGAATGGGCGCGATTACGACCGAACTACACGCCCTGCGAGGGCAGAGTCTACAGTGAAGATCCCGCCCCTATGCCCTTTTTAGGAACATGCTTCGTCAGAGCTGGGGAGGAGGAGTCTGTGAATCCACCATGAATTCCCCCATGAAAGTGTGTCATTCTGGTAAACGGGGAGGCGTGAGGAGGCGCTGTCTATTCTTTTTTTACAGTCTATTGTATAAACGAACAGCTCTGTACACAAAGGGTGTTTCTCAATGCCCAGGAACCTCGCCTTGATGCCTTGGTCCCGCCCCGGTTGCCTAGGAGATATGTCATCAGGGACCGCCAAGGCGTGTTCCAATGTTCATGTTCTACGGAGGAATCTGTCCTCCGTTTTTTAGCCGTTTAGCTAACTAACCAAGGATACATCAGACGTGCCTTGAGCCTGCTCTCGGTCAAAAATTTCCCAGAATACAGCGCGGTAGGAGCCGACAGCAACTACTTCGGGGGAAAATTTCCATTTTAAATGTAAGTCAACTATTTTTAACCATCGGGCTTATATCTAAAATGTTTGTTTTATTTTTTTATTATTATTATTTAGATCCAAAGCAGTTATATATGGTTCGTTAGTTGCTTAGCAGTTGCTGCTTCGGTGGCTACCAGGTACTAATTCGTTTGCACATCTGATTTAACTGACATATGCAAAAAAAAATAAAAAAAGTAAAACTCTCGTTATACATTTCCAGTTCCATGGTTGAAGTAATATTACTAGGCTACAATGCTACTACGATGGGCAGGACGTAAACAGAGCACGGAAGCCGCCGCAGTCACGTAAGGCCTGGCCTTTCCAAACCGTTTTTTTGACCAAGGAAGGACAATGTCCTCGTAGGCAAGGCGTCTTGACATTGAGAAACACCCAAAGTGTTTGCCTCGACTTAGGATCACGGTCAGGTCACTTGCCTCAAGTAAAAATACCATAATCAAAAATGAGCTGTCGTTATCCGTTTTTTTCATTTTCGTTTTGCGATCCAAAACGAAAAATCAGATAAGGGTTCGTAATCCGTTTTTTCGTGCGCCAACAACATACGCTGCTCTGGGGCGGAAATTACGTCAACATAAACTCTTTCATCCGATGCTGATCATGTCCCCAGTAGCCAATGGGCTCTAAGACCCGCCCCCACGTAAAATTAGGCTCGAAAAGTCTGAATTGAAACTGCAAACTGAGGACTGAAAGCAAAGAGAAGAGAAACGTAAAAACTGGCCAAAAAGATTGAAAATACAAAACAGGAGTTGTTTCAAATAACCTTTTAACCTCATTTGGTTACAGTTTTAGGTTTATAGATTTTTTTATTCAAGTTTTTAATATTTATTCCAATTTTTGCATTTTTGTTTTTCAAATTTACAATATCTATTTTTCAAGTTCATAACTGTTTTCAAATTTGCAATTTTTTTTCCTTCAAATTTACAATGTCTGTTTTTCAAGTTTACAATCTGTTATATTCATTCACTTTATGCTGATCCTGATTCGGCCCCATACACCTGTTCATGTCTAATGTTGAATTCCCCACTCAGGACAGAGGTCAAGGGAGCCGATACTTGGAAAAAGACAGTCGAAAATGCCAACGTTAGCCCTCTTATAAAGATTGACGTTGTGAATAGATTTTGCATTGTGGTAATGGAAATTACCAACGATTCACACAGCCTTCAGGCGAATTAAGTTTCATGATTCACGTACGCATTTCACAAATCTTAGAGTTGGTTTTAAATCATCTGCTATTAGTGTACAATCATCTAATCCAGTTTTGAAATGTCAGACTATTGTAGTTTTTGAGTTACAGGTAAGATGTTGTGGTCCAGACGCAGAAAAAGTGCTGAAATCAGCATTTATTCAACTTTAAACAATTCACATAAAGATTTCACAAATCCCAGAGTTGGTTTAAACTGTTATGCTATTAGTTTATAATAATGTAGTCCGGGTCTGAAATGTCTAAGTACTGTAGTTTTTCAACTGGAGCAGAGTGAAGACACTCAGAGTAGAGAACAATTTGGTGTAATTGACTTCCCGAATCGGAAGCTGAAATGTGGTGAGCGACTAACATTTTTTTAAGATCTACTGTACCTACTACTTTTTCAATGCTATTTCCAGAATTAATATAATGTCAGTGTCAATGTTTGTAAAAATATGATGTCCAATACTTGAAAATAGTTTCCGGAATTTATTTCTAAGAGGTGATCACACACTCTCCGTAGCATGTTAAAGGGCCGTCTGTACTGTGACCGCAATAAATATTTTTTGATTTTATTGTACACTTTTTAGTGAATAGACCCATGTATATAATCTTATATAATAATCATTATACAGGTAATCCCCCCCCCCCTTATGTTGCTCTTTAAAACACCAGTTTTAATGACCTGGCTTACTGGCAAGGTAGAGCATAAATTTGTGCAGTTATCAACAGAAGCGCAAAACATGTTTATTTATTATTCAACTAGTTTTGATGTAGAAAAAGGATGTGAAAACACTTGGATTAAAAGAAACATATCAATGTACCCGTTTCCATCCCTGCAGTTACCTTCCCATATAACTTAATTTATGATCACTAACCTTTTATTTTGAAAAGTAATTGCTTTGGTCTTATCTACTGAAAATATAAATTCTGTTAATTTTACAAACAGATGTATAATTGCTTTTTTATAGTTTAATTAAGTAAAACAAAAGCTAAAGTACTTTCTTTTTGTACATTTCCAATGCACAATTTGAGCTTTCTATCTCATGATATGCATTTCAAACATCTTACTGAGAAAAACAAAGGGGTTGTTATAGCTGTGGAGTTCAATTTTTTTGTTCCATATTTCTCTGACACTTATACTATTTTTTTTAACCATTTCCCCCACATTATTTATAGCCTACTACTTATTATACTTCGATTCCTGACCAACCTTCTCCGTCAGCTACTTCTTGGGCAGCTTAAAGCTCTTTGGCCACGCCCCTCCAGTCTAGGTTCATGTCTCGTTGGTTGATTTTTAGTCTTCCGCCATATTCAAAAAAACTATTCACGACTTTCTGCTATGCTATTGTGGTTGCATGCAGACATTGTTGCGGTATTATTAAGCTATTTGACAAATACATTTCGAACTTTAGCTATGCTCATTAAAATAGATGAATACGGTGAACGGGAAAGCGCTATTTGGGCTTCAGAGAAAGGGAAACAACAGGCGGCCGACATTAAATTGAAGTTTTCCGCTGGTGAGGAGGAGTCCGACAGCAAGACGCTGAGACGGTAAGTCGGTTCACCTTTATTCATGGAACGAACCAGGCTATAATCTGTAATATTTACACCGTTCAATTATATCTAGCAGAATTATAAAGCGCTGCTCAATAAGAGGAGTAGTTCTGGCTAAAATATTGTGCAGTGACGTCCCAACGTCACAAGATGGCAGCAGGAGACCACGAAAAATGCAAGAGTAGTATTTGCATGTTCACTTTATGTCAGTAATGCTAATCCGATATGAAGTTATTTGGGACAGCACAGATCATGTTGTTGCTAATTTTATGATTAAAATCTTTGCATGTTGGTCGCTTATATTAAATCCCATCCAGAATAATAACGTTTAAAGTGCTGTGCTGAAAGGTGAAGGTTGGGGAAACAACATGATGTAGCTTTAGTCATGTTTTACGGTGCTAAACAGTGAAGCTATACCTAAAAGACACTTTCTTTACGAGAAATATGCACTTCTTACATGTCACCGGGTTATAGAGAACTGACCACAGGGTTTTTTGAGGATTAAGAACTTTAACCATAGACCCAAAATGCCAATATTCTGATTGGGAATGCACAGCATATTAGCATCTACATCTCATATCTACAACTTTTATACAGTATACTGTACACGGTGTGTGTTTGGACGTTTGGTGTTTGCTATAACTGAAGCATGATAGGTGGCTGGGTCACTTTTACAGGGTTGAAAGTGTCGAGAAATGTATATATAATACGGTAAATATCAGTTATCGACTATAACAAACTGTTAATAATGGTTATTGATATCATTTTTATATCGGTGCATCCCTCCTTGTGGTCTTTGAGAGACTTTATTCTCACATTATCCTTGTGATGAACAGATCCTTATCACATCTTAGTTGTTAGAAGAGGTTGCCTTTGATTGTATTTTTTTATTCAGGATAGTCCAAACCTCACACATAGATATTGTCATTACTCCCCATCTGGAAGAACACAGGACAGACCTGCTGCCTGTGTTGTAAGGCTATCTTTTTATGCAACAGTGAGTGATATAAAATCACAAGATAACTCAAAAACATTCTCAAAAAGCACAGCTTTGTAATATTTCAACCCTGCATGAATGGTAAAAAAAAATTAAAATATTTTTTTCAAATCATTATCTATTAAAACAAGGTTTCCCAAAGAAAACTTGCTAAGCCTGGTGGTAGAGAAGCCCACAGGCAGCTCACTGTATTTTTGTAAAAATAAAATAAATAAAGTCAGGAAGTTTCCAATTATGACTAGTATGTGTTGTTATAAGCCAGTACTTAAAAGGCACAATCTTAAAACATGGTTTTATTGAAAGCAAGACAATAAAATCAAAATTGATCATGTAAAAAAACATTTTCACTTAAATTCATTCCTGCTAATCTCAAAACAAGCCTTTGCGGGTCACATTTAAAAGTAACATAAATTAATGGGGAAAAAAGTGCAAACATAAACAATGGGTAAAACCATAGATTTCAGAGGCTGAAGAGGTATGCTGTGCTGTGTGACCTCTACTTGAAGGTGCACATGGTACGGGTTGGATCAGTGCAAGCAATTTGTCAGGATCTTGTTGTAATGAAGCTCAGCCACAGAGGGACCATTTATTCTGATGTGGAGGCAGGCAGTAAGGCGAAATTTGTTAGACGAAGCGTATCTAAAGCTGAATTGAATAATAACATTTGCTGAACCAACATGAACAAGCGGCCATAATACTGTATAGCTGGTCTTATAAAGCCATCCGCTAAATTTAGGGTCAGCTAACCATTTTGGGTTAAATCCACTGGTTCGATGTTTACCAGTGCACTTTATTAGGCCTACAGGTGGCTGCTCCAACAACGTGCCAACAGCCTTGGTAACTTGCACTGGCTCTAACACATCATCAAGCCGCGGCTCGGTCGACTCCACAGAGATGCACTCTCCTTGGCTGGGGCATGAACACATGGACTCATTGTCCGTTAGTGCGGGGTAGACGGGTAGAGGTTTCTGACATTCACATAATGAAAAATACACCTGACCGCTCAACCTGTTCTTGTATTGATAATAAGATGACGCTAATGCGCTCTCAAAAGATGCGGTTACAGTCAAACTTTCAGGTTTAAGACCGCTCTTCATTTTAAATGTTAATTGGATTCATAAAAAACTATTTCAATAAATCAGTGATGCTTTGCCTAGCAGTCCGTCGGGCTTATAAAGCTCTGGGGGAAACTTTTATTAAAATGTATTAATTACAAATACTTGCACATTACGCAAATGTGGCAATGCCTTCATTTAGTTACTTCTAGCAACTTTTGGGACTGCCAATTGCTATATCCCTTGCTGAGTAGTTGGGAACACTGGATTGAAAGAAAGATGAGTTGGGGCAGTAAATTACACCAACAAAGATGCCCGCATCACCTCCAAAACGCTTTCAGGGATGGCTAAACTGTTGCACCTTTTTTCTGAAAATTGTCAGCTGAGACATCATTTGCCAGACCTGTAACAAAGAAATCAAGTCTACAATGTTCTTCTGCCATGTTTTTGCAAATAAAAGTTAACACTTGCATTGTTTTGCACTCTGCTGGGGCTGGGAGGGAGTGGGAATGGTAGCATCTAGATTGGGATGATCTGGAATTTTAGTTTTCCTTGATTTTTAGGATTAGGACAAGATGATTTTATTTTTCAGCAAGTGTGGGATGGGTAAGTAAAGAAACTCCATTGTCGTGTCCTTCTACACTGCACAGACAAACTTGGACAGATATCAACCAATACCAATAAGGTTTGTGAAAGAAAATGCTGAATAAAAAGAAACAAAGACAGCATGAACAGATTCTTCTGAATTCAGCACAACCAGATCATTGTCTCTGTAAACTGGCATTTTTATAAGCCTTTCCATTAACTGTAAATCTTGTGTTGTTTGCGCTCCATTTTAGTGGCCCTGTTAGCTAAGCAGAACGGTCTGCTGCTTTAAAAGGCAGAGGAGAAGGAGATGCGGACGGCGATGAGGTTAACCCCAGGTCAGCTTGGTTTCCCTGTTAGCAGGCTTTAACAAACAAGGGCAGGGCCCAAGAGCGATGCTGATCCATTGACTCATGAGTCATGTTTCCCTGAGCACATGACTGCAGGTACAGAAGGAGAACAAACCTTTGTCTCCTGAGGCGGGGACACTAACAAACTGGAAATGATATTTACAACTGTAAAAGGTAAACACAGCTGTAAGTGTTCCTTCTATAGGAAACGTATTGTTGGATAAGTTTACTGCAAACGCCTCATACGCTGTGGAGTCTTTATGACCTCATGATTTGATAAAGACACACACACTCTCACACACAAACAATCTTATGTTACACCTTACATCCTGTGTTTAAGGTGCATAGTTATTGCTCATCGGTCTGTGGGAAGTTTAAAAAGTCTAAGAAGGGATCTGGTTTCTCTCAGTAAAACCTTCATGGGGAGATTTACACATTTTGACATATATAATAAGACTGAACTTACAAGCTTATGAAATTTTCTCCCCAATAGCTCGCCTTTTATTGTTATCTCCCATTTCATTTTTTCCTAAGAAGGACTACTGAAGTGGCCGATTTTTACTCCATGTGGTAGAGTTTTCCATTTCTGCAAAACGCACAGATCAGATAAACAGTCATTAAAGACATCCGGCGTATTGAACACTGGAAACTTGCAGCATTTTCATGTGTACAAAAGGACACTTTAAAAGGACTAATAGTGTTAATTTAACAATTGGTTTAAAAAAAATGTGTGTAGGTTTTAGTGGGAACTGAATATTTAGTTTGGTGTCGTGCATCATAAACTAAGATCCTGATAGAAAAGAACACAAAAAAATGCAGGTAGAATATCTTCTCAAAAAATCCCAGCCTTTTATATAAAGCGACAAGGATCTTGATAACTAAAGCCCTGTTCATACATGCAGTCTTAGCCACATTTACAGTACTCAAAAAATATTCACCCCTCAGATGTTTTTAATTGGTTTTAAAAATCTACCACCAATAAATTGTTGCTTTTTGTGGAAACAAATGACAAAAAACTCTTTAATGGCAAAATGAAAACTGATTCCTACAAAACATTCACATTAATCCATTATCCACGGTCTATACTATCTATCCTTCACAGGGCCCATTGCAGGACAACAGCCCCTGAGGGCAACTTAGAGATCAGCAATATTTTCTTTCCATCTGCAAAAAAAAAACTATGGCTAAAATATCCCTATTGTTATGAAATGCATTTTGCAAGGTCATGTAATATTTAGCCGGTTGTAAAATTTCACAGCAGCAGTCTATCTCTAATAGAATTGCGCAAAATTCTAAAGATCACAAAATGATCCAACTTCATCTCCCGTTTGCTAATAAGACAGCACAAAGCATAAGGTCTTATAAGTGTATAAGTGGAAGAGTTATGACCGATAAGGCATTTATTGTGCTGTGCCCCAGAAGAATTTCTCCAAGGGGACAATAAAGTGTGTTTGATTTGTTCTGATTAGAGTATTTCTGTTTGCACGTTCTCCTTAGATGAGCCAGAGTCCTTGATCTTTCCTTGAACTCGTGCCCCAGATTTCCCATAGGATTTTAGTTCTGGGGACTTGGAAGCATTTGCGTTGATTTACTCATGTATTTTACTTCATTATCCTGTTTAATAACAACTATAACCCTTGTAGTTTATGAACAGGTTTTATTCAAATCACGTGGTATGTCAAACTTTGTGGTGTCATAAAGCCTAGCCATTATACCTGGGCATTTGGAAGCGAAACAGGGCAGTATAATCACAGATCAACCACCTTCCTTAACAGTGGCTATAAGGTACTTTTCTAGGTATTCATCCTTTAATTTACAGCCAACGCACCTAGGAGTGCTTGTTGGATAGATGTTAATCTTTCTTATCAGACCTAAGCACGCAGTTCTAGTTAAATTCCCAGTAGAATTTAATGAGCTCTACATGATTACGTAAATGATGGCAGGTAGTCGTTATTGTGACGATTCGTTGACGTCAAGATATTATCATTAGGCCGTTTCAAAAGACAATGCCGCCATCAGTGCCATCATTACTGCTTCCATCAGTGAGCCCTTTGGTCAGTCATAAGTGTTCACGCTGTAGTGGCAATGTACCGCCATCAGGTGGTTTTCACTAACCATTACGCCATGCCGGGATTGGCGGGGGGGAGCAGGCTGTAGACTTGCAGTCTGCATATAAACCAGTAGTAGGAGTTCATGCAAACCTGCCAAAAAAATTTAAGATGGTAGCCAGTACAGGACAAAATAACTATATTTTCTTTATTGAAAGTATTGTAATCAAAAATCTTTATAAACCGTTTTCAGCCAGTGAATGGGAAAATTACTGTATGCAAAGTAATGAAGTTGCAAAAAAAATGCAGTACAACATGAGCGGTACCCAAAATATTCTGATGGCAGGCTTGGTTCATGGTAAACAGAGAAAAAAGTTAGAGATAATTTGTTTTTTATCTTGATTGAAGCCCCTCTTAACCCTTTTTTTGTGAGCCTCTCCAAAAGTGGCTGTCCTCAGTGCATTCGTAATGGTGCGTTCAGACCATGTGCTTTGTCAGCGTCAGCAACGTCAAGATTACATGTTAAGTCTATGGCGGAGGATGTTGGAGGAGCGTCACAGTTTCTGCAGCGCTTTGTGAGCTTTGGCTCCCTCAACTTTTCAAGCTTTTCAAGCTTCAAAGCTCCAAAAGCCAGAGACGCTTTCAGATAGCTGAAGTTTTGACGGTCCTGAAGCGTCGCTTCAACCAATCAGAGGGTTTCATTTTAGTGGTATCACTACACGTATCTCAACAATGGAAGACAGGCTCAACGTTGCCGTCTGCAATCACAGAGAACTTTATGATCCGTTCTCGCAGATTAAAAAAAACATAAATAACACTTACTTGTTTTGGTAGGTGATCTGAGCACCAATGCGGTTCAGGAGGTTGTCAAACTGGGCAGGGGACAGACGAAAGTAGCGCTGGAATCAAACCTATCCATATGTAGCTCCTGGAGCTAATGGTTAAACTCCCCAAACTCAGAACGCATCTGAAGAATGGGGTGTATCCACAAACAGCGCTAATGCATCAGAAGTTGATGTTGTAGCTTCAAGCAAAAAAAGCTAAGCCACTCTCTCAATAAGATCCATCATAGTTCAGAATGTCCGTCAACAGAAGAAGCCCTGCCCACTCGCTCTTTTTTTGCTCAGAAGTCATAGGCTTTGCAAGCTTTGCAAGGTTCAACATAGAAGCGTCAAACTAGATGCTTTGTGAGCTTTGCTTCATGCTAACAAAGTCTGTGGTCTGAACGCAGCATAAGTCTAGCGTTGCTTCAATATTGTCGTAATATTACTATCAAGCTTTCTGGCATGAATGCCACAATATTTCCGCATTGCCATGGCACATTCTTGAGACACATGGTTCTGTGAATATTACCTCAATATGCCAGTGTATCTTATGAAAACAACCATTTAGCAAGAGTTTAGACTCCTCTACCGACTGTTTTTCAGAAAAATGCGACTAGCGACAAATGAAGTGACTTTTTATGGTGTTATTGGATACTTAGACTCTAATATGGAGCACATATGTTACTGCAGCGTTTGTAGCCCGACAGCTCCGCCCGCCCAGGCCTAACTCAGGCGGAGCAGATATTAACCCCGCTGAGTTGCTGCTGTTGTTTTTGATACAGTGCTTGAAGCCGCCACCTATTCCCACCTGTGCTCCGATGTAAAATGTTTTCTGTCTAAAATAAATAACCGCACATTAAAATCACAGATATTCATACTGTGAGTCAGTGTGACAGAGATGGCATCTTTGTGTCTTTAGGTGTCCAGACTGGTGTTTATGTTTAGAACAAGGGTTCATATTGCCCAGTCTTCTTGAAGTTTCTGCATGGTGTTCTGGAAGTTGTGTCCTGTAAGACTTATGTTGTGCTCCTAGAGGACTTCAATGTCCATGTAGGGAAATGATCTGGGGGAAAGTCTGATGATATTGTTAGGCAGTAAGAGTACCTTGATTATCCCCTTAATATGGTCTGCATGTCTTCTGAAGAGTAGGCAAGGTCTAAGGATTTGGGGGAACATGAGTCCATTACCATGGCAAAGGTCGCTGAGGTCGCTAGTTACACGTGCTAGGGACCTAAGGATGGAGATATTAGATAAACTCCAAGGATTTCTAATGCATCTTCAAGGCATCAACAGTCTTTTGACCTTTACTCAGTATTTTGACTGACTCTTGAAACTTTGGAAACTGGACATTGTATTTCAAGTAGATGTGCCAATCACTTCTTTCCTCTTGTTGGGATTCTAAACTTGCTGACTTTTCGAAGATCAAATGATTCCCAGGCCCAAAACTGGCCTGCACATGAGTCGTGTTGCATGAAAATTGGACCATTCCTTCTGGGTACTTGACTGCAAAGTTATAGCATATTATATAGGTAATACTAGTCAATGTAGTATTTTTAGGTAGAAATGCTTTTGTATTCATATGGTTTGCTTTCTTTTATGAATGCTCTGTTTGGCCACCTGAACTGAAAAATTACAACCTTTTGCAAGTCTGGTTTCATAATGTGACATATTTCTTAACAGTGGTACAAACACCCTTTAATTGAAGATTTTGAACTTTTGCCATTATTTTAGTCAGCATTCATCCTAGAGTTTGACTTTTTGAACTACAATATCTAACATTGTGGACACAAACTGGTTTGTCTGCTGTCCTTAAAATAAAGCAGTTTGAAGTCAGAGCAACACCTGTAGCAGTCTTTGACCCCTGACTATCCTTCAGGACACCCACAAAGCTCCTCATTTTTCTGTTTCTTGTAGTTTGTGTTGTCACTGAACAGCAACTGCTGCTTACCCAGTCTACATCTAATGTGGGTGGTCCCAGCAGAGACTCCTAAAACCTCCTGCTCCCTCCTTGCTTTTCATTTAATCCTTTCATTTATGTTTGTTGTCAGTTCGTCCTCAATATGTCAAAGTCTTATTAAGTTTCCACAAAGCAAGAGTTGTGTGTTGTGTTTTAGTGTATGGGAATAGGCATCAGTGAGTAGTTTATTTATTCTTTTTTTACTTCTAAATACTTTTTATTATTGCAACCACTTATCCTAAAGGGCCAAGCCAGCAAGCAGCTCTCTCCAGCCCAGTATATTAAGGGTGCATTCACACCAGCCCTGTTTAGTCCGCTTCAAATGAACTCTTGTTCGTTTGCCCAGAAATTCCGGTTCGTTTGGGGAGGTGTGAATGGGCAATCAAACTCTGATTCAGACCAAACAAACAAACTCTAGTCCGCCTAAAACAGTGGTCTCGGTTCGATTGAAACGAACTCTAATTCGGTTTAATTGCAGATGTGAGTGGCAAACGGACCGAGGCCGCACCGAAAGCAGGAAGCGGACTATTGTACAAGGCATCCTGGGTAAATACAATCTAAACCAGGGCTCGACATTAAGGCTTGTCCGCTTGTCCGGGACAAGTGGATTTTTTTGTAGGACAAGTGGAAGAGAAAATTGGTTGTGCGACTGGACAAGCTAAATTTCAAACAAAATAAAATGCCATGTTAATTAACGTTATGTGCTGTTAACGACAGAGCAGAACGTGCAGCGCAAACAACGAACGGAATATTGAACAGAGAGCGCAGTGCACCGACACACACACACACGGAACGGAAAAGACCTGCTCGTGAAGTTACTGTACGTTCACAAAGCCGCCGACTTGAGCTGCAAAGAATTTCTGGCCGCACCATCAAGAATTCTTGTCAAAAACTAGGAGGAAGCTTGTTGACGCTTTGGCCGCTCTGACGTAGCAGCATTCTATGAACGATCATGGGAGAGTGCGCTCGTGCGGTCGGGACTCTCTCTCTCTCTCTGTGCTCGTTCTTATGCCCTGTCAAGCGCACCCTTGAAAACCTATCGGCATATATTTTCTGCCTTTTCGGCAGCCGCAACAGGAAGTCATTAAAATGAGGCAAAAAGACGAAAAAATTGAACTGAATTGTATTAATATTGATAGTGTTTGGATGCTTTCAATGAATTCTGCATTAGCAAAACAAAAAACAAAAAAAATAAATGATATTATAAATCTTTACCCAGACAAGTGACTTTTGTGCATGGACAAGTGAAACATAAATTTACTTGTCCGAAGGACTAGTGCCTCAAAAAGTTAATGTCAAGCCCTGTAAACAACCACTAATGCTGGAGAGATAAATGCTGGATCTTGTACATACCTTGCTTAGCGTCTGTATACGGAGGCCCTCTGTGCTGGAAGTTGTATTCGGGCAGTCTTACTCATTGCAAAATGCTCATATAAAGCCGTCTCAGCAGTCTAGTACAAAAAACAACATTCCCCAAAGTCCTCCGCCTCATTATGTGTTCATCCTGAGTTACTGCAGCTGTATTTATCTGGCACATTTGCCCAAACACAACAGATCAATTCTAAAACCGGCACAATCTGCTGCTCTTCTGGTTTTGTTTACATTCAGCTGTACTGGAAGTTCTTCTACAGCAGGAGGCTCTGCAACAGCGCCACCACAGGCTCTGGACTTTTTGATTAAAAAACCCAGTGCGACATTTTAGAAACTAAAATTACACACAAAAAAAGTGGTTCCAGCTGCTAAAACCAGAGCAGCTATGAGTTTTGAGAATGGGGAGGGTGTGTTTTTACCAAAGGTAAGCTGCTCTCTCTGCAGGGGCGGTGCCGATACCTCTAGCACTTCTTAGTAGTAACAAAAGTGACGTACAATACGTCACTATGTTACCACTCAGTTGTTTTCCAGCTGCTCAGAGAGCAGGATTAATTAGGATTACTAATGCGTGAATTAAGCCAAAAACCACTCTGGCCGGGTTTTTTACGAGAAAATTGCATTACCATATAATTGAAAACTAAAAATTTGATTTTGCATGGTATAGGCCCTCTAAACAATACGTACTCATTCAAGACATGTATGTCATTTACTCTGTGCTACGTCACACTTGTTCCAAATCTCATATGAATTTATGGTGTAGCTGATATGAGTTTATAAACATCTCCTGAGGTAAATTAGGGGTGTAAATTAGGTGGTTCAATTTTAAATAAAAAATATATATTGCAGTACTGCTACTATTACTTGAGTACAACTTCTGCTGTGCTCTACCCATCTCTGCTTTTCACTGACGATATGTTAGCATTTTAGCTAATCTAATCAGATTGGTTACATTTAGCTGAAGTTATTTGAGATGCTAATATTAGCATTTTAGCTATTAATATCATAATTGCTGTATTGGCTTAATATATGGCATCCATTAATACTGTTAATTATAGTACGTTAGAAGATATGCTGCTTCGTTAAGTAGAAAGTGGAGTGTGCTCTTAGGTAACAAGCTTTTCTTTTGTCACTTGTTTTAGCCTTCAACGTGTTCAACTTTTATGCTGATTTTACTCATGTTGGCCCGTTGAAGCTTTTCCGTCTGCTATGAGTTGAGCCAGTTAAGCAGGTGTCTGCATCACTTTTTAGCTTCCTTCACTTGTTCTTTTCTGTTACAATGGAATCCTTTGTTTGTTTCAAGCACTTTTCCAAGCCGGGCAGCAAGACGGGCTCTGACATCCGTGTACATTTTGGGTAGCGCCTCTCTTGCGAAATAATGGTGTTTGGGCAATTGGTATCTCCGGTCTCCTCCAATTTTGATAAGGTAACCATGTCTTTAGCGATATGGAAAGCTACCGCTTTGGTTATATCACGCCAATTGTCACTTGTTTTTTCGTACGCCACACCATTGGTGAATGAAACCTGCAACAGGGTTTGTTTCGGGGCAGCAGGCTGGGGAGGCTTTGTGGCCTGAGTCGCAGCATGTAATTTGATACTCTCCTCATACTCCACTTTATGGCGCTGTTTTAAGTGGTGGAAGAGATTTGTTGTGCTCGAACCCTTCGTTGCGACCGGCGTTCGACATTCTTTACAGAAAACATTTTGCTGCTGATCATCTCACAGTTTAAAATCAAACCATCTCCAAATTATTGAGCCATTGTTCTTTTTCTTTACTGACCAACTCCCCGTCTCCATGTTGTCGCTGAGCGAGTGTAGTAGTTGAGTGGTGGTGGAGGGAGAGGGCTTGTGGGCACAGAGTGGGGGAGGCGGAGCAGAAAGGTTCTGTTTAGGGACACAGGGAGAGGACAATGGATTCTTCAGCTCAACATTTTCAGTAAGTCAACTTATAGCATTCGAACTTGAATGTCTTACAGGAAATGTAAAATTTTTAGTGTCCACTGACTTTTTCATATTTTTAAAGGCGGGGTAGGTGATCTTGAAAAAGTTGTTCAGCAAGCTGCGTCCTTGAAGTCCAACCCCCTTTTTTCTAAGCCACACCTCAGAAACACAGAAACGCGCATTGATTGTTCCCAAGGGTTCATGCACACACTAGTGCTACGCGGCTTTGGTCAGCTAGCAGATTCATAGCTCTTTCAAAGGTAATAAAAAAGTCAGACATCATTATGAACATAAAAAACAAACTAATTAATCTGTATTTTACCTTACAAGCTACCCTTGTTGCTTTTCTTTTGATATGTGTTCAAAGTAAGCTAGGACTAGAACAGCTAATTGCAGTCAGGCTGATTGCAAGATAGCAGCCCATTAGCGATAGAAGGCTACAGATTAATACACTTCGGTTTATCTGAATTATAAGCCTTTTGTTTATTTTTTAGAGCTTCTGTGACGAGGGCCTTCTAGATGCAGACGTATTGACGGAGATTGTTTTGTTTATTGTTCCCTGTTTTTTTTCCAGTGTTGCAAAACAATTCCCCACCAGGACAGCAGGGGGTGCTGTCTCTTTATGGCGGATCTGCCTACCATTGCTGTGTCATTTCTGGTTAACTGGAGTTTATTTTCTTCAGCTTGTGACTGCATCCCCCCTCTAAGGAGCAATGGCAGCAGAAAGTAAGTTTTGCGTCAACGGATAATGCCGTTACGTCAAACCCTTTCCATGTAGACGGAGAAGCATAAACTAGGCTTAGCACAATAGCTTTCGCTTCTCCTTCACTTCCTGGTCACTGTTCCAAGCTGAGCAGACGTGATGTGTCCACAAAGAGGGGAACATGCTGGGGGAAGGTGCTGTGACAGGGCGGTTTGATGGATTGACTTGGGAGACCACCCTGTTCATGAAGATTGGATAAGATTTTTTCTAGATTTTGCACTTCAGAGGCAATTACACTTATTTGTTTATTAGATAAAACATGAAATTTGTTAGTTGTTTTTGGTATGTGAAGAACATTTCAAGTTAAATTTGAAAGTTGACCTTCATTTGATCTTCTACCTGATCTAAGATGTCACCAAGAAGTGAGCAGTTTGCTCCTCCATTATGACACCCCCCCATGTTGAATAGCAGTCTAGATAGGAGAACACTCTGCGTGACCTCACAGCGCATGACTCGGGGTGGGAGTCGTGAAGAGATGCGGGATGTTCTGAAACCGCCTGCATGCAGCTCTCGCTTCTGGACGACAGTTGGTGTGTGTGTGTGTGTGTGTATGTGTGTATGTGTGTGTGTGTAAGCAGTATGAGTGGAATGACTCAGTGCTTGCAGGACACGCGCGCTGAACAAGTGTTTCTGAGCAGCTCAACATTCCCCAGACACTCATGCCTTTTTCAGACCCCCCAAAAAGAGATGAATCTTGCGTCCCATTAAATGTTCAGACACTGCTCAGGAGTTTTTGTTGAAGGGATGATCATTGGAGCATCAGATGAGGCTTCGATTCACCCTGTTGTCACTGCATGTCTGTTAATCCACATTGTTGTTTGTTTTCTTTTCTTTCCTTGTCTACATTGTATTTTTTTCTTTCATAACTTATATGCCATGTTATGGTATTTTTGGGACTATTTCTTTGACATATGAAAAATGACTTCAATAGAATTTGTTTGCACAAGAATACTTTTTGTTGCTTTTATATTCCTTTCTGTGTAACCATAGCAGAGTATAAGGAGTTGTGTAATTGTTCCAGCTGTGGCCTTATTCACCCAGACATCTCTGTGATGCCTTAATATACAGTTCACACAGCTGTGGAGAAGTGGGACTTACACCCTCCAAGGTTGGGGATAAGGCTAAAAAAGAATTGGGGCTGCTTTTCCTGTATGATTAGGAGGTGTGTAATTAATGACTCCTCCTCCTTTAAATAGCAACCCGGGGCTTTGTGGCCAAGAAACGGCTCAGAGGTCACAGAGGAGGCCCACTGTGATTATGTTGGTCTCTGACCAGGTGGATCCTGATCTCTCAGTGTTGGTCAGAGCTGTGACTGCATCATGCTACGGCTGTGGTAGGTAGGGAGGGACGAGGTTCCTTATGACACCATTCTGAGCAACAATTCTTTCATGTCTCCCTTGTGACTACTTTGAAGTAATCTTTATTCATTTATAATCTTGGTCAGGGGAAATACCACAGGTTGTTTGAACCAATCTTCCCTCAAAGGTTCAAGAGAAGGAACAACCAGATCATCGTACTTACTTTTCTTGTCGGCCGATATTGGTCTTTTTCATCCTGATCCTCCCTTCTAATTTATTTTTCATCCTGTCTTCATCATCGTGTAGGTCACTCCGAAGGCAGAGCTCTTTCACTTTTCTCACAACTGGACCACAATGGGATTTCACTTTGGTGAGTAAAGACTTTTTGGATAAAATAAACTCTGCTAGGGTGGGCGATGGTGAAGAAAACGAGACATAATTTACTGCACATGCAAGTTGTTTATGACATGCTTGTTATTGACTGCTCATTTCCCAGCTGTGGTGTCTGGCTGAGTCTCTTGTACTATAATTCTTTCAACAAAATCTTGGAAATGGCAGCACTGCTTCTCATCACAGCAGAGGGAGGCAGCTTCCCATAAGCCATTCTCCAAAACAGCAACAATCAATTTACTTTTTTTTTCAGTTTATTTGTAAGGCACCAACTGAGTAGAGTTACACGTTATCCCAACATAAAAAAAGAATGTGTACAGTGGGAATTTAAATACATAATCATACAACAGATCCATTGACCAGCAGATTTAGGACCAATTTTAGGAAGAATGGTACATTTAATTGGCACAGCATGCAAATACAGAGCATTGCACTGGATGGTGTGCAACAGTGAGAAGGAGAAAAAACCTCCAGCAGAAATAAACTCAAGATGGGCAAGGTTTCCAGGCAGCATATTGTAGGTTTTAATTGATTAGTTAAACATTAATACTTTTGTAAGACTCTCTACCTCGGCATCCAGAACCTTCTCAAATTCATGATGCTGACGTACATTGGCTTGCAGAAGTCCTCATACCTAGTAGTGGCCAATATAAAAGGTAGAAACGATATGCATTTAGCCACAAGTAGACATTTTGAGATTTTACCACCCTGCTGTGGCTTTTTGATGATGTCGTCTGCACGGAAGATAAATACTGATGTTCAGTGTTTGTCTTTACACTAGATATTGCAAGTTTTAAATTAGTTCTTTTTCATTTAGTGGAAGAGAAACCTGTTGAACTTTGAATCATTTTCTAATCAAATATGTACAGGTTTCTTGTGCGATATTAAATTAATGAATAAATAACCAGGAAAGCAGATAATTGTTTACTTTATTTGCCAAACATTTAGCTTTTATTTGGTTTTTAAATATTTTAAATATTTTTTTAAATGCATTTTGCACAATCAAATGTCTTTCAATGGCATTTTAAACCTTTTTAGAAGTAGGTCTGGTGCAATGTATCTGTAAAGTCAGAATGTTCATAAGAAGTCATTTTGATATAAATAAATTTAAAAAAAGGAATATATCACAATATCTATATTGTTACTGCACATGCTTTCGATTATATCACAATATAGATTTGAGGTCATATCCCCATAGCCATACTAAACACCCCTTACACGTTTTCACATTACAACCACAAACCTCTTCAGTTTATTAGGATTTTATGTGCAATGTAGGGATGTCTTTATTATCCTCCTACAGTCATTGGCCAATGTGACATCATTTGTATTACAAATAGGAATAGGGATTACACATATTAATGGTCACTTTTGTGTAGACCTAGGTATTTATTCAAAAGTCAAGAATCGATTCCATTCCGATTCTCAAGAGTTAGAATCGATTATTCCCTTCCCATCTGTTCCGATTCAATATTGATGTGAGTCAGTCCTATTAAAAATGTTTTTTAAGCTGTCACCTTAATTATATTGCTGTAATGCAATAACACAACAATTAATGAGTAACAGATCACTGGGGAAACCTGTTGTAACTTTCAGACCTAAGCCTCAAAACGGCTAAACAATATAAATCAATTAAAGCGCTTTTTGGACTCAATTTGATTCAATTATTTTAATTTATGTTTTCCAAACACATTACTTTTGTGTAAATACGATGAGATTTTAGCCAGGGGCTAATTTCCATCATTAGTCCCTGAGCAGAAAAAAAGAAACTGTATTAACATAATACAGAGATGAAACATGGTATAATCTAAAACATAATGTTAACATCAAAGTTACAAATTAAAAAAAGGCATCCAATTCAAACAATGTATCTATACATCTATATTGATGTCTGCATCAAAGGGGCCCAACCTCAAGTCAATGACTTGATACAATCTGCTGGGATTCTTTTAATTGGAAAACTTTTTTTGACTGATCGTAATATTTGTATAATTGCATTACTCTGCAAATTACTTTTCTTGTATAGTGCCTTGAGATGACATTTGTTATATAAATAAACTGGATTGAATCTAAAATAATACTAGCACCTATCGGAGCTATGCGTGGTGGGTACATTGTTGGTGTGTTTTTTAACAACTTGCATGCCTGTAAACTTTAGCTAACTTTATGGTAAGATATGGTCGTGTAATGGAAATTTGACATGCTATGTTTAATCATGCTTAACACTTTTTTTTTACATGTTTCTTAAATCATAATGTAATTTTCTTCATTTTCTTTACCGTTTTTTTTACTGTTATAATTACATGATTTCATTCTATGTACATAGCATTCCTACAACCCGCCCGTGGGAGGTTGCATACTTCCAGGTCAAATCTGTCTTTTTTTGACACCCTTTCTATTTACATATAGATTTATACATGAATGAAAAGCTAATATTCCTTTGATTCCAATTATATATGCCAATCAAGGAAACAATTGTTGCTCTAGACACAGCAAGCACTTTTGTCAAACCACTACTGAGTTACCGAACAGAGCAATCTTGAAGAAAAACACTCCTTTTTATATCCACAATGGTCTAGCTAATATCCTCAAATAAAATAATTAGACCACAGCAAGTCTTAGATCCTCAATCCATCATAATCCAGCGCTGAAAGCCTTTGTAAATTCTTGCCTTGCACACATTTATCACAATGTTTTCAAGGTTGCTTCCTTTAGCATGATATAAGTCTGCAAAATACACAGTGAATGACCAAAGGTGTTAGCTTTTTATTGACATCTTACCTAGGGGTGCACTGATCCGACTTTTTCAGTCACAATGCCGATTCCTGGACTTTGTGTATCTGTCGATATCCGATACCAATCCGATAAATATTGTTGAATTAATAAACCGTATACTTTCTGCCTTATATCTTTCTTGAAGAGACTAAATGCACCAGACTTTACTTACTAAACATAACTAAGACAAAATAACAGATGTAAAATAAAAAATGACCACTAAACTAAAATTTCAAGTGAAAAACATTTTTTTCTGTGTGAATTTATTGCAGATTGTCCACATTATTGGTTCATGGTATCGGTTCACTTTAACCGATACCCATACATGATCATTAGACGTATAGGGGCCGATACCCGATACTGGTATCAGTATCGGTGCATCCCTAATTTTACCCGATCCCCCAAAAAATGTTTATATGGTTTTCTAAATATTTATCAAATAAAAATTGTGAATCAACCTCCACCACCTGCTTCAGGATTTCTAGTCGTAAATATTGAACATGTTGAGAATTTATGACCTTTCCTTACGAGGCCTTCTGAGCAGATCAGACTGGACAAAATCACTCTCAACACACCCCACTCTACAGGAAAATCAGACACCATGTTGTTTGCTTTGATCATAAGGGGGAGATCAGGACAAAAATAGGCCCAATTATACTGTAGTGTGTGCCCACCTTTCGTAGGAGGGACAGTAGCGGTTATCGCTTTGGATGTCTCATTGAAAATGTATGGAGGAGAGGCCTGTTGCCTCCCATGTGTCAAGCCCATCATGCTCTGGGATCAGAGATCACTTGAATCAAATATTTGTTATATTTGACCTTTTTTTTGTTTGTTTTCCTATTAGAAAAATTTACCTAACTTTATACATACGGCCATGTCAGGAGTTTTTTTGTACCTGGATCAATCAAAAAAATATTCCGATGGGAGCATCTGAACATCATCTCAAAACTGGACCCTTTACTCAATGCATCTCATTCTCCGGGAGCTGACAGCACATTGAGGAGGCTTTGGAGTGCATTGCTCCAAAGAGCCTGATGTTGTTTCAACCACAGATGCATGCTGCATGATTTATTCCTTATTTAGCAATAGGTTTCAGGTCAGGAAACAACTTGTCCAGAGAGTATTTTGAATTTATGATCACTTCAGTTGAAGACATGTTCCTTGATTTCAAAACTTTGGCTGAAGTGGCACATAATTTCATTCTCCAGTGTGGCAACAGAGCATGGATTCAACCTCCAGGACAACATCTAAACTGCCATGAGAAGTCATCTGTCTGATGCAAAACTCCAAAACCTCATAATAACCTCTGCAGCAATCCCAGTATTTGATTACGCAGAGTAAGCCATTTCGGTATTATGGGTTTTGGACCCCAAACTGGCAGAAGCCAACAAACATATAGATAGGGAAAGCTGCAAAATTCATTATTTTGAACAGTGGAAAGTCGAACTTTAAACATATCTTTGCCGTAGATACGTCTGTGTCTGCGAAGCATAAGAAAGAACTATGTGGGTCAGCGTGTGCAGCTACAGTGCAGAAACTACTGATTGTTTTTGACGAAAGAATGGTAATGGGGCATATTTCAGGCTTATTATAGCGGGCTTGTTGGCGTTCCATGGAGTGACAATCCTAGACCCACACACTCTTTTAGATGGCTGGGAAGAAGGAAATGTTGTCATGCAGAAGTTGTCTCAGCTACTTTTTATCCCACAGCTCATGGATTCAATATATGCTGTATCCTCCTATCACAAGTATTTCTTGCTTGTTAAATAACTATGACTAGCAGTAGCGTATTAGCTTCAGCCATGCTTTTAAAATCCTACATTTGTATTTTTGAGTGGGATTTTTACTTGTTAGAAACGGTACGAGCCCGGATAAGGCTGTGATGCTTTCAACAATAATCCTTCACATTGACTTCCAGCAGTAGGGTATGCGAAGGCTGCGTGTTAATGACTATGCTACTAAAACTAAAACTTTTAGATCTAGGCGATCAACAGAACTATCAAACAGTTAACCTGTTTAATCACACATTTCTTACCTTGGCTATCCACCTCGCACGTCCATTCGGATCTTTCTTTTCTGTATGTAATGTATAAATAATAATTGGTGGTTTATTACAGAGGTTGGTATCATTCATACACTGGTACGTTTTGCATTCTCCACCGTTCAATGTGGTAACTGCCGTTTCCACTGCCAACCTCAACACAATGTATGAGTACCGGGTATATTTGAAAAATCCACCCAAAACAGCCTTTAAGAGGCTTTAATAGGCTCCGTATTAATGAAAACACATGCATGCATACGCTGTTTACAGTCGAGCCGGGGGTTTGTTTGGGGTCAGAAAGCCGTGACCGGGGGTCCAAGCCGCATTCGTCAGCATGCGCACTCGCAATACCGATATGGCTCATTGGGTGAGCATTTCAATTCCATGTGGATCAGGAGGAACTTGTGAGGCTGTTCAATTCAATTCAATTCAGTTTATTTATATAGCGCCATTTCACAACAGATGTCATCTCAAGGCACTTTACAAAAAGAGTTATTACAATACAATGTTTAGTGTAGAAATTACAGAACCACAGAAGATTGCGTCGTGGAATTCTCAGCAATCCCTCATACTGAGCAAGCATGAAGCGACAGTGGGAAGGAAAAACTCCCTTTTAACAGGAAGAAACCTCCGGCAGAACCAGGCTCAGCACAAGCGGTTATCTGCCGCGACCGTCTGTGGCTTGGAAAATACATAACAGAGACACAGAGAGAGCAATAGAACTGATGCAGAAGTTTGTTGCAGGACGTGGAGAATTTTCCGTCACTGCAATGCCATCTTAGTCAGGGTCGTCAAGCAGGGCTAATCCGGAGCACCTACTATAATAGAAAACAGGTTAGTGCTTGAATTGACAGCACATCATGCAGTTGGGGAGAAGTAGGAGAGAAAGTAGGAACAGACCCTAATAATGTCCTCCAACAGCCTAGCCTAAAGCAGCTACTAACATTAACCTGTCTCCTAGCTACTAGGAGACCTGGCTACCAACACTCTGTCTGAGTCCTCCTGATCGAGGCTCAGCCGTGGACGGTGTAGGGCCGGTAACGGCCCCCGTCATGCCGGGGTCTTCTCGGAGTCGGGTTGTTTGAGAATGCAGCCCAAAGTGGGTGGTAAACTCCATCTAAGGCTAAATACCGGCACGAGACCGATAGTCGACAACTATCTTAAGGAAAAATAGACAGAACTGAGAGGACAGAGTTGAAGAGGGCGAGAAACGTTTAAGAGATAAACGGGTGGGGTCCGCACAGTCTGCCCGGGGGATTCAACCCGGCAGGTAATGGGCGGCCGCACTGTGCGGGAGGATCCCCTTGAGGGACCTCTCTCCGGCGCTGGCTGGCCCCTGTGGGGCGCATTTCTTCCGCGGCGGTAAGCCGCGACCGGCTCCGGATCTTTACCTGGCTTACATTAATCTATCTCTACCTAGCTACTCTACCTCTTCCTATCTCTTCCTAACTTTTGACACTCTGCCTGACTACTAACATTAACCTGTCTCTTCCTATCTACCTGTCTAACCTGACTCTAACTACCTATAAACATATCTCTAACTGTAAGCTTTGTCAAAGAGGAAAGTTTTTAGCCTAGTTTTAAAGATAGACAAATTGTCTGCTTCACGAACCAACCCTGGGAGCCGGTTCCATAGGAGGGGAGCCTGATAGCTGAAAGATCTGCCACCCATTCTACTTTTAGAAATCCTAGGAACTACCAGTAAACCTGCAGTCTGAGAGCGAAGGTCTCTGTTAGGAACATATGGAACAATCAGGTCTCTTATGTATGATGGAGCTAGATTATTAAGGGCTTTATATGTCAGAAGGAGGATCTTGAATTCTATTCTAGATTTTACTGGGAGCCAGTGAAGAGAAGCTAAAACAGGGGAAATGTGATCTCTTCTTTTAATATTCATCAGAATCCTAGCAGCAGCATTTTGAACTAACTGAAGACTTTTAATTGTATTCTGTGGACTACCTGATAATAGACAGTTACAGTAATCCAGCCTTGAAGTAACAAAGGCATGGACTAGTTTTTCAGCATCACTCCTGGACAGGATGGTTCTAATTTTTGTAATATTCCTAAGGTGAAAAAAGGAAATCCTACAGACTTCTTTAATGTGAGATCTAAATGACATATCTTGGTCAAAAATGACACCGAGGTTTTTTGCTTTATTACTGGAGGCTAATTTAATGCCGTCCAGGTGAAGGGGCTGACTAAGTAGTTTCTTTTTCAGAGCTTCTGGTCCAAAGACGACAACTTCTGTTTTATCAGAATTTAGAAGCAAGAAGTTTAGAGTCATCCAAGTTTTTATGTCTTCCAGACATGCCTGTAGTCTACCTAACTGATTGGATTCATCAGGATTTATGGATAGATATAGCTGTGTATCATCTGCGTAACTATGGAAATTTATCCCATGCTGCCTAATTATTTTACCAATAGGAAGCATATATATAGTAAAGAGAATCGGCCCAAGCACTGAACCCTGTGGTACTCCGCAAGTAACTTTTGAGGTTGAGGAGGGTTTATCATTTACTTGAACAAACTGAAATCTGTTAGACAAATAAGATTTAAACCAACCTAGTGCTGTTCCTATTATACCGACACTTTGAAGCCTTTCTATGAGAATATTGTGATCAACAGTGTCAAAGGCAGCACTGAGATCTAACAGGACCAGAATGGTCACCAGTCCATTGTCTGAGGCTATGAGAATATCATTAGTAACCTTCACCAGAGCTGTTTCAGTGCTATGATGAGCTCTAAAGCCTGACTGAAACTTCTCAAACAGCTCATTATTGTTTAAATGATCACATATCTGGTGTGCAACTATTTTCTCAAGAATTTTAGATAAGAAGGGAAGATTAGATATCGGTCTATAGTTAATTAAGTCGTTTTGATCAAGAGAGGGTTTCTTAAGTAGAGGTTTAATTACAGCAATCTTAAACTCCTGTGGTACATATCCATTGACTAAGGATAGATTCATTATATTTAAAATTGGAGCAGCGATCAGAGGGAAAACTTCTTTTAAGAGTTTAGTTGGGATTGGGTCTAAAACGCAAGTTGAAGGTTTAGATGAAGCTAATAATTTTAGTACATCACAAAGTTCGGCTGCATTAAAGCAGTTTAAGCATATATTAGGTTCCACCATTTTTGAGGCTGCCTCATTAACTAAGGAGGAAGCAAGCATATTGGGAAGGTTCCCAATTATCTTATTCTTTATGGAGTCTATTTTATTTATAAAGAATTGCATGAAGTCGTCACTGCTTAGAGCTTGGGGAATGGTTGGCTCGATAGAGCTATGATCCTGTGTGAGTTTGGCAACTGTATTAAAAAGAAACCTAGGATTATTTTTATTCTCCTCGATTAAAGATGAATAATATGCTGTTCTAGCTGTGTGAAGGCTCTTTTTATATAGCAATAAACTATTTTTCCATATTAAAAAGGAATCATGTAAATGCGTGGAGCGCCATTTTCTCTCTAGTTTTCTAACATTCTGCTTTAGGGTACGTAGCTCTAAATTAAACCAGGGAGTTAATCTTCTATGGCTAGCCACCTTCCTTTTCAAGGGGGCAACTTTGTCTATTGCCCGACGCAGGGAGGAATTAACGCTATGAACTAAAATGTCAAGTTGTGAGGGGTCACGAGTTAAATCACTGTTTTCTGTTCTGCATTTATAAACTGAGGAAATTAAAGTTGGAAGAGCTTCTTTAAAATTTGCTACAGCGTTGTCTGATAACGTTCTGGTATAATGAAGTTTTCTTTCAGGTTTGATATGATCCATTAGAGTAAGTTTAAAAGTGATAAGGAAATGATCAGACAGGATAGGGTTATGTGGAAAGACTGTTATTTCTTCACAGTCAATGCCATAAGACAGCACAAGATCTAAAGTGTGGTGACAAGAATGTGTTGGTCCCTGCACATTTTGAGTAAAGCCTATTGAGTCTAGGATAGTGTTAAAAGCTGTATTTAGACTATCACTTTCATTATCAACATGAATATTGAAGTCTCCGACTATAATGACTTTATCAGTGTTTAAAACTAAGTCAGATAGAAAATCTGAAATCTGATCTAAAAATTGAGAATAAGGTCCTGGTGGACGATATAAGACCACAAACAAAAGTGGCTTTACTGCTTTGTTATGTGTATGAGGAAAGCTAAAAACTAGATGCTCAAAGGAACTGTAACTATTATTTTTTTGGAGATTAATTAGTAAATCGGAATGAAAGATAGTTGCTACTCCACCTCCTCGACCAGTACTTCGAGGGACACTAAAGTTTAAGTAGCTAGGGGGAGTTGACTCATTTATTGTGACATGGTCCTCTTCCTGCAACCATGTCTCTGCAAGACAAAACAAATCAATATTATTTTCACAAATTAAGTCATTTACTAAGAGTGTTTTTGAGGGGAGAGATCTTATGTTTAGTAAACCACATTTAATTGATTTGTTTTTATGTTCAGTCCGAGTTTTATTTATCTTTATGAGATTTTTATACTTTGCTCTAGTAGCATTAACTTTTAATTCATTAGTTTTGGGTAGTGGACGGGAAACTATCTCTATAGGGTAGTGGGTGGGTGGCAGTCCCTGTTCCTTGACCTGGACTCTGGGTTCCCTGAGCTGGACTCTGGGTTGTCACGGCTTTGGGGAACTAGAGATAACCCTATCAATGTTCCTGGAAAGAAGCGAAGCTCCGTCCTCGGTGGGATGGATGCCGTCTCTACGTAACAGTCCAGGTTTTCCCCAGAAGGCCCCCCAGTTATCAATGTAGCCCACATCGTTTTCTGGACACCACCTTGACAACCAAAGGTGGAACGAAAGCATACGGCTGTACATGTCATCGCTAGTACGATCAGGCAGGGGACCAGAAAAAATTACAGAGTCAGACATCTTTTTGCTGTTCAGGCCACAGCAGGTGAACCGTTTTTGTTTTAAGTGCAATCTTTTAATTTCATTTCTTGCATTTAGTTCTCTGTTCAGCTTGTTCAGATTTAATGTTAATTAAAATGAATAAAAAATAAGAATGTCATTGAATACCGCCATGTTTTTATTTAAAAAACTGAAGGCTGAAAATAGATTATCTGATTGTCTGAATGATCGAAAACAAAGAACTGGAACAAATGTTTCTAGAAGTGCAAAACCTGCAGCTAAAGCCAGAATCTGAAATCACAGCAAAACCATTTGAAAACTGTAATGGCCCACATTTTGTTGCTCTGTCACTTAAATTCCCATTAAAATGCATAGTATTTTGTTTACATTTGGAAACTTTCAGAGTACTTTTTTTTTGCATTGAACTTTTAACCTGCTCAGTGAGGTGTCTGTCAGTGTAAACTGTTTATTTATCTTTATTTTTTTTCATGTGAACACATTTAGATCCTGAAGCTAAACGCCCGAGTTAATAAAGTAACCTTACAGGTAATACCCGTTATCTTCCTGAAAAAAAGCTGTAGGTTTAGTAAAGCCAAGGTTTATTTGTCACACGTCTCCATCGAACTGCCCCAGGATCTGCTACGGCTGCTGTTACTATGAATAGATGACTCTTTGTTCCAAACAGCTTATATAAGACTTTGCCCCATTATCAAACGAACACTATAACCTCCAGAGCTTTTCTGTCCTTAAAAAGCAAAAAAACAACCCTGATTTGCTTTGTTCAGGGTCACAAACGAAACGCCGTGATTAGAAACAGGAAGAGGTAAACGGTGAGCAGCGAGGCTTCCAGCTGCTTGAAACCCAAACCATCCGTCATCTGCAGCCAGCGGTGGAACAGACGCAGACTGAAGAAAGGATAGCAGCTCTTGATCTCATGCCAATCTGCTGCCTTTGATTCGTAAACCGTGCACACTTAGGTCATCTCCTATGACCATGTGGAACATTTTAGCGCACTCTCAGCTCTCCCCAACTTTTTTTTGTATAAATCTCCCAAATAGTTTGTGATGATAAAAATGCTGAAATCACATGCCCCTCTTATCTTCGGCCTAGCATTGAAGTTTAAAGGTTTTTGGCCTTGCTTTGGTGTGCTGCGCATTCCATCACACTTGCATAAAAGACGAGCCATCAGCTTTCGCTCAGGATGAAAACGTGAGTCAGGTTTTCAGCACAGTGCCAGGGTGAAGGAGATCAAACACACTCTGATGTTGGGTGGAATGTGAAGCTGATTAACAACGGTCAGAATTAGGCTCTTGTATTTGCTGCAGGCAGGAAGAGAGAACATCAACCCCAACAGTGGACTGCCTGGAGAGGAGCAAAGTTCCAGCTGTTGTCACATGACTATTAGGATTGATGAGATGAACTTCCACCCTAGTCCGAAGTCTTTTGCAGGTTTTCATCCTGGCTTACCTTGTATTTCTTGCAATTCATCTTCCTATTGACACTGCTGAAGTGTCCCACAGCATGATCCTGCCCCCTACGATGTGTATTAATGGGGAAACCGGGTTCAGGGTCATGTGTACGGTTAGTTTTCACCATATGAAACAAGCAGGACAAAATATTTCATCTTGCTCTCATTTAACTAGAGCAGCTACTTCCACATGCTTACTAAAACTTTAAACAGAACCTATATGATGTTATTAAAGACATACTCCATAATTGTTATACCTTAAAGTGTTTTGAAACATTAGTGGCACACCAGCATTTTTTATGTTCATTCTCAGAGCTGATGAAAACTACACTATACAACTTTTCTCTTAAGCTTCACCTCCCGGATTTACTGACTAAATTTCGCTTCACAGCAGTACAGTACATGCCACCAAATATATATATAAACAAACTTGCGGGTTTGAGACTTGAGCCATTGCTGATCTACTAAAGAAACTAAAGAAGATGTTATCAGAAGAAGTGAGGAAAAGGAAAAGAGAAAGTGACATGTGCAGCCCAGTTCCCGAGCTAAAAGCCGCCGGAGCATCACCGCCGGAGAAGGCTGTGTTACTGTAAGTAGCAGCAAGCAGAGCCATTGAGCTGGATCCTGAAGAAGCGTCAGCTTCTCAACTCATGAACAGGTTGTTTCCCTCGTTAACAACACGCCTCTCGCTGTTCCTTCTGCTGCCTCAGAGAGCAGCAAGACACAAGATGACACAGGTCAGATAAGACTTCCTTCCCTTCACTGCTGTGAAAGGGCTTATTTTTGTCAAACGATTACTCAGTTTAGGTCAAAGTAGGATCAGCTTCTAAAACCCAGTGTAACAACTTTTCAGTTTTGTGGGCAGCCGCTGTAAATGAGGTCTTGCAGATACACTGGTATGTCTTACGGATGCTGAACTATCCGTGTTGCTACTGAGTTGGTAAGTAATAAATGCTTGTTCTAGGGTTTTTGAGTTTGTTCTTGATAATGTAATATAGTGATAGGAAAGCTGTTTGACGTTTTACCAACTGACTTGATCTTAGTTTGATATTTTTTGTATTGGTTAGTGAGCTTGTAAAACTGGCCTCTTTAGATGCGCTCCATAGAGATTTGGTTTTATGACAGTGACGTTACACCACAAACCTTGAGAGAGTGACAGAGGAAAAATATATTCAGAATTACAAAGTGTTTCTTTTAACAACGTTCCAGATAATTTACTTTTCTGGAATGCATCGCTGGCTGTCTTTTCTATAGACTCTCCCTCATGATAGGGCCTTTCTGTGTTTTTTTGTGTGTATGCTTAAGGAATAGTAACAATAGATTGTCGACATTTTTGGGTACAAAGCCATTTAATGATTTATAACCTAGTAAAAGTATTTTGAAGTCTATCCTCTGAGCTGCAGGGAGCAAGTGTGAGCTGTCTGATTGACTTTTTTGGCAGACCTGTGAGGACGCTGTTGCGGTGATCAATCTGACTAAAGATAAACACATGAATGAGTTTTTACCGATGACATTTTACTTTTTTAACATAGAAAGTACCAGTAAATCTGTTCTGTTGTTATTTTTGTTTGTCTGCTTTGTCTATTGAAACAAATACCCTTAGCATTTCCACCTCTGTTATTTGCCCCTTTGTGTTACTCTATTACATCAAGCCCCAGTAAAATAAACTAAAGGATGTAGCATGACAAAATGTGAAAAAGTTTGTATATTTCACATACTTCGATATTTAAGTATTTCATATTAAAAATGCTGAATAAAACCCAATTTTTGCAAAATATTTTCAGTACCTCAATGGGTAATTGCTGCACTCTCTCTTAAGCTTTTTTCCTGGCCCGTGAAACATACCTCTTAAATCAGATTCCCGCGCTCCGAGGCAATAAGCACTGTGTGTGCTTTACAGCACCTATAAACTACTACTAGAAAGGTGCCTGCAGTAAAGTGGCCCTGCAGAGCAGTCAGAGCTGCTTATCAAACAGGATTGTGCGTTATCTCAGTAGACCAGCCAGATCATGCCTTTACTGTCATGTACATGGCACTGAGAGGGCAGGAGAACAATAACGACCCTAACCCAGCCTGATGCTATGATTCTACCCGTTCAAACTTCACCTGGTTGCCCCCCATTCTTCCCTTGTTTTGCTTCCATCTGTTTTCAGCCAGTAAATACAACATAATCGAGACCAGTTCATACTAAGCTGCTTTTCTCTGAATATTAAAACCATCATTTATTAACATAAAACAGATTAGATGTTTCGGGACATAAATCTTACAACTAGCTGGGATCAAAAGATAGACCTGAAGTAGCCCCTTACCGTCCGGGCTTCAGACTGTTGACATTTCTGTCATTTCAGCAGATGTATCATTGTGTTTCAATGTCTGTACACCAACCTACAAATCTGTCAGGCAGTAATAAAGTCACCCTCAGCAGTTTCTATAGCCTGAGTGTGTGTTTGAGGAGCAGAGGTGGGTCCTGTTTGTGAAGTCAGAGTGTTTATATAGAACCCTGCCAACCTTTTGAACAAGTTGCTGCTCGATTCTAGTTTCATGTACAAACAGCTGACATTGGGACTCTGGTGTTGTAGAGACATGAGGGCTAATTTCTCCATCACCTCCCCTGTGTCTGTTTTCATCCACAAATTGTTCCAGTGTTATTTTCGTCTTCTTTTTAAAACCTCAGCTTACGACTGTATTAAGCCTGGAGAGGGGTTTCACACGTGGGATGCAAGCAGGGGCATGAATTATGATCCACAAGCTTTATATGTCCTCTCATCTGAACATCTGTTAACGTGGTTGTATAGGCAAGGCAAGGCAATTTTATTTATATAGCACACTTTCAACACAAAGCAATTCAAGATGCTTTACATGATACAGTGATACCAAAATACATGATTACAGAAGCATGATTAGAGAAAAACAGAAGCATATTCGTTTAACAGATAGACACCATCAATCAATAAGAAGAAATGATGTGAGGAACAAATTTATGCAATATAGATTAAAAACAGATAAAACACAATTTTGTTGCGATATACACTACCGTTCAAAAGTTTGGGGTCACCCAAACAATTTTGTGTTTTCCATGAAAAGTCACACTTATTCACCACCATACGTTGTGAAATGAATAAAAAATAGAGTCAAGACATTGACAAGGTTAGAAATAATGATTTTTATTTGAAATAAGATTGTTTTTACATCAAACTTTGCTTTCATCAAAGAATCCTCCATTTGCAGCAATTACAGCATTGCAGACCTTTGGCATTCTAGCTGTTAATTTGTTGAGGTAATCTGGAGAAATTGCACCCCACGCTTCTAGAAGCAGCTCCCACAATTTGGATTGGTTGGATGGGCACTTCTTGCGTACCATACGGTCAAGCTGCTCCCACAACAGCTCAACGGGGTTCAAATCTGGTGACTGCGCTGGCCACTCCATTACCGATAGAATACCAGCTGCCTGCTTCTTCTCTAAATAGTTCTTGCACAATTTCGAGGTGTGTTTTGGGTCATTGTCCTGTTGTAGGATGAAATTGGCTCCAATCAAGCGCTGTCCACTGGGTATGGCATGGCGTTGCAAAATGGAGTGATAGCCTTCCTTATTCAGAATCCCTTTTACCCTGTACAAATCTCCCACCTTACCAGCACCAAAGCAACCCCAGACCATCACATTACCTCCACCATGCTTAACAGATGGCGTCAGGCATTCTTCCAGCATCTTTTCAGTTGTTCTGCGTCTCACAAACGTTCTTCTTTGTGATCCAAACACCTCAAACTTGGATTCATCCGTCCACAGCACTTTTTTCCAGTCTTCCTCTGTCCAATGTCTGTGTTCTTTTGCCCATCTTAATCTTTTTCTTTTATTGGCCAGTCTCAGATATGGCTTTTTCTTTGCCACTCTGCCCTGAAGCCCAGAATCCCGCAGCCGCCTCTTCACTGTAGATGTTGACACTGGTGTTTTGCGGGTACTATTTAATGAAGATGCCAGTTGGGGACCTGTGAGGCGTCTGTTTCTCAAACTAGAGACTCTAATGTACTTATCTTCTTGCTCAGTTGTGCAACGCGGCCTCCCACTTCTTTTTCTACTCTGGTTAGAGCCTGTTTGTGCTGTCCTCTGAAGGGAGTAGTACACACCGTTGTAGGAAATCTTCAATTTCTTAGCAATTTCTCGCATGGAATAGCCTTCATTTCTAAGAACAAGAATAGACTGTCGAGTTTCAGATGAAAGTTCTCTTTTTCTGGCCATTTTGAGCGTTTAATTGACCCCACAAATGTGATGCTCCAGAAACTCAATCTGCTCAAAGGAAGGTCAGTTTTGTAGCTTCTGTACCGAGCTAAACTGTTTTCAGATGTGTGAACATGATTGCACAAGGGTTTTCTAATCATCAATTAGCCTTCTGAGCCAATGAGCAAACACATTGTACCATTAGAACACTGGAGTGATAGTTGCTGGAAATGGGCCTCTATACACCTATGTAGATATTGCACCAAAAACCAGACATTTGCAGCTAGAATAGTCATTTACCACATTAACAATGTATAGCATGTGTTTCTTTAAAGTTAAGACTAGTTTAAAGTTATCTTCATTGAAAAGTACAGTGCTTTTCCTTCAAAAATTAGGACATTTCAATGTGACCCCAAACTTTTGAACGGTAGTGTAGATTAAAGCAGATAAAGCACAATTTTATGCGATATAGATTAAAAACAGATAAAACACAATTTTATGCGATATAGATTAAAAACAGATAAAACACAATTTTATGCAATATAGATTAAAAACAGATAAAACACAATTTTATGCGATATAGATTAAAAACAGATAAAACACTATTTTATGCAATATAGATTAAAAACAGATAAAACACAATTTTATGCGATAGATTAAAAACAGATAAAACATAATAGGTTAAAAAGGAAAAAAATAAAAATAAAACTTAAGCCACGAGAATCAAACAGTGGTCAGAAAGCGCAATTTAGGGCTCAAAGGCAGCTCTGAATAGTAGAGTTTTAATCTTTGATTTAAAAGAGCCTAACGATTCAGCATTTTTGCATTCTTCTGGAAGTTTGTTCCAGTTTTGTGGAGCATAGAAGCTCAAAGCTGCCTCTCCTTGTTTAGTTCTAATTCTATGAATATTAAGTAAGCTAGAGTTGCAGGACCTGAGTGGTCTGCTGGGTTGGTATAGTGACAACATATCTCCAACATACTTTGGTGCTAAACCATTCAGTGATTTATAAACTAGTAGGAGTATAGCCTTAAACTCAGTAGTTTCATCATGTGCTCGAACTCCATTTTATTATCAAATAATAATCCAAGCAATAAAAGTTTATCTGGTAGTGTTGTTGAAAAAAAATTTACAAAATTGATTCAGAATCAATTTTTTTCATAAAAATTCTGAAAATTGAATCGATTCACAAGTCCAAAAACTTTATTCATTGTTTGAAATTGTTTTCCCTTTTTATAGCTAAAATATAAAGAGAAGTCCAGAAAGCCATTTTTAAGGCTGCGGTCTGAAAAGTTAATACAGTTCTGCCCAGTGAATTGTTACCCACCTAGTGTTGCCTCATTATATTACAGCCATATAATTACGGTAACAACTCAAAAAAACTTTCTTAATAGCATTGACCCATATCAATTTCAAACCGGAACAGATATGATCAGGATAATTGATTCTAGTTCTTGATAATCGGAATCAAATCTATTTTTGAAATTTGAATTGATAACCAGCTATAGTATCTGTGCACTTCTGTCACTGCAAGAGAAATTTTAATTATTGCTTTAGTCTGACTGAAATCAGGATTTTGAAATATATTTATAAACCTTACCTTTACCTAAGTCGTACCAAACTGGAGTTGGAGAAATCAGACTAATTACCCTTTTCCACTAGGGTCAGCACGGCCCAGAACGGGATGGTTGTCTCCATTACCATCTCACCTGTTACCATCACCTGTTTCACACTTATTAGCGTTTTTCCTGGCTCAAATTGTGTTCTAATAAGAATATGACAATTATCATGTTAAAGCATTATTTTATTAAAACAATATACATAAGGTGTGAACTTTAAACTGAAAGTGCAACACCTAAATAGCTTCTTCCCTTTGGTACAGCAACAACACCAAAGAGTGTTGTTGTTACTTCTAACTGGTAATACTTAAGCCTATTTTCCACCAGACATGTCAGCCATGCGTAACGTCAGCAGAGTGTGAAACGCAGCTGGTAGCTGCCATTGTAATCAATGGGTCCGTTTCCACCAGGCGCAAATCGGATGTGTCCCAGAACCGTTGCTGCGCAGCCTTCTCCTAAATTTACATGGTGACGGGTCTATTTCTTTACTTCTGAAATACGTCAAGCTCAGTAATGTAGATTGGATCAGGCAAGAAATAAGCGTTATAAACGTTCCCGTTGGGAAGGGGCGTGCTGCTAAACTCATAGGAAAAATGTGTCTGTTACATTAGGCACCATCTAGTGGTAAGCAGGGGTAAGTTTGTTTAATCACTGATAAAGCTGCTTCTATGACTAAATCACTCTTGGTGGCTAGGATTGTGTGGGAAAGCAGACTGTTAGCTGGTAACTAATTCATTATCATTACATTCATTACACATTTGTGTTTATTCTCATCGAACTAATTTGCATTAATCCTCCTGGGTTTTTCGTTGTAGAGTTTTAATAACTAATTTGTGTAATAATATGGATCTTGATTTGAAAAAAACCTCCAGATTATTTTCTTAAGATAGAGACTTTTTCCAAACTGAGATGATGTTAGCGTCCTGTTCAGACTGGTGATGGCTGGTTACTTCCACTCTGTTCCTATGTTCACTGTTTGAGTAGCTTTTCATGCTCTCTGCTTATACTATAACCTGAAATCAGCAGTGAAGATCTGCTCGGCTCGTCTGTGGCTGTAACTTAAACTCTGCAGAGTCCACGTGGGATACCCTACCTTCTGTTTGCAGCACTTCCTTTTAACGCGTAATATGTTTAGAACAAACACTGCATCTATTGTTATGTTTAGCTAACAGCAGGAGCTTAAAGGCAGTGGGGTGTGGTGGGGGTTGTACGAGCAAATAGCCCTCAGATATTTATGGATGTGGGAAAACAAACACTGTCACCCACCCCTGACCAGTATGTATCCATTTTGGTCTCTTCACCTCACTGGTTTTACACATCCACACCTCCTTAGTGTTCAGCCAGAGGCACTCAGGCCTGATTGTTCATGAAGCACAGTAGCAGAGCCCCAGGGGTCCCAGGGACCACCAGGGCATCTTAAGGCTTTTACAACACACTAGACTTCTGTTCTCACATGCTGTGTCGCTGACTGACTGAGCAAGCACATGTCCTACTGCCTAATTAACCCTTTCCTGATCCAAGTTTGACAGAACTGGTCCAGACTACCAGCAGGAAAACCAGAGACGACACGTTTATCTTCTTTTGGAGGTTACTTTCAGCATTCAGACAAGATTTGTTGTCCTTGTTCTAACAGGCCTTATTTAAGGCTGGGTGATACGGCTCAAAAATTAAATATCCATACATCCATACGTCCATCCATTTTCTGAACCGCTTAATCCTCAAGGGGTCGCGGGGGGCTGGTGCCTATCTCCAGCTGTCAACGGGCGAGAGGCGGGGTACACCCTGGACAGGTCGCCAGTCCATCACAGAAAATTAAATATCCCAATTTTTATTTTCATACCCGATTTTCGCTTTTAATGTATTTTATTTTTTTACCCATGTTTTTTTAACAAAAAAAACTTGCTCTTATTTCAATCATCCCATCCCGAAGCTCACCTGAATTCAAAATCCAACTACATACAAGCTGTAAAGTATTCTTGTATAACAATATGGATTGACATCACTCTAAGCTATGGAAGTCCATGAACTGCATTGGTAAAAACAAAAAATAGATTTTCCATAACGTACATTTTCATAAACAGAACATTTAATTAATTGCTAAAATTAATTTATCGTCCAGCCCTTGCCCTGTTTCAGCATAAGAAAAGGCCAGCGGATCCCAACTAAAATATCTACATAGTGGGTCACAGTGTTGAAAGTAAAGTTGTGTGATCTTCTGATGCATATTGCACATCCTGATCCAACCTACTTTTCTCCTTACAGAAGAGGAAACATAGACAGAAGGATGACGGCGACACCAGCAGCATCTGCGGCTCAGACTTTAAGGTACTTTATCAGACATTAACCCTCGTCTCTGAAAGACAATAGGTTTCACAACCAGCAAAGAGTTATTGTTTTTAGCAAGAGTTCACACACGTTGACTTTACATCTTCTTGTTATACAAATGGAAAAACTATACACATCAAATACTCATATCCTGATTTCATTAGAAACATTTGATGATTTCGTAAAATTTTTAAAAACATGCAAAACAACATGGCCACCTAGGAAGAAAGTAGTGATCTCCAGCTCCAGTCTGTGCTCACAAGATGGAAGATTTAACAGTTTAGAATAAAAATAATTCTTTTTTTTGTCCCATAAAGGGCAAATTCAGCTGTAACGGCTGCAAAGTGACAGGAAATAGAAGCTTTCAGATAAAGTGGCATACTCAGATTTGAATGTGCAATTGAGTAGGAACATTTAGAAGCAAAAATATTTACAGAATTCGCATGTGAAGTTATGTTTTAAAGAAGTAAATGTATGATTTACGGAAAGGGAAATGAATATAAAGTGTGAAAAGTAGATGTGCAAATAACAGCAGCAGAAATGTTAAATTAGGGGAGTCAAACAGTGCAAATTACAGCACGGATGTAAACATTATTGGGTTTCTAGGGAGTGTTTCTGGTTGTAGAGTCTGACAGCTGCAAGGAGGAAGGACCTGTGAAAACACTCCTTCGTGCATCTAGGATGCAGCAGTCTGTCACCGAAGGAGCTCTGTTGCTCAGCTACATGGCAAAAAATCTGAAGAAATGTTATCAAACCATCACTTTAGGGATAATCTCTGTGTAAATCCCTCAAATGAGAATAACAGACTATAACAAAAGCTGTAATCTGAGACAATAAAGTACAATGAATTATGCATTCAGGTTAGGTGCCACAATTCTTGCTCCGGTTCTGACCAGCATTCTTGCTCTGATTTACACTGCTGTCATTGCTTCTATTTTCCAAACGACCGTCCCTACAATAGTCTGTAATTTGCTCAAAAGTTAGGATGCTCATATTGACCGTTTAAACGATAACTGGAAGTAAAAATTTTGACCGATTAATACAATCAGTTAAACAGTTTTTAAAAATGTAAGCTTCATTTTTTTTGTTTTCTGCACGGTTTAAAAATAAATACTATATTTCTATAGGCTACATTAAATAACTCACGGAGCGCATTGACAAGCGCAACCACACTTGTAACACGTCCGTGCAGACTTTTTTTTTGGAGCAAGGCAAGCAAAATGAAGCGTGAAAAGAAGCACAGTCTGGGATCATTTTAACAGAAGGGACGACGAAGTTACACATAAATTATGCAGCGCCGTATTAAAATATAGCAGTCGTATAAGTACCATGCAGTACCATTTACGCAGCAAACACCCACAAGCATCAAGTGGTGAAGGGCAACAAACTTTGCCCTCTATGTTATCAAGGAGACGATGCGATGCACTGGGATTTGAGGAGATAATACTGAGAATTTATTCAATAGAATTAAAAGACACTTTTCCCATAACTGTCGTCTGTGGTAAAGGTTTTTCAAGAGCTACTGGACTATACTAAGCCCAATTATGAAATTCCATCAAGATGCACTATTATCCGTCGAATTGAGGAGCGAAAAAAAAAGTAATAACCTAAATCAAAACTTGAAAGCAGAAAGTTTGTGGCCCTTACGACTGACTGCTGGGCGGCACTCACAACAGATAGCAATGTAACAATAACATTTCACTACATCAACGACGACTGGCAAGTTAATTCAGCTGTCCTATCTAACACAGATTATGTCAAGCAGATAAAGCAGGATAAACAATCACAAATGAAACTACTGAAACACCAGCTTATTCGGTCTTGGAAAACAAGATGAAATTCGGTGTTTGACATGTTCAGAGAACTTCTCAAGCAAAGGTGGACTGTTCCAGCTGTTCTGTCTGACCGAATGGTTACAAATCTGCAGGACGCCAGAACCCTGGAGATACGAGACGAACACTAAATAAATTCCGATTTCCAACATTTATCCCATCACCTTTAGCCTGTTGAAGACGCACCTGATTAGAGCCGAGGATGACGGCCACAGAGTGACGGAGGTCATCGTAATTTGTTGCTGATTATTTAAGTTTAAAAAAATATTTAGTGTAGCCCTATTTTGTTTTTTATTTGTATTTTTTTGTATTGTTTGTCTCTCACTGTTAGAAATGCTGCAGGTGCACCAAAATTTTACCCGAATCCAGGTTCTGTTGATCTGTTCTGTGTGCTGCTGTTTGCACTTTGCATGTTAAAATCCATCCATCATCTTCCGCTTATCCGGGGTCGGGTCGCGGGGGCAGTAGCCTAAGCAGAGAGAACCAGACTTCCCTCTCCCCGGCTACTTGGGCCAGCTCCTTGGGAGGAATCCCGAGGCGTTCCCAGGCCAGCTGGGAGACATAATCCCTCCAGCGGGTCCTGGGTCTTCCCCTAGGTCTCCTCCCGGTGGGACGTGCCCAGAACATCTCACCAGGGAGGCGTCCAGGAGGCATCCTGACCAGATGCCCGAGCCACCTCAACTGGCTCCTCTCGATGTGGAGGAGCAGCGGCTCTACTCTGAGCCCCCTCCGGATGACCAAGCTCCTCACCCTAACTTTAAGGGAGAGCCCAGCCACCCTACGGAGGAAACTCATTTCAGCCACCTGTATCCGCAATCTCGTTGTTTCGGTCACCACCCAGACATGTTAAAATAAAACCTTTAATTAAAGAAGAATTTATTTCTTTAAGGGTCACAGATGTGTCAATTTTATTTGTATTTAATGCCAATTCATTATAATCTTATCAGTTAACGGTTAATAATCGGGCAGCGGTTGTCGGTCGAGAAAATGAATCTAAATGAGCATCCCTATTTTACAAATGTGAGTTTTCTGGCACTACAGTATGTATCTATCAATAGAACATTACAAGGACACTGTATGTCACTCTGTAGGTCTCTCTGGTTAGTTTTCTCACATTTTGGCCATAGAAAGTTTCTTAAAACTAATGCTATACATAAGCCTAAAGTGGCAAAAAAATTCAGCCACATTTCATGTAAAGGTGTTCTTTGTACCATAACAGCGTTCACCCTGACGGTCCTCAAAAAGTTTTATTTTTGTATTGCTAAAAAATAATCCGTTGAGGGACAATGTTGAGAGGTTTCCAGGTGGATGGATATGAATATCCAGTTTTGTGGATCTTATCCAAATGGCTCCTTCTGTTTCTATTTGTTGACAATTCTTTATTATATTCTTTATTCTTCACAATAAGTCTTTATATGTGGTTTTTTTATGAGTTATAGACTTTAAAAGACGTTTAACATACAAGTTTTCTGGCTTTAAAATATAATTATTTGAATATTAAAATATCTGCACAGTTCATCTGTGTTTATTGATAACTGTGTTTTGTCCTGGGATCAATATATAAAAAAGAAATCAATAGGTACTTTCTTTATTGTTTTACAGAAACGGAAAAATAGACAAAAGAATGACAGCGACACCGTCAGCATCTGCAGCTTTGACTTTAAGGTAAGTCATCAGACTTTGAAGTAGTGATTACCATAACCCCTTCCTACTGGAATCAGCATTATATGTGTGAGTACAATAAAATATTAAATACTTTAGTTATAAAACAGTTTAGATGTGGTTTTTAAGTAGACTGCTAACTTTGTTTGTGTGCTGAGACTAATGTTCCCATTGTGCCATTTTAACTGAGTCAACATGTTTGACCTAGTTTTAATATTGTGTAAAATCCTTTCATATAGCATGGATTCACGACAAATATCTCAAGGTACTTTAGGAAAAAAAACAACTTTAATACAGAAATATATACAGCCAAGCAAAACATATAGACAGATTAAAAATTCCATTGTATACATTCCAATTGAATCTTAGTTATAAAAGCATACAAGTTCAGTTTATTATGTTATAGATTGATTGCAACAATAAAGTTTAATTTAAATTAAGATTAGCACTAATCAGAAATTTGTAAAACGGGAGTGGATATATGCAAATCCCTAGGATATCTGACCGTATAAAATTGCTTAACAATGAATGCTTAGTTTTTATTCATGTTGAATTGAGTAAGCCGAACATGTCTCCATCCACCCTCTGGGAACAGCCAGTACAGTAGAATCTTAGGATAACCTGGACTTGTAGCATCGGTGTAACACCTACATTTCTGTCACCGACATATGTGATATTTTGTCCAACCTTCCTGATCAGCTCTAAAATAGTTTCCTTTGTAAACTGGTATCAAACCAAAAATTAACATTCATAGTAACATTCAAGCAGATTGAGCCTGTCTCTCAGTTTAGTTTTCTTTGTGGAACATCATCATTTTTGCTTAATCCCCCCCTAGAGTTAAACCTCCTCAACTCTCAGTTTAATATGAATCTTAGATCACAGTTCAAACTGGGGTTTAAAGCTTTGGTCCAACAGACTTATATTTAAGATTGGCTTAGTGTAAAAAAATGAACTGATCTTAAATTAAATCTGTCTTCATTCTAAAGTAGTTTTTAAGTTTGGTGCAACAGAATTTAAGCTCAAACCATAGTTTAATCTGTTTTTAAAGTTAAACCTTGATGGTACGATCCAACCTAACTGATGAAAAACAAGCTGTTGCCTAGACAACATGATAAGGTTGTAAATGAACAATAAGAAGCACCCAGGAAGTTAACTCATGTTATTTTTAATACATTTACTGTGCTATTTGAAACCAATAGGTTTCTGTTGTCTTATCATACCACAATAGTTGCAGCTCAGATTTTAATCATAGCAGCCCTTCCTCATTAGTAATGACTTACAAATGCCTATTTAGACTCACCATTCTCATTTTAAGCTGTTGTATCATATCTGCTAAAGCATCTGCTTTTGTTTATGGTGTCTAAGCTTATCATGGGAAGATATTTAGCTTAAAATCATCTGATAAAACTTTTTTCCCCCTTAGTTTAAACTGATTACAGGAATAAATAAAAACTATGTTGAAAACACAACACTGTAAAAGTGCTTTTTTTCTTGAAAATAAATCTAAAACGAATCTTGTACCTGTTAAGATTAACAGTGCAACAGTCACATTGCTTTAGGCGTCATTCATGTCGGCCACATTGAAATGACTGGATGTAGGCATTTGTGGGTGAGATCAGTTTGTGTCTAGGCGTTTAATGAGCACGCCTCCTCACATTGACACAAAGACCCGTCAGTGGCATTCATGTGTGGGAAAATTGTCCTAAACGAACACCTCTAGCTTCGGGCAATGCTCACATTTCTACCTGTCACACAGGATTCCAATCAGAAACCTCACAAGAAGTCTCAAATGTTTGATTGTGAAATGTCTTTAATGTAAAAGGAAGTACCGGTTCACCAAACTGTCAACAATCAACCCTTATGAACCCGTGACCCCATCAGCTTTTTAATCTGCCTCCGCCCACATAAGAGATTCTGGCAGAGACATTTAGCCTGGACATCTGGAACTGGTTTGAGTAGTTCTCTGATTTATCTAAACAAAGCTTCTTACATTGTTGTTGTGATTCCCAGATGCTAATCAGATTTCTTCACTTTATTTTTCTGTCTAATTGAGTCCCTCTCAGTTCCCCAGAATACTGTGGCGTGTGGTGACTGTATAACTGGTGACGCACTGACTTATTTGAAGTCAGATTTTCGCATACTTGATCCCAAATTAACCTTATGTTTCAATTTAGACCATTTTTGGAAAAAGCTAATTTGGTATGAAATATAGCATATCAAAAATACAATGCAAGAAAATGAAAAGAATATTTAATTTGACGTCAAATTAGATTGGTGGGCTGTGCGGCTGCACAATTAATCAGATTTTGATCGTGATCACAGTTTTGGTGGCCACAATTAAATGAACCTGATCGTGAACGATATCTACATTCAAAATGTGAGCTTCACTGCGTGCCTCTTCATCATACACTGCCTCAACCAATAGTCTGCCAACCACCAGGGGGCAAACGCATGGCTAAAGCTTCATTAAGCTGACCGATTAAAAACCACGCACATGCCACTCAGCACTATTAATGGCTGCACTACGCTTGCTACATGGCAGGTGAAAAGGAGTATTTGAGCAATATAATAGATCCAAATCTCCATTATAGATCAGACTAGTAAGCAGAAAGTTCCCGAAAGTGTAGTACCGCCACAGTAAGCAGATGGTGGATACTACGCTATCCCACAGTGCAGCGGACGCCCCGATATCATAGAAGAAGAAGGACCTAGCTAAAAATGGCTACAGACGAACTGTCAACCATTGACACCGCCGCAGTTTCGGCAGATAAATGTACATGTAGCGATGTTACTGATTACTGTAATAGTTTTTTGACTGATTAAACATTTAAGTTGTTAAGTCATACCAGACAAAATAACGGCTAGAGGAGGCGGGACCATAGGCAAACGTAACGTAAACATCTGGGTCAACAGAAGTCATATGGGTCAAAGCACATGCAAAATAGTGGAGCAGTATGTCTGATTTCATGCCCATTATGTGATTGTTTGCTATGCAGTATTACATTAACAGGTGAGTAATAGTTGCTACGTAGCATATAGTAAATACTAAGGATTTGGATGCAGGGAATGTCAAAGGCCTTTTCTGTATAAGCTGTAACTGTTTCCAATAAATTGCGCTTTGAGATTGCACTCTGTAATAACATATATAGCTTGTACTTTTAAATATATATATATATATATATATATATATATATATATATATATTGGAGTTTGTTTTTGTTAGTTTGTTTGCATTATTCATCATCTATTCTAATCTAAAGTTTTATTTTTCACAAAAAAAATGTTTTTAAAGTTTATAATTGGTGCAATAAAAAAATATATTTTACAGGACTGGATGAATGATCGTGATTAATAATCGTGATTACAATATTGATCAAAATAATCGTGATTATTTTTTTGGACATAATCGTGCAGCCCTAGTGGGCTGTTGTTATCTAATTAAAATAATAAAAACTTGTATAAGCTTAACTTTATTTGTAAATTAAGTCCATGCGCTTATCCTTCTCCACAAGTATTTCATTTACTCTGCTCTAAAACTCCTCAGGGTTTAAAAGGAGACAATCGCCAAGGAGGAGAATCGCCCTGGATCGGTCCTATTCCGACTTTAACTTTTCAGTCTTTTCAATGCAGAGAATGACCCAGAGGTGCTGTAGTAGCTGGTAGAGTGAGCACCACTTGGAGTAACTTTGTCACCTCAGGAACAGTCTGCATCAGATCCTTCTGGGCCAAAAAGCTGAGGAGCTGTCAGAGATTTACATTCATTTCTTAGAGTTTGGGAGCTGTACAGTCCGATAAGGTCAGCCCTCAGTCTAACAAAGAAATTTACGTATTTAGACAAACTCTGCAGTTTGACATCATCTAATTGTTTTGACATTTCCCAAAATTTTGCACCATTGACTGAACCAAGGAAAGGTAGCTTACCAAAATGATTAAAATGAGCTTTCATCTAAACACTGATGTTGTCCACAATGCTTTAATATGTCTATTTCTCTCAACTCTATTGTTTTCCCCCTATCTCCGTCAAGCAAAGTGTGGTGTATTTTTGCTGAAACCGCTTGTAGAATGCGTAAAAATCTTCTGTCATGTGTTCGAAAGCTCAGATTGTGGCGCAGATTCTACAACAGCAATATTCAATGTCCAACACTTTGTTTTGCAGCACTCTAAAAAGTGCATTAGTTTTGCAGAAAATGTTATCATAAGCCATCATTAAAAAGTAGGGCTGAGCGACATGACCTAAAATAAATGTCACAGTATATTGAGCAGTTCACCTCGATAACAGTAAGTGGATGATGAACAGTCCGGTCACTATCTATCTTTATCTGTCAGATTTGAAATCCTATTTGCCTGTCTCCAGCAATCATGTGATGAATTAATACCTATTCAATAAAATAAATAAAAAAAATGTATTCATTTTAAATAGGGCTGGGCGGCAATATGAAAATGTAACGATACCGAAATGTATGACTTACCAATGTGCCGGTAAATTTGGTAAGTAAAAAAAATGAAAAGATGTGTTTTAGTTCAGCTGTGCTCCTGCGCCTTTAAGAAATGAGTGTTGCCTTGAGTCACGTGTCTACACACAGTCATGTGACAGAGGGGGAAAGCGCTAACGCAACTAATATGTAGCTATGTTTAGCTAGTGTTTAGAATCATCTACCGACTGTTTTTCTGAAAAATGCGAGTAGTGACAAATAAAGTAACTTTTTATGATGTTATTGGCTACTTAGACTCTAACATGGAGCACGTATGTTTGTTACTAGAGCAACCGAGCTGCTGCCGAACCAGAGTGTTTGTAGCCCGAACGCTCTGCCCGCCCAGGCCCTACTCAGACGGAGCAGATAGTAACCCTGCTGAGTTTTTGCTTGAAGCCACCGCCTATTCTCACCTGTGCTCCGATGTAAAAAAAAAATGTTCTGTCTAAAATAAACGACTGCACACTAAAACCACCGATTTTGCTCAGCCCCCGTGACTTCCTCACCTCATCTGGAGTGGGAAACACTGAATTAAAAGGCTGTTTTAAGCCATTCAATAGGAAGAAGCTATCATATTTTAAAGTATATTATGTAAATTTGGCCACTGCCGGACATTGAATACAGAAAAGTACACACTAAAAAAGTGTACAAAATAAAAGGAGGGGGGGGGGGGTAATTAATATAAATTTTGGCTCATATCGCCCAGCCCTAATGTTAAACAATGTTCAATAAAAATGACCTGACCAAAGAACTACAAATAAAAATGCACTTAAGACATAAGGCACATAAGAATACCTGATGCGGTTCCTGCACGGCATGGAACGCAAATGCTCACCTTTCTTTATGTAATCTAAATTCGGATTGTTGCAGAAGTTATTGACATGAGGTTTTTTGGGATTTTTGATAGAATAGATTAGCCCTGATGGTGGTTTAACTTTTGATCTGCGGGCAGAATCCACAGTTTGCTCCTGCACTGGTGACTACAATTACGTTAATCACTTCAGACATAACGTTTAAACATGAGGAAACATTTCTCCTATTGAAGTGACCAGAAGTAAGAAGACTCTCAGAGCAAGCCTTTTCCTGACCCGTAAACTACCAGAGGAAAACATGCAGTTAAAGCAATGAGGAGCCTAAGTCTCCTCCCCTTCCGGTCGGCCCATGGGTCCCCAAAACGAAAAAATAATAAATGGAAGTCAATGGAGCGATAAAAGTTATTTTCTGGTCCGCTTTGTCTTACGTCCTGAATCACACATATGTTGTACTTCGGTTTAAATGATAACTACCGATGTACGTTTTGACTGTGTTTATCCAGTGATTTGGGATTTATTTGATTGTAAAAATTCACATTTAAAAATGCCTACAAATCAGAAGTCTGAAGTCGCATATATGACGTACTTTTGCTAACGGGAGTTAGCACTAGCTATAGCACGTAAAACACTCCCCTAGAGCTTGTAGAGCTTCTCCTCCATGCTGTCTCTCACTCCACCGACTGCTTTACCCCCGAAATAGCTGCTACTTTCCACATGGTGAGTTTTATAGAGCTTTTCTCCGTGTTTAATGCTCCTTTCTTCGTCCTGGAGGCTACAGCCATCACTCTCCTTTTTCTTCTGCAGTTGTTAGTCCGCTAAGCTTTTTTATACAAAACCTAAAGTAACTTTTACCTCCGGTCGAAAGTCAGCGTTTTCTCTGCATCAAAATTAGTTTTTAAAATTCACGGACATCATATGTTCGATCCACGGCGCATTTCAAACTGGATCAGAAAATAACTTTAATCGCTCCATTGACTCTCATTCATTTTTTTTGGGCATTTGGGGACCCATGGACCGGAAGAAGAAGGGCGTGACTTAGCAGGCACGACACGTCTTGGCACACATCGGGCTCTACTGCGTGCACAGGGACTGGGAACTGTCCAGGGTGTACCCCGCTTCATGCCTGATGACAGCTAGAGATATTCACCAGACCCCCCACGACCCTTCAAAGAGAAGCGGAATAGATAATGGATGGAATTTATTTTCCTGGACTCCGTACATAGATTTGAAAATCGATCTGTGCATTTAATTCAATTCAATTCAGTTTATTTATATAGCGCCATTTCACAACAGATGTCATCTCAAGGCACTTTACAAAAAGAGTTATTACAATACAATGTTTAGTGTAGAAATTACAGAACCACAGAAGATTGCGTCGTGGAATTCTCAGCAATCCCTCATACTGAGCAAGCATGCAGCGACAGTGGGAAGGAAAAACTCCCTTTTAACAGGAAGAAACCTCCGGCAGAACCAGGCTCAGCACAAGCGGTTATCTGCCGCGACCGTCTGTGGCTTGGAGAATACATAACAGAGACACAGAAAGAGCAATAGAACTGATGCACAAGTTTGTTGCAGGACGTGGAGAATTTTCCGTCACTGCAATGCCATCTTAGTCAGGGTCGTCAAGCAGGGCTAATCCGGAGCACCTACTATAATAGAAAACAGGTTAGTGCTTGAATTGACAGCACATCATGCAGTTGGGGAGAAGTAGGAGAGAAAGTAGGAACAGACCCTAATAATGTCCTCCAACAGCCTAGCCTAAAGCAGCATAGCTACTAACATTAACCTGTCTCCTAGCTACTAGGAGACCTGGCTACCAACACTCTGTCTGAGTCCTCCTGACCCGTGGACGGTGTAGGGCCGGTAACGGCCCCCGTCATGCCGGGGTCTTCTCGGAGTCGGGTTGTTTGAGAATGCAGCCCAAAGTGGGTGGTAAACTCCATCTAAGGCTAAATACCGGCACGAGACCGATAGTCGACAACTATCTTAAGGAAAAATAGACAGAACTGAGAGGACAGAGTTGAAGAGGGCGAGAAACGTTTAAGAGATAAACGGGTGGGGTCCGCACAGTCTGCCCGGGGGATTCAACCCGGCAGGTAATGGGCGGCCGCACTGTGCGGGAGGATCCCCTTGAGGGACCTCTCTCCGGCGCTGGCTGGCCCCTGTGGGGCGCATTTCTTCCGCGGCGGTAAGCCGCGACCGGCTCCGGATCTTTACCTGGCTTACATTAATCTATCTCTACCTAGCTACTCTACCTCTTCCTATCTCTTCCTAACTTTTGACACTCTGCCTGACTACTAACATTAACCTGTCTCTTCCTATCTACCTGTCTGACCTGACTCTAACTACCTATAAACATATCTCTAACTGTAAGCTTTGTCAAAGAGGAAAGTTTTTAGCCTAGTTTTAAAGATAGACAAATTGTCTGCTTCACGAACCAACCCTGGGAGCCGGTTCCATAGGAGGGGAGCCTGATAGCTGAAAGATCTGCCACCCATTCTACTTTTAGAAATCCTAGGAACTACCAGTAAACCTGCAGTCTGAGAGCGAAGGTCTCTGTTAGGAACATATGGAACAATCAGGTCTCTTATGTATGATGGAGCTAGATTATTAAGGGCTTTATATGTCAGAAGGAGGATCTTGAATTCTATTCTAGATTTTACTGGGAGCCAGTGAAGAGAAGCTAAAACAGGGGAAATGTGATCTCTTCTTTTAATATTCATCAGAATCCTAGCAGCAGCATTTTGAACTAACTGAAGACTTTTAATTGTATTCTGTGGACTACCTGATAATAGACAGTTACAGTAATCCAGCCTTGAAGTAACAAAGGCATGGACTAGTTTTTCAGCATCATTCCTGGACAGGATGGTTCTAATTTTTGCAATATTCCTAAGGTGAAAAAAGGAAATCCTACAGACTTCTTTAATGTAAGTTCTAAATGACATATCTTGGTCAAAAATGACACCGAGGTTTTTTGCTTTATTACTGGAGGCTAATTTAATGCCGTCCAGGTGAAGGGGCTGACTAAGTAGTTTCTTTTTCAGAGCTTCTGGTCCAAAGACGACAACTTCTGTTTTATCAGAATTTAGAAGCAAGAAGTTTAGAGTCATCCAAGTTTTTATGTCTTCCAGACATGCCTGTAGTCTACCTAACTGATTGGATTCATCAGGATTTATGGATAGATATAGCTGTGTATCATCTGCGTAACTATGGAATTTTATCCCATGCTGCCTAATTATTTTACCAATAGGAAGCATATATATAGTAAAGAGAATCGGCCCAAGCACTGAACCCTGTGGTACTCCGCAAGTAACTATTGAGGTTGAGGAAGATCTATTGTTTACCTGAACAAACTGAAATCTGTTAGACAAATAAGATTTAAACCAACCTAGTGCTGTTCCTATTATACCGACACTTTGAAGCCTTTCTATGAGAATATTGTGGTCAACAGTGTCAAAGGCAGCACTGAGATCTAACAGGACCAGAATGGTCACCAGTCCATTGTCTGAGGCTATGAGAATATCATTAGTAACCTTCACCAGAGCTGTTTCAGTGCTGTGATGAGCTCTAAAGCCTGACTGAAACTTCTCAAACAGCTCATTATTGTTTAAATGCTCACATATCTGGTGTGCAACTATTTTCTCAAGAATTTTAGATAAGAAGGGAAGATTAGATATCGGTCTATAGTTAATTAAGTCGTTTTGATCAAGAGAGGGTTTCTTAAGTAGAGGTTTAATTACAGCAATCTTAAACTCCTGTGGTACATATCCATTGACTAAGGATAGATTCATTATATTTAAAATTGGAGCAGCGATCAGAGGGAAAACTTCTTTTAAGAGTTTAGTTGGGATTGGGTCTAAAACGCAAGTTGAAGGTTTAGATGAAGCTAATAATTTTAGTACATCACAAAGTTCGGCTGCATTAAAGCAGTTTAAGCATATATTAGGTTCCACCATTTTTGAGGCTGCCTCATTAACTAAGGAGGAAGCAAGCATATTGGGAAGGTTCCCAATTATCTTATTCTTTATGGAGTCTATTTTATTTATAAAGAATTGCATGAAGTCGTCACTGCTTAGAGCTTGGGGAATGGTTGGCTCGATAGAGCTATGATCCTGTGTGAGTTTGGCAACTGTATTAAAAAGAAACCTAGGATTATTTTTATTCTCCTCGATTAAAGATGAATAATATGCTGTTCTAGCTGTGTGAAGGCTCTTTTTATATAGCAATAAACTATTTTTCCATATTAAAAAGGAATCATGTAAATGCGTGGAGCGCCATTTTCTCTCTAGTTTTCTAACATTCTGCTTTAGGGTACGTAGCTCTAAATTAAACCAGGGAGTTAATCTTCTATGGCTAGCCACCTTCCTTTTCAAGGGGGCAACTTTGTCTATTGCCCGACGCAGGGAGGAATTAACGCTATGAACTAAAATGTCAAGTTGTGAGGGGTCACGAGTTAAATCACTGTTTTCTGTTCTGCATTTATAAACTGAGGAAATTAAAGTTGGAAGAGCTTCTTTAAAATTTGCTACAGCGTTGTCTGATAACGTTCTGGTATAATGAAGTTTTCTTTCAGGTTTGATATGATCCATTAGAGTAAGTTTAAAAGTGATAAGGAAATGATCAGACAGGATAGGGTTATGTGGAAAGACTGTTATTTCTTCACAGTCAATGCCATAAGTCAGCACAAGATCTAAAGTGTGGTGACAAGAATGTGTTGGTCCCTGCACATTTTGAGTAAAGCCTATTGAGTCTAGGATAGTGTGAAAAGCTGTATTTAGACTATCACTTTCATTATCAACATGAATATTGAAGTCTCCAACTATAATGACTTTATCAGTGTTTAAAACTAAGTCAGATAGAAAATCTGAAATCTGATCTAAAAATTGAGAATAAGGTCCTGGTGGACGATATAAGACCACAAACAAAAGTGGCTTTACTGCTTTGTTATGTGTATGAGGAAAGCTAAAAACTAGATGCTCAAAGGAACTGTAACTATTATTTTTTTGGAGATTAATTAGTAAATCGGAATGAAAGATAGTTGCTACTCCACCTCCTCGACCAGTACTTCGAGGGACACTAAAGTTTAAGTAGCTAGGGGGAGTTGACTCATTTATTGTGACATGGTCCTCTTCCTGCAACCATGTCTCTGCAAGACAAAACAAATCAATATTATTTTCACAAATTAAGTCATTTACCAAGAGTGTTTTTGAGGGGAGAGATCTTATGTTTAGTAAACCACATTTAATTGATTTGTTTTTATGTTCAGTCCGAGTTTTATTTATCTTTATGAGATTTTTATACTTTGCTCTAGTAGCATTAACTTTTAATTCATTAGTTTTGGGTAGTGGACGGGAAACTATCTCTATAGGGTAGTGGGTGGGTGGCAGTCCCTGTTCCTTGACCTGGACTCTGGGTTCCCTGAGCTGGACTCTGGTTTCCTGAGCTGGACTCTGGGTTGTCACGGCTTTGGGGAACTAGAGATAACCCTATCAATGTTCCTGGAAAGAAGCGAAGCTCCGTCCTCGGTGGGATGGATGCCGTCTCTACGTAACAGTCCAGGTTTTCCCCAGAAGGCCCCCCAGTTATCAATGTAGCCCACATCGTTTTCTGGACACCACCTTGACAACCAAAGGTGGAACGAAAGCATACGGCTGTACATGTCATCGCTAGTACGATCAGGCAGGGGACCAGAAAAAATTACAGAGTCAGACATCTTTTTGGCAGCCCTACACACCGAAGCTACGCTAATTTTAGTGACCTCCGACTGCCGTCGCCGGGTGTCGTTGCCACCAGCATGGATAACGATCCTGCTATACCGCCGTTTGTCCTTGGCCAAAAGCTTCAGATGGGACCTAATGTCCGCAGCCCTGGCCCCTGGAAGGCATTTGACGGTGGTCTTTCGTGTCTCTGGAGCCACATTCCTAACTATGGAGCTGCCAATTACAAGAATCGGCCTCTCCTGCTCGGCGGGTGCGTCGCTGAGCGGGGCGAACCTATTGTTCAGAGAAAGGGGCTGGAGGTTGGCCGCGGACTGGGGTCTGGCGCTAATCTTCCTACGAACAGTCACCCAGCTCGCCTGAGGTCCCGGCTGCACGGGAGCTGTTGAAGGACGGCTAGGTCCTGTCCTAGTTGACTCCGCGCTAGCTACTGCTGGGCCTGGCTGTTCTACAGCGCGGAGCCGGGCCTCTAGCTCAGAAACCCTCGCCTCCAAAGCTACAAAAATGCTGCACTTATTACACCTACCAACTTCACTAAATGAGGCGGAGGAGTAACTAAACATCTGACAGAGAGAGCAGGAAAGAGGAGGAGGTGTAGAGAGAGATGGAGGGACAAGAGAGAAAGCTGCCGAAGCCATGCTAGCCGTAAAGCTAAGCTAACCAAGCGGTACCTTACCTTACCTAAAAACAAAGTAATTAACCCAGTAAAACGCTTAAAGAGTCCTAAACCGTGAAGAAAATTAACGTTTTAATGTGTTTGTGTGTTAAGCAACTCAGAAAAAACTTATTGACAGAGAAAGTTAGATCAGTTCAAGAGAGAGAGAAACACCGACTTGCTACAAACGAGTTAGTCACAAAACAGGAAATGACGCGATACGTCTTACCAACGCGATACGTCTCCAGATACGTCTTGAGGTTCAAGATTTCCCACTGATTCTTACTTCAAAGAATCAGTGGGAAGTGGGAATACTAACCTGTAAACATGGCGGAAAGCCTTCAGATTTTTCCGTTACCTTTCTAAAAAACCGGACAAATGAAAGATTTGCAGCTAGAAGCTAACTGCTATTAGGCTAACACATAGGGGCGCATGTCGTCATCTATCGTTGGGGAGTGGAACGTACTTCATTGAATTATTTGATTTTCTGATAGACATTTAACTGGGACTTGGCTCGATGCAGGTAGCAAGACCTTAGTCCGATTACTCCAAAAAGCTCAATTTAGGTGTGAATGTTAGAGATACCGTTGCTCATCTGTCCGGGTGGCATAAAAGGCTCGTGTTTTTCCTCTGCTGTGTGTCAAGTCCATTAAACCATGCAACTTGCAAAGCTGTAGCATGGGTGCTACGTATGACAAAAGTTTATCGCACAGACAGTTTATTTTCATTGCACGTACAACATATACACTACCGTTCAAAAGTTTGGGGTCACATTGAAATGTCCTCATTTTTGAAGGAAAAGCACTGTACTTTTCAATGAAGATAACTTTAAACTAGTCTTAACTTTAAAGAAACACACGCTATACATTGCTAATGTGGTAAATGACTATTCTAGCTGCAAATGTCTGGTTTTTGGTGCAATATCTACATAGGTGTATGGAGGCCCATTTCCAGCAACTATCACTCCAGTGTTCTAATGGTACAATGTGTTTGCTCATTGGCTCAGAAGGCTAATTGATGATTAGAAAACCCTTGTGCAATCATGTTCACACATCTGAAAACAGTTTAGCTCGGTACAGAAGCTACAAAACTGACCTTCCTTTGAGCAGATTGAGTTTCTGGAGCATCACATTTGTGGGGTCAATTAAACGCTCAAAATGGCCAGAAAAAGAGAACTTTCATCTGAAACTCGACAGTCTATTCTTGTTCTTAGAAATGAAGGCTATTCCATGCGAGAAATTGCTAAGAAATTGAAGATTTCCTACAACGGTGTGTACTACTCCCTTCAGAGGACAGCACAAACAGGCTCTAACCAGAGTAGAAAAAGAAGTGGGAGGCCGCGTTGCACAACTGAGCAAGAAGATAAGTACATTAGAGTCTCTAGTTTGAGAAACAGACGCCTCACAGGTCCCCAACTGGCATCTTCATTAAATAGTACCCGCAAAACACCAGTGTCAACATCTACAGTGAAGAGGCGGCTGCGGGATTCTGGGCTTCAGGGCAGAGTGGCAAAGAAAAAGCCATATCTGAGACTGGCCAATAAAAGAAAAAGATTAAGATGGGCAAAAGAACACAGACATTGGACAGAGGAAGACTGGAAAAAAGTGCTGTGGACGGATGAATCCAAGTTTGAGGTGTTTGGATCACAAAGAAGAACGTTTGTGAGACGCAGAACAACTGAAAAGATGCTGGAAGAATGCCTGACGCCATCTGTTAAGCATGGTGGAGGTAATGTGATGGTCTGGGGTTGCTTTGGTGCTGGTAAGGTGGGAGATTTGTACAGGGTAAAAGGGATTCTGAATAAGGAAGGCTATCACTCCATTTTGCAACGCCATGCCATACCCAGTGGACAGCGCTTGATTGGAGCCAATTTCATCCTACAACAGGACAATGACCCAAAACACACCTCGAAATTGTGCAAGAACTATTTAGAGAAGAAGCAGGCAGCTGGTATTCTATCGGTAATGGAGTGGCCAGCGCAGTCACCAGATTTGAACCCCGTTGAGCTGTTGTGGGAGCAGCTTGACCGTATGGTACGCAAGAAGTGCCCATCCAACCAATCCAAATTGTGGGAGCTGCTTCTAGAAGCGTGGGGTGCAATTTCTCCAGATTACCTCAACAAATTAACAGCTAGAATGCCAAAGGTCTGCAATGCTGTAATTGCTGCAAATGGAGGATTCTTTGATGAAAGCAAAGTTTGATGTAAAAACAATCTTATTTCAAATAAAAATCATTATTTCTAACCTTGTCAATGTCTTGACTCTATTTTTTATTCATTTCACAACGTATGGTGGTGAATAAGTGTGACTTTTCATGGAAAACACAAAATTGTTTGGGTGACCCCAAACTTTTGAACAGTAGTGTATGTCGTACTGTACAGTCCTGCCTCCCCTGACCGCTCATCACTGCCAGAATACTGTGCTCCACACTCAGTTTCATTTCATGGAGGAATACTTTGATTGTACAGCTTGTTGTTTGTAATAGTCATGTTAAAGTCTTTTCATGACTAAATATATTCAGATATGATTGTAGACCTCCATGTCAAAATACAGTAGCCTATTGGAATAACTGACAGGATTTACTTGTCATTTTATCGATAAGTAAATACATATTTCTGAACCTTTTCGATGTAAACAAAATGTCTGCTACCCAGAAATCACATCCTACACATGGACACATCAAACCAGTTGCCGCAACAGTATACATGTTCTTGGAAAAATCTATGTGTTCACTTACGACTCATGTCTCTCTTTCAATATCCCACTGGGAGGTACAGTTTCTGTGGAAGGCTTCACCACACAAGCCCGGTCCTGCCCTCTAATCCTCGCTTTTCAGCAGCAAAAACATTTCCAAGCAGGTTTAAATGACGTTGATATGGGTTTGTGTTGGGTTTCCCCTTCAGATACTCAGTAGCAAGTAAACGAAACCTTTTAATTATTTTAGTTCAGAAACTTCATACCAAATCCAAACACCTCTCAAAGATAAGAATGTAACCTTTTCTTTTTTCCAATCTTACTGTCTAATGATGTATCTGCCTGTTGGCAGAGATATACTCCAAAATTGTACCCAAGTAAAAGTAGTACAACTTTAACTTGTTTTACTCAAGTTAAAATAAAAAGAATGCCATCCAAGAAATTACTCAAGTAAGATTTAAAAAAGTATAGGGCTGCCATGATTATTTGATTCATCACAACTACGCGGGCGAACAAAATTTTCGACAGAAAATGTAGTAATCGACTTTGTTTCTTTTTTAAACTTTGTTTTTTCTTAAAACTGTCGCTGTACCTTTCACTGCTGTTTCACTGTCTGCCTTTCTGCCCAAACAGCAGTATCTTGGGGAGCCCACAATGTAGCTCTAAAGTTCTGGAGAGTTTTTTTTTATAATAAGAGAAGCATATGTAACGAAAAATTCTCAATGTAGAACCAGCTTTCCATGGCTGTACAACGGTAAGACTTGAACATCTTAAAAGGAAGCCGGTTGTGGCTAAAAAAGAAGAGGGAAAGTAATCTCTGTAAGCTAAGTAGCGCGTCAGCTGCTAACATTAGCCTCAACACTAGAGCGATGTCCTATCTTTCCTGACTATGTCAGCATTTTAGGTTCTCTCCAAATCATAAAAAATTGTCAAGATTGTGGTGACGTTCTTCGCAGCCCGAGCTGCTGCCTAGAAGCTGGTCCTGATCTGTTCATAGATGAAACAGACAGCAAAGCGCTGGCTGCTGCTGCTGTGTACAAGACATCAAAGGTGCCGGTGTATTGACAAAAAAAGCAAAAAACATGCTGCTCATTATTTTTACTATTACATTAGAAATACAATACATATTTTTTTCAGAGTGTGATTTTTAGACAGATTTGGAATCGTAAATGGCTGTGGCAGGAAGGAGCTTTCTGGAAGGATCATTATGTATTACAGTGGCTTTGATTCAGCTTCTGACTGAAGATGCTGTTGTATTATGTAATAACTGCAAAATATTATCAGAAGCTATGGTAACTTCACTACACTTGCTTTGTACAATACACAATAGGTTTTTTTTATAATTAGTTTATAAATGTTAAATGAGTTATCATCTTAATGGTCAGTATTTAGAAACTACACAACAGGTAACACGCTTATATTAGAGCAGCTACGGGAATAACATACATTTTACTTGTGAAGCGATTAGTAGAGTAGTTGGCAAAATAATTAGTGATTAGTCAATTACCAGAATAATCGTTTGTGGCCGACAGAAAATAGCTTTAGAGCGTCAAAGCTTGTGTATGAACTGGAGGTCTTACTTAAACAAACTGTCGGTGTGTGTCGGGTCCATTTTTGGTTGACCATGTTTGTTCTTCATTCAGTAACTACCCACCTCTGCTTGGTGGAGTGTTTTGTCTGCAGAGTTTTGTTTACCTGTACTTTGTTTGCTAGCAACCAGCTCTACTCTGGGTGTGAACTGAACTACCTCTGGAATGACTGACTGCTCTGTAGGGCTTTCTTGTTTCTGCAGGCTAGGGTGATAACATCACTTTCCACATCATCCGTCTCATTTTCAAATGATGGCTGTGTAGGTGTGTTCGTAACTTCTTGCGCATTGACAAAAACTTGATTCCTTGTTATCTGAAGATATTTCAGTCACACTCTTAAGAGATCTTAGGGAATTCCACTCTTGGTAGCTGTAACACAGTCTTTCGATGTCAGGAACTGAAAATAGTTTATAAAAATATTAAATTTGAATGGAGTTGCACATGATGGAAAACATGTAAAAGATTTAACCAATGGTTCCATTCCAAGTGTTTTAAGTACCAAGGATTTATTTTAGTTTGGTGGTCAGGAGTATAAAGGGTGGGGTGGGGGGTGTTAACAAAGTGCCAGGTTCTAAAGACATCAGCAATGATCTGAGAAACCCATTTGTTGCTGACTATCAATCTAAGAAGGGTTATAAGCCATTTCCTGAATAAAGCTATTAATTACAGAGTGAGAAATGTCATTCATTCATATGCAAAATATTTAACAAGGTTCCAAAATGTCTTAAACACTTTGGAATATGCAAAAATATAACAGAGTAAGGAACAGTCTATGGCTTTCCAGATTCTTCTGTCTCTTCTAATGAAAATCTAAGAATGCTATAAGATATGCTTTGTCTTTGAATTGAACTTCTCACCTATAAGCATTTTTTTCCTTCACAAAAAGGGCCATTTCGGCACACTCGTAACTTTCGTTCAAAGTTTAAACTTCACCAATTACTCTTTACACTGGGTCTATGTAAAATGTTAAAAAAGAGGAATAAAACAGCAAAATACATCAGCTCTTTCTAGTGGTCTTTCCAAGTCAAAGAGGTGTAAGAGAGGTATTAACTTTATTGTTAGCTAAACTATCAAGAAACAGTACAGCAAATAATAAAAAGCTAAAATAAATGACAATGTGTGTAAAGAAAGTTGCAAATCTTCCCAGATGTGGATGTGTCAGTCAAAATGCCCTCAACCCAAGTGCAAACGATACGAAACGGAGAGCTCCATCTCCAACTCTACAGGCCTCAACATGTTCAATGTTAAAGTTCTTGACACTGCCTCTGGGAAGAGACTGGACAGGTATGGCCTGTTTGGGAGGGTTGGCAGGAGAAAGCCTATTCTCTCAAAAAATAATATGGCAGCACAAAGTAGGCTGGCAAGGCTGGATCTGAACTATAATTTATTATGTTATAATCCGAGGTCAAGCATGAATTTTTTGTTGTTGGTCATTTTCACTGACATGGTCACAAAACAAAATCCAATCCTAACCTATTTTTATCCATACATTTTTAGAATGGTGATTATGGCATTCAGGAATTCTGAATTTTCATTCATTTCCATTATTATTTAATCTGAACAAACTGAACAAAGAATCCACATCGTGCTCATTAATATGCTACATGTATTAATTATAAGCATTTCACCTGCTGGGGCCTGAATGCTCTGCATGGAGGCTGAACCTGCGCTCCCACTTCTAGAGGCAGAGTCTGCGCTCTGTTAGTACCATGGAGACAATAATTACAAGTGCCACTTCAGCCAAAGTTTTGATATCAGGGAATATTCCTCCAGTTGACGTTATCAGAATATATCAGTATAGGAAAGTATTTTTAGTCAGACTTTACATCCATCATAATATTGGCCCAAACTAAGTCATCCCCAAGGCATCAGCAAATCTACAACAATATTTAGTTTGTTAAGTATTCAGTTTATTTATATAGCATCAATTCACAACAGATGTTATCTCAAGGTACTTAACAAGTCTATTTCAATACAACTATACAAACATTCCAATCAGTTAAAAAGTTTTCTAATAAAATAATCCCAGCAGGTAGCGTTCAGTCATTGATGTGAGGTTGTGCCCCTTACATGCAGACTCCAACCACATTAGTCTCTCAGTAATCCCTCATGATACAAGCACGTAGTGACTGTGGAGAGATAAAACTCCCTTTTAACAGGAAGAAACCTCCAGCAGAACCTGGCTCAGTATAAGTGGTCATCTGCCCTAACTGTCTGGGGGTTTGAGAAGAAGGAGCAGAGACACAAAAGTAACTGAAGTAAAAGTATTTTCTATATTCAAGAAAGTAAAAAGTTGATAACAGGACTTGGAAGACACTTGGAGCATCATCTGAGTCAATCCCAACCACCCCCATCCAACAGGGCATTGTAACTGAGCAAGATACCAGACCATGTGTACCTTCTATGGAGAAAAAAACATGGAGAATAAGCCGATAAGGTTATACGGGGAGTTAGATGCCTAATGTTATCCACTCAACACGAGCATTTACGCCCCGTTTAAGGTCCGTTTAAGTTCCCATGATTGCGCAATCCCATACCGACCTGTGCAAATACTGGGCATGCGCGAAAAGACGCACAGAACACGCGTATAATCTATGTGACGCCAGCGCCTACATAATATATACAAGAAGCTCTACAGCACAGTACATATCTGCTTGTCCCGTTAACCGAAGAGAACAATAGCTGCTCAGAAGAAGAGAGAGTTTTTGGTGTGGACAGACGACGAGATCGATTTATTACTTTTCGCTGTTGTGTCGTATTGTTATTGACGCAGCTTTCATTGACGCCACTTCCACTTTCTGCCTCATGGACTAAAACTGGGAGCTGGTTCCACTGGAGAGGAGCCTGATAACTAAAAGATCTGCCTCCCATTCTACTTTTAGAAATCCTAGGAACTACCAGTAGACCTGCATTCGGAGAACAAAGTGCTCTGTTAGGAACACATGGAACAATCAGAACTCGGATGTACAATGGAGCTTGATTATTAAGGGCTTTATAAGTAAGGAGGATCTTAAACTCTATTCTGGATTTAACAAAGAGCCAATGGAGAGAAGCTAAAAGAGGGGAAATGTGATCTCTCTTTTTAATATTAATGGGAACTCTTGCTGCAGCATTTTGGATCAATTGAAGGCTTTTAATTGAATATTGTGGAGTTCCTGATAGTAAAGAATCACAGTAGTCCATCCTTGAAGTAACAAATACATGGGCTAGTTTCTCAGCAATACCCCTGGATAGAATGTTTCTAATTTTAGCAACATTCCGGAGGTGAAAGAAGGAAATCTTAGAAACTGTTTAATATGGGGTTTGAATGTCATGTGTTGGTCAAAAATTACACTGAGGTTCTTTATGTTATTATGGAGGCCAGTTTAATGCCATCAAAATGAAGTGATTAATTAAGCAGTTTCTTTTTCAGAGCTTAATTTTTTGACAACAGTGTATGTAATGAACACTGGAGTCACTTCAGCAGGTAAAAATACAGATTATTCTGTATTGCACAGTAATTAATCGTTGACCAAACACACTCTTGTAACTCCTTAGTGCAGCAACAGGTTTTATCAGCAGGGGGCAGCAGTCCCTCCATCGCCTTCCTGCTGTTTTTAAGCAGCTGGCTGTGTATGGGGCCGTTTGAACCTGGAGCTGGTAGTTTAACGCCTGCACCACAGCTCTAATTAGGCTCTGTGCGTGCTGAGGTGAAGGTGAGCTAAGCAGTCGTCGGGCCTTGAGGCCCAGTCTGTGGCTGGCACGGCATGGGTTAGACAGAGGTGAAATCCAGGCTTTTGCTGCCTTACTCACTCTCCGGCAGCCCTCTGAGCTCAGACGGAGCATAAATCCCGACTGTGCTCCAGCTGCAGCTGTGTGTGACGGAAAGAACAGGCACGTCTGGCCATGTTGTTTAATTTTTATAGTGGCTGGGCCAGACGTTCTGCTGATTCAGCTCAGGTCCTCCTCACAGTGTGAGTAACACAAGCACCGCTAATCAGACACTTTCAAAGCCCTGAGTGAATCCTATCTAACTCTTTTTTTCTGCAGCGCTTTCGCTCATTACTGTCCTGTCTAAGCCTGATCACCGGGTTCATAAAAATTAGGCAACCTAAACTTAGTGTTGATGTAGATCAGACACAGTCTCCTGTTTGCTTGCAGCAGATGAGGCCTCCTACAACCCCAAAGAACATGGTGTTAACACCATCGCCACACCTCCATCAGCGTCTGTGTTTTGCACCACAGACTTGCACACATGTCTGGAAAGCAGCAACAGGCCCTTGTTGTTTTTCACACCCTCTGGGCTGTCTGAACAGACTTTGCATTTGTCCTGATCGCACTTGCATTTTGACACGTCGCCACGGAGCACCTCAGCATTAGGTGCTTGGTCGTAACACCGCCACGTATCTGCCCCCCTGCAAAAGTGACAGCCTCTTTCCTTCACTGAAACTTTCTTTTAACAGATCAATGAACATCTGTTTAGAAGTTGCACCTCCTCCCTCAATACACAGGTTTCAGTGTAAACATGTGGCTGAGTGTGCCACTCGCCCCTGGTATTGATATTCTAATGGGTCCCCCCCATTCCCCGGTGTCAGCTGATCAGGCCTTGTTTCAGGCATCACTCTAAAGCAGACTACTCTGATTAACGGACTCCTCAGCCACATCTGAGAAAAGTAGCTCTGCGGTTTGCACTTTAATTTCACTTTATTAAGCAGAATGACTCATTCACTTTGCAACGTTTTAAATGGACCATACTAATTGGAATCTTGGGTTTGGGCTTTAACAATGCAAGCTTATTTGAAGTTCAGACAGACACATTAAAAGACCTAAGCAGCCTCTTAAATGCACATTAGTGATCACAGTTATGCAACATAAACATAAAACAACCAATCATCCCGTACATTTACATGTACATCTAAATCAAGCCTTTTGGAGTAATCAGACTAAGGGCTTGTATCCTGTTGATAGCTGAGTCCCAGTTTTCATGTCACTTAGAAAATCACATTATTAAATGAAGTACGTTCGACTCCCTGACTATAGATGGCGACATGCAGCCCTATGTGTTAGCCTAATAGCGGTTAGCTTCCACCTGCACTCAGGCATCAAACTGAGGCTGGTGGGAGTGAAGCAGACAGAGTTAAAGCAGGATATTCACAATCACAATGCAGCATCTCTTCGTCAGTCCAAACATGTACTAATCGGCCACTTACATTTGTCCTAGCCACCATATTCTTCTTATAATTATTAACTATTGCGTTGTTGCTGAGTCGCACTTCTGCGTCTTCTAACTCCCCAAGTGGCTGCGCGAGTAAGGGCGGAGGGGGGGGGTTGGTTGCAGAGTCCGATTCCTAATTGCATTATATGGGTAGCTTAGTTGAGCATCTGAAATTTTAGTTTGGTACGATTCAAGCCGGACTAAGGTGTATACATGCATTTTAAAAGTCTTATTTCAGTAGACTAAGGTAATAATTTGACTTTCCCTTGCTGCATGTAAACGTACTGACAGACTCTAGACCCATTCTATTGTAAATTTTGACAGATATACCGTAGGCATGAGCCACTGTGAATTCTCACAGTATGATGGGTTTGGGTAAAAAATAAAAGAAAACATATGTGTGTATGGAGAGTTTACTGTAGGAGCCTTGTGTCAGTCAGCTGATTGGCAGTGTTGGAGAGAATTCTGTGCAGTTTAACACTTCCCATCACAACTGCTGCATAGAAATTACATTATTGGAAATCTTAGTGGTTTGTATGCCTTGATTATAGTAACTAGCCAATACCCAATATGTCACCAAATAGTAGAAATCTTCCTCATAGTTGTAAATTTGAAGGATTACCAACTGTGTTTACTTATTGATAAAAAAAATATGAAGGACCCTTTATTGGTACAGAAGTCTTACAATATATGGTGGAAGTCAATATAATAATTATTTATTACCACACTGGGGTGTTCACACTATTTCTGTTATCAGATGGTTGTGTTGGTGGACAGTTTTACACTGTTTTAGTGCATTTAATGCATTTGAGAAATCATTTTTATAAGTGCATTTTTAATCAAGAAGTACCAATAATGGCGTCCCTTCCCTGTTTCTGTTTTCTATTGATTTTAACAGAAGGATGAGGAAAACATGCAACACGTGCCTTGATGGAGGACATCTTGTAGTGTCTTTATTTTTCCACCAACTGATGTTTATATTTCTTACTTAAAGTTGCAATCTTAGTCAGGTTTTACAGAGCATTTCAGCCCAGCTCCCTGAAATAAAGCCACATTGAATCATCAGATCAGCGCCCAAGCATCCATCCTTGATGAACCCCTATCTTCTTTTTTTACATCGGCTTCAGTTAGCAGTAAGATTTACCTGTGATCTTAAGAATTCTCACTAGTGTTTTCACTTTGTGTTGAGGTTCAACAGATCATGCGGGCAACTTCTCCTCACTTCTAAGTACTCTGTCTTCTTGTGCTGCTACTGGGGCCCTAGCGGCAGCCACGCAGGCTCCTCCCCCCCTCAGCCTGGACTGTATAAAACCCAGCCCAGCTCTGTGTGTCTCAGAACAAAGTTTAGAAAGTGAGTATGAGAGCAGCTGAGACAGCTGCCTCCAGAGAGAGAAAGGTAGATAGATAGGTAGGGAGGAGGTGGATTAATTTATTCAGACTCAACCGCTATTTCCTGTTTTTGTGGATTACTTGGAGCTAACTCGCTGGGATTTAAAGGATACGGTGTTTTCGCTGAAAGCTATGGTGGCTTACGATGAACTGGTTAGCTTGGTGCCTGTCAAACGGACTTTGCAAGTGATAGACTGCCAGAACCAAGCCAACAAAGAATCAGAGGTAAGACAGAAAGCCACAGAGTATTGGCTGATACTGCAGTTCTGTAAATGTTTGACTGGGGCTGCTTCGCATGAAGCCATATGTGTGTGAGCCTGCGAGTGAATCAGTGCCTAACCCTGTTTTTTGTGTGTGTGTTTTATCACGCTTACGCGCTGTGCAAGCATATGAGAGGAGACTTTGACCATTGTGCCTTTAGAACCTGTATAGATCACTGGTTTTGAGTTGTAAACTTTGTGTATTCCAAGTGTTCCCTTGGAGATGAATCCCAGCAGGAAGCTCAGTCTTGGTGGGATACAGTGGGATTTGGAAAGTCAGCATACTGAAAGCAGCACAAAAAATGAAACAGCAGAGAGGGGATTTGATAAAACCCAAAAAGAATAGTTGAATTTTGACCTTTGACACCTGAAGGCAAGATGTGTTATCTCTGCTGTGAGTCTGGAAGGCTGAAGTTCTCCTTTCTGTAAAAGCAGTAAAAGTCAACCTCTTCCTCCCTCCACATGTGTTTTCATTAACCATAAATAGCTCTATAAAGAGGAAGCTCCAAAACACATTATGATGCAAAGCCTGTTATCACATGATTGCCTAATTTCAAATAGTTTTCACTAGTTACCCCTAACCCTAGCTAAGATTTTTTTATCATCTGCGTAAGCTTGGAGTTACATCAAAGGGCAATACAGGAAGCAATGTGCATGAGGTTGTAATCTAAGGTTGGAACTTTAAAGAGTCTGGGGCCACTAATAGGATCTTGAGTGGCATTGTTCCCCTGATAGGATCCACACAAAGCAATAAAAACCCAAACCCAATTTAATCCAGCCTGACGACCTGAAACTGCACAGTTAGACTGACAGGAATAGCAACTTTTCTCTGCCTCTGCACAGAACACAAAGAGTAGGACTAGTGGCCTTTTGTTATTCTGAGGCCTCCTTGTAAAGGACAGGAAGGGCAAAATGCTCAGCACGCTTTTCCAATATTGACTTTAGAAAGCCTTTACTTTTACTCCTACTGTTGTTTTCAGCTCTCTTTGTCCAGATTTAAAATGTGTTATTTTTCCCCCGATATACAAAGGCTACAAATTAGAGGCCAGCATGTCTGAACTCAAGAAACCAAAGACCACAGTTAGAGCAGTCGACACTCTTTATTGTCACTAGCCAGAAGTGAATAAAGTTCTCAGGGGTCTTTGCAGCGACCCCCCGCCCCCCGGCCACAGCAGCCTGCGTGTCAACCACAGCCAGAGCAGCCATTACCTGATCTTTTCCACAGCTGTGTCCGCATCGGCCAGAGCCTCAATGGCTGCAGTGTTTCCCACATTCACTGAGCCAAGCAAAACCCCACTTGGCCTGAGTCAGAAAAAAAGCAAAAAATAAAACGCTTCAGCACACCACAGTAAAAAGCTCCCAAAGACTACTGAAGTGATTCTTGTAACTTGGGCTTTCAGATCATCACTGTGGTTCTTCAGCTCTTTGATTCCCTCAGCCTGTTGTTTGTGGAGCAGAGTCAAGCAGCTCTTTGGCTTCTCGTAGCCTCAGGGCTGGGTGAGGATGGGGGGGGGGGTTCACCTAGCTCAGGTGTAGGATTGCTCTCACGCGAGAGCTTGTCTAACCTCGCAGGTATTAACTCTGCTCTGCACCCCCTCTGCCACACTGCACTCGGTTTACATTTTCTGCTGTTTTTGTCTTAGCCTCTCTGGATCTGGAAGTGTAGTTGTTGTCCGGTCCGGTGGCGGCAGAGCGTGAGTGAGGAGGGGTACTGAAAAGACCAGAAGCACCGCTGCGTGCATTCCTGGCATTTCTCCAGACCCCCTTCCACCAGCAGATGACACAGTCTGAAGGGTCTTTGTGCTCGGTGGGCTGGCTCGGGCCTCCACTCCTTACATGATGGAGCCAACAGCTGCTGGAGCTCCTTCCTCCCCAGTGTCTGTCTGTCTGCTGCTGCGTCAGGCTGTCTGCATGCAGCTCAGCTCTGGCTCCAGATCCTCCTCTCCCCTTGCCTCAGATCAGCCAGCAGTGCACATTAAGAGGATTTATACCCTGACCTGATGTGCTTTGTCTCTAGTAAAAGTGTTTGGGGTTTCCTGCTGATTGAGTCACACCACTGCCTGACTAACGCACTTTCTTTCATCTGTTTCATCAGGAACCCAGCACCAAGCGTGTTCGTCCACACGGCAGGGTGACGTCGCTAGCCAGCCTCATCTCTCCGGCTAAAAATGGGGCCGTCCGGCGCTTCGGCCAGACCATCCAGGTGAGCTCTTGTGACGAACACAACCAGCTCTGCGTGTGAGAGACGGCTAGCGACATTGCTGACATGCGACCTTTACACCTTTTGTCCTGCGCAGGCCTCGTTCCGGGGTGATGGCAAGTCATCGGCCGTGCCCCACAAGCCTTGCAGAAAGCCAACGGCCCCCACACCACCGAAAAGACGGAACAGCACCTTGTGGTCGGAGACGTTGGACATCCGCCATAAGGGAACCTTTTCAACTCAGGAGATCAAGCGCCAGGAGGTGAGATTGACCTCTGAGACACTGACGTACAGTAAGGGGATAAGATGGGCTAGGTGTCTGTAATCAGACATCCAGACAGGAAGGAATTCTAGCAGAGTACCAGACAAGTCTCACAAGTCCCTGTTGTATTTGTTTGAAAGTAGTTAAGTCCAAGACTTTTAGCAAGCCAGGCCTCATTTCCTCGTCTCTGTGAATTCACAGAACCAGGATAGGCCAAGAACTGGTGCCCAAGAATCCCCGCTTGTCCTTCATGTGTCAGACATGTTGTTTTAATTAGCTTCCAAAGAGTCTTTTGGAACAATTCGCTAACTGCGTCTCCTCCCCTTCTCTATCCAGGCCATTTTTGAGCTGTCTCGTGGAGAACAGGACCTGATTGAGGACCTCCAGCTTGCACGCAAGGTTTGTTCTTTTTAAGTGCTTTCTGGCAGAGGGAGGACATCGAAAGGCAAAACATGTTAAATCAAACTCTGTCCGGCCATCTATGCAAACCGAGCCAAGAGCTATAAAAAGATAGGAGTAGCTCCTCCGCCTCTGCCTCATGCCCCTAAATCTCCTTATAGAGCTATTCTTAGCAGCTGCTCTGGTCAGCCTGGCTGGATGTGGAAATGTGACCCTGTTGTCTCCTTCTGCAGGCGTACCATGACCCCATGCTGAAGCTCTCCATCATGTCTGAGGAGGAGCTGACTCACATCTTCGGCAACCTGGACGACTACATCCCCCTGCATGAAGACCTTCTGGCGCGGCTCTCCAAAGCCACGGGGTCTGATGGGACTGTGGGCCAAATAGGACAGATAGTTATCAGCTGGGTAGGTGTCCTCTATTGTCCTCTATCGGTGCTCACTGATTTTGTTAATACACCATCAGCTAAAGCATCTCTGCTTGTTCTCCTGCAGCTACCCAGACTCAACGCCTACAAGGAATACTGCAGCAACCAGCTGGCAGCCAAGGCCTTGCTGGACCAGAAGAAGCAGGACCGGCGGGTGCAGGACTTCCTGCAGCGCTGCCTCGAGTCGCCGTTCAGCAGGAAGCTGGACCTGTGGAGCTTTCTTGACATCCCGCGCTCCCGTCTGGTCAAATACCCCCTGCTGCTGAAAGAGATCCTCAGGCACACCCCCCCAGACCACCCCGACGCTGGCAGCCTGGAGAAAGCAGTAAGTACCGACACCTGCATTCCACAGGAAACGCTGTCGGCTGTAAGATCTGTCCATCATCCTTATAACCTGCTGCTCCCCTGTGTTTAGATCTTGATCATCCAAGACGTTCTATCCGACATTAACATGAAGAAGGGAGAGTCTGAGTGCCAGTACTACATCGAGAAGCTGGAGTATCTGGATGACAGGCAGAGAGACCCCCACATTGAACAGTGCAAGAGTCTGTTGTGCCATGGGGAGCTGCGCAACAAGAGTGGAACGGTTAGCAGAACACTTCAGTCATTCCAACAACAATAACCCATGGCTGATGTTTCCTCCAAGAACTCCTATAGAGGCCATGTATGAAATCTGCTTTTAACACATTTTGTTGTTTTCTTCATCGGTTGCAGAAGCTTCACGTGTTCCTGTTCACTGAGATCTTGGTCCTGACCCGACCTGTCACCAGAAACGAGCGACAGTGCTTCCAGGTTTATCGGCAGCCGATCCCGGTGCAGGATCTGGTGTTGGAGGACCTGCAGGACGGAGACGTCAGGATGGGCGGCTCTTTCAGAGGAGCCTTCAGTAACTCAGAGAAAGGTAAGGACTAACAGCCAGACTGCACTCCGCCAGTATTCTCTTGACCGCTCCTCGTCTGTTCTTTAATTCTCAATCCATGTTTCCTCTACAGCTAAGAACATTTTCCGTGTCCGCTCACAAGACCCGAGCCACTCCCAGTCACACACGCTACAGGTCAACGACGTCTTCCACAAGCAGCAGTGGCTCAACTGCCTTCGCAGCGCCATCTCCGTCCACAGGCCCCTAAGCGAGCCCTCAACCCAAAGCCCACAATTAAGCGACGTGCTCTCCAAGCGCCGCATATCCTCTGCTTCCGCCATCATCCACCAGGAGGAGCCGGACGAGAACCGCCCTCGGCAGACCTCTCACTCCGCCCCGTGCTCACCAAGCGGCAGCACAACGTCCAGCTCCACGACGTCCTCGCTTTCCTCCTCCTCCTCATCAGTGTGCTTGTCATCGCCGCTCATCTCTTCATCATCACTCAAAAGCAAAAAAGACAAGAGGTCTCTGTGTTCCTTAGGGAAGAGGAAGGAGACGATGGTGTGAAGTGAGCAGGAGAAAATGGACTCCTCTGTGGACAGTTTTGTATAAACCAGAACAAAGAAGCATTGGACTTTATTTATGTGTGTCTGTGTGTGTTTGTATTATTCCAGCAGTGTTCTGTGTTACTGTCCTCTTCGGCAGCTATGTACAATTGCCTCCCAATCGTGCCAAGTATTGTGGAAAAAGTGCATGACTTGCTTTAAAAGGGAAGCACGATGAGAACCAAACCCAGACTTCACACACCCATCTGTGTGATTCTGTGAAGATAGAGGTTGTAATCCAATCCTGTTTACTATTAATTTGATATTTAAACAATATTTTAGACCTATTTTGGGGCTAATTACCGTTTTACATTTTTATATTCTAAAGCATATTGTAGGTTATTGTATGTATTGTGAAGCAGCACTGTTTTTAGGATGACGATGCGCCACACAAAGCTAGAAATGAATCTGGGAACAGATATTTATTTTGATACATTCCTGAAACAACAGAACACTGTTGTATTTATATGCAGAGGCATTAATTTAAACCTAGAACAGATCGTCGTTTCTCACTAAGAGCTATAGCAGAAACAATCCAAGGTCTACTCAAATCATGAGAAGAAATTAGTTTTGTTTTAAAACGAAATTTTGAACTGAGCCATGTTGGTTTTTTTAGCTGACTTTTTTTTTTTTTTCAAATAAAAGAAATCATTTACATGGAGCTTTAGTTGTGGACACTGAGAACAGTGGGATATAGAAGAAGAGATGTTGTTTTGAAATGTTGAATGTTGTGAAGAGAATAGAGACATGATGGGAAAAGTTTTGTTTTGAAACAGAAGCAGATCGTCAGGGTGAGCCGTGGAACTACGGCCATAGAGCTGAAGGTGACATGTTTAAGGATGATGGATGTCGTAAGCTTTAAGGAGTTGTGAATTATGGAAAAAGTACGTAGGGGAAGGTTAAGGATGGGAAGGTGTTTGTAAGTGTGAAAATGATGTTTTGGTTGTTGAGATGTAAACCAAAGAGGAAGAGGCAAATTGTTTGCCATGAATTTTTATGTAATTAAAAGAACAATAAAGATCTGTGTAAGATTTGAAAGTGAACTTCGGCTTCAATGTCTTTACTATTCAGTCTTCACACTTATTAATCTATGATTTAAACTTGTAAATACAAAACCTTTCATTTTTACATAAAGTTTTGTTCCAAATATTAAGAATTAAACATAATAAAACAGATCAGTCACTATTTCTGATATAGATTGTACATGGTAAGTCCATGTAGGTGTAGTAGATTCAAAACCTACAAGCTTGGATTGATTGATACAAAAAAAACCTGATTAACAAGTATATATCTCAACTACAAATCTCCAAGACTTTTTTTTCTGTGAAGCGGTTTCACCATGCTTCTTAAGTTAGAGGGCCAGACCCCATATTGGTCTACAGTCCATTACTAGGACACAAACAAAAATACTGCCATGTTAGTTCACACTCACTTCAGGAGAACACGTGAACGCACACGAACATGCAAAACTTCATGCAAAAAAGCCTCCGGACGAGGATCTGAGCACAGGACCTTTTTGTTGTGCTAACAGCTGCACCTGTGTGCAATGTTGGTATTAAAATGTCTGCAAATTGTTGAACCACTCTTATTAAGGTAGCAGATTGTTTTATTACTCGTCGTGATACTTTTATGGTTTATGGTTAAAGTTCATTTCAAAGAAAGACCAGGACATATTCTAGAACTATTTTATGTTACAATAACACATACAATCTGAATATTTTCTATATTTTTCTTCTTTCTAATCCACATTTGATGTTGTTTTAAGATGTCAACTCCCAGTTTATAACAGAGTAGCTGCCTTTATTGAAAAATATCTCACTTCTTTCATCAATGAAACACGAAATTCTACCTTGTCGGCCACAGTGCCTCTCTCCACAGTCCATCTGTGCAGCTGAAAGACCTGTAGGTCAGGCTACTGACAGACTCCAGACAGCTGGAGTTCCTGTCAGTGATCCGTCACAATATGTCCTCTGACACTCCGAAGAATTACTCACCAAGCACACCCTGACAAGCTGCAAACCGCTTTTAACTTCCTACTAACCTGCTTGTCTGTTTGCACCATGAGGGATCCCATTCGGCTGGAAGCAGAAACCTCCCTAACTAGTTTGACTAGGTGACACTGGTTTCTCACCATAACACAGAGGATGCTGACAGCGACCTATCACCGGACATACTTGGTGGTTGAAACAGCGACCTGGAGGGGAATATTCCACCTCAAGGGTCAAGTCAACAGTCCTATTCGGTTTACCTCTTAAATGGGCTCCTGTGTTTCGGATTTGTTTCTTAAAAGGAGTCATCTTCGTTGGTTTCATTAGAACAGCTTGTTGAATTTGTTATGTAATGGAAGCAATTTGAAATGACAACTTGAAAAATACCTATATATACCTTTTACTGCACTTAAGTTGAGTATCACCCTGTAGAACAAAAGTAGTAAAGAAAAGAATGAAAAAAATGTCTATTGCCAGACTTTTTGTAATTTTCTGCAGACAAACTGGTTCCCGTCCCATAAACCTAGTTTCTTGTTATAGCACCAGTCATGTGTGTCTCTGTTTTGCTCTGTGATGAACTGGCAACCAACACCAGTGTACTCTGCCCATTGACCACGGAAGAAAGGCAACAGCTAAATAAGGTAAATCACTACAGACAATAGATGTATAGATGCAGATAATGCAATTTAAGTGCAGAAATAGTTTGAAAACGTGGTCACATTACAAAGAGGAGTGTAAGAGTTAGCAGTTCTACCTAGGTTTCATTTAAATGTAAATTTGACCTATGCCATTACTTAAGATCAGCAGGGTCTGAGGAGGGTTTCAGTCTGACCACAGTGGATTTCCTACCTGTATTTCAGTATCATCCAAGTGTGATAAAACTGCCCAGGTTGGGAAGATCATGGCAAGTATGATCAATGCCTATCTCAGATCTATTTATCATTATATGATTCATTTCTCCATCTATATTAATTTCTATAGGATTGATTGCACCTCTTTTAAATGTAGTGGGTAGTATTTGAAAGTAACCAGTTTTTGATTCAGCTGAATTCCTTCTTTGTCTGTTCTTATCATTCAGACTTAAGAGATTACAAGTAATGTCGTTATATCATTTGAAATAAGGAATCAGTGCATGATGTGTTGGTTCTTCTGACAGCATTTTGAAACTAGAAAAGAAAGTCACCTCTTATAGTCAAACATAAAAATAAATTTTTAATGTTGGTATGCTCTCAATGGTTTAAAATGATGGAAAACCTTTAATTGGTGTCAAATTAAACAATACTTGTTCTTTATTCTCTGCTGTAGTAGTGTAAGTGACGAAACAGCCCAGTTCTTGTTCATTTTTGCTACATGCATGCTCAGGATGAATGACGGCTGCAAAGTTATGGCAATGGCTGTCCACTGTCGCTACACTCTGCGTTTCTCGGCCGTTTCAAAAGACTGCTTAATGCCACACTGTGTGAGCTCCACCAAACTCTAGAAGTGTGTCAAACTGCACAGCAACATGGCAGCATGTTGGAGTAGATATGTTATATTGCTTCTGTATTATTTTTTGTATTATTCTTGTATTATGGACAACTATTTCTTCTGGTTTTGAATGCTGTGCAACTAGAAAAATTACCACTCCTGTTTTTTCTCTTTCAGGGAAACCTTGGCTGAAACGTTTTTTTACGCTTTGTTGTACAACTGGAAGCAGCCGATTTGCATCACAAAAATTAAAATAACATCTAAAACCATGATTCCCAATCTCAGAGAATTGAAAAGGAGTTTTCATGGATGCAGAGCAGGACCAAAAAACAGAGAGATAAGGGTGAAGTTCAAACCATTCCTTCTATTCATCTTAATCTGCAAGAATTATATCCCAAAATCCAACGCCTCTCTGCCCGGCTTTCTTGCAATGTGGTCAGATAGAGTTTTAAAGAGAAGCAAAAGCAGATGAATTAGCAGTGCTTTCAAACAACTGAGGTGTCATCTAGAACATGTTACTGTGAAATATTGTGTCTGCTGCCTGGATATTGAGCCTTTTTTTAATGAAGCGTTAAAAACCTGTTTGATGCCATAGTGCAGACAGATGTAGATAGTGGTATAAGACTCTTAGAGTTCACAACCGCAAGAGTACAAAAACTCACAGGGAATGAAGGACAGACGACGCATTCAGGAGGAATTATCACTAACGAAGTTGTACAACAACTATTGACAATGAACCAGTAAAGACATGAGAACATAGAGGGGTATAAATACATGTTTAAAGTAATCAGGGAGATAACCAGGAAAACTCAGTGCAGCTAGTGACAATCAAGGATGCACAGACAGGGAAAAACACTAGATTATAACATGTAGACCGTACAGATTATATTTTGTTAATGATTAGATTCTTGGGTCACATGATCCACATTAAAGTGGATTTACTCCTCATAAAAATGTGATGAATTCTAATAAAAGCACATAAATTCTTATTTTACCATGTGCTGAAAGTGAGGAAGTGTTTTTGCATTGTCATGGAGTTTAGAGGGGCTCTTTAGGGCCGGTTTATCCAGGACAAAGGCCAGGCTAAACTGAAGAAAATTTATGAACCTGCCTGTAGAGGAAATTGTCCACAAAACTGCTCACCTGGAACCAGTCTTTGACAAATTGGTCTGGTAAAACAACAGAGGAGAAACTTGTACGTGACTGCAGGCAGTAACAGGAGCTTTAATGGACCTGAGAGCAGCAGGGCAGCTCATTGAAGGCCTGTTATTTGCTGCTGGATCATGTGGCTGAAGAATAATGACAGAAACAACTAAACAAACAACCCTTGCACACATTTCCTCTGTGTATCATACATTGTACAGTAAGGACTCCTTAAAACACACTTATATATTAACTTGTAAATTGCTTTTTCTATAAGATCGTTAGACAGAATGTGCAAAATCAGCTGATTATCTGAATATATATCATATTTTAGAAACAATTCAGTCTGGTATTAAACCATTTCATTGCACTGAGACAGTACTGGTAAGGGTTATGAATGACAGGCATAACTTTCAACTATTTAAAGCACTCTGACACTTCTGTGATTAAACCTCGTCTGAATTGTCTGGCTGGATGTTCGGTCTCGGATGGCTCTTAATTTTTCTCATTATTCTACCCACAAACAGAAAGTGTTGTATTTGTCCAAATAATTTCCCTTGTTTCAAAGTTATTCATCATGTTGCTCTGACAGCGCCTTCGATGAGCTGTGTCACCAACTGAGAAGTAAAATTAGACAACTGACTTTGGCAGCCATGTTAATGGAGTGGTAAAAAAAACAATCATGTTATCAACTGTTAAAGGTAAAGCCATTTCTCTGTAGTTGTAGTTATTCATGCTTTTTGACCTAACATTTAGATTAATATAATTTAATTTTCTTTTGGGTTGGCCAGGGCAAAATATCACACCTGTAACTTGTACAAAATGCAGAAACGCGACTTTTAACAGGTAAAGAAGACATGAGCACATCACCCCAGTGCTGGCAACTTTGAACTGGCTTCCAATCTAACTTAGAATTTTAAAGTTCCTATAAATTTATTTTTATTATGTAAATGGTTTGGGACCTGCCATATGCCCCCTCCGGTCAGCTGAACCGCTTCTCTTAACAGTTCCAAAAACATGGTTAAAATTGGCGTTTTTACATGGGACTCGAGTTCACATTTGAATACCGTATTTGTGCAAAATGCGCTTATTTTGCACCATGTGAGCACAATCTGGACCGTGCCAGGATCCCACAAACCTTTCTTTGAGGTAGTATCGGAGTCCAGGTACAAGTGGATACGGATAATGTGAACACAAGCCGTATGCTGGCCGTACCTGAGACAAGAGACATACTCCTGACGGAAGTTAACTTACAGCACCGCCGACCCAAGTTACCAAATTGCCACGCGACCATAAAGAGACCAAAACCACGCTGTTCTAGCATCCCAAAGCAACACACCAGGTTACAAAGCGGTGGGTTTACTACAACATTGTAGATGGCTTCAGGTAGCAGTTGACCAATAGACCAATTTGTTGTCATTCTAGGCCGTCACTCGTTTTATAATGTTGGTACTTCTCACTCCCTTGTTTGTTGGATAGCTACAGAATTATTTGTATACTGCCACCTGCTGTTTTGGTGTAATCCGTCATGTAAGACACTGGACTGCAGTACGGGCTGAGACGCGCACCATGTGAACAGAAAAAAATAGAGATTGTTTGGGGTGAGCTTAACCGCAGAGTGAAGGCAAAAGGGCCAACGAGTACTAAGCATCTCTGTGAACTCCTTGAAGACTGTTGGAAAACCATTTTGGGTGACTACCTCTTGAAGCTTAAGAGAATGCAAAGCAGTAATCAGAGCAAAGGGTGGCCACTTTGAGGAATCTAAAATATAACACATATTCAGTTATTTCACCCTTTTTAAAGTACATACAATAATTTCATACATTATGTTTCATTTATAGTTTCGATGCAAACAATACTGTATATATATATATATAAAGTACTCTAACATCTCTTCCTTTTGTTGTTTCTATTTATTTCTTCTGTCTTCTCAGACCCCCAGACGGTCGTTGCAGATGGCCGCTTGTACTGAGACAGGTTCTGCTGGAGATTTCTTCCTTTTAAAAGGGAGTTTCTGCTCTCCACTGTCGCTACATGCTAGCTCAGTATGAGGGATTAATGAGGGATTGCTGTGGTTGGAGTCTGCATGTTCGGGGCACAACCTCATGTCAATGACTCATTGCAATCTTTTGGGATTCCTTACATAGAAAACTTAACTGATTGGAATGGTTGTATAACTGTATTGAAATTACTTTTCCTGTAAAGTGCCTTGAGATGACATTTGTTGTGAATTGGCGCTGTATAAATAAACCAACTTTAATTGTTAAATGGTGTTTTTTTTTTTTATGATTAACATTTTATTAAATTTTCAAGGTCACCACTCCATTGATACAAATCACATCAAATTTGCTTCAGTGCAACAATAAAGCAGTGGAAAAAACAGAGATACACACTGACATAAAACAAAAAACAAAAAAAAAAAAAAAAAAAAAAAAAAAAGGGAAAAAGCCGGCGGTTATTTATTTAGACGAACAATTTTTCACTCAGTGACTGTAGAGCCCTCCACCACTACTCCCATTCCGACTTTTAGGTTGGTCCTCTCAATTTGGACAGATAAAGATCCCACTTCAGGTGAAAACTCTCCATTTTGTTCATCAGTCTATATGAAAGGCGTTCCAGTGCGGCCAATCTCCCCAGTTGGTTATACCAAAGAGTAATGGGTGGAGCGGAGGGGGCTTTCCACTTAGAAATTATTAATTTACGCCCCAGCATCAAAGCAGTCTGCACCCATTCAGCAGTTTTTGATGGGAAATGCTTTAAGAGGGAAGGATCTCCTAGTATGAATAGTCTCGGTAGGAAGGGAATGTCCTGTTGTATGACTGATTTGATGTACTCATAGACCCCAGTCCAAAAATCTTGGATTTTAGGACAGTTCCAGATCATATGGGTCAATGTGCCCACCCTACTCAGACATCTCCAGCATTCTGGAGCCTGTATGAGATTTGCCCTGTATAATCTTTGTGGTGACCAATAAATTCTATGTAAAAGTTTGAATTGAATGAGTCTTGTTCTCAATTCTCTAGATAGTTTCTTAGAGTTCTGTAGGATCATGGTCCACTCCTGATCTGTAAAGGACGTACTGAGATCAGTTTCCCAGGCTGATCTTAAGGAGGGGAGCCCCTTATCTGTGCCTTTTAATAGCATTGAGTAATATCTAGAGGCTTCGTGGTCTCCACCAAACACCTTCCTAATATAGGTGAGGCAGTTTACAGTTGGAGGTGGTGTGGAGGGAGATTCAAAAATCTGGAGCAGTAGGTGCCGGAGCTGCAGATATTTCCAAAACTGGCTCTGTGGGAGCAGATACTGAGCTTTAAGGTCCTGAAAAGACTTAAGGATTCCCCTTTCATATAGATCACCAAGAACAAGAATTCCCTTCCGAACCCATAATTTCCAGAAAAATGGGGACTTATCAATGCAGAGTTTGGGGTTAAGCCATAAGGATGCATCAGTGTGAAGGTTAGAGCTGAAATTTAACAGCACGGCCACTTTCTTCCAGACATCCTGCAAGAATGAGAGAATGGGGTGGGTTTGTGCCTCTTGTGACAGCTTAATTGTAATAATATGCATTAAAGGGAGCGGTGTACACAGGGAGCTCTCAAGACTAAACCATGGGGGAGCGCGTTCAGGAGGCAAAGCCCAGTGAACCATATGTCTGAGACAAAAGGCGTAATGATAAAGTACCAAGTTCGGGATCCCCAATCCTGCCGATTCTACTGGGCGCTGCAATTTTTTAAGCTTTATTCTGGGGCGTTTATTGTTCCATAGGAATTGATTACACAGCCTGTCAAATTGATGAAAATACTTTAATGGGATCTTCAGTGGGAGCGCTTGCAATAAGTAGTTGAATTTTGGGGCACAGTTCATTTTAATAATATTGGCTTTTCCCCAGAGGGAAAGAAATAGAGGGGACCATCGAATGATATCACGTTTGAATTTGTCCAATAAAGGTTCGAAATTAACCTGAACTATGTCTGACAGTAAATGAGGAAATGTTATACCCAAATATTTAATACCTGAGCGAGGCCAGCTAAAATTTCCTGGCTGAAACAATGTTTTAGGACAAAAAGCTGTCAAGGGGAGTGCTTCAGATTTTGACCAATTAACTCTATATCCGGATAGCTTAGAAAACAGATTGATAATGTTAAAGAGAGCAGGAAGGGAACGCTTTGGCTGCGTTACTAGGACCAGGGCATCGTCCGCGTATTGTGAATTTGTATACCTGGGAAATCGGGGTCTCTGCGGATTGCTGCTGCCAGAGGCTCCAGGACCAAAGCGAAAAGCAGGGGGCTCAGTGGACAGCCTTGTCTTGTTCCTCTATGGAGATCGAAGGACTCTGAAATGATGTGATTCGATGATATCAGAGCTTTTGGGTTGTTGTATAAGAGTTTGATCCAGCTAATATATTTTGGGCCAAGGCCAAATGCCTCCAAAACGCAGAACATAAAGCGCCACTCCACCCTGTCAAACGCTTTGTCTGCATCCAGAGACAGGGCTATGGCAGGGGAGAAGTCAATAGTTGGGTATTTGTTTTGGGTTGCCCACATGATATCAATTAGCCGTCTAATGTTATCAGCAGAACTACGAGTCCGAATAAAACCAACTTGATCAGGGTGTATTAGGCTAGTTATGACCTTCTCTAATCTAGTCGCAAGGATTTTGGCTAAAATTTTGCAGTCACCATTAATTAAGCTTATTGGCCTGTAATTCTTGCAGTCAAGTGAATCTTTGTCTTTTTTTAAGACGAGGGAGATAAGGGCCTCTGACAGGGTTGGTGGTAGGCTGCCCCTGTCCAGCGCTTCATTAAACATCTGTAGAAGTAGAGGGGTAAGCTCCTCAGCAAAAGTCCTGTAAAATTCAGGTGTAAATCCATCTAATCCAGGGGCCTTGCAAGTTGGAAGATTTTTAATTACACCCAAGATCTCTTCGTTTGTGATCGGGGCCTCCAGTGAATCTAATTCTGCCTTTGAGAGTTTTGGAAGGCTGAGGGGGGAAAGAAAGCTGTCAATCTCCAGGATACTTGCCTGAGATTCAGAAGAATAGAGTTGCATATAGAAATTCCTAAAAACCTCGTTTATTTCATTAGGTTTTGATGTTAGTGTACCATCTTGTGCCCTTATTGCTGGTATGATAGTCTGAGTCTCTTTCTGTTTAATATATCTGGCAAGAAGTTTACCAGCCTTCTCTCCATCCTCAAAGTACTTCTGTCTAGCACGGAAGAGGGAAAACTCTGCCTTTTGAGTCAAGATTGAATTAAGCTCGTATTTAAGTTTAACAAGGTGGGTCAACTTTGCAGGGCTCATGTCTACTTTAAAAATGGCTTCAGCTATAGCAATCTTCCTCTCTAGATCTATTTGTTTAGCCAGATCAGCTTTTTTCTTATACGAGGCGTGTTGGATAATGAACCCTCTAATGAAAGCTTTTAAGGCTTCCCAAGCCACCCCTACAGAAGGCGCTGAGGAGAGATTGGTTTCAATATAAAAATTAATCTGATGTTTTACAGAGTGGAGAAAGCTGGGGTCATTCAAAAGGCTTGAGTTGAACCTCCACCTGGGAAACCTGGGGGAGCTGCTGGGAGCGTTTAGATGGAGGAAAATGGGGGCGTGGTCGGATAAGAATATATTACCAATTGTGCAGGAAACTGTTGAGGACAAGATGGTATGAGATATTAGGAAATAATCAATCCTTGACAAGGTATTGTGGGGTAAAGAGTAAAAGGTGTAATCTCTTGTAGAGGGATTTGATATTCTCCACACATCTATTAACCCTAAGGCTTTGCACAGTTTCTGACAAACAGAGGCTGATCTTGAGTGGTGCTGTGAAGGGGTGCTCCGGTCCAGTACCTCATCCATTACCAAATTGAAATCCCCTGCTATCAAAGCTGGGTGGTGGCCCATATCACTAATTTTGCATTCTAACTGTCCAAAAAACATAGGGTCATCTATGTTTGGTGCATAGATATTAGTCAGTATCATACTATGGCCCTGAATCTCAGCAAGCAGCAACAGCATCCTCCCATCGTCATCTCTAACTACCCGAGTACATTTGAACTGTATGCGCTTATGGATTAGTATGGCTACACCCCTACTCCGACTACTACCACATGAGAAAAACACATGACCCACCCAGTCGCGACAGAGCTTTTCCGATTCTTGAGATAACAAATGAGTCTCCTGGAGGAAAACAACGTCAGCCTTTTTATATTTAATAAATGCCATTATTTTCTTTTTCTTGATTGGGTGATTTAGACCCTTTACATTCCAGGACATAAAGGTGAGGGATCTTTGGTGACTCGGCACCGTCATAGGTCTTGTGTCAGATAGATGGTTATGAGGATAGTTGTGGTTATCATGACACAGACACCGAGTGAATGATGGTTAAGAAGCCGGCAATGAGTAAAAAAGACAGATATAAAAGTAAATGAAAATGAGAACAAGTGAGCATTTAAATGAACATATTTGGGGCGACTGAGAACTGTTGTCACCCTCAGGTGCCCTAGAAGCACCCAAACAGAAACACAAATTTTTTGGTCCGTGACTCTAATTAGCCAGACAGACTTAGAAGGGAATCATACGCAGGGGCAGCATGAGAAGTCATTGTACTAAAATAAGAGCAAAAATTCTTAGGCTTTCCTAACTACACACCTATGCATTTTAATAATAGCCTTCCTTTAACATTATAGAAGGGTGGCAGATGGTAATAGTAGTTAAACATGCGCGAACAATAAAGCTAATGCAGTAGATCAGGTTAAGAAAACAACTAGAATATGTCACTCTACAGTATGGGTTGAACCACTTTTTAATATAAATTTAACTGAGATGCTTTACCAAAGTAACCTCCTTTATAATCTCCAGATTTACCCAAAACTAATTAACAAGCAGATAACTTTGTGCGCAAAGCCCTATGTATTGCTATACCAACCAACAATTAACAGGCCTGGGCAAATGAAGGGATTTGAACCAACTTAGTTTTTAACAGTCACATTCAGTGTTTAAACAGTCTTAATTTAGCTTAAATACAACTTTCAGTTGGCATTTGGGCACCAAAAGACAGTTTGTAGAGGATATCTCCATTATGGAAAAGATTGAATATAATCCAGTGCTTTTTTTGGATCAGTGAACTCACGTCTGCCTTCCGTCAGCTTCAGTACCAGCACAGCTGGAAACAGCAGGGAGAACTTGATCTTCTTCTCATGTAGGATGCGTCTGCAAGAGTTGAACGCTGTGCGTTTGTCGGTGACGAGCTTGGAATAGTCCGGGGAGATCATGATGTTGTGGCCATCCCAGCTGAGTTTACCAGACTTCCGTGCGGCTTCAAAGATCCGTTCCCTGTCCTGGAACCGCAGAAATCGGGCGATGATAACTCTTGGAGGCTGCCCGTCAGGTTTCCGCTTTGTAAAGCTCCGATGAGCCCGGTCAATCTCCAGACTGTCCGGGAAATCGATGTTCAGGAGTCGCGGGATGGCGTCTCGCATAAAAGCCACTGTATCCGTGCCCTCACAGCCTTCCGGAAAGCCCACAAAGCGTAAGTTGTTCCTCCGGCTCCTGTTTTCAAGGTCATCCAGTTTCTGCTGCAGCACATTCACCTCGTCGCGGGTAGCTGGAGGATTTTCCTCTAGTCCTCTGGTCGCATCCTCGAGAAAATCTATGCGGGACTCCACGTTGTTTAAGCGGGCGGACATATCAGCTAGCTTATTCTCCACTGCCCTCGTTGCGGTCTGGATTGCATTCAGCTTGCTCTCCTGCGACTCGGACGTTTCTTTGAGTAATGCGTAGATGCTTGCGATGTCTTTCGCCATTTGATCAGATTTAGCTGTATCTGACTTTGACAGTGAAGGCGGGGAGTCTACCTGTTGCGTGTCGTTAGCTTTCGTTGTAGCTTCCTTGCTAGCGCCTTCTTGGCGTTTTAATGCGAGTTTTTGTTGGTGGCTTGGCATTGTGAACCGGTGCGTAAGGTCCCCTATTATCCTAAAACAGCGTTTGGTGTGCAGTTGTTGATTATAGCTGAAGTTTTTAAGCAAATTAGCTGCCTCTGCGACGGAGCTCCCCCCTAGCCTGCCATCTTGACCGCTTACGTCACTCCGCCCCCGTTAAATGGTGTTCTTAAACTTCCTTTTATTCACTGGCTTTTAAATCATTAAGTTGCTGACCGTGCTTGCTATTTTTTCTTGTTCATATGTTGGTGTATTCTGTTGTGTTTCATGGTTTGAATTGTTTTGTTCCTTTTTGTTCCTATGGGGGGGGGGGTACTAAATCACCAAAAAATAAAGAAATCTGTTATCACAATACCAAATCATGAATTTGTCTGACAGCCAAAGAAGCGCCTTAGGGAGGCCATGTCAAGACTACAGGTCACAGGGGTTTCTGGCCTCCTTGTCCATCAAAATGTGGACTCCATGTTTATGTCAAAATACTCTCTGTTCTGCTCATCCCAAAAAACCAGGAGCTTGTTCACTCATCACTCACACAATGCTAAAGGAGCTGTCAGCTCAATGTGCTTTTCCATTGACAAATATCACCTTGTGTCTTGGATTTCTTTTTGCTTCAAGTCCTTACTTGACAGAGTGAGTTTAGTACCAATTAATTGGCTCAGAAAATATTTGCTTGTTCTAAAGTAATGAAAAATGTCTTAAAACAAAAGCAGAACTACATAAAGCAATGTCTTCCATTTAAAAAATAGCTTTTATATTTTACAGTTTTTGGGGGGAATTTCATGTGACAGACCTAGATGAAGTAGTGTATAATATGAAGTGGAAGGAAAATTATGCATTACTTTTTATGTGTTTGACCTTTATTCTGATTCCCCTAAATGAATGCGTACAGCCAAAGGAGTCCAACCAAGTCCACCTTTGTGTAATTTAATCTAATTATAAATACAGCTGTTCTGTGAAGATCTCACAGAAGTTGTATAGTAATTTTAAGCAGTGGTCATGAGTCACAATTATAGTGACCACAAGGCTATGCCTTTTAATGTTTCTTGTGTTACAGAGTCTTCCCTACAAATTGCCATTAAGGGCAGGCACTTTATTGACAGTAAATTGCCAGTAAATGAAGCCAGATCATCATAATTTAACAACATCATCGAGCAGAACAAAAACAACCCTAAAATACTATTCAACACCATTAACAGTATTGTATGCTCCTCCTCCGCACCTAGTTTTATTATCTTCAAACAATGACTGTAACAAGTTTTTCAACTTCTTTATAAAGAAAGTGAGTGACTTGAGACAACAGCTCCCCTATCAAATATTTTTGAACATGGGCAGCATTGCTCTCAGTCACTCACTTCCTTTGTGCCCATTATATTATCTCATTTGACTCAATTAATTAACAAAATGAAACAGTCAACATGCTCAATGGAGGTGCAACCTCCTCTATGTTAGCTCAATCTGTAGCCTGCGTCGGCACCAGTTTAATAAGGATCTTAAATGTCTCTTTGAGACAAGGTCATGTCCCCTCTTATCCTAAGGCGGCTGATCCATATCTTAAGGAAAAACAACCTTGATGCTCGCATGCTATGTAATTTTTGTCCCATTTCTAAACTTCCTTTCCTTGGTTAAATAGCTTGGTACATGGTATACGCCAACTTTGGCTCGTACATTGCTACCTGATGGAAGCCTGCTCAAATCCGCGTGTGGATGGAGATAACAGCGCCGTTCGCAGCTCCATTCATCTTGGTGGCTGATAAAAATCTGCTATTCACAATTTTCCGATGTCCCAAATGCCTAAGCCGCAGTTGCGGCCGACATCTCATCCGATTCTGCAGCATTCCAGCCCGATCTAGCCGTCTCTTGCTCCTGCTCTTGGATCACCGCGGAGACCTCCCGCTTCTCTACTGCTATACTGGTTACCTGCCTTCTTCCTCCACCGAAGCAATGGCTTCTTTGTCCTGTCACACACCGACTTTGCCGCTCCAACCCGTGTGTGGAAGGCAATAACAGTCCCAATTGCAGCTCCATTCCGCTTGGCGACCTGACAAGTGAAAGGAATATCACATAACTGGACCAATCAGTCCATAGTTGGGCATGTTGGGTCGCTTTGGTAAGCTTCGGACCAAGACAGAGCTGGTCTAAGAAAGGGTCAGCTTGGAAACACGCCAGAACCGTTCCAAATGTTCCCGTTCCATCCTGCACCGGCACTAGTGGATCATGCTTCCATTTCCTGATCTGTGTTCTTTCCATATCTGCTTGGATTATATTAAACTTTATACCTTCTTTAGACTGCATGAGGTGGATACATTTTCTGCTCTTCTCCAATATTTATGCTGTATATACTGGTTGTTTTTTGGGGTTTTTTTGGGTTCTCAATTGAAAGAAGACCAAGACTTTAAAAAAGGCTCCATTTATATTCCATAATTCGCCAAACTGTTGTGTCACTCTGTCCGGTTATCAACTCTAAAGTAAAAAATCTTGGAGCTACATTTGACCCCTCTCTAGACCTGGTTTCTCCTATATCAAATTTGCAAAAATCAGACACCTCGTATCCAAATCTGATCTGGAAAAAAAAACATTCATGCATTTGTACTGATGTGTCTGGACTACTACAATACTCTTTTTACTGCTTTAGCCAAATCTTGAGTAGTCATCTACAAGCAATTCAAAATGCAGTCCCCTAAACATGCCCATATTACCCCGGCTCTATATTCTCTTCATTGGCTTCCTGTGAAATTCAGAATTCGTTTTAAAATCCTTGTTCTGACCTATAGAGCTTTGCACGGTCAAGCTCCCCTATATCTGCATCAGCTCTTAGTCAAACCCTGTTCTATCCGAAGTCTTCATGGTTTGCACAGAACCTCCTGGCACTGTGGGCGACTGTGGCTCCATGGTTGAGTAGTTGGCTTGCAATCAGAGGGTCGTAGGTTCAATTCCAGCTTCCTCCAGTCAGATGTCAATGTGCCCCTGGGCAAAGCACTTAACCCCCAAATTCTACATTGTCCTACCGAGCCATGTTGGGTGTCGGTGTATGAATGCATGGGTGAATGTGGCTTCAATGTAAAGCGCTTTGAGTGGTCAGTAAGACTAGAAAAAGCGCTATATAAGTTCAGACCATTTACTTCCCCGTACTCATCTTCAGACCAAAGCGGACAGAGCCTTCCAGTCTGTGGCTCCTAGATTGCAGAACAGTCGACCTCTCCAGGTACCATCTGCCAACTCTGTTGAGGTTTTTAAAAACAACCTTAATACCATCATTTTTGCTCAAGCTTTTGTATCTTGATTTTTGCTCATTATTCTGTTACCTAATGCATCCTCTTTGTACATTATGTTGTGCAGCTACTAGCTATTTGCAGCTACCATGTCTGTGAAAGGGGCTATATATTCCAATGAAAGCATCTGATCTTCCTCTCAGATCAATTCATCTGGCTATCCAGGAGCTGACAGTACTTTGAAGAGTTACAGAAACTTTAGAGCATAACTGTGACTGTACTATCCACCGACTGGTGGTGACAGTTTGCTGCAGATTAACCTCTGATGCAATAACATTATTCTTCCAGCTTTGCCAGCCTACCTTGTGCTGCCATATTTAGAGAGAAGAGGCTTTGTCCTGCCAACCCTTCCCAACAAGCCATACCTGTCCAGTCTCTTCACAGAGGCAGTGTCAGGAACTTTAACACTTAACATGCTGAGGCCTGTAGAGTTGGGGATGCAGCTCTCTGTTTCGTTTTGTTTGAACTCAGGGTGAGGGTTAGGTCTGTTCATTGAGACATCCAGATCCGGGAAGTTTGGTAACTTCCTTTATTCATTGTTTTTTAAAATTTTGTATTTTCAAAATGCTATTATCCTCAGTCATTTGATTTAGATTTTCCATCTGCTGAACTTCCTTTTGACCTTTTGTATTAAAATAAATTAGATGTATTTAAACATGTATACTTCTCTGACTTGGAGGTAAATTGATTATGACCTCTGGTCTAAACTGACAATCAAACAAAGAGAACATTTATCAGTAAAACCTGAGAGAACCATAATAACTCTGGAAGACAAATGAGGTTGTGACATGATAAAAGAAGAAAAAGTTCAAGGTACTTTTTCAAAGGACAGTAGGAGGAGCCTGTGCTGAACTTGCCAACTCAGAGCCCTCTTTTAACAATCTAATCGTTGCATGATAATAAACTTGATTATTATCTTACACAGGGGATGTTCTTTTCCTCTTTTGATCCTTTAACTTATCTGAAAACAACAACCTGCCATACTGGTTCTAAATGCATAAAGAAAATCACCTCAGTTCTTTAGCTAAATGTTACAGACCTCAATAATCCACAGAGGTTCATCGTTACAACAGAATCCCTGGAGAACTTCATGCTGGGATGATGCAAACTATAAAACTAATCTCAGTTAAAGGCCTAAAGGCATTCAGCTAAAAGACTGACCTTGGTGCCAGCAGAAAGAACCAGTGTTTTAGTTGAAGTAAATGTAGAACACATGTTTACAGGTGATAAACAGAATTCATTCATTCTGTGATGCAGGAAGGCTGAAGCTTAGTTTTTCATTTCCTCATAAGGAGGCTCAAAGCTTTGGAGATCCGCTCTACTTGCCTGTCAGCAATGTCCAACTTTCCCTTAGCTTTTCATGTAGCAAGCCTGAAGAAGTACGTAATCATTTTTCATTTGCTGACGCTGGCAGAGGTAAAGTGGAAAAAAATGCAATCCAGTTATTGCAATAACCGAAGTTGTATTTAAATGTCATTATAACGCTTTGGGTTCTTGCTACCACCACAGACCTATGTTTTTATAGACTTTATGTGATAGATCAAACCCTATTTATTCCATCACCGATGTAAAAGGGGTTTTGTATGGTTTAATATATTCCACAAATAAAAATCAGCATTCAGAGCTTCCTGCCTCTGACTGCTGAAGGAGGAGAAGCCTCTTTCCGACCTCCTGATCTCTTACCTTATCTCCTACCTTAGTCTCCCTTTTAATTACTCTTCTTAGCTTTGCTATTAATTTATGTGCCCAGCCTCTGGAGTTACTCATTAGACAGGATCACTTTTTCTTTTTGACAACTTTTTAAGAACTTTGAAGGACTGTGGATTAAGAATACTGTGTTTTGCTCAAGCGAGAACTTTGATAAGCTGCTCCAAAGACAAGATGCCTTGGAAAAACAGCTCCAGAGTATGGAGACAAAATTACGCCTTCTGGAAGTAGATCTGGATATTAACACTGTATATGAAAATAAGACATCTCTACCAGTGACACGGAGGGAAAAAGAACCTGGCAGCCCTGTATTCACTCAGTCTAGTAACACTGATAAGCCAAGGAACAACACAGAGGAACGGAATGGGAGGGACACCTAACTCAAACTATGATAAAAACTGGCCTCAATATCTACATGCTTCCGCTAACTCAGATTATAACACCCAATAAGATTAATTACAATAACTATGCAGATGACACTCAAATGTACAATATCACCAGGTGACTTTGATCCCATTCAGACCCTAAATGAATGCAATGAACAAATCAATAGCTGGATGTCCCATAACTTTCTCCAGCTGGACATTATTTTTGGACCAAAACAGGAGCCAGAGTCAGCAGACAGCTTCAGTTAATACAACTAGAATCTACTGACCAGGTGTATAATCTAGGTGTAACAACGGACTAAGACCTGAACCCCCAGGGTCACAGAAAGGCAATAACAAGGTCAGCCCTCTATCACTTGAAGAACATTTCTAGGATTGAAGGACTAACGTCGCAACGGGAAAAGCCATCCATGCATTTAACTTTACTCAGCTCGATTACTGCAACAGCGTCTTCAAAGGTCTTCCCAAAAAGTCATTCAGACAGCTGCAGCTGATCCAGAACGCTGCTGCTTGCATTGTCAAAAGAACCAGTAAAGTAGAGCTCATCATTCCAGTTGTAAAGTCCTTACACTGGCTCCCTGTAGCTCAGACAATCGACTTTAAAATACTATTATTAGTTTGAAAATCACTGAATGGCTTAGCGCCCAAATATGTTGAAGACCTGCTGTCTTTATAATTACCCCTCAGACCACTCAGGTCCTCCAACTCTAATTCATTAACAATCCACAGAATCAGAAACAAACACTGAGAAGCAGCTTTGAGTTTCTATGCTCCCCTTATCTAGGACAAACTTCCTGATGACTGCAAAGCTGCTCAAACACTGAGCTGCTTTAAAGCAAAACTTAAAACGTATCTGTTAAAAGCTGCCTTTGAGTAAACAATTATAATAGCTCTCTAATGTTTTCTTTTATTGATTTTCATGTTTTATGCTTAATTGCTGTTTTTTATTTTCATACTTTTTACATTGTTTTCTTTTTTGTTATTCCTAATTGCTGTATTTAGTCTCTATGCTTTTATCACATGTTTGGTTTCTTTACAACTGAATCATGTAAAGCACCATGAATTACCTTGTGTTGAAAGTGTGCCCCAGAAATAAAATTGCCTTGCCTTGCCTTGCCTTGTCTTGCCTTCCAGACGGTTGTTGGCAGCCCCTTCATAGGCTGTCACAGCTAAATAGAACACCAGCTGAGATGTAATTCTATAAAAAGAAAAAAAACCAAAGAACATAAAACAAAAAGCTGAAATAAGGAATAATGATAGAAAATTGGAGGGTAGTAACAGAAAGAGAAAGAGTAAGGAAAAAAGTCAGTGTTTCCTCCAGCCTTATAGGACTATGCTAGCATAACTACAGAGATGGCTCAGAATAACCTAAGCTGCTCCAACAAAAAGGAGAGTTATCAATAAGGAAAGTTTAAAGCCTAGTCTTAAAGGTTGACAGGGTGTCTGCCTTAATAAGGGAAACTGGTTCCATTGTAGAGGAGCCTGAAAACCACTAACCCTATGATTTCATTGAGCCAAATATTCTTATTAAACATTTTTTATTATTATTGGTCTGAGGTAATATTCTAATCTTTAAGCGGACCTGGCATGAAATTAGCATTTTTGGGGTTTTTGATCATATCTTTTAGTTACCCCAGCCTGCCTATGGCCCCTAAGGGGTTAAAATGACTGATTAATCTTTCCTTTGTTCCGGGGTATCTCTGCCTACAAAGTGAAATTAGCTCTCAGAAACAGGCTGTTTGGCAGTTCGGCATATGACGACACGTTTCGGCATATTACGTGTTGAGTTCCAGCCAATTACCCCCTTCCCCGAACTACACCCTCCAAGTCCCTCCCTCCGCGCCGTGGAGAGCTACAGGCAAACAACAAACCAACAACATGGAGTCCAGACCGCATCCAAACTGCTCTGTACCTGGGAGTACAAAAGACAACATAAATCTTTTTGTATTCCCCACTTCTGAGCCACTGAAAAGCTTCTGGATAGATTTTGTTTATGCAGGGAATGTGTCCGACCGACTGCCGAAGCGTGGGGTAGTTTGTGGCAAACATTTCTAGGAAGACTGTTTTTCCAACTTGGGACAATACACCAGTGGATTCACAGATCGTCTTAAACGTCTACCAGGATTAATACCAACTCTCTGTAAACCAGCAAATATCCCTGTACAAGTAAGCATGTTTCCTCAGTAATGTCCTTCAGCTGTTAGTAGACATTGAGGCATTATTTGAGTTGTTCGCTTTACAATTAGCTTCAAAGCTAACATTCAGAATTAGCTTCACAGCTAATACCCCAGTTTGTTTATGTAGCATTGGTGCTATTATGCTTTTATTTGGGGGAAAAAGGAATATATATTATAGTTAAACATTCGAAGTATCGTTAGAGACTCATTGACCACAGATGCACATAGCCTAGGCCCCGCCCTCTGAAACCCGGTTGTTCTGTGCTAATGCTCTCAGAAGGGCCACCTGTCACACCTGCAATTCTACAACAAGGCTGAATTACGGCAAGCGATCCTTTGATATAGTATTAAGATACTTAGAGTGTGGCTAAAAAGGGCCCAAACGTTGCGGGGAATTTCATGCCAGTTCTACTTTAAAGGGTAAAATGGCTCGTACTTGTATAGATCTGACCATCACTAGTGTTGACCCTAACCCTTCCTCTGCTGAGGAATATTCTAAATCATACCTCTAATACATTTCAGAAAACCCCCTCAAACACTCTTTGTGAAGAGTCTGCAGATCACTTCAGCGGGAAGGTAGTTTCAGATGTAATATTTTATCCTCTCAAACTAACATGGTTTTAGACAAATCTGAGTGTCTGCCTTCACCAGAGGAAACACTGGACAGTTTTGTCCTGGTAGAAGATGAGATCCTTGATAAAGTTTTCTCCTCAGTGAGGCCCACTACAAATGCTTTGGACCCGATTCCCAATCTTTTTTCTTTTTTTTTTTTGACTCAGAGCTGACTTAAAAACATTACAAAAACCAGAGTCCGCCCCGTTCTCTCTCTGGCCAATACGGAGACGCTAATTCATGCTTTTATCACCAGTAGAATTGATTATTCTAATGCCCTGCTTTCTGGTCTTCCCAAAAAGACTACCTCAAGTTTACAGCTTTCAAAAAATTCAGCAGCTTGTGTCCTGATGAAGACCAGGAGGCGGGAGCACATTACACCAGTCTTAGAATCACTGCATTGGCTCCCCTCATGTTTTAGGATTGATTTTTACATTCTTTTAATAGTTTTTAAGTGTCTTAATGGTCTTGGGCCTTCTCATCTTTCTAAACTGCTTTTACCATTTTGAACCCTCACGGTCTATGCGCTTCTCTGGCAGCCGTCTCCTTATCATCCCCAAAGTCAGGACACGGACTCATGGTGAGGCGTCTTTCCAATATTATGGCCCTCACCTCTGGAACAGGCTGCCGGAGGACCTCAGGGCCGCATAGAACATTCATGTTTTTAAGAGCAGGCTCAAGACTTACCTTTTTAGCCGAGCTTTTAACGGATTTTTATTTATTAATATCTGTTTAATCGCTCCGCGTGTTTTACCTGATTGAATTTTTTGTTTAGCTTTTAACTGACTATTATTTATTATTAATCTGTTCTGCATTTTTATTTTGATCATATTTTACACTTGATAATTGAAAACTTTATCAGTTTCAACATTTGCATCGGTATTTTACAACTTGATCTCATTATCTACTGTTTATTTTATACTTTAATCTTCCTTCCATTGTTTCCTCTGAGGTCGGCTGTAGCTCCTTGGCTGCTCTCCAGGCAGTGCTTGGGTGGGGGCGGGGGTACCAGCCCTCCCTCCTCTGGGCGCCCTGGATTGGTGCCTTGGCTGCTGCTGCTGATCTGCTGCTGCCGATGCAGATGACTCCAATGATGGCGTTTCCTGGCTCATCTGTACTCAGCCCGTTTTTGCTTTTGTTTACTTTTGCTTTTAATGTGTGTGTGTGTGTATGGCAGATGGGTTGGGTTGGGAGGGGGGTGTAGTTGCAATGGTAGTTTTATTTTGGGTTTGGGAAGGGGGGGGGTTGTAGGGTCATTTTAATCTGTAAAGCACTTTGAGAAGCTGTGGTTTGAAAAGTGCTTTATAAATAAAGTTTGATTTGATTTGATTTTTGACCAGCTGGCAAGGTGGGTGAAGTATTTTGCCCAAGGACACAATGAAATGAGACTGATGGTTGGGGTTTGAAAGGAAAAGCTCCCACCTCCTGACCCATGGTAACATTTAATTGTTGTTGTTCACTTTTGGCAGTTTGGGGTGTTCCGTGTACCACATAAAAAAATTCTGTATCTGCTTTCCTATGCAAAGTCACAATTTTGTATGTGCCGCAGAGAAACAGCCAAAGCTCTGATAGCGCGTCATAGGCAGTGGACACACACCCTTTGATCTACATGTCCCCGGCCACTTCAACATTAGCAGCTTGTTACAGATTAACCCTGCTATTATAGAACCACCATCCTAAACCGGCCAATCAGCACACAGCTCATTTCTTATTCATGAGTGAGTGGGGGAAACCAGTTTTTCAACTGACCTGTTGCTCTGTCCTGCTCAGCACCAATCATTCAACTGTAGGGCTTTACTATGCTGTATTATTTGGCTGTTTATCATGGCTCCTGGGCCATTTGTAGCCTTAAAAAAGCTTCATATGCTATATGATGCGCAAAGAGCAGTTTCAGGATTGGGAAAAATTTTCTAGAATCCCGTTAAAGTTGTGGTCAATAGCGTGACATCATCAAAGAGAGTAGGAAGAAATTTTGAATTTTGAAAGCCATGCCTCATACACAGCACGTACAGAGAAGGCAGAGTCAAAAGAGAGGACATCACTCTTCTCTGTCTTCTCAGACCCCCAGACAGTCGTGACAGATGACCGCTTATACTGAGCCAGGTTCTGCCTGAGGTTTCTTCCTGTTAAAGGGGAGTTTTTCCTATCCACTGTCGCTACATGCTTGTTCAGTATGAGGGATTGCTGAGGAATTGCTGTGGTTGGAGTCTGCATGATCCGGGCACAACCTCACGTCGATGACTCCTTACATAGAATACTTTTAACTGATTGGAATGTTTGTATAATTGCATTGAATTGACTTTTGTTGTAAAGTGCCTTGATATGACATGTGTTGTGACTTTAGTTTGGCTACCTGAGACACACAATGTCCCTCATTTCACCATGTTAAGGGATCCTAATTTGAAGTTTTAGCCTCGAGCTGTTGGAGTCAATGATTACATCTTCATAATGTACACATATTCATAGTTTAAAGAGCTGCGTTTGGGTGATGTGGTGTCTCGTAAGACTGATATATGAACAGGGGTTTGAGCATGTCTCAGTAACTTAACATATTTTCATGCATGACATCAGGGTTAAAATATTGCTTTAGGTAGAAAGACTTTTTTTGATTTAAACCATGTTTACAGTATCGCTGGGTTTTATAAGCTCACTCCATTGGGGAGTTAGGGTTTTCATCCAACTCCTCAATCACTAATAAGTATTATAAGAACAGTATTTAAATCTTGGGACTATTAGATGATGTAACATTTTGCTCATTTTGCAGAGCCAACCAACTGAACTCTGACTTCGAATCATTCAGAAAAGAACAAAAAGATTTTCTGTGGGAAAATTAAAAGATCAAATTAAATTTTCAAAGAAATTCATTTGCAGAAAGGAAAGTTTTTCGAAGGTACAAAGGAAACAGTACCTTTTTACTTCTCAAAGAGGGCACTTTTAGATTTTCTGAGAATTTATAGCTTAGACACCGTGGGGAATGTATCATTGGAGATGCTTACACAAACATTGGGGATTGAGGTTTTTTCCAAGACCACACAAAAGCATTTTCAGGGAGGAAATCTGTGAGAGTCACTGTTGCTGCAAGCTCTGTGTTCATTCCTAAAACCAGAAGCTGATCGTGGTAATTACAAGGTGTTTTTAGGGCTGATCCCTCATGCATGTTTGTCAACGTTCACATGTTGCTGTTGGAAGGTCATGGAGGGGAGATTCGCACCAGAAGCTGATTCGTGTCAGCTAAAATCCTGCCCTGGAGGTTTTATGTTACTCTTGTTACATGGACAATGAAAACTTCTACCTCCTAAAAAAAACAAGTTTGAGCTACTGGTTGAAGAGTTTTGAGATTTGAATAGCTTTTTCCATTAAAAATTATGCACCATCCTATATAATACCTCTATATGTATGGAAAGTCTTCTTGCTATGTCAAAATAAGTTTGGCTATTATCTTTTTGTTAGAGGAAAGAGAAATCAATTCGCTAAAAAAATAGAAACCTTTTTTGGAATTTTTGGGGGATGAGAATGTTACAATGGCTTGAAGATCATCACTACTGCTGCCCCCCCCCCTTTATATATCATATATATATATATATATACATACATACATATGTATATATATACTTTGACTACTACTACTCTGTTATTTCTTTTTCTTTCCTTACCTTTTAATTGTTTTCTTGTTTAGTACACTTATACATTATAAATGCTTTGCTATTGCTTTGGTCATTGGTATTTGTATGTTTTATATACATACCAAAATGTGTGTTTAAAAAAACAAAATATTTTTGTCAGTAGCAGAAAGTTAAAGTATGGTGAAATATTTTACTTTAGAAATCATAGATATGGAGTGCGCTAATAAAACAGAGATCCTTGTCTTTTTTTTCAGTCAAGTTTTATTTCAGAAATAGGCCAAGAAGATTGAACACTGTGCCACCAACATTGGTCATAAATTGAGACTCATAGCGGCAGGGCTGCACCGTGTCACAGTTATTCACACTTTTGTTCAAGGTTGGATAACATTTTTCTGCGTTTTGCTTGCATGTTCTTACCATGCATGTGTCTGGGTTTTTTCCACTCTGAGTATAGAGTGGCATCACACAGTCAAAATTAACACCAACAATTTGAGTTTTAAACCCTTTCATAAGTGAAAGAAAGTCATATTTTCACAATGTTATTCATTCATTTATAAATGTCACAGTTTATACCTAAATATTTAATTAGCAAGCTAAATAGCACACCAGCTCAATATTTAGTTTGAAACTGTGACATTTCTAAATGAATATATAACACAGAAACAAAAATTATTTACACAAATGAACATCCACTTCTTTTTCTGTGTCTCTGTGTTGCCCTGCTATGGATGTTGACCCTGCCTCTCAACCATTGACTGCTGAAGATGAATGTCTTTGGATGTGCATTGTCCTAAGGGCTCTAGTAGGGTTTCATTGCTCAGAAAGGACCCCAAACATTGCCTGGAGTTATTTTCAGGGGGAGCAAGTTGGAGGGCCACCTTGCCCTTTATAGTCGCTTTTTTGTTTCTTTTGAAAAACAAGAAAGTAATCCACTTTAATTTGCATTTTACATATAATTTCATAAAAAAATATCACAGAGAAATATAAAATCTTGATAAAATGTATTCTTCACCATTTTAAACAACTGCCACTCTGAGCAGAAAGGTTTTCATTAGTCTGCTATATAGAATGGAAACATTTGTTTTCATCTTTATGAATGTGCAGGATATAAAGCTATTACATAAAGATTTTACTTGTTGTTCAGTCAGCCATGGAGCATAAGTAGGAGGTATCGGCGCTCCTCCTCCACCCTCCCACTCTTCAGTCATAACGATATACTTGTTAGACTGGACAGTGGAGCAGCAGTAGAAAAGCAGGGGAACAATGTTGTTCTATTTGCTCTCCACCCAGACTTCATTTGCATACACTAGCATTCTCTGTACAGACAGAAATTAGGACACTTCTATTTTAAAGTCAGATTCTAAGCACTGAATAATTGATATCTGGATAAAAGCTCTACATTGTAAACATGTACGGCTTTTTGTTGCAAATTTGGAGCTACAGCCATTGAAAATAAGCACTTGCTACATTATGCAATATATGGTCCTGTTCCACCCAGAAATCTGTAATATTTGCTTCAAACCCATTCCTTTAAACTGTCCATACTGAAAATAACTTTTTTGATCTGAAAATCATTCTAGAATGTTTGAGGAAGTTAGGCCAAAAATACAACAAAAACCTGCGCAGTTCTTAGAAATCACTGATCGAAGAAATGTGCTACTGAGCAGAATTAGGATATCTAAAAATATTTACAAAATGTGCATGTGTATTTGAACAACAGACTATTTACAATAAATGAAAAATAAAAAAACGTGCAAATAACAAAGATGTGCAGCAGAACTGTTATTTGAAATGAGGTGACCGTGCAAATGACAGCTTTGTCATGATTTCATCCCTGTCCTTGAGTTTGCTGCCCTTTCCCTCCACTTGCTGATTGCTCATTGTCTGCACCTGGGAAGCTCCCTATTTAAACACCTGCTCTAGGCGTCCTCAGTGTGTCTGCCTTTGTTACAGCCTTCAAGTCCTGTTTAAACGGCTACATCTAACTTGATGAGAGTTCAGGTGGGTAAGTTTAGGAATTTAAAGCTTCTGTTATAAATATATTTTATTTTGATTTTCGGTCTGATAGAAATAAACAGCCAGTTGTGTATTAAATCATTAGCATCCATGATGTGGCTAATGCTAATATAACGGTGCTTACACACCGAAGGCGATAGACGCGACCAAAACACGTGACACAACCCCACCTGTTCACCATAACATTCGCACCTTGAAGCGTCTCCAAAGCGAACTGGCCGCGCTTTAAAATATGCGATTTTTCACACGCATGAACCGGACATGTGGAAGTACGCTGGCCGGGACCGCTCTGCTGCCCTCCTCCTCCCTCCTTCCCCTGACCCTCCGGGAGCTCCCAGTGGACTCTGGTCTATGAGCTGACCACGTTAAACGTCGGGACCGCTCCTGCGGGGGTAGACTCAGTCGAGCAGCGGGTAAGGAAGATGTTTTGCGGCCTCTTTTAAGAGCCACCAACAAACCTCATAAGAGCATTCCTGTCTAAATAGTTTAACCTTTTTATAATTATTTTTTTATTCCTGTCTCTGTATAGAAAACTGCTGTCTTGTAGTTTGGGGTGATTAGCCACGGTGTTGATCAGTTTACATGTCCTGCTGATGCTTTGACTCCATTCAGTAAGTCCCAGACACCCGCAGCTGATTGGTCGTCATGGCGCGACTTGATGTTGTAGACATAAAATGCAGCGCATATTTTCAGTTGCGCCTGAAACGCACCAGCCGCACTACTTAGTTGTGTAAATCAGGCAGAAAAGCTTTTTTTCGCAACGCAAATCTGCTTCTGACGTGTTGCGGCATCACAAGTCGCGCTTAATCGCACTCATCCAATTGACTTTACATGTAAATCAGACTCTCTGGTCATATCTATCGCATTCGCTGAGCAAGCACCAGTAGTGTTGGTGTGTTTACATTGGCCAGAATGTCAACTCCCAGAATGGCAGGATTATAAATTTAATCTACGGTTGGGGAGATCAGAGTCTCCCTGATGCTTTGTAGGTTTCAGCCATGGCAATCTTTGAAACTTTTGCTGCTTTCCAAGCTTCAAAGCAGCAAAAGCTAGCAACGCAGAAGTTGAGCTAGCTGAACTTTCTGTGCTGTCTCCGGAGCGTCAACAAATCAGCGTGTCTCCCTGTAGTGACGTCACCCGATGTCGATGTTGTCCATCCGCCACTGTTGTCCATCCGCCACTGTTGTCCATCCGCCACTGTTGTCCATCCGCCACTGTTGTCCATCCGCCACTGTTTAAATAATCTGGCAGAGAAAGGCCCACCCATGCGCTTTGCAAGCTACAGCCTTAAAAAGCTGCAGGCTTCAAACTACAATGAAAGCATTCTGTTTTTACTTAAAATGAAACCTACATTAAAATTGTATCATTTAACCAATCCATCAAAAATAAACAGGTGCAGAATCAGAAAGGTTTTATTGCCACAACTTCAGAAAATTGTTGTGGTACTTGGTAAATGGACTGAAGTTATAAGGTGCTTTTCTAGTCATACTGACCACTCAAAGCACTTTACATTGTACCCACACTGTGCCTTGCCCAGGGGCACATCAACATGTGACTGGAGGAAGCTGGAATCAAACCTACGACCCTCCAATTGCAAGTCAACTACTCTACCACTGAGCCACAGTCACCCCGATAACGTATTACAAACAAATAAGTATGCTATTATTAGAAAAAATAGAACATAAGTGGAGGGGTAAGATTGGATGAGAGGCAATAACTATGCAATCATATCCCATGCAGGTATAGCTGCACCAAAAGTGAATGTTGCAATATTATGAGTAATAAGAGTCTGGGTTTAAATTGGTGAAGGTGGTGATGTATGAGGCATGACAGACATCCCAAGATCTCCATGAATGCATTAGGTGTGCTGTTTGGTTGCTTGACAACTGAGGTGAAGTTGTTTTGGTAAGTCACACAGGTGAACACCCTTTTATAAGAAACAACATTATGACAGTGTATAAAACCAGCTATCTCAAAGAAGACATGTTAGGCAACTAATTAAAATTACTTATTTTACTGTTCAATTCATCCAACTATTGGATGAATGCTTTCATTTTTAACATTTTGTATCCACAATTTTAAGTAATAAGTAAAAATTCTATAGTTTTGTAGCAAAATACAGTTGCTAAAAAACATTGCCTTTTTTGAGAAGACTACTATCAGTCAGTTATGTTGGCTAATAACTTAATATTTATTATATTTTATTCCTTTCATGAATGCCTATAAGAAAAATAGTTTTTGCAGCTAGCTGTGCTAACTTTGGCTTGCTGAAGAAAGATTTATTTTCACCGTCATATCAGTTTTGTTTACTCCAGTATCCTGAGCTACGATAACCACTTGGTTTAAAGTAATGAGAACTTTATTAAGTGGGTAAATGGAGACTGATATTGAGTTTTAGCATATGTTTTGCAATGTACCATGAATAAGGAGAATGCTCAACCTAATAAATATTTGGATCGAATAAATTAAGTTTAAAAAGTTTAACTTAAATTTTTTTTTTAAATATATATATATATATATTATATAATTGTTGACTTGTATCATCATCCTGCAACAGGATTGCATATTTTTGAAAAAGATTATCGACATCCATCCTTTGTTCTTCGTCTTCTTTACAAAATCATCAGGTTTTTTTTGTGGTTTTTTTTGCCATACTCCATTTTTGTCATATTTGGTGTGGATGAGGAGGACCAAAATGCAACCTGGAGGTAGGCAGACATTAAATGGATTCAATATTGAAAAAGATATTGTAACAAACTGTTTGATATGTGAGAGTTGGAATATTTTCAAGCAATACTGGATGATAAATGTGCCAAAATCTATCTGTAGGTCTGGAAACAGCATCTACTACGCATCCTTTGTCCATATTATCTATTTCTATAAAACAATATGTGGTTTCAGTGGAGTGATTTGGAGACAAGCAAACTAACAACTTTGACATACCACTGGAATTTATAATGCAATTAGTCATTTCTGAGGACAAAGATCGTCGACACATACTGAAACACCTAAGGTGGATGCACTACATTAAAACCAAAAATATTTTCACATGCATATTTCCAATTCCAAAGTCTGTTTTCACGCATCTTCTCCAGGTAAACACCGAAAGCACTTTTAGGACTGTGGGAGCAATACTGCTAGTTTCTCTTACATGCCTAACATACATATCAGTCTTTACAGATAGAGTGTAAAGGCAGGCTGCTCCTTCTATTGGCGAGAAGCTCAACCTGCAGAATGTTGGCTGTGGCTCAGTACACCCAGTAACGTGAAGCTTTAAGTTGATTTGTCTAAGGGAATTCAGGTGTATAGCACACTGAAACATTTGAGAAAGGATAAGAAATGTATTTCAAAAAAGGTATTGAACTAATAGCATCAGTGTGTATCAATTCTTCCGTATTTTTTTATTTGTGTGCATAAAATCGGGAGAATAACTAGGATAAGACATGTCCATGTTTACAGCTGCATGGTGGTGCAGTTGGTAGCACTGTTGCTGTGCAGCCATCTTTCCGTGAGATCGAATCTCAGCCTGTGGTCTTTCTATATGGACTTTCCGTGTGCATAGATGGGTTCTCTGTAGGTATTCCAGCTTCTTCCCACACTCTCAATAGATAATACATGACATAGTTATCTGGTCTCTCTAAATTGTCCTTAGGTGTCAGTGTGTGCGCAGGGTTGTTTGTCCTCTGTCTTTGGCCCGGGTGTACCCTACCCCTTACCCAATGACCGCTGGAGATCGGCACCACCTGACCCTGCAAGGAGCAGCGGATATAAATAATGGATAAATGTTCAGATCTTACTGAAGGATAGAAACACATTTTAATCTATAGTTTCTTGCCCTGACTGTCAACAACTTCAACTTTAACATCAGATACCAAATTCAGATTGATGGAATAAGAAAAATATTTGAGCAGTACAGTACTTTGAAACATAGAGAAGACCGAGTGCTGACTAAATGTTGCCATGGCAGATGAGGAATTGATTTTAACTTGGGTTAAAAAATGACTATAAAAGTTATGGTTTTGCAGTATGAATAATGTTCAGAATTAGAATATGTCTGTAAGAAAAACATCAAAACAGTAATTGAGAGATTCTAGATTCAATACCAGCCAGTAACAAAACGATCAGTCCCAGCTAAACAGTTATATGTTTAGACTTCTAATTACTCACTGAAAAACCTCATTAGCCACTGGAAAACTTTTCACTGTTGAACCACATTTCTATCACATTTAGCCGAGTCATATGCAAACATTTAAACCTTATCTAACAAAACAGGGCTCTGATTTAATTGATTGAGTTTGAATGTTTACCACCAGTAAAATGTCTGTTTTTATCCACCGGTACTATACATATAAATACACTGCAAGGCCAAAAAATAGCCCCCCCTCCCAACAAAAGGTCACACACTCTAATATTTGGTTGGGCCTCCTTTAGCTTCAATTTAGGCACGTGTTCTCTGTGGCATTATTTCAATAAGTGTCTGCAATGTCACAAGATTTATTTCCATCGAGTGTTACATTAATTTTTCTCAAAGATCTTGTATTGCTGATGGAACTCTTACCGCTGCACAAAGTCTTTTCCAGCACATCTCAAAGATTCTCAGTGGGGTTAAGGTCTGGACTCTGTGGTGGCACAATCCATGTGTGAAAATGTCTCATGGTCCCAGAACCACTGTCTCACAATTTGAGCCTTATGAATCCTGACTTTATCATCTTGGAATTTGCCCGTGCCAACAGGGAAGAAAAAAAACAATTGATGGAATAACCTGGTCATTTAGTATATTCAGGTAGTCAGCTGACCTCGTGCTTGGAGCACATACTGTTGCTGAACCTAGAACTGACCAACTGCAGCAACCCCAGATCATGGCTTCATGTTACTGCCTCCACACAGTTGTTCAGTAAGCACTAAGCATGATGGGTGTTTTACTTCATTGGCCTCTCTTCTTACCTTGATGCACCCATCACTGGAACAGGGTCAATCTGGAATCATCAGACCACATGACCTTCTTCCATTGCTCCAGAGTCCAGTTTTTATGCTCCCTAAAAAACTGAATTATTTTCTTCCTAGTTTACTTCACTGATTAGTGGTTTTATTTCCACTATTAAACACAACCCTGAGTTCTACTGTTGTTTTTCTTTGATTTGATTTCCCCAAACGTTTAAGTGATCACCGATCACAATTTTTTTTTTTTTGGTCTTCCTCGAAGACGATGGGTCCCAACTACCCTTCTGTTTTTTTTAGAATTCTTTGGATAGTTTTTAAGCCAATTTTAGTAGTTTCTGTAATCTCATTCGATGTTTTCTCTGCTTGATGCATGCCAAGGATTTGGCCCTTCTCAAACACACCATCACCTTTTCCATGGCCACGATCTGTGTCTTTTGACATGGTTGTTTATGAAATGAGAACTCATTGCATCAGTTGGGGTTAAATAATTTGTTGTCAGCTGAAAAAGAATAATCCATGCAGTAATGTCCAAAAGGAGGCTTGTGCCTATTTGCCTAGTTAAAACCAGGTGGTGATTTATTTATTTATTGTTTTGGCCAGGCATTGTATACACTGTATAAATATGTAATTGTATTTACCATGATCCTTTACTTACTCACTGTATATTAGCATAAGATCTCTACTGCTATTAAGGTTAACTAAAGGTTGACACTAGCTCAAACATGTTTCATAAGATTATTGTCATCACTGAAGGAAGTCTCTGTAAACAAGGTCACTTCAGCCTCTGTGAATCTGGTCCTACCGGGGACAGACTCTCTCCTCCTACCTGAACCTCCTCAGGCGACGGACGGTATAATTCAAGCCTGGATTAGTCATACCTTTGCTCCCTGGCTCTTATAACAGACTCGAAAACATCTTTGTGTGAGACAAATTCCGCCACACAGGAGGAGATCCATGCCAACAAACACGCCTCTTGCCTGCAGGGTTCACAAGAGACAAAACCAGACTCTCTGAACCGACCAGTGACACAGACATGGAACGCACGCAACAATTCTCAAAGAAAACACTTATGTAATTTTTCAAACAAACAATAAGACATGACTGAATAAAGGGGCTCCTACATCAAAATGTGCAGACAAAAGGAAAGGTATCTGATTGCCCAAAGTTTCTCACACAATGTATTGACAGTGACATGATGCATCTCCTTAGGGTCATTTACTGCACAGTCAAACTAACAATGAAAAAAAATGGGTTAATGTTTCATCTGTTACCGTCTAGCACGTCATGCTTTTCAGTTTTTTAATGTTGGATATTTTATCCTCGTTTATGTGACATCATCCTCTATAACCTTCATCTGCAGCAAGTCATAGAGGGCTTTTACTGATCAAAGGAGGTAGGTGCATTTAAAAGCCTTTGCAGCATAAACTTTCTTAAAAATAGAAAGTTGATCCAATATATGTATAATAATGTGTTATAGTGATTTGTAGAGTTTAAAAAACTAGACTTTTTATGCAGTTACTAAAAATTATTGTTCCCTTTTCAACTGCAATAAAAAAAAATAGATGGTGTGACTTTTGCAGCAAATATCTGCAATGCAGTAAGGTTGGGAGTGATTCATAGTAGATGACAGATTACTTTTCACCCTTGTCTAGAATCTGTTTTTGCTCTTGAAGAAAGAACAAGTGGAGAGTTGGATTTAAAGAGGAGGAACAACCCAAATGTGACTGAGTGGAATACAATAGAGTTTATGTAATGGTTATGAAAGATATGATGACAGATAACTCATACTGGGGCGTCACCTGGACAGAAATTCAGGTAATTGGCAGTCTGTTTGTCACCATAAGTTTTTCTTTCATTTTTACGTGTCCTCTGTCAATACACAAGATCTCCTGAAGTTTGCAGTTGGAGTTAAATCTTCAACTGTTGGTCTAACCTGACTTAGCCATTTGACTTCAGCTTCGTCTCATTTTTTTCTCTGAGTCTAGAATAAATGAATGTCTGTTTCACAGGAGCTGCAGTCAGTATTTTAACTCCCCTTCCATTAACATGTGTAACAGTAGCTTGAATTGACTTTTTAGAGACCAACAACATATTGTTGTGGGTTGATTAAATTCAAATTGGTTTAGTTCAGTTTAAATTTTAGATATGCAATTTAAAAATGTGTACATGTTTGTATTAAGTTTTCTGACACACCACTAGCGAGACCAGTTGTAAAAGAATAAACAGGATTTATTGAAATATTGATTTATGGATGATTGTTGGAAACAGGAACCCTGCACAGAGGAAGCACAAAAAAGCAATGTAGGACCACCAATAATGCAGAGTACTAGAGGTTACTACTGGATTTTAACACTTAGGCTGTGAATATACTGACTTGTAATTAGGCTAATTGACCAGCTGTACATACATGGAGTCAACGGCGACAAAACCAGTAGGAAAACAAGCACGAACAGCGGTAAACATGTTCATACATACCTTCTGCTGACTGCTGCTGTCTTTTTGTGTCGTAATCTGATGATTAACCATCTGATTATCTCCTCTGTGGTTACCATGTTTGTTTTGCATCCACATTACTAATTCGCCACTCTATTTGGTCTGACTGCTGTAGTCTGTCCCCTTAAGGAACTCTCCAGTAATACACGCAGCCTGCTGCTTGTGTCAAATCGATGTTACGCGAGGTTAAAAAGAAAGTATATTCCTGGCCTTAGGTGCCGAAGAACTGACAGCCAGCTCCTTGTATCCAGCCAGTGATGAGCTACAGTTGTGGAAGGCTGCAGTCACAGCTCCGCTTTCATATTGATGGACAGGCTCTCAGCTCAAACCAGACACCTGGTTAAGATTACCGGAAAGTGTAGAAAATAATACAAAAAAACAGACAAAACATCCTAGATTCCAAACAAAAACTGTTAAAAAAGTAAATAAAACACAGGGTTAAGTAAAAAAACCCACTGTTTAGCATCTCATACACATGCAGCCGTGGTAGGAATTCATCCCGTAATTGGTGGGTTGCAGTTTCGAATCCCAGCTCCGTCCATCTTGGTCGTTGTGTCCTTGGGCAAGACATTCTTCACCCTTGCCTGCTGGGGGTGTACAGAATGCCCGGTGGTGGATATATGCCTCTGTCGCCTCTGTCGGTGTGCCCCAGGGTAGCTGTTGCTATAATGAAGTAGCTTGCCACCATCAGCGTTTGAATTTGTGCCTGAATGGTGGAATTATTGAAAATGTAGCATAAAACGCTTTGTGGTCCTCTAGCTAAAAAAAAAAATCGCTTTACAAACGCAGGCCATTTACAATTGCTTTAGGCCAGAGAAAAGAGATTGCACAAGGAGCGTCATCGCCGTAGTAACCTGGATTTCTACATCACAGATCCAGGGCGTTGTGATAAAAGTGAAATTAATTGAAAAAATCCCCTTCAGCAACTTTTTGACTTCATAATAATCACTGCTTCCAACAAACTCAATATTTCTACTTATTTTCATCTTCTTGTAAATATTGTTTGTTTAAAGGCACAAATATATATGTACATAGAAAGGACTATAATAGAATAGCAATATCCCTTATTATAGATATATCCCTGTTTCTATATGGTTATTATTTCACAAACTGCATACACATGCAGTATATTTTTTTAAATTAGCGCTTTTAATTGCACTTTTCTTTAAGAGTAGCATTTTTTTTCTTAGGCTGTAAATTTTCCCTTATTGCGTGGTCTCATTCTTTCTGTTTTTATTTTTATATTTAGCTACTACTGTATCGGAATTTCAAGTTTCAACAAAGTTTATTTTTATTCTTCTTTTCTGAGCAATTCAATAAAATACGTCTCTCTGTATAAATAATAGATAAAGATACAACTTTCTTTTACAATTTATGTCTAGGTATCACTTTAGAAATAACATTATTTTTTATACAAATAACGTTTGGTTCTTCCTTCGGCCCTCTATGTGTTTCAAACAACTTGGAAATAGGTTGTAGAAGTTCTGGTCAGGAATTATGATTCATTGCTGATCAGCTGAGACTTTTCTCACGGAAACAAACTCAATTGCCTCTCTGATTATCTCAAGGAAGCGTTGTGCTATCAGTGCACAACCTTTACCGCTCAAGTGCTTACCAGCCCTTTAGATTAAAATGTATGTTATCATAAATGAGGACAATGCAAATGTGCAAATATCTTGTTATATTAACCACTACTGTCTCATTTTTTAAAACAAATGATAAACAAAAATAGAGCGTGTATTTTCTAATGACTGATTGTATTACCACAGTATCTCAACTGAAGAATTTAACTGGTTTATAAAACAAAATCTAGATAGGTTTTCATTGAGTTTGGGTGATACCATCCAAAAACATTTTTTTACAGTTTACCAACTTTAATTTTTAGACCAGAAAGTTTTGCTCGATCTAAATCTAGATGAAACTGTTGACATAGATGTATAAAGCTTTAACTCTCGGTTACAAATAGAAATAGAAAACAGGATCAATAATTGATGTCTAAAGAACGTCTTTGTGTAGCTTCAACAATGAAATACAGTCTATTGCTCTTTGGGATATTACAGTCCAAAAATTGTTCCCATCCAGTTATCAGGTGATCCTAGATAAGATAATTATGGTTTTTTGCAGCATTGACATGTCTGTAACAAGATAAATATGTCTTTTTGTTACCAAGTATACTGTCAAATGGAAGAAGCTTGTCAGTTTGAATAACTAAGCATTGGAAGCTTTTTAAACAATTACTATGCTTTGTTAGCTTTGCTTAAAATAGATTTAAGCGTAAGGAGACAAGCTTTTATTGTTAAATTAAAAGTACTGAGCTCATTGTAGCATTCCTTGGCTTGCTGAATACGTTGGTATGAGAGTGACTGAGTGCATACTGCACTTGTTCCAGGAAATGTCTATTTTTTTGCTGCATATTTACTTTTAATCGTTGATGGAGATCATAAACTTAGATGATGTACGAGGGAAATCAAACCACTTGTAGCGGGGGGATGGAGATACCATGACCATATACTGATGAGGCAGCCAGATGATAGAGCTAGGTCAGAATGTGGTGTGCTTGGAGAAAAAGACTGGATAGTAGGGGCGTGCCAAGCAGCCGGTATTTGTATCTGTATTTGTATGTGTATATGTTGAGCGGGGGAAAAGTATTTGTATTCAGCAAAATTCCAAATAGGCATAAAAATCTATTTTTTGCGTTACTCTTGTAATGTACGTTATATCTAATTATCTGTTATAATAATAATGGATATGCCATATTGGTTGATGTTTTTCCATAAATCCAGCAATGCATGTAACAGGAACGTCATTCAAAAGAAACCAACAGGGGCAGAACATAGCTGCGATTGTGATTTGGTGCTTCTGGGGGGTTGTTGCCGGGGGTGGGGTGATTATGCATAGCAGATATTGACAGATGTTTGATATCTCTGCCTCTGCGGTTTTAACTTTTGCACATATTACAAATCACTTTGGTTTTAATTGAATGTAAAATGCTTCCACACAGAACTTGAGCAAGTTTTTTTCTGCAGGTGGATAAGATACGACTCAGCAGCAGGCACACTCTTTTCTATTTGGTAGCACAAACCCATGTCGGGAGGTTAAGCTAGGTTAATAAATGACGGAAGCCTTGTTTCAACCTTTTTAACAGAATGTTCACGTTACTCTTTCAAAAGCATATTGTCTAGATAACCGAGAAAACAGAGCTACATAAATGGAGCAAACATGAGAGCATTTGCAGATGTTAATACTAGGAATGTAATAATCCACCAATCAAACTCTGCTTCCCAAAAATTGTAAGCTTTCCTCCGGAATCCAATTAAGTTCCACCCCTACTGGGTAGTAAAGCTTTGAGCTGGACACAGCTAGTATGTAGAGTAAGGCTCATCTATTATACTGTGATTCAGTGGAAACTCTGGATGAAACAGAATGGGGATGTAAAACTATACCAACTTTCTAAATATTTTTTTAAGGGAACATATATCACATATTTTTTTAAAGTTATGATAGGTCCATGGTCTGTAAAAAAACAAAACAAAACATGGTTATGAAGTTCTTTGCACAAAGTCATTCAAAGAAAAATGATCTCACCAGCTGATTAAACAGTTTCACTCCCTTTCAGAATGAGCTGTTTACAGGGCTCTGTCATTTTTATGGGTTGCAGACCACTCCCTACCATTTTGTTACTAGGTTGTGGATTTGCCTTACACGAAAAGGCATGGAATTGTAAAATGTGGTAGAGGTTTGACAGGTGAGCAGCAGATATGTGCAAATTCTGCTTGTTGTGATGTCACAGTGAGGCAGTTTTTCAACGGTTGTAGAATCACAAGTTTAGCAAAAAAATGTATTGAGGGGTTTTGTTTATGTTTGGTGTATTTATAGAGGCAGTAGAGACCCAAATGGGAACCATTTAAGGTCCAAAAAAATTGATTGTGTTTCATCATCTCAGATACCTCTGCATTGTGGTTGAGATTATGTGGTGGGAACTCAACCACCTTACCTCGCTTTATCTACGCACCGTTTCAGATATCATGCCGTTTGAAGTCAAGTGGAAAGCCACTTTTTTGTGATGCTCGGATGTTTTTTTGATGAGTTTTATCAAAGTCTCTTTTGTCCACCAAACGACTCACCAAATACAGCAACAGACAGTGAGGAGATTAGAACCAGGAGGAAGATAAAAAGCAAGAGATTAGCTTTAAAGGAAATTAGGCATCATGCAGTGAACCAGATAGATATATTAGTTTGAAAAAACGTAGTTGGTGGTAAAAAGAGATGTTCAGGGAAGTTTTTAAAGAGCAACTCACCCTTCTACCAGAGTCTTACTCATTTATATTTCCACCTTGAAAAAAGCAGGGAAAGGGAGGAATTGCCTGGTGGAATAAGGGACACTCGGAAGAAGAGGGCAGGCTGGCGTCAACGCTTTCTTGCTATTACAACTCCAACTCTGTACACAGGGTGGCCAAGACCCTCTTTATGTTTTATACCCCACAGCTGCAGGATGGCTGTCCTCCGCCATCACCACAGAGCATATAGAATTCAATTAAATTTAAGAGCAGTTTAGAAATTTAACCTGAAGAGGTCGTCACACTGGCGATATTTGGTAGAAAGTTAATATTTTTAATAAAATTGCAATCTGCTGGGATTGCTTACATCAAAATATGAACTGATTTGAATGTTTGTATAATTGTATTGAAATGACTTTTGTTTTGAATTGGCGCTATATAAATAAAAGTGAATTGAACTGAATTAAAATGTAGAATAATACCAGAAATAATGAGGCCTTCATGATATGCACATCTCCACTACACCGTGGCATGGCCAAACAGGGCCGATTTCTGGCCATTTCAGGAACCAACAACGTACAAGTCTTGGAGTAATGGTATGTTCCATTTGTAGTTGGAACTTGGAAAATCAACTTGAACATCTCCTGAAGTTGGCCTTCCCACCTGGAAAGCCTGAGATTTTTTTTGCTCCTGAGTTTTACTTTCAGTATGACCGCTGCTTGTGGCAACAAAAGTACCTGTGGTGGAAAAAGACACACTAGTAAGAGTGCATCTGAATCACTATAACATGAACAGCCTGCAACTCTAAACAAATCTGAAAGGCTGGCAAACACTACAGGATCATTGGGCCTGTTTTGTCTCGATCTTCCTATTAAGATCAAAGCAAGCAAGACCTAATTTTCTGAGTATGCAAACATGGCTGTGATTTTCCTGTGGTGTGGAGTGTGTTAACAGTGATTTTGTCTGGTCCGATCCACTCAGAGGGAGAGGTCAGAAATAATGGCCATGTTCAATGTTTAATGCTCCTATAGGAGCCAAGCACACATACTACGCAACATCACGTGTACCGGAATCAAAGCCAATCAAGATGCAAACTGACTTACAGTAGCTGATCGATGGAGGAGGAAACAAAAACCATGTCACTGGTGAAGAACAAAAATCTCTGGGACTTCCGAAACGGGAGACCAACTAGATGATTGTGGCAACAGCAAGAATGTTTATATAACTTTTTGTTAAACTATAATAATATGACAGAAAAAAGCAACATTAATAAGGCTAGTTGGTGCTAGCATCTAGCGTACAGCCGTGCTCTCCAAGCTTGCTATGATAGACAATTCTTACCTCCAACTAGCGCTGTAAAGCATACTGCCCACATTCCTGCCGTCTCCGTGATTTTTTTTTCTCCATAGTTGCTTTGGGGTTTTTAGGTGGTTTTCGAGAGAGTGAGAAGCCATAAAGGCTTCTTCCTGTATACTGTTAAAATGTTAAGATGCCTGAAATTTTTTTTTGGAGCTAGCTTGTTTTGGAAATTCAGGCTAACAGCCTTAAAGGGCCAGTTTTATATGGAGACACTGTGAGAAGCGTGCCAACATATCCTTTTCAGATAAATAATCCAGCAAAATTACCCTAGAGTTCCTATATTGGAAAAGCCACTATATGGAACACTGACTTTGGTTTGTAGCAATTGGTGAATTTGAACCGGTTTAGTTGGGAGTTATAGTGCAATAACAAAACAAATTGTAAAACTGATTATACTACTGTTTTGGAGTAGTTGAGCATTGTCTTATGTGAAACTGATTGATTTTGGCAAAATCAGTTTAAGTAAAATAAAATAAAAATATGTAATCATTGCTTCGTTTTTCACATTTAGCTTAAACGAGTCTGGGATTTGAAATGGCAAGCTTACTGAATAAATCATAATGTTGGCATGTAAACCATGTTAAAGACTTTTCTAAAACTTTCTCCTTTTCCAAAACTAATTCAGGTAAAAATACAGGAAATTAACAGTAAATGCTTTTTAGAAATAATTAAAGGTAATGACTGCTATCGGACATGACTTCATCTAATGAGCAGTTAATGAAAAACACTTCTGCATGTTTATGAGAAATCCACAGCCAGAGTTTACCCCCATGGATGACTTTATGACTTCATGCTGCTGTATAGGTCTATGGGAGGACATGGTTGTTAGAGAAGTGGCAAATTGTCCTGAGATTATTTTAATGTGTTTCAGCTTCATAACTGCCAAGTTAGCCCAATTAGATATCTGTTCCACGTTGTGTTAATAACCCAGTTGCTAATGTAATTTTATTGAACAGAGGAGATGGAAGTTATACAGCTATTTGTTTGAGTAAATTCAGGAAATATATGCCTGTAAACAGCAGGGAAGCTGTTCTACCAAACTTATGCAATACACCGTGAGGTTCTGCCCTAACAGCAGTCCGTAATTACTGTAAATGGACCGAACTTACATAGAGCTTTCCTACTCATACTGATCACCCAAGGCATGTCACCCTAGAGCCCTATTTATACTCACATCATTATACAGTTTGGCAGGCAATTGTGAATAAGGTGCCTTGCCTGCGAGCACATTGATATGTGACTGGAGGAAGATTGAATCAAGATCACAAGTTTCCTGGTACCTATTGATACACAATTAAACTTAATACAATTAAAGAAACATATTTCAACAAAGTTTACCCCTGAAGAGAAACTGAATCATGCTCAATGCACCTTTCACATTTTGTTACAGCCATAAATATCAATGTGTTTTATTTGGATTTTATGTGACAGATGGCTAGAAAGCGTCTAATTCTAAAGTGGAAGGAAAATAACCCAACTTCTCGAATTTCTTACATATCTTAATAATGCTGCATGAAGCTGTATCTGAAAAACAAACAAACGATGATGGACAGATGGACTGTTTCAATCAGCCACTTTTCAGTGGGGTTTTCTTGTATTCTTCACGGCAATAGAATAAAACTTTTGAGAAAACATTGAGTTTCTGGATTACAGCATGGAAGTGAAACATAAAGAAGAGCAAGGCAGACAGGAAAAGCAAAACCTCGGATTACCTGTGAAACTGACCCATGATCCTACACTGTTCCATGTATGATCACCAAATGGAAAGATTTATGATGGCACCACTCAAACCAATTGGTTGTAACATCTCTGCTTATTAAAGGTGATCCAGGCTCCATTATTAATTACAACACAGAGAGTGAGGTTGTCTGAACTGAATGAGAGAGCACAAGTTAAATTAATTCAAGTATTGTTTATGCATTTTGTAGAGTGCTTCATGTGCATCAAATCCGATTTATGTTATTTTTATTCCAGCTTTTAAACTGCCTTTGTGCTGATCTGACCAGCTTGATTCAACCCTTATAGAACTCTTTGACAGGTAATTTTGGTGACCCAGCTGTTCCGAATGCAGAAATGATAGGTAAGGTTTTATTTGTGTGTGTGTGTTTTCATGGCTGCATTACCACCAGCCCTGTTTATTCCGCTTTAATCAAACTAGTTGGTTGCTCAGAAAGTCCAGTTGTGAATGTGATGTGGACCAATGAAGCAAACTGTGGTCTGACTAAAAACCTAGGCAGAGCCGGCCCAAGGCAAAGCGCGCTAAGCATTTGCTTAGCCCCCCTTATAAATTCTGAAATTGAAGAGAGACTACAGATGTTAAACTTTATGAAAATGTGAATATTACTCCATTTTATTTAGTTTTTATTTCAGTGTAATTTTTTTTAATCAACTGTTTAGATTTTTGTGTAGTACCTTAGCACGTTTCTTTGTAACTAATTATTTTAATATATTTTTTAATATTAAAATTCTATTTTTATTTAAAAAAAGAATCTAATAGATTTAAAGGGAAAAAAATCAATATACTGTACCTTTTCATTTAGAATTTTTAAATATATTTAGAAATTTGAATTAAATAAAATACAATTTAAAATTACTTTTCAATACTCATTATTTTATTGTTGTTACCTGTTACAATCTCATGCTTTAGTTTAACCTTTTTATTTTGTTGAGCTTCAGATTGTCTCAGTTTATATTAACAATGACCTCTGACTGATTTGTAGGATCAGCTAAATAAACTCTTTTACTTGCCCAGATTAGACCAAATCTTGATTGAAACGCCGTTATTGTTGTTAGTGCTCTTAACAGAAAGGGGGACCCCATTGAATCAAAATCTGCTTAAGGCCCTATAAGACTTTGGGCCGGCCCTGAACCTATATCTTGATACGATTTAAATGAACTCTGTTGTGGTTTGATTGCATATGTAAATACCAACCAATAGTAGGAGTACTCCAAAGGCTGGAGATAGACTATAGCGCAGGACATTCCGGGTAAATAAAACCAACAACGTCTTACATTTCTTCTTTGCTAATGCTGAGCCCAGTGTTGCAATATACTGTATTGGTCTGGAACATTTTCTAAACACAAAAGAGAAATTCAAAAACTGCTCAAATTTGATGGCCCTCAATGTTTCTTCATATTTCATGAAACAGGAAAGGTCCGTGTTCTGTGCCTGCAGCGCCACCACAGGCGGGGAGGTAAACATGTTGCTCAAAAGTTTTTCTTTGTTTAACAAAGTGCAGTTTGCATGCAAAGCGCACTGTCTAAAAAAAGCAGGAGTGTTGCAATTTTGGTCCTCGACTGGTCGAACTGAGTCTACCAGACTATCACGTGTGAAAAATACCTTATTAGAATGTTTCTCTAGCTATTGGCTATCTACTAGTGCTTGCTTTAAACAGAAAACAGCATCACAGTTTATTTTAATCATTTTGTGTTGGCAAGCAATTTCCATCTTTTTATTAAAATGCTTTCTGAATTTTTTTTGGGAAATCTTCATAGCTAGTTGGTGTCAGGTAAGAAAATGCTGTATATCAGGATTCAAAAGACCATACCACAAATAATCTTGGAATGACATGAGTAACCTGAATGGATTACTTATTAACAGTGTCAGTTTCCTTGAAACATTAACCAGGATCACCACCTGAGACTGAGAGCCACTTTGTATGTTGCTTTTTTCAGTTGCTTGACTGTATACGCCTCCACCCCACCGCCTTCCAAGTGTGGCTGCTAATCTAATGTTTCGTGCCACCTTTATTAGTGGCCTGTCCTTTGTCATGGATTAACTGCTAGCATTGAGGCACCGACTGAGTGCTGCAGCTGATCTGTAAGTCCTTGCAGAAGAAGGTCTGTAAACTTATCCTCAGCACTGTGGATATGACCGTCGTGAGAAAGGCAAGGGGAAAACTCCCTATTCTGCCCTAGCTTTATCGTCTACGGTGGGAACTGAAGCTGCAGCACGGCTGGCTCAGCCCTGCAGCAGTGGAAGACCTATCTTTCAGCGTGCAAAGGGAGAATGGAGCTCCATTGTTAAACTGATAAGGAGTGTTTGTCTATATGTTGGCTAGGTGAGGTGTATTGTGTCACTGGACAAGTTGTGACAGTGTTTGACTAGGCTGTGGCAATGCTTCCACCTGTAAGAGATATGGTGTCTGCTGCACAATTTTATCACCTTTGACTATTTGAGCAAAAATCAATTGGTATCTTTATGTACATGACCCTGTGTCTTGTTTGTCTGAACTACTTTGCCTCAAAAATCACATAGTGAATCTCTAAGTAAAACAGTGACTGTCAGAAAAACTCTTTTTATCAACAGCCATTGCTATAGTAACCAAGTAAAGCCAAACTGAATCAGTTTCCTGCTGAAAGATGTCCTACAGGGTTCAAATAAGTATAAGCTTTATATAACAAAAAGTGTATTATATACTTTATAGTTCAGTATAAGTTCAGACTGATACAACACAGGGTGTCCTAAATAATTTCCCCCCCCTGTTTTAGTAATTGATTCTGTAATATTAGGTGCATTTCAAATACTGTAACTTTAGGGTAATTTGACCAAACTTCCTCTGTCAGGGTAAATCCTTTAGCCCACTCATCTTAGCCATCTTGTCTCCAAAGAAAACTGGCCCTATTAAGGACTTGTCTAAGACGTCTGCATATCACAACAATTTCTGCAGTGTGTTGTATCAGTTATCAGCGCCAAAAGGCACCCACAACTGCAGAGAATAACAGATTGACATAAACATAAAAAACAACAACCGGTTTTACCAATACTCACTTTATTGGAGTGCATTTTAACTGTAAAGCCGGAAATACAGCAAAATAGTACTCAGTTGGCTCATGAAATGGCCCTGTCAGATGTAATGGAGACACGTGCATACTGTGAAGGTCTGGCAAATTACCCTTAAGTTTCAATAGTGGAAACATGCAAATGCTAAATTCTAGGGATGCACCGATACTTACACTGGTATCGGGGCGGATATCGTTCTTATGTAGTGTTAAGTTGATGCCAGAGCTTCTCTATGGGATTTTAACCCATCCAAAAGACTTTGAGCCATTCCGAGGTAGAGCGTTTGGTTTCCCTCTGCATAAAACAAAGAGTGTTGAGCTTAAAGTTACAGACTGATGGAAAGATATTCCACTCCGGAATTGTCAGCTGGAGAACAGAGTTTGTAGTTCCATTAATTTCAGCAAGTAAACAGATCAGCCTTAAAGCAGCAAAGCACTGACACTCTATCTTACTACTACCACCACCGTCATGGTTTGCTCCAGGTATGATGTTATTTTCCTAAAATTGTTTTCAGTTTATGCCAAATGTAAAGGAGTGCACACCATAGATCAGTAGCATACCTAACAATTGTACTTCGGAAAGAACATATCCATCCAACAAATTACAAGATGAAAACCGTATTTGGTCAAAAGGCTATTTGAGTACCGAGTAACATTTGATTTTATATATGGTTGTTTTTTTTTAAAGATGTCAGACAGAAAAACATATAACATAATGGGCAGAGAAAAAATATTTTATTATGTGTAGGGTTTTTTTTTTAGCAAAAAACACAAATAAATAAAAAATATTTAGCAAATAACAAATCTTGAGCAGAAGAAACACCTTTCGAAGTCTTTTTTTTCCAATACCAATACTTATTTACATAGGTTATTTACATATATATCTCAGAACAAAGTTAAAAGTACTTCCAGTAAAAATGTATGGTGTTTACTGTATATTCACTTGACCTCATAGTGCAAAAACAAGCTCAACAAAGTTTTGTGTAGACACAGGTTTGTGTCTGGTGTACTTTAAAAAAACATGTTTGTTCTTCATTCACTGGATTTACTCTGTGGGTTGAGCATCTATACATGTATCTCAAGTAAGAGTAGCCATACTTTATAATAAGTGTAATGAGGTATTACTTGAATTACTAAAGTCAAAAGTACAGTGTAGTAAAGCTACTCTTAAAAGTAAATTTTTCCAAATAACTATTCAAGTACATTTAGCTGAGTAAATATCCTTTGTTACTTATTCTGGTGAAAACCTTCCAAAATTTCAACTTTCCATCTCCAGTGAAGGCCTGGCTCTTTGTAACTGTTATATCACGAACATCTTTAATATGTTGGGATTTAGTGGTTGTGTGTTGTGAATAAGGGGGTTGCAGCAGGCCATATGTTTTTCCCCCTTACCTCTCTGAAAGGTGTGACAGACAGGTACTGGATCAGCTGGACCTAATCGGTCCTCACCAAGGTGGACTTTAAAAGAGGAGCAATTTCCTGAGGCTTGCAGCAGATGATTTACTCACCTAGAGTGGTAACAAATCCCTTAATTCACGCTCTCAAGCAGCTAGAATTATTACTGACTGAAGACTTACCCCGTTGTCGTTCCCCTCACAGATCCTGAAGTTCTTGATGAGTCCGTTGGGTTTCTCCTTCAGTCACTCCGAATCTTCCAACCTTTGAGCTCTTTCCCTTGGTCAGCTTCCATTCACTCCTCCTTTCATCTCCAATAGCAAAACTAATCTGCTCAGTGAGGTGACATGACGAATTGCCATTGTTGGAGTTAGCATGTAGATGATGCTAATGTTAGCTTGTTATATCAGATCAGATTACTGGACAAATTTAATAACTTCAAAAAAACCTTTTTAAGTTAAATCTATTTTCAGCATATTTTATTGTTTTGCACATGCTACTGTTTTAAATTGGTACTAGCACTGGGGCAATGTGTACAGTTTCCTTTTTAAATAAAGTAAACCATGTATGGCTACTGTGTTTTATTCTGCTCTCGTATGTTTGACTTGCTCTCAGGTGATAATTACTTGACTTGGACTTGGCCAGTAGGACCAAGCAACTTGACTTGGATTTGACTTGGACAAATCCTATTGGACTTGGGCTCGAAAACTTGGGATTTAAATGTGACATGAACTCGAGAGATGGTGAGTTGAATACAACACTGTTGTCCACCTTCCATTCATTTCAATAAACTGTTAAAACTCTTTCACTGCTCTGTGGTTATTGCTGCTTCAGGGTCCAAACAAAAATCTCATGACATAAGATTAAGACACAAGTTACAAAGACTGACAGTATTTGCTTTCTCATATTTCTCCTCAAATCCTAAAATGCAATTTGCATCATCTTTTGAAAAAAAAGCACAACAATCTAGTATTTCACTTTTAATGCAGTGGTGAAAGCTTGAGCCTGTCTGCAGAAATGGAAACACCACCAAACCGATAACGTTCCCTCCCACTTTAATATTAAGTGCTTAGTGCGTCATGGGGCGGAAAAGGCTTCCAAGTGGAAAAAGGATTCTGTGGATGTTGTCTTACATTTTTGTGCTTGTGCTGAATTTCCTCATCATCAAAATATATTTTTATATTCATTAACTAACTAAATAAATAACCAATAATTGATGTGTGTTCACATGTATAACCAGCATAAGCACCTTAAAAATGCCATTAGTTTATATTCTGCAATCTGATAGCTCCTCCACTTAAAACTGATGCTTAAAGACTCTATTTTAGGTCAACAGGAGTTGGTCTGACCCGGTATTATGCCATGGAGCAGAAAGTGAAAATTGTTTTACGACACAAAAAATAAAACTTTGTATATGAATCAGTCACAATTTTTTTTTCTCCTTAGAGTTATCTAAAGTGTGTTAAGGTTATTTGTTCTGACAGATGAAAATTACAAATGAATTAGTTTTGGTGTGTATTAGTAAGCAGTTTCTTTTTGAGCTGGAACATTTAGCCATGTCTGTTGCCAGGTTGCTCTCTGCTTGGAAAATCTGCAATACACGGAAACAAAATGGCTGCTTCTTCACTTGTTTAAAGCATAAACTATAACCAGTTCTTAGAAGGTAAAAGGAAAAATAATCCAGTTATGTTTCTGTAACTTTTCCACATTAATAGAAAATGAACATAATAGGTTAATAAGGACATTAACTAGAACAAATAAAATCAGTAGAAAAAAATAAAAGGTTTACAAACAATCCAATTTTCAAGCAGGGTGGTGGAAGGTTAATGCTTTGGACGTGTTTTACAACCACAGCACCTCTGATACAGTACATGCAGTCATTTAGATGATAATGAATTCATCATAATACCAAAGTATTCAAGACTCAAATCTGAGGCCAATCCACTAACAGCTGAATCTCGACTAAATATGTGTTATCAACATAACAGAAACATAAATCCTAAAAAAGGGAATAATTCTACTATGACATGCCTGCAAAAGAGAAGAATCAAGGAGTTACACTGGAGCAGTCATGGTCCAGACCTCAGTCTGACTGCAATGCTGTGATAGGGCTTTTAGAGAGCTGAGCATAAACTGTACTTTAATCAATCAATCAATCAATCTTTATAAGGCACTTTCCATGCAAAGAATGCATCTCAAAGTGCTTTAGAGATTAAAAATGATCATCCATCTGCAAAATAGGTCTTGATTTGCTTTGAATAACTATAAATAATTGCTGTTGGAAATTAACACAGCATGAAATCTGATCAAATGAACAAGGGTGGGGCAGCACCTGATTATCAGAAGAAAAAGTCAATTTGTCTTCTTTCTTTCTTTCTTATTTTTTTAACTTATATGACCATGTTTAATTCAGGCCTCCAACGAATACTGTCGAGCTTCTGACATTGAGCACTGTATTTGAGCAGATGTGCCTGTCAAGACAGAGCTACACAGGGACCATACCTGCAGGACCATTGATGTGTCAACATAGCCATGAGGGTCTGATATTTGTATTCCTCTTAATTCTTGGAATATTGATGTGAAAGGCTGTGGGAACTTTTCTCAGAAATCAAAAGGTTATCAGCCGCTTAGATATAAACACTCAAAGCATACGTTTAGCTACTAAACATGAAGCTGATGGAAACTTACCGCATACACCAAACGTGCGTCACTGAAAAATAGATGTTACATCAACTTTCACTGTAAATGAAATGACTGTAAACACAGATGACTTCAGCTGAGCAGGTGACATTTATGTTGACGAAATACATTTTCATGAAAAAAAACGCAGCTTGGCGGAAAATAAAGTTTAATGCAAAGTCTTTACTCATTTTGGTCATTTCTTTCTATTAGCAAACTATGACTCCGTGACCAAGGCCCTTTCACAGTAGATATCAAGTCATGGATGGCAGAGAACTTCTTACAGCTCAACCAGGAAAAAACTGGAGTTTTAATCATTGACCTTGAAGACAAGAGACAGATTATTTGACCAGAACTGCAACATTTTAAGCCTTCTCTTTGTGTAGGAAATCTGGGTTTCCTTTTTGACCGTGAGCTCAATTTTATTCCTAATATCAAAACCCAACAAAAATAGGATTTTTTCATCTTAAAAAGCCAGTCTATCCATTTCTCTGTCTTGCCAGTTACTTTTAGGAGTAGTTTTACAGAAGCTTACTTTTTACTTTTACTTGAACAATGTTATGAAGTATCAATACTCTTACTTGAGTAAAAATTCTGGATTTTCCTGCCAGAAAATCTACTGAGAGTAATCTCATCGAATGAAGAGCAAGTTTGCTTTAATTCAATTAATCAGTTAATCAAAATATTTTATAATGAAAAAAAAAAATGCCATTTTCTGAATTTGTTTATTTGTATGAATTTTTCATTAGAGTTTTTAAAATAGAATTTGTACATAAAATTATGGTTCTCTCTATCTGATGACATCAGACATCAGACATGATGACATCTATCATAATGCTGCCATCAATTTTGGTATCATTTAACCAAACCACCTGCTTCCTCATGCTTGCTGTGTCTTCTACATGACTCTGGAAAATTTAAACTAGACTTCCTTAAAAAACAGAAACATGGGCAGCTCTTCCAGAGTAAGCACAGACCTAGAAGTGGACATCCTTATTTGGTGCACTAAAAGCAGTAATTTGCCCTAAATCTGTTGTAGGGTTATCAGGATTAGTTTACACTGGAGCCACATTCACACTCAAAAATGTGCACACATTTATATGAGCATGCATTCATTACATCTTAAATTGACAATTTCAATATCATCTTATCCAAAAACCCTCGCTTAACTTCAATGTATCCCCATTTATGCCTCCCGTCTCCTTCACTGGCTCTCTATCCCACAGCGCATCCAATTAAAACTCCTTCTCATGACATTTAAAGCCCTCCATAACCTAGCTCCAATCCACCTGTCTGACCTACTCCACCACCACACCCTATCCCGCTCCCTCTGGTCCTCTAATGCCAAACTCCTCTCCCTCCCATGCAGGAACAAGCTCCAAACTTCGGGTGAGAGAGCGTTCTCCATTGCTGCCCCAACCTTTGAAACTCTCCCCCTGTACCTGTCCGCAGTTGATCTGATCTCTTCTCTTTGAAAATTTTACTCAGGATTTACAGTTTCAGCACCACTTTGAAAGTTTAACCTTTTTTATTTGTTTTGTCTATTTTATTTGTTTTTCTCTAAGGTACAGCATCTTTGAATTTCAAGAAAAGCACTTCATAAATAAAATGTATGATTATGATACAAAGCCCAGAAGGCAACTTGTGGAGAACCAGATTGACATGACAGGAGGAAGCTAGAATTGAACCTATGATCCTCAGATTTCAAGACAATTACTCTACCTACTGAGCCTCAGTCATCATAACTATCAACATGTAACACTGTTAAGCAACTTAACTACAAAATAAAAAAAATTTAAATGGCTTTTATTAACTAAAATAGAAAGTTATTTAAAAATACTCAAAACATATAAACATACTCTTAGATTTTTTTCACCCATCTTTGCCTGCTAGACTTGTGTTTATAGGATAAACACTTTCTAAGAGGTAGTGAATGCTTCATTGAATGCTATGCTGTTACATGGAGAATATCGTGTTGGTGTCTGGTGACAGCGCATCAAAAATAGAAATGCGTATTAGGTTAAAATGAATGAATGAATGAAACAATGACAAATAAGACTAAAAGTTACTAATAATAAGGTAAAGTAATTAAAAATGTGAAATGGTAACTGGCATTTCTTTGTTAAAATTATTGGAAAAAGTGACACTACTATTATTTTTTATTTAGGGTAACTTGTATTACCTTGTATACGTCTCACCCTGGCCACAATCTGTTTAGGCTCCTCCCCTCAGGCCGGCGTTACATATCTTTGTACGCCAAAACCACCCGACGCAAGAACAGTTTCTTCCCCCAGGCTGTCTCTCTGATGAACTATGTGTAGTCACAGAGTGTGAGTCCATTCACATACCAATAAACTACAACGCTGCATTGCTGTATATACTTACTGTACAATAACCCCGGTTTGGTGTATATATTATCCTTTATTATTTATTATTTATTATTATTTATAACAAAGAACCTTCATGAAATACTTTTGCTTGAAACTGTAATTAAGTATTTTTTAAGCTTGGCTAAAAAAAAAATTCTGAAAAAAATAGAACAAATAAAAAGGGGTAAAAAAGGAAAGACCGTAAGCTTTAGCTTAAGGATTCCAGAAAAAATAAAATTACATCAGAACATATTTTACCAAAGGTCATTTACACTAATGATGTTACTTTTGCCCTACTTGATATTTGCAGTCACTTTAAATGTCACAGTTTAAGTTGCCAAGTGACTCATGCGGATGCAAAAGCGACAAAGACAAAACAACCCCCATGAGTTTAGGAGACAATAAGGCCATGTCTCCCCAATCATTAGATAAGATAAGTACATCCTAATTTTTTATCATCATCTGCTCACAGCAAACAGTCACTGGTAAGCTCTTAACAATCTCCAGACAAAAAATCCACACTAAGCTAGCCTTTTAATGTATCCTGATCGACTGTTCTTAAAATAGACCATAATGAAATACCAAAAATGGATTGAATAAATGAAGGATTTTATGCAAACAAAAATTGTAATCATGCTAACGAATCTATGATGAACAGTTTTTATTGTGTTGAAAGATTAAAGTAAAATAAAAATAAAAGCCCTTAAAGGGTTCCAAAGAAAACTACCCTATGCTATCACCGGTTAGCAGTTACACAATGCTGATTATGTCAAACAGATCTACATACATACATATACCCATTTTTAAAAATGAGTATAAGTAATGATTTTTTCAAGAATATTGCCCTACTTGAGCACCTGCTTCTGCTACCACACTAAGAGCCAAACACACTTCTATTCTGTGAAAAAGTCATGTTCTTTGTTTTTCATCTTATAGGAAAGACAAACAACTAAAAATCAGATGATAACCAATCTAAAACAATGAATAGATAGTAATTTTTTTCTTTTGGGAGAGTGAAGATTCTCCTTTTTTACCTCAACAGATTTTGTGATTTAAAGGTTCTTCAATCCAGCAGTTATCACACAAGAGGGAGTGATGTTGTGGCAAATATCAGCACTGCTGTGATTGGGTCGTAAGCACGACGCCGAAGATATTCACACCACCAAACATTAGAATGCCTGTACAGCGGCGCGTTAATTGTAAATAGAACAAGTCTCTAAAAGTTCCCATTGCTGTTGTACTCTAATAGCATCACTCATGGAATGTCTTTTGTCCAATCAAATTGAAATTCATTTCAACTGTATTACGTCATCTGAACTAATCGTCGTATAATATAAATTTATCTTGTCATGCTTGTGTCAGTTTAAGAAGTCTTAATCTTTTGTATGTTTTCATTTGCAGATTAAATGTTTCATAAGTAACACATTGTGTTTTTAAAGAATCCCAGTTCTTTTATCCAGTGGTAATCCAGATCCAATGAAGATCTGAGCAGTCTAAATATTTAAAACTATGAAGACAGCTAAATATTTTAAAAATCATTTTTTTCTGACTGGTGATGCAAATAAGCAATAGAAAACTCCCACTTGACACAACTTATTTTATTTTACGTAATGACATCCATCTTATGATGGTGTCCTGGTTAGGCAACTGTATCGACCTCTCCAGATGCAGCAAAAGATTCCTGTTTGTGCAACATTTCTAAACGCAAAGGTACAGAACTAGCTGGGAAAAAAATATAAGTTTCATTGCAGCAGAAGTACTGATAAAGGTTATGACTACTGTAACTATAATTAGTAGATGAGTTTTTTGTGGCACTAGTCAAGTCAAAGTTATTTATAAAGCGCTTTGACAAACAGCAGGACAGCTGAGCAAAGTGATGTACAGAAAAATTGAGAAATAAAAAATCAAATATATACATATGGGTATATTTACTGTGAATGGTAAAATCAGAAGGTCAACAGACATAAATGCATGGGAGGGGGATGTAATTAATGAGCAACTCTGAGATGTAGGAGGGAGCCAGATTATAAAGAGCTTTGTAAACAAAGAGCAAAATTTGAAAACTGAATACGGTACGGAACAGGGAGCCGTTGTAGTATGGCCAAAATTGGAGTGATATGGGATCATCTGTCCGTGTTAGTCATACAGTAAAACATGCTGATGCATTCCGAACTTTCTGCAGATGGTCAAGTGAGGAGTTGCTTACACCAAATGGACAGGATTTGTGTGATCAAGTGTAGATGAAATGAATGCATTGAATGACTGATTTCGGATGTTTTCTTTTATAGTAAGATTAATTTGTTACAAGACAATTCTGTATTATATGTGACATTACCTATATGGCCAGGTGGAAAAGTACTCCCATTTGAAATGAAATAATTAAAAACAGTTCTTCCTGCTGGTGACTATCAGGCTTTACATTTCCAGTGCATATTGAGTTCATGATACACTGTGAAAACTCATAATATATATAAATACTCAAAATACACTTAAAGCGACTTTCGCTTGATTTATTGGTCATGCAAACATGGTCTCTATTTTTTGTATTGTTATACCATTTCATTTCTCAAACTATGTCTCGTTGAAGGGTGGGTTATGTTGTGTAAAAAAAATAGACCATGATCAATAATTTAAAACTATTTTCAACATATATATTTATCCTTAAAATTCAACTGAACATAACAAAAAGTCAAAAAGATGCAATAATCTGGTAGTGTTGGTGTCCTCCATTCACTTTTCTGGTAATGTCTTACTTATTTGCCCAATTCATCATCCCTGTGAGATATTTTCACCCAGATTCAAGACGCACATAACCATTTTTCGATATGCACACCACACTGTCATTCAATGGTTTTTGGGTCTAACATTTGCGTCACAGCTGAAAACCCAAATCCACAATGCAACCACAGCTGTCTAGCTGCTGCATGGGAATGGGATTACAGAGAGAAACCGTAACTACTTATTGCCTTGTTTAATTTTGATTATACATTCAGTGAATACAGATGTCTATGATCTGGGCGAGAACCAGTGTGTCTAAGGTTTGGATGTAGGAGACGTAAACATATCAGCTGACGTTCCTGATGGAAAAGTTGGAAATTTTTTACAATTCTGCTTGTTTAAAACAGCAGGGAAATACCATTGAAATTATTTGTCTTCATAAGTGGTTTACACATAAAGGAAGTGCTCTAATGATCTCAGTTTAAACTAAGACAAACTGGTTCATGTGTTAGAAAACTGGTTTATGGAGATGAATGGCTCTGCTGGTGAGCTCATGTCTCATTCAACAATGTGTCTATTGTTGGCTTTGGCTTGCTGCACCAGTTCATATCCATTAGTGATAAAGAAGCTTCTTTTTAAACTGCAGCCAGAATTTCAAGATCCACGTTCTCACATAGGAAAAGAATAAAACTGAGAGTCCAGCAACAGGCCACGATAGTCAAAACACCAAAGCTAAACCCGCATGAGGCATGCCACGTCTCCCCATGTGACCATAATTTGCTGTGTCGTAGATCATAGATAAATTCCACCATAGTGTGACATCTAGCACAACTCTAAATAGTTTGGGAAAGTTTCGTCAGTGAAGTTTAATTTTATTTTTTGAGAAATCAGTTTCTTTTTCTGATTGAAAAGGTTTTTGTTGTGTGAATCTGTATCCAAATTTTATCTGCATTTTTGTTTCTTAGATGCCACCAAAGAACTATAAAATTGAAAAAAAACATGTATATAAATAATATTGATGCCTTGATTCAGATCGATCTCACAACTCCCCGGAAGTTGTTGGTGGTTTTCAAATCTGTTCAGCTAAGTCATCATATAGAGCCTGAAGGACCACCAACCATCACATCAAATACGTTTACAGACTCTAATGTCTATATTTTGGTAAATATTACTTTATAAAAACTGCAGAAAGCACCACAAAAATGAATTCAGGACATACTGTGTTAGTTCTATTTTTAGATTAAGCTAATGTGCAATTATTACATTTGTGCAGACATTTTAAGAACAATACAAAGAGCTTATAGGACATACTGGGTTTACAACAAGAAAAAAGAACATTTCGCTAAATTAACTGAACTAATATTTGTTAGAAAAGTTTTGGGTGTTTTTTTCTGTCTTTGTTGTGGAGCTGGGCCTGGCAGATGATCACAGCTTTACCTCAATGAGGCTCATCAGTGGGTAAGTTTAGACCCTTTTACTACCTTCCTCTACCCTATTCACTCACAATAAGGACGATAAGTGTGCTTTAAACACAAATTTTTAAGTTTTGAGAACATTCAAAAGTCTGGTTGTTACATGAAAAAATGCCAGAATCGCTTCTCTTGAAGCAGTGGACTGAAATTTTTCAGAATTCTGAAGGGAGCACATCCATCGAAGGCGCCTGTGGCTGCAAACTATCAAAAGGGTTGATGAACTAAACAATGTCTATTATTCATTATTCACTATTTTGTTTCTACCAAAAATGTGATGTAATTTTTGCCCAATAATTACATTATTTAACACTAAGCAAGGTAAAAAAAGAATTGTATCTGAGTTCTCACCCTGCCAATTGGTTGTGAAGAGGTTTGTTTAGTATGACCCAAACGTCGTACACCGCAGTCTTGTGTCCTTGTCTTTGGCTTAGAAGTACTTCTGCCTTCAAGTCGCAAAACTCAGAGTCCATGTCATGATATTCGATATCCTGTACAATACATGGCCACAAACTGCATAATTGTACACATCTAGCTATTTGTATTCCAGTGTATATATATATCTATATGTATATATAGATATATATATGTAGATATATCTACATATATGTATTCTGGAAAGTGGCAGCTATGCTGGGGGAGAAACAGTTGGAGAAATGAGAGCCAACATGCGGGAGAAGTTGTAGGTGAGTAATTTAAGGGGAATGCTAGTGCTTGCTAGCATAAGCCCCTTGATGTCATATATGCGACTTCTGATTTGTAGACATTTTTGTTGTGAATAAAATAAATTAAAAAATCCCAAATCACTTGACAAACACAGTTAGAATGCACAACATTAGTTATCATTAAACTAGGGATGTCCCGATCAGGTTTTTTTGCCCTTGAGTCTGAGTCCGAGTTATTTGATTCTGACAATCGGCAGATAACGAGTCCCGATCCGATACTTCTATAGGTAATGCATAAAAAAACTGATCCAGGATGTTACCTTTTTTATTCGCCTTATTTTAACATTTAACAATTCTGTTAACAAACAGAGCACTTCTGTGGGGTAGCTTAAACAATCAAGTAATAAATAACACATTATTCACTTTTGAACTTTAGTGCAAAAGTAGCTTATACATAAAAAAGTGTTTATAAAATAGAAGCCTACCTCAGCTTAAATAAACACAATAATAAGAGTGTATATACATATCAGGGGTCATGTTAACTGAATGTTTTCTGGATTTAACCAGTTTATTAGAACGGTGACAGAAAAATCTGAAGGCTGTCGGTCATTTTTACAGATTAAAATGAGCCGACTACGTGTTGCAAATGCGCAGATATTTTACTGCAAGTTTCTGTGAGACACTTCGGTGCGCGACTGCAGCCTTTCCGGTTGCTTAGACGATGTGCCAAACACCTGCAGCTGCTCTTTCCTCCCGCGGCTTTTTCTGCAGTTGAAGCGTAGTTTACGGTTCCGGAAACTGTTTGTTCAGACTCTTGTAGACTTCTGATTGGTTTAATTGGAGAACTGTTTCCTCACTTTAAAACTTGGGCTGAAGCAACGTATAATTACAGTCTCCAGTGCGGCAGCGCATAGATACAGAATCCAGACATACACCTGAACCCCCATGAGAAGTCATCTGTCCAAGTTAAAAATCCTAAACCTGATGACAAAAACTTCTGCAGCAATCATGTCCGTGTGTAATCAAACACTGTTTGATTACACACGGACATGCATTACGGTTCCATGTGGAGCAGGAACCGCAGCGGGTGGATTCTAACTGCAACTGTTTAATCTCACCTTATTACCTTACCTGTTCAGCTTATTTAAATTGCATTTTATTTAAAGTTAATAAAAGATAAACACTATTGAACAGGAGTAGAGATAGACAATAGTCCCACCCATGAGGAATTAAAAAACTGACAGGTACATATGTATCCGAGTCCTGATCGGGAGGTAACACCCGATTTCGATCGAGTCTCAAACTGCGTGAACGGGTCCGATTTCCGATCAAACGATCGGATCGGGGACATCCCTAATTTAAACTGAGGTACATCAAACATTTGTGATTCAGGGCATAAGACAAAGCGGCCCAGAATATTACTTTTATTGCTCCATTGACTTCCACTCTGTCTTCCAAGGGGAAGAGACCCGGGCTCCCCATACTTCCGTTAACCAGAATGCCTGGGCATCGTTACTTGTTAACAAACAGTAAAAGGGTCTATAGGAAGCTGGCTGACAGACCTTCAACGCCTGAGTGTTGCCCCTCGGTGGAAACCTCTACCCCTAAGTTAATCTTGTGTTCCTGTGCTACGTACCTGAGGTAATCCTCCCTGTGCTTCTTCCAGGGTTCCTCCGTGTCCACACTGTGGTTCTCCATGTGTACTACCTGTGATCCGTTCTCCAGCTTCTCTATCAGATCTGATTTCTCATCCATGTCTGACAGCCATCTTTCTCCAGGTTAAACCATGTCCTTGCACCAGCTCTGCTTGTCCAACGTTGGGAAACAAAAGGATGCGATAATTTGGCTAAAATTATTAACTGCGGGGTACCACCTGATATTCAGGAACTATATTAATAGCCAGACATTTGTAGTCTCAGTTATTGCTTATGATTGACTGCCTGATTAAGGCTGAGGCAATAAAAAAAAGCTGAAGAAGTGAGCTCTAGATGTTCTTTAAACAGAAAATTACTGCATATGTATGTGGAACATTGGACAAACAACTTTACAAAGTACAATAGTTTATTTACACAAAAGAAAGAATTAAGTCAAATATTTAAATCAACAAAGCTAGTAACCCACACTACTAATTAAAAGAGAATGAACAAACTAATTACTTAAAAGATAAAGAACATAATGGATAAATATACAAAGGAATAGAAACCATAAATCCTGATGTTAAAGTTCAGCATGAATGAGGATACTTAAAGACCAAGGCTTATATTGAAATGTTTGGAAGGGAATCTAAATTAGCTTTCTACTTGTGAGCTAATTAGCACCATTGGTTTATGTCTAAAACAATAAATGATGCAAAGGAAAAAAAAAACATCTTTTGGATTACGTAATGTTTTGTTTAAAAATTCGCTGGATTAGAGAGCAACACCCTTTGGAAAATGTATTCTATTTATGGATTGATCACGGCAGTGTCCTGTCAATATGCAATTTTGATCGGTGTCAAGCCGGAAACAAACAACATGCGGGAGGATCCTGACCGCTCCATAGCAGTCTGCTGGCCTCTTCCTCCTCCTTTCCCTCCTTCTCCCGACCCTGGGGCACCATCTCCGTCGAGCCCAGCCTGTGCATTATTATTCCTTCTATCCTTTAGTTCAGACAAACCAGGGCAGCTTTCTTGATTAAAGCACTTCCTGTCATTCTGGCCTGTAGGATCAAAGAGCTTGGCTGCGGTCAAAGTGTTATTTTACCCCTGGAGTTGGGACTGCCTCATCAACCCCCAGTAAAGTGTATGGCTGAAACTGAAGAAGAGGCTATAAAGCAGCAGTCATAAAACCAGACTTCCAGTGGGAGAAAAAAAGTCTATTCAGTCAGTGTTAAATGACATCAGATTTTTGTTCATTAGACTAAAAATGTTATTCCCACTTTTGCACATTAAATGGAAAGTTCCACTTTTACCTTGTTCAGTCTTAAACTGAGTGAAACAATTTACAGAGAAAAAGAATAATTGCAATTTACACTCTACATTCCTGGTGAACTAACACACATATGCTTATTATATAATGGTTGTGTAAGAGCAGACATTTATTTTCTACTCATAGCTGTAATGGAGTGTAATCCCGTCTGGTTTAAGTGAAGGTTTCTCCCTCAAGCAACATGTCAGATAAGTAGAAATCTGTCTGCTCTACTATCCTTTAGTCACTGGAAGCATGTAAAGATGATAACAGTCCAGTGTTAGTGAATGTTGGTAAATTCTAATATTGGTCTCTTTAAATCGGCAGAGTAAGATGAAAATTAACACTTGGGTATTGGAGAAGTTGTATTTTTGCTGCAAAAAGTTATAGTTTGCCTACTGGGAGATCATGAAGCTCTATCCACAGAGTTATTATTGGATGTAGCTTATTTTTTGAGAGTTCTGTCGTCAAGATTAACAGAGTCCACTGCAGTTTTCTTTTTAAACATTAGAAGTTGCTTCCTGGAAAATTTTGCTCTAATTCAATTCAGTTTATTTATATAGCGCCAATTCACAACAAATGTCAACTCAAGGCACTTTACAAGGCATTTCAGTTCAATCGTACATACATTCCAAATTAAATATCCGGTCCATTGATTCAGTCAGTTTAAAAGTTTTCGATTTAAAGAATAACTCAACCCCTACCAGAGTATAACCCGCCCACAATTTTTTTTTTTAATAGAGGCTAAAAAGGCGGCGTTGCCTGGCGGACTAGGGAACAAGTGAGGGGATGAAGTGCTGGGCATGCTCTGAGCTGTGACCGTCACTAGAACTAACATTGTACTGAGGCACTCCTCAGGCACAAATAAATAATTACAGCGTGCACGAGAAAAAAACAAAAACATTCAGTGTTAGAAAAAAACAAATAGTTCTTTAAACTATTCAATCATATCAGACTATGTTGTTGTCCAGATCTTTGATTAACCACCTAAAATGTACGACGATAATTAGGGATCGACTGATAAGGATTTTTGTGAGCCAGTATCGATTTTTTTTTTTCCATCAGCCTTAGATGACTGAAACGGGCTGCCGATTTTCTTAAGCCGATACTTGGAGCCAATACTGATTGTGCTCCCTCAATTTACATCACAAAAACAATTATGATAACAAATGTTCCAATATAACATGTATCGCACTTAAAAACAATATTTAAAACAATATTTAACAAATAGTAAACATAGGTGAGGTAGAACAAGTAAGAACAAGTAGATGAACAATATTTAACAAATATAAAAATATTTGAGGTAGAACAAGGAAAAAAAGAATTAATGGCTGAAAAACTGCGTAAATTCCAAAAATAAATATTTAAGCACATATGGAATAATGACACTATTGCACACAGTAGAAACAAGTAAGCAGCATAATAAAGTGCACAATGTGAAATAATGCTGGGAAAACCTATCGATGAACACAGCAGCCACTTATCGGCCGATGCAGATACATGTAAAAAACGTAATATCGGCCATAATGCATTTGGCCTACATGTACACTTCGCCACTTATCAAATCTGCTAGTGGGACAGTTTACACCAATATTGTCAACCAGTGTCAACTCTCTGTGTCATCTCTCTGTGAGGCTCATCTCTCCTCCTCTGCACTCTGCAGCACTTAGTCTGAAGTAACATGAAAACATTACTGTTTATTGCTGTACAAATATGTACATAGTTCAGTCCCCTATCTGCATGTTTTATTGACTTCAGTTTTCACATGTGATTATAAGAATAGCAAAAGCTGTTTCATTTACAAAGTTATCTCACCCTTCCTTGTGACAAAAACGGTACCTGACCAAAAGCATTCTGTAAGAATTCTGTAGAAAGACTGTTTTTTCGTTTTCCAAAAAAGTATTCTATCCCCCTTACTTGGGAGGTTTTGGATTTCTGCCATTGATATTCAAATCAAATGACTCAGAGAAAAAAAGAACATGATTGGGACATCCTTGACTTATAGTCAACTGACCTCTGCTCTTATATATATATATATATATATATATATATATATATATATATATATATATATATTGGGGCAACAAAAAAATATTATTCTAGCTAAAGTCAAACCGATTAACAAGACAAGTCTGTTGTACTGTTTTTCAGTGAAATAAACTTGAATGGTTTAAAAATTTGGGTCACGACTTAATGACAGGGAAACATGTTTTTCTTCCTAAAGATAGACCATTTGAGAACCACTGCACCATCCATAGGGTATATCTGTCAACTAAAACAAGCTTACTCAAATTCATCATTGGTGCAGAACCAGCGCACCATAACTAAGATGTTTAATGCTGATGAAAGTCACTGGAAATTCCACTCACAGTTTGTACAGCAAAATAATATGGCTGTCTTAATACAAGGAATAATGTTAGCTAACTTAGTTTTGACTTAACACATACTTATGTTGCCTAGCTGGCTAGGACTTCCCTTACCTTTCTCATTCCTTGCTAGGAATGAGAGAGGAGTAACTTTCTGATATCCATCTAGGAGTTACATTTCAAGTCAAATCAAAATGAAAATAATATATTTACCAAGTTGTTGTCGGCTAAGATTACCTGAATAACTCACAGTGGCGGCTGGCCATTAGAGTATTTCTGCCTTGATTTGCGCCCCAAGACTCCCAAAGACTCTCGTTATAAGCTGTACATGTGCAGTAGATCCTCTTCAATACAAAAGATAGGACGACTTGGGGCGCGAGAGATGTGTGCCCCATGGGGGTGGAGATTACATATCGACACCCTCCTGGTGTGGGGCTGAAATCAAACAACGTCACAGACGTCTGTCATATAGCGTGGCTGATAGCCGTGGCAGGTCAGACTGCGGGAGTGGAGATTAAAGAAAAGAGATGCAAAATGCAGAAAGAGAAAAAGGATAATTCAGTTATATCCATAAAAACATTACCATATGAGAGAAAAACATAAAAGGAGAACCTTAATGTAAAATAGCTGCGATCTGATTATTCAAATATCAGACCATTTAGCTGTAATACGCTAGTAGAAAATGCCATATTCCTATTGAATTATACAAGTTGGGTCACTGTATAGTTTCAGTACATTTCATAGTAAGGTATCACTGTTTTAAAAATGCGGATTATTGAGTTAAAGTAATGTTTTCGGACTTAAATTAGTGCTAATCATTAATGGTAGAAGCTGTGTAGACAAAACAACTTCAGAATAAGAGCATGTATTCCTATTGTTTTGATTGATGAATTTGATAGTTTATCTGCTGAGTGTTTACATTTTGGAATAGGGTAAATCGTGACATTTAATACTAAGTCTATTTTACGTTTGATTTATTTGATATTTAAGACAGTTTCTGATATCCAAATATTAAGTTTAAGTGGAGCTCTCGCCGGTTCTGATCCCAGTCTGAACCAGTACCTCTATAGACAGCTCAGTGTTTCCTCCTCTGCAGTAGCAGTCTGTTCTAGCAAAACTGTTGAAGCCTATCACTGAAATTATTCTGTTGTCGTAGGATAGTCCTACTAAGAGGATGATCAGGGTTGTCCAACATTAATAAGAATAGGTCAGCTTTACATACAGAAAATGTTAGCCAGTTAGTTTGTGTTAGCAACTGGCTAAAATTTCAATAGTTTAAAAGGGTCATGTGTGAATGTGATTGTGGAGTTAACACAAGCACCAAAGTTGCATTATTACGACAAGCAACATTGCTGAATAAAACAGGCTGTATCTATAAATTTGGTGCCGAATATGTTACTACTTTTCACCAGAAGTTGGCGAAAATGTATACCTGTAATCTGAGCAGCATTTGTGGCCGTGGTTCTATTCAAAGTTTTAGAGTGAAAGAGTTTGTAAAACACACTCCCACGCAGAGAGGCGGCGGCGCAGCAGTGGTAGTAGAGTATTTTTCTATTTACTCACGATGCCGAGAGGTTAGTTTACTGTCGACTAAGTACCAATTCTGAGGAGGAAGACATCCAGTTGTCCAGTGAAGCAGAAACTGACATTAGTAGTGACGGTGAGTTAGCGCGCTATAGTCCAAAATCAGTACACAGTATAGCAGATGCTTTACCTCAGCATGCCCAGGATGGAAGCTTTCTGTGAATGCCAAGCAGGGGATGTGGTCGAGGTGGCAGGGGGGCTCATAACACCACAAATATGGGTGAATGTAGCGGGAAGGGAAACAGCCGCAGTTGATAGAAACGGGAGAAGCCGCAAGAAAAAACACACTGCTAATGGTGGAGGCCATAAATCAGGGCGGCAACAATAATGATGATAATGGCTAGGAGTTCTTGAGAGAAGAAGAAAACTATCAAAAGTGGATCGGAAATTTTGATGAGCCTGTTTGTTATTGTGGAGATAATCTGACAAATTCTGAGCCCATTGATTTCATCTCTCTTTTCCAGATGATGAATTTTGGAGCCTCATCACCAATGAAACAAACAAAGATGCCCACCAGTTCTTTGAAAGGGAAATTTTTAAACAAACTCCTGATTTCATGACTGGTATGATGTGACTGTCCCTGAAATGAAAGCATTCACATCATTTCACTTGTGCATGGGGCTTGTTGAAAAATCTGAAACTGAGGACTACTGGGCACGTTTTTGGCCAATTTACAAGCCTGGCTTTGGCAAAGTGATGGGGAGAAACGTATTTGAAAATATTCTTTCTTTCCTTCACTTTGTAAATAATGATGACCGCATTGAGAGGGGCCAGCCAGCTCATGATAGACTCTTCAAAGTGCGTCCCATAATAGATTTGATCATTCCTCGTTTTGCTGCTGTGTACGGTCCAGTCAAGGAACTTTCCTCGGATGAAATGACCATTGCATTCAAGGGAAGGTCAAAACTAAAACCTTACAACCCGAAAAAAACTGACAAATACGGCTATAAAGCATTTGTCTCGAGCAAGGCAAGCTCAGTTTAAGTATTAGAGTGGTGAATCTACGGTGGCAAAAATACGAGTGATGAGGATAATTTAGGAGCATCACACCATGTTGTCTGTCAGCTGCTTGCCCAGCACACTGGGAAACGGCATGAGGTGCACATGGACAGCTACTACACATCACCAGCCTTTGCTAAGGAGTTAGCTGCTAAAGACACCAGAATGTGTAGGACAGTGAAATGCAACCAGAGAGGGATGCCAAAGGGGCTGAAACAAGCCCAGTTGCCTCCGAGAAGGGGAGATGGCATGGTAAACTGCTTGCTTGTGCTTGGAATGACACAAAGCGTCTCACTCTGCTGTCCACCATTCATGGCAAGAAAGTCACCCAAAAACGGAAAAATAAACCTACTGTATGTACATTTGCAACAGCGCAAATAACATAATTTATGATTGATCACTTTAATAAATATACATTTCATGAAGGCTGTTGTATAGCTCTTTTTTGTAAAATGTGTTTATTGACTTCTTGTTAAGGACATGAAGCAGCAAACGGAGACTATGGAGAGGAGAACAGGAACCGAAAGGATGGATTGTTTTTTTTATTTATTCATGTTTGTCACATTTTTTATTTAGGTGTTCAATGGTTGTGAATAAATGTTAAATATCATGAAGTCATTTCATTAAAAGTTGTATTAGTGTTTTTAAAGAAGCTTAGGTGCTTTATAGATTAAAATGATCCCACAAACCCCAGGCAGCCTCAGCCAACCACCACTCCCGATGCAAAGGGCTCCCACAGAGGAAACAGAGGAAGTAAAAATATTAAAATAAACAGTAGAAAATGAGATTAAATAGTAAAATACTGATAAAAATGTTAAGACTGATAGCATCCCAAATTATAAAATACAAGACAATGATGAGATATGGTCAAATAAAAATGCAAAGCAGATAGAAAATTAATAAACAATCACTTAAAATCTAAACAAAAAATCCAATCAAATAAAACATGCAGAGCGATTAAACAGACATTAAATGATAATCAGTTAATGTTCTCTGCAGCCCTGAGGTCTTCTGGCAGCCTGTTGCAGAGGTTAGGGCCATAATAGTGAAAAGACGTCTCACCATGAGTCCGTGTCCTGACTTTGGGGATGATAAGGAGACTGCTGCCAGAGGAGCGCAGAGACCGTGAGGGTTCATATGATAAAAGCATTTCTGAAAGATAAGAAGGCCCAAGACCATTAAGCAACGCTTAGACCTATGTGAAACAACAGCTCCTCAAACTGAGTGGGTAGGCCGGGTTCTCTGACACGTAAACTATGTAACGCTTTCAGCTCGGGCGTGCGGCATGCACTGTAACAAATACTATTATATAAACATTTAGAACTAAATGGTGGACAGGCAGGTGTAAAATGGTTAGTTGAGTAGGATATATTGCTTCGAAGGGGCCTACAGAATATGATTTCATTCAGCTTTAATGCAACAACTGCTACTTTTCTTTATTATAAGGTTTTATAATTGAGCTTATGGGATGCTACCATGCACAGGGAAGCTTATCAAAAATAAACACAAATTATCAACAGTAGGTTATTTTGTGTCGGTTCCATAAATCCCCAATTAAATGGACTGAACTTATATAGCGCTTTTCTAGTCTTACTGACCACTCAAAGTGCTTTACATTGAAGCCACATTCACCCATTCACACTCGCATTCATACACCGACACCCAACATGGCTCGGTAGGACAATGTAGAATTTGGGGGTTAAGTGCCTTGCCCAGGGGCACATCGACATGTGAATGGACGAAGCTGGAATCGAACCTACGACCCTCTGATTGCAAGCCAACTACTCTACCACTGAGCCACAGTCGCCCACGTCAATTTACTTCCACAGCTCCCTCCCCAAACATTTAGGAAAATTAGTGGTGTCAAGCAAAAGGCATGTCAAATCCTGCTTTCCACTAGGGATTGAAATTCCTGCTGGGAGTATTATAAACCTCCACCTTCTATGCTGCGCCACTGGTTCCAGTTTGCTGGTAGTGGCTGTGGTTTGGCTGATGGTGGACAACATACCAGCCTGACAGCAGGTTGGGCTGCCAACTGAACCATTAGGTTGGCTCTATCTGCCTGTAAAATGCAGAATGGAAACCCCTCAAGGATGTTTTTTTTTTCTCCAGCACTTAGACAAAAAGCATAGATGCATAAAAGCTTGGCAAATGTATTCACACCCTTTGAAATGTTTTACATTACAATTTATCACGTTACAAACATAGACTTCAATGTATTTTATTGGGATTTAATGTGATAAACCAAAACAAAGTATTTCATAATTGAGAAGTGGAAGGAAAGTGATTTTCAAATTTCAAAAACATTGCATTTTAGCTCCTTCTGTATGTTTAGGTCCACTGTCCTGAAGGAAGGTGAACTTTAACCTGAGTCTCAAGTCTTCTGAAACACATTTAACATTACTAAATATGAAAAAGCTCAGGGGGTTTAAATACTTTTGCAAGTCAATGTACAGATGTTCAATAAAGAGTCTATGGCTGCTGCAGGGTCAAAGGGAAGATCCCCACAGATAAAAGAGCGTAAGGGTACACCTTACTACTGAGTGTAGACTCAAACTGTACTGAAGTTTAACAGTTACCTGATTAATCATATTTCATTGCAGGATTTAGGGATAGATTTCACCCTGAAATATGAGCAGCAGATGGTACTGACTGGGGCTTTTTCAACTTTTAGAATGAGTTTAAAGCAATGCAGTGAAACCAATATTCTGCTGTAAGCCCATCAAATGACCATATTTTTCATCGAAGCAGGCTAAAGTCTGGGATAAACGTGCCTGTAGTTTTTGTTTATCTTACTGTTTATGGAAGTGTTTCGTATTACTTCTATTGACATCTCAGGTGACTGGTACCCCTGGTACCCGTGCTCAAGACTCAGACTAGCCTAGCTTTTAACTGACTATTTATTGCCTATTTATCTTCCCCTTAAACCTGCCGCACACAAGAGGAATCTGCTGAGCTAACAGTCATTAGAGGCCGTTTGCTCAGAAAAAGGAATGACACAAAAACAGAGATGGATATGGAGGAAATGCTGCTACTCATTTTGTTGATGAAGCGTCGTCGCATCAAGTAAACAGGTATAGTCTGGCGAAATGTCCACGAGTCTTTGGCTGCATCTGAAACCACTAAATTGGTAAGAGGTCTTAAGCCAAAGCGGATGTGCGTCAGCGTCCGCCATGATAAGATGCATCCGAATTGTGTTTCCAGTTAGGAAGGAGTTAGGGAAAGTGGTCTGTATGCTAACTATCATAGCCACTTTAGCATAGGGACCTCTGATGCTAACTAACTGGCAATTAGGAGCTATGTGCCATCCCACATTCCCTTGCGCCACAAGATGCCATCAATACAAGTCACCCGGCCCACCTCACGTAAAATAACGAAAATGGCCAAAAGGAAAAAGACACGCGCATGTGAGTTCAACAACCTCTTCCGAAGGTTTATTTTGACATGCTTCATTCATGTGCGTTCACGTCGCGTAATGACGTCCGGTAGAAAGGCTGTTCGAAAGGGGTACATTTGCGAACGGCTCCCTAGACTACTAGCCATAGTGTTCTCACTGTTTACCCCATGAAAGGTTAAGGATTAGTTGCTAGTGTTAGTCCTTAGAGGCTAACATTCAGTGGTTTTGGATTCAGCCTTTGTCTTTTAAAATGTAATCTTATCATTGGGCTACCATCTTGGAATCATGTGATCGGAGACTGCGTTTTGATTGGTCACTTGAATATTTCGTCTCAGCAGAAAGCTCACAGAGACTGCAAACGTGGAGTTTCTCGCATCGCGAGGCGAAAAATATCAAACCTGTTTGATTTTCACCCCAGCACCTCATGAGGCAGAAAAATCACAAAAAATTAGCTGCACGCAGTGAGCTATCTGCTGAGCAAAAGGCCTTGAATGACTGTTAGCTCTGTAGATTGCTCTCATGTGCGGCAGCTTTAATGTTTTAATTGCTTTTTGGTCTTGTATTTAGCCCGTTGATTGTATTCGCTTTTATTTATTTATTTGCTTACACATTTATCTATCTTTTTTATTTTATTTACTTATTTATTTTACCAGGTTTTCCTGTTATTTTACACAACTTAATAGTGATATTGTTCCAGTGTTTCCTCTGTGGGAGGCCTCTGCAGGCCCGTCAATATTTATCAAACCATTTAATCCCTCACTCTTCTGGCCGAACTCTATGGTCTTCGGGCCAAAACCTCCTGAAGACCCCTAAGACCAGATTGAAAACTAAAGGTGACCTGTCCTTTCAGGCTGTAGCACCCAGACTGTGGAACGCCCTGCCTTTGTTTTTTCGTGTGGCTGACTCTGCTGATTCTTTTAAAAAGCAGCTGAAGACACTTTTATTTAGACAAGCTTTTATGTAAATGTACCTTGTGCTGCTATCCTGTTTTGCTTTTCTTTTGATGTATGCTGTATTTATTACAGCCTGTGAAGCACTTTGTGATTTTTATCTGTGAAAGGTGCTATATAAATAAAGCTTTACTTTATTTACTTACTTACTCTGCGTTCGGGAGCGGTGGTCATCTGTGGCTGACTTGGCGCTTTCCGGGGGGTGCATGGGTGGAGGTGGGGTCCTGGCTAGAGGGTGACACAGGAATTAATTGTCGGTCCCGTCCCGTCCCTATCCCAAAAAAATACTCCCGTCACGTCCCGATCACGTGACAGCCCCTCCAAAAAAATCTTGTCCCGAAAAAATCCCGAGAGAAAGACTCCCGTCCCGAATCCCGTAGATTAGTAATTTACCTCCTATGGCGCTCGCTCCTGCCCCGCCCACCTTTAAACCATAGCCTAGCACAGTATCAAAGATCATCTATTTAGCTTTATCTGCCATCTTTAACCATATCCTGCATTCTCGTTTGGCAACCTTACCACGACATGAATGGACTCAACTCGTCTGACTACCAAACTAATAATGCTGTGTTTGAGAGCCCATCCAAACCAGTGGGACGTGGGACTTCTCCTACCTGAAATGTACTAGCTCCCACATCTAAGCGTTCGAGGCCATTGAAGTGGAATGTAAACAGAAAACATGGAGGACCGCTGCGCTAAACAGATAGACGCTTTGTTTATGAAGAGGCATGCTAACAGATAATAACGACATTCACACCATAATATGTAAAACAAGTTGTGTTAAAATGACAGTGTCTAAAACAACACTACAAGCAGAGAAGTACAGTTTATAGTCTATTCGTTCAAGTTTTATCTCTCACGACGTGAGACTCTGTGGGCGCCGCCATTATTCTCCGACTTAATTTTGGTGAAGTCGGGGTACGTCGAACTACCCCGAATTCGCAAGTAGGAGGTTCCACTTCGATAGGCATTCCAGTGCACTTTTCCTATTCCTATTTCCTAAAAAAATTCTAATTTCCGGTTTCCCGTCCGATCCCTTGGATTATTTCCCAATCACGTTACCAACAGTGAAATTGACTCCCGTCCCGCGGGAATCCTGCAGTAATCCCGTGACCCATGGGAATCCCGAATAATTGTCACCCTCTAGTCCCGGCCCGCCTCCTGTGAGCACCATGTGTTGGGGCGTCGGCTGCTACTGTTGACCTGCTACTGCCAGTGCAGATGGCATCTGCACTCATCCCAGTGTCCATTTTATTGTCCGTTTTAAGTGCCCATTTTTATTGTCTATTATAATGTCATTTCCATGTTGCTTCGGAGTGTACATGGAGATATGATTAGAGGGAGGGGGGTATAAATGTGTAACTTGTTTGTGTCTATAGGGGGTGGGGTTGGGGAGGTGGGATATATAAGTGGGGTTATTTTACATTTTGTATAGTACTTTGAACTGCATTTCATTGTATGAAAGGTGCTTTATAAATAAAGTTGATTGATTGATTGATTGATGTGCTCTGAGAATGAAGTACTTATACCTTTCCAGTTGAGTATTTTGGTTGTTTACCTCAGATTTTAAAAAATCATCATCTAAATCTAAAGATAATATGTGAAAGAGGTGCGGGTGGATCTGAAAAGGGAAAAAGTATTGAGAGAGCACAGCAAAATGTGAAACCAACAGATTGTTTAAAGTGACAGTGTGTAGTTTTTGCAATACATCTTTGAAAGAAGCCATTAAAATATTATGTCATAATAATTACGTAAAGCACATTATTTGCAAAATTATTGGCGATATTGTAAAATATGACTTTAAAAATCAGATTTAAAATACATAGGCGCCGGTCTTCTTTCCAGAGGAAAGCCATATTAGATGACGTCTTTACTTCTACAAGAGCCCGGACGGACAAAGCGCATGGAACAAGCCCGCTATTAAAACATTGATTTCCCCTCAAAATGCAAAAAAGTTTCGCCATAAATTTATTTCTACCTCTTCGCTAGTTCCAAGCGATGAAAGAAAGACTGATGTGCTCGTCATGTTGCTGCAAATAGATAATTCTCAGGGAATTGAGCGTTTGAAAACAGCACTAGTTGTACCTCCTTTGTTGAGTTTCTTACTCAAAGACACAGATACCGCATGCTTGTGATAATTTAGGTATGCACTGCCCCCTACTGGCCGAATATTACACTGTGCCTTCAACATATCCTTGAATACAAAGCTGTTCATTTAATATTGATGAGTGGGAAACACCAGTCTTTATTATGGAGTTGTATTTGTCCATTGACCAAGGCTACTGGCTACTTAAAGGAAAAGTTTTGATATTTTACACTTAAAGCCCTTTTTTTCAGACTTTTTATGATGAAATAGAATGGCTTTGATAGAAATTTGGACAAATGCTGCTGTCCTGATAATGTTTCTTTGCTAACACCCCCCCCCCCCACACACACACACACACACACAAACACACACACACCCTCGCAATTCAATTCAGTTTATTTATATAGCGCCATTTCACAACAGATGTCATCTCAAGGCACTTTACAAAAAGAGTTATTACAATACAATGATTAGTGTAGAAATTACAGAACCACAGAAGATTGCGTCTTGGAATTCTCAGCAATCCCTCATACTGAGCAAGCATGAAGCGACAGTGGGAAGGAAAAACTCCCTTTTAACAGGAAGAAACCTCCGGCAGAACCAGGCTCAGCACAAGTGGTTATCTGCCGCGACCGTCTGTGGCTTGGAGAATACATAACAGAGACACAGAAAGAGCAATAGAACTGATGCAGAAGTTTGTTGCAGGACGTGGAGAATTTTCCGTCACTGCAATGCCATCTTAGTCAGGGTCGTCAAGCAGGGCTAATCCGGAGCACCTACTATAATGCGACCATAGGTGCACAGAAACATTCCTTCCTAACTTTCGTTTACAAAGACGTGAAACTCACCGAATGGTGAGGGGTGTTCACCGATATGCTCACACAAAAGTCCCCGCAAAAGATGTTTTAATAAAGCTTTGTCTATTTTGGCATATTAAATCGGAGTTACAAATGGGCCAAATTTTTATTCATGTCCAGAGTTACGTCATAGTTAATAACAAACCACTGCTGCTTTTTTCAAGTTTTTACTTTAACTTGACAATGTTATTTAAGCATTTGGGTGGACAAATATGTAAGGGATAATGCCCGATGGGGTGTTCATTATCAGAAAATAATGGACGACGGGGAGGTGTGAACCGTCCAACACTTGCTTTCGCGAAGTCCATTATTTTCTGATAATGGATACTTCGAAGGGCATTATCCCGCTTATACCATGTTCACTTATGAAAGGAAGAAATATTAAATCAATTCATAATACTTTAATGTGTTTTAGAGTTAAAATCGCGAGTTTTTTTTATATAGTCGAGCACACTATTTAATATCTCCCGTATACAGGTGTTGCCAAGCAACGTGGTCAGAGCGCGCCGACCACAGCGATTTATCAGTGAGGGGAAGTGAGATGATGGCTTTACCTTACGTTACGTGATACAAAATATCATTTCAGAAGGCCAGTACACTACTTACTGCTTGTTTGTGTGTCCAGAGGATGATACAAATAACGTCAAGACTCCGTTGCCATTTGAGCCAGCGCAATAATTTAGAACTGTCATCAGGCAAATTGACGGGACACCTTTCCTAGGTGTACATTATCACTTTTTAATGTACACCCTCCAGCCAATCAGAATCGAATATTCACCCAGCCATGGTATAGGTTTTATTTATTTATTTCAGTTTCAAAACAACACAGACCTTTGAACTCACAGAGGAAACTTTTTTTTTCTTGAGGAATCATTTCTTGTTCTTAAATTGAAACTATATATTTGACAAAGTTGAGCCAACTTGTTTTCACAAATTGGCTCAACTTAAAGGCACAGTGTGTACGGCAGTGCATACCTAAATTATCACAAGCATCCGGTATCTGTGTCTTCGAGTAAGAAACTCAACAATGGAGGTCCAACTAGTGCTGTTTTCAAACGCCTAATTCTCTGAGAATGATCTATTTTCAGCAACATGACGAGCACACCAGTCTCTCTTTCATCACTAAGAACTAGCGAAGAGGTAAAAATGTATTTATGGCGAAACTTTTTTGCATTATGAGGGGAAATCAATGTTTTATTAGAGGGCTTGTTCTTTGCGCAGTACTACACATGTAGTACTGTGTAGTACTGTCTTTTACCATGTAGTGCTGTGTAGTACTGTACTGGACCATTTAGTACCCTGTAGTACTGTATTTGATTACTAGTACTGTATTTGACCATGTAGTACTGTGTAGTAGTGTATTTTGCCATGTAGTACGGTGTAGTACTGTATTTGACCATGTAGTACTGTGTACTACTGTACTGGACCACGTATTACCCTGTAGTACTGTATTGTACCATGTAGTACTGTGTAGTACTGTATTTGCCCATGTAGTACTGTGTAGAACTGTATTTCACCATGTAGTACTGTGTAGGACTGTATTTTACAATGTAGTAGTATGTAGTACTGTATATAACCATGTAGTACTGTGTAGTACTGTATCGGACCATGTAGTACTGTGTAGTACTGTATCGGACCATGTAGTACCCTGTAGTACTGTGCTTGACCATGTAGTACTGTGTAGTACTGTATATAACCATGTAGTACTGTGTAGTACTGTACTGGACCATTTAGTACCCTGTAGTACTGTATTTGACTACTAGTACTGTTTTCGACCATGTAGTACTGTGTAGTAGTGTATTTTGCCATGTAGTACGGTGTAGTACTGTATTGGACCATGTAGTACCCTGTAGTACTTTATTGTACCATGTAGTACTGTGTAGTACTGTATTTGACCATGTAGTACTATGTAGAACTGTATTTCATCATGTAGTACTGTGTAGGACTGTATTTTACAGTGTAGTACTGTGTAGTACTGTATTTGACCATGTAGTACCCTATAGTACTGCATCTGACTATGCAGTACTGTATTTCACCATGTAGTAGTGTGTAGTACTGTATTTTGCCACGTAGTTCTGTGTAGTACTGTATTTGACCATGTAGTACTGTGTAGTACTGTATCGGACCATGTAGTACCCTGTAGTACTGTGCTTGACCATGTAGTACTGTGTAGTACTGTATATAACCATGTAGTACTGTGTAGTACTGTACTGGACCATTTAGTACCCTGTAGTACTGTATTTGACTACTAGTACTGTTTTTGACCATGTAGTACTGTGTAGTAGTGTATTTTGCCATGTAGTACGGTGTAGTACTGTATTGGACCATGTAGTACCCTGTAGTACTTTATTGTACCATGTAGTACTGTGTAGTACTGTATTTGACCATGTAGTACTGTGTAGAACTGTATTTCATCATGTAGTACTGTGTAGGACTGTATTTTACAGTGTAGTACTGTGTAGTACTGTATTTGACCATGTAGTACCCTATAGTACTGCATCTGACTATGCAGTACTGTATTTCACCATGTAGTAGTGTGTAGTACTGTATTTTGCCACGTAGTTCTGTGTAGTACTGTATTTGACCATGTAGTACTGTGTAGTACTGTATTTGACCAAGTAGTACTGTGTAGTAAGGTATATAACCATGCAGTAAAGTGTTGTACTGTATTTGACCATGTAGTACTGTGTAGTACTGTATATAAACATGTACTACTGTGTAGTACTGTATTGGACCATGTAGTTCTAAGCAGTACTGTATTTGGCCATGTAGTACTTTATGGTAGGGTATATAACCATGTAGTACTGTGTAGTACTGTATTGGACCATGAAGTACCCTGTAGTACTGTATTATATCATGTAGTGCTGTGTAGTACTTTAGTGTGCCATGTAGTACTCTGTAGTACTGTCTTGTACTGTGTATTACTGTATTTTACCATTTAGTACTGTGTAGTAGTGTATTTGACCATGTAGTACTGTGTAGTACTGTACCGTACCATGTAGTACTGTATTTTACCATGTAGTACTGTGTAGTACTGTATTTGTCCATGTAGTAGTATGTAGTACTTTATTGTACTGTGTAGTACTGCATTGTACCATGTAGTACTCTCTAGCACTATCAACTTTGTTGTATTAGGCCTTCAATGTATAGACTGTGAGATTAACTTTAGTGACCTCTGATCAAAGGTGCTCCATTTCCCCAGCAACAAGGGTGAGTGAAAGCTGCAGCAAGTGTCAGACACTTTGATGATTAACAGCTTCTATTCCAGGTTTTGAGCAAAAAAGTGCTCCGAACAAATCGTTCCCATTCGAAAACCGTACAAGGTATCGGAAAAATTCTTGAAGTGTGAGCAAGATTTATCCTTCTTCGATAATGTCACAGCACAACTCTCTACCTTATTCACAGTCCGAGAAGGAACAAGGGAAAGATGACTAACATCTCTGTTTCAGAAAATCCTGAGCAGGCTCAATGTTATAGTATACGAGAAAGGTCATCAGACTGGGTTCCACCTTGAGCGCTCTAGAGCTTGCTGAGAGAAAATCGTGAGACAGGGACATTTTGAAATTATTGTGAAAATCACAAAGGGGAGTTCTATTTCATGACAAAAAATCATGTCACTAGTGCGACACATGTGACCGTGACTGTGAGTTAATATTTTACCATCAGGTTCCAAAGGGACATCGCTACACACTCTACTTAATGAGCACCTACACTCTAGAAATAGTGATTTAAGGTAAACTTTGCGTCAAACAAGGTCAAATAGTGAAAAAACCATAACAGCTATTGACATCCGGTCTTCACTGCTGAACAGAGTAGGGACGTAGCTACAGCCTGAATTTCAAATGGGGTTGCTAGGTTATTGTATGGTGACATAGTAGATCCTCAAAAATAGTGGATTTTCATTATTTTTGACTCCTGTTTCCATTCATTTCCTATGGGGCTTTTTGGGCGTGGTTTTTGGCTAATTACATCGCCATGGTAACTCCAATCACCAATAAAAGTAATAGCACACATCGCGCGATCGAGCCGGTCGATAAGAGGTGAATAGTAATGAGTGCCTGCTCATGCAAATACATCTTGCTTTGCATTGGGGAAGGCCCTAATAATGATTGAATACAATGTAACAGCAGCAGTGGGCATAGTTATTCGAGCCGTGGCCTTTTCTTTTGCACAACTTCAGAAATACAGTTTCCATAGCAACAATAATACAAAAAACAAGAACTTACTTCAAAAGCTGTGTGACATCACAGTACAGTGTTCTCTTTTGTGACATCAGAGGTTCAAAGCAGAATGTTGTCACTTTGCTTCTACACATTGTTTAACGTAGACTACTTGAAGAGAGACGTCTTATATGACAGATATTTTATTCTACAATCAATTCAAACTAAATCTCAAGTCAAGATGTTGTTTCTGGTTGGATGGAAGTTGGGATCTGTAGTTACTACAGCACTGAAAATAATCTTTCCCTGCTGCTTCACAGAAAATGATTTGCTCAAAACTAGCTGTGAGAATGATCAAATCAGCTCTGAGACCACAGACAAGACATCCAAAAACGTCGCTTTTGACAGAGTTCCTGAAGACAAACCAAACCCAGACATGGAAGATTGCTCTAAGGAGGAGAATGCTAACTCTGACCCCACAAACACAGAAAACATGGACACAGCTTTTGTAGAAATACAGAATATTTTTGCTAGCTCTTTTGCTGCAAATTATTCAGTGCAGACTGAAATTGTCATGGATGAACAAATCAATCAAGCCACCCATGAAGACTCTCTTGAAGAAAAAACAGGACCCAAATTTAGTGTTGGGGACACTATATCCACTGACCAGGTAAGTTTCACCATTGAAAGCACAACAAATAGACCCCCAACGAGCAGACTGGGGGGTCAACTAAAAGCTTTAACCTATCACGTCTCTCAAACTGAGGAAACCGTCACAAACGAGGAATTTGGTGCACGTTCTGAAGATGAAACAGAAAATGACACTGAAGAAGATGAGAGATATCGACTAACTTTTAATATTGATCCAACCATTTACTTCTGCAAGTTTTCCAACTCAGATGATAATGGCTGGATGAATGCCACAACTCAGAGTATTCTGAACCTGAGCGTTATCAGAAAGCTTCTGGCTAAGAATCCTAAAAAGGTTCTTGGAGCTTTGTCAAAAACTCCAATGTTTGCCAGACTTTTAGTGAGAGCCATACACGGTTCAGAGAAATATTTCCCCCCCCAAAAAGTCAGGAAAGTTCACAAGGAACTACTTAAAAAAATACCGTTACTAAACTCGGAGGATTCAGACAAGGTGGAAGTGTTTGTTGAGGCCATTTTCAGAAGGTTAGCTCCATGTGGTATTACCACATCTTGCAAGATGGAAAGCGTTGCCAGTTGTGGAGAATGTAACAATTCCCAATCTTTAACCACGCGGTTTAGTCCCATTGTTTTTCTACCATGGCCAGAACCAAACGAAACTACCACTTCTCTTCTAAACCGTGTGGTGGACTTCAGTTTGGGAAAATACTGTCCTGACTGCGACTACAACTTAGAGAGAAAATTCTTCTTTACCGCCCCTGATGTGATCACTCTGTGTTTTCCACGGTTCGACAGTCAAGAAGATTTGAAGATCCGTGTCATTCCTAGTCCAACCATCGACATTCCTGTGAAAACTGGAACCCAGTTATACCGTCTGTCCTCAATCATTTGCGGACTCCCCGCAAGTTTTGAGTCAGATCACTACTATACATATCTGATGTGTGGACAACTGGTTTTTCAGGCGGACGACGACGAGATAATAGCTTCAAATACAACGTGTGTAGCAGACATTTGCTGTAACGGGTTTCTCTACATCTACGAGAAGTGTACAGAAGGACTGGATGAATTTAGCGTTGGCATCGCAGTGACAGCTGACAATGACAGCAACAAACATTTGTGGAAAAATCCAAATAAATATGTTAAAATGACAGAATAATCCAAAATAAACCAAAAAATCCCTGATTATTTTGTATATAAAAATGGACAGAAACACATAAACACTCTTACCCCCCCTCCCCTAAAAAGTCCTAAAAGACCCCCTTCCCCTCAAAACCCCCCTGAAAAAACTTTTTTTTTTCATCAACATTTTATATATAGCAAAGACAAAGAAAAATACAAAAAGCACTGCTCCCAAAAACTAAATAGAGAAAACCTAACCCCCCCAAAACAAATCCCCAAAAGCACCACCCTTTCCCACCAAAAAAAGATACATAAAAAAATAATAGTCCTTGGTCCTTGGTTAGAATCCCAGCCTGAGGTTTTTCTGCTGGAGTTTTCAATGTCTCCTTGTGCATGCGTGGGTTCCCTCCGGGTACTCCGGCTTCCTCCCACAGTCCAAGAAATGGACAAAAAGACAAAAACACTGCTGCCCCCCCCCTTAAAAACTCCCTTCCCCTCAAAAAACCCCAGAAAAAACTAAAAGAAAATCAGCAAAAAAAAAAACTTTTTTATAAAAAATTTTTTTAAAAATAACAAAATAATCTCAAATAATAATCAACACTTTATATATAGCAAATACAAAGAAAACTACAAAAAGCACTGCTCCCAAAAACTAAATAGAAAAAACCTAACCCCCCCCCAAAACAAATCCCCAAAAGCCCGACACTTTCCCACCAAAAAAAGATAAATAAAAAAATCATAGCAATAACTAAAAGAAATATAGCAAAATACATTTTAGAAAAAAAATCAAAATATGTAAAAATGACCAAAAAAGCACCACAAAAATTGACTGAATAATCTAAAACACCCTCAATAAAATCCCCAAAGCACCCCCTTCCCCTTCAAAAAAGCACCCATAAAAATAACAAAAAGCAAAAACAGCACAAAAAAATCGAAATACGTAAAAATGACAAAATCTTACCACAAAAAAATTTATATATCGCAAAAGACAACAAAAATAATACAAAAAGCACTGCTCCCAAAACAAAACAGAATCACCTCTGCAGGAGTTTTCATGTTCTCCCTGTGCATGCGTGGGTTCCCTCCGGGTACTCCGGCTTCCTCCCACAGTCCAACAAACGTAAAACTCTCTAGAACGTCAGAGTTACGCTCTCGGCTCACTGCTGTTAAAGCTTTTCTAAGCTGCAGCAGACCCCGACTGCCTCAACTAAGCATGTGCGTGAGGGGAAGAAAGGGAGCAGATAAAAGGACAGCGACCGTTTTAAGAGAAAATGATAACGTCGATGACAAAAAAAAAATTGCCGATAATTTTAGTCATCGACGAATCGTGGCAGCCCTAGTGGCACATGCCTAACCCTAACCTTAACTAAAATGTCATTCACAAAATACCTCTAAACTAAAGTAGTAAAGCATAGTCATTGCACATTGTGAGGACCATCAAAATGTCCTCATAATGCTGGTGGCCTGTCAAAGGTTGGTCCTCACAAAGATATACTGTATATAAATACAGTACATGCCCACACACACACTCTTGTTCCCAGTTGTTATTTTTACTAGTTAAGATGTGGTTTCTCAAGGGGGAGCAGTAGCCCCCCAGTGGGTTTTTAGACTATATAATGGGGTGTTGGAAGTGGCATGCAAGTGAAGGGGGCACTTGCATGCCTATGGTGGGAGCTAATGAAAGACTTTGAAAATGCTTGATAGTCCACTGTTTCGTTATGAAGAACACATAGTGTAAAAAAACCTTCATTCGATACTTTTATTTAAATGAAAAGCCTCGCTTCTGCTCGGACTGATTTGTTTCTTTTCATAAACCTGGCATGCGAGCAATAGACATCACCAGATGAAAAGATCAGCCATCAGACCTGCGGCATCCTCTGGCATAAATATGAACCGCACCGATGTAGAGCAGGCATTAGTGGCGCATGTCTCTGGTGAGCGGGTCAAAACAACGTGACAAAAATGTGTTGTTTCAACATGCGTTGGTAAATGTGCTAAGCAAAGGGCTGAATTAGAAAGCTTTGGCATTGTCTTTTGGCCTCCAGCTATAGCCTAAGTCCATTTCATATTCAAATAATTACTCTAAGAATTTTTAATACATTGCATAGTATTTCAGATCATTGATTTATACCTTTAAACAACGAACGTGTATGTGCTATGATTCTAAACCTCAGTAGAGGGAAAAAAAAGAGGGGGACAAGGGACAAAAATATGCATCAGTCCTTACAATGCCCCTTCCTGGTTGGCTGGGGCGCCCGAGGGGGCGGGGAAGATCTGGATGGTCCCTTTACGCGCTATGTCCAGCTGGGGAAACCCCACCCCATCAGATGGTAAGAAGGGTCTGCTCACTCCTCAGGTGAGAAGCAGGCTTCATTTCAGTGCGGGGACCTCCTGTGTTTGGCAGAGGGAGAGCAATGCCCAGGACTGGACTTGGATAGGAACACTGGGTGATAAAAATGGAGGGAAAAAACGATGGGATAAAAAAAATATACACACACACTTTAACTACAGAACACACAAAAAATGACCACTTCTTGTGATTGAGGCATTATGCTTGTATATTTAAAACTGAAACATTTATGTAAATCGGATCAAAACAATATTATTTTAAGAGCATAACATTTATCGTTTGTTAGTAGTTTCTAAATTTGTTACTGTATAGTATTTCCAAGTTTTTTGCAAATCTTATTGCAAGCTAACTTGAAAAAGCTTGATGCACTTTGTCCATCCATAAAAAAAACCACCAAGGACAAGGGTCTCACAACACCCGCAAGCCTGATGACTCTGTTCTGGGCCATTATTTTGATGGTAGACTTTTGATTGTTAATTGCATATTTGTTAAAAATTTTACAAACCCGAGGCTGATTCGGTTTTCTTGTTTTGTTTTATCAATTTTGTACCACCACCAAGTTTCAAATCTGTTGATTCTGCCAATTGAAGCCGTTTTTTTTCCACTGTAGTGTAAAGTGAAAGTTCTTTATTTTTCAACCTGGACCTTATTTTTAGCAAATATTATGTTCATTTACTCACCCAGACAAGTTTGGAACTACTTGGAGCCATTTAGCATAAGTTTTTATCCAGTTGCAGTAAGCATATATCCACATAACGGGACTCAATCAGGGCAGGAGATTTGCTGCCTGTAATGAGGCATTATCTGCCCCAAAACTCCTTCATTTAACCATGTTTTGCTATGAATAGTTAACGACATTCCCCTCTTGGTTTTGAAAGTTGTTAAGGCATTAGCTTCTGGGTTTTTACAGACTTCTAATCTACTGATTCCACCTGACACTGCCCTGTGACTTTAATGACTTATCAGCCATCTGCCATTACTGCAGTAGTCTCCGTAAATTGCAGAAAGGGAGCCTGTGGAAGCTGAATTTAGTCCAATTGGTCATTCAGTTAGTGCAATTTGGAAACATGGAAACGTGAACCATTTGATGTCTGCCTAGAGTGAAAGCCCTGCTCATACTACAACTGGGATGGAGCACGGCAGTGACGTAATTGTGATCCTGCAACAGTGTCGTTGGATTATAGCCTCTAAATCGGCCCGGAACAGAACTAATAAGCACTTCTGAGATGTTCTAAACTCGGAGGGGAGTAGTGCTAACGACTGATAACAAAACATGGTTAAATGAAGAAGTTTTGGGGCGGATAATGCCTTACATTACAAGTAGCGACCTCCTACCCCCTCCACACCCACTGTATGGATATTGACTAATCGTGACAGAATAAAACTTTCTGCTGAAGAGCTCTAAGTGGCTCGAAACTGGTCTGGGTGAGTAAATGAACAAAATTATTGCTAAAAATAAGGTCCAGGTTGAAAAAAACAACAACAAGTTTCCCTTTAAAGAGCACTGATAACCAGTTATCTGATTAAATGGTGGTGTTCTGTTTATCTGGATGGGACCTTTTGTGGACAGTAAGAGCTTCCAGCATGACTTAGTGGGGAGTTCAGCCTAAAACGGTTGAGAAACAAAGTCCTAGTTGATTATTTCCCACATATTTTGCATGTAGGCCAGGATGTCCAGACAACTGTAGAAAATTGCAAATTCTACTTTTTATGGCCTTCCTTCAGTAACGGTTTTCTGTATTTTCACCAAGCATCACTGTAACTGGAATAGGATTTAAGAGACATAGAAGTACTGCTAACAGTTACCGCTCCAGAGTTACCTTGAATATGGACACAATTGAAACCAGAATGTGTAAACCTGTCTGGTGCAGTGACAGCTCTGACCTCTCCTTGTCAGCCTTCTTCTGCTCCATCTGGCCCTGAGCCTGCAGGCAGCCCAGCTGCAGCTTCAGCCGGTTGTTCTCCGACTGCACTGCCTGCTTCTCTACCAGATGAGCTTTCAGCGTAGCCACGTCCTGCTCTACCTCCCGACATCTACCCAGGAGATCAGCTCGGTCTGCAGCCGCCGACATTTCTGTATCTCGTTCCTCAGGGACTGCAGCAGCTGACTGACCATCATTTCCTCGTTCCCCAGCCGCGAGGACATCATGTTTAAGTCCGGGCATCTAATGCGCTCCGAGTTGCACGTTTGGTTCACGTCTTCCACGCCTGCGTCCTATGGTGGAAAAGACGAGAACTCAGGATTTGTCCCCATTTTTCCATGTCAAAGCAGCACTTTATCCCTTCACTCAATTTTCCAGTGTCTGTAGTTCATTTCAGTCTGTTTTTAAATTCCAAGTAGGCAAAACTTCACTGCAAGTTTATGGTAGATCTTTATGCAGAGGCCTGGCTGAGAAGATGGATGGATTGATCTAAAAACAGGTGGACGGATGTAAAAATGGATGGATGAATGGATGGAAGTAAAAACGGATGGATGTAAGAACGGATGGATGGATGGATGGAAAACAACATAACTACGTAAAACTACGGGTGCAGTGTGGCGTCTCTCGGTGAAATGACGCAAGACATTATGCTGCATTCCAGTTAACCTTTCTGAGTCGCAAAGTCGGTAATCTCACAGTTGTCTTGTGTCATTTCACAGAGACACGCCCCCATTAAGTGGGAAGTTTTGAGCTCCAACTCTGATCTCTGATAGTAGACCGTGTAGAGCATTCTCGCATACAGCAACTCGAATCCCGAGAATTCGAGACAAATGGAATGCAGCATTAGCATATATTAGCCACATGCTAACATAGGTTCATGCCCTTTCAGTGTGTATATGACAAATTAATTATGCATCCTAAGTGCTAATGGATTAGAGTGTTAAGGTAAAACGTGCAGTTTTACTTACATAATGAATACATGATACATGTGATACATAATTAAAAATCCAGCCAATGAAATCGATGAGAAGAGTCACCGGCCCCAACTGTCATATAACTCCTACTTTAAATAGAAAGGGAGCGCCATTTTCCAGGGAGCGTGTATAGAGATGTGAAGGGGGCGTGTTTTTCTGCTCCCTGTGCTGCATTCATGGGCCCGCCAGTTAATATGAACACCCACAATCGGAGCTGCGCGCCCTCTATGAATAAGATACGCACCCGGGATTAGTATTAGATGCTGGCCATCACAGCTACCTACTCTCCCACTTTTTTTGTCAGAAATGTAACGTTATACTATGTCATACAAAATTTTGTTTTTTTTAAGTGTAGTTTTTCTTTGCTGAAGCAAGTTACATCAGCCACCAATTTTTTTTTAGGAAATCACATTGCTTGTATCTGACTGGTGTCTTAGAACAATGAACTCCTAAGGACATGGTGTTCAACACTCCCTCATATATACAACCTCCATGTGACTTCATTGTCTTTAAATGAAGAGGCTTTCCATTGTCGCCTCTGTCAACAGACAGGACATGTTCCCGCCTCCTTCTTCTCTGTCTTTTATCAACCCTCTGTCGTTCCGCTGTCTGCTCGTTTACAAGCGACCTGTTGCCACTTTTGTTTACTGGCAGCATGCTCAGCTCTCTCCGCTGGTACCTGTTGGCTCCTGGAAGCCATTGCCTCAGCCGATACATGATAAGCACAGTGAGGAAATGAGGGTGAAACGACAAAACTGTGATTGTCACCTTAGATAATCTGTTGAGAAAATATCAGAGTTTAGATTGCTGTCATAAGAAAAAGAGTTATTGTTTTCATCCTGTCTTAAAGGGCCACTCACCTATTTCACACAGTCCACTAAATATGCTGGTCACAAAGACATCTGCACAATCAAATGAAACGGTTATGCTTTTATATATGGCATCTTTAGAATCCTTATGGCTAATGGATATGGACAGACTGATTAAAATCAAGCTGATGGCAAGGAAGCCTTCTAAGCCACAAAACTAGCAACTTATTGCAAAAGATGATTGGTCACAAACCTAGATGGATACATGCAAAAAGCTTATCTGCAATTATGATTAATAATTAGAAAGCATTTGATTGCTGCAATGCAAATGAAGTAAGCCTATACTGTACTATCATTGTTAGATTGTGATTCCACAGATTTTTTCCCCCATATAATTCCGTAACATTAACCAAGACTCTTCACAGGATAGAATAGAATTGAATGGATTTGTTTAGACATATAGATATGAAGACTTCATTGTCACTCTGGATGCTGTTGTTTAATGGAGCGATGAGTCAGTTTAACTGCCATCTTGGTTAGAGGACCCTTCTCTCCAAGTTGTCCATCTAAAAAGATGAGACGGGTCTGTAAATTCCATCATAGGTACACTTCAATGGTGAGAGACAGAATGTAAAACAAAAATTTGTTTGGCAGTACTATGGAACAGAGTTCAAACATTTCCTGTAGGTCTGCAGATCTTCTCTAGAGCTGTGATGTTTTAGGGCTGTTGCTCAGCAACACCGACTTTCAACTATCTCCAAAGACTCATTTGGATTGAGGTCTGGAAACTGCCTAGGCCTCTCCAGAACATTGAAATGCTTTGTACATAGCTACTCCATCGTTGCCCAAGCGGTGCATTCAGAGTCATTGTCATCCTGGAAGATCCAGCCAGCTTTTACCCCTTCAGTGATCTCACTGATAGGAGAAGGTTTTTGTTCCAAATCTCACAATACACAGCCCCATTCACCTTTTCCTTAATACTAATCAGTAATCCTATTCCCTTTGTAGAAAAGCAACCCCAAAGCATAATGTGTCTACCCCCATGTTTCACAGTCAGTATGTTTACATGCCCATCTAAATCAAGCTTTTTTGGAGTGATCAGAATAAGGGCTTCCCCCCAACGAGAGCCAAGTCCCAGTTTACATGTCACTCAGTAAATCGAATTATTAAATAAAGTACGTACCACTCCTCAACGATAGATGGCGATATGCGGCCCTACGTGTTAGCCTAATAGATGTTAGCTTCGAGTCGCAGGCATTAAACAGAGGCTGGTGGGAGTGGGTCAGACTGAGTCAAAGCAGGATATCTACAATCACAATGCTCTGTATCTTTGTCAGTCCAAACATGCACTGATCGGCCACTTATGTTTGTCTTAGCGGCCATATTCTTATAATACTACTGTACACGTTGCTGAATTGCCCTACCGCGTTTCCTAACTTAACGAGGGGTTGTGTGAGGGTCTGGTTGCAGAGAAGTCCGATTCTCAATCGCATTATCTGGGTAGCTTAGTCGAGCTTCTGAAACTCCAGTTGGGTTCGATTCAAGCTGAACTAAGGTGTATACATGGATATCAAAAGAATTCAGTCAGACAGAGGTAATAATTTGACTTTCTCTTGCTGCATGTAACGTGCTGAGTGGGTATGGTGTTCCTGGGATGCAACTCAGCATTCTTCCTCTTCAAAACACATCAACAGTGATGCCAATAACGCATTACTTAGTAGCGTGTTACTCCTAAAAGGACCACTTTGTCAGTAACGACTAATATAAGGCTTTAATATTTCCACACAGATAATCAGATTAAAGTTACTTATTTAGGCAACTAGGCGTTACTATTTTTGTAATTTTCTTGAGCAAAAAGATATATTTGGTACATGGAGACAAAAGCATTAAGAAAACAACAATAGCGGTAAATATGGTCCTACCTTCAACAACACTGCAGCTGAAACAGCTGATGATCTCTATTGCCAGAGCAAGACGTCTTCAAGACGCAGCTTATTCCTTCATATTTGCTGGTGTCAATGTGAGTTTAAAAAAACAAGTATATTCCCAGCCTTACTGTTAAAATGTACATCCAATAAAGTGAGTATTGGCAAAACTGGTTATTGTGTTTATGTTGAGGCAGTGGGGAGTGCTATTGGGAGCTGCTGAAAGTAACTAATAAAGTTACTTGTAATTTAACTCAGTTACTTTTAAAGTAAAGTAATAAGTAAAGTAACTAATTTACTTTTGGAAGGAGCTCAGCAGTCAGTAATCATTAGGGATGTGAATCTAACAACAATACATGATTCAATTTGGATTCGTGGAGTGACGATTTGATTCAGAATCGATTCTCAATTCAGAACCGATTCTCGATTCAGAATTGATTCACAAGCAATACTATTAGTAAAAAAAAGGTGCCAAGGTGTAAGGCTGAGACTATATGCTTTTGTCCCGCTTCAATTATTTTATGATTTATTTTTTTTGTAAGTGCCAGGTAGCTGTGGCAACACTGCACATCAAGTGATATTTAAACTATAGAGTTTTATTTTTGTCAAATCTAATCACATGATATTCTCTCAGTCCTCCTCCGTGTTTTGGAATTAAATAAGGATGTTGTCTATCTGGTTATCTAGGGACTGCTAAATTAATTATTCATTAATTATTTATTTAATTATTCCTTTAAGTTATTAAATGGGTGTATCAGCCGGGTTTAGCCATGCAAAAATATGTTTTCATAGCTACCTATATCAACAGCAGTCTGTAGATACCAGGTAGAACTTGTCTGAAGGGTGATGTCCTTGGCAATGAGTTCAATTCACTCAACAAAAAGAAGCAAGGATATTTGATTCAGTTTAAAAACTTTAATAACTGAACATGATCCACACAAAACAAGCGGATCCCACTCTCGGCTAATTAGGTCTTCACTAATGGCTAAGCTAAATGGCTAGGCTACATGCTACATAAACAAACTACAAAGATGGCAGACATACTGAAGTCATAAAGGCCACATGACGGGAGATTCCTGAACGCACGTATGCCGTAGCACACACGCACGCGTAGAGGTGACGTATGCACGTGAACGAGGAAAAATGCAGAACGGTGGGGGTTTATTACCTGGTCAATTTACCTTGTGGTCGCTCTGAAACATAGAGACCGCATGGCTCTTATCACTGACCTAGCTTTTGGCTAACAAAGAGCTCTGAATTGAATGGTTACGGATTAAACAAAGGGTTAACAGGATGACGTTTGGCTCTGCTCGTCTCTCAGAAGGTCTCCGGTTCGTGGCTCGAACCGAAATCAAAGCAGATCCAAGTGAGAATCACACACACAATAAAACACTGCTTGCTTACTAATAAAAGAAAACCACAGCAACTTCAAACACAAGACTGATTAACGGAACGTTTACAGAAGCCTGCATGCATAAAAGAAAAATATTCTAGAATTTGCTCCACCCAGATCTTAAACAAACATGGAATGGTCTTATACTGAATCCGTTTGGTGGTTGATTGCAGAGAAAAATAGTAAATCATTTTGATTGCGACAGAAAAATGCGATCAGCTGACGGTTCTCTGCCTAGATTCCAACTGTCCAGTCCGGCTTGCAGGGAGACTCCAGTGGGTTGGTCAGCTGTTATTCTGACCATCCGGTGTAGAGGAGCGAATCAAAGCCAGGCCCAAGTACTCGCTTGCCCAGGGGAAGAGAGAGAGCGGGTGTGACGTTGTAATCCGGCCGGGGGGGAAGTTTCCTTTTCAGAGCAACGTTCCACTCTGATAACAGGAGGAAGCCAGCGCTTGGGATGCTGGCGTCATTTTATCATAGAACCCTTTGTATAATTTCATATATCCAGAGTCAGACCCAACATCGGGATCATCCAGAAGGTATCTGGTCAGGTTTAAATTTTCAATTACAAAAGCCACACTGGTATACATAAGCCAGAAGCCATATAGGCTGCCACCATCAAGGAACCCTGCACACTTCCATCATGACTGTACCAGTCCCGGAACATTACTACTTTTCGACAACATTACAGGCATGTGCATGCCCCTCCATCATTCAGTCTGATAATATACACATCAAATTAATGAAATGAGCACCTGGACATACCCACACATAACTGGAGTAAAAAAAAAATTTTTACAGATAATCTTTTCACATTTGAAATGTGATTAGACAACAAGTTATTTTGTTGGCACAAAGTGTATTCCAGTCCCCAACTACCTATTGCTATAGGCACCTTCATTGTCACAAATGAAAATTTACGCAAGGACAAAGAAATTCACATTCTCTGTGAGTTTTAAAGTGACTAACTTTTTATCAGTCATGGCTAAAGTGATTCTAACTGCTATGGGTGGAACTTAAGGGCGTTACCTTTACAAAGAGCCCAAACATGTTTTCATACTCCATAGAGTTCAATAACAGCAATAATTCTGATGAATCTGTGGTTAAAGTACCACAAACATGCTGCTGAAGTGTTGTACATGACCAAAACAGTCAAGAGACTCTCACACTATGTCATGCCAAAATCAGAGGCCACTGCCCCCTAAAAAAATTCACCATGATTCGGCAAAGAGCATCCATATTTTTGTTAAGTTCTGATATCAAAGACTGCTCTTAACCTTGTAAAATGGGCTTTAAAGTTTTTACTTCTAAAATTGATGAATATTGGTGACTATTGAAGTGGGGGATTATTTAAAGCCTACAAAACTGGATGAGATCTAAAGTTAAGCTGTTTTGTGTATTAGTCAGTCAAATGGGTAACAATTTGTCAAACCAGGCTTTAGATGGGTCTTGTGTTTGACATTCGTAGAAAGGCCTAATGCATTCAGCAGGTTTAAGGAAGCTGTCTAAGTAGAGATCAAGCTGAAGAAGTCCATACAAGAGGTCAAAGAGTGTGTCAGTGAAGTCTTTTATGTGGTTGACCATGTGATTCCTGCTGGGTTTAAGGCTTGATAGAGTGGAAGAGGACAGAAACAACTGCTGGTTTCATCATGAGGTTTAACTCACCACACCGCTGCTTTGTGGACAGACATACACCTAGCGTTTGTTTTTTAACCCAATTAAAACGGGAGCACTGTGGCCAGATTGTGTCTGATCGCTGTGACGAAGCTGGAAGATTAATCAAGTTTCCACAATATGAGTTTTCTGTTGTTGTCCAAGAGTTTTTATTTTGCCGACTTAATTCCCCCACTATTACAGAATATTTCAGCACAATTTCTGCTCATATAACTTTGAAATAGAACTCGACACACAGATATTTGTTTTTCAATAGACAGACATTTTGCTTTCCTTTTAATTTCATAATAAGGAAATATCCACTGACGTCTACTCAGAAACAGACTTAAGCCTAGCCAAATCTGCTTTTAGCCAAGGTAAGTTCATTTGTAAAGCTCATTTCTGCAACAAGACCATTCAAAGTGATTAACATGATGAAAACTAAATGACATACAAGCTGGAAAGGTTACATTGCAGTGTTAAAATTAAGGAAAGTGATTAAAAGTTATGATACAGACTAGAGTTAATCCATGTTCCACTTATTATTTTTAAAGGCAACTCTAAACAAATGTTGCCTTGATTTACAGGCACTCATAGTATCAAGCAGTTCTACAGTAAATCGAAGTTTGTTACAAAAAAAATCGACTTATTTGTTTAATCAAGATTATTTAATGGTTAGTGTATTGTTGAACAGTAAAAAATGTGTTCAAGAAATTTGTGTAATTTGTGTAAACTTTGTGTTACACAGCTTTTGGCTTGATGACTGTGGCCCACATGACAAAATCTTTGAACAATCCTGTATAATCTTTAAGCCTATCACAGTCCATGGGTGCAAGAAAATACAGTGTTAACATGTTGCTTACTGGCAAAACAGAGAAAGGTTGAAATAAGCAAAGATCATCTTTGCAGGAAATGTGGATGAGCCTTAAGAAAGTAAACAAGTAATGAGAATGGATCGCTATCAAGAACAGCCAGAGTGTTAGATTGACACTCATTTTGCCTCATTTTTACTTTAATGTGTCCTGTTACTAAAGAGCAGCTACTAATTTTAACAGGTTGTTTTAAAAAAATAGCTACTCTCCCCCGATATTTCTCTTGTATGTGAACTTCTGCAATATTTTTTTGTCCGAATAACCCAAATGTCTCCAACCATCAAAATAAAAGAAAGAACAATAAAAACAATTCCAATAGGAGAGGATATCTCTAAGCTTTGTCAGCATTGGGCCATCTACAAGAAAATTACTGCAAACACAGCAATACATATAAAAAAAAGTGGTTGAAATAAAAAAAAAAGCTGTTCTGCTTCTCCCAGTCAAAATACAGAAACTAAATGAAATGCATTAGACTGTGCAGGACAGTTTCTGAGACAGAATGAACAGAGGAAACAATGTATAAGAGAGCTGGTGAATTTGTATGTTTAACAATGTGAGAGACTGATAAAGTTATGCAGTAATGACTACTAAGAGTAAAACTTCCTAAATGGCATTCTACAAGCTGTTGAATCATGGCGTGTACTCTTTAACACGCTGCTGCTTTATTTGGCTTCATATCTTTCAGTGATGATTTGGTTGGATAACATCAGATTATTGGATTTGGTTAAAAGAATAAAATCTTCCAGTGAGCACCTGCAGCAACATTCTATGAATATGACTAAATTTACTGTATAATAATTTACTTCAATAGCAATCATTTTTAAAATAAGAAACATACATTTGTATCTCCTGTTATAGACCTAAGTGTTTGGCAATCATTTGAATTTACTTTAATACATCTTGAAAAACTGGAGAAAACAAGTTATATCTTGCAGGAAAGCTGTTTTCAGCAGGGCTTTCTGTCATTTTTGCAGACACCAGGGTGTATGCCTTGTGGGTTTTGTTCTCATGGTAGCAGTAACACAATACACATCTGAAAGCCTCTGATGACAGAAAGTACACTGCATTAAAACTAAAAACCTGCATTGACAGAAACCGGTGATGCGCTAGACCTAATTCATGGACTGACGTCTATGCCGACAACTGTTAGCATAGGTTAGCATTTATCTATCTATCTATCTATCTATCTATCTATCTATCTATCTATCTATCTATCTATCTATCTATCTATCTATGAACAATTTGAGTGTTAGATATAGAATATCTATATTATTATAGTATTATGTAAAACTGAAAATCATGTAATAATTTAATGCACTTTACAATTATGCACAATTGTGTGTATAAAAGTAAAAGAAAAAAACATAAAATACATTGAAGATTGTAATGTAATGTAAAAAAAGTGGGTGTCGATACTTTTGCAAGCCACTGTAGCATTACAGTGCATCCAAAATGATGTCACTTAATTACAATAAGCCTTGTTTATTTTTGTTTCCATAACCTTTGCAACCTAGAAGGCCTTTGGTTGCACTCTTGTGAAAAATGGAAAAAAAACGCAAAAGCAAACATGTTTAAAAAGAAAAGACACACAACTTAAAAACCTGGCTCTACGGCCCAATGGTGATGTCATTTACCTATGTTGCCTTTGGGTGATAAAGCTTCTTTTGTCCCTGTGTTAACAGAAAGCAGACAGAATCGAAGACATATGTGGCTTATCCCTGCAGGGGCCAGCAGGGTGTTTATCATTCATTTGCTGTCTCATTTGTCAAGTTTGGGGGAAGGTGAAAGCTGCTACTCTCAGCTAACAAGATGAATGTTTTTCTTCTAGATTTTTTAAAGAATTTGGTTATCTAAATTAGTCTGCCATCTTCACCGTTACAAAATGTAAAATCAGGAATGTTAAAAGGTGTGAAAGATATTACAAGCACAAACTTTAATTTGCTTTATTGGGATTTTATTTCTAGAGCAACACAACCTAGTAAACTATTATAAAGGCAAGACAATTACCTTCAAGGTCTTTAAAGTTCTACACAGATAGAAAACAATGAGTGTGATTACTTGCTGAAGTATCACTGGAAATCAGTAGAAGAGCTGACTTCTGATAAGAGGGCTCAGCTGTGTTTTTGGTGCAAAGAGTTGATTGTAACTGATCTAAACGTTTCAGATATGACCATTTTTGTACAATACTGCAAAAATTTACAAAAGCAAGTTTAAATTCTTTTCAGCTCATTGTTGTGGTTTTCCAGCCAACAACTTCAGTGTCTAAGTAAAATATGACATTTGGCCTAAAAGCTCGGCAGCCAAACAAAAATCTGTCTGGTGGATATAATTGGTGTACAAAACTGTTAAAGGGACAGATTCGTTCCCTGTGGGTTTGTCATAAAACAGCATTGTTTGATCATGTGCCGAGGGTCCTACAATGCTATTCTTCAGGCTTCTTAATGATAATGTTGCTTATATGACAATATTCTGATAACTTTTTATATACATATGATGTATTAGAATCTGTGGCGCTAAAGATTAGAGGAATGGAAAGGAGCCCTTCTAACCTCAAACGCTCAGAACTCACCACCACTCGGCTTTGCTTCTGTCTTCACAATAATGCTGTGTTGAAGAAAATCAATCCTCCGGTTCTGAATCTGTTCTTATAAAAATTCCTGATGATTCATCCATACATCCAAAGATTGATATAACCCTTTAACGTTGTTTGACCTTTTTACACCTAAAATAATTCAGGCATGTGTGCTTTTTAGTGAAGAAAAGTAAACAATACGGGGTCAGACACTGGCGCAGTGTCGGCTAGGTGGAATTTTCTCCTGGGGGGGCTATGACAATGATGGTTAAAAGTTAGCTGCCAAACAATGATTTTTTTTTAAACCTAATTAATTACAGGGTAGCTGTGAATTAATCCTGACGAATTAACATTCGAAATATGATTAAAAAAAACTATTTGCGGTGTAAAGGGACAAATCCAATTGCCATAGCTCTTTTTCATTAAATAAAGGAGCGATTAATAGATTGCTTTATCTTTTAGCCAACTGCTAAGGCAAATTAACTGGCTAATATTTTCTGCATTTAAAGCTGACTGTTTCTCAATCATGTTGGACAACCCTGATCATCCCTAAATGGGACTATCCTACGACAACAGAATGATTTCAGTCAGAGGCTTCAGCAGTTTTGCTAGAACAGACTGCTACTGTAGTAGAGGAAACACTGAGCTGTCTAAAGAGGTACTGGTTCAGGGTGGAATAACTCTGGTAACACTGGGAAAACCTGCCACAGCTCCACCTAAAGCCATTCAGAGTATGAGAAGATATGGTGGAGAAAAGACTGTTAGATTTCTATTTTTCTTTATTATTTCCACAAAGCTGCTGATACAGGTTTGGGTGATATAAATGTGAGGAGGGAGATGATCTGTGATCTAATATGAAAAATAAGAACAAATGCAAAGTAAGGTAGAAATAAACAAAATATATGAATAAACTTAATATTTGGATATCAGCAGTTGTGTTAAATATTAAATAAATCAAATGTAATATAGACTTAGTAATAAAATGTCACAATTCCCCTTTTTTGTAAACACTCAGCAAACAAACTCTCAATCTAAACAATAGGACTACATGCTCTTACTGTGAAGGTGCGCGTCTACATAGCTACTTCCGCTATGTGCTATTAGTTACTGCTAACTATTAGCAGTAATTTAAGTCCGAAAACATAACTTAAACTGAATAATGCGCATTTTTAACGCAGCAGTACCTTACTATGAAATGTACTCAAACTATACAGTGACCCAACATGCATAAATCCACATTAATACAGTGCTTTTTACTTTTGGTTTACTGCTTATTGGTATTTATATTTAGCTGATAATCAGGTCCGAGCTATTTTACCTCAAGCTTCTCCTGCTATGTTTTTCTCTCAAACGGTATTGTTTTGAGTGATACAACAAAATTATTATTTTTATTTCTGCATTTTGTGTCTGTTTTCGTTTGTCTCCAACTCCCGTGGTTTGTCACTACCCGTGCGCCTGCTGTAGGCAGAGACATGCATATCTATGGCTATACATCTCCGAGCACGGTCCAAACTTTGAAAAAAAGAATCTCACAATGTAACCCTATGGGGCGATTTTCAGTCTGACTCAGAGCACCCCAACGGGGCGGGGCTTTAGGTTGGAAAGTGATATTCATGCTATTGATTGGACAATAATATACAGATTGGACCGGCAAGATTTCTCTCTTTTTTTTCGTGTGACTCAAGGAGGGCGATGCACTATCGCCCATCATGGACCAGCCGCCCCTGTACTGGAGGTACAGTTAGCCTAGCGCTGGCTTTGAAAAAAATCATATGCTAGGCAACAGTTTGGGTTTAGAACGGTCCAACAGAAAGATGAGCTTGACAGAAGCAAAGCAGTTTGCAAGGAGGTGAAGAATAGCATAACTACGACCAACTTCAGGAGCCACACGTTGCAACATATAACAAAGATCTCATGTCGAGGCATCCACCAGGAAGCAGCAGGTGGGGAGCACGGTGGCGCAGCTGGTAGCAGAGCTCACAGCTAAGGTCCTGGGTTCAATTCCCGCCAGGGACGCATTGGGTGCTGAGGGTGTGTTTGTTCCTCCATATCATCAGCACCCACACCCTGGGTGGGGTTGGCAAAAGGGCCTTTCTGTGTGGAGTTTGCATGTTCTCCCAGTGTTCCCACAAAAACATGCACCAGTTCTGGGCTAAACACTGCCCCCTCCTGGCTGACCAGGGCGTCTGAGGGATTGGGGAGGATCAGGCTGGAATAACGTGATCCTTCCACGCGTTATGTCCAGCTGGAGAATCCCCACCCCCTCAGGTGAAAAGAAGGGTTCATCACTCCTCAAAGCATGAAGGAGGCTTGAGCCTGGGTGATAAATAATGGGGGAAAAACTGGGGGGGGGGGAAGCAGCAGATGAAACTCAAGCTAACACAACAACTAGCTAATTCTGGACGTTCTCTCAAAACAACAGAGGTGTCTCTGGGATTCATTTGCAAAGATATGCGCCTGTATTCTGTTTGTCTAAACAATAGATTACAGCCCTCCTTTCATTAGCCACCTGTAGCAGAACCGTATTGGTGAATTCATCCCAAACATAATTGATTATAAGTCTCCATATACAGAATCCAACAGATTCTTAACATGTAAATCAATACCCAATTCCTCTTCACAGCGGTTTTTGTGACCATTCAATCAATTTGCTGTCGCTCCAGCAGTTTTTCTCAGCTTTTTCTCCTTGAGAAGCTGTTTATAATCTAACATACATTAATAAAGGTTATCCAGATCTTAATCAAACTATGAAAAGAAAGCCCTGCTTTTCAGTGTATGGAGCTTATGTAGGGGAGTCCTTGATAAACTGAATGAAATGACTAGGCATAAAAATGAAGATAGGGATGTAAAGATACCACTTTTTTTTAAACCGATAAAATTATTGATACTTGGATTTGAGTACCAATGCCGACACTTCTACGACACAAAAAAATGCAGTGAATAGGAAGACAGGCTTTAATTTATTATCTGCTTGTTACAACAAATGATGGTGAATAAGATAAAAAAAATAAAACATCAATAAAACTGACCACAGAAACAAAAAATTCAAATGAAAAATAAAAATGTTCTTTGAAATTACTGCAGAGTCGGTTTATGGTATCGGTTAACTAACCAATGTGAGTACATCAGAAGGGTACCTGTATCAGTGCATCCCTAAATGAAGGAATATAAATATGAACAAAAATGACTTGATGAATGACCGAATATAATCAGAAAAGACAGAAAATTAACATTAAATAAATAAAGCTATCAAAAAGATATAAGCATCTTTTTGGTTTAAATTTTTAATTAGGAAGATGTGATCACACGCAAACATCTTCAATGAAAATCTGTTTCTCCGTCAGCGGTTTATGCGGAGAAACACAGGGCATTCATCCAATGACGCAAGCACTCTAGATAAGGTCGGCAGAGGGTGATTGAGAGATGTCCAAATATTTAAATGTATATTGAAGGCAACAGAGGGTTAAAGCGTTGATAAGCACACCACTTCCTTTAAAATCATCAAAAGCACTGCAATTTTCAAAAAAATATATATTGTTGAGGTGCCTGCATTTCTTACTCCACCTTCTGCTCTGGCACATATAGTCCTACCACCTAGTGAATCCTTCACCCTACATTATAAAGAGCCAGAAACAAAAACCACACCTCAAATAGACGAACCATCTGTTCTCTTTCCAAACAAGGAGTTGTCTCCATTGGAGTTATCCTCTCTTTCCTGTGAATTTGCAGAACTAACACCTGGTAAACCACCAGCAAAAGACACGGAGCAGAACATCTTGCATAAGAGTATTTAAATGGGATGAAGTTGTTTAAGTGAATAGTTTTGGTTTAAAAGTAAAATAATCATCAACCAGAGAGTGTTGGCAAGATCCTGAGTGATATTGAGTGTTATTAGCAAAAATTAGCACAAACACAACTTCAACCAACCCTCAGTCTGTTACAAACAAATGAGGTGAGTTGTAACATTTTACTGCTTCCAATTTTAATAAGGCTGTAAAAAAAAACAGGTCACTGAAACATTTGTAGAACACATGCTGACAATGTTGCCATAAAAACACTGCACTCCTACATTATCTTTGGACACTTGATTTAAAAAATAATAATAAACAAAGAGCTTTTCCCTACTTTTCTTGATCCAACAGAAGAAAACCTCATATATGAAGGATCCTTAAACCAAATTCTGTTTCAAAATTTCATGCTACTTCTACCATGAAATACCTTTCAGAACGAAATTTAACATGTTTGATGTCCTTCAGTCTGATTTTTCATCAGTATTTGGTTACTGGTGTAGTCTTTTTCAAATACTCAATTTGTTATTTCATGAGGAGAAGCAAAGAAAAAAAGACTTTATCACTTTGCAGAAACTGTTGCAAAAGAAAAAGTCACACCTGTCCTATCAAGCTGTGCAACAAAGATATGGCTGAGATAAGTCCACTGTTATGAAGAGCAATAGTGTGCACCTGCACGTACAATCTGGTGACACACAAAAACGCACGTCTACCCTGTGAGAGCAACTCTACTGTGCAAAGCATTTGATGAAGTCTGGTTTCAACGTCTTCTGTCCCTGTTGCACTAAAGTCAAAATTTTGGGGAGAAGAACACATCAATTTTCTGTTTAGTTAACCTTAGGCTACACTTCTTTATTATGTTGATATTTTATGTTCATTCTGTTTACTTATATTGCTATTTGTGCGCACTGTAATTTAAGAAGAAGCCCTAAAGCCCTTAATGACTTCAGGGCCACAGAGAACGTTCATGTTTTTTAAGCGCAGGCTCAAAAATCACCTTTTTAACCGAGCTTTTAACTGATTTTTATTTATTAATATATATTTAATCGGTCCACATGTTTTACCTGATTTAATTTTCAGTTCACGTTTTAACTGACTATTATTATTTATTTTTAATCTGCTTTGCATTTTTATTTTGATCCTATCTTATCATTTCTTAATACTTAATAATAATAATTTAATTTAAAACATTATCAGTCTTAACATTTTAATCATTTATTACTACTTAATTCTTATTATCTAGTGTTTATTTTATATTTTAACTTATTTTAATCTTCCTCCCAGTGTTTCCTCTATGGGAGTCCTGTGCCTCGGGGGAGGTGATTGGCTCTAGCTGCCTGGGTGCTCTCCGGGTAGTGCTTGGGTGGAGGCGGGGGTACCCAGCCCTCCCTCCTCTGGGCGCCCTGGGTCAGAGCCTTGGCTGCTGCTGCTGATCTGCTGCTGCCGATGCAGGTGGCTCCGATGATGGCATTTCCCGGCTCATCTGTACTCAGCCAGCTGTTGTTTTTTTTATTGTAGCTTTTAAGTGTGTGTGTGTGTGTATGGGTTTGGAGGGGGGTGTAATGGTTTTATTTCTGGTTTGGGGGGGGGGGCATTTTAAATCTGTAAAGCACTTTGAGAAGTTGTGGTTTGAAAAGCACTTTATAAATAAAGTTTGATTTGATTTGATAATAAATACATTTTTGATAATGATGCTCAACTTAACCAGTGTCAGTGGTTTGCTTTAATAATCATCTCTAAAATGAGGTTCACTAGGTTGATAAAGACAATTTAATGTTTTTAGAACATGCCACCTTAAAAACGGATGCTTTATGCTCATGTCCTGTGTGATGTTTTCACCCAAAGCGACTATGCTAGGCAAACACTAGCATGTTTACCCTCCATTTTAGTATGGTCCACAGAAAATTCTTATTTGGATAGTATGGTTGTAGCACTCAACATGGTTCCAGTTAATTAAGTGCACTTAGTACGTTTTTAACACCAGGTATCGGAAGTAACGTTTTTTCAAGGACAACCTGAGTGAAAGTGAATGCTTAAGATTGGATTGGAATATTTAAAAGCTAGTACTAAAAAGTTATTCTGCACACTACAATCATGGTTTGATTTGGAATTTGTCATTTGAACAGGGTTTTGTGGGATATTCATGGAGTAGGCAGTGGTTGAAGAACAAACAACAGCTGGAAATTCAAATCAATAGCTATTTCCTCCTACACACATGACCAAAAGCCGACCCTAATCAGATTTGATTGTGCTGATTTTTTTGTGCTTCCGTCTGCTCAGTTCTGTACCTATTAGATAGCTAATTAAAGTATTTTGCAAAGATTTTAGACTACCCCTTAAGGCCAGTTTTTGTTTTAAAGTAGTCAAAAACAGATTTTGAAGAGGTTTTCCAAAGTGTCTCTTTGGATTTTAGCTGCTCTGTCTGCTTTTCCTGGGTCTGTTGGGTCTATTAGGTCAGAGGAGTTTCAGAGGAAGGATTTCTGTATGCACGTTTATCAGACTCAATACTAACATATTAATTGAGTCATGATGACAGAAAAATAACTTTAAGCCTGTATAATAAGGCAGTGATAATTGATACGCAGTTTCTTTTAAATATACAATGGAAGCATGCCTGTTAGCAGTTCAGTATTTGCAGTTTCACTTACACATTTTTCTGTGGAATATAGTAACAAAGTAATTGTTGTAAACTGTAAATCGTTAAGCATATCAATAAAAATTGAAAAAAAAATGAAGCATGTAAACCTGAAACACCTAGCTGCGATGCTATTTTGCTCACTATTAGATGCAAACCAACCAGTTCAGGAGTGCCATTTATTTTCCTTGGCTGTATATTTAAGTGTGAAGATAAGGACTTTGGACAGTACCTTTTGGGGTACACTGTATCTCAGGGTAACTATCTGGACCTTTTTCATTGTCTGAACTGTACATACATGTTCCTCAGTACTAAAAAGTATATTTTTGTACCATTTCTTGGATGGCGTACGGATTCTGGTGATAATCTTTTTTACCAAAAAATACATCCATTAGCAAAGTTAGATTGATCAACAAGGACTTCATAGTTTTATTGCCAACATATTTTTAAAAGTTATTTATACATGGTTTTTTTAATCAAACAAATAAATAAACAGGCAAATATTGGCTACATTGTGGTCAGGTAATGTGTCAGTCCCGTCAAGTCAAAAATGATTGGCTGTCAAGGTAGCACTGATAGAAAGTAAAGACCACAGGGGTAAAAATTGGTATCTACAGTGAAGGGTACAAAATAGTAGCTTTGAGTTTACCACCCCAGTGACAGGTCATTGTAGCCCTAAAAGTACAATTCTGTACTTTCATTTTTTGAGTGTAGTGCCAAGACAGTTTCCACTGTGTGTAGTAATACATAATACAGTATATTTGCTGTGTGAACTTTAAAAAAGTTTTAAAAAATGAACTGTTCAACTATGCTTTAACTGGGCTTTTGTTGCATCACGAGAGATCCAACTCTCCCTAGTAAGAAGATATGTTCATAGCTTTCCCAAACATGTTCAATCATAATGAATAAAGTCTCTTTATAAATTAAACAAACAGAATGATCTACCCACTAAGCTAAATAGTAAAGGAGCGGGAAGCTGGCACAATCAGCACCTGTCCCTGCTTCCCAAATTAGCGTAATGTTTGTGGTGACAATGTTGGATGTTTTATGATACTTTTTTATTCCCTAACCTTGGTTAAATCATTGTACTGTTAATGTATTATGTGTGTATGTTCATTGCATTTACTATATTTTGTATTTTATTTGGAACTTTTATGGTGGCCTTCTTGGCCAAGGCTCCTTCGCAAAAGAGACTTGTTCTCAAAAAATGTCCCTCGTTAAATAAGGGTTGAATAAAAAATAAAAAAAATAGCCATATCTTTCATTATGTTGCTCTCCGGTACACATGAAAAAGACAGGCAGGTTAAAATAGGTTGAGGTAAACGACTGTAATTTTATCAAATGTTAAGACTGACATTAGGTGATAAATATGTCCAGACTCCTTGATTTTCTTCATAGAACTAATGTTTTGATAAAACAATGATTATGACAGGGGTCTTTAGTTGCTCTGTTTTTTGTTTGTGCACTGTTCCTCTTTTTTCTCCTCCAACACGTGAGCCAGTAGGTCAAAGTTTCAATCCACTGATAGGTATGAGCTCATGTAAACAGCAGCTCCATGTAACCCCCATGACTCCAGCCTGAGTCATGGGAGGTGGGTCAGAACTTTGAGAAATGAGGAGCAGAATTCAGTGCCCTTTCTCGTGGACACTTGGCTAACTTCACAAAGTCTTGGAAACATGAGGCCAAGAGAAACTAACAACTTATCTTCTTATCTCACTGGTCCAAAGGTTGAGTTTCACAGCACCTTGAAGATGACAGAATATTGACTTAAACTGGTGTTACAAGAAAAAAGTGCCCGCCCTTAACTGTGTAGTTTTTCATTTATTTCAAGATAAATCTGTCATAAGTGTATTACTGACTTGAAATCCATACGTGTTCTAATTTTAAACAAGTTTTAAATAACAAAAACAGGTTGATCAATCAGGACTAAGGAAACCGTCAGAGAAATTAAACATTCACGGCAGCTTTTCTGTGAACACAAAAGCTAATTTTCCCAGTTCACTCCATCACTTCCAAAGCTTCTATTGCACTGTTTTACATCTTTTCATGTATGATGCGTATCTTGGTAATATCTTATCATTACTGTAAGTACTTTCATAAATTTGATCACAGTAATATAAATGTGATATACACAATGTCTGTTTGGGTTCTGTTTGGAGTTCTGTTCTGATAATCTGCTACTCTCTTGCTTCGTCTTATGGCCTTTTTCCACTAGCACCCAGTCATGGCTCTTTACTGTTAAAAGGGTTTTCCACCAGTAACAGTTCAATTCAGTTTATTTATAGAGTGGCAATTCATAACAGATGTCATCTCAAGGCACTTTACAAGAAAAGTCATTTTAATTCAATTATACATCAAATACAGTCAGTCAAAGTTTTTTTTAAAGGATCCCAGCAAAATTGCCTCAAGTCATTAATGGGAGTTGTGCGCTGTTGATGCAAACTCCAGCAACAACAGTCCTTTCAGCAGTCCCTCATACTGAGCACACATGTAGTAACAGTGAAGAAGAAAAAAAAACCTAAAAACCTCCAGCAGAACCAGAACCAATATGAGCAGTCATCTGCCACGATCGTCTGGGGGTTTGAGAAGACAGAGCAGAGACACAAAATGAACGGTTGCAAGAGTAATTTTTTATATTAGAGAAATTAAAAAGTTGATAACAGTACATGGAACACGTTTGGTCACTGGGAGCATCATCCGAACCAATGCTCCCCATCTAGCTGAGCAGGATACCAAACCAGGTGGCGCTTCTATGGAGCGAAAAACACTGAGAACAAAAAGGTGAACGCCTGAAATAATAGCAAAACAAATACATCTGGAAGAGAAAAGTAGAAGAGTGAAGAAAAGTGTTCAGTCTGTCCTCCAACAGTTTAAGCATATAGCAGCGTAACTACAAGGATACAAAGCTCCTTTTTTAAAACCTGCTGCATTTTGTCCCAAAAGTGTAGAGTGCAGACTGAGCGCCAGAGGAAATCAGCTGGGTGGGCAGTGGTTTGTTCTTGGGAAGGAGGGGTCGGGTAAAACCTCTTCACATTTTATGTCTAGTTGGCAATATATCACATACCTTCGGTCACCTTTTCTGTGACAACCTTTACATGTTCTTATACATATTATATAGTGTGTGAAAGGTGAGGCTTTGAGACACAGGCTGGCCATAGGGGAAGGTTTGGGAGCTTTCATGAATGCCTGTCTATTCTAGTATGATGGCCAGAACGTTTGGGGTTTTTTATCCGAAAGCAGCCACAATGAGCAACGTTCATGATCCTGCTGTGTTTATGCTTTATATGTGAGTGAGGCATCGTCTGTTATACACCATCTTTGTATGCACTACTGGTGCTGAAGGTGATTGGTAAGGATGTCTCGATCCGATCACGTAGTTTCAGACTCAATCGGAATTGGATGTTACTACCTGTTTAGGACTTGGATAAATATGTACCTGTCAGATTTTTTATCATCTGCAGGTAGGGCTTATGCCTATCTCTAGTCCCATGAGTTAATACCTATTCAGATGTATTTATCTTTTATTCACTTTAAATAATCCAAATAGTCCAAACAAGCTGAACAGAGAACTGCTTATCAAAGTGAAATTAAACAGTTGCACTTAGGCAATTTATTTTGTATAGCACACTTTCAACACAAGGCAATTCAAGGTGCTTTACATGATTAAAATTAGAACACAGAAAATATAGCATAAATCACTTTAAAGACTACAGTTTTTCTCAATTGCTAAAGCACAATTCATGAAACCTTGCTCCATTTTTCTTCAAAACATTGAGCACAAAACTTCAACATCTGACTCCTCTTGCAAAATCAAACTTTCACCTCAAAACAGATTTACCTGTGCTCAAAATCAAACACTGCTCTCAAATATTATAGAAATTGCTCAAAATTACATACACTATAAAGCAGTCAGTAAACAATACATCAAAAAATAGAAAACACATTGTTCAAAACATAAAGCTCTCAGGGAGAAGTACATTTTTAATCTCAAAACAAATTTCATATATTTATGTCATACAAAAGGCTCAAAATAGATCATAAATTACAATTTTGATCTGTGCATTTTATTTTGTTCTTCCTCCTTGTACCCTTATTTTTACAGTGCTGTACCCTGCATATTACAGTTTTTCAGTTTTTTTGTTTACACACAAATTCTGGTACTTGAGACACAATGACCACAACAACTCATTCACCAAACCCCTGAACTAATTCTGCTAAACTGCAAGCATAGTTCCTGCTTTACACTCAAATTGCAGTTCTAAAACACACTTTTTTCAAAGCACTACACACAATTCTCTGCTTTTGACACAATTTTCATGCAGAAAATATCTTGTTTTCACAAGGAACACACTGCCATTCAAATATGCAAGCTGACTCATCATAAGGGCAAACACCCGTCACACAGTTTTACAATTAGCAATCAGAGCTTTCGCATAAAATGGCAACAGGTGAGCTCTTCTGTTTGGGGGCAATGGATGCCAACATTGGAAACAGAGGCAGAGCCAGAGGAGTGAGAGTAAGAGGAGGAGGACGAGGACGAGGAAGGCCAAGGACCGTAATCTCTGATGAGATCCGAGCCACTTTGGTTGATCATGTGGTCAACCATGGTCTAACAATGAGGGAGGCTGGGCAAAGAGTACAGCCAAATTTGAGCAGGTACACTGTAGCATCCATCATCCGGACTTTCTGAAATGAGAATAGGTAAGGAATCTACTCCCACTAGAAAATTGCAGTACTGCATATCAATACAATACTCAATGAATGTTCTGTAGGACTGTAAAAATACTGTAAAGTATGTTTCAAGTATTTAGGAAATGTATACCTACTTTGTATTTACAGTATTTTACTATTTGTTTGGCAGAACTGAAAGATTACCAACACAAGGTGGTCGGGAACGTGTTCTGTCTCCTGAACAGGAAACTGAAATCATGAACATGGTCCTAGAAAACAACGCCATAAAATTACGGCAAATACAAAGAAAAATAATAGAAAACAATGACATGTTTCAGAATATTGATAGGGTAAGCTTATCAACAATGGACCATGTCTTGCGCAGAAATCCTCTCAGGATGAAGCAGGTCTACAAGGTGCCATTTGAACGCAATTCAGAAAGAGTCAAAGAATTGCGATATAACTATGTGAAGTCAGTCCCACAATTGATGCATACTCTCAACACTGTATACACTGCATGATACATATTTTACTGTAATAATGTAATCATAATGATTATGCTTCAGAATAATGACCAATCCATGTCTACTTCTGATATTGTCATGTGTGTTTCAGAGAGTCCTTGAGCTAGAAGTGGCTGCAGTGGAGCACCAGTTCATCTTCATTGATGAGGCTGGGTTCAACCTCACCAAAAGACGAAAGAGGGGAAGGAATATCGATTACCCACCACGGCGTCATCCACCACCATGCTACCCTTGGCCCCTACAACAACGCCCATCTGATCACATTCCTGGACAGCCTACACAACACACTCATTCCACCAGATCAGGTAGATGGCCCAGAGCAGCTCAGGTGCGTTGTCATTTGGGACAACGTCCGTTTCCAACAGGCTGCTCTGTTTCGTAACTGGTTCACTGCCCACCCACGCTTTTTAGTTGTTTATCTCCCTCCATATTCTCCATTCCTCAATCCTATTGAGGAATTTTTTTCTACCTGGAGATGGAAAGTGTATGACCGAAATCCACAAACGCATATACCTCTTCTCCAAGCTATGGAGGACGCATGTGGAGATATAGGCGCTGATGCTTTTCATGGCTGGAATCACCATGCTAGGCGATATTTACCCCACTGCTTGGCCAGGGAAAACATTGCTTGTGATGTGGATGAGGTGCTGTGGCCAGACCGCAACAGAAGAGAGGATGCAGCATAGTTTTTTTTTTTTTTTCGTAACTTTATACGGTAAATTCTTCTGTTGTTTTGTATGTAGTGTATGTGCAACTTTGTGTTGGTTGGGAATGGGATGTACACTGTGTACATTGTTTTTGCAGGGGGAAAAAAATGAAATTTGATCATTTTATATTTTATAGTATAAAAACAATAATCTCAAATATTTTACAACACACTGAACCAAAAAAGGCCTAAGTCATTATGATGAATGGAAAATAAGTTTTTTCCATTCATCATAGTGTTTTACATTGAGTACATCTGTGTTCAGCTGGTTCTTATAAATGTCTATTCATATGATGGTTTGTGTGTGTCATTTGACAACAAAATCCCATTTTGAGAAGAAATAACATTGTTTTGAATGTAACATTTCATTTTGCAGGAGAATTGAGGGGTTTTGCCCATTGTGTGAGTTTTTTTGGATTTGTGTGTAGAGTTCTGAGAATATGAGGCATGCTTTCAGAAAATGTGTGTAAACAATTGAGAAAAACTGTAATAATTTCATCCAGATGTGATTAAGTTTTTTGAAATCAGACATTTTATCTGCATTAGTTTTACATGAGGGTGAAAATGGTTGTTGGTTGGGTGCTGCTTTACAGATTGATCTTCTAATTTCTAGAATCTTTTCAGTGAAGGAGTTGGCAAATTCCCTACAGGACCTAGTAGAGTGTAGCTCAGAGGCTAGTGTCACTTAGGATTGGTTAGTCTTTCAACTGTTGTGAATAGATTCCGAGCGTTATTAATGTTCCTGTTTATGATTTCAGAGAAGAATGTTTCTCTTTCAGTTTTCAAAGTTAAGTTATATTTGTTCAGCTTGTTGTTGTAGTGAACCTGAAGTTGAGTTTTCCTCCATTTTCTTTCGGCCTGGCGGCACTCCCTATTTTTTTGTATTTAGTGTAAAGTATTTTTGTTTATTTTAAGCATAAATAATCAAAAATGTTATAGTTGCCTTCATTTTTCTTAAACTTTATGAATATTTTACTTATGCCACAATTAATCTGTTTCTCTTGTTTTGTGAAATATTTTAATGAACTATATTCATGAGATTGTTTAAATTAAGCAGGCTATGAGTCGCTTGTGGTATGTTACATTAGTGGCAGTTTAACTGTCTGTAAAGAGGCCACAGTAATGCTTCTTTTCTTTCCACAAAAGCCTGATTATGAAGAAACCAAAGCTAATAATGTGTGAAGTGGAACACAGTAACTATTGCCAGTAGTATAATCATTCTAAATATAAACATTTAATATTTAGCTTCTTTTTTTTATTGGGCTATTTTGTGAACTGCTATTGATGTTTTTACTGTCATAATACTTGTTACTGTGTTTTTTTTAAAATAAGTTTTATGAGAAAAAACTATCACTATCTGTTTCATTAAGCCTGTCTATCTAAACGACTAGAAGCAATGTTCTAATGAATTTGCATAGATTATATATTTTTCCCCAGCGTGTGTTTATGTGTTTCAGCACTCCAGCAGGTTGTGTACACATGGTAGCGCTTGCATGCTGGGAGAAACCGCAGGCTAATTGTTCAGTTTGTTTTTAAACACAATGGTTACAGCAAGCTGCTGCGATAAGTAGCTGAGCTCTTCGGACATAAAATGTATGTCTGAGGACCCCTTATGAAGCTGTGTTCCTTCATAATCCGGAAAGGATTTGCTCTCTGTGAGTTCATCTCTTACAGTCTTTGCAGGGTGGAAGAAGCAGAGGGCTTAAAGGGTCATGAAATGGAAAGGTACAGAGTTCCACATGGTCATTTATAAGCTGTGTTTATGCATACAGGTTGCTGATTTTAGGTAAAAGTATACTGCACATCAACAATCTTCCACCCAACTTTCACTTAACCAAACCAGACCAAATCCGCGCTGATTAACTGTCAACTCTGTGCAAGATACAGATAAAAAAGGACCAAACTATAGTCATAGGGGAAATTAAGTACCTCAATTTTTTGTAGAACCCCTTTAGAAGCAATCACTTGTAGTCTCCTTTTAGACTACCAGCCTAAAAGGAGATTACAAGCCATTTATACTCATTCTTTTTGCCCTACTTCACAGCCTAAAGTCTCTTCAGTTCATAGAGGCTTGTTGTAAGAGATTTATGCTCAACTCTTCAATGGAGGTCTTCTATTGATTTGCTGCTTTTATTATCACTTTCATAACCAAGTTGTAACTATGCTTTAGCCCAGAGAGAAGTGACCCTACAGTGATTCTGTATACAGAGGAGTTTATTGTTGACTCAATGATTGCAAGGTACCAGATGACAAAACAAGCCCAAAGCATCATACGTCTGCCTCAGTGGCCAACAGTTTGTATAAGGTTTTGTGGAGGTATGCTGTCTTTGGCTTCTTAATAAACTTTGCAATGTGTGTAATGCCCAGAATTCTGTTTTGCTTTTATCTGCTCGAAGACAATTCTTCCTGGAGCACTGGATCTTAGTTTTACTACTAAATTTGTTTGGAGGAATTCTTATTTATTTTTTCTACTGAAAACCTTTCCAGATATCTTGTACTTGCTAATTGTTTTTCTAGTGGACCTTTCACTAGTCTTTTCCTGCTACGTGAGTCTGAGATGTGGTTAATGTTCTGTCTGGAACATCAAAGTGCTTTAACTTTCTCACGTTTGAGGGATCGAACCCAGGGGTTGCTTTTCTAATGTGACTGTAAATTAATTCACATATAAATGTGCCCGACCAGCAAGCTACCAAGCTGCTTCTGCTTTCATTATTCTGATCATTTTTTTTTCAATAACTGGAAGTTAAGCTATAACCTGGAGTAGAATATAGTGAGTGAAATAAAGTTTGAAACACATCTAGGGAATTACATTATTATGAATTGAATAATATTGAGTAGACTTGAAATCACTATCACCAACCTTTCCCAAGTAAAAGTAATGGCAAAAGTTTTAATTATAAGTTATTTTGGAATGATCCAAAGAACATACCTCCATGTTAGTAAAATGGAGATGCATTAGCAATAATTCAATTTGTTATGTGCGGAACATCCTCAATAGATGTTTTTAAAACTTCACCAGCAGAAGAAGCAGACTTCACTGTATAAAATAACTTATAATTTCCCTATAATAGTTTTTTACTTTGTTTTTTTTTTTCTTGAACATTGAAAAATTACTATTGAAAGTACCATCTCAATGTTTCCTGACTTATCATTTGTACTCGAAAAATTAAAATAGGTCTAAGTGTGAGGAAATGAAGGAAATTTCGTTGAACGTCAAATCCTTTGATGTCATAAAGGTATGTGTTATTTTTATGTGTTTCTGTTTTGAATACTGGCTATATATCAGGATCAAGGGATTCACAGTGTTTTGCTATGTCAAGACCATATATCTTACTTTGCAGTGACATCATAGTCTAGTTTTTGTTCCCTCATAAAAAACGCAGCCACTGATTATCTTGGATCTCTACGCCTTACGAGTGCCCCCAAGTGGTCAGATGATTATTGCCCAAATTAATCAGAAAGCAGCTTCATCCCATTGGTGTCACATTCAATTTTAACCGTCCTACATGATTTAATGAGTAGATCTGCATAGTGTTATATTAGAATATGTAATGTTATTTGGTAATTACTGCGATATCTGAATCACAGCTGCAATTGATTCTGTAGCCCCTGCACATATTTGCTATGGCATGGGGAGCTGTGTCACACAATATGTTGAAGTTTTTAACATGTTCAAAAAAATCTGTGGTGACCTTATTTAATTTGTGTATATTAAAGCCTTGAATGTGCAGGAGGCATTTTTAACGCCACTGAATCTAGGAAAGCAAACCTTATAAAACTTAGATAGAACTCTAGACAGAGAGTCATTCAACAAATTGCTCGTACTTGTCATTTTGCTTAGGACCAAGTTCAGTGAACCCTGATTTAGACTTTAATCAAAAGAACCGCCCTAATGGCTTTGACACAAGATCCCTGCTTTTATCTGTTCAGCTCATTCTTCCCAACTTGGCCTTGCTTTTCATCAATACTCCTGCCTGTGATGTTGACACAGCAAAGCCTCCCTTTGATTTTCCGTCAAAGTAGGTTAAAAGGCACAAGCTAAAGACAGCAGGGTAAAGCAGAGTATGGGGGAAGGGGCAGACCTCAGAGAGCTTGTGGAGGGCCTAAATAAGAGTTTATGGTAACACAAAGGCAAATATGGGACAGCTGAGAGGTAATTAAAGTTTTACACTGATATATAGAAAGTTTCTTGTCAAGGAGGTACAAACAAACACGTTGCCTGCACAGTTTGAAAATCAGGCTGCTCAAGCAGAGGGTTTTCAACCCATAACTTTATTCATCTGTAAATGTATGACATTTCCTTCAGCAAAATGAGGAAGAACTGTGAATTCTCAAGTCTGTGGTAGACTGAATTTAAGCCACAAAGATGTAATCTGGTTGTGAAGCCCCTCTTAAAGGAATTTCCCACCTTTAAATTGCCTTTACACTGGGCGCACTGAAAGCAGTGAGGCTACCGGATACTGACTCTGACTATCACCAGCAGGCAACAAGGGAAGGGTCTTGCCCAAGGACACAATGACCAAGACAGTTGGGGCTGGGGCTCAAACCAGGAACCCTCTGATTACAAGCCAAACTCCTATCACCCTATTTAGGCAATGAAAATGCTTACATGATCCTTTGCATCACCAAAAACGGTTCAAGAGGTTGTAATGGGAGGCATCACAGATAAAGGAATACAGAGGGCCGCTATAGTGCCCAAGAAATGATCAAGAAAGTGTTAAGTAGACAGAGACAATGTCTAACAGACATGTTGTGGGATTGTGGTTCCAGAGCTATACCTGGGCTGTTGCTAGAATCAGTTTTTCGACAAATTCTCTAAAAAAAACAGTTAGCTTTTCAACCACCTCAGATTAATATGGAGTAAGACAGCTGTCAAAAATATGTGTGCATGATTTGTATGTCAATAGAGGTGTTGTACACACATTTCTGCTGCTACATACGTAAGTCTGAAATAGGGCTGCCACGATATGTCGATTCAACAAGTAAAATTGTTGACAACAAATGTAGTAATCAACGTTATAGTTTTTTTTGTGTGCTTTTTTTTTAAAGCTTGCAGGCAACCCAACAGCTGGAATTATGTTTTTATTGTTGCAATTACAACCTAGATAAACAAGATCTTGCTATTATGCTTATGTTCCAAATACAACTTTTAACTAAGTATAAATGTTAGTGCTACATTTCTTAAAATTGTTTATTTACTCGGCTATAAAATATTTTTTTTGTTGATTTTAACAGTCTGAAAATTTGTCATGTTAAACTGCATGTGTTTCACAAAAAATGTGTGAAAATGCTAACATAGTCATAGAGTAAAAAAGCTGAAGGTAGTTTTAGCACACAAGCTTCAGGAAAAAGCCTCTCAGCAGTTTTCACTAAGCCCTCTTTTAAACCCTCCCTGGCTCCTGCACCTACAGAGCTGTTCAATAACCTTTAGGTTCAGCAGTGAACAAACACACAGACTATGTTAAACCATGTGATAACAAAGCCTCTGTTCTTTAAACTTTAGTGTCAGTCGTAGAAAATCACCATCTCCATTAGCACTTAATACTGTATAAAAGTTTGAGCAGCCGGTTGACATGCATTTGGTTCTTTCCTGTGCTTCCTGAGCAAAAGCTAAAGAGAGCTGACTGAGCAGCAACATAGTCTGTCCCTCTCCTCTGCCAATTTTCCCCCTAACTCTCTGTTTCGCTCTTTATTAGCTGTGAGGCATTCATTATGTTGTGTTAGGCCTAACTGTCAGACCATCACAAAAGAAGCCCACATTTGACTACCTGATGAAGTCGTCTCTGTCTTCATAAAATATCTTTATCCTTATTTCGCACTATTAGTCTAAAATGGTGATAGCCCTTTCTGCCTCTGACTTTCATTTATTTAGTTTTTTTTTTAATTCTCGAGATGCTGTTTCTTTCAGTTTTACAGAAATACTATTTAAACTGAAGCATTATGTTAATTTGGCATCAACATCTAGCAGGTTGTGTTAACTTAACCAGCAAACATTCTGGACTCCTTTTCTAAACGACATTTGGGTCCCAACTGGACCTATAGTCGTTGCATTTTTGTGGTTTCGTTGGTGATTTACTATAAAAGTGTCCCGATGGTAATGTGGTGCGTTTCCACTATCGGACCTTCAGAGGTAATTTGATGGAACGCCCCGCTACCCGAGTGTCTCCACTTCATCAGGTTGGGTTGTCAGTGCTGTTTTCAAGGTCATTTCAGGAACCCACGGAGTACCTGAATGAGGGTGTTGGGGTCTGATACATGGCATAAATATTAATCAAATGGCCTAAAGATATGACGCCAGCATTCCAAAGGGGCTAACGGCAGAGCCGTGCGCACTTCTCTTCTCCCTCCCCAGCTGAGCGCTGGAAGAATCTGTCGCGCTGGTTGGTCAGAAGCGCCAATCCATCAAACTCACTGCAGTTCTCTGCGGCGTGAATGGAGACTGCACCGATTGGCGGGACGAAAGGTGCCGACCCGGTGGGTTTAAATCTCAAGAATTGCCATCCCCTCTTCCTCTTCCAAACTCGCCTGATGGTGTCGGCAGTTCTCCGAACTGTAAGAAGAGACTCCTTTTCCTAACACGTGTTCTGGATTTTGTCCTTGCTCCCTGCAACCAAGTTTTCCCAATAGTTTGGCTGTCCCCAAACTATCCCTTTTTTTCTTTTGATGCGCTGAACTCCTCTCTTTTTTTTGTTTTTCCGCGAGGCTGACGAGCCAAGCATCTCGCTTCCCGACTTTTTCTTCCACACCTGAAAGCTTCCTCTTTAAAGTAAGACTGTTTAAATTTACCTACAACCTGGGTGGATAAATTAGGAAGTTTTTCTTTATAATTATATGCATGCGTAATCATTGATGTGAAGAACCGCATCTACCACGAGCGCTCTGATATCCGTGCCGTGTTTTGCTTACGGGTAAATTTGTGAGTTTTTGTATTTCGATTGTGTGTTTCCTGTATGTTTTTGTCTTTTATTTGTGAGCAGAATTGTTAGTCTGTAGAAGTTTTGGTTCTTCTCTGGTAGTTTACAGTGAAGTGTTGTTGTCATAGGCAACAGCATCCTCGGAGTGCCTGCCAGGAACGCTCAGCACGCAAAGGACATTTTGAAACCCATTTTCTTCCATCTCCCAACCAGAGCCTGTATTAGCAGAACCTAACCCACTGATAAGAGCCACGAGGTTTCTTTGTTAGGAAGGAACCGCAGGCCTCTTGCTCCAAGTTAAACAATAAGTCATAAAACGGGGTCATAAAACATCCCCCCTGTCCTTATCAAACGAGCTGCGGTTCGCATCATACACCGCCTCCTCGCGTACGACGTGGGTAGATCGCTGGTCGCCATATTGCTCAGGCCCCGGTAGTCTTAACGGAACCGTTTAGTATAAGTAGTGTTTTATTTTAGTTGTGTTTTTAGAATAAATTGGTTAAACTGATTCAAATCTCTGGTTTCTTTCATTCTGAGTGTGTGTGAATTACTGCAAGAATTAATTTCCTTCAGATAGGATCTTTCTGGCATAATCCCTAGTCATTAATCATAAATTAGATTATTGATTAATAATCCCCTTATTAATAAATATATGTTTTTGCCATTTTTTGGGATAAAAAAATGGATGGTGCCCTGTTAATAATCTGAAGGGAGAACTAAATTAATAATTTACAATTATTAGTTAATATTCTCAGCATCACCAGATAGATCATAACAATTATCAATTAATTAATTACTTTAATTGATCAATCCACAACAAGGGTATGTTCTCGGAAATGGCCCGGTTGAGTCAGATCAAGCAGAAATGAAGCATCAAGTAGGGATCGGTATTATTTAGGTTTTATTCGATACCTGTGCCAAACTGGTATTTTTGAAATGGTGCCGTTGCTTAGACAGTGCTCAAAATGGTGCTTAAAGGATGGAAAACATACAAACTTCATCCAAAAACCCTCTAATTTTTTTATTTTTGGTAGGGCTGTCAAACGATTAAAATTGTTATCTAATTAATCACAGCGTAGCTTTGAGTTAATCACCATTCCTCTTTGCTAGCAACTGCAGACATCAAAATCGTTCACATTTGCATGTTTCTAAATTGCTCACCTACATGGACTAACTTCAGCTTCTACAGGCTCCCTTACCTTAACCTATGCAGACTACAGCAGTAATGCCAGCAGGTGCTGAACGCCTCCAAGTAGCTCCAAACTTGTCAGGGTGAGTATATGAACCTAATATTTGCAAAAAAAATATGGTCCGGGTAAAAAAAAAAAAAAAGAACTTTCTCTTTAGGATATTAAAGTAGCAGATTTTTCTGATCTAAAAAAAATTCACTTGAATCTTAAAGTGGGAATTAAATTAACAAAATAAAAGATGGGAATTCTGAAAAAAATCCTGGTTAACTGATTAAAGTTTAAGTGCAGGCATCAATGGAGAAAAGAAAAAGACACCTATTGAATATCTGGTACCATGAAGCATATCGTATACAGACTTTCTTACATTCAGCTCTGTGAGGTGAAGGATGCCACTCTTTTTCTTAATTGTTCTACTAGTGTCTTTGACTTTCTTATTTGTTTGAACTTCTCATGTGTTTGACAGTTTTAATGGAGCAAAGCTTTGAACTATCGTCAATGTGATCTTAGGATTCTCCCATGCTCTTGCATGCCATCCTTACAGCTGCAGTGTATTTATTTTTCTGGTTGGCTCCAGGAAGTCCACTTAAGTGTATCAGTCTCCCTGGTATGCTGCGAGATTTCTACCCCCCACACTCTGACCTGTCAGCTTTCCAAAAGCACATTTAGTCAGTCTCAACCCTCCCGCTCATTAACACACACACACACACACACACACACACACACACACACACACACACACACACACAGAGGGTCTTTGTTCGTTCATCAGGGATCTCAACCTCTCGTTTGTGGGAGTGTTTGATTATCTTAGGCTCTGTTGCCTCTGATTGGCCTGCAGTGGTCCATTACAGGTTGTTGTCCCAAACTTAGCCTTTCAACTTTGCACATTTCACCTAACCATGATGGCATGACCTCCATGATTCACCGGCCAATTGCTGTGGATTTCTCTTGAGTGTAAACTGCAAAATTGTGTATAATGAGTGTTCCATTCATTGCCAAAGCATTTTGGTTAATTTTTACCTAGCAATTTGTGATGCAACAAGTTACAACTTGCAAAATAGTCATGTCCGGAGATGATCCAGTTTAACAAAGAAACAACTGGGCTTTGCACTTTCAGATGCTATCAAATCGCATACTTAAATGCAACTTATTGAGATTTAATGTGACTGACTTGCCCAAAATTAGCATAATTGTTAAATTATCTGATTCATATGACTTTGTAGAACTACCTTTCATTGAAATTACAGCTGCAACTTTTTGAGCGGTTTGTCTCCACCAGCTTTGCACATCTAAAGACTGATTTTGGGCCATGATTTTTGCACAGTTTTTCTAGCTCACTTGGATGGAGAACATCTGAACAGCATTTCTTAAAGCTTGCCACAAATTCTTGATTGCATTTTAGTCTGGACTTTGACTGGTCCACCCCTGTCTCAAGTCTTTTGCAGCCTCTAAGAAATCTTTTCCAGACTTTTATTTAGCTCCAACCATTTCCCAGGGGCACTGACCACCTTCTCTGTCCTGGGCTGAAGAAAAGCATCTTCACAGCTTAATACTGCCACCACAAATTATCATAATGGGAATGGTGTCTGATAAGTAGCAACTTATTCCACGGAGGCTTGTGGCAAAATGTAAAATGGACTTCATACAACTTTTTTAAATAAATGCTTATTTTCGTCATTCTTCTACGAAGGGCGCATGACTAAAAACTGTCCAGTCAACAGATTCTTTGATCTCAGTAGTGGATCTGTGCAGCTCCTCCACAGCTACCATGGGCCTCTTTTCCACTGATTAATCCTCTCCTTCACTAACCTGTCAGCTTTGGTGGATAGCCACGAATTGGTACCAGAGTTCTTGTTAACCAAATATTATCAGTATTTAACTGGGTTTTTAAACATTAATGGGAAAATCTGAAGGCCCTTATTTTGAGAGATAAGAATTCAAACCTCTGACCATTCAGTGCACACAGGTTAATTTCAACTTTATGCAGAGAATCTTTCAGGTAACTGAATACATAAAAAAAGAGTCCCATGAGGGCATCACCTCAGACCTGGACACTATACCGACTCATCTCGCTCTTTGGGAGCTGACTGCACATTGAAACGTTACTGAGGTTTAAAGCTCCTGACTCCCAAGAGCCTGGTGTATTGGCTACCGCCATTGCAATAACTTGCGGGTCAGGAAACATCTCGTTCAGACAGTCTTTCCAACTTCTGAACACTTCAGTGAGAGAAATGTTCCCTTATTTCAAAACTTTGGCTGAAGTGGTACTTAATTCCAGTCTCTAGTGTGGCAGGGGAGTAGGGCTGGACGATATAGAAAAAAAATAGTCATATTGATCGATATCGATAATTATCGATAAAAATCAGATAATGTAAAAAAAATATTTTTTAAGTGCCTCCCCACCCATTTTATTATTTTTCAATTAGCTAATTTTAACTAAGAAATAAATTAATTACATTTTCAAACACTTCTTTTTATCATAAGTAAATTTGTAAGACACAGAAACAAACAAGAGACCTGAGTAACATCAGTACATACAAAGAAAAGTAATATTATTAACCATTATATATATATATATATATATTAATCGTGTTAGTCATTTAAATTAAAGGCTTATTTTTATCCTTTTTAATCTTTTAAGCATTTTATGACACTTTATAATATTAATGGCTGAAACCTTTTGTTTAGTTTGTCAATAAAGCTTATTCAAATTCACTTCAGCTCTTCAGCTGTAGGCTAAAGCTAACTAGCTAACAAGCTACTCACCAGTGTTGATGGGCTCCAACAGTACAGCTCAGTCACTGAGCCGAAGCCAGCAAATCTATCCAACTTCTGTTGTGTTTTTTAAAGTGTTTTTCCGCTTCTGAGGACCGGGAGCAGAACCGAGGGGAGATTTTAACAGCCACAGATGTTAGCAACGCGACGCGACCTGGGTAAGTTTCCTGTGTCTCTCTGTAAGAGATTCGTAGCGAGCTGGGAGAGGGGAGTCCTTCTTAAAACAGATGATCGTAGTTTTATATTTCGTTAATTATTGCTACCTTCAGTGTTTTAGTGCGTGGAGGATCGGTTCAAAACGGGACGCAAATTGAACTGAGCCACTGAAACATTTATCTGGAACAACGTCCTCCGCTGCTGCCTTGTTGTGATGTCTGAGCGCGGCAAAGTTACAGTGATGGTTCGGTTGGGGACTATTAAAAATTTCTGTTTCAGCTCAAATCCTTTTATCATTTTTGTGGTTTGAAAGGAGAGTGAGTGGCTGACAGAGCTGCGTGGGTCATTGGTAATGATTCCTTTGGAGTAAGTGAAGATTGTTGTATTAAGCTGCCTGGGGGAACTTTTTTTTTTCCTATCAAACTTTTTTATCGACCCCTTTGTTTTTTTCTATCGCACCACACGTCTATCGATCGATATATATTGCTATCGAATTATCGCCAGCCCTACAGGGGAGCGTCGTTTGTCTTGTGTTGAAAGTGTGCTATATAAATAAATTGCTTTGATTTAGTCTCCAGGGCAACAACTTAACCCCTATGATAAGACATCTGTCCAAGGCAAATATCCAAATTCTCATGACAATAACCTCTGCAGCAATCCCACTATTTGATTACGCACAAGTAGGTGCACATTTAAGTTCCCTGCGGAGCAGGAGGAACTTTTTAGACTGTGTGTTCAGGCTGCAGCAGGTGAGCTATTCATATTTTGAATAACCCACCCACACTTTCATCTATTTGCCATCTCAGCTCTGTGAGTTTCCATTGGAAACATATGGAGGTGTTACAGTGCTGGGTCAGTACACCATATAAGTCCTCAAATAGCGGACACTATGTAATGTAGTGTCATGCCTCCAGGCCCTACCTGTTCTCTGACAGGCACCGGACAATGGCTGGCAACAAGCCTTCCTGTACTCTCAGGGGTTAATGTTTTTACCCTGTATGAGTGTCTGGAGCTCCTCTTACCTACGTATTAGGGAAGTTGTTGAACTGACTTGAATCCCAGCACTGGACTGGCTATTGCAAAGTCTCTTATTTAAAACGTAGAGGCTGACAAACTGTACATGATGAGACAGTTACAGTAGTTATGTGGTTGTTACCGTGCGGCAAACTATGGCCCTGGTTCCGCTGATTCCAGCTTCATTTTACTCCTCTTTGTTGTTCTTTCTCCACAGCACACCCTGTCTAAACACAGCCTGAAATAAAAAGGCCTGACACAGCCCAGTTTGACTGCTTGTTAATTTCCGTTGCAATGGAACCATGAACACACGCACACACACACACACAAAACTTGGTGCTGGGTCATGGGTTATTTAATTGCCCTCATTTCGAATGCGCACAGCAGACTGGCAGTTCCACACGATAATATAACTCAAAGCAATCTGAGAATGAAGGATTCTCTCCTTTAACAGCAACTTCTGAACCCATTTCTGGAACTTAGACACACTTTTCCAGCTTGTTACTATTTTCACATATTACATGACACCCCTTCAAAACTTAATGGTATCTTTTACTTTTAGAGTAGCATCTTTACCCCCAATACCACCACCCCTAACACAAATGCACACACACGCAAGGTAATCTTAGCCAAGACTTATTCTAGTGATATGCCTGAACCAGCAACCTGAAAATTCAGCATGTTTAAATTAATAATCGAGCGAATACGTTAACAACATTGGGAGCCTTTATCGCAGTTTACAAGTCACTTAGAAAATCAAATTATTGAATGGAGCGTTGAATGGAGCGTATTGGATTCCACAGCAGCAGGTGGCAACAAGCACCCTTCACAGCTGCATTCTTCCGATTAGCAGCAGTTAAGGAGTTGGAGTTAAAGCAGGATATACACAATGAGTGAAGAAATGGATAACAACACTGCATTTTCTATGCACTTTACTGTCTAATTATGTTACGTCTTGTTGCTGATGTATTGTTGTCCTGCTTTGAGTCTGTATTAAAATGCTGTTTAATCTCCCATTCATCAGTAAGATTATTGAAAAAGCTGTATCTCAACAGTTGAACACATTCCTGACAACAAACAACTCCTTAGATCATTTTCAATCTGGTTTTCGTGCTCATCACAGCACTGAGACTGCCCTCGTCAAAGTTTTCATTGACATCCGCATAAATACAGACTGCGGTAAAACTACAGTGTTGGTTCTGTTGGACCTCAGAGCAGCGTTTGACACTGTTGATCATACAATATTACTGGAATGATTAGAGAGCCGGGTCGGACTCACTGGTACAGCTCTTCAATGGTTCGAACTTACCTCAAAAATAGGAAGCTCTTTGTGTCCATCGGAAATTTCTCATCAGAACAAACAGAAATCACATGTGGGGTCCCCCATGGCTCCATCCTGGGCCCCCTCCTGTTCAATATCGATATGCTCCCACTAACCAAGATTATAGCAGCCAATCAGATAAATTACCATAACTATGCAGATGACACACAACTATACATTACATTGTCAGCAGATGACTTTGATTCTATCCAGAACTTAAATGAATGCATTGAACAAATAAACGACTGGATGTCCCATAACTTTCTTCAGCTAAACAGAAACAAAACAGAAGTAATTATTTTTGGACCTAAGGAGGAACGATCCAGAGTCAGCACACAGCTTCAGTTAATACAACTAAAAACTACTCATCAGGTTCGTAATCTAGGTGTAATAATGGATTCAGACCTGAACCTCCAGGGTCACATAAAGGCAATAACAAGGTCAGCTTTCTATAACCTGAGGAACATTTCTAGGATTAAAGGACTGATGTCACAGAAGGACCGTGAAAAACTGATCCATGCGTTTATCTTTAGTCGGATCGAATACTGCAACAGCGTCCTCACAGGTCTACCTAAAAAATCAATCAGAAAGCTGCAGCTGATCCAGAACGCTGCTGCTCGTGTTCTCACTAGAATCAGGAAAGTATAACACATCACCCCATTTCTAAAATCTTTACACTGGCTCCCTGTAGCTCAGAGAATAGACTTTAAAATACTCCTATTTGTTTATAAATCATTGAACGGTTTAGCACCAAAGTACATTGAAAATATGCTGTCACTATATCAACCCAGCAGACCACTCAGGTCCTCCAACTCTAGCTTACTAATCGTCCCTAGAATCAGAACTAAACAGGGAGAGGCAGCTTTCAGCTTCTATGTTCTAAATTTGGAATAAACTTCCAGACGAATGCAAAAACGCTGAATCCCTAGGTTCGTTTAAATCAAAGATAAAAACTCTACTATTCAGAGCTGCATTTGAATCTTAAATTGCGCTTTCTGATCACTTTTTGTTTTGTTTACCCGATTGAGTTTTATTTGTTTTAATCTGTTTTAATTGCATAAATGTGTTCCTTAAATTATTTTTTATTGTTGTGGTTTAATTTCTATTCTTACTTTTTTATTTCTTTTTTAAGTGATTGTGTATTAATTACATAAATTTGTTCCTTACATTATCTTTTCTTACTGATTGATTACTGTTAAACTTATATGTTTTGTTTGTAATCATGTGGTTTCATTATCATTGAATCATGTAAAGCACCTTGAATTGCCTTGTGTTGAAAGTATTCTATACAAATAAAATTGCCTTGCCTTGCCTTGTTTTCATTCATTTCTGCTCTATTTGCTTTGTCTATTTTTCTTGTTTCGTCCAACAACCTGCATTATCCACTTGCACAAAACATGTATAACGTATTTCCTGCTCTTTAGAGTTCAATCAGGAGAGTTTATCATAACCTTTGACTTCAGTACATATTTGCATTAAGTCTGCTCTGCCCCATTAAAACTGGTTTGACGAAATTCCAAAAGGCTAAGATATCTTTTTGCTGTTTGCAGAACTGAACTGGGACCCAAGGCATGACACATAAAGCTATCAAGTAATAATTTTTGGAACAAAAGAGGAACTATCAAGAGTCAGCACAAAGCTTCAGTTAATAAAACTCAAAAATTGTCAGAACCTTTAGGGCTCTGCCCCTGATTATTGTTCAGTGTTTGCACCTGTGTCCCTGTTTATCCTCACCTGTTCCTCCTTGTCCTCTCTGTTAGATCCAGCGAGAGCTTCATGCCACGTCTGATCATTGATGTCTTTCCTCCCATGTCGTTTCCTGGTGTTGCTGCCTTTCTTATGTTTCATCCTTGAATAAACCCTCATCGTCATTTTTATCCACATCTGCGACTTGGTTCGTCATTCATCCTGCAGCACACCATGAAAAAACTGCTAATCAGTCCCAAATCTATGTGTAGTAATGGACTCACTCCTGAATCTCCAGGGTCACATAAAGGCAATATCTTTCAGTTTCAGGGCATTTTTTTTTACATTTTTGTGAACTTGTTAAATTCTACATTTTTTGGTCTAAAAACATCTTAGTGCTGCTGCTCATGGTCAGTGTGTCGTGCTGCATTTGAATTTTGTGATTGGCTGAGAGCAGTACATCTTTTCCATTTTCTACATCACAGTAATGTTCTCACAAAGATGCCCTCCCTCTCTCTGACACTCGCCCCGTGGTCCATGTACTTTTTTGTAATTGAAATTTCGTTTTAGAAACAAATATTGAAAAAGGAGAAAACAGAGGCTTATTTGGCATTTAACTTGGGTAAAAAAAAACTGAAAACAGCAAATAACTGTTTTTTCTCTTTAGTGTTTTCCCATGCATGGAAAGAAAAATGCAAGAATTGACAACGAGAAAACCTCCCTCTATTTATTTTGTCGATACGGGCCACTCCAGACATGTCCATCCCACCACACTTGTAAAAATAACACATGGATGCACGTCAAAGGTCACGCCAAATGGAAAAGTACTACTGGTTTCTAAAAATAAAAGTGCGTCTATTTAATTGTTTTGGAGCGTTTATATTTTCATTATTTGAACGACCAAAAATCCATAAAAGTATGTGTAATTTTAAGTTTATGAATGTTTTTTTAACTGTAGAAATAAAAAAAATAAAACATTTTCCCTCACACATTCTTTGACCAAAAATCTAAATCAGAAAATGTCTTTCTTTTATTTATTTTTATTTATTTTTTTCTAAAAAGAAATTTAAATTACCAAAAAGTGCACGGACCCCCCGCCCCGTTTTGAGCTGGAATGTGTTTCTAAAAGAAACAGAGAAACTGAAATCTGTATATCACACTATGGAGGACCACAACGGCAAGGTGGTTTAAACTGGAAAAACATGGAAGTAGTTAGAGCAAACAGACTGGATTTACAGCAGCCTATGGCTGGAGAACTATGGGGGGTGTTTTGAACGTTAGCCTCTGTTAGCGTTACCACTCAGAGGCTCAACTGATCCGGTCTCCCTCTGCAGCAGCTCTAGCTACAGGCAGCGCGAGCCAACGGATCAAACTGATACGGCGTGGGGTTGCTGAGCTCCATAAAGCCTCGCTTTACTTCTGGTGGATGGTGGAGAAAAGACATGATTTCCCTGGTAAAGAGAGCATTTATGGAGCTCAGCGGTCAAACACCGTATCAGTTCAAGTTGGTTAAGCCATGACTGTGATACCACCCCACCCCCCGGAACTCGTCCCGCATCCCGCTCATGCTCCACACTTGGCCTCCGTGCCACAAATGTTGCCTGAGGGTGGGATAATTCTTTTTCATGGGGTTCAGTTATATTTTAAGCACCCTTGTTCAATCTGAAGGTCATAACTTGGAGAACAGAACTTTATCAACTGGAAAAAAAACAATGATGACAGTCTGATGTTCCCACACCAGACAACCCCCCCTCCAGTGATGTTCTTGAATAGACATTAGGACCGGAAAGTCCAACCTGCATCGAATATAAACTCATCTTTGGTGAAAGGGACCAGATAGCCAATGATAACAATCCAGGCACCCCCTGTATCACCACATCATCTGACTGATTATGGTTCTAGAGACACAGTCATTAGCCTTTGCTAAGTCCACAGGAAAAAACCCTCAATATTATCCCCTCAGCAACTCTGTGAGGGGTAAAGATCTAGCCCAGTGTTTCATGGCCAGCTTTGAAATTGAGTCTACTTTCTACCACCACAGGCTTGTGTAAACTTTCCCAGAGGCTGAATGTTCTCTGTAAATTTGGAACACTTTCACTCACGTCTCTTTGTAAAAGCGTTTTCAGCTTCAGAGGTGCTGTACCATTCCTTAATACAACCATGAAGAAGTAAAAACATCTTTAAATTTCAAAACATATTTCTTCTGCCTGAATATTCAAAGGCCCTTTAACAACTTTCTGTAACTTCTTCACTTCTGTGGAGTTTTTTAACGCTTGTGCTAAACTCCAAACTGAGGTGCAAACTTCTAAAGCAATGCTAAAAAGCTTCTTTTGTCTGGTAGCCCCAGACTTTTCCAGCATCATGTTTCTAATGGCCTCTACGGGAAATCAAAGCATGTGCTTGACCTAACAGTAAAATTAAATGTCTCGCCAAACCAGATGTTAGACAGAGGATGTGAGGATGCCTTCCCTCATGCCTGATGAGGGAAGAAATCAAAAAGGTGTTTAAGCTGTCGACTGGGTGGAAATGTTTAACCATAAAAAACATTTGGTCACAGATGTGTTTTTTTTTGCTCAGTTTTGTCAAAGTATTTGTTAGAATATCACTAAAAACTGTCTGGCAAGCCATCTTATATATATAAATACATAGTCTGGCTATAACCCATAGATAAAGCTCAGTCCTGTCTCAGGGACTGAATCTATGGGTTTTCTGCTGTCATCCCAAAGAAAATATCGCAATGGTGCTAAGAATTGAATAGAAATATCCTATATTGTCCCCAGCAACGTGACAGATTCCCAGAAAGACTAAAAATATAAAATATATTTTAAAAAGAGTTAGGAATAATATACTGTAGGCTACACTAAGGGCAGAACCAAACACAAAAACAATGTGCAGTTATTGAGAAACATACACTAAGATCTCAAGAAATGTATAAACGAGAAGGACAATAAAAAAGTATGAAATATACATTTTTATTTCTGCATTTTATAAAACAAAAGATCTTTTAGAAGAAGTGAAAGTAAAATCTGTCAGCAAGGGTAGAAACATTCATTGAGTTAATTGGGAGCAGTGATATTATAGAGTCTTACAACAGCTGGGAGAATGGACCTACGATTGAGCTACTACACAAAGACCCAAGGGGTAGGCTTAGCAAAGAGGCACCTGAGACAATCTAGCACATAACAGCAGGTTGTAAGATGCTCACAGGGAAGGCATATATGGATTATAAACAAATGGCTGGTATAGTGTACAGAAACATCTGTGTGGTGTATGGGCTGGAAACCCAATGGTTAAAGTCAAATTAAATGTCAGAAGCTAGACGAAACAAAAAGCTGTACTCCAAAGGTGTTGGAGAATGACAGAGCGAAGATCCTGTGAGACTTCCAGATACAGAGAGACATGATGGTAATGGCAAACCAACCGGACATTGTGGTGGTTAATAAAGAAAAGAGGAAAGCCATTGTGGTGGATGTGGCAATACCAAGTGATGTTAGCATCAAGAAGGAACATGAGAAACTTGAGAAATATTAAGGGCTCAGAGACGAGCCAGAGAAGGCTGAGAGGGTGAAGGTGACAGTAGTAGCCGTGGTAATCGGAGGACCCAGGGCAGTGACCCCCATACTAGGGGAATGGCTTCAACAGATCTCTGGAAGTGCCACAGACATCTCAGTATAGAAAAGCGCACTTTCATAAGTTTAAAAACATGAAAAGCATTTTTAAATGTGTTGAGGCTGGAATTATTATGCAATGATCTTTTAATTTATGTAAACTGACAAAAGCAATATCAGCTGTCAGGTTTACCTGGTAAAAGTCATCTAGAAGTCTTCAAGTCTTGGACAGAACAAATTTTTCAAAAACTCTTTGGTGTGTGTGTGGGGGGGGGTGCGTGTGTGTGTGTGTAGTATAAATAAATAAAGTAGCAAGCCACTTATCAAAGGATCTGAATATGGATGGATCTGCTTGCAATTTGTCATTGTTTCCGTCCAGACAAAAAAAAAAAAAAAGAGTGAAAAGCTGAGGAGAGACAACCAGCTGTTTTCCATCTATGACATATGGACAGAGTGGAAAGTGGAGAGATTGAGCTGTGTGGAAATACTAGAACAGACAGTGTGAGGCCAGGAAGGAAAAACGAGTCCCAGCACGGAGAAAAACTTCAATATCAACAACGGATGGAGAAAAATTCACAAGTTTTTAGCCTTGATGTCAGAAGCTGGACGGAACAAAAAGCTGTTAAAGGACTGAAAAACAAGACTGGCATCCAAAAAAATTCTATTCAGTTTATTTAGCACCAATTCACAACAGATGTCATCTCAAGGCACTTTACAAAAAAGGTAATTTCAATTCAATTATACGTACATTACAATCAGTTTAAAAGTTTTCTATTCAAGGAATCCCAGCAGATTACCCGGACTCATTGACTTGCAGATGTGCCCTGTTGATGCAGACTCAAACCACAGCATTCCCTCTGCAAAATTTTTAAAAGTCCCCTTCAGTGTGTGATGGAGAAATGTATTATTATGATTCATCTGTTAGTATTATTAACACTGAGAGCAGAGGGGCCAGAAAACAGGTGTTGAGTTCACATGGGAATCGAGGTTAGAGAAAATCTCACTGCCTGAGAAAATTGATTCTTCTTATAGTTTTGAGAGTTTCTCTTAATTGTGTTACGGTTTAACCCAAGCTATTGCCATTGTTTTGTATCTGTCAAGATTCACTTATTCCCAGCTAAAGAGCCAGGTGCCTTCATCCTGAGAAATCCCCACCCTGAGACAATAGTTTTGTCTTCAGAAGTTATAGAGGCAAGGTTGCTGAACTTTATAAATGCTTATTTTCATTTGAGCAGGGTAGAGGCAGCATTCAGCATTCACTGTGATCTGTACTGTTCTTCTGTATGATTGATTCAACTTTTATTAAAACCTCCAAACGCCGAAAGGAATCTCTCTCATTTTTATTAAGAGTCTTAAATCCGATTACAAGTGAAAATCATGAAAAATATATTTTTTTTGTATAATGGGTCACTATGAGTTGCATAAGAATGCCGCAAGTGAACATTTTCTCCAAACTCCATTCCCTGCATTAGCTACAGAAGGAAATAGAGAAGAAAATGAGTGAGTCGGAAAAAGCTAGTCCATTGAACATCTCAGAGAAAATTAGAATTCATGGGCTCTCCCGTCTGGCTTGCGACTGCCTACAGCAGGGGTCTTCAACTGAAAAAAAAGGTCCGTTTAGAAAATATGTCGTGAAGTGGAGGTCCGGATGGGGGGGGGGGGGAAAGTATAAATAGACCCTGTATGATATACTTCTGTAACCGAAATTTGGTGGCACGTCTGCATATAATTTTAATCTAACTCTCACTAAAAAATAATTCAGTACAAATGCGTTGTTGGGCAGTGAATGTGTTACTCAGAATCCTCGCAGATTGCTCATATTGTGCTTTGAGAGTTTATTTTTTGCGATCTGACTTCTGATCATACCCTCTGGGGGGTATGATTGTTCAAATGTTTTGTGCTTTGTCTCATAGTGGCGTTTAATGTTTGCACTTTTAATGAGTGCAACAGTTTCAGAACATATGAGACATACTGGCTTTGTACTTGCCATAGGAAGCACGAACAGAAAGGACTCTGTCCATTCAGGAAGAAAGGAGCGATTTTCAGAGTCCTCTTTTCTTTTTTTAGAAAGGGACATTTTCCCACCTTTTTCTGGATCCTCTTTCACCCTTATCTTTTCCCTCTTTTTATTCGTCTCCCTCTGGTTTTTTCTCCTATATTCGCCTCCCTCGTTTTCTTCGCTTCACTTCCGTCTTTTTCTCTTCTCTCTTTGACTTTTCTCCTCACCTTTTCAAATAATAAATCTCGTCTTTCTCTTAACTTTTCGTTTTCCTGTCAACCGCCACTGAAATTCGAAGACGTTTGTACTGCACAGCGCTGTCATTCAGAATGCATTTATATTGGCTGTGCGGTATCACATGGGTTGTATAACTCGCACATGATTGGTGTGTAAGTTTCCCCATTCACAAGCGTAAAGACGGACCTTAAAGACGGAAAGAGAAGCGCAATTAAAAATTGGGCGCCCCGCTAGTGTTTTGGTTTCGCGTCGGGTTCGGATCTGGGTCCAGGACTGGGTCCGCATGACCTGGCGTCTGGGTCCGTATACGGACCGCGGTCCGCCATTTAGTGACCCCTGCACTATGCCAATGACCTGCTTTATAAGAATTTACGCTTTGACACTAATCGTAAAAGCTTCAGATCATTCACCTGCTTCCCACCCCAAAAACACACATTAAATTCGGGTGATATAATCTGTTGTCAAAATATATCTGCTCATATTTACTCTTTGCAAACCAATTTTCATGTAACTTATCTGCATCAAAGACTTTAAAGAATTTTTATTGTCTTGTAAGTTTTTTATAGTGAGGCTTTTTCATCCGAGCCAACGGTTGCTAACAAACTGGCTGTACTTTTTAATGGAGTCAGCTGGTTCCAGTTAACATCTTGTCTTCTGACTATATGCATTCATCTTTCAGCCTGACAATCCAATACACACATTATTGTAAAACCATTTTATTTTACCAGCACCATCATTAGCAATGTATTTACCTCAAAGCATTTACAAAAATAATTCACAAACTTCTCATAAAGTGTGAAAACAGCATCCCAGCATAGGTAAGTGAACTCAAGCAGAATAAAACAATGTCTTCAACAGTTTTTTGACAATCCAGCTCAAGATTCCTTTTTTTTTCGATTGCTAAAACACAAAAAGCAAATATTAGGCACAATTTTCACAACCTCTACTTCTGTCCCCATTCACTTGACTCAATTTATCACTACTTAAGATTTCCTTATCATATTAGAATTCTGACTTTCCTTCTTTACACTCTGATGTCAATTTCAGATTACCTTGTTGTCAAAACACAGCACACTATTTTTCAGGTTTGCACACACTTCTCACATAAAATCTCAAAGCAATCAACAACAACACACACATATTCAAATCACTAAACATTTGGGTCTGGCAAGCAATTTGCATAATCGAGGTCCCAGCCCTGCGTTGTGTCAACGTCACTATGTGTGCGGCCATGAATCACCATGGCATCCTACACCGACATGCCCACCTAGGGTCATAACACACAGCCCTTCTACTGGAATTCATAATGGTAAATGGACTGAACTTATATAGCGCTTTTCTAGTCTTACTGACCACTCAAAATGGCTCGGTAGGACAATGTAGAATTTTGGGGGTTAAGTGCCTTGCCCAGGGGCACATCAACATGTGACTGGAAGAAGCTGGAATTGAACTTAGGACCCTCCAGTTGCAAGCTAACTACTCTACCACTGAGCCACAGTCGCCCAGCCTGTATGATGTGCTTGTTCGACCTGATGACATAGATAACCCACAGCGGGTTAACTATATGATCATTTGGGACAATGTACGTTTCCACAAGGCTGCCCAGCTGCATGAGTTGTTTCAGGACCACACATGGTTTTCTGTTTTATACCTTCCACCTTATTCCCCCTTCCTCAATCCTATTGAGGAGTTTTTTTCAGCCTGGAGGTGGAAGGTATACGAAAGGAATCCACAGAGCCAGGTCCCACTGCTTCAAGCCATGGAGGAGGTTTTTGGAGATGTGGGCTTTGAGGCCTGTCAGGGCTTCATGAGGCACTCGAGGCGGTACTTCCAGCGCTGTTTGGACCAGGAGGACATCGCCTGTGATGTTGACGAGGCCCTCAGGCCAGACAGAGACCGGAGGCATAATGCCCCATGATTATAAATTGGGGGTGGGGGGGGATTTAAAAATAAAATGTTTTGTTTCAAAATTTGTGTGATGTCTTGTCGTGTTCCATTTTGTGAACATGTTAAGACATTTGATGGTAAAGAGAGTTTTGCAAAGGGATGCCAGGGTTTAGCAATTTGTGAGTGATGTTTGATGTTTTGATTGTGCAGTTTTGAAAAAAAATTACAGTTTTGAAAAACTTGTTTTAGCAAATGAAAAAAACAGTTAAAAAAAAACTTTCAGTGTTAGACTTACTGTAAAGGCACGAAGGCTATTGTTATTATAACTGTTGAGAATGAAATCAAATCCTCACAATTATCACATCTCACCCAAGCCGAACAATTATGTGAAATGGAGTACCACAATGAAAACCCTGTTTGAGGGTGTAACTGATGGAAAAATGTTTATCCTTCCACTGTAGATGGCAAATCTTTGACAGCAGCAGTGAATAGTTAGTTTCTCATTACATGTATCCTCTCTCTGAGCATTGGGCCTCTGGCTGCAGACGCTCGGCACCCTGCCTCTGTTGGAAAATGGCGGCTTGCTCACATCATTAGCTCATATTTTGGCTGTACCAACTACAATTACATTGACCACTGCGACAATTGCATTAGCAGACCCCCAGCTCTGCCACAATGCAAAGAATCCAGACATTACCCAATGTCAGGAGACAGTCCGAGGGGACGCTTTCTTCTCACTAACAGGTCTGTGGTCTACATTCACAAGATGTGATGAACATAAATCACTTATTTAAAAGTCAAGTTAACATGTACTCATTAGAGGCTTCGTGAGAGTAAAAACATGTAGGTATGTACATTTATGTAATTGATGGACAAATGTGTTTAAACGTAAGAGTTTCATTTTTAAAAAAAAGCAGAATCAGATATATAGTTCTGATTTCTACTGAGTTTATCCATGAGATTTTAAACCAATGCTTTTAAATTTTAAGCCTGATTGCAATAGTGTAATTGATTAAGTTTGCCGTACCATCACTAAAACCCCTTTCAAACAGGCCATGAAAATGGGGAATTTTCCAAACTAAATCTTTTTGACCTTCGGGTCTGAAAGCAAATGTGAGGGGGTGACATATGTATCATATCTATCAAAGTCTATATGTCAAATGTTGACGACCCCTCATTCTTTCATAATTTTTTCTCGGTTTTAGCTGCTAGTTACATGGATTGCTCACTTCTTCTCGGGAGCAACCTTAACTTTGGTTTAATTGAAGAAATAGATGTAAGTACAACAGTGACTCAGCGCAGCTGGCAATCCATAGATATAGTTAAATAGTATATTAGCAGGTATGGAGTGTGTGATGCATGGCAATCTCTTCGTCCCAACGACAGAAAATACACTTTTTTCTCAAATGTCCACCATTCTTATTCTAGATTGGACTATTTGTTAGTCAGCAGCTCACTGTTGAATAACATTTCAGACACTGAGGTACATCCTATAGTTATCAGCGATAACTGTTTCTTTAAATCTAGTAAATAGGAAAGCAACCCTTCGATACAAAAATTGGAGATTTAATACATCATTACTTAACGATAGAGAATTTATTAAATATATTGAAAATGAATGGGCTTCATACCTGGAACTTAATGATCTCCCTGGTATGTCGCCATCCACTCTCTGGGAGGCAGGGAAAGCTGTGATTAGAGGTAAAATAATTTCATTTTCATCAAATAAAAAGAGAACAGAGATTAAGCATATTCAGGACTTAGAAGAAATTATCAAATCGTTAGAAGCTTCCCTGGATGAGGAGAGCTTAAGCAAAATGCGTAAAGCAAAATTAGAATTAAATTACATTTTTAATAAATTTACCCAGTTCTTAATTCATAGACTTTGAATAGAAAACTTTTAACATAGTAATACATCAGGTAGCTTCTTAGCTAACCAGTTAAAAATAAAGAAAAAACAACTATATCTGCAATCAAACATCAAATTGATGATATAGTATATGATCCTGAAAGAATAAACAACACTTTCAAAGAATTTTATGAGACTTTATGCTCACTGGAGATAAACTCATCAAATAATGAAATCGAACAATTTCTGGATAAAATAACTCTTCCTAAACTATCAGACAGTCAAGCAAAGGCCCTGGATTCACTGCTAACAGTGGCTGAACTCCAGGAGGCCCTCCAATAATAAAGCTCCAGGCCCAGATGGATTTCCAGTAGAGTTGTACAAAGAATTCTTGAATATTCTTGCAGTAAAATTCTACAAAATATTACAGGAAACAAAGGAAAATGGCAGACTACCGGCAAACATAAACGCTGCCTACATCAATCTCCAATTAAAACCAGGAAAAGACCCTATGTCTCCTACCAGTTTATCCCATTCCTCGCATCAATGTTGATCTTAAAATACTTTGCAAAGCTCTTGCCAGAAGGATAGAGAAAATAATTTATAATCCATCCTGATCAAACAGGTTTTATAAAAGGGAGACTTTCCTTCACAAATTCACGTAGATTAATAGATTTAATAGATTATTCCTACTGTAAAAACATCCAAACAAATATATTTTCTTTAGATGCTTAAAAAGCATTTGATAGAATTAACTGGAATTTTTATTCTCAAACCTTACATAAATTCAGGTTTGGAAATTCTTTTATAGACTGGTTAAAAATATTATACAGCTCCCCAACAGCATGTATTAGGAGTAATAATCAAACATCATCAAGGTTTTTCCTTCAGAGAGGTACCAGGCAGGGATGTCCACTTTCTCCCTCCCTCTTTACTAATTTCATTAAACCATTAAAGAAAATTCTAAGCTCCAATTCTTGTCCAAGATCCTTTAAACGGTGGTCTGTGAACATTTGTCTTTTTACCTGAATCAAAATAATTTTAGTCTGGTTTCTGTAAACATCACTCTACAGTAACGGCCTTACTGAAAGTGTCCTGCGACAATATAATGGCTGCAGATTCTGGAAAACACACTGTTCTGACCTATGCTCAACCTTTGACACGGTTGACCATCAGGTCCTGCTGAGAAGACTGAGGGATCAAGTAGGACTGTCAGAGTCAGTTCTACAGTGGTTCTCCTCAAATTTATCAGGGCGTAGTTTCAGCGTTACAGCAAACCAAATAAGGTATGGTGCTGCTGATTTATTGTCTGGAGTACCCCAGAGTTCTGTCTAGGGTACAGTTTTATTTTTGCTGTATTTAATTCCTTTGGGAAAGATAATTAAAAGTAGGGATGCTCCGATCAGGTTTTAGGCTGCCGATTATCGATACCGATCAGCCAAGATGCCGATCATTGCCGATCACTGATACCAATCACATAGTTTGGCAATCACATAGTTTGGCAAGATACCAATCACAAGTAGGGTGAAGGGGAAGGGTAAACTACAGCGCCTCTGCCAGCTGGGAAGAGTAAGCACTTCATTGTCAGTACATAGACTATAAAAATAAATTCAGTACCAGTATTTGTGATCGGGAATGAAAGGCAGTAATCTGCGAACACCGATCACACACTTTTCCACGGAAATCAGCTGATAATTATCTGTGGCCGACCCCTAATTAAAAGGTTCGTGACTTTTCTTCCCACCTGGCTGCTAATGTTCAGCTTTATTGCTCTTTTAAGACATCCGAGATCCAGAAGTTAAACTCCTTGCTCCATTGTGTAGTGGAAATAAAACAATGGTTAAGCGAAAACTCTCTGCAACTCAGCACATGCAAAACTAAAACACTGGTTATTGCCCCCGATGATAAATAAGAATCTGGGTGACTTAGGCCAGTCTGTGAAGCCAAGTCCTAGAAATGTGGGCGTTATCTTTTATATAGACATGTCATTAGTGCAGCACTGTAAGCACCTGAGAAGAAACTGCTTCTGTCAACTGAGGAATATTTCCAAACTCTGGAATATGGTCTCACAAAATGATTAAGAGCTCATCATTGCTTTTGTGTCTTCACATTTAGACTATTTTCAGGCCCCGTGTGTAAGAATGACCTCCAACAAGTGGTGCGCTAAGTCAGTGCAAGCAACTGAGCAGTGTTCTCTGGCTTCTCACCGTATAACACGTATTACTACTACGGAAGCCGTGGAGGGTCATAATTGTGATCATGTCAACGTCTGGCACAAGCGCGATTGTCTTGTCAGGTGATGACGTACAGAACCATACATGATTCTGCTTTATTTATGCTCGTTGCTCGTTTCTTCTCACCTCTCCCCCTCCCCTCAACATCACTGGCTAAACGCGTTAAGCTAACAAGTCTAATGCTGCGTTCAGACCACGAGCTTTGTCAGCGTCAGGCAAAGCTCACAAAGCATCTAGTTTGACGCTTCTGTGTTGAAGCTTGCAAAGTCTGCCACTTTTGAGCAAAAAAGAGCGCATGGGCGGGGCTTCTTCTGTTGTCGGATATTCGGAACTATGGTGGATAGTATTGAGAGAGTGCCTTGGCTTTATTTGCTAAATAAAGCTAGACAACGTCGACTTTGGCAACATCAGCGCCGTTTGTGGATACACCCTATTATACGGATGCGTTCTGAGTTCGGGGGGGTTTAACTATTTGCTCCAGTAGCTACGTATGGATGAGGTTCACTTTCAGCGCTACTTCTGTCTGTCCCGCGCCCAATTTAATGACCTCCTGGGCCACATCGGAGCTCAAACTCCTACCAGGACACCAACTACAGGTTCTCTGTTCCTCCTTAGGAGCGCCTTTCCATCTGTCTTCGGTAAGTGTTATTTATGATTTTTTAAATTTGCGTTTTCTAGTCTTAAAATGTTGAGTTTTCCTGCTCCCGCTGCATTCGAAAAACGTGTAGTGACATCTCTACAATGATAAGCTCTGATTGGTTAACGCGCCGCTTCACGGCCGTCAGCACCGTCAAAAGTTCAACTAGCTGAACTTCTGCGCTGCTGGCTTTATGAGCTTTGAAGCATGAAAAGCAGGAAAAGTTGACGGAGCCAAAGCTCCGCAGAGACCGTGATGCTCCTCCAACGGCCTCCACCATAGACTTAACGTGTAATCTTGACGTTGCTGACGCTGACAAAGCCTGCGGTCTGAATGCAGCATAACCCCTTTCGGCTAAATATTCAAAGATGGCAATGCAACATGGCAGCCTCAAATGGGGGGTGTTGCACCCTCTGTATCTATGAACAATATATTCTAAGACACGAGAACGCTTTCATGATAATGTGATTGTGATTAAACCCCGGTAAAATACGTATTTATGAAAGCAGTACTTGATTTTTATAAATAAAAAGCCGAATTTGTTACACACTGGACCTTTAACACTTTATTTTCATGTGTGAACAAGAAGGAGCTGTGTCGATTGCAATTAGTGCAACGTTCTGCAGCGAAAATTTTGACTTGTACAAAAAAGAAGACACACATATCCCCTGTTCTTAAACAACTTCATTTGCTACCATTGTCCTATAGGTTCAAGTTTAAAATTTTGGTTTTAGTTTTCAGAGCCCTGCATAGTCAGGCTCCTTCTTGTAGTCAGTGATCTGATCCAGCTTTACACCCCTGCAAGGGCTCTCAGATTTGTGGATCAGAATCCGGTGAAACTTCCTCGCACTCATTTCCGTTCTAGAGGTGACCAATGCTTCCAGGCTGTTGCTCCTAGGTTTTGGAATGATCTTCCCTCCTTTTTGCATTCAGTTGATTTTGTTGACACCTTAAAGAGTGAACTTAAGACTCACTTCTTTGTTCAGGCTTTTAATTAGCTTCTTTTAGGCTTACATGATTTTATGTTGTCTTGGACTTTTATACCATGTTTTATGTCTTATTTATATTCTGTTTTTATTTTATTATTCATATATTACTGTGTACCATACCCGAATTTGTCTATAACGTTATGTTTTTTTTTCTGTCTAATGAAATTTTTAAAAAAAATCAAACTTTTACCCATGAAAAAATATGTTAAAGTAGTGCTACTCTTACTTGACTAAAGTTTTTGGGTTCGCTACTCACCTCTGAATAAATATAACATTGACTGTGGATGTTTGCACTTTGCCCCCCAACCCCACCATATACACACTCGCTAAACCTGCTATTCCTGATATTAACTATATCCCCATGGTCTAATACTAATTGTTGTTTTTCATGTTTTTACCATCAGAATCTTATGATGTAAGAAAAATCAATTGTATGTGCAATTTTTATGCATGCACAACCGTGTTCAGTGAAATACCCACAGCTTCTACTTTTAATGCATGTGTTTTTATCTCAGGCAATTATAAATTAATGCTTGCTATAATCTAATACTATGTTGGGTTTTTAACCTGATGTTAATTTGACAAATAAAAACAAACCTACTTTACTAGACATGTTTTGCCTTTATACAGGCATTTACAACATGAACACGATGTACAACTCCACCTTGCCATTTCCAGCATTAGCACATAGTAAATGCTTATAATGCTTTTGTGCTGAAAGTGTGCCAGCAGCGCGGTGAAGAAGATCTAATTAATAGCTGTCAAGTTCAGAAATGTAGTTCAAAACAACAGCCTCATCTTCAGAACACTTTGTACTGTTCTTTGAACATCAATGAGCTGCAATTATCTAGGATTGAATGACAGTTCATACAGAGAAAAATGTTGATGCAAACACATCGAAATTACAGTTTTCTATACTTCACTAAATCAGACTAAAGCTTTCCTGTTTTAAATCTTTTGTTTGCTACGTGGCATAATAATTACGTTTTGTTTTTTAAAGAAATTCGTTAAAAAGAGAGAGATTCTTTACAGAGAATGGTTTATTACTTTCTTTCAAACTAAAACTTTACGTACTGTAAACTTTTAAACAATTGGAGAAAGACAAAATCACCGCCTTCTGAGCTTCTGATGCTTTTTCAACACATTCTGCTTCCTTGTGTGACATCAAACCAAATGACAAGAGATCAGCCAAGATACAAAGAAGAGCCATACAAGTTGGGTTTGGCTAAGTTCCAGATGCCTGAAGGTGACTTGTTGCTGGGGCCCAGCTCAACATCAAGGTGAAGCCTCAGCAGAGAGGAACATGGCATGCTATGTTCTCCAGCAGCTTTCTGTGGATCATGCTTTACTGGATGCATCTGGGTTTGCTGAACAAGGACAAACAACTAATTCAAGTAGTCAACCTAATCGATGACGTTGAGTATTAAATATTGTCAACATCAGTTTTTGCCATCGAACATAAAGTTTCAAAGGACCAAAACAACATATTTCTCTCACACCACTAGATGGCGGTGCGTGCTTCAGTCCCACACTTCCACTCAATTAAGCGGAATTCTCCTGGACAAAAAAACAAATAAATAAAAAGGCAGAAAAAGAAGAAAGGGCATATGCGGTCAGTGAATGTTTTAGACAAAGAATGATCGAAAGTTCGGGAATATGTCAGGCAGACCAAGAATAAAATTAGTAGTTTGTACAAGACCCGGCGCCAGGGCAATTTAGATGGGCGGGTATTGGCTTATTATGGGGGGGCACAGTTTTATTTAACCCCTTCACATTTTTATCTCCCGTCTACAGTGTGCTACATATTCCGAGGTCAAAACTGCCTTTCTTGACGCTTTTTCTATTCATCAATTAAAGGCTGAGCTTCTTTTAGAGGCGGGCTGGGCGAGGTAGCGTCGGGAGTTTTTCCAAACGACTGGTCTGTTTTACACTGGTGATCGGGAAGTTTGTTTTTGTACTCCGGAAGGAGCCGCGGATGACCCGCTGACATTCTGTGTCTGTGTACGTGACTGAGCCATCTTCCTCTAAAGATTATTTGGGCTATTTAGTCGGAAATGGCCTGATCAAGTCGCTCAGCGTGGCTGTGTTTAAGTCGGTCTGATAAGTTGTAAACGAGAGGGATAAAGCAGACGTCACCAAACAACCAGCTTTATACTCGCTAAGCAGTTTATGACAACAGCAAAAAGAAACAAGCAACAAGTGCTACTTCTTCTATGTCAATCTCTTATTTCTGCTGCACTGATCAGTGACACAACTCGCTGCTGAAACTGATATATGGATGTCTTTAGCGAATTCCCTAACAGGCTGATTATATATGGAGACACAGTCAGAAAAAGATGTAGTTAAATCACACTGAAGCTCCAATAGTAGAAACATACATAATGTAAGCGTTACTGGTGCAGCATGTAAGCAGCAAGTTCAATTATTACTACTTACTGGTGCGCTCAATTCTGCTGCAAACTATTTGGATATTGTTTATTAGCAGCTACCAAATGTCAGCTGCTGACTTCTACTTTGAAAAAAAGCCCGCCTAACCTCACAGGGCTTTGCCACAGCACCAGCACGTTTGACATATTTAAGGGGGAAAATCCTAAACCCATCACACGTAAAGAAACTTCCCTCTACCAAATGATGTATGCCAGTCAATGATGTGAATCATAGCTTTAGACACAGTACAAGCTTTTGTTAAATCAATTAAAAAAGCATGAAATAAAAACTTAACGATTGAAGAGGAATCCCAAAACAGCCATCTAAAACAAAAATGCATTTTTACTTCCACAACGGTCCAGTTAACGTCCTCAGTTTAAATAGTTAGACCACAAGTCCTATGTCCAAAATTCAAACATCCTCTGCTGCTCAACCCCTTCATAATTCCCTTCCTTTGCTCTCACTAACTTTCATCAGAACTACCATTAGCATGCAAGTTAGCCACACAGTGTGCTTCTTCTCCTTATGCTTTGTGTTTATAAACGGCCTGCTAGCAACAAATTGGAGCACTACCGCCACCAACTGGTACGGAGTTAGTACAACTGTCAATACATTGTCAATCAACAGCCCATGGTGCTTGGCCTGCCCAGCTTTCCTGGGCGGTCACCTCCCCCCAATGCATGGCCCTGGCACCGGGACTTGTTTGTACCCTCTGCAAGGCTTCTTTGACCTACCACAGCAGCACCGCCTCAGTGAACGAACATCTGACACGGCGCCATAGGCCTTCTTAAAACATTTTTCAGAAAAGAAAATATATTTTAATAAGTGAGTAGGCCTACATGAGTGTAAGTTAGGGACACTTTTGTGTACTAATTTGTTACTTCTATCTATAGACGTAGATATTTTTGTTTTTAGCAACTCCGGTAAAGCCTGCCGCACACGACAGCAATCTTATCTTTTGAGCTCAAAGTCATTCAAGGTACAGTAGTAGCAGTTTAAAAGTTCCCATTCAGAGTAAACACCGGACGAATGGCGTGCCCTTTCCAGCCCATTAACGGCAGAGTTCCCTCCAAATCCCAGTGGCCGGAGTGGCCTCCCTCTTTCTCGTGGGAGTGTCAAAGTTTTACTCCAACTCCACCCATTAATTGAAATACAGACTATGACCAGGAGATGGCGCTTCTCTCACAGAATTCTCATCGACATGATTTTATTATCAGTATGCACGTCCACTGAAGAAAAAGCAGAGCTGGTTGCGCAAACCATTTTGGATGTAACAACACAAACTGCTCACTTTTTTGAACCTGCTTCTTCTATTGTCAAAGTTTATCATAGGCTCCATAAACTTAAGTTCTCCTAACACAGGCCAAACTTCACCAAATGAGTTCTGTAAAACATTATAACAAGTAGCCTTAAACGTTATATCTGTAAACAATTTGATTTATTTCTATGAACCTAAAGTATATCTTTTTTAAAACCTAATGTACTTTCCTTTAATTTTGTGATAAACTCGTGGTTTTTTATGTTATTGTTGTTGGATGAAAATGACAGAGTTCCACAACGCAAAACAACGTAATAGCCTATTTATAATATTTATGCAATCACATGACTATTCGGCTCACCACGGAATGTTTGCAACACCAGAATAGACCTGGTTACATACTGTAGCGATGGGGAGCAAAGCTTGATGGGGGGATGCTTGAAGATGGTAATGAGTTACACAACGCAAAAACAATGTAATAGCGTATTTATCATATTTATCAATTTATATATTTTATAATAAATTCTTAATTACGTTGTTGTGTATATTATATATTAATTGTACATTACTCAATCAATCTGTTTTAAATGTATAAGTTTGTATTATTCTGACAAATTATTGAGAAAAATTAAATGGATTTTTGTTTGTTTGTTTTTTCAGATTCATAGTGAAAATTGTGCTGTTTTGGGAATCTGTAAGGGATTAAAAATAACATTGGTAGCCTAACCTGTCCACTCGTCTCATATAGCAACTCACAAAAACAACAGAATAGACATGGTTACATACTGTAGGGATGGTCACGGAAGCTTGGTGGGGGGATGCTTGGAGATGGTAATGTTCTTTAGGAGGTGTGAATGAGCTGGAGTCTATGGTGTGTTAAGTTGGGGGATGCATTCAGGATGATCATCAGCGAGTACAATAGGTTAGCCAGACAGTGTTGTGTGACTATTAAATGTGTGAATGTGTAAGCCCTGTTCAGAAAATTTCTGCCCTTTAGGCCCAACGTTACATTACAAGTTCCTAAAATCTTACAAAATTATATATATATATATACATATAGCGGCAAAATTATTTTTAGACTTTGATATATCCTTTCAATCCTATGAACAGTCAACGTTTCATCCAGTAAGAAAGCAGAGAATGCTCTATGAGATGCAACATGGCGGCGCTCCGCTCTCAACTAGTGTTTGTTTATGTTCAGTCCGACCACAAAATTATTGCTTTACTCTATAGAAACATTTGACTTGTATTAACTTATAGTTTACTCCATTTAATATGTACAAGAGCTGGGGAAAGATGACAAACTGGAGCGGCTCAAACGGAAAAAGTCCACTGCCTCAAATTATAAAGGAGCGGGTCCACCAACAGGTCTCAAAGCGCTTCCCTAACCTGTCTGGGGACCATTGGCAAAGAGTCAGAAACAAAATAAATGAGAGACTGAGAAGTCCCCGCAAGACTGACCCTGAGGCACAGCGCCTTGGCTATTGCCGTTAAAAAAAACGTTCAAAATGTTATTTATTTATTTTTTTGGTTTGCTGTGTTGTGTGAAATTTGCTAGTTTAAATAAAAATGGAAGAAAAAAAAGTTATAGCTTCACAGTTTCATTTATTATTAATGGTAGATGACCATTATTAGTCACAGGTAAATCACATCTGTGAATCACACGTTGATTCAGCGTAGAGCTGTAATCTGGCCTTAAAAGTTGGAGACTGACTGGATGAAAATTGCGCTGGTGGACAAACTGTTTAAAAAAACAAACAAAAAACTATCAGGTTTTTAAGTGGTTGGGAAAAAACTGTAATTTATAAATATTACCCCGGCTACGAAGACTCATATGTCTATATAGTACTTTCCTGCAGGACTACGAATCCATGCGTTAGAAAAACTGGCACCTGTTTTCAATTTACTGGACAAATGTTTGAAACTCCGGTCAAAAGGACCTGTTACCTGAAACTTAAAATTATAAATGAATAAGAATAATTTCAAGGCATGTTGATTTATAACCCTTTTTTTTTGTCTGCAGCTATATGAAGCTTTAACCACTTGATTCTGTTGCGTAAAAGTCTGTCTCGCCTGTGTGAGTCTCTGTGTGCGCTCTCACCGCTTGCTCTAGATTTCAGGATTTTGTCTGACTTGTGGCCATCAGGGAGCTGCTATATAAATGCAGGAGACTTCTGCAACTTGAAACTTGGGATAATAGTGCATTTACACTTCAGTATTTTCTGTGAGAGCGCAACGCAGCAGTCGAAGCATGTTTTCTGTTTTGATCTGAGAGGAGTGGGTCTTCCACATCGTGACACATGCAGTGTGCCTGCAACATCTTAACAGGTATTGTTGGAATAATGTTAGTGGCCCACTGCAGCACTTTATTACAGTATAAATGATCGCGCTGAGATGATCAGCTGACCACTAAAGCCCGTCCTGAGACCGTGGACAATGATAGAAATTAAGCCCGAACCTGGCCAGGTTCCCTAACCCTATTAAACCCAAAAAGTAGGCTAATTGCCTACAGTACTGTCATACGTTTCACATTACAGAGCACTCTTATGCTATAAAACTACTGTATCTGGGTATAAGACTACAGTGGTAGGCTATTTGAACCCTGAGTTTCTGAGTTACATTCAAACTTAGGCTACATACAAACCAGCAAACCATAGAGGAACAGATAGGGGAACAGTTTTTAATGACATTTATATAGGCTACCCTGAGTCTGATACGTCAATAAATCATTAACATTAAAATCACTGCTCCTCCCCGTGGACAAAAGAGGCATTGCAGCTGGTTTTCACTCAGGCTCCTTGGGGGCGAGGCCTCACTGAAGACGTCATAGCGGGGGACCTTTGACGGATCAGGCACGTACCAGTCAAGGGCCAGTCAAGGACCAATCATGGAAACATGAGAACTTTTAAACTGCTACTACTGTAGTTTGCTCAGCAGATAGCTTGCTTTGTAGCCAAATTTTATGGTAATTTTTCTGCCACATTGGGTGTTGAGGTGAAAATCTACTCGGTTGGTCTCACTTTGTTTGCTCTACGTAAGCTGTGGGCAAATATTCAAGTGACTAACCAAAATGCGTTCCCCGCCCATATGATTCAAATGGCAGCCCTCTGTTTTCACGTCAGAAAATGAATGAAACGGAGACAGAGATGTATTTGGATATGGAGGAAAATTTTGCTTCTTTTTTCTACAAATCTTTATTGAAGGATTTAACAACAATACAGAGCAAATGCACTGTGTAATGAGATCTCATACAACGTATGCCTGCTAGTACATAACAAAATCTTGTTGCATAGAACAAAAACATTTTCAATTTCATTAATTTTTCCAACATGAAGACAAGGGGCTGCCAACTTGGCATCATGGGAGTGGAAAAGCCGTTTAGATTGGTCATTTGAACATTTCAAAAGAAAAATACTTTACATGATTTAGTACAAATGAATTACCTCTATGATTAATTTATTTCAAAGCAATATCTATGTTTACAAAAGTTGGAACATGAGTTGCCTTTGATAGGTTTATTAGCATATACGGGTGCATAGTTTCTGTGGTGGATTTAGCACTTTATTCCCAGATGTAATTTTTATTTGGAACATTTTGCTTACATTCATTTGTTTTGTGAATTGAATGACAATGTTTACTGAAAAATAAAATGATGTGAATTAAATAGTTTTTGTTCTTAAACAAAATAATTGTTTAAACTAATCAATTAGTCGGAAAATTAGTCAGTAGATTAATCGAAATGAATTAGTTGTTTGTGGCAGCCCTAATTTAACTAGTATGGCATTAAAAGATCCATCTACACTGGCAGCAGCGCATCAAAACCACCGGCCAAGGCACTGAGAGGTGGCAAGGCCAAGACCTCATCCTCCAAGTGCTACCTTGGCATACACTGGCAGTCACAGCCGACCACAACCTCCCGAAGAAAGAATAGAAAGAATTTAAAATAACAGGTTAAAATATAAAATTAAACAGTGGTTAAATGTAATAAGACTAAGTTGTCAAACACTGAGAAAATACAAGCAAGTAAAACATGCAGAGCAATTAAACAACATTATTAATAATAAAAAGTTAAGGTAAAACGGTGAGTCTTGAGCCTGCTCTTAAAAACATGAACATTCTCTGCAGCCCTAAAGGTCCTGCAGCAGCCTGTTCCAGAATTGAGGGCCATAATACTGGAAACACTCCTCGCCATCAGTATGTCCTGACTGTAGAGACGACAAGGAGAGGGCTGCCAGAGGAGCGGCGAGACCCCGAAGGTTCATATGGTAAAAGCTGTTCTGAAAGGTAAGAAGGCCCAAAACTATTAAGACACTTAAAAACCATTAAAATAATCTTAAAATCGATCCTAAAATATACAGAAGGGCCAACTAAATGAATTTAAGACAGGTGTAATGTCTCCCGCCTCCTGGTTTTCTTCAGGACACGTGTTGCTGAATTTTGTCAGAGTTGGAAACCTGGATACTCTTTTTGAGAAGACCAGAAAGCAGGGCACTACCGTTATCCATTCTACTGGTGATAAAAGCATGCATTAGTGTCTCCATGTTTGCCAGAGAGAGAATAGAGGGGACTCTGGCAATGTTCTTTAGTTATGTTTTTAATGTGTGGGTTAAAAGTCAGCACAGAATCAAAATTCATGCCAATGTTGTTGACTTGTCAAGGATTAAAAGACAGTGATTGTAGTTGTGGTAAAAGTTTCTCTCTCTGAATTTCAAGGCCAATGACTAAAACTTCAGTTTTGTCCTAGTTGAGCTGGAGAAAGTTTTTTGCCATCCAGGATTTGATGTCAAAAGCTAGATCAATGTGTAGCCCCGCCCCATGTCGAGTCTACACATCGATCTGGAACTGCTCCCACAGAGATTGTCTGAAAAAGGGAAGGCCATATTGTATAACAGTTCAAATTGATTGGAGGACCCTCCAGCAAGTGTCTGCCTACCATGATTTGTCTTTAGCCATCACAGTAACGACTCATGCAAGTAGTGTAAGCTGGTAAATCAAGCTCTTGCCAAATCCATTCGGAAGAAAAGCATACACATCTTTACCATTATTAAAATGCAGAAAGTGCTTCCCTTTACTTAGTTTTCAACTAAGAAATCGTCTCTCAAACAGGTTCAATAGTCAAATTCAATGTGTATGTCTACCTCCGCTGCCATTTTGTTTTGCTTTGAACTGCATTTTATATTAAATTCCTAAATAGAGTTGAGTGAGCAAACACAGAGTTGAGTAAGAACAAAGTAGGTGTTATTTTTTTTGGTCTAGTGCTGGACAATATGGTCAAAAAGTTATATATTGATATTTTTCAGTTGAAGTCCAACATAACGGGGTTCATAGCCAAGATGCCCGTTGACATTGTTACCAAGCCGGGGTTTGCGGCTTCGATAAGCATGAATAGTATTTTGCAACAACTGGCCTGTGGTCAAGCCGCACTACGGAGCCATACCAGAGTCTGAAAGTGCATTAGATCGATGGACACTTAAATCTTTGAGCTTGTTGCTTCAACCATCCTACTTCCCGGAAAACATTGCAGCCGGCCTGAGAGGGGCTTACCAGTATAAATCTACAGAAAGATAACCTTGATTACTTAACGACAGCCATCACCATTGAATGTGATGATTTAAGTGTATAAAGTTATTTATATTCAGCCATGCTTCATTTGCCTTAATCTTAAAAATAGTCTAGCCTATGGAATAGAATAAATTATGTATAAAAAATCTGATATTATTTATAATAATACACATTGATCTTTTTTGCTTGCATTAGTTAAAAATTTCATTAGAAAAGCCTCATAAGAATAATCGCAAATTAAATCACAGTTGCAATATTGAAGAAAAAAAACTGCAATTAGGTTATTTTCCAAAATCGTTCAGCCGTTATTTGAACCCGTACACAACAAACTTTACAGCAAATATTGTCTAAGGGCTCTTCACAAAAAAATAATGAAACAAAAAATCAGTTAAATCAAATTATAAAGACATATTCAAAGCCAATTTCTTACATTCCAATTGGTCCTTGTTATCAAGCAATATAGCCAAGTTCATCTTATTAATCAAAAGTTTTTTATCTAAGGAAACCCAATAGAAAGGGCTGGTTACAGAAAAGTACAATTCTCAATCGCATTATCCAGCAAGAGTAGCTGAGCTTCTGAAACTCCAGTTCTGTTCAACTCCAGCCGCACTAAGATGTATACATGCATTTAAAAGTTTGATTTCAGTCGGACTAAGGCAATAATTCGAATTTCTGTTGCTGCATGTAAACGTACTGACTGACTTGCAGCATTCACCCCTCCCGGATGAACATTTAAAGACAGTAGATAGTTGACTGTATTCAGTCGTTGAATTCACAGCAATTCCTCATGCTGAGTAAGTATGTAGCAGCAGACAAGAGGAAAAACTCCCTTTGACAGCAAGACACATCCAGCAGAAACAGAATCTGGCTCAGTACGAGCGGCCATCTGCCACAATGGACTAGGGGGGAAACAGAGCAGACACACCAAAAGAAACTTGCAGTGCAAGCCCGTCTGCATTTTTATAGGCTGTTGTCAAGAAAAAGATGAGACACCGCAGAGCCAATAATGCAGATGAGCTGAGGACTGGAGGACCTTTAAGTATTTGATGCAAATTTGACAGAAAAAGAAGTAACATCTTGGGAGCTTTCATTAATTCCATCCCCCCCTTTCTGCTGCTTCCTCTAGCTTTGAGACTACATTAACCCAAAAGATTCCAGTCAGATCATAGCTGATCTTTTGAAGTTTGAATCTAAATCATTAAAGTTGTCAAATCCAATGGATCCTCAGACATAAAACAAGTGTTTAACATCTAGGGTTCTAAATAGGCCACTTTTAGAGTTCTAGTACAAGTCCCGGCAGTAAACAGAGGCTGGTGGGAGTGAAGCAGACAGAGTTAAAGCAGGATATTCATAATCAATATCCACTGTCTCTTCATCAGTCCAAACATGCACTGATCGGCTGCTTATGTTTTTCTTAGCCGCCATATTCTTCTTATAATACTACTATGTTGTTGCTGAGTCGTACTTCCGAGGGGGTGCACAAGTATGGACGGGGGTGGGGGGGGGGGGGGGTGATGGGGGCGGTTGGTTGTAGAGTAGTCCGATTCACAATCGCATTATCTGGGTACCTTAGCCAAGCTTCTGAAACTCCAGTTCGGTTTGATTCAAGCCGGACTAAGGTTTATACATGCATTTCAAAAGTCTAGTTTCAGTCAGACTATGGTAATAATTCGACTTTCTCTTGCTGCATGTAAACATACTAAGTGTGAAAAAACCTTTGAATACTCTACTGCACTAAATCAGAAGGAATTTGGTCATTTATAAAAGTTTTTTCAGCAATGTCAATACACATACGTACACCAGCAGCTGAAGAACAAAGGAAAGAGGGAAAAATGTCTGCTTAATTCATTCACTCTTCAACACACACATTTTGAGAGAGGGAATGTCTGTTACTGGGGACTCCCTTCACAAACTCCAACCCGATGTCTTGGTCCTCTGGCAGCTTTTGAAGTCTTCCTCTGTGTATGATGTGTGTTAGTGTGTAAAAGTGTGGCTAACCATCAGCATTATAATCCAGACACGTGAATGTGATTTTCCCAGACCAAAGCAGTTGGACTGTAAGTGTGGGAGTCGACCAGGGGTGGAGGCCTAGACTCAGAAGCTGAGAATACTTTCGAAGTCTTTCATTTCACTGTGCAATCAATAAATCATCACAGTGAAAGCGGTAATCTTCCAACGTGATGCTCCCTGGGATCTTTCCACGGATATCTGTGCTATAATTTAGAAGATTCAACCTTCCTTGACCTGTGTTGTATGCTCTTCTCATTACTTTGCAAGTGGAGCTGTGAGGTCAACCTACTTGGAAATTTACTTGGTACTGTAAGGTCAGGAAATGTCTTCTAAATGGGGTGTAAAGGAGCATCTGGTTCTGCTCAACAGCTAAATATCTGCATACAGTCTGACATGGGCGTCGCAACCTTGGGGGATGTTTTTTTTTTAACATCCACACTTGTGAGTGGAAGAATCAACCTCACTTTCCACCAGTTTTTATCAGAAATTGTTTCCCTCTATATATGTTTCCCTTTCCTGAACGCACACTTAGATTAATGAGAGCGCAGATTTCTATGTGAAAAAACAATATTGTTCTCCTTCACTAATGTACATTTAAACTCACACAGGATCGCTTAATAGATGTTCTTGAACATGCTAAACTCCCATGTTCTCCACTGTGATTCTCTTGCTTCTTGTGTATGCTCTCTGTGCTCACTGAACGCAGCACAAAGACCACAGGGGCTGAAAATATTATTTGATGCTGAACAAGCTGACACTATTAACGTTTGTGCTCTTTTTTAAGATGAGCTTCGCTGATACATGAAATATTACGGTAATAGAGCAGTTAGCAGCCTTGCAACCAAAACTCTGAAATGAAAAGAAGTTGAGGAGCCTAACCATAAAAAAATGACATTTATTACATATATCTAACTTTCACATACATATACCATTTCCAAAATTTATATTTCATAACTTTACAATCACATGATTGCATAACATGCTGTGAGTGAATCTTTCTTAATTATTTCTTTTGTGAGGAACATTTACAGATTCACTGTGAGAGCTGTAGTCAGTGGCAACATTTGCATGCCTGCAGAAGGATCCAGTTGAACTGACAGATCTAAAGAGAAAAGATAATATTAGTAGTTAAGGTTTAATAAGTTTTTGAATTTATAATTAAAAGTGTGCAAGTTAAGAATTATACTTAAACACTGTTCATAGAAAGAATGATCCTGTTGATAACTCCGCAATATATATTTTATCCTTTCTGTAAACCTGGACATGAGATGGGGGTTTTGATAATAAACTAAAAGTGGGGAAATGTAAATGAGGGATTTTTGGAGAATAATTAGCATGTATTTTACTGGGGCTTGTCTCCAAAAATCTACAGTAAAAATATTGTTAATATATTTTTATAGAATGGATGATTCTGTAACAGAATCCAAAGAAAGTTTGTTGTCACCTCTGAGGATTTGGGAGACATTTATTTTTGAAAAGGGGCAGATTATCATAGATTACCACTATGAGGTAAATTGAATGAATCTATTTCCAAATCTATATAAAAAAGTTAGATATGTATTATAAATTTGGTGTATGTGAAAGTGTGCCAAAAATTAAAAATTTTGGTTGTTAAAAGTGCAACACCAGCCAGTTTTTTCCAACAAGATTTGACAACAGTTTGAAGTCTTGGAGAGCAGAATGCCCAAGTCATACACACAATTTCTGGATTAAAACATCTCTGTGTATAGATTCATAAACTGAGGGAATTACTTTTTTTAAAAGCATTTTTTTTATTTTTTTTCAGATCTGGCAACCGGTGACCTCTGTATAAATGAACAACACACCCAGACAGATCTTTATCATCCAATCAAACTATTCCTTAGAAATTCTCCACTCAAGAATCTGATTTTTTTGGCTCTCAATGAAGACATTTAAATATAAAAGGCAAAATAGATAATGTGCTCCATTTTACAAAAGAGCACATAAGGTTGGAAAAAACATCAGAAAACATGATCAAATAAACACTTGAATCCTGTAGTCTATAAGAATATTCATTAAACGTTTAAACGCCACATTTCTTGTCACAAGTGAAAAACATTTCACTAGATTGGAAGAGATGGAGCCAGTCAACGCAGTTCATAACCCCCCCGACACTGGCGTTGAAAGCCACAATCAAGCAACTCACAGACCCCACACTTTTGAAAAGCTTGCTACACCACTGCAGTCTGAACAGTGCCTTGGAAAAGTATTCACACCCCTTGAACAGTTTAATTTTCTGCCACATCATAACCAAAACGTTCCAATGATTTCATTGGAGCTTTAGACAAACACAAAGCAGAGCACAACTTTAAAGAGTACAGAAAATGGTACATGGGTTTTGACAAATAAAAAATCTGAAAAGTGTGGCATGCATATGTATTCAGTCTGTTTTGAATGGTAACTGAAATAAAATTCTGTGTAGCAATTGCTTTAAGACATTTCTATATTGCCGAATTATGATAAAGTGTCATGGAAGAAAAGAAAAAAACTGCAATTGAGACTTAGATGACTCCTGTCAGTTTTTGAAATGTCAGACTTTATAATGCATAGAAGGGACAGGGAGGACGTTGTGAAGAAGCTTAAAGTATATCTAGGCTATGAACAACAATATCCTAAATCATGTTTGACACATAATGTTGCTGTTGCCCTCCAGAACCTCAATGTGTAATAGATTATTTATAATGTAACATAGCTGAGTATGACTACATCTCGCCATAGATGTACATCAAGAACAAAACTGAGACATGAAACTTTTATTTTATGTAATTTTACAGAAACCAGTATTGATTAATTGTACAGATATCAAAGTAACCTGTGTTTATGCATCATCAATACTTGAAAAAAAGATACATATTTGTATTAAAATCAATACAAATTTCCACATTCAATTTGCCCTAATTGTGGCACTTCTTGCAGCTGCCTCTCCCTGCCCTGCAGCTGCAAACCAGAACAAAACAACGTGCTGATCAAAACTACTTCTGTTCCTTGATCGCAGTGATTAAACGCAAACATTAGAACAGTGAATACACGTTATTAAACAGGGATTAAACAATAAACATTAGAACAGAGATTAAACTAAAATATTACAACCTCTTGTGTTTCAAGGTGAAGAAGTACTGCTTAAAGCCATACTGGAGGAAGGGGTAATCACATGCTAAGTGGAGGAGAATAAATTATCAAGGACTAACTCAGTAGCAAAGAGGGAAGTGCACTGACTGGCGGCGTGTGGCGTACCGAAGACTAGCTCTGGTGCTGGAGCTCTCCTGCAAACAGTCGCGCGTCAAACTGGGTGGTAAACTCTGTCTAGGCCAGTGGTGTCAAACTCCAGTCCCAGGCTGTATGTACTGGTTTACTTTTCACCCACTGGCTCCCTGGGGTTGGCAATGGTCACCCCAGTTAGTTTCTCCCCATCCCCATGCCTCTGTCCACCTGCTCCTTCATTCTACCATTCACAAGGCCTTGGGACATGGGCACGTCACTGGGGTGCGGGATGGAGCTTCCGTCTTCGCTACCCGGTGGCTGCCTGGGTCCCGATTTTATTGAGCAACTTAGACACTTACACTTGCAACATTTACATGGAACGCACATGTAGGGACCTGGCGGTGTGGCGCATTGGCGCTGGGGGCGGGACCCCTCATGGGGGGCCCCCTATAGGGGCCCGTTGTGGGGCCTCGCCTGTGGTGCCGGCACCCACTGTTTAAACGCATCTAGACACTGAGGGCCCGGGGGGGAGATGGGGGTACCCGGCAGTATTCCCATGTCCCACCCCTCTGTTTTAAGTGCACATTAGAACAACACGCAACAACACCACATTGAGCGGGGGGAGAGAGGCTGGGGGGGTCTTTCCACACCCCTGTTCGTTGGACCATCAGGGGTCGGAGCCCGGATAGAACATCAGGCCGTCTGGTCGGGGTCCTGGGCTGGTGGGCTGCTCTTGCCGGTGTGGGGGCCTTGGCGGTCTGCTTGTCCCCGTCCTGGTGGGCAAAGGGGTCTGTCTCCTGGGTGCAGGGGCAGGGTTCTCTATTGGGGCGTCTGTCCCTGGGCCTGGGAGTATGGAGTATAGTGTACGTATGGGGGGTATGAATGAGTGTATAGCGTCCTTTTTTCGTATGTCCTGTATTTGCAAGAATGTGTACGCATGAGAGGGAGGGTACGTATGAGTGTCTCTGTCTGTCTATGTCTACCTGTCAGGTTGGGTGCTTGGCTGCTCTCTGGCCTGATGCATCTTCTTCCCTCCCAGTCACTCCCCGTCGGTGATGGTTGCTCCTGCCCGCTGGTTGATGATGGCTCTCGATGCCTGGGGCCGGGGGTCCCGGTTGCGGCCCGGCTCGGTCCTGGTGCATGTCGGGCGGGTCCTGGGTGGTCCGGTGTGTCGGGCGGCCGCTGTTTCGGGCCGACGTCCTCCTTGGATTGACTGGGGCACCTCTCATGGGGGTGCCGGGGTTGTAGAACAGGTTGGTGCCGTCCGGTGGATCGGTGGGGACCGTGCCTGGCGCCCAGGCCTCCTGCCGGTTCCAGGACTTCTGCTGGCTGGTCTGTTCACCTGGTGGGGCTGTCCGGCATTGGCTGGGCCCCTGATCTTGGCGCCCTACGTGGGGCGGGATCTGGACCCGGGAGCTGGAAGATCTGGATGTCCAGGTGCCGGCTGGGCGCGGCCTGGGGAGGGCGTACATCCGCTGTGGCTCTTGCTGTGGCTCCCTGGCGTGTGGGTGTGTGGGGGCGGGCCGGGTTGTTGGCGGTGGGTATTGGTCCGGGGTGGCGGCAGCGTGTGTTGTCCGTCGGTTGGCTGCGGATCCCCCTTGTCTGCGGCGGCGGCGGGGGGCCCTTGTCGGCTGGTCCCTGGTTGGGGCCCCGCTGGGGGGCGGGGTGCCCCTGGTCCCCGTGGCCTCCGGTTCCTGATCCGGGCTCGCCCTGGCGTAGCCGGTTACCGGCGGAGCCCGTGGGCTCGTCACTGCGATCTCTCGGGCCCCAGCATTGCGGCTGGTGGGTGGTCCCCTGGGGCTTCCATCTGTTCCTCTTCCGCAGAGGTGGAGGACTGGGATGTTTTCTTGTGTTCTTTGTTTGAATCCTTGTCTTGTGTCGTCAGTTCGCGCCTCTGTTGGTCCGGTTTCTTTTCTTCACCTTCTTCCTTTCTTCCTTCTTGTCTCAGTTTAGTGTCCATGACGTCAGGAAATTAAACCCACAGTAATCACTAATAAAGATTTTTCATACATATACATCAAGTGGCGTACTACAGCGAAGCTGTAATACTCTGCTTGGGAAAGTAAAACTGTTGGGCCTGTACTTGGTACTCAGACACCAATTCTGAGTAGCATACTGCTAGACAGGACACGTTAAAAAAGGAAAAAAAAAAAAATACTTTTCACCCACTGTTTTACTTTTCAAGTATCGTGTTAGAACGCACCATGACAATGAAATATACTACCTCGGCTTACAAGCTAATGTCTGTGACCACATCCATCCAAAGATGTTATTTTTTTAACTATTCTCAAATGTAACCTACGCTTCAAACCATGAATTGTAATATCAGCAGTTGGTTAAATCTCTTGGTCTACGTAGCTTGCTGAGACTACTCACTCGTCAGCGCACTAACCACTAGCTCAAATCAGACGAGACAACTCGTTGGATTTAAGCGTCATGCTAAGTGGAGGAGAATAAATTATCAAGGACTAACTCAGTAGCAAAGAGGGAAGTGCACTGACTGGCGGCGTGTGGCGTACCGAAGACTAGCTCTGGTGCTGGAGCTCTCCTGCAAACAGTCGCGCGTCAAACTGGGTGGTAAACTCTGTCTAGGCCAGTGGTGTCAAACTCCAGTCCTCAAGGGCCAGTGTCCTGCAACCTTCAGAGGAGTTCCTGGTCCAACACATCTGAATCAATTTGTTAAATTGTCTTCTCAGTAGGCAGTTGGGTTATATTCAGTCCTGTTGACCTAATTATTAGATTCAGGTGTGTTGACTCAGAGAATTTTCTAAAAGTTGCAGGACTCCGGCCCTCGAGTTTGACACCACTGGTCTAGGCCTAAATACCGGCACCATTTTTGTCTCATGTTACTGATTTTAGTCAACACAGACAGGGTAGGAGTAGTGTTGCAGTAAGCCAATCAGAGGACAGAAACTTGCATGTCATTAATGTTGATGAACAAATCCCCAAATCTTGTCTCCACGGCCACTCCTAGAGTGAACTGGCAAAAACTGAAATAGACTGGGAATTATTTGTTTTGACAGAAACCAACTCAGGCAGCATTCTTTCATACCAGAGAAATGAACAAAAAATGAATGAAAACACCAGTGAATGAGACCTGTAAAGGAAGTAGATGACCTGGCAAGAAACCAACTTCGCACTGCACAAGAGCAACAGAAAAAGGTACATGACCTTCAAGCACTTTTATTGTATTAGAGACCTGAATTTTGTCCAGGATGATGCAAAGAAGAAAGGGCTAAGCCCTAATCTTCAAAACCTTTTTAAAGGCCCCTGGATTGTTGCAGCCCGTCGTGGTCCTGTACTATATCAGATCCAAGGTCCTAAGCATAGCATAGTAATGCACAAGGACAGACTGAAGACATATAACAGCGACATGATACCAGGTCAGGTTTTACGCCAAAGAGGTAGATTCCTCGAGCAGTACCAAGACTCAGAGTCACGACCAAATAAAAGAGGATGGTCCCTTGGTGCCCATGTTGCCACTGCCAACTGATCCAAGTGAAGTGCTCCATCCCAAGGATCCAGGGTCCCTGCCACAAAAAAGACGGGATGATTCAGACTCTTCAAGAAAGACTTAAAACCTCTAGTGGTCGTCTACTCAGGAGACCAGAAAGATTCAGACATTAGTTATGTGTTACAGTTAAATGTTTACTCTAAACTACATAAAAAATCTAGCTTTTTTACATACTCTTGGTGGGGATATTAAACAAAAATATAATATTTGGCTATTGATAGTCAAAGTCTGCTTATGGCAGTCATTAAAATTAATAATTTATGGAAAATTATTATTCGGGGCACCACCTTTATCAGGAATTATTTTAAATAGCCAAATTTCTATTTCAGTCACATAATTCTGAAGGAAGGAATTCTTAACTTCAATTGGTCATACACCTTGCAATGTGTATGTGTTGAACAAGAAATGACAACTGTTAGCTCTCCAAACACAAGATTTATTTACACAAAGAAAAACATTAAAACACTCAAACTAGTACGAGAAACACCACTGATTAAAATAAATGTATAGTTAAAATAAAGGAGCACAGAATCTGAACAATGTGATAAAATGAGAAACTCTGAATTCTGATTTATGCTTCTGCAGGCAGATCAGACCCAGGATTCGATTTGCAGATGCTGGAGAGAAAAGATGAATTAGTTTCACTAATTACAGGAGAAAATGAAAACATTCTTTGGATAAAGAGATGTTTGTTAAAAATGATCTGGGTCAGAGTAATTAACCTTTGGGAAACTATTTCTATTCCTGAATCGGTCACCGAAATAAACAATTCAATTCCAGTATTTGATATAAAAAGGCAAGTTCCAGCACGATTAAAAAGATTAATTTCTGTTCTTAAACAATCTATTTAAACCGAATTCTGTTTGGACAGTTATTAGCAACCTTTGTTATGAAGTGTCGGCCTGGACGAACATGTGAGCTTTTTGGCTTTCAGGTAGCCCTCTGCAATGCATGTGGGGCGCTTAGTGACTCAAACAAACTTTATTAAACATTAAACAAAAAAGGAAAAAATCCTGCTTGAGTAGCTCAAGTAGCAGGATTTTAAAACGAGTCTTTGTCGAGAAAAAGTCTTAAAAAAACACTGATTAAAGTTTTAGGCTGAAAGGCCTCTATTACCCAAAGATAGCAGATGAAACAATTCAACACCAGAAAAAGGGAAAGACCTTTAAAATTAGTTATTCTAACTAATTTCCCTCTGCCCAAACAGACCTCTGAACGATTCAGTCTCTGAGTTGCTGCACAACGATGAGGGCTTTAGGGGGATGAGGCGATGTTAGCCTAGCGGCTAACAATGGCTCCGATCTGGTTAGCTACAGTGAGCTCCTGGCTTGCTGCTCCGTCCAGCTCTAGCTGCGTGGGGATTGGTCCCCTGCATCCACTTTTTACAGTACCTCTTTGGCAGCTTTCCAGCGAGGCAATTCTTGTCTGCTCTGTGGCGGCGACTTGATGCGGCGACTTGATGCGGCTTCTGCTGGTTCTGGCCTGGTACATGTGACTTCCACTCGTTCAGTCTTGCAGCCTGTCGGCGGCCTAAAACTCAAAGAGGTAGCATCGGGCTCGGGCACAAATGTCTTTGTTTGTCAATGTTTAAGACTCACCTGGAGTGGTCTTTGGGTTCCTTTGGAGCAAATTTCTGCCAGAAAATTGGGACTTCCTTCGCCAGCGAAGGAGGATGGATGGAGATTTTAATCCCTTCTGTTGCTCTTGCCAGAGGTAGATTGAGAAGGAAGGTCAACAGGAAGGGGCGGTCCTGTTTATAGTTTTGCTTGGTCGACTTCCGGTGGAAGAGAGCAGCATAGCGCCCCTGATGAGTGTGTGTGACCCCACACTCGTATGGAATAGAGTTTTCAGTTGTTACATTATTCAAATATTATGTTAAGTTTGGGCTATATTATCTGTACTGAAGGGACTCAGTAGTCTTTAAAAGGGAAGGTAGTGTAAAACAGTTAAACTTTCTATCAGCTTCTAAACTTGGTTTATGCATTTTGTTTAAGGTTTTTATTTTCTATCTTGTGTTAGATCAGTAAATGCAACGCCGCCAGCTAGACAATTTTTCATTAGACATATACGTTGGTTGCTATGTTAATATTTGTTGTTGTTAACGGTTCTCATTGCTCCCTGTATGGACACTGACAAATCTTATCTTTGCCAGAGCAAGGGACTAAACACAAAAGAGATGCTGCCTCAACTAAGTAGGCATTTTAATTTCCCGGTTACTGTAAGAAATTTATGGAATAAATCTTTTTTGTGTTGTGTATCTACATGTACCCACACAACCTCTGTCATTCCTAAAGGCAAAGGCACAACAATTCTTTTCTCAGCTGTTTTTTTTTTTTAAGTCAGGGTCACATCTTTGGATCAACTTCATTCTCTGTATTCAGTTTTAACAAAACAAATTGTCTTTTTGTGAAATTACTGAGACTAAGAGATAGACAGGAGGCAGAGACAACCACAAGCCATACTTACCTCTTTTGTATTACTTTTATTAGACTCTAAACCACTGAATTAACTGGTAACATTTACAGTAAGTCTTTAAACATGAAACACACTTAGACTGTATATACAGAATGTGTTTTAATGCATCTCGGAAAAACAGATTTCATCTGCTGGGGGCGGGGGGTTGTAGCTGTTATGTTTAATGAGGGAGCATGGCACTGGACCATCACACTATCCAGCTTCATGTTTATCTCTTTCTTCAACAGGAGCCTCCTACTTCCTGCATTCTGTCTACCGCAAACTCAAAATCTCCCCTCTATTTGCCCATAGCTAGCATCAAATACCCAGGAGGTAGATGAGTGATGAGAAGGAAGCAGCACAGTCGAGTTAACCATCTATAAACTAAGAAAGAGAAGGTACATTTTTGGGCCCTTGGGGTGGAACACAAGGTTGCTATAAAAACAGCTTTTGCATGTTGTCCAAAAGCAAAGTGTTCTGTTGATGACTTCTTTGTTTCTGACGCCACCTAGTGGGAGCAATGTGCAACTGAGCTAAGAATTGAACTAATACATTTATTTACTTTTGACATTTTATTAAAATTCCCCCAAAACGTGTTTTAGTTGATCAAAGACATTTGAGTATTTTACAAAAGTTTAAATGGAAGGCTGAGTGGAAGGAAAACCAAAGATTTTGGGGGACAGGGTTTGCTGTAAACTACTTTTACATTCCCAGCATTAAGCTCTTGGCTGTTACGCAGAGATGCAAAACCTTGTTTTCATATGAATGTCTTTTTTTTATGGGCATTAAGATTTTAGAGGGTTTTTAAGGGTTTTCTAACTCATTGTCATTTCAGGCTCCATCTAAATTATGAATGTCCTCAAAGGGCCAGTTATGGTAGAATGGTATGGTATTTAAACTGTAAAGCACTTTTAGAAGCTATGTAGTTTGAAAAGCGCTTTATAAAGTTTGATTTGATTAAAAAAAGGGTTAAAATATAATAGCTTTCAACATCATGCCTTCTGTATGGATTTGAATGTTCTTCCTGCATAAAGATGTCCAAGTTTGACTATTTGTAATGGAATTGATCAAAGTAAATTGTAAATTGTTTCCTGATCCAAATAGGGAACTGAATGCAAATGAAGCACACTTCTCATATTTGTATTTGTATTTTTAAACAATATAAGACTTCCCTTCCATATTATAGTTATGCACTACTATGAATTGATTTCACATAAAATTGTTAGAAACATTTCTTCTTGAAAGGGACTGTGCTCATGATACGTTTAAAGCCTTTAACAGTGTTTCATAGTGCTGTTGGGAAGGTCAACTGTCATCTGTCTACCTGATTTATTAGAAAAAAGGACATTCTTTCATACCTTCCCTTCAGTTTGTTTGTTTCCATTCTCCTCTGTAGCCTGGATGTGTTTTAAAACAGTACGTGTTTTCCACTGGTTATTTTCAGATCTGGCAAGACACTTCACCCGTTGTCTACTGGTGATGGTCAGAGGGCCCGGTGGCGCCTGTGTGCGGCAGCCTCGCCTCTGTCAGCGCCATAGACTGTAAAAAGTAGACAACGCCTCCTCACTCCTCCCCGTTTACCAGAATGACACACGTTCAAGGGGAAATTCGTGGAGGATTTACAGACTCCTCCTCCCCAGCTCTGACGAAGCATGTTCCTAAAAAGGGCATAGGGGCGGGATCTTCACTGTAGACTCTGCCCTCGCGGTCGTAATCGCGCCCATTCTGCTCCCGCATCTTTAGCTCTGATGCAAAACTTGGCTAACTAAGCTAAAGGCTAATAGCCCCATGCCTGACTGCTGCCGTATCTGCGCTCCTCCGACGGTTCTCCTATTTCTCAAACCTCAATAGGTAAGAACTAGTAACTTGAAATAATTATTAAAATGTAGTGTTACTATAATTAAATTCAAACGAAACAGCCTGTCAATCTAAGTCCGGCCCCTCATTAATTATGCAAGATTTCAAAAAAATTATCTTAAGAAAACCAGCCTGGTTTCTTTTTTTTTTTACTAGCCCAGCGTTATCTCAGGAAGAATATGTAGCCATAGAAAGTTTTTAAAAAATGGGCACCAGGCATTAAAGTTGCTTTTAATATGTCTAAAGTCCAATGCTTTTCAATGGGGGCCTAGCGGCCAAATGGAGTTACTACAGCAATGGAGGAGCAATGGCGGCCTCCATGGTATGCGGTCACAAAGCAGAGCAGCCAGCGGCCATTGGTCAGCGCCCCCAAGGCAGCTGTGGCTAAAATGTAGCTTGCCATCACCAGCATGTGAATGTGTGTGTGGATGGGTGAATGACTGAATGTAGTGTAAAGTGCTTTGTGGTCCTCTGACAGAAAAAGCGCTATACAAATGAATGCCATTTACCATCTGTGTTGGAGACATCAGTCATTTTATTCATATAGCCTGAAGTTTTTTACTTAAACCCTGTTTCTGAAGCCGAAGCGCCCCAAAATGGCAAAAGGTAATATATTATAAATTAAAATTTGGATCCATCAAACTTGTCTTCTAGGTGAAGTGCAGCAGGCATATTCAGGCCAGATCTTTGCAGCCCAGGCACGTTTAGGCCCACAGCCACATGAGAGGGAGGGAAATTAAGAGTTTGGACAGCAATCAGAAACTGAGAATGATGGGTTTTGAAAGCTTGGTGCAGGTCTGTCAAGCAAAATATTAGAACACAGATCCAGCTCTCAATCAATAGGTTGCTGCTCGGCTAGTCATGCTGCAAGTTAGCTCCAGTCTGGAAGACTAAACTTCAAACATCAAAGAATTCTGACAGGTGAAATCATGTGACTGTATGTGGAAACTGGCAATACTTGTAAACAAAAAAAGATTAAAAGACTTTTTTTTCACAGATTTGATTTTAAGTGGCAGACATTTTAAAAAGTAAATTTATCCAGTCAATTTTTTTTGTCCTTTTTGCTAATTACCTCAAAACATTTTAAACAGAACTGCATTTGCTTACTTTATTATATATATATGAGCATTGGTGGTTTCTAATATGGCTCTCCACTCAGGGCACACTTTTGTTGGCGGGTATAGTGCATAGCCTTAACATTTAACAGAAACACTGAAAACATATCACTATGTATCCATACAAGTGTTTTACAGCAATCAGATAATATAACATTTGAATTCAATGAAAAACGTAAGACTTTCTTATAACGTATTTAACTTCTTTAAGTAGAGAACTTTGAACTCTTCTCTGCTGCAAATCTTTTCCCCTTAAGATTAAAAAATGCATTCATTCTGTAAAATAAGAGTAAAGAGCATGCTGAAGGAGCTGAACTGAGGTAGAAATAACTCCTTACATATTAGCAAAAACTATCAGAAACATGAGAGGTCCTAACTGTTTTAAACAAATTAAACTGAAGAAATAAAATACAAGCATAACAGGAAAACTTCAATTAAAACAGATTAAATTCAATGTGTTAAAAGCAGTTTTAGAGCTGAAGTACCACCACTATAGTAGATAACCTGAAAACCTAGCAGATTAAATCCATTGTCAGACAACAGCAGTATGATGGGAAGTTATAAAGGTGAGCTTGAGGAGAGTTTTCTTTTTTTAAGTTTAACATGAAAATAGTAAGACTTTAGCTAAAAGTAGCTAGAACCAGGTACTATGTTAACAGCATCTTATCTGCCAGGTAAGCTAAATGCTTAGGTCAGCTATGCTTACTTCAGCATGAATAAATTCCATGTAGCTTTCTTTAGAGGAAGTGCTAACATTATTTAACATGGTCATTTCAGCACATAGCTAGCTAACACTAACTATATACTATAACACAATCTCACACAGGTTTGTCCAAACCTTAGGGCTGTACCCTTTGGAGAACCCAGCCTACCTGGTGGGATGGGTCCTTTGTCAATTTTAAAGACTAGAAGCGGACAGCTATGAATTTGAAAACTGCAGCCTTGAGATTTATTCCTGCCCTTACATCAGCGCTTCCTGTTGTTTAGCAACAGAGATAGCACTGAAATCAAGCTAGCAAAAATGGAGCTAATTTCGCTGAGACTTGCTATTAGTTTTTTTTTTCTTTTCTTTTTTTTACTTTAATGAATCAAATATACTTATGGCTAAAATTATATCAAATTCCTGTCTATTCAAATGACAAGAGCCTAACAACCCAACTACTTTGAGCATTCTTTTTTGTACCATCAGATTTTAATGTTATTCTATTTAAAATTGCACTGTACTCTCCCATTCTGTCCAAAGCTGTTATAGGAAGTCTCCCGTTTGGCCCACTAACTTGTGCAAGGTGGGCTGTGAAGAATAGCCTACACCAGACCTGTCCTTCAAATCTAGGGAAAATAAGGCTGCATTTGAAGGAACATTGGTATTTGTACAGCATGCGATCTAATCAGCATGTATCTTTCGAAGGATGAAGCCTCTAGATTAAGCCACACACTACCTCTATGTTCAAGGCCCGTGTTTTTTAAACCTAGTCCCCAAGGCACACTGGCCTGCGTTTTTCTGCTTTAACACACCTGATTCCAATGATTTTAATTCGGCAAAAATCTTTTAATCAGTCATCAATTGATACCAGTTTGTTAAAGCAGAGAAACATCTAAAACATACAGCCTAGTGTGCCTTAAGGACAAGGGTTGAAAAAAGGTGTTCCAGACTAACACCATGTCGCAGCCAAAATGCTAGCATTAGCTAAAATAATTGACTAATCTCTAAGCTTTAAAGTATTCACGCAATAATAAAGTGCAGTACTGGACATAAGCAGGTGTTGATGGGATGCTTGGCACCGTGTTTGTCAGTAGATGTTTGCAGCTTTGCTGCTTTCCAGATGACAGTTTGAAGTGAAATTGCAGCCCACTCTTGGAGCAGGCGTGAGAGTCATTGATAGCAGAGGTAGCTGATGATTAACTTTGGCATGTCAAGCTGTGCTATGACACTCAAAGCTGCGGTTCCCAATTTTTTCCTCACTGCCAACCTGCTGAGCTGCTGCAGAGTCATTGGGGTGGCTACGGACAGAGGAAAGGAGAACATGAAATCCATAAGTCTGCAACACGTACACAATAATTACAAGCACCCAACAGATTTAACAGCTGCCCCAAATGTTTTCTAATAATGGAATTACAATTGTAAATGACAATTACTATCCCCAAATTAATGAGCAACAATTGATTTATTTCCTTCTGTACAAGGACATACATGATGCCTTTCCTTCTGGCCGTTGTGTTAACAATGAGTGTAATAATATCTCTAGTTAGCAGGAGATAGCGTCTATTGACTCCTTCATTTCTATGGATCAGATGGTTTTAGCTTTAGTGTAAAAGGTGTTAAAGTGCAGGTTGCAGATTAAATAGTTTCTGATATGCATATAAAACGGAAATGTTTGAGGTTATTTTAAATTTCACTATGCATAACGGAAAACTTGTTTAATTAAAGGTTTCATAATATTGACCTCTGACAGAACGGGGGGATTCATATGCTATGCGCTGCCTTCTCAGTTTCTAGTTATCAGATCTTGCGGTTGTGTTATCAAGAGTCATTGTACTCAATACCTTGTCAGGACATCGAGCCCACAGGTTTCCAAAGACAAACACCCCCAAAAACAACCACCATCTACCGTGTCTAGGTGCATTTTATGCAGCTGAAACGCCCCTTAACTTCTGCTTTGGCTGTGGTGCTAACTTCAGACCAGAGGATTAAAATACCAGCCGTTGACAACAAAGCAAAGATGGGGTTAGACCAGCCAGCATGCTGTGGTGCTTACAGCTTCATGGGACCACTGTCTGCGCGGCAGCTGCTTCAATAAGTGCAGCAATCAGCCGGGAGACAACTGGATCGGTCAGCTCAGCTCTACGCAGACCAGATCTCTGCTTTGTAAGTCTTGTTTTCTAATATCTGCTAATTACCAACTTTGTTGGAAGATTGCTATCAAAGTTTAGAATCAAGGTTATATGTGGGTTGTAAAAGAAACAGTAAAGCTAGCTTGCAGCACCGAGGCTAAGCGCTAGCGTTGGCTAGCATTGGTTTGATTTCGTCTTTAATGCTTCTGCTGCTCTCCTCCTTGTCTTACTGTGTTATCCAGGGCGTGCAGTAGGCTCCTAGCTGTATGGTCATGGTCCATCATATAGTTGTAAATGTTTAAAATGTATTCTCTATCAAATTCGGCATTATAATCCATAGTTTTCAATTGATCAAGCTGACAGGACTTCCATTCTGGCCTTCTCACAAAAACGACTCTAAAAGTGAAAATGATGTATATATTGGTAATTTTTTATTTAGAAACTGTTCCTAATATTTCTGTAAATTGTGGTTTCAGGGCAGCCTACACTTTAAAATGCTGTATATAGTTGGGATTTTTAAATTATGGTTGTATTTAACATGGCTTCAAAGTTGTGAAGTTGGTAGCACTGTTGCCTTGAAGTAAGAAGGTTCTGGATTCAACTCCCGGCCTGGGGTCTTTCTGCATTGAGTCTACATGTTCTCCCTGTGTATGCCTGCGTTTCCTTTGGGTCCCTCAACCTTGTCTCACAGTCCAAAAACATGACTGAATTGGTCTCTATAAATGGCTTTAGGTATGAAATATGTGCATCCATGGTTGTTTGTCCTGTGTGTTTCGGCGTCGCCTTGCGATGGACTGGTGACATGTCCAGGGTGTACCCTGCCTTTTGCCCAATGACCTCTGGAGATAGGCACCAATCCCCACAACCTTGCATAGGATAGATGTTATAGATAATTAATGTTGTGTTTAAAGTTTAAAATATTAAATAGAAAATAAATATTTTAATGTCCTGAGATGCTAGATGGAATTAAGAAATGTATCCTTAAAAAAGTCTCTCTTTCTGTTACTGTGTCTAAGACCAGTCTAAACTCTGTATATAGACGACCCAGCGTAGCCTGCCATCTTCTGGTGACTCAATAATACTACACCATTTCCGAAGTTATTTTCTTTTAATAATTGATTCAAACTTACTCTCATAAAACTGCAGGCAGGCCTCAGAAGGAGAGCCAGGTGTGGTGTAGTCCACTGGTTTCCTGTTGTGCTGATCTCTGGCATAGATGTTGGCCCCAAACTCTACCAGTATCTCAAGCATCTCAACTCTCATGTGTTTAGCTGCGTGGTGCAGAGGGGTCTCGTGTAGCCTAGCAGCATTGACCTTAGCACCTAAAAACAAATAACAATCAAAGTCATTTTCTAGTCTACTCAATAAAACCCTTCTTGTATTTTCAAACATTTGCATATCTCCAAATATCTCATTTTATGCTTTTTTTTCAATTCCATTCAAAAAGATCTGCTTTGCAGCGACACCCACCTGCATTAAGCAGAACTTTAACACACTCCGTGTGAGCATTAACACAAGCCACGTGCAGCGGAGTCCCATAGTAAAGGTCGTACGCCTCAAGGCAAGCACCCATGGCGATCAGCAGCTTCACACAGTCAGAGTTACCTGTGAGAAACGTAAAATTCCCAAGATTGAAACGTCATTTATTTGGTTTGTTAAAGGAAATACTTTACTGTAAATGAAAAGATTGAAAATGGGTTTTTTGCCTCCCATGCAGGCTTCATGGAGCGGGGAGGCAGTGCGGGAGGTGAGGGCTGGGTTGGCCATGGCTCCATGCTCCAGCAGCAGCTTCACACACTCCAGGCTACCAGCTGAGCAGGCGTCGCACAGCGGGGTGCTTCCATCCACATTCCTGGCATCCACCTGGGATCAAACATGCGATGCATCTAAAAGATTCTTCCAGCTTTTATAACTTTTTTACCTGAAAGCATAAATACTATTAATATATTTTTTTTACTATTAATGCTTGAATGTAGTGACCTCACATTTCTGGAATCATATTTATTGTTCCTGACTGAGTATATTATGTTTAAAAAATATATACATAATTAAAAATTATGTATTCCTCTTAAGATTTTGTCCTATTATTAACTCAAAATTCTATGTTTTTTATCAGGATTTTTCCCAAAGAGATCATCACAAAGTGATATTCATAGATTTTATAAATAAAACTGAAACACTGTGGTGTGCATTTGTATTGAGCCCCCCAGAATCAATACTGTGTAAAACCACCTTCACTGTTCTTCCAGCTGCAGGTCCTTTGCTGTATGTCTCTATCAGTTTTGAACATTTAAACACCATTTGCTCATCCTTCAGTCACAGATAATCTCCAGTCTTACCACAGATTTTCTGTCACATTTAGGTTTGGACTTTTACTATTGCACATTACCTTGTAAATAAGAATCAGATAAAGATTTTCTAACAGAATTATCCTTTATTTAACTCCATCCATCATCCCATCCACTCTATCCTGCTTTGGTGGCTCTGCTGAAGAAAAGCATCCCTGCAGGTGGTGATGCTGTCACCACCCTGTTTCAGAGTTGCGGCACGTGGTTTCAGGGCAGGGGTTGCGTTAACCAAATATATTGTGTCTTTGACTGTTTTTTTGTTTAATTTTTAAAGTGGTCCCAGAAAAATCTGAAGACTTCAATTCAAGAAATGTTACCTAGTTCCAAAAGATTGGCTGAAGTGGTGCTTTTAATTCTAATCTCCAGTGTGCCGGACTCAGCCTGGAAGAAAATGGTCTGTCCGAGATAAAAGTCTAAATCCTCGTAACAATCGGCTCTCCCAATTAAGACATTTGATTATGTACAAGCAGGTACTCAATTCAGTTCTGTGTGAACCAGGAGGAAGTTATGAGACTGCACCTTCAGACCTCAGCAGCTGAACTGTTCGTATTTATAAATACATGTATTCATCTGCTTGATGTGTGATGGTAGGATGTAGATTCTCTATTCTGCTTGTTCTTATTGAATATTAATGAAAGCAAATGAAAATGATATATTATTGAATATTTCATAATTACAATTGTAAAAATTGAGAGACAGAAACTTACGTTTGGCCTCATCTGACCAGAGCACAAAGGATTGTAGTTGTAACGTGACAGATTCAGAAAAAGTTCAAAGGGTGTCAATACTTTTTGAGGCATGATTGTCACAAATCAATTTTTGCGGATGTGGTTTAAAGTCATGTAGGAGACAAGAAATTTTTCAGAGAGCGTGAGGCCCTCGTCAAGATCACCTGGGCTCCGGCGTCCAGCAGCAGCTGCACAGACTGGGCCTGCCCACTGATACAGGCCTCGTGCAGCGGTGTGATGGAGTCCACAGCCACAACGTTGACAGAGGCTCCGCTTTCGATAAGGCTCTGCAGGTGAGAGGCGTGGCCGAGGGATGCTGCCTTGTGCACCTCTGTCCTTTCAGCCCAGCAGCCTGCGGACAAAAAGTGAAGCGGAAGACTACCGAGTTACTTTCTTGCGATACATTTTCAAAATACAGGCAAAAAGGGTAACAATCTACTGAACCAAGGGATGGCATTATGCTTATTGAGTAAACTTTAGATAAATTCAATTAAATTCAAAAATACTTTACTGATCCCAGAGGGAAATTAAGTGTTGTTTTAGCTCATTACGAATTCCCAAAAAAAGTAGCCTATGTATTTGAATCTGTAGCTATAGCTAAAACATTAATACCACTTTTATTTGTGGTTTTGAATCTTTCACCAGGCCCTTCCTCTCAATTTTTAGTTCAGATCTCAGAATTTTTACCGATGTAGTGTTAAATGTTAAGGTCATAATAGTGGGGGATTTTAATATCCATTCTGACACTGAAAGTATTGCTATCTTAGACTCAATTGACTTTACTCAAAAAGTACAGGGACCCACCCATTAAGGTCATCATACTTTTGACCTTGTACTGACATACAGAATTGAGTGGGAAGAAATAACAGACATTAAAAAAAACAGACATACAAAAAAGAAATAACAGACCAAACATCCTCCATGTCCTTTTATGAGCTTTTTACTTTCTTTAATGTAGAAAGTACTCTTATATGAATTATTTTTTGTATTTTTGTGTCTCTGCTCCATCTTCTCAAACCCCCCCGGAAGGTTGTGGCAGATGACTGCTGTACTGAGCCAGGTTCTGCTAGCGGGTAGTTTTTCCTCTCCACTGTCGATGTATGCTTGTTCAATATAATATATTACTGAGGGATTGTCTGCATGTGTGGGGCACAACCTTATGTCAATGACTCAACACAATCTGCTTGGATTCCTTACATAGAAAACTTATAATTTTATTGAAATTATTTTTCTTGTGAAGTGCCTTGAAATGATATATGTTGAATTGGCGCAATATAAATAAACTAAATTGAACTAGTTTTACGAAACCCTGTTCTGTCTGATCATTTTCAATAACTTTTATTTTTATTTTAGCAGAGTATCCTAAAGCTGAAAGAAAAAAATTGCTATTACAAAGAAAGCTGTAACAAGTTTTAAAGAGTATGTTCCATTCTTAATTTCTCCGGTATCACTCATATAGGAAATCAATGATTATTTTGGGTGACAATTTCATGGCCATCTTTCTTGCTTGTCTGTGCGACACAAATGCCACCATCTCAGACTGATCACTTATAGATGACTAACTCAGCTTCATTTAAAGGTTTTTTTCCTGACAATGTAGGATAGAGGTCCGCAATCTTTTCAATCCCAAGACCAACCCCCCCCACACCAAAAAAGAGACATTTTCTAGAGCCCAAAATCTATTTCGCCATTGGTCTTTCTCAGATGAGGCATCAGCTGCTGTAGGCGCGTTAGGATTGTTGAGTGTAAACAATAATGGAAGCTTCGACTGCTTTGTGTGGACAAAATCCCTTTCCCTAGCAATAATCCAGTTGCCTACCCTTGGTTACCTTTGGTCTCGGGTGAAAGGGGATCTCTGAAAATGGTGGTGACTAACACCTGTCTCAGAAAGGGGAAAGTTTCAATCATTTTAAAAATAAGACTGCACTGCTGATGATAAATAGCTTGTTTTTTTTAACCAAAAATTTGATACAGTATATACGCTATATTTACTTTACTTTTTTCTTTTACCATAAAAAACCCCACAAATGCTATTTATAAGTTTAGTTTTAAGAAAACAATTATTTTTGTCAGAAATCAAGGGTACTTTATATGATAAAAAAAAACAAAACAAAAAAACAGGTTGTCCACCTAAAAACAAAGAAATAATTTTCAGGCAGAAAATTGTGGCCAACTTGTATTAAAAAATTAATTGATCATCTGAATGTCTCTTGTTAAAATCATTAAGTAATACTGCATAAAATCCATTAATACAAACTTCTAAATCCAGGTTTGTTTCTACATTTAATAAAACTGATTTGGCTTCTGTTTATTATGAGCCACTTTAGAGTGGTTCAATCCTGGTCCCACTTACACGTTGCCCTGCATGTTTTAGATGTCTCATATATATCAGCATAACTGATTCCAAATGATGGCTGATTAAGAGGCTTTAGCTAATCTAAAATAACTGAACCAGGTGTGTTAAAGCAGGGAAACATCTCAAACGTGCTGGATTGTGTGCCTCGGAGACTATGGTCGGGAAACACTTTTAAAGGAACCTCGCGGCCCCCAATACAACAGGGACACCTGAGATTTCCCGTCTGAGCCCAGTAAGCCCAGGTTAGCTGTTCTCGGATTCGGTTTACTCAGCAGAGAAGGCAGCTTCGGTTACCTGCTAGCGGTGCACGACATGACCCATATTACAGAGCTAGCTGGCTGGCATCAGTGCCAAAGGAGTCGACGTCAAACCGCCGGGTGTTAAATCAAAACCAGCGACAGACTTTTTAGAACTGCAGCGTGCGTCGCACTCACCAATGTCCCCGACGTAATATGGCTGAGAAACCTCAATCTCCATCCTGCTTCTTCTCTTCCTTTCCCCGGCGGAGCGGCGTTAGTGAAGACCCAGCTATGGTTGTTTGTAAACAGCCGCGTCGGCGCGTCCTCGCCGTTTGCATGCTGCTATAGTCACGTGACATGCATTCGCGCCGACGAGCAGGCTGGGATTCGTAGTTTTTTGAGTGATTTTTTTTAACGCGCAAGAAAACCCTATGAAAACATTAAAAGTTATACTGATTCATTATATATATTAAAAAAATATAACCAAATAACATTATAGTCAACCTTTAATCGAACTGAAATAAATCCAGTAAACTTTTAACACCTTGATTGCTACAGTGTCAGCAGGGGGAAAAAACTGTCAGAGAAACACTCTACTTTGTTTCATAGTATACGTTTAGTTATACTGAAGCTTTTTAAATGTCAATTTTTGTTCTAGATTGTTTGGTTGCCACATTTTCAGTACATTTATTTCAGTCAATGTCAATATTTTCAGTTACAATTATATTTTTCATTGCCAATATTTCACTTTCATTTTAAGATGTCATCATTTTAACCCCAAAGTAAACTAGAGGTTGAGGTGGGGTGGGATTAGGCGTGTCTGATGCTTTATGAACAACTCAAAGGACATTTAGAATATTCATCTAATCAAGACACACAGCAATGAGATAGAGTGGGAACTTGGTAAAAATGTGGATTAAGGAAGATTTCCATTCTTTTTAGTACATTTATAGAAACTGAGTTTTCTCCTCAGGGTGTCTGGGCTCTGCTTTAGAGATAGGGTGAGGAAGAAGAGGCTTAGAGTAGAAATGCTGCTTCTCCACATCAAGAGCAACCAGTGGAGGTGGCTCAGGCATCTTGTTAGGATGGCTCTGGTGAGGTGTTCTGGGTACGTCCCACTAGAAGGAGGCCCAGGGGTAGACCCAGGATATCCCGGAGGGACTGTGTCTCTCGGCTGGCCTGGGAACACTCTGGAATTCATCCCGAGGAGCTGACCCATGTGTCTGGGGACAGGGAAGTCTGGGTCTTTCTCCTGCCAATGTGACCCCACCCGATGGATGGATGACCCTTCTCTCCTTGGATGCAGAATTACTGACCTGCTCCCCTCAGGCACTATTCACTTTACTGTCCCTTGAAGACACCCTGCTTGTTATGTGCTGCATTAACATGGTTATTAAATATCTCAATCCTCTCCAACTTGTTTAGTCTTTAAATTTTGACACATTAGTTTGCCTTTCTATTTTTATTTATTTACTTACTGCATCCTTAGAAGTATTTTTTTATGTTTGCACCAAGTACCGAAACAATTTCCTAAAATTGTGAACCTGTTCACTCATATGGAAATAAAATCTTTCTGATTCTGATGGATGGATAACGATTACATAATTGAATAATTTTTTTAAAGAAAATTTCTGATTGCACAGAAAACAAATGGAAGTCTTTACCATAATCGATGATACACAAACCTAACTGTTAACAAATAGTAGAACGTTTTACTTAAAAAAAAAGTAAACTGTAAAGAACAGTGATGTCCTATAAAAAGACCTGGAGGCGGACCAAGCATGTTAAGCAAAGTAGATAAGGGTCTATGACACTGAGCGCTGTTAATGCCTGAAAATAGTAATGAATTGAGCTGATCTGGATCTGATGTTTTATATTTTTGCCTGATTGTTGGGGACACAAAAAAAAAACAATGGCAGGGTGAAATAGATCTGTTATATAATTTTATACACTAAACAGATTTCCAAATCATTTGTAAGAGAACTGGCCGATGTCATCACAGATCTTCTGCCATGCTTAGGTTTAAAACATGAGCTGTTTTTCCACATATTATTTATTTAAGACCGAATCCACCAACAGAGTTTGTGGCAAAACAGCTCACTCATGCTAAACACTACATGATGATTTTGATAGTTGGATGGAGAAGGCTTTTGTCCGGCAGATAGACCGTGTGTATTAGCATTTATGTCAACTTGGTAATTCCAAAACGCTACTCTTTGCTGTATGCTCTATAGCTTTGAGTTTAAAGATGTTTTTACTTCCGTTTCCCTCTGCTCACTGTCCCTGGTAGCCACATAGATAGGGCTTCCTATACTACTTTGCTGCTAAAGGAAATGGGTTCTTGTGTCATGTCATATTTAAACCAGAGTAAGAGAAAGTATATACAAGTTCCCAAAAACTCTGATCCATGAATTACAAAACATAGCTGTAGTTACATTTATTTTAAAGGGACTGTATTGTCCACCAATGAATAAGTTAATTTTTATTAATATTTTAATGTGAGTTAATGTTACACCTATAAATGGTGCATTTAGATTGTTTTTTTTTAACCCATCTTTACCAAAAAAATGCATTCATTTAAGACTATTCAGACTTTTAAGACGTTAAGGACAGCTGATTCAGCAGTGATCACAGAACTGGAGGTAGTTGTAGATGCGGTGGGAGATGTTCAGCTGGTCCAAGATGTCTGTAGCATTGGTACCCAGCATCCTCCTCAAAACAATCCTGCAAAGCTGCTGAAGGTTCAGAGGATTACCTGCCAGGAGGAATACATCTCCATTAATCTACTGTTTAGCTCGTCAAGAGGAAAAAAGACAGCAGAGTGGGAAATCTGGCAATGCTGGCAGAAATGATCTGAAGTTACTTTCATAAAACTGGAGGCAGGCATAGGAGGGGGACGCCGGTGTTGCGTAGTCGACAGGCTTTTTTCCAAGATTGTCACTGGCGTACACGTTGGCTCCAAATCCCACCAATAGCTCGATCATGTCCACCATGTGGGCTCGAGCTGCATGGTGCAAAGCCGTCTCATGGAACTTTATTGAATTTACATTGGCACCTACATGCAGTTGAAAAAGACACCTATTAAAATCCTACATTTTGGGACCAGAATCGATCAGCTCATGTTATTAAGAACCATTTCATTTCACGTAGCTTAAGGTGAGTACAGTGAAGAATTGTCAGAAGTATTCACATTCAAGACAAAATAAGACATCTGTAAAAGTTGAACTATCAATTCAAGATTTGTACTTGAGTAAAACTAAAACAAGTACTGGTTTCAAAACTACCTAAAGTATAACAGTAAAAGTAATGTAGGTGACATTAAGGAAAAAAAGCTTAAGCCGAACACAGCACAACCACACCTTCCCAATAAAGACATTTACTAAAGGTCATAATGACGTTGTTACATAAAAATGTTAAAAAATGTAAGATACATAGGCTACCCACTTAAGCTGCATGGAGCTCCATTGTAAATGTATAAATTTTAGTGCAATCAAATAAATTAAAGAACAATATATGGACTAGTGAGCATTATTGTGTGCTTCATAGAGTTGTGCTTCAGATAAGATGACTATTTTCCTATAAGTATTGCAACGTTGCATTTTTTTTGAGTCTCTGCCACGGGAACATACGATTACTTGGTCCTGACTGGACTGTAAAGTGGTTTGTGTCATGCAGAGACAGAGATTGCACTAGACTTTTTTTGTTGCCCATCAATTGGACAGACTGGCTCAAAAAATCTGGTACTTTTAACATTTAAGAGGAAGTACAGATAAATAGATAATTATTTCACCGAAGTATACCCAACATTTTTATTTAAAGAGCATATTGCAGGTAAAATATTTTCTAAAATGCATTTAAAGTTTGCCCAAAAATTACTATTTGAAACACTTATTGACATCATTTTAAATTCAATTCACTTTTATTTATATACTGCCAATTCACAACAAATGTCATTTCAATACAATTATACAAATATTCCAATCAGTAAAGTTTTCTATGTAAAGAATCCCAGCAGATTGCGTTAAGTTGTCGAAAATGCATAAAAGCACAAATTTAATTAAAAAGCTTCATAATCTTGACCCGTAACCTGGATGGGAGTCATATATGTTATCAGGTCGAGTGGTCATGTTATCAAGAGCCAGTGTGTTTACTAGTATTTCATTACGCTAATTTTTCTCAAATATGGACAATTACTGTGTCTGAAGTACAAACACCAGCATGTCAAAAAATCTGCTAATTACCAACTTTGTTGAAAGTATTATAATAAAGATGAGACTCAGTGTGATAAGTGGGTTGTAAGAGTAAGATAGGTTGCTGCACTCAGGCTAATAACTTTAGACTTACTTAGCAATGTTTTGTCAATGCGCTCCCCCTTGTCTCTCTCTCTCGGTTTTCTGGGGCACTCAGGAGGCTCATAGCTGTACGGTTTTGTTCCATCATTTATGTACTTGTAAACATTTGAAGTTTCTTGTGTCAGAGCTGGCGTTAAAATCCATAGTTTTCTATCGATCGAGGCATCAAGCTGACAGGACTCCCTTCTGAAACGTAATTTCCGATCTACTGAAGGTAAAATCTTCTCACAAAAACGGGCCTAAAAAATATAATAATTTACGTATAAGTACCTTTTTATTTAAAATGGTTCCTAATGTATTTATTTTATTAATATTATGTTCCATGTTAGACTTATGAATGGAGGTCAAATGTCTTATAGGGCCAATTTTGTAGGGAGACACGATGGCTGAGAGGAGTGAGCGGATGTATTTACCCATCCAGATAAGGATCCAGTGAAATTACCCTGAGGTTCCAATAGTTAGAAATGCACCTTGTACTTTTCTTTATTCATGGTGAGTAAATATGTGCACTGCATTTGATTTGATCTTAAGTGGTAGTTTATATCACAACGTTGCAGTTTTTCTTTAAATTCACGGTTGAAAACGACATTACATTTACATGACAGGGTGATGAGCTGATCTCGTTGACAACAATGTAGTACATATGCTCGGCCTTTAGATTTTTCTCCTACTTGATAAATATGAATGAAGTATGAGGTTACAGTTTAGCCATAATCTCTTATACAGTCTTAACATAAAAAGCTCAATGGGTACATATTCTTCTGCAAGGTGCCATAAGTTAAAAACCAACCTGCTTTTAGCAGCTCCTTGACACACTCCAAATGGCCTTTAGCACATGCTATGTGAAGGGGAGGGCCAAAATGGACATCAAAGGCTTCCAGCTTGGCCCCATTGGTTATCATTAACCTCACCACTTCAGCATTACCTGGGAGGAAAATAAAAAAGTTACTAAATGAAAGCCTAATTTCTTCCAGTCGAGGTTTGCTGTGTGTGTGTGTGTGGGGGGGGGGGTTACCCTGGATACAGGCCTCATGGAGTGGAGATGCCGTCAGGGCAGTTAGAGATGGGTTGACTTTGGCTCCGTAGTCTAAGAGCAGCTTTGCACACTCCAGGCTGCCGGCAGCACAGGCGTTGCAGAGAGGAGTGCTGCCATGAATAGTGCGGATATCTACCTGAAAACACCCAGAGACAAGGCACTTCTTTCCACCATTTCTACATCTTTTAACACTTTAGCAGTTTTCTGTGTTGGAGACTGAACTCGTGTCTTTATATTGATACAGAAAACCTAAACTCACCTGTGCTCCGGCCTCCAGCAGAAGCCGGGCACAGTTTGGATGGGCCTGTATACAGGCTTCGTGCAGCGGTGTGATGTTATCCACCGTTACCATGTTAACAGAGGCCCCACTTTCTATTAGCTGCATCAACTGGAGAGCCCTGCCATGGGACGCTGCTTCATGCAGAGCTGTCCGGTCTGCCCAGGAACCTTCCAGACACATTAACAGAGCAACAGATGGTACAAAAGATAAGAACACAGAAGTACTGCAGTGCGACAGAAGAAAGAAAAGAAGAAATCTGTCTACCCTTTCATAGAACTGTAAACTGTAGCTATAGTTATTTGTCAGTGATGAAAATGCTGCGTCCATGTTTGTAGTGCTTGTTAATATTTTACGGTCCTGTACAGTGTAATCTGTAACCATTATTCACAACATTTCATTTCTCTGATCAGTCCACCTGAATATCTGAATAATCTTGATATTGTTTGGTTTGTAGAAGAAGAGGTGAGTGTACCCATGACTCCCATGCTTCATCCAACATAAGATGATACGGTCTTATCTTAGCCACCTGATACAGTCCATGTATGGGGTTGATTTCATCCAAAAGAGTGGGTTTACTCACACATCTGCACAATAATTCTGCTTTAAAATCCATGAGATGGCTCAAAAGTGCAAATAGTCCTTAACTGCTGGAAGGAAATGATAAATGACTTTAATGACTGATATTAATTTAGTTTAATTGGGACTCAGGGTTTGTTTGGTTTTTTCAGCATTAGACATTAGATTACTAGGAGAGATCGGTAGTAACTAGTTCCATTTACTCTATTACATTTATTTGAGTAACTGTTTAAATTAAATGTACTTTTAAGAGTAGTGTACTGCACTGTACCTTTTATTTTTGCTTACATGATATCCTTTTGAAGTAACGCTACTCTTGCTTGGGTGACATTTCTGAATGCTCTTCCTGTTGTGAGTAAATTCAGTGAATGAAAAGCAAGCATGTCTCACCAAAATATACTACACACAAACACACACCTACAGTTTATCATAGGAGAACCAGCTGGTTCTGCACAAGCTTTTTTTTCGTAGGTAATTTTCTATTTGTTGATCTTGTTTTATTTTAAAAGGCAAGTGAATATACAGTAAATAACATGAAATGTCACTGACTATTTTTTTTATCTTGTTCTAAGATACATACTTTACATTACCTACTGTAGGTAGGTAATGTATATATATATCTGTTTCTTCTGCTTACAACCTGTTATTTTGTAATCATGCTATTTGCATCCATTTTTTCATTTTAGTCCTTGAAATGCCAATGATTTTCCCCTTTACCTATTTTTGTCTGTCTGATGGCATCATTTAAAAAAATTATTAGAAATGCACCGATACCAATACTGGTATTGGGGCTGATACCATTCTAATGTACTCATATCGGTGATACCATGAACCGATACTTAAAACGTGGAAACTCTGCATTACCTTTGCAGAAAATGTTTATTATTCACTTGAAATTTTAGTTGTGTGGTCATTTTTATTAAAATATTATTTTTATCTAATTCACCATCATTTGTTGTACCAAGCAGAGAAGAAAAACACATGTCTTTCAATTCAATGCATTTTTTTGTGTGGTAGAAGTACGGGCTTTGAATCCCTACATTTAATCAGATGTACTTGGGCAGCTTTTTTACCAAATAGTTTTTTTACTCTTACTTGAGTCATTTCTTGAACGGCTACTTTATACTTTTAGTTGATTACAAATATGATGAAGTACCGTTACTCTTACTTGAGTGTAATTTTTGGCTACAATTCCCACCTCTGATCACCAGTCATGTTTTTGATCTCCGAAATGATTGCTGCATCTATCCAGTAAACATATGCTTCTCAATATATTAGAATACAAAACATAATTTATTTCTATAAATCTGATGAAAAATTCAAATGTATATGATCTATTTGTTCACATCAGAGTGACAAATTTACCATAATACAATGATCATTAAAGCAGTTTAACAGTGCTGGAGAGCACCAAACCCTGCATAATAAGGGATTCAGCATCTCTATAAAGCTGTTCCTTGTTCACTTTTGTTTCAAAAAAAAAAAAAAAAACATGTCCTCCCTGACCATCTGTGACTTCGGAGGGGACTTCGAGCTGCAATTCTGTGCCTCTCCATCTTTTTCCTTCACTCTCTAGGCACTTGATTTTTAAATGAAATGCAAAACGTACTTTCATCCCATTTGTCTCTGCTTCAGGAGCCCCTCACACAAAGAATTCAACAGTTGCACGCCTGTCCTGCATACATCCACTCCAGCTGGACCCCCCCCCCCCATAACTGTGGAAACGTTTTGCTTCACTATTCTCTCAAGGCTGCAGATATCTATTTTGCTTATGCAAGTTTTCCCACCAGTTTTTCCTGCCACTTAATTTTCCGTTAAATAGGCTATTGTAATAACCAGGTTACTCTCTTAGAAGGTGTTGTTGACTTCACTAGACAACTGTGAAGTCACCAGTATTCTTTATTAATGTGTAGTGAGCCATAACATGAAATGTAAGGGGCTGAACATTTATTGTATTGCTTTAATGTAAAACTAACTGTCTGACAAAGCAAGTGTTTTATTAGGAAGTTAACTGTAATGTATAATCATCACAGGAAATACATAAATTTATGATATTCTGGGTGATTCTCCACGCTTAAACTGGCGGAGGTTTTCAGCATATGGGGTCAATAAAAAACGTTTACTGCGTTCGTGTCGGTGCGGATTTATATAACACTTTCTCTTCCTAGCCTTGCCTGTATTCTGACTGTATTCCGCTCATAAACAGCGTTCGGCTCACCAATATCGCAAAGAAACGAGCGGCGTGCTGCGGTCAACTCCATGATGATCCAGTAAAATCCGAGCTCAACTCACACAGCTCAGATGATCACGCCACAATGTTCTGCGTAAGGAAACGGGATCGCGATGCAGCAAAGAGATGTGGGAAATGTAGTGCCCAGTAGAACAGGCTTACGGTGCATCAAAGATTCTATCCATGTCATCCAGGTACGCGAACTCTTAGACCAGCAGAAATCTTTCTTTAAAGAGTTACTCAATCAGCAGGAGAGACATACAAGGGCTTTGTTCAAATGCTCATGGATTCCTTCAACAAAAGACTGGACGGGCTGCAGAATGATCTCTGTGACCTAAAAGTGAGCCTACAATACACCCAAAAGGATGTGGATGATTTACAATCTCTCTCTGATAATTTGTCAATCCAGTGTAAAGAGATGAACAATGAAATTAAATCTGTGTACTCAAGTCTAAGCATCATAAATGGGAAAATAGAGTATTTGGAGATTCAAACTCAGTGCAATAACTTGATTTTTGATGGAATACCAGAACCATCTGATGAGAAGTGGTGCGATTCTGAGGAGAAGATCAGAAAAATCCTGTCAGAAAAACTTAAACTTGATCACACATAGAATATGTGCACATAGAAATGGAATGGGCTCATCGCCCTGGGAAACAACATGGCCAAGGACAAAGACCCAGGTCAATTGTGGTCAAGTTTCTCAGACTAAAGGACAAATAGTCTGTAATGGACAAAGCAAAGCACCTTAAAGGCACAAAAAATCTTTGTTAATGAAGATTTTCCGGAATCAGTTCGTCTGAAACGCAAAGAGTTGATACCAGCAATGAAAGAAGCCAGACAAAGAGGGGACATAGCATTTCTGAGATATGATAAGCTGATTGTTCACCATCCATCGAATAGGCCCAATGAAAATCGCAGGGATTCCCCTCCACAGCGACTGTGAATCATCTGGATTTAATGATATTGTTTTAATTTTTTAATTTATTTTTTTTGCAGTGATCTAAAATCACTACATGGGCCTCACAGGTAATTGTTTAAAATGCAAAAGGTGTATGGGCTCAGGGCTGTGCTGTTCTATTTGCAAAAGTGGGTTTCATTAAAGATGTACTCCTCTCCCCAATATGACATCATGTGTTTGGTCATCATGGATCTGCAAAAACTGTTCCTCAGAGTTTCCTTTTTATCTGCTTACTGATGACGAATTTCTTGTATTTTTGACTAATAATTTTGAATCTTTAAATATGTCCAATGTCAATGACAACATATTGTTTAATCCATTTTATGCAATATTGGTTATAGTTCTGAATTTGATCCTGACATTCTCAAATCATTTTCAGGGGATAGGAACTTATTTTCACTATTTATTGCATTTAAATATTCGTAGTCTCCCAAAAAATTATGATCAATTAATTCATTATTTATCTTGTTTAAACCATGAGTTTTCTATTATTGCTCTTACTGAGACATGGCTTTTAAAGAGGATATTCAAGAAGCAGGTCTTTATGAGCTGCCTTCATATAAGTCTACTCATTACATTAGACCTGACCGGGGTGGAGGAGGAGTTTCTGTCTTTGTCCATAAAAACTTTGAATTTGTTAACAGAAAAGACCTCACTCTTAATTCTGATCATGCAGAAATTGAATCAGTGTTTATTGAAATTAAATAAAAATGTGGTCCTTGACAGTATTCATAGTCCACCTGATACTGATATAGCTTGTTTCAATGACAGCCTTATGAACACTTTGGAGCTTATCAATGAAGAAAATAAAATCCGCCATTTGCTTGGGGATTTCAATATCGACCTTTTTAAGAGTGAAATTTATTCCCTTAAAGGGGATTTTCTCAACCAGTTATATGCACATTTTTTCTATCCGACAATTACAAAACCTACTTGAATAACAGATAAATCAGCTACATTAATTGATAATATTTTTTATCTTTACTTGTCAAACAAGATCGGGAATTTTAGTTACTGATATATCAGATCACTTTCCCATTTTTCAAAGTATTTCACTAAGTGCAAAACATGAAAAACGAAAATCTTTGGTCACTTACAGAAATTTTAACAAATGCAATCAATTGAAGTTTAAAGAAATGTTGGAGTGGGTTTCATTTGAGCAAATGTATACAGAAAGCAATGCAAATTCAGCTTATTTAGTATTTTTGGAAAGGTTTAACTTCGCTTTCAATACTTGCTTTCCTTTGGTTACTCGCCCTAATAAACATAATAAGAAAAAATCTCCATGGTTTTCATCTGGACTAAATAAGTCAAGCAGAATAAAAAATAAAATTGTACAGAAAATTTATTTCATCTCCAACACCTTTAAACTTAGCTACTTACAAAACTTATAAAAACAAATATGTAAATCTCCTCAGAGCAGCCAAGAAAAGATATTACAGTTAACAATTCTTAGAATCGAAAAATAATATAAACTCCAACTGGAATATTATTAACCAACTACTCAAAAGAAAAAAGGCTCCTTCTCAGTTTCCTTCAACTTTTACAGATGGGAATTCTAAGTTTAGAGATCCCTTCGACATAGCTTGTAGATTTAATAATCTTTTCTCACACATTGGTTCATCACTTGCTAGTAAGATTAAAAAAACTAAAGTGAATCCCCGACATTTCATAAAGGGCTCTTTTCCTATGTTTTGTGATTTTGACTTGCCTGATGTTGAGGAGGTCATTGATACTATACTTGACCTAAAAAACGCAGCTCCAGGTCATGAAAAAATGTCAAGTTCTCTGGTCAGATTAGTGATGTCGTCTATATTAAAGCCATTGACTTTCATATTCAGTTTGTCAATGGAAACCGGTATTATTTTTTTATCTTGTTCTAAGATACATACTTACATTACCTACTGTAGGTATCTGGATTATATTGACAAATACGGATCTAAAAGTGGCTAAAGTTGTTCCTTTGTTTAAATCAGGTGATCCAGGATCCTTTTCCAATTATCGGCCAATTTCGTTATTACCTTGCTTTTCAAAGATTTTAGAAAAGTTGCTGTATAAAAAAAATAATCAAACACTTACCCAAATCTAATATTCTCTATAATCAATATTTCGCAAAAAGCATTCAACCTATTTAGCACTTTTAGAAGTCACTGACCAAATACATACAGCGCTGGATAACAAAGAGTGTGCAATAAGTGTATTTTTTGACCTTTCAAAAAATGGTTTTCATGGTAATGCCCTTAAATGGTTGAGTAATTATGTTCATAATAGGATGCAATAGGTTTCATTTAACAACCATGAGTCGGGGAGGGATTTATGTTTGCATGAGATGTGTCAGTAGAGTTTCATTTAGTTTTCACAGCTTTCTGTCATGTGAAAGCTCTCAGCAGACTGGTGAGAGAAAAAAGTAAATCATGGTTCCAGAAAGATAGGCACCCCGATGTTGGTGATGAGAGGAAGATTAAAAAATGTTAAATCAACACAGTTTAGATTTAGATAACCTAAAAAAAAATGTATATTGCAATAGCCCCAGTATTTCTCTATACTTTATTCATGTCCACTTTTTTCATATTAAAGATCAGATGAAGTTCAGCAAGTAATTCTGTTAAGAAAAGACAAGGAGAGGCTGAACTACAGAAAGTTGCAACAATAAAAGGGGATTTGATTTCAGGTCGTTGATGATGAGAGGATGGTTTGGACAAGAAAAAAGTGAACACAGTTAATTCAAATAATAATACAAGCATGACAAAAACTCAAGGCCAAAAAGAGCTTTTCTCTCTTTTGAAAAAAATAACCAATATTACCAATATAAGTACATTAGAACAGTATCGGCCAGATACCTGATACCAGTATGGGTATCAGTTCATCCCTAGTATTAACCCTTTCAGCCTTAAAATGGACTTTTCCCCTTCGTATTCCTGCTATTAAAAGGGCAAGAAATGTTGAACGATTAAATCAATTTTTCAACATCTGAACCAAAATGAACGAATTTTTAACCATTCAGAATTGATTTTTCTCAAACATAAAAATCTGTTTCAGCAAAAACAGAACTATACAGCTTTCCATTCAGTTTCGAGAGCCTTTACATGAGCTATACATTTTTTCTAATAGAAAACTTTTTTCATTTAATGTCTAGCCGCTTTTCTATCCTCTACAAATGATAGCTGAACACCATGCCGGGGCTGGTGATATTCAGAATTGCATAAATGCAAGTTTTGAGAAGGATTTTTTAGCTTATAAAACAACTGCTGTAATCTGAGGTGAATGTCGAGCACTTTTCAATCCCATTCTACTTCTGTTGGCGGTAATCCATCCCCCCAGATGACCAAAGCAGCAGCGATAAATTAAGAGCTTTAAAGTTTGGTTTGCAGACAATGAATGTTACTGTTCAACACTGCTGCAACTTTATCAGTCAAGTAAGCATACATTAACAGTCTAATTTGGCTAAAACAAAAGCTCCCATTAGTCAATACTCAAAATGCACCTTCACAGAGAATACTTTTTTTTTTCATTAAATCTTAAAATAAACCTATATTTTTGGTGTAAGGTTTAGAGATTAGCCAGTTGTTGGGTGTCGGCCTCCAGGTTTTTCGTGTGAATTCCATCTTGGAATTTGTTTGGCAATTTTGTCTGTTGGTTTTCATAAGGTGGTCTCATCAATCGCATTTTTTTCCCCTCTGCAGGTAGCTGACTCGTTTTCTGCCCAAGTTCACCAGTGTTGACGGTTTTTGCGTGGGGGGCATGGCTCCCAGTAACTGAACATTCTTCCACTCATGGCATCAATTTGTTACTTTCATTAATATAGAATGTACTCCTTAACACTTCAGTGGATCTTTGGAGGGGATTATGTAATGTTCTCACTCTACTTTTTACAAACTACTCCTACATCAGTAGTCTCTGCTCAGTCTTCACAATCCCCCAGTCATTTGTGGCCGAGGACCACTCGTACTGAACCAGATTCTGGTGGAGGCCTTTTCCTAACCTGGCATCAGCCAGATCTGTGTAGCCCCGCCCTGCGTCGAGCCTACACATTTAAATTCTCCTGAGTTTGGAAAACTCCAAATCTCACGAGAATCCATCTGGCAGATCAAGTTTTTTTTACCCGTTTAAGGGGAGTTTTTCCGCTCTACTGTCACTACATCCTTGCCCAGTATGAGGGATTGATGTGAAGTCGACAGTTGATAAATGTTCGTCCACGGTGAATGCTTCTGACCTGATGCAATCTGCTGGGATTCCTTAGAAAACATTTAAACCAATTATGCATGCATCTTTGAACTGAAATTACTTTTTTAAAGTGCCTTGAGATGACACATGATGCGAGTGGGTGTTATCTAAACTGAATTGAAGATTTCCATATAAAAATGGACAAATACAAGTCATTTTTTATTTTGTTTTACTTTGCAGTACAGAAATCATTTTTAGCCCAAGCCAAGCGTTTTTCTTTTACAGTTGTTCAAAACAGAGAAAAGGCTCTCAGTTCAATACTGCAGCTTACATTTGGTCCTTAAGTCATTATAGTGAACCATCTCTGCAATCTGTTTGGATCGTGTTGCAAGTACATCCAAAAACCTCTGTCTTCTAGAAACTTGAGCTGTGTAATAGTTTCAGATAGTTTTCTTTTTATTAGTCATCAGTGAGACCTGGCTTACAGGAAATCATGATGTCCTGGCAGTGTCAGGGGTGAGATGGCATAAACTAGCCTCACATGGCTGGCTGCTGCTGTGGGGCTTTATGTGCTCAAATTACGACACCCTGCAAGGAACAGAGTTGCTCACAAGGTTTAATACAAAAAGGACAGAGCCAAAGCCACCTCTCTTTCAGTCAGACATGGAAAACAAACACCTGCAGAAACAAAATGCTGTTTGGAGACATTTTACATCTTTTAGAACCTGAATGCCAAAAATAAAATAAAATAAAAGCTAAACAAAATCGACTTGGACCCCACCCACCCTGACCCAGAATTTCTTGTAAGATACTGATGGATTCTTTTTTTATTTTTTTATTTAGGGTCTTTGGATTATGCTTCATCTAAACATGATGACTCAATAGTAAAAAGTACTTTCTAATAGGCATAAACTGTATTTAGTGCAACATCCACCTGAATGAGATCTGGAAAAAGCAATGATCCCTTTCTGAACCCTATCCAACAACACTATTTCATATCCTTCTATAGATCATAAACATCCACAAAGGGCAAACCATATACCTGGATATTTGGTTACCCCATCCATGGATACATATTTCTGTAGGTTAACTATTTGTTTTGATTTTATTTTATTTAAGGAATTCCATAACTGCCGTCTGGGATAATCTGAAGTACTGTAGATGCTTCGCCTCTACTCTGCAGCGTCGCCAAAGATGTCCTGCTTTCTGCGTTCCATTTCAGCAAAGTCAAAGTCTGAACCAGTCATTCGCTTGTAGATGTCCTTGATGTCGTCGCAGGTGGTCTCAAAGTGAGTTGTGGCATCGTAAGAGCGGGAGATAAAGATCTAGGAGGGACAAAAGGATCAGACAATAAATATTTCTGCTGGGCATACAGAGGTTATGACAGGGCTTCTCAAATGGTGGGGCCCGCCCCCTGGGGGGGCGCATAGGGGTGGTAGGGGGGGCGCCAGAGCACCACCCCCGCCCCCACCCCCTTGTGCCTCCCGGTAGCCGAGGCTTTTATTCATACTTTAACGGTGATTAAGCCTCCAGTCACTAGGTGGCAGCAGTGCTCAAGCTTATCAACAGGCCTGTTCAGCCCAGCAGAAGAAGTCCACACAGAGAGGTGAGGGTGCTGTAAACCACGGTGTGGGAAAGGGAGATCGAATCGCCAAATTTAATCGCAAAAAATGGGTTACACAATTAAAAGATGGTCCTGTAGAGATCCGGCGGCTCCCGCTTTTGTAAGGTAACAAATATTCATAGTTTAAAAAAGCTTTAAATGTTACAGTTTAGTTTAAAAATGCACATCCCAGTGAATCATTTGATGTTTTTTCTGTTCTGAGCATAACACAGATTTAGCAGTCTGGATTAAATTTTACCTACTGAGTTAATAAACTGAACTTGGAAATAGTGTTAAGACCTAAAACAATAAAATAAGATGTGACCATTTGTAGTAGTTTTATCTTATTTAATCTTTTTTTCATAATTAGTATATATTGTATGCAGTGTGCTGGTGCTAGTGGTTTGTATCAATAAGTAATTGAATATTTTCAGATATCAATCTGGCGGTGTGGTTAGGGGTCGGGGGGCATGAAAAAAATTCTGTTCTCTAGGGGGGGCATGGCTGAAAATAATTGAGAAGCACTGGGTTATGAGAATAAACATGCATAAACGCAATACACTAGATATAAATGTGTATTCAATTAACTTTAATATTAAACCGAACGTGAAGATATTTTGCGTCATGGTCTCCATTTCCTTCAGAACTCAGTGGGATAATTTGTTTTTTTTGGCTAATTATCCACTAGTGTTCCCAAGCCTTGGTCCTCCAGGCACATTACCCTGCATGTTTTAGATGTTTCCCTAAATAGGTATAGGACTGAAGTGCAGGAGAAGCTCTCAATCAGCCATAAATTCAAGGACCAGCTTTGAGAAACACTGATCTATAATGCTCACAGCTGGATAACTTATGACCTGTTTGGTTTATGCACTCAACAACCTAAATTTCAAACTCATAAAAAAAAAAAAAAATGTACTTAAAAAACATAGAAACATGAGCTAATAAACCCTTTAAATATTAATAAACCCTTTAAATAAAAACTTAATACTTTCAAATACTGATTAGTGCTTTAGTTTAATGTAATTTTAATGTTTCAAGACTCAAGAGCTCAGTTTCAGCTCCACTTCCAATATCCATCCATTTTTTGTTTTTACACAGTGTTGCATGTTGGAGCAGCAGTTCATCAACAGCTGAGAGGAGAGGTTGGATAAACTCATCCGGACGGCCAGCTCTGTTCTAGGATGCACCCTAGTGCAGGCTGTCGGAGACGGGACTAAAAACAACTTCTCTGATGAACAGAGTCTCCCACCACATGCATGTAAATGTAGCTGAACTGCAGAGCTCCTTCAGTAACAAACTGCTGCATCCTAGATGCATGAAGGAGAGATTCCACAGGTCCTTCCTCCCTGCAGCTCTTAGATTGTACAATCTAAACTGTTCCCAAGAAACAGATGTTTACATAAGCACCGTAAGATGCACTAATCAACAACACCACCACTACAGTTATAAAGTGCACATAATTTTTTACAGATCGTATATACTAACTTATTGGAAATTGCACGTTTACTTTTCAATGCACAATCAGTACTTTCTAAAAATTCTTATTACCTTAACTGTTTTTTTGTAACATTGTACATGTAAAAATAAAATTCTATAAAAATTGTGTGCGTTTCTGTTCTGTGTCCTGTGCTGTTTGTACATGTTTTTTTTTGCTGCTCTTGCCACCAAATTTCCCTCGTGGGACAATTAAAGGATTATTCTATTCTATTATTCTAAGGTAGCTAGATAAAAGCAAAGTTATTTGTTGTATCTACTTGTTCAATAAACGGGTGTTTTTAAATCACGCAAGTATTGAAATAGAGTATCAAGGTTTTGTTTTTTTTGTTTAGAATAGTTTGACATTTTAGTACAGTGACAACACTAGAAAATAGCTTTTTCCTCGGCCACCATGTCCCTCATAATTAGTTTCCCTTTTAGTATCAATATGCAGAATTTCTTGTGTGTCTAAACATTGTTTTGGCCCCAGAAAAAAATAATAAAAAAAAAGTATTCAACAAGTAGAAAGTCAGCAACCATGGTGTTCCCACATACCTGGCTATCAGTGCCCGGGTCGGTGGGTTCATACAGATCACTGATGCTGACAAATTTCTGCTCGATGGGTTCCAGGAGGTCCAGGGCCGGCTTGATTTCTTTTTCAGGGTCGTTCGTCTCCACTGTGGTGCTGGCGATTGCGATGTATTTACCCAATGCAGCCACATTGTGAGCAGAAGAGATCATACAAACGTAGATGTCTGTAGAGAGAAAAACCACAGATAATATTTGACAGTTTCACTGTGTAAATGAAATATTTACCGTTTTCGTCTAAAGGATTTTTTTTCTCTTCACATCCTAACCCACCATGCTTCCTGTTGACCTGATTCTGTGGGATGATGATCTGACACGAGTTGATGTCCCCGGTGTTGGCGATGGGGTGACTCAGGACGCAGATGACTCTGATCACCTGTCCGACTTTTTTCACATGATCCATGACGTAACTGGGGTCACAGATCAGTTGTTTGCATTTTGCTACCTGGGTAAAACAGCAGAAGAGACGTTAAGAGATAAGACGAAACCGTAGTTGGGAGGAACTACTTGAACTGGATAAAAAAAACAAAAGAAAACTAAAGATGTAGGTAGTTAGGATGAAAGTCTAAAGTTTGTAGCTGTGCTTCATTTTATTCTGTGTTTTTTTAAGACTTCCATCTGTAGAAAACACTGGCTGTCTACTGTCAGGAATATTGGCTCCAGGACGACTGGGCTGCCCCAGTCCTCACATTCTCATTTGATTTATGGTTTTAACTAACACTATTGATCAGCTAGAGAAAAGAAAAGGCTGAGTTTTAACAGGAACGTAGACAGGTCTGCGCTTCATACAGCCTGTGAATCAGTAGGCGGGACTTAAACTGGATAACAGGAAGCAGCAAATAGGCAGAATCTGGTTGCTGTTTTATCTTTCTGAGCCCTCCACCACGGGGGGAAAAAATTGAGGAATCTGGGATGCTTCAGAAGACGAGAATCAAAGAAAGTGTTATGAGCTTTACTCTGGTGCATCAGAGCCCATCAAACCCATTTAACTGCACTAATATAATAGCAGTAAACCTTGTTAAACGTATTAAATGTGTGTATTAAACAGGATCTGAGATGCATGCTGCTTTTTTCATGTTTCTGTAAAATTGACAATTTTTTAAATTTCTTGTGTAATTCAATCATTTGTTTTAATCATAACTACCTCTAGTATCAAATATACTCAAATATAGGAGGAACTATTTAATATTATAGACTACATTGTAGGGGTGTCACGATGCTCCAAATTCTCGATTTGAATTTCGATTTTAGGATCACGATTCGATTCTCAAATTTTACAGCACCAAGCGCTTTGTCATTTTTAGACTAGTCAACATCTAACATCTTCCTCACCCTGACACTCAGGCCTGATAATTTCTCCACCAAAGCACGTCCCGCGCCGCTGACATATAAACTCTTACCAACCGCAGACAGAAGGACAGCCGCTCAGCTTGGTAGTTGGTGTGGCGGCGGGTAAATCTTGGACCTTCATGGCACAAGCTGGGTGAGGAGCCAGGGTGTTTACTGATCCTTCCGCCACTGCTCGACTGGGTCTATCCCCGCAGGAGTGCTCCCGACATTTAACGTGGTCAGCTCATAGACCAGAGTCCACTGGGATCTTCTGGAGGGTCGGGAGGAGGCTAGCAGAGCAGGCCCGGTCAAGATCCTTCCAAAGTTCACGCACATGAAAATTGCATATTTTAAAGCGCTACCAGTACGCTTTGGACACACTTCAAGGTGCGAATGCACAAGCGACCAGCTAGGGCTGTGTAGCGCTTTTTGGTCGCGTCTATCTCGTTCGGTGTGTAAGTGCCATAACACACCGGTGTGTTATGGTACGTTTGGTGGTTTAATATGGTGGTTTACTAACGGAGGCTTGCTGCCATCTAGTTACTATTTATAGTTACTGCAGAAAAACAAGTGAAGACTCAATGCTCCAGATAGCTCATTGGACCGAGCAATATGCAGCTAACAGTGGTCCTATTGATTACAATGCAACTATGGACTTAACTGGTCGGAAACTCAAAATTTCCTCAACGACGATTTGAGAGTAGGAGCAGCTTTAGTTCCGCTCCCACTGCCTTATCCATCCTAGTCATGGTCGAGCTTCAGCTTAGCTTTAGCTACTTGCTAGCGTCAGCTAACATGCTCTCTAGACGTGTGCTCTGATCCCAGGGAATGCGATACAGGCAGTTAATAATGTTACCAGGTGATGTTATCAGTTGTATGAGAACTGGTGAGATTTACTACTTAGGAAAAATGCAATCTGTGGTTCCTTGTGATGAGACGGTTGTTTGCTAACTGTTGCTAGTCCTGAGTGGGACACAGGATAAAAACATGGCAGGAGGTGATCGCGATCCTCTTTTGAATTTAAATCTGCAATGTCATAACGTGATATTTATCGATTTCGATACAAAATCGAGATTGTTACACCTCTATTACAATGCATTTCTTAAATAGATTTTTTGTTGCCGTTACACAACATGTTGGTTACTCTGTTACTGAGTTACCTAACCAGAGCACCGTAAGTGTAGCCACAATAAAAAGCTACATTCTGTCTCATTTCTGAGTGACATAATTGACGGCATATATTATTTAAAGGAAATCAAGACATAAGAGAAACTTCCTACTTTAGAGGTTTTAAAAGTCTGTGCTATTAAAATTATCTTTAGAGATCAACATCCAGTTCAGATGTTAGGCTCATTTTGTTTTCTGACAATTGCTGCTTTTGACTTTAAAGCTGCACTGTTTACACTTGTTCTTTTGCCATGATGACCAGAAGTAATGCCCTTCCTGCAATAGTGCCCCCTAGAGGTCATGAGCCATTAAATATCTATAAATAAGCCACATGGTTGTATAGGCTACAGGGTTCCAAGGGTATGAGAAAAAATATTAGCGGTTTATAATCCAGAAACTATAGTATTTGTATTAATGCAAGTTTTCCAAAACAAAGTTACTTTTTATTTAAAAAAATATTTTTTTTACTTTAAACAATAAGCTGGACATGGAAACTAAAGCAGCTGTATCTCTAGTTAAGTTCAACATTACATTCCTAAAGGTACTCTCAGTTCACTTCACAAACAGACACCATCTCACTGTGTGAGTCTGTAGCATTTACTCAGAATGTATGAAGCTGATAAGTTTGACAGAAACCAGTGTGCTCACCTCTCCCTCAGACTTGACTCCCACCACCTTCCCATTCTCCATCACAATCTCCTCTATTGGCTTGTTCAACATGTACGTCCCACCAAAGATGGCGCTCAACCTGTTAAAGAACCAAATAAGAAACACTTACAAATTTCGATTTCACAAAAACGTTTGGAGTAGAGTTCTACTGGTGTGAATCTGCTGGTAGAACGTTAACATTCGCATAAGATCAAATTAAATCAAACTCGTCTTCTACTTCCTGTTAGTTAGAAATCGGTAACTAGAACTTTAACACAGAGAAGCTGTCAAGTTTGTATAAGCAAATAAACTTAACACCACTATCTCTGTATCAATTCTCAGTGTAGTTTTAACTGTGCAAAGACACCAGAAGTTTGACCTCTGAGAGATGCATTATTCGTCTGCAGTTTGTAGAAGCTGCGCTGCTGCTGATTAAAAATATGTATTTTTAAAAAAAAGCCAACTCTGGGGTATTTTCCCTTAGCACAAATTATCCTACAACTGAAATTATGTAAAACAAACATAAAAACTTCAGTATTTGATCTGACCATGTTCCCCGAACTCTCAAGCTTGAATTTCCAAGTTTCCTTAAAAGAAACAAAGTTTAATATCAGCTTTTTATTTAATTTTGTGTTAATAGAAGCTTATAGAAGCCATTAGGCAGTGATTACAGGAAATGGGCTGAAAGGCAGAAAGGGTCGAGAGGCAGCATCAGGTCACACTAGACATTTCCGTTCATTATTTTGACGGACATGATCAAGAAAATGTTAAATTTTTATTTGTTAATAAAAAAACATTCAGTAGTATTTATTTTTGATTCATTTTCCTATCCAATTCGAACAAGCTGAACAGAGAACTATAAATGAAACCTAAACAAATACATTTCCAAATAAAAAAAAAACTAAAGTGTCTGGCGTATCCTTGATGCTACAGAAACATCTGCAGACATCAGCTGATGTGCTGCATCACTGAAGCACTCGTCAGAGACAGCACGGCTCTGATGCGAGTTAGAATTAATAATGAACAAAGGCTTATTGTTTGGTGACCTACGTCACACGATGCCCAATGGCTCCACAATTTCATGCTCCAAATGATCTCATCCAGTATCAAGGAGCCAGTCATTGAAAAGAAAAAGAAAAAAAGGTTTAAGGTAGTTTAAAGAGTGGCTGGTCTTTTCAGCTGTATGACAGAACAATTTAATAAAAGTGACTTCTAACTGTATGCTACATAGTACAAACAAGAATATTATAGGGATGCACCAATTAATCGGCCAAAGACAAATAGTTTCCATTTGATATACTCTGAACTGAGATCAGGAGGACCAATACTGAAAAATGTTTTTAACCCTTTAGGTGCCGTTTTTTTTTTCTTCTATAAAATATTCAATTTTGATATCACTAGTTAAAAATGTGGTAACTTTAATATGGTAATAGATAAAGGTACACTGTAAATGAGGAAAATCTTTAGTATGATCCAAAGTTTGTGATGGGAGCAAATTCACACATCTAATTTCCATATGATGTCAACAGGCACTGGCAATATTGGGTTGGAATACTTTTACAGACTTTTATCTTTTTTAAATTGTTTAAAACTTACTTTATTTTGAATACTTATAGTTTTCTATTAAGGCCTATGTATTTTCTACATATGTATTTTTAGTATTTATTGGCATTTTTTCAATAACAGGTGGACATATGTTTATTTCATTTGTTATGAGGCTCCATTTGTCTATTCAATACATGAAACAGAAAGGTAATTACTGGGCTCAGAATTTACAGATTCATCCCCAAATATCAAACAGGTTCATCAAATTGTCTGATCCACTATTGATACTCTTCAAACTCTTCCTCAAATCTCCCCATCATCATCATCCACATTTGCAACAGGAAGGATAACTTTACTGCTGTTTATCAGCTTATTAGCAGTCTGATTTCTCTGTTTTCCACCACCTCTGCTGCTATTTCCTCGGATTTTTACATTCCTGCTTCTTCTGTCACGATTAGCGTTGTTATGACTAGGGATGCAACGATACTGGTATCAGCCCCAATACTGCCTAATGTACTGGTAACTGTTAAACTTAACCGATACCATGAACCGATACTCAAAATGGGGAAAATCTGCAACAAATTCACCAAAAATATTCATTTTTCACTTGAAATTTTATTTTTGGGGTTAATTTTCTATTTTACATCTGTTATTTTGTCTCAGTTAGCTTTAGTTTGTAAAGTCTGGTGCCTTTAGTCTCTCCAAGAAAGGCACCAGAAGTTATACGGTTTATTAATTCAACAATATGTGGCAAAGTACACAACGAGGGCCCAGGTAGGATTCGATCCCACCACTCCCAGGTGAAGGTCATGTGCGCTAACCAGTCAGCCAAAGGGATATCCCTGTGGCCAAGCAGCCAGGGCACATGATCTATTGGAGCCATAGTGACAGGACCTCAACACTGTCACAAGTAGTATCGGATCGGTATCGGGTATCGACAGATACACAAAATCCAGCCATCGGGACTAAAAAGTCAGATCGGTGCATCTCTAGTTATGACCACCCCTGCTACCCGATCACATACCTTTCTCCCACCGGGAGAACGTGACGAACAGGATCGCACCTGTTGCTGCTGTGGAGAGTTGTGGCGAACGGGACCGGCTATGCGCTGTTTAAACTTCTCTTTCTTTCTCCCTTGGTACCTGAACATTTTGATCAGAGGGTAGGCTAAATATTCCTCTTCAGAATCTGAATCAGCCAATACTTCATGGCGGGGAACTCAGTCGTCTCTGCATCATAAACTTTCTCTCTCTAAAACTCGCTCTCTATGCTGTGACAGCAGCAGCTGCACGCTGCCTCCCCCCTGGCGGAGCTGCATAAAAAGCTGATTTATAAAGTTTTCATGGTAATACACCCAAAAATGTGGGCTTAAATTAAAGTTATAGATGTCCACCATCTCCTGATGTGTAGTAATCAAATTAGCGGTCATATCTGTAGCCGTGGCTCGTTTAAAAGCAGCAATATTGCCTGTCGCAATATTGCGACCATTGCGCCTAAAGAATTAACCTTCCTGGGGTCTCATTTATAAAGCTTGCTTACGCACAAAAGGGGGTCTACAAACTATGTAAGCAACTTTAGCCGCAAAGTTTGGGATAAAAAAAAACGTGGCGGAAAAATGTGAGCAACTATAAGCACACTAAGAAGCTTTTGGACACAGAGGGCACTGACAATGCAGCAGGACAGATAGCAAAATTGTGAATTTAAGCTACATTTTCAGACTTTTAGATCATTGCACACCCAAACACAAGAACTTTTCGCGTCTGTAGGAACTGAGAACAAAAACGAGAATTTGATTTAAAAAAAAAAAAAAATTGCATTCAAGAATTATGGTCAAATGTATGCTTTCAGATTTTATAGCAATTGCATGTATTGGTGCATGTGTTAAGAACAATATGCCGTAGCATCCCAATATAATGCTGCACAATGGATGTGCTGGCACTCATTGAAGATTGTTTTTTTAAAATCCTGTTTTAATATTCACAATCACTGCCACAATAGCATAACCAACATGCCCTAGCACCTTTTTTCTCTCTTTTGCATCATCTGCAGAATCTCAACCAGAAAAGGTGGCTCCACCCCAAAGGTTACATCATATGACAGATGAGTTTTATGATGCTGAACTCAAGGAAGAGTTTCGTACCTGGCAAAGCCCTGTGGGAGTTCTCCCAGGCCGTAGAGAGGATAGAGGTACGGGCTCTTGCCGTATCTGGCCAGAGACTCGCTGTAAAGCTTTATTCTGTTTATGGCATCGATGCAAGGTTGATCCAGGTACCTGAGGGAAGATGAGGAGAAATGAAGAACCCAGAACAGTACGCACAAGACAAAAACAAGAAAACAGTAACCACGAGCAGCCCTGACTCGTCTGTTCTGTAGAGCGCCAGGGAATGGCCGGTGAAGTCGATAACTTCCTGTCCAAGGCTGAACTTCTGGAAAATGGCCCTCATTGGTGTCTTTTTGGGATCGACGCCTTCCATGGTTTTAGGGTCATTCTCATCGAAGTTGGCAACAAAGACCAAGAACTTCCGGAAGCGCCGCTTCTCAAACAACCCCATCAAGCCTTTAGCAGACAAGAAGGAGCCCTGAGTGAAGGTGCTACTTCAGTGGGAACAAACTTTTCTGTGCATTTAGTCAACTTACTGGATGCCAGGGCCTCAGTCTCAGTTGAGGGCACTTTGTAGATTTTCCCCCCCTTGTACACGTAACTTCCTTCTATCACCTTGAAGTCCAGGTAGCGAGTGACCTGTGTGATCAGCAGCATGCGGACCAGCTGGCCTAGAAACATTCACAAAACACACCAGCGCTCATCTCACAAGCTGAGGTAGATGCATCACAGGGCTTCTACAGGTTTCTTCAACTTAAATGAGTCATTTTAAGACCATTTATTAAAAAACTTATTACCCATTCCATGGCCCATCTCACAGCCCTACCAGTAGAGAAAAAAACAAGACTTATGTGGGAGCCTCCTCAAAAGCCTGTTCCTTATAAAAGCATTATTTTCATAAGAATTTCCTTTTTCCACTCATCCTCCCCGACGGGGCGCACCCAAGGCTTAAAGTAAAAAAAAGATCCTGAGCCTAAACTTTTTTTCAAGGAGCGGGGGTGCAGTGAAACTGTTGGAATTCCTCTAGGATTTCATGATGGGAAATTTATACCACCTACTTCTGCATATAGAATGGGCTAATGATTGACACTCAGGTGTGGGGATAATAAAGTTCTTTTTTGTCTCATGTGCTTTCTTAGAAACTGCATTTATTATTCTTTTATATTCTTATAAGCATGTGTGCCTATAAAGTGTGTTCTATAATATACCTCCATTACTAGAAGAGTATTTGTGTAATGATAACATTTACTGCTTAGAGTCTTAGTCTATAGATGTAGTAATAGACTAACGATGTTAAATTAAAATTCAAAAATACTTTGTTGATCCCAGAGGGAAATTAAGTGTTGTTGTAGCTCATTACTAATTCATTTTTCAAGGAGTTGTTATAGACCATGATGGCTGTGGGGAAAAATGATTTCCTATAGCGGTCGGTAAAACAAAGTAAACAGTTGTGTAGCATTAAGCCTAGTTTAGGCTTCCGCGTTTTGACGGAGACGGATTTACGCAACGCCATTATCCGTCAACGCAAGGGCTCTCCGTCACCTACGCGAGGACGCACAGAGCAGAGACATAAATTTTAACTATCCGTCTCTGTTGACGGAGAGCGTATGCATCTGATTGGTCAGTTTCAGTAACAGCCACAGATCGCATCACCAGAACGGGCTCTATAGTTGCAATAATCAGTAGTTAATGCAGCTTTTGGCCGCATTATCTAATATGTTCCTTTGGCGATTTTGAACACAAGGTGTAGGAAAACAACAAAAAAAGGCTGCTGTGTTTTGTTTCCATGTTTTTTTATTGTTAACTTTTTAAGTTTCATCTGCTATCTTTGGGTAAAGTTTTAATCAGTGTTTTTTTAAAGACCTTTCCCGACAAAGAGTCGTTTTAAATCCTGTAACTTCAGCTACTCAATCAGACAGGAGTTTTTCCATTTTTTTTGTTTAATGTTTAATAAATGTATTTGAGCCCCTCTAAACGCCCCACGTGAGACAACATTAGGCTATGTGGAGTTAAACTGGACAGTCCCAATAACCTCTGAATAGTTCTACTTGTTAAATTGCGATATGAGCGGCAGCCAACAGGGGTGCATTATGTCGGCAGAATCATTTAAAAGGCGACCGCGACTATTGTGCGTCTGTCCCATTTCTGATACAGCGGTGGCAAAAAATGAAACCATGGCGGGCCGCCGCTCCAAAATCAACAGAGGAAACACTGAAGCCGTTTCAGTTCGTGGACTAACATTAACTACAGGATATAAGTCAAATTTCAGGACAAATTAATACTGTATAACACCAACCTCTTTAACATATCTGCAGAGCCAGTAAAACAATAAAGTGCTTGAATTTTAACGAGAATTTAACAGTATTTATTAATTTTACAAAATAACATTCCACAACAATAATGTAAGTTAAACTAAACAGTCCATGCACTTTTTTGTGAAAAAACTTTTCAGAAAAGTTGGAATGTTTTTGTGATTTTATTTTTATTTTTCACTAATAACTTAAATAGTTTACATTGTTATTTGGAAAGCAAGTTTGAGACTACTTTGTCACATGAACGTTAGCAAAATAAAATGATGATTGGTTTCCTGATCACGTATACAAAACAAGTGGGTAACCTATTTTGGATTGAAAATTTCACCCACTGGTCAAGGATTTTCATGTCATGAGGGAACTGTACCCCATAACACCTTCCTTGGCAAAATGCAAATGAAACATGTTATTCTCTATACCTCTCGCATAAGAAACAGGGAGTGTGCATTATAAGCGACACCATCAGATGTCGGGAAATTTTCAGGAGGGGCACTGAAATTCGGGATTCTCCCGGGAAAATCGTGAGGGTTGGCAAGTATGCCCATTTTTTATGCCCTTTTTTCTTTTTTTTTTTAAATAACCTCAATGAAAAATACATCTAAATCATAAACATATTTAAATGTTTTATATAAAATTTTAATCTTTACTTATCTACTAAAACAGTTATCAAACATGAATGTACTTCATTTTAAAAATATGATATTCAGAAAATAGAATAAATTCTCATCTTTTAAAATAAAAGACTAATATGTAGCTGCAAATATGTGCAAGATGTATTGTGCAATCTATAATACACCAATTAATAATCCTCATACAACGAGGTAAATGCAGCTTTAACTGGTTGAAATGTTTTTTTGCAGAATGCTGATATTATAAACAGGCACACATAAAGCTGCCTAATAAAAACGTAAGTGATAACAATGTAGTGTAAAAACACAGCGGTATACAAAGTGCTGCTGCTACATAAGATAATTAAGGTAGACTGTAATATAAGCAGTTCTAATTGTTCTTCCATCCATCCAAACATATTGTTAACATTCCCTGCAACTCTCTGCACATTCAGCGTACCACTGCACGGATAGTTTGCCGTCTGTGTCGTAGGGGGTACGTTTTACTATTATTTTTTCTAGCGCTTGCTGAACTAAGAAGAAGAAGAAGCGCTAGCCACTGCTGCTGCAGTCGACTTTATAGCTTTAGCTGGCACATGGCTCATTGTTTTGTTTGGGATGTTTTCTCTTCGAGTGATTAAATAAGTTTAAGGTGTTGGGATCACTTGCCTTGATAATCTCCTTGCAAACTTTGAAAATTATGTTTGTTTGCTCTTTGTCGTCTGGTAAAAAACCAAACCAGTTCCATTCAACGGATGAGGACTTTGAAACGAAAACTTCATTTACACTCTCAGATGCGGCAAAGCTAGGCTTGTTTACAGGTTGCGCACATGCAAAGGGGAAGGGAGGAGAGGGGCGGGGGCTAATCTCTTAGAGCAGGGAGAGAGCAGAGGATTTTATTCGCACACAGAGGCAGAAATACAATAGCAGAACTGGGAATCGGGATAAGCGATCTCCCAAAAATGATCGTCACACATGTAGATTGCTTCACCATCTTAAATCGTCAAATCGCACACCCCTAGTCTTATGGTTTCTCCCGCTTTCCTCCTCCTAACCCGGAAAAACAGTTTAATATCCCACCCCGCTTGCGCTTGGCTGAGGACTAAATCCTAACATCGGGCAAACTTTTCGCCTGCAGAAATATCCCCCTGCTGTCACGCAGACACAAACTGTCTGAGGAAGAGGAAGAGTCGGAGGTGTTGCAGCTGCAGTGGGGTATTATTGGAGGTGTGCGTAAAATAGCGTAAAAAAGAAGTACGAAATTCAATATGTGGCGGTTGGAGTTTAACCTGTGGCACATCGCCACACATTCGTCTGTGTGGGAAACACTGGTGTATTTTTTTTTTTAACGTGGTCAAATGCAGGAGATCCAGCACGGTGCCGAAAGACTTTAAGCCCTGGGCGCATCCCCCACTTTGGGAAACACAGAGTTACTATAAATTACACAAAAAAGTTTGTTTTTTTACTTGAAATTTTAATTTAGTTAGTTTTAATATTTTTCCATCTAATAAATGATCATTTGTTGTAACAAGCACAGAAGAAAATAAAGCTCGTCTTCCAATTCATTGCTCTTTTTTGTGGTAAAAATATCAGCATCTGTATTCCGTATCGCAAGTACACAAATTCAAGTATTTGTATAATTTTGGTTTGGTCGCATCCCTACAAGTGAAGCATTTGAAGATTCCATTTTTCACATGTAAATTAAAGCTTCATGTGATACTCAATGTAAACAGATGAGACAGTATTTCCCAACCCCAATCCTCAAGGCATACTGCCCCGGATAATTTGGATGTTACACCGTTTTTTTAAACACACCTGATTCAGCGAGAATACATCTAAAATATGCAGGGCAGTGCGTTTTCAAGAGCATAGTTGAGAGAACAGAGTTAAGGAATACCATTAGCCATGAGGAACTTCGGGACAAGGTCCACATTCCAATCTCGTCCCTTTCCCATTGACTCAGGAGGGCTACCAGGAAGGTTGAAGCGCTTGTAGAGCTGCAAGGAAGCAAAACTAAATGACATCACAATTTAAGCTGCAGACGGAAAGGTAAGGCTTGTTTTTTTTCTCTTTAAGGTCCACATTCGTTTTCAGGGCTACTTACATCTTCCAGTGGTGTAATAGAAGCACTCTCAGCTCCGTAGTATGAATTGCGGTCCATGTGAAGAACCTTCTTGCCCTTTACTGACATGATGCCTGATAAAATGCATTCCTGAAAGAAAAAAATATACAGAATCAAAAGATTAAAGGCCAATATCACTAGAGATTAGAGCTGGGCGATATGAGCTAAAATTAATATCACGGTATATTGAGCATTTAACCTCGATAACGGTAAGTGGACGATAACAATGACGACCCATCCCCCTTTTCTTTTTTTCTTCTTAAATCATGTCATTTTCTGTATTAAATGTCCGGTAGTGGCCAAATTCGCTTAATGTTCTTTAAAATATAATTCGCTTCTTGCTATTGAACGGCTTCAAACAGCTTTTTAATTCAGTGTTTGATTCCATCTCCTTTGTGTATTTCCAGTTTAAACTCAGAAGTGATCACACAGACCAGATGAGGAAGTTACAGGTGATTTTAGTGTGCAGTCATTTATTTTAGACAAAATATTTTACAACGAAGAACTGGTGAGAACAGGCGGCAGCTTCAAGCGCTGTATGAAAACCAACAGCGGATTTAATATCTGCTCCGCCTCGGCAGGACCTGGGCGGGTGGAGCTGTTGAGCTACAAACGCTCTGTATCGGCTGCAGTAACAGACACATGTGCTCCATGTTAGTCTGAGTATCCAATAAGATCATAAAAAAAAAATCAATTTATTTGTCGCTAGTTGCCTTTTTCTGAAAAACGGATGGTAGAGAAGTCTAAACTCTTGCTAAATATAGCTACACAGTAGCTGCATTAGCCGCGCCAGAGCTTCCCTAGCAGCGCTCCCCCCGCCTGTGGCATATGACTGTGCGTAGTCACGTGACTCAAAGCAACGCTCCCTTCTTAAAGGGGCAGGAGCACCGCTAAACTAAAACACATACTTTCATATTTTTTCACATACCGAATTAACAAGCACGGGAAAAATAACTTTGGTAGCGCTCATAAATTTCGGTATCGGTAAATTTTCGGTATACCGCCCAGCCCTACTAAGGATGCACAGATACTGCTATCGAGGCCGATACTGTTCTTACGGATCGTATCAGTTAACGTTAAGCGATACTTATGCCTTGTACACACGTAGCCGGGTATCTTACAAATCAAGAGATATTTTCTACTGTTTGACCTGTCATCCAGATTTTCAGCATTGAAAACAAATCTTTTTTTAAACTCTGGCCAATGTGAAGATCTGCGTTTTCTCCGTTTTCAGTGTGTGTGGACAACCGAAACCGGAGTTCAGTACCATAACATCACTATCTGCAACAATGTTTTTTTCCAAAATTACCTATGCGACATGCGTTTCCACTCAAACAGCATTTCTGCCCTCAGAGCTATGTTGGCATTATCGACTGCCCAAGCGCTTTTTTGCTCGCTTGTTTTTACCAGCTCTATCACAGCTGCATGAAGAAATTTGAGAGTAGAAAGTTACTATAGGATTTGGGGGAATTACTGCCCCCTACAGTTACGTCTATGAATGTGCTGAAAAACGTTTTTATTCTGGTTATGTGTGGATGGAGATTTTTTTTTTTTCAAGTCTCGGAGGTAAATATTTGTAAAAAAAAAAAAAAGGCTGGGTGTACATGGCCTTAAGATGCGCAAAATGTTTATTTTCACTAAAAATTTTTGTTTTGTAGTCATTTCTAATTAATATGTTATTTGTTTTATCTAATTAACCATCATTTTTTGTATCAAGCACAGAAGAATAAACCCCATCTTCCAATTTCCAGCACATTATTGTGTGGTAGAAGTATCGACAGTACGCTGTATCAGCAAGCACTAAAATCTAGGGCTGAACGATTTTGGAAAATAATCTAGTTGCGATTTTTTTTCTTCAATATTGCGATTTAATATGCAATTATTTTTGTGGGGCTTTTGTCATGCATTTTTTAATTAATGCAATCAAAAATACTGTGTATTATAAACAGATTTTTATACATAATTTATTCTATTCCATAAGACTATTTACTTATTTTAAGACAAAGGCAAATATTAACAACTTTATCTACTTTTAATCATCACACTGGATGGTCATCGGCATCGTTCTGCAATCAAGGTTTTCTTCCTTTTGATCCCAGCTAGTTATACCCTCCGGCTGCAATGTTTTCATCGGTTATCCAAGAAGTAGGATGCTTGAAGGAACAAGCTCTGATTTTTAATCCTCCATCGATCTAATGCATTTTCAGACTCTGGTATGGCTCCGTAGTGCGGTTTGATCCCAGGTCAGTTGTTGCAAAACACTCCGCTGTTTTCGGTGCAGCTTAACCTTCCTGTCGGCATTTTTTATACAGCGCAGGAAAAATGTGGCTAAAATGTGTGTGTGAGATTGAATCCTTGCTATAAAACCCGTTATAGCACTAATTATTTCAGTGTGCCGTTTTTTTATGTTTGTAAGCAGTGATTCTTTCAAACAGCTCGGTCAGCGATCCCTGTCGCCTCGAAGTTTGTTTACTGGAAATTGAAACACTGGTGGCGGTCAGTTTAGCCGTGCAACTCTCATATATGATGGTGTGATGTTTTTAGGTGTTGATAAAGGTTCGTACTGTAGCCTACCTCGTGAGGCAGCAACAATACCAAGACGGGTTCTGCATAATACCTGGCGTTTCGCAGCATCAACGTTTTCATAGCCGATATAATCTCTCCAAACTGATGTACTGTTCCTCTTTGGTACCAACTATTGTGTAGTGTTGGATTCTGTTAAGCTTTTGCTCATTTTATAACAGGTTAAAGCGCAGCGTTTCCTTTTCTCCCTGCGTTGCTTGCAAGTCACGTGACTTTAGCAGATATGTTTACATCAAGTCAAATCGCAGCCTTTGCGATTAGGAAATCGCATTTTACCAAATCGCATATGCAATTAATCGTTCGGCCCTACTAAAATCCAAGTAGTCCAAGTCCAAATCCAAGTTTGACCACAAACTCTTTGCTTTGTTCAAGTGTAGAAAAGGTCTCAGAGGCTCTATATTAAAGGGAAGTATACAAGTTTCCTTTATTCTGAGGATTAATGTGATTCTTGCAGCAAGTTTGCAGGATGAAGCAGATATGTGAATCATGTGATTGGAGACTAAACAAGTTTTACTACTACAAGCTCAGAGTGAGGTCCCTTTCTACAACTTCCAGCATCAACTTCCGCAGGAAGTAACAGGGTCTGCTTGTTACCTTTCTGTCAAGTACACAAAGCTGCTTGTCTTAAGATCCAATAAATATCTTTCTCAATTTTAACAGGACAATTTTATAGCTAATAAAATTAACAACAGATTTGGGAGGGGGGGACACAATTCAAAATTTATAAGCCAAAACATCTTAGTTTGTCTTTCAGACACAGTCAGTTCAACACAGCTGGATTAGCATGAGCTGGTTTCCAACATGACAGTTGAATGATATTTTAGGACTTTACACCTTCACAACTGATCAAATATTTCCATCTTAGTGTGTCTATGGTTTTAGTGAAATGTTGAGCTATACAGTATAGTGAGAGGAGCAGGACTGCCCCTCCTGCACCTATTGCTGCACATTGATAGTCAAATTGCAGAAAGAAAGCTATTCCACCTTTCCATAGCTTACAGAAAAAGCTAACTCTGCTAGTTGGTAATATATTTCACATTTTAGAGCAAGAAAAACAGGTTTCCTCTTTGGAGTAATCTGCAGCTGAAGCCAACTGGCTCCATGAACAAAAGCAAACATCGACGAATAACTCTTCACAGTGAACACCACAGTGACGGGAAAAACAAAAAACCCGGATGCAATTAGCAAACGGGAAGACATTAAAGCTAATAAAATTCAATGAAAACAGAGTGAAAGTCCATTTTAGAATTTAAACTCAATGCTTGAAGCTATGAGCTACCACAAAAGTAAATCAAAAGTGTCTGTTTTTGGTCATTAACTTGCTTTAATTAAGCCACCTAAATGAGGCAGAAGCCTTCTAAGAAAGTAACTGAGCAAAAACTGACGAAGATACAGTAAATTATGCGATTGAAAACTGAAGCAGTCATAGGTTTAAAAAGAGACTTGGTCTGTTTATTGTGGTTGGACCTGAAAAGTCTGGTTTTTATGTCAACATTGGATATATGCATCATTTTAGAAACAATTTACTAAGGACGTGCCGGTCAGGGTTTTTTTGCCCTCAAGTCCAATTTTTTTTTTTTTTGAGTATCTACTGATACTGAGTCCTGATCTGATACTGCTACAATACTTTGAAAAATGTATAAAATAGAGCAAAGAAACATATCCAGGAGGGGTTTTTTTATACCTTGTTTTAAAAATTAACTGTTAAGAGTACATCTGTGAGATAGTTTGAACAATCAATAAATAATAAAGGCTGGGCATGCTCTCAATCAACTTCTGGGCCAAATCCTGACTGATAGCAAACCATTCTTTCATAATCACTTCTTGGAGTTTCTCAGAATTAGTGGGTTTTTGTTTGTCTACCCGCCTCTTGAGGATCGACCACGAGTTCTCAATGGGATTAAGATCTGGGGAGTTTCCAGGCCATGGACCCTAAAATTTCAAAGTTTTGGCCCCCAAGCCACTTAGTTCACTTTTGCCTTATGGCACGGTGCTCCATAGTGCTGGAAAATGCATTGTTCTTCACCAAACTGTTGTTGGATTGTTGGAAGAAGTTGCTGTTGGAGGGTGTTTTGGTACCATTCTTTATTCATGGCTGTCTTTTTGGGCTAAATTGTAAGTGAGCCCACTCCCTTCGATGAGAAGCAACCCCACACATGAATGGTCTCAGGATGCTTTATGTTGGAATGACACAGGACTGATGGTAGCTCTCAACCTTTAGTTCTCCAGACAAGCCTTTTTCCAGATGCCCAAAACAATCGGAAAGAGGCTTCATGGGAGAATCTGACTTTGCCCCAGTCCTCAGCAGTCCATTCACCAAACTTTCTGCAGGAGATCAAGCTTTCCCCGAAGTTTTTTGGAGAGAAGTGGCTTCTTTGCTGCCCTTCTTGACACCAGGCCAGCTTCCAAAAGTCTTCGCCTCACTGTGCGTGCAGATGCGCTTACACCTGTCTGCTGCCATTCCTGAGCAAGCTCTGCACTGGTGGCACTCTGATCCCGCAGCTGAATCCTCTTTAGGAGACGATCATGGCACTTAACTGGACTTTCTTGGACGCCCTGAAGCCTTCTTAACAAGAATTGAACCTCTTTGCTTGAAGCTCTTGATAATCCTATAAATTGTTGATTTAGGTGCAATCTTAGTAGCCACAATATTCTTGCCTGTGAAGCCATTTTTATACAACGCAGTGATGGCTGCACACGTTTCTTTGCAGGTCAGCTTGGTTAACAATAGAAGAACAATGATTTTAAGCATCACCCTCCTTTTAACATGTCAAGTCTGCCATTCTAACCCAATCAGCCTGACTTAATGATTTCCAGCCTTTTGCTCGTCAACATTCTCACCTGAGTTAACAAGATTACTGAAATGATCTCAGCAGGTCCTTTTAATGACAGCAATGAAAAGCAGTGGAATTTTCAGGGCAAAGAAGGACTTTGCAATTCAACTGATCACTGTTAATAACATTCTGGAGTATATGCAAATTGCTATTTTAAAAACGTAAGCAGCAACTTTTCCAATTTCCAATACTTATGTAATTCTCAAAACTTTTGGCCACGACTTTATATATATATTAGAGTCCTCACCGGGAAGTACTGTCTGATTCCACTTGACCGTAGTGTCTGAAACCACTTGACCGGGCCAGATTTCTGATCACATGGTCAGATCCAGACATACTTACAATCCTTGGATCTAAAATCTATCAAAGTTTGTAAACCATTACAAAATCTGGACTTGACTGTAAATTCCTTACAAGTATAGATTCAAGTTCATCATAATAAGCAACAACAGCATGCGTTTACAGTGTTTCAATAGAATATGCAAAAGCAGTGTTTATGGATCCAAATGCATCTATTTCTTCTTACAGTATTTTCCAGACAATAAGGTACTACTTTTTTCTCATGTTTTGAATCAGGGATCGGTGATATCGTTTGCAATGTGTTAAGAAACAATTAAAAAAAATTTTCTCTTCGCGATAACGATAAGTTATTCTTATGATTTATACACTACTGTTCAAAAGTTTGGTGTCACATTGAAATGTCCTTATTTTTGAAGGAAAAGCACTGTACTTTTCAATGAAGACAACTTTAAACTAGTCTCAACTTTAAAGAAACACACACTATACATTGCTAATGTGGTAAATGACTATTCTAGCTGCAAATGTCTGGTTTTTGGTGCAATATCCACATAGGTGTATAGAGGCCCATTTCCAGCAACTATCACTCCAGTGTTCTAATGGTACAATGTATTTGCTCATTGGCTCAGAAGGCTAATCGATGATTAGAAAACCCTTGTGCAATCATGTTCACACATCTGAAAATAGTTTAGCTCAGTACAGAAGCTACAAAACTGACCTTCCTTTGAGCAGATTGAGTTTCTGGAGCATCACATTTGTGGGGTCAATAAAACGCTCGAAATGGCCAGAAAAAGAGAACTTTCATCTGAAACTCGACAGTCTATTCTTGTTCTTAGAAATTAAGGCTATTCCATGCGAGAAATTGCTAAGAAATTGAAGATTTCCTACAACGGTGTGTACTACTCCCTTCAGAGGACAGCACAAACAGGCTCTAACCAGAGTAGAAAAAGAAGTGGGAGGCCGCGTTGCACAACTGAGCAAGAAGATAAGTACATTAGAGTCTCTAGTTTGAGAAACAGACGCCTCACAGGTCCCCAACTGGCATCTTCATTAAATAGTACCCGCAAAACACCAGTGTCAACATCTACAGTGAAGAGGCGGCTGCGGGATTCTGGGCTTCAGGGCAGAGTGGCAAAGAAAAAGCCATATCTGAGACTGGCCAATAAAAGAAAAAGATTAAGATGGGCAAAAGAACACAGACATTGGACAGAGGAAGACTGGAAAAAAGTGCTGTGGACGGATGAATCCAAGTTTGAGGTGTTTGGATCACAAAGAAGAACGTTTGTGAGACGCAGAACAACTGAAAAGATGCTGGAAGAATGCCTGACGCCATCTGTTAAGCATGGTGGAGGTAATGTGATGGTCTGGGGTTGCTTTGGTGCTGGTAAGGTGGGAGATTTGTACAGGGTAAAAGGGATTCTGAATAAGGAAGGCTATCACTCCATTTTGCAACGCCATGCCATACCCAGTGGACAGCGCTTGATTGGAGCCAATTTCATCCTACAACAGGACAATGACCCAAAACACACCTCGAAATTGTGCAAGAACTATTTAGAGAAGAAGCAGGCAGCTGGTATTCTATCGGTAATGGAGTGGCCAGCGCAGTCACCAGATTTGAACCCCGTTGAGCTGTTGTGGGAGCAGCTTGACCGTATGGTACGCAAGAAGTGCCCATCCAACCAATCCAAAAAGTGTGCAAATGGAAGATTCTTTGATGAAAGCAAAGTTTGATGTAAAAACAATCTTATTTCAAATAAAAATCATTATTTCTAACCTTGTCAATGTCTTGACTCTATTTTTTATTCATTTCACAACGTATGGTGGTGAATAAGTGTGACTTTTCATGGAAAACACAAAATTGTTTGGGTGACCCCAAACTTTTGAACGGTAGTGTAGTTATGAGTGAAAACAAGAATGGAGGAAGGCGAACGTGAGGCTGAGGAGGAGCTTGTTTTAAAGCGAGGAGCTACCGCCACAATTTGGAACTGGTTTGCTAATAGAAAATCAGGTGTTGTGCAAACTACCTTAATATGCAAAATTTGCAGTTGTTACAAAGAGTGGAAACGCATCCGATTTGTTTCACCCTCTGAAACACGCACAAACCAGAGTATAAAGAATGTATGAAGATACGCAAGGCAACAGACATCAACTACAAGTGGACCTATGGGTAACCAAGTTCCCACCCAGGCAAAAATTGCCAGCACATTTGGTTATTGTGTCCCTCATGATAAGCAAAGCAAACGTAAAGAATTGACTGAAGCAGTGGTGTTTTGTTTGACAAAAGACGTCGCTGTTCCAAACGGTTGAAAAAACTATTTAAAGCAAATTAACTATAAGCTGGACCTAAGATACAACATGCCCTCAAAGAAGTACTTTTGCAAAACAGCCCCGTCAGTGATGTATGAAGAGTGCAGCATGAAGCTTGGTTTATGCTTGACGCATGTACATTCCGCGCAGAAATGAGACGTGCGGACCGGCCAAGATGTCTTCTAGCAGCGTTTATACTTTTTGCGGCTCGTCCCTGCTGAGAACCAATATTCTCAAAGACTGTAGGGGGCAGCGTAGAGCTCTACAGCATGCATACAACACTACACCATAGTAGAAGTAGTAATCACTGTTGTTTACAAGATGGCAACACCCGTGAGCTTAAACAAAGCAGAACTTTTATGCTGTTTACTTAGGAAAAAAGCCAAAAAAGGAGACTGTCCTTTCTTCCAGTAAAACAAAGTTGATCACAGTGATCTCTATCGGCCGAATCATAAAAATGTCTGTATTTACGAACCTCCGCCATGTTTTTCCGCGAGGGACCGTCGCATTGTTAAAAAATTTCCTAGGTGCGCGGTGGGGAAATTTGGGTCTCCGCGGTGGACGCCCGGAGAGGCGTGCTTGCTGAAATTACGTAATTTGGACCACGCGGATGCGTCAAGCATAAACCAAGCTCTAGGGCACAAACATCTGTCTATGGCACATTTTTAGGATTAGACTGCAGACATGTAGAGTAGCAGAGCGATTGAGCTGTACATTATTGTTGTGTGATGTTTTTTTAGCACAGAAACTTGAACAAAACTTAATATGCCACTTTACAGAAGAAAATTATATACATATATTTATTTATTATCACCATTTGTAACGTTATCGCAATAAATACCTAAATCCATTGTGATGCATTTTTTAGGCCCTATCACCCATCCGTATTTTGAATCTTGCGGTATACTTATGGATTTTTACAGCAAACGGCCCCTAGAGGACCTCCTTAATCTATGTATTGTAAAGGTTCACCAAAAGGTTACTGTGCCTTTAAGAGGCTGGAAGAGTGAGAAAGGATGAAGTTTGCACGAACAATGCAAGTAAACGTGGGACAGACAGACAGACATTAGGAGAGCGGGAAAACAGGTTTTCACGCACAACCCCTCATTATGGAAAACAAACAAAGAAATGTATGATACCGCTTTTAAGTAAAAGGAAGTCAGTCTGGCTTTAATAGAAGGAAATAGAGCGCCAGTGGCATCACATACTCTTGATAGCAGTTAATCAACGTTGAGACGTTGGTGACGCCAGAGGTACTTTCAGAAGTAGTAATAAGAGCAGACGGCCCAAACTTGAAGGCTTTCTTGAAAGATGATGGCCGAGTTGAAATGTTCATTTTAAATAAAGCGTTATTTTTATTTTTTAAAGCTTTCCCAAATGCCAATTACTTTCTCAACAATCCACTCTGCACGAACCCTTACATATGGTAATTAATCATTAAAAAACCTGCAGATTTTTGGTGCAGCCTGTATTTGTACACAATTGTGTTTTTTTCCCTTAAAATAGGCTGGTGCGGTTTATAATCAGGTGTGCTTTATAGTCTGGAAATTATGGTATATCACCAAAAGCAATGAGAATATGGGTTATCGAAACTGATAGTCAATTACAGATATTCCATAGTAGTTTAACAGCATGTTCTCCTAATATTTATCTCCTAATTTATAATTCAGTGGGTCAAAACGGGTCTGAAAACTACAGAGGCAACTTTCTACACAAAGTTTGGGATTTGTAGAAAAAACGTGGTGGAAAAATGTGCGCAACTTTAAGCACAACAACAACCTTGTGTATGCACTTTCAGGACACAAGGGACACTGACAGCACAACCTGTGATATCGCAAAATTGTGAAATTAAGATACCATTTTTAGACTTCTAGAGCTTGCTGCACACAGACACACAACCAACATTCGCACTCCCCCTCCCATCTCTGAACTGAGAATAAAAATGAAAAACTGAATGAAAATATTTGTCATTAAGAATTGTGTTTTTATTTTAAGTTGCCATTTGTCCCCGATTCTGTTTATAACATTTATGGATAGGATTTCTAGGTGCAGCCAAGGTGATGAGGGGATCTGTCAGTGGCCTCAGGGTTGAGTCTCTGCTTTTTATAGATGATGTGGTCCTGTTGGCTATATTGGAACGCAAACTGCAGCTTTTGCTGAAGCGGTTCAAAGCCGGGTGTGAAGCGGCTAGGATGAGAATCAGTATCTCCAAATCCTAAACCATGCTCTTGAGCCAGAAAAGGGTAGAGTGCCTCCTCCGGGTCAGGGTCCTTCCTCAAGTGGAGGAGTTCAACTATCTGGGGGTCTTGTTCACAAGAGGGAAAAGGGAAGTGGGAGATCAATAGGCTGATTGGTAAGGCATCTGCTGTTCTGGGGGCGCTGTACCGGTGTGTCATGGATAAGAGAGCTGATTCGAAAGTTGAGATGGCCCAGGCATCTGGCCAGGATGCCTCCTGGACGCCTCCCTGGTGAGGTGTTCCGGGCATGTCCCACCGGGAGGAGACCCAGGGGAACACCCAGGACACCCAGACCTGCAGAGAGACTATGCCTCTCTGCGGGCCTGGGAACGCCTTGGGATACCCACCGAGGAGCTGGCCCAACTGGCTGGGGGGAAGGAAGTCTGGGTCTCTCTGCTTAAGCGACCCGCGACCCAAACAAGCGGAAAAAGATGGATGGATAGAATTACGTTTATATGTATGTCTTCAGATTATATAGCAATTGCACGTATTAGTGAATGTGTGAAGAACAAACATGAATACTGCAGCAACACTCCTATATAATCCTGCAAAATGGATGGGCTCATTGAAGATCAGCCACTGGAAACATCTAAATGGGGGAGCCGATCCTCAGTCTTATTAGATCTATATGCTGAACTGGACCCAGTATTAAGCCCAGTTTATGCTTCTCTGACCGCAAGTTTGCACTCAGACACAGACCTATTGACGGAGACGTTTTTCGTTGATAGTACTCCGCTCTTCCACTCCACACTCTATTGTTTGTTCAGCGTTGCTCAACCAGGACAGCAGGGGGTGCTAACTTTTCATCCCGTCTCTGCCTACCATCACATTGTCGTTTCATTATTTTTTTCTAGACTTGTGAAAATATTTCTTCCTCAAGGAACAGTGGACGACAGAAAGTAAGTTTTGATTAAGCTGTAAAGCTTTTTATAGAAGTGCAGTTCATAGAATACTCTAAAAATGCATGGAAACAAAACAGCCCTTTTTGTCGTTTTCTTACCTTGTGTTTAAAATCGCCAAAGGAACATTAGATAAATGATCCTTTCAATATAAAGCATGTAGTGGCCAAACGCTGCATTAACTAGAGATTACAGCGACTATAGATCCCCGTTCTAGTGAAGCGATCTCTGTTACTGAAACTGACCAATCAGATGCATACGCTATCTGTTGATGGAGAGTTAAAAATTGGGCCTCTACTCCATGCATTCTTGCCTAGGTGACGGAGAGCACTTGCGTTGACGGATAATGGCGTTGCGTAATTCAGTCTCCGTCAAAACGGAGAAGCATAAAGTAAACTTTAGATCTATTGACCTGCTGGAACCGTGCATCCCATTCATCCCCTCTTTTTTTATGTTAAACAAGCTGCTGCATTAACGCTGTCACTTGCAGCCCTTCCATTGATTTGTGATGCCAAATCAATATTTTGCACAGATGATACTTTTTTAAAAGCCAACTTGAAGCACACCTTTTCTATCATTTAAGTATCTGGGAGTTCTTAAACTTATGTTCTGGCGTACCTTAGTTTTGTTTTAATGTACTTTTTTCCAGTCTTCTTGTTGTTACAAGAAGTAATCATATAAGTTAAATTATATATTCATTATACTCATTTGCTTTATTGCTTGTGCTTTTGTCTTGTTACACATTTTTTTTTATAACTGTATTTTCGTCGTTTGGAGCAGTTTGGTCGCATTTGGCTGAGTAAAGCTCTGTAGATAAATATGGATTAATTGATTGAAATAAAAACATCTTAATCGACTTTTTGCACTTGGTTAAACTCAGTTAAAGGTAAACGACTAGTGGTATGCAGATTCACCATAGATCAATTAATAGCAATGCGAAATAAACCAAACCCCAACCCTAACACCCTTATGAGCGACATATTGATGCATCAATCAGGGGAAACAATCCTTAAATTAAGCATACCACGATTCAATCTACATAAGAGCCGTGTAACCTGAAAAGAGGAAGGTAGCAGAGTTTAGTGAAGTCACTGATTTGCGTAGGGAACTGATACCTACAGAGCTACACCCACAGCAGCTATGGTCTGCATGGGTTCTGACTGGAAGGCTCTGACTGAACCGGACTTTCAGAGAATGAGCAGCATACTTTCAGTTCCAGTCCTGCTGAGACCACACCCAACTTTGAATTTGAAACACATAGTTCCTGACAAATCGTAGCCATCGTAGCTATAAAAAAAAAAAGACATTCTCAGTTGTATAGATTTTTGTTTTGCAACCACAAATATAATTGTGATGTCAAAAAGCTTGGGTAACTAAAAACTATTATTGCAGCATCTCCATTTAACTGAAGTTGGCCATATTGAGTAGAGTAAAGGAAGAGTAATGTAGCACCTTATGTATGGCATAGAGCTGCTTAATGACCAGCAATAAAGTCATCACGGGATTTCCATGATATGCTTCGCCCACATAAAACTAACTGCAAGTCAGGAGGCCTTCAGGAATCTCCAGCTCTTCATAAAGCCATTGAACAATGAATGCTGATTTGGAAATACAGTTAAAGACTCCCTTTAGTGTTACAACACTATAAACGCGAAAACCTCAAAATGTGAACACAATATCCGAGGCCGCAACTTTAGGTTTCTATTAAAAGTGTCCAAGCTAAAGCAGAGCGGGGTGTGCAACTTTCGGTCAGATAAAGGTCTAGATTTGTTAAGGGTCGAGTAACTTCAGCAAAAAGTTGTGATTTTAAGGCAACTTTGCAAGTCGACTTTATCTCACCGCCACGGTTTTCGAGTCTTTTCCACAAACTCAAGACGAAATTTTACGATATAAGAGTCTAAAAACTGGAGTTTTATTTTCATAAAGTGCGCAGAAAACAACCAGAATGACTGCAAGGTGGCACAGCATCAATCATTCTTTGTTTAAAAAAGGCATGCTATTTCTGAATGAAGCGAAATAAAGACGAATTAGTTTACTTAAAGTGGCCTTGCTAACGCTAGCGTAATTATCCGCCTTTTAATCTCGCTTTGTCAGGGGAAAAGCTCAATAGCGCTCCACTTCCGATATTTGGAGACGTTTATGTTAAAAAATGAATGCAAATAAACTCTATAAATAGCAAATAGCTAAAAGGTTGACTCTTTTCATGCAAGTTTGCCGATATTGGCTTAACGCACATAGCATAATGCTAAGTGTTAGCTGCTAGGTCTCAGGTTTCCATTACTTTACACCGCCTCTCCCATTCACTTAGCGGCTAAGATAGCTACTTAGCTAATTGGGCCTAGTTATCTCGAAGCCAAGCTGTCAGCCACCAACTGCGCTAGTAACAGGTTGCAAATCAAGTCTGCGCTCTGTTTTGCATCATATGCCGCTTTCTCACCGTAAGCCCGGTGCCCAGGACGATAACGTCGTACTCTTCATTCATTTTGCAAAGCTTTTAGTCTTCTGCTCCTGGCTATCGGGAAAGAAGAAAATGGAGATCTGTAAGACTGGAAATGAAAAGGGGCTGCACCTCAGCGTCGGGCGCGTGACGCAGGGGGCGGGGCTTCCTGGCCTGTCAATCTTTACCGGAAAAGCGCGGATAGTGATTGGGCTCTTACTGCGTACACCATAAAATACAGTGTCCTTATCACATGTGAAACGGGACAGCCACAATAGGCAGTGCCAGTTGATCTGCTGCTGCCGATGCGGATGGCTTCCATGAGGGTGTTTACTGGCACATCTGTACTCAATCCCTTGTTGCTTTTAATGTGTGTGTGTGCATGGGAGATGTGTTAGGTTGGGATAGGGGGTATATTGGTGATTTTGGAGGTTTTCTAGTAGGAAAAATGATCCATTGGCGGAAAACATTTTTATTTTAAAACCATTTAAAACTGTTTATGGGAATATACAAGGGGCTTTTTGTGTAATTTTAAACTTAGCTATAAAACTTGTATGTCTGCTTTAAAATATTGCGGCTAACCCTGAGGTATTTTTTTTTCTCTGTCCATACATCTGCTCACTCTGCAATTGCTGTGCTGGTTGGCAGTGAAGAACGCTGGGAACCCTTGAATGCCGTGGGTAAACTCAACATGCCAAGGCTCATCATCAAGATAAGGCCTTGCATTGCTGAAAGAAATGTTGGCAATAAAAGTTATGGTCATTTTTCAGATCCCAAAGGAAATAAAATGTTTTGACTCATATCATCTAAGCATCCTGAAAAAGTTGTTGTAGATAGTGATGCTGTGTGCAGAAAGGATCTCCAGTAGCAGTCAGTCTTGCAACAATTGTGAAGAGGCCTCTGACTGAAGGCTGTAACTGTATCAAAGTATCATGCCTGTTGTGACATACAAATAGCTTAATTTCCAGGGAGCAGAGACACAGCATTCCATAGTAACAGGTCCTAGATGACTCCATCAGTTGTTGGCGAGCAGTGCTAATCCACCTCATTTACTTTTACTGATCCTCTTTGAATTAGCATGTTAGCATATTTATTGTTACATGTAATTACAAAATTTTTAAAAAGTATGGGTTGCTTGGAAAGGCTGCACGGTGGCGCAGTGGTTAGCACTGTTGCCTTGCAGCAAGAAGGTTGTGGGTTTGTATCCCAGCCCAGGGTCTTTCTTCATGGAGTTTGCATGTTCTCCCCGTGCATGCGTGGGTTCCCTCCAGGTACTCTGGCTTCCTCCCACATTCCAAAAACATGACTGTCAGGTTAATTGATCACTGTAAATTGTCCTTAGGATGTGAGTGTGTGCATGGTTGTTTGTCCTGCCCTGTGATGGACTGGCAACCTGTCCAGGGTGTACCCTGCCTCTCGCCCGTTGACAGCTGGAGATAGGCACCAGCATCCCCACGACCCATAAAAGGATTAAGCGGTTAAGAAAATGGATGGATGGATGGGTTGCTTGGATTGGTTGCCAGGAGAAAGTTTTTTTTCTCTAAAAATAATTTAGCTGTACAAAGAAGAATAAAGATGCATCGGAACTTGAGCCACAAGTCTTGATGAGCAAGGTGTCCTAAACATTTTTGACCAAAGTAGAGATGTCCAGTCATAATGTTCATTATGTATGAGGAAAACCCAACAACAATCTCCTCAAACCAACAATTATGCAACGAGTACAAAGGCTTTTGACTTGGCCTTATCTTTTGCAAACAAAACCTTGGAACATGAAAACTCAAGCCTAACCTAGACAAGGTTGTAAAGAGGAAAATTATTCTCGACGGGACAGCAAGTCTACGAGAGTTGCTGCAAAAGATTAGTTAATTTTTACAAAGGCCTAGTCAAAGTCCAGAACTTAACCTTTTTTGTAATGCTGAGGTGCGTCATTATGAGCTGTGCAGAAACAAATGTCTACAAAACTCAACGAACTGTAGCAAAGCTCTAATGAAAAGCGGGCTAAAATTATAGTAAATGTAAACAGTTAATGGAAGCTGGGGGGAAACATGGTTTTTCATAGGGTTTTTTTATCTACTTTGGCTACATTGTCGTTTAATTAATACAAACAAAAGATTTATCTTTGAAAAAATGTGATTAGTTTTAAAGACATTTAGATCAAATTATTTTAAAGACTGTATTGTGTTTTTACAATGCCAGAACTTTTGCCATCCTTTAAAAATCCATGGAGATTTTTTTCCTGCATCTCAATGCAATACAGCTGCAAGTGTTTTGGGGGTGTGATTCTTCTAGCTTTACACATCAAGAGATTAAACTTTTTGCTCACTATATGTTGCAAAATAGCTCAAGCTCAGTCAGATTGGATGGAGAGGATCTGTAAACAATTTCAAGTTCTGCCCCAGATTCTGGTTTAGGTGAACTTTTTACTGGTCCACCATGCTCTAATCTGAGCCATTACATTGTAGATCTGGCTGTATAATTAAGACCCCTCTTGTATTGCAAGGTTATCCTCCGCCCCATGTCTTTCGCCCAATAGATTTTCTTCCAGAATTGCCCTGTATTTACCTTCATTCATCTTTCAATTAACTTTGACCGGCTTTTTCCTAAAGGCATCCCCACAGCACACAGAGCTCTACTGGCTGCCTCTGTGATTGATGTTCTACTTGTCTCCTGTCAGTTTTTTGTGCTCCATGAGCTGTCCAATGATTGGAACATTGTTTTCTAAACTAACCCCACGTTTAAAGTCTCCACCACTTCCTCTCTGACCAGTCTCCTGTGTTCCTTGGTCTTCATGACGCTAGTTGTCCACTGTTTTCTAACCCCCAAGGCCTTCACAGAACAAAACAACTGGATTGATATTAAAAAAGAAATTACACACAGGTGGACTGTTTTTATTAATTACAGGTAATTTTCTAAACATGATTTTATTTAGGGTATCAGAGTAAAAGAGGATAAACACATCCTACACTTCTTGTTTTTTATTGTCAAAACAACCAAGTATCTTTTTCCTTCCACTTCACCATTATTTGTCCCTTTTGTTTGATTATATGAAATCTCAATAAAATACAGTGATGTTTATGATAGTAATCTGAAAATACATTTAAAAGATCCAGGCGTATGGGTACTTTTAGTATTTTTTTACCAAGTGAGTGAAAGCTTTTGTTTTTCTTAAAGTAAAGATTTTTTACACCCTTTTTAACAAAGAGTCTACACAGCCATTTGGCAGGAAAGTTAAAAACTCTTATAACAAACCTTTAAGTAGATGTTTTTATCACGTTTGTACTTCCAAGGAACTCCACAGGCAACGTAGAAAGTAATGATATCATCAAGATGCTGTCAGATAATGGAAGCATGCTGAGACTGAACCTGATCAGACAGCACATGCTCATCTTTCTAATGAATTCCAAAAATCTATCTCAAAGCTTCTTAGCTTCCTAAGCTCTCAAGGTGACTATGAAGAACTAGATCCGAGTGTGTGTTTGTTTTCTGATGTGCCGCCCTCAAACACTCGCAATACATCCTGCTTGACTGCAAGCTGCCGTGCTGTTGTACCAGATGCGTCCTCGGAATCCTTCAGCCCGAGCAGCAGGAGCGTCCTGGCTGCCTCAGGGTGCTGCCCAATGCAAGCCATGTGGAGAGCTTATAGAGGGAGGAAAAAAGAAAATCATATGGGCATTACTTATTCTTCCTCAGTAAGTTACACTTTGCCAAAGGCAAATATGAACATTTGAGGTCTGACACACTGCTTACCGCTGCGTCCTTTTTTGTCCCGAGCATGTAGATCTGCTCCGAGTTCCAACAGTGTTTTTATTACATCAGCATGGCCCTCCTTAAAAACACACAGCTCCATTAATTTCAGACTGTAGTGATACTGTAGTGTTTTTCTTAAAGCTTTGATAAAATATTTAAAAATGTCTTTAAGTCACAGGCCAACAGTTTATAAAGGTATTCTATAGAGAGGTTCTAAGCAGTCACTATCCTCCATGCAATGGATAATGGTGCGTTCCATTTACCTTGCACGTCAGAACCCGGAGCTGGGTTGTGATGTCACACCCCAGTAAAAACGTTCTAGTTTACCTAGTCGGTTATATTAGGATTTCAATATGGACATTGTAGGTAGTACCTCTCATAAACATTGTTTTAAGCTGTACTTTACATATGCAAACATCCCTTTTATTCTGTTAACTTTATAGTTGCAGGCTCTACATGTTGATTTTACATGTGCTCTTACTAGTGCGTCTTGTAAAATAAACATGTTTCCACTACAGGTACAATTGTTAGCGTGAGGAGTTGCCATATTGAAACTTATCAGATTTTCCGATTGGAAAGTCTGACTTTGGGGGGCATTCAGGTTGATCTTTCAGATTCTGAAGTTTGAATTTCCACGATCCGTCTACCAATGGAAGGCACCAAATGTCTCTATGCTACGCTCACACTGCAAGTCCTAATGATTGATTTTTTGAATAAAATTAGATTTTTTTTGGGTGGTTGTTCACACGATAGATAGACTGTGAAAGCAAACACGCTCTAGTTTGAACAGCTCATTAAAGCGTCCCAAATGTGTAGAAGACAAGACACAACACGTGCCTGTAGAATGCTCTGCTTACGATGTTTGCGTTTTTGAATGCATCGCCCTGTAGCCACTTTTGCCTGAGCCGTCGTCCAGCCACTTCTTTTGGAATACCCTCGAACACAGCTTGGCTAAGGTACGATCCTCCACCCTAAATACTAACCAAGTCCAAAACTACATGACCTGTCCATTCACTGGCTCTGTCTCAAGTATTTGCCAAGCTAGTTTGAGTCTTTGCCTCTTCTGGAGGAGATTAGTTTTTTCTGATTTGTATCAGTGATGTATAAGAAGGATTTAATGCGATGTGACCATTAAGACTAAAGTTGCTATAAAAACATGAGATATGTATCAGGTTTAGTACTATATATAAAAGTGACATATTAAAAAAATTTGGATTGGCGCTGTTCTGACAGTTTCACTGTACTTAGCTTCATCCATGTAATGGAGAATTCCACTAGGAGCACTCGGTTTCACAGTACTTCTGGATTAAGATAAAAGTAAAGGAGGTTAGTGTTTAATTCATGCTAAAAAAATAGAATGGTTCATGTTGTTTAAGGCCACATGCTAATTCCATCAACAGCAATTCCATAGGTCGGAGTCAAAGTTCAAGTTTAAGACCCAACTTTGCAAGTCAGAGTCTAAGTGCAAGTCATCGGTGTGCTGCTTGAGTCAAGTCATTAGTCCCTTGAAGTGCAACTCACCTCTAAATCGACTTTTTTTGCTGATAAACTGTATAAATGAATTTCTAATCAGCGACTGTCTATACATATCTCTTCATCCTTTTTGTTTTTTACATTTTAGTAAAAATATTAATTGTCTACCAGAAAACGTCAGTGGAGTGCCCTCTTCTGGTTAAAACTTTACACTGCACTTGAATTTGAATCAGGCATTGCTACTGGCTCAAGCCTTATTTTAGATGTCAGCCTTTATTTGTGAAGATAGCAGTCCTGCCGCTGTGACAAAACAAGCCCAGTCTTGGCCACAGCACGACAGAGGGAAGGAGTTGGAATAGTAAGAAAGTACTGACGCCACCCAGCCTTCCCCCTGCGCGTACCTCGGTCTGCCAGGCAACGCTTCTTTTTACTGCGTTTTTCAAACCATGAAATGTAGCTGGTGGAATACTCTGGAAGGGGGGTGAGCAGCTCTTTAAACATTACATTACAATTTAGGACCAGTGAAGCCAGTAACTTGTTACTTAGTAGCACATTACTCTAATATAACCACTTTTCCATTAACGACTAATGTAACACGTTACTATTTCCACACCATTAATCAAATTAAAGTTACTTCTTCAAGCCATTGTGCGTTAATAATTTTGTAATTTTTTCTAAAACGAAAAAACATATTCGGTGCACAGTTTAACGGTGGCCAAGCAGTAGGAAAACAATTAACATGGGCAGTAAATATGGTCTAACAAACATTGTACGACACTGCTGCCATTGTTTTCTGTCCTGATCTCAAAATTAAACAACTGATTATCTCCTCTACGGTGGCCATGTTTGTTTTGTGTCTACCCTATAAATCCAGCACTCTATCCGGTCTGGGTTCCGTACTCTGCCCCCTAGTAGAACTCTCCAGTAGTACGTGCAGTGCGCCACCAAGCATGAGTCCAAGCCTGTTAAACTGGTGTTAATGCGAGGTTAAAAGCAAGCATATTGTCAGCCTTACTGTTAAAATAGATTTCTAATAAAATAAATTTGGAAAATAGGTTATTGTTTTCATGTTGAGGATAATGAGGAGTGTTATTGGCAGCTGCTGAAAGTAACTAATAAAGTAACTTGTAATCTAAACTGGTTACTTTTAAGATAAAATAATAAGTTAAGTAACTAAGTTACTTTTGGAAGCAGTAATCAGTATGTCCAGCAGTCAGTATGTAATCAGATTACTATTTCCAAGTAACTATGACAAGACTAGTCAGGACCATAGACTGTAGATACTCAGGACTTGAGTCTGAGTCCAGCACTCGAGTACACCGTCCCTGCCTCCAACCAGTCAGCATGTGACTGACAAGGTCAAATAGCGGAAAAATCAGGATTTCTTTTTCTATACATTAAATACATCAAAAGTAAGACATTTTACAATTTAAGGTTGCTAAATGCACCAACAAGAGTTTTGTAAAATTCTGATCATGTTTTCTGACCTGCTTTAATCCATAAATGGTGCTAATCTCATTATTCCATTATTAGTAGTCAGTTTCTGCAGCCAATCTTTTTGACCTTCAGGGGTTTAGACATCATAATCAGTACAAATTGGCTCAATTTAGAAGTCAGCTAAAATGAGAAAGAGTGATGTATATACAGTGTTCTGCATAAATGAGTACACCCCACTACGTTTGTCAGAAAACCTTTAGCTTCCTTTCAGAATCAACATTTTCTATGATATACTACAAAATAATCCCACAAATGTGGGCCATTGATTGCAAACAAGATTTGTTCATTTGCACACACAAAAAAGGGATTTGCCTAAAAAATTCATTCAAGCTCATGTTGCAAAAATGACACCCCAATTATAGTCCTAGAAGAAAAGCCACACTTAAGACTACAAACTTCTAATTAACAGGCATTCAACCACAGGTGAGTCTAATTATTATTTAAGAGGTGTCCAGCAGACAGGTGACAATAAAAGGGCATTACGTTACACAGAAAAGCCCTTCCCATTTCATGCTGTCAGTAATGGCTCCCCATGGAAGAGAAATCTGAGAAAGGAAATCATTTATTTACACAAAAAAGGTGAGGGCTACAAGAAGATCAGCAAAGCTTTACATAACAGTCAAAATAATGTAGCAAAAGTGATCAAAAAATTTGAGAAAGATGGAAGTGCAACCATCTTACAAGGCCGTCCACCGAAGTTAACATCTCGACAGGAGCGTCTTCTGATGAGAAGGGTTGAAGAAAATCGCCATGCAAGTTCACTGCAGTTAGCTAAAGCAGTAGAAAGCCAAACTGGAGTGACCGTCACTCTTTCTCATTTTACGGCACACACTGCAGAGGAATGGCATGCATGGGTATCGTCCACGAAGGAAGCCCCTCTTAAAGACCATGCACAAAAAAGTTCGTCTAGAATTTGCTAGGGCCCATACTGAAAAAATGAAGACTACTGGGGTTCTACACTCTGGAGTGATCAGACCAAGATCAATGTTTTTGGAACTAATGGTTTAAAAACTGTATGGTGTCGTAAAGGTGAGGATATCAAAGAAAAATGGCGCCTACAGTGAAACATGGTGGTGACAGTGTCCTCATGTGGGGCTGCATGAGTGCTGCTGGTGTTGGGGAGCTGCATTTCATTGATGCTATCATGAACTCAACAATGTACTGCTCTATACCGAAGGAGTAGATGCTGCCATCACTCTGTGCACTTGTCATCGTGCACTTTTCCAACACGACAATGATCCAAAAACACACATCTAAAGCTACTGTTGCATTTCTGAAACAGAACAGGGTGAAGGTGATTGAATGGACAAGTTTGTCTCTTGATCTGAACCCAATCGAACACCTGTCGGGAATTCTGAAGCAACAAGTTGAGAATCACTCTCCATCCAGCATCCAGGCTCTAAAATAGGTTATTCTTGAAGAATGGAAAAAGATAGATGTTGCCTAGATTGCCTAGACCATGCCTAGAGGACTTGGTGCTGTCCTTAAAAATCATGGTGCTCATTCAAAATACTAGATGTAGTAGTTTTTGTAGCAGAATGTATTCATTTTTGCTTCAACCAATTTGAGTAAAACTGAAGATTTTGTGATCTAAATTAGATTATTAACCTTAATTTCATGTTATGGAGTTAAATAAGTGTTCAATAAACTCGGCCTTGAAGAAAATTTGGAAATTGTTCTTTTGTTCAGTGAGCTACTGATTAAATTCATACTTTTTAAAGGGGGTGTACTCATTTATGCAGAGCACTGTATATATAAAATAATTTACTGCTGGGTTTACTATTAATATTATAGTAGAGACAAATCAAGTGAGTGAGAGGGAACAAGTTTAAAGTGCTGTAGAAACCTCTTGCCTTCCCATTTGCCAATTTGCAGTCATACGTAGCAATACAATGGTGCTGAGAGGAAGTAGGAAACCAGCTGTGGTCAGCCAGTGAACAAAGCAATAACTCAAACCGTAGTCATCGCTTGTCTACAGCAGTGACATCCTAAAACAGAAGTAGACATGCTAAACCCTATTTCCATACCTCCACCTAGCACTGTGAAATTTTACTACCCGTTGGGTGTTTTTTGTGTCAGTTCTTACCTAAATATATATCCTGTCATTAACTCATGTGAAACACCAGAAGGAAGCTGCTTTTTTCTGCTTGATACCCTTTCAGCTCCAATTTATCAGTTTTATACACATTCGTTTTTCTAGAAGTTCCTCCTCAAGAGTGAAAATGCAAGAAACTTGAATTGTTAAGTGTGGATCGAACCTTCGCAGCATAATGCAGCGCTGTGAGATGGATGTCAGTGGCTCTCTGGTTTATGTCCACACCCAGGTCCAGCACCAGAAAACGGAGCGCCTCCTCCTGGCCAGTGACCGCCACCTGATGCACCGGCTGAGCCCCGACTACGTCCACTGCCTCTGGAGATGCCTGCCAAACACACATCACGACAAACATATATTTAGTGATTAGCAGTCTATTCAGGCCGAAATTCAGTTGCAAAGTGACAGATTTACACAAAGATGAAAATATGAAAAAACAGAAATTAGAACACTATACTGTATTGTAATTACGGCACGAAAATTCAGTTATTAAAAATATGCCGTGATTAAAAATGCCGCTATTAAAAATAGTCAACTCAATAGTAAATAGTAAACTCAGATTCAAGAAATGTGCAAATGAGAAGGTTAATATAAAAGTAATTCCAAAATGTGCATGTCTATTTGGGCATTAAACCGGACTATGTACAAGAAATTAAAAAAACAGAAGAACTAAGACAACAACAGATAATTACCACAAATAACCACAGAAATGAAAACAGTCCCTGTGTTTGTTAGGAGTAGTAATAGGTAATATAAAAGGTATAACACTGGTAACACACTGCTTCACCTGGTGTTTCTCTAAAAGCAGCTTGGCAACATGGAGGTGTCCGTTCCTTACAGCGTCCATGAACGGTGTGACTCCACAGCTGTCGGTGCTGTCGGGGGTGTAGCGACACCTGGAAGAGAAGCAGCAAAGTTAAACATCAGTCAGACCAGCTTTATAGGCACATGGTCTTGCTGTAATAAAATCCCAGGCTGTTACTGTAGTAACAACTTTGCAATATCAAAAGTTTATTCACACGTCTCGTTTCTTTTCAAAAGTTCCCAAATTTACAATCCCAAACTTTAATGTTTTCTATTGGAATTTCTTTTTTTTTTTTCACGAAATGGTGCACATCCCCCCATCATGGTGCTGCCACTACCATGTTTCCAATTGGGTTAAAGTGTTCAGGATGATGTGGCGTGCTAGCTTTTTGCCTGAAAGCAGAAAGTGGTTGTGGTTCCAAAGCAGGGCTGGACATCTGGCCTAGCGGCGATGCCTGCAGGGGCTATGCAAATTTTGGGGCCAGTCTGAGACTGATATAGTTTAACAAGGAGCCTAAACTCATCAACTCATCTATTGACAGTGGCGGCCCATTGCCCATTTTCTCGAAGGACATTGGTCTACTGACCCAATGAAATCCTTCAGCCCTCTTCAACTCACCCCTCTCTAACTGATTACTTTTGTGTTCATTCTTTTTTATTACTGTTATTGCTTTTGTCAAGTGCTCTGTTTTAAATTTTCATAATTTTAATTACTGCTGTAATCATGTAAAGTACCTTAAATTGCCTTGTGTTGAAAGAGTGCTATATAGATAAAATTGCCTTGCCCCTCTCACTGTGGAGTCTTCTGCTTTCTGAAGCATACAGCAGCTTCCCCCTGCTGATCTTTCTGATCAGCCGAAAATAGTTCCGATTTAAAGTTTCAAATAAACATCAGACTACAGTTAAAGGAGAAGTATCGTTTTTTATTGCAACCTGCACCGTATTTATAGCATGTAATACGTTTATTTATTCATCCAAGTTTGGAGACACTTGAAGTCCTTTGTGAAATATTTAGAGCTCATTTGCAATCAGCATATATAATGCATCCATATAATGGGAGTTAATGGGGCAACAAAGTGGAGCCTCTACATAAGGCCTTATCTCCCCCAAAACCCCTTCATTTCACCAGTGTTTTGTTATGAATCACTAGCACTATTCCCGTGTGAGTTAGGAGCATCTCAGAGGTGCTGCGTTGTTGTCTTCCAGGGTGTTTTACAGGCTTTTAATTAAACTTCACTAAGACACAATTTGAATGACGTCACTCTTATGCGGCATCCCAGTTGTAGTGCGAGCCGGGCTTTCACTCTGTTCTTTGGCGGTGGTTGGTTAGACTGAAAACATTAACATCTTTTGCATTTGTTTCAAAATGTAAATAAAATCACCAAAGAAACTAAGTTCAGCTTCCACAGGCTCCCTTTCAGCAACCTCCGCAGACTACAGCTGTAATGACAGACGACTGTGACGTCATTGAAATCATCGGTTAGTCCAATGGTTCCCAAATAATCATTTTAATTTTTATTTTGCTTTTTTACTGTGTAGCTATAGCTAACATTGCTTTAAATACATTTGTAATGCATCCATGTGCACAATTTAAGGTATAAAGAACTCAATCATAACACAATGATTATAGATATGCATTTTATACGACTTTTTGAATCCCACAAAGCACGTTACAATTCCACTATTCATTCATTCTCACAAACCACACTTTATAGTTGTAAAGGTTGTTTTGCCAAACTGAGGTCTTCAGTCATCACAACTTTCAGTAACTGTGTGATCCTGCTGTAATGATGCTTTATTTGAGCTCTGTATGTGCGTTGAATTTTGATATTTGAAAATTGCTTTCAGAAACATGCCATTGTATTCATGTTTAAATAAAATTTAGTACAGTAGAATTTGTGGCCGAAATCTCTGCCTTCTTCTAAAATATTTTAATTTTATCTTGCAGTTTAAAGACCCTGTAGATTATATCAAGTTATGTTTACTTGAAAATAGTTAGGAAACAGATTACCTTGGAGAAAGCAAGTAAACAAGTAAGTAAACATTGTGCAGAGTATTGTGAAATCATTATATTAGATTGAGCTGTACTTTTTTGAAAATGAAACTAATCAAGCTGTTTTAACTTAAATACTTTGAGACACAAGAAGTTAATGTATTCCGCAATGAAATAAATTAGCATTGGAAACACACACTGGATACCTCAATACAACAGACTTCCAAATCACTTTTGGTGTCAAAAACATGCCCCTAAGCACCCTGGGAAATATGATAATTGGTTCACTCAGAAAGTTTGAGTTACATATACTCAAAACCAGAGTATGTTGCACTAACAACACATTTGGGTTATAAGGTTTTTTCAAAATATTGAGTTTCAGCTACTCGGTGTAACTAATTAAGCGTAACATTGGGGTTTGCAGTGATATAATGCCTTCCTACATGACAGTTATTAGGACTGTCTAAACACTCTGAACTACAAGCGTTTGGACGCCAGTGCGTTGCGGGGTATAATGCAGTGCGTGCGGGGGAGAAGCGTTTGATGAACTCTTTCATCCCTCCATTATTCTTAATTCAGTTTTTAATTTTTTTTCTCTACAGGGAATTTAATACCTCTTTATTTCCTGTCATTTTGCTGCTGTTAAAGCTCAATTTCCCCTCTGTTGGACAGCATGACCCTATTTTATTCAGCATCTTTGTTCCATTAACTCGTAAAATTGTTTTCAAGCAATATTTTACTTAACCACTTCAATTGATCTTTTTTGTTTTGGCAGGGGGAGGAGGGTCTCTAAGACAGCAATCATTAATCACTTCGATACAAATGGTACCAGAAAGAATCAACACGTTCGTTCATCTGATGGATGGGAGCAGGAAGCTGGTTTACGGAGGAAGGAGATGACACGTACCTGCATTTGATCAAATCTTCCTTGGGCTCCTGAGAGAGATTGTACATTACATGACCCACAGACATGTGCAACTGGGTTTTTGTCTCTGAAATTGTTCTATGCCTGGGCAATATAAATGTGCAAGTTATCTGCTTAGCATTGTGATTTGTAATTTCATTTTAGCATACACTGGTTGGTAGAATCCATAGTGCAGCCTAATCAAATGCATCGAGTAAACCAATAGCTGGATGTCCCATAACTTTCTCCGGCTCAACAAAACTGAAGTAGTTATTTTTGGACCTAAAGAGGAACGATCAAGAGTGTAATGATTAGAAACTAATGATCAGGCCCGTTATCGAGGTGTAATAATGGACTGAGACCTGAACCTCCAGGGTCACAGAAAGGCAATAACAAGGTCAGTCTTCTATCATCTGAAGAACAAATTTGGGATTGAAGGACTAATGTCACAAAAGGACCTTGGAAAACTGATCCATGCGTTTATTTTAGTCGGCTTGATTACTGTAACAGCGTCCTCACAGGCCTACCTAAAAAGTCAATATGAAAGCTGCAGCTGAGCCAGAATGCTGCTCACATTCTCACTAGAACCTGGAAAGTAGGACACATCGCCCCAGTTCTAAAGTCCTTACGCTGGCTCCCTGTAACTCAGAGAATAGACTTTAAAATACATCTAGTAGTGTATAAATCACTAAATGAATTAGCACCAAAGTATGTTGAAGATCTGTTGTCACTATACCAACCCAGCAGACCACTCAGGTCCTCCAACTCTAGTTTACTTAACATCCTTAGAATCAGAACCAAACAAGGAGAAGCAGCTTTTAGTTTTTATGCCCCACAAATCTTGAACAAACTTCCTCATGACTGCAAAGCTGCTGAATCGTTAGGTTCTTTCAAATCAAAGATTAAAACTCTACTGTTTAGAGATGCTTTGGACTAATACTGATTTGACATAAATTGTATTTTTATGCTTTTCCTAAATTGTTGTTTTTAATCACATTCTATGTTTGGTTTCTTTACCACCAAATCATGTAATGCACCTTGAATTGCCTTGTGTTGAAATTGTGCTATAAAAATAAAATTGCCTTGCCTTGTATCACTTTACCCTTAGGCTTCACTTCCATCCACAGCAAAGTTTTTTGTCTGCTCATAAAGTACACTTGTAGGCTTAGTTTAAGCACATCTAGCTTTGATTTTCTTATTCATAATATCAAGTCTTTTGCCTTCATAGTTCAGTCTAAAATGAATATAATATAATGAGAATATATCGGGATGTGTATAATAATAATACATTTATCAGCTTGATCTAGTGTAGCTGACCTCAACTCTGCTTTCGGTCTCCCTCAGTGCTACTTTTAGAGCTCTAATGTGTATTTGTACACAGGAGTCACGTTAACTGAATATTTTTCATATTTGTCTGGTTATTTAGAACCGCAGCAGAAAAATCTGAAAGCTGTTCATAATTTTTTACAGATTACAATTGACTTTGGTGAAGATGCACAGACATTTTCTTCAGGAAACTGAATCAATGTATTAATGGGGAGATTCCTATGAACGTATACGAGCGTCATCTCAGACCGGGAGGCTTTGGAACGGGACTGTTACCCGAGCAGCTGGTTAAAGACTTGATTCAAAGAGCCCGGTGTGGTGCCAAGCACCTGTGCAAAAGGAGCACCTGCAACGCCTGTTTGAGCCGCTGAAGAGACAGGAAGCTGGATTCAGAAAGACTTTTCAGCTTCTGATCACTTCAATTAGAGAAATGTTCAGAGATTTCAAAACTTTGGGTGAAGTGCATCTTTTCATTCCAATCTCTACTGTGGCAGCAGAGCACGGTAATATATGTATAGGCTATTTATACATATTTTGAGACACCGAAAGAAAGAAAATTGTATAGATACTGATCTATCTCAAGTCTTCATCTTTCTTTTGTAATGAGATAAATTAATAAAACATTAAACAAAATATTTCAAAAATTAACTCTGTGTGAGTAGGATGCACCTGATAACTTAAAAATCACGATTTACAGCAGGACAAAGCAGACTGTCGTTGCCAAGTTCAAAGATGTCCACGGTAGAGACTGAGGCAAATACACCATTATATATAGGCAACTAGTCATCATATCTTCTGCTCCATGAAACATGTATTAATGCTCAGCAGTCCACATATAGTTCTTTAAGGTATTTGCATTGCACTAAAATGCTTTAATTTTGATGGACATATGCAGCTGAAATAGGGTGCCTATCCTTAATTTTTAAATATGAAGATTTTTATTTAACATTATAGCCATTAAAGCCTTCAGTAAATGTGTTTTTGGGGAAGGTGTGGTAGTGTTATTGTGCAGCTTAAGCTTAAGTTTTTAACTGCATTTAAAAAATATATATACCTTACTTTTACTTTCATACTTTAAGTAGTTTTGAATCCAGTACTTTTTTATTTTTGTACTTGTTTACTTGGATAAAAAACTTGACTTGATCCTTTAACTTTTACTGAAGTCTTTTTAAACCAGAGTATCTATACTTCTAATTGAGTTTTAATGTGAGTACTCTTGATCATCTTTAGTAATATTTCTTTGACAGCAGCATTTCTCACTTCAAGATAGGAGCTGTTGCACTGTGGCCATTCTCCCATAATTAACAACTGAGTAGTCTAGGCTGCTGCATTTTTTAAAAATTAGATTTTTAGAACAATACAACACCCTCAAATATAGCATACTTTTGTATGCTGTGTGCTTTGAACATTTTGCAAATGGCCAAAAATGCCAGGGCCACTTTTTGGTCCCAGTCCAGCTCTGAACAAAGATTCAGTTTTGGTCTCATCAAACCAGACCACCAACCTCCACATCTCGTCAAGCGATAGTCCCATGGATACTTTGGCTAGACTCAGGCTTTGGATAATTCGATCTATGAAACCTCCCCAAGCTGTGCATAATTTAAAAGCTGTAACTTCATGTAACATTTCCCCCTTACCTCTCCAGCAAGATGCGAACAACCTCCTCACAGCCATGCATAGCTGGAGTAAGAGCAGACAAGATATCAGTAATCTATAGTAGATCATGCCAATGGCGGAAATTCACAGATACAAGGATACATCACCAGCAGTGTGCAGCGGAGTTCTGCCAGTCTTGCTCTCACTCCTCCAAATGTCCGGTGCAGCACGAAGCAGGAGCTCCACGACCAGAGGATCGCCCTCCCTGCAGGCAATGTGGAAGGAGTTCCAACCGTCCTTGTTTCTCAGTGTGGGGTCTGCACCATGGGAAAGCAGCTTCTGAATCACCTCGAGGTTCTTTCGAGTGCACGCCATCATGAGGGGAGTCCTATGAGAGAAGATCGAAACCTGCTCACAATAAGGTTAAGTTATGAAGGTGGCAGTCACGCTACATGCTTATAAGCTGGCACACAGAAATGTGGGACACACTGGGACAATATAAAAGTTTGTCTTAAATGTCCTCTACAACTTTGGTGTTTGCATGTTCTCCTCCTGCCTTACATGCCCTTGCAAACATACTAAAACTGTCTCAACTTTTTCACATTTTCCTACAAACTCCAAAGTATTTTACTGCCAATTTTTTTCACGACTGACCAACACAAATTAGTGCACTATTGAGAAGTCGAACGTAAATGATACAAGGTTTTCAAATATTTTTTTGCCTAAACAATTCAGAAAGAAAGAGTGTGCTGTAATTGCATTACCCGCCTTTCCTCTGATAGCCCTAAATAAAATCTAGTTCTGTTATGTATTCTAAAACTAGCCAAAGCTAGACAAAAACTACAGTGTACAAATGAGGTGTTGAACAAGAATGTTTTTTTTTAAACGTGGCGTAAATTTTAACCTCGGTTATCTTTATTATAAAAACATACACACACATCCATGTTAAAAATAAATGAAACATGTTAAGAAAAAAAAGGGGTTCCTTCGAGCCGGATTCGAACCAGCGACCTAAGGATTTCAGCCTTTAGCCTCTACAGTCCTCCGCTCTACCAACTGAGCTATCGAAGGGAACTACATAACACATAACGACAGTGAGACTACTTACCAGTCTGCCCTCTTCAGGCTGTCCACATTAGCTTCTTTCTGGAGCAAGTAGCTGACACACTCCACATGGCTCATAGAGGCAGCCTCATGCAGCGGTCTCTTATAGTCGTTATTGTATATATCCACGTCTGCGCCAAGTTGATGTATTAGGAACTCCATAACGTCCAAGTGCCCGTGTCTTGCTGCGTAGTGCAGCAGAGTGTCTCCTGAGCGTCCGAAGTGTTTGCTGCTGATAGAAGCAGTAGCTGCAGAAGTCCATGATGCGATGTGGTTCTGCAAACAAGTCAGCCGCCCCTCCTGAGTTAGCTTCACAAGCAGTTTTAAACCACTTTCATCCATGCTCCTTTATAAAACAAAATCAATCAAACTCAGGCATGTTGGGAGAAGTATTTTTGACAAGGGCTTTCTCAGAAGCTGGTAAATCAGATGGCCGAGCATAGATGTTCAGGGGGAACGCTTCAAATCCATCAAATCCTAATATTAACTTTTTCTAACTTCATAAACTAAACGTTCGAGCTGAAAGAAGGAGTACTTGAGGTAAATCATCCTTAGGAATAGGAAGGTTTAGTTTGGAATAACTTTGCAGACGTTTCAAAATATCTAAGCCTAATATGGTCAACAAAACAATAAAAACTAGCATCTTATTACAAACCATCTGAATTATTGCAGAAATATTCCAAACAAATTCAGAAATCTGTAAGTAAGGAAAATAAATGAGCTCTACAATAAAATAGAAAACAAAAAGAAAACCCCGTCACTGCTAGCTAGGCAGGTCAGGGATAATCATTTGTTGTCCTTTAAACCAGATTTTAAATCTAAGAACTCTGGGAAATATAGTTTTTCATTCAAATGTATGCTTTTCCGACCACTTAAAAAAGATGAATTTTTATAATCAGTAATATCTTTCATGTTTATGAGAAACAGCCTAGTGTGTATGTTTTTTTTTTTGTGTGGAAAACACCGCTTTGTCTGGGGGCTCAGTTCCTTCTCTATCAATGTGGCAGGGGTGGAGCAGCCTGTTGGCAAAGCAAAAATCACAAATCCATGTTTCTCCAGCAGTTAAATGCGCTGGTGAAGGAAATGAGAGGAAGGGGAATTATTGTAGAATAAGAAAAAACGGTTTATTTTACGTGTTATTTTTCTTGATTTTCTGTAAGTTTTACAAGAACTGCGAAATCCAGGAGTGAGATTGAACATACATCTTCGTTTCTGGTGGGTAAGATATAATTTCAGTGAGGTTATTCAGAATGTTTAGGATGTGTCAAACAAAACAATATCTTCCAAACGTATTTATATACTTTCTCACATTTCAAGTTACATCCGCAATTTAGCGGCGGAGGGTGTTGTGACAAGGCGCGTGCGGGGGGATCCGTATTTTCTTTCCCGCCGTCTTGCCGTATTAAAGTTTAGTTGTAAATTTCCCGCATTTTATCATCATAAGAAAATCCTCTGCCTCTCAGTTTAGAGAAGCGCAAGAGCTGCTGCCTGCTGCAGTCACAGTGGAAGGTCTCGCAAAATCAGCTCCTAGAACACGAGCAACAATAAGATGCACCTGATGAAGATAGAGTCGCTCAAAAACCAACTAGAAGACATGTAAATATATCAGGGAAATGGGACAGCAAGTTTCCTTCCCTCCAGAGGAACTGGACGGGCCGCAGCATCAACACAGGTTGGCGCGGTTCTGTTCACTTAGTGACTAGTGACAGATAAAAACATGATGGAAATGAGCGACGAAGGTAGGAAATTGTCGGCGAAGAATATAAAGTCCCATTTAAAAAATCTTAAATAAGAGGTAGACCTACTCCATCCGCCTCTGTCTCCCCTTGGATCAGAGTATGAATTAATAATTGCATTTAATAATGTGAGTCAGACCTGCTGTATTTACCCTTGAAATTAGTTCAGTTCAGCCTAGTTTATATTCAAAATGCCTAAGAGAATAGAGAATGGCAACAGATTTTAAATTAAGAGTGAAACGTTTTTTCCTTAAATCAGTCGATCTTAAGGAGAATACAATTCATGTTTATTGAGGCCTCAGACAATACCATATGGGTTTGTTTCCTCTCTGCTCTAGAAAATGTGTTCTTTAATATATATAATGTGCATCTTGATGTGCTAAATAAATACATCAAATCAAATGATTATGAGTAATAATGACACAACGATATTGTTTATTTCTTTTTAAATAAAATCCCAATAAAACATTTATTTAGGGTATCAGAGAAAAAGTCCTCGGTTTGAATCCCAAGCCTGGCTTTCTCCCACCATGCAAAAAGACCATCACTGTTATTTGGTCATTCTAAATTGTCTTTTGGTGTGAAATTGTGTGTTTGTGCATGGTTGTGCATGCTGCCATGTGATGGACTGTTCAATTGTTCAGGGTATACCTTGCCTCTCATTCCAATGAAAGCTGTAGGTAGGCATTAGCCCCACTGCGATACTGCAAGGATAAAGAGTTCTAGCCAATGAATGGATGGATGGAATAACATAGCCTGAGTACATATGCATGCCAGACTTGCCAGATTATTATTTTTGGAAGAAAAAATAAGACATTTGTATGTATGTATTTGTATGTAGATCAAATAAAAGCCAAATGAAAAAAGACTGATGTTTGCGATAGCAAAATGTTTAATAGGTGTGAGTACTTGTGCAAGGCACTGTGAACTGTAATGTGCTTGGAAAAGATTTTGACTTACCGAATGGGAGAGGTCCATGTCGTCTCATATAATACCAACAGTATGACATTTAAAAAAAGTAAATGACTGTGTATTTACATGGGTTTGTCTAATATTTTCTGTGCTGGCTGCCTTCAAGAAAATTCTCTGTGAATTTAAATGAGATAGAGGAGGAGGAAGCAGCCCTACTATCTTAAGTTGCCTATTACCTTTTGTGGTTTCAGAGTTCCTGTACAACCATGACTCAGCAACCTTAACCATGAAGCGAGAAAGATAGTGTGCGTGAATGGGGGGGTTTAAAATAATTGAAATCAATGTTTGTTTAGTTTATCACAGCAGATATGTTTAACCTTAGATAGCTGGAATGCAAACATATTGTTTTATTTAAGCTTGGCATCAGGAAGGAAGACATGGAGCTCTGGGGAGAAAAAGCCACATGTGCTGGCCAGTGTCTTTTGGTTTGGACATCCACAAATTTCCTGCATTTCACATAACAGGGACAGTTTTTGCAGAGTCAAAGGGTGATTATACCTAAAATGGAAACAATTACAAATCTAGTGTGTAGTTGAAGAAGTAATATTTCCTGAAGCAAATTCTTATAATACATAATTCACATTTTAATGTGCATTATTCACTATGAAATGTACTATCAAAAATACAATGAAATGTACTGAAGCTATTCAGTGAGCCAAAATACATAAATCAACATAAATATATTGCTTTTATACTCTCGTTTTACTGCTAACTGATCTTGATATTTGGATGATCATGTCCGAGCACATTTACCTCAAGCTTCTCCTGCTATATTTTTCTCTTGAACGGTATTGTTTTGAGTGATATAACTGAATTATTATTTTCTTCTTTCTCCATTTTGTCTCTTCGTTCGTGTCCAACACCCACGGATTTACCTGTCTATCCGCGCACTGTATGACAGATGTCTGTTACGCTGGTTTGATGTCAGCCCCGCAGTGGGAGGTTGTGATATGTAAACCATGCCCCCTCAGTCGTCCTATCTCTTGTATTGAAGAAGAGCTACTGCGTATGTACAACTTTTAATGAGAGTCTATGTGCAAAGATTTTTACCCCCAAAGCGGAAATACGTCCTCAATCAGACAACACCGATGGTCGTAACAACTCAACTCTTCATGAACTATAAAATATTTATCTTGCACGTCTGAAAGGAAACCCAATATATTTCTAAATATATTTTATGTTTTTCCCATGTTTTATTTAAGGTAATACAGCAAGTAGTGAGTGGTGGGGCGGTGCCCTAGCACCCTCTAATGGCCCTCTGCCACTGGTTCAAAATTCAATCAACGATGGTAAAGCTTAAGCCTAGTTTATGCTTCTCCGACCGCGAATTTGCACTCAGACGCAGACGTATTGACGGAGACATTTTTTGTTTGTAGTAGTCCATTTTTTCCTCTTCACTCTCACTTGTTTTTTTCCGCGTTGCTTGACCAGGACAGCAGGGGGTGCTAACTTTTCATGGCGTCTCTGCCTACTATCACAGCGCTATTTCAGTTTTTTTCTAGGCTTGTGAGCGCATTTTTTGCTCAAGGAGCAATGGATGACAGAAAGTAAGTTTTTATTAAGCTGTAAAGCGTTTTACTAGAAGTGCAGCTGCATTAACTACTGATTACAGCGACTATAGAGCCCCGTTCTGGTGAAGTAATCTCTGGCTGTTGCTGAAATGGACCAATCAGATGGATACGCTCTCCGTTGACGGAGACAGATAGTTAAAAATTGGGCCTCTACTCCGTGCGTCCTTGCGTAGGTGACAGAGAGCCCTTGCGTTGACGGATAATGGTGTTGGGTCAATCTGTCTCCGTCAAAACGGAGTAGTATAAAATAGGCTTAAGTCATCCAGGTCCTGAAGCATCAAAGCCACCCTAGACCATTACAATGAGACCTCCATGTTTGACTGCGTCTAATGTTCTTTATGTAAAATGCTTAGTTAGCTCAATAAATGTGAGACAGCCTTTTGCATTCTTTTTACTTAGCATTGGTTTTGTGCTTGGAGCTCTCAAAATTAGAGTGTGGATCGGGCCGCATTTTTGTCAGGCTCGGGTCAGGTATCCATTCTCTACTCCAAATTATGCTATTTCTTGTCCACTATGTTTCTTTAATCTTTCTTTAATCACAAACTTTAACTAAGACAAATGAGGCCTCTAGTGCTTTACTTGTTTTCAGGTTCTTCTATGACTTCTTGGATGAGTTGTAGATGTTCTGTCCTGAAGTGTCCTATTCAAAAGTCTGTAAATTGTTCCTTTTTGATTTTTTTTCCTTCAGTTTTTATTCTTATTACTGCAGTATTTGTGTTTGTGGGGCTTTAACTCCAATGATATGCAATCACAGTCAAACAAAAGACTGCAATGGGATTCACTTTTAGTTTTATCCCATTAAATTCCACAAAATATAACCGACAAAGCCTGTCTTTCTCTTGCCTTTTGTGTGTTTTCCAGATGCCCCTAGAAGGAATTATGAAATATGCCTCTTCTGAAAAAAAGTAAGTACTAAGTGATATGCAGCTGATAAAATGAAGAAGTTATTATAAGACCATTTACAAAACAAAAGACTATCTTTCTTATGTGCACATGGTTTTCAATGAGTTGTTTAGCTGAACCAGCTGTTGCCAGTGACAGGCACTTAGTTTCCTTTTTCACTCCAGGGAAGAGAATGGAAACAGCACATACCCTGACTGCATGAGCTTTGACGAAGTAACCAGATAATACAAGGCTTTACTATTTTTTTTAAATGTTTTTTTGCTGATTTAAAAAAACAGCTGTGGAATAGAAAATGACCTTCAAAAAGTCCACCTACTGTTGGCAGATGAAACAGAACGTAACATTCCTTTGGTAGAACTTCAAAAGTCCGTCAAAATCTCATGGTCCGGTAATTACAAAAGCTTTTTACTGGGTTGCATTTAATTTCTTTCCGGCAGTGATAGTAGATTGTCTTTATAAAGTGCTTTCACAAACTACATAGTCTTTACACCAGATGCTGTAAAGGCAGGCACAGAGTTTGTTCTAAACAATTTGGGATCCTATTTCTCTCAGCCTCCTTGGAAAGTGTCTGCCAGAGTAGTAAATGACTCAAAAGGACTACAATTCAAATAAATGTATTTACAACACTTCATCTCATGGTATAGTAGAAGAAAATTGTACATACATTCCAATTAATCCTTAATTTAATCAGCCTAATCAGTTAGAAAGTTTTTTTATATACAGACCAAAAGTTTGGACACACCTTCTCATTCAGTTCCGCTCGACTGTCACTACATACTTACTTAGTATGAGGGACTGCTGTGAAGTCAAGGACTCAATGCAACCTGCTAGGTTTCCTTACAGTACAGACCAAAAGTTTGGACACACCCTCTCATTCAATGAGTTTTCTTTATTTTCATGACTATTTACATTGTAGATTCTCACTGAAGGCATCAAAACTATGAATGAACACATATGGAATTATGTAGTACTTTTCCAAAAATTGTGAAATTACTTGGTTTCCAAAGTCACCGGACCTGAACCCAATCATGATGATTTGGGGTGAGCTGAACCGCAGAGTGAAGGCAAAAGGGCCAACAATTAAGCATCTGCGGGAACTCCTTCAAGACTGTTGGAAAACCATTTCGGGTGACTACCTCTGGAAGCTCAAGAGAATGCAAAGCAGTATTCAGAGCAAAGGGTGGCTACTTTGAGGAATCTAAAATATAACACTTTGACCTGACTTAGGTCAAGTCAACTGAACTGACATTAAAATTCCTAAATCCTGTATTTCCATGTAGATGACCCCTTTTCCACTGGACATCCTAACCTGTTGTGAGATTGTGCCTGCCCTATCAGACAAAGACGCCTCGGAGTCTGGTGCGCTCACCCAGAAGAAATGTCTACAGATATGATAGTGATAGTACTACAATTGACTGAATCTATAAAAGGCTGTTAGTTGTTGGGAAGCAGATCAGCTTTTACATGGTTTCCTGTAATACCGTAACCTCCTTGTTTGATCAAATAAGTCTGTATTAAAATCTCCATAAATCTGAAGGAATCTCTCGATCCCTTTTTAAAAAAAGTTTTTTTCCAATTACAGAATTTTTGCCGCCGGTCAAAAATCTGTATTTTATGTACATCAAAATGTATCTTTAAAATTCATGGTCAATCCATGGCACATTTTTAGATGTGCGTCTCTCTTTTTGTTGTGACAAGGTATTAAAGATGTAGTCCCTCAACTTTAGGCTTCACATCAATCCACATACAGTGGAGTTCTGTGTCTGCTCGTAAAGTGGACATGTAGTTGAAGCACATATAGTTTTGACTTTAAACTATCTTCTTTATAATATTAAATCATATTCTTTCATAGTTCACTGTCTTATATATAAAATGAATACAACATATAATATAATATTTTGGGATTTATATAATAATAATAAACTTTTCAGATTGATCTAGTATAGCTGACCTCAACTCTGCATTCTGTTTTCATCAGTGCCACTTTTAGAGATTTTAAGTCAACATGGATATCTGCTCGTACTAAAGCCATAATTGTGTATTGGTACAAACAATATGTTTAACAAAACATTGAAAGGACGTGTTTAGCAGTGTTTCTTTGACATAGAGTCCCATTTCAACATGATAAGTATAACAACGTGGCCACTATCCCACGATTAACAACTCGGTGAGTGGTGTGGGCTGCTGCACTTTAAAAAAAAGATATTTAAAACAACACAACACGTATCTATATCCTCCTGTATGCCATGTGCTCTCCATATTTTACAAATGATTATGGTGATCTGTCATGGCCAAAAAGGCCAGGGCCACTTTTGGTCATATTCCTTAGTTGGGAAAGAGCGAATTGACTACTTAAGGTTGGGAATGAGTCACTGCATTACGCAAGGCAGTTTATGTTTGTTTGTAAGTTTATGATTGAAAGCAGATTCTGCTTATATCCATTTGGGATACCAGAACAGAGAGAGCTGAGCCAAAATGCAATAGAACCCTCACATATGGTTTGTAAAGACCAAAAGAATGAGATCGCAAATACACCCTTCGGATCCTTTAATGTTTCATTGCTTGCTATGTTCAATGTCAATATTATTAATTTTCACTTTTTCAATTGGGAATGGCACCACAGACAACAGTATTTTAAAAAAAAATCTGTGCTTTATTTTAATAAAAGGAGGGCCAAAATGACTGAAGTAGGATTTAATTAGCAGTTAAATGAATTAATTGATGAAAATGAAAAAACTTTGGGTGATGATTTCTACAATTATATTCAATTGAATTCAAATAAAAAAATAATGTATTGATCACAGAGGGAAATTAAGTAATAAAACACATAAAAGATATCATACTCAAGAATATTGTTTTTTTTTCTTTGCATGTCCTTCAATTGTTTTTTCCAGGTTCTTGAATTGTGAAGCATTGATTAATTACCTCTTTTTTTCGAAATGAAACTTTATATTTTCTTCCAAGCAATTGTTGACTGTCATCTCTTTCTATATATCAGTTAACCGGGTTCTTGTTGTGCTGCTGGTGCTGCTGGCATGTGTGCTTCTTCATAGTTCGCTGAAAGCCTCCACCCAAATAAGAAAAGGTATAACAGTTCAGATTTCTAGTTGTCTGCTCTCAACATTAATAATCAGTATGTGGTTTAAATTTTATGTTGTGTGAGAATGAAGCCCAAGGTAAGTTATCTTCACCTTCTGTTTTTGGTGCCTCTCAGTGTACAGGCAGAGCCATGGTTTTGCAGCAGTCGATCTCCCAGCTGAAGAGGAAGAAACAGATGAGGTTGTCCCTGTTATTATCTGTGCTTCAGAGGAGCGTATGGGGGCGACAATGGCAACCATCAACAGCGTCGTTAGTAATACTGATGCCAATGTTATCTTCTACATTGTTACTTTGCGTGATGCCATCAAAATTGCAAGGTTTGTCTCTATTTTTAAGTTTTAAAGGTAAAGTATAGTTTTTTGCAACTGTAACCTTATTTTTAGTATGCATTACGTTCATTTACTCACCCAGACAAGTTTGGAGTCCTTCAGGAAAAGTTGATATCTATTCATGATCAGCATATCCATATAATGAGAGTTAATGTGGTCACCTATGTTCAGCCTCTAATCAAGGCATTATCTACCACATAACGTCTTCATTTTACCAAAGTTTTGTTATAAATCTCAAGTGCTTTTCCCCTGACAGCTTGGAGCGCCTCAGAGATGCTGCATTGTTGTCTGCAGGGGTTTTTACAGGCTTTCAATCCACCGATTCCAGCTTAGACTAACCGGTTATTTTAAACTATGTCACTGCCATGTGTCATCTGAGCAGGCATTTCGTTCTGTGCTGGAGAGAAGTTGGTTAGACAGAACTTGCAACTGCAAACATCAAGATGTTTTGCGGGAGCATGTTCCCAAATTGCACAAACAAAATGACCAAGTGGACTAAGTTCCACTTCCAAAGGTTACCTGTGAGTAATGACAGACGAGTAAGTCGTCGGTTAGTGTAATGTGAAATGTGTTGGAAGATACCGGAGAACGACAAAGCACAACCTCTGAGATGCTCCAAACTCACAAGGGAATAGGGTGTTACGGGAAAATCATATATAGATGTAGAATAGGATTTGGCTGATTCAATCTCCATTGGAGTTTTAAAGATATTTATTAGGATCTGAACAGGTACCCATCTCTCGGGTAAAATTGCTCTCTCCCCGAGCTAGACAGAAGTGTGCTCCCTCTCTCTAAACCTCCTCTTTAACCCTCTCGCGTGTGTTTTCTTTACACACAGTCCCCGGGGCCAAAATACTGATAAACAGCTGTGACATTCAGCTACATCAATGTAGGCAAAATGTACATGATATTTAACACAAATATTCATGACTCTGCAACATTCTGGAATATTCATCTGTTTCCCTTACATATAATTACTAATCACTGAAGAGAACTAATCTTGAAATACTGTTAGTCTCCCATTACAGTCCTCCCTATTTTTACATACATAAAAAAAATTATTTCAAGATGGTAATACGTTTCCCAATGATAGTTGGAGAGACCTCCCTGCACCTGGGACGGCCACACTTCATCTCATCACCTGTAGAAACTCTAAATGATATCCAACAGAGAGAGAAGTTATGTGGCCCCAAGGTCCACCTCTGGTCTTCTTTTGCCCCTCCACCAAGTGGCCCCCGCCACTTCTGTGTTACCCCAGAAGGGGAGGACCATCAGTCAGGAGACCTGCATTTCTTGAGGTCCCTGATGTGATCCTCAAGCGTTAGTGCTAAGCTTGGTTTATGCTTGACGCATCCGCGTGGTCCGCACAGCTCCCCGCGGCCAAATTACATCATTTCAGCAACCATGCCTCTCGGCACGGCCACCGCGGAGACCCAAATTTCCGCACCGTGCACCTAGGACATTTTGTAACAACCCGGAGGGTCCCACGCGGAAAAACATGGCGGACTGGCAAGAGCTCCTATTGCCGGAGGTTCGTAAATACAGACATCTTTATGATTCGGCCAATAGAGATCACTGTGAAATGGACGAGTGGACAGTCTCCTTTTTTGTCTTTTTTCCTAAGTAAACATCATAAAAGTTCTGCTTTGTTTAAGCTCACGGGTGTCGCCATCTTGTAAACAACAGTGATTACTACTTCTACTATGGTGTAGTGTTGTATGCATGTTGTAGAGCCCTACGCTGCCCCCTACAGTCTTGAAGTATATTCGTTCTCAGCAGGGACAAAAACCAAAACCATTTCATTATTCAGCAATTTTGCTTTAAAGTTTCTAGTTCCTAGTTCCTCCTAGTTTATTCTATCGTATTCTTAGTTAATTGTTAAGCCAACTCTTTCTATTGTAGTTTTTTTTAGCCAGCATTTTAAGCCTGTGTTATTCTTTCAGCCCAGACGTTTCTATCCAAGCTTAATCTTTGACACTAAACTCTAAACCAAAAGAAAGAGGTAGATTTTCAATTCTCCCCTTTCTTTTGATGCAGGTCGCACTATCAGGAGGTGACATCTTACTGTAATCTGGCCTCATCCTTCTGGGTTGCAGTATAAACCGAATGTCTCAACTATGGATGTCGGTAAATCAGCAATTTTTTGATACCGCAGGCAAAGAAGAATAGAAACCATCATAGAGCTTAGTTTATGAAAAATGAAACTCTAAACCTCTTCTTCATTATATTACTGCCAAAAAAGAATATAAACCCTCTTAAAGCTTAGTTTATAAAAAACTAAACTCTAAATCTCTTCTTATTACCAGGGCAAAAACTGGAAAAAACAACAACTCCGAGTTTCCGTGTAACAGACGTCACTCCCCACCACTCAAACTATCTGGAGGTCCACCTGATAAAGACTAAAATATTGTTTTTGAAGACAAACCCCTTCCCCACTAAAGCTTGGTTTATACCTCAGCCGATTAATATTAGGAATTTTCATCGCTTGAAATCCCATCCAGCGGCAGACCCGGTGCAAGAGAACAAGTCCTTCACTTGTAAACCAATCTGAGGTTGAGATTGACCCTCAGGTTGGCCAAACCCTTCACCTCCCGGCCAATGTATTCCTGTTATCCTTTTCTTTTTTTTTACATTCCGTTTTTATAAAAACAAGTATTGTTATTTTTAATCTTACTCACAATCTTTTAATTCAAGTGATAACATAAATGATCTAGTTGATCCATATAACCCCAAGATTTTACTCAGGAACCCTATAGCTTAAATTCCCCCTGTTGTCGCTTTCTCAACCTTCATAAGGAAGATCTTTTAAATAAGCGTTGAACTTGCGCTGCTTATTTTGTCGTAGATTTTAGATGGTATCCAATTATCCATAGTGTGGTAATTACTTATTAGTCACAATCAAAATTAATTAATCAATTTTTAACTTAAAAGAACACCATCTCACAATGTAATTAAGGGTCAAACTAAAAGCCTTTTTTTTTCTTGTTTTCAAGGAAGGTTATTTCAGAGATGTGTGGATCCTTCTCCAACATCATGACTGCATTTGTTTCTTCTGATCATTAATCCTTCAGTCAGTTATTGAGTCAAGTTAACTGAACATGACCTGAATTTTTAAAAGCTCAAGGTCTTTTATTTCTATTTTTATTTCATTTATTTATTCATTTATTTATTTATTTTTTCATTTTGCTTCTAAATGTATTAGGACTCACAACAAGGTAGTCCCCCAGAGGACTGACCTTGAGAAACTATTGAAACATGTTATTAATCCGAAGCCTATGTGTGTTACCCCTTTGAAGCTGTCTCCTAGCTAGAGGTTAGCATGTTCGTTAGCCGTGATCAATGGTCATTGTAGGTTTCCCCATCTATAAACTCTTTGTTTTAGTTGTTACTCCAGGACACTAGCAGTTAAAACGTCTATGTACTTCGTTTCAAAAGAAGTCAGTTGAAAATACCTCATCTTTCATTTTGCTTTATTCAGGCAGGTGATGCTACTAACAACATAAACTTAAAAGCGTCTCTAAAGTCCACTAAGAAAAGTCATGGACCCAAGATGGAGGTTGAGTCTGCAATGCTGTTTACATAACAATTTTAGCGCTGGAGCTATTGATTCCCGGGCTGCACGGTGTCGCAGTGGTTAGCACTGTTGCCTTGCAGCAAGAAGGTTGTGGGTTCATATCCCGGCCCAGGGCCTTTCTGCATGGAGTTTGCATGTTCTCCCCGTGCATGCGTGGGTTCCCTCCGGGTACTCCGGCTTCCTCCCACAGTTCAAAAACATGAATGTCAGGTTAATTGATGTCACCAAATTGTCCTTAGGTGTGACTGTGTGCATGGTTGTTTGTCCTGCCCTGTGATGGACTGGCGACCTGTCCAGGGTGTACCCCGCCTCTCGCCCGTTGACAGCTGGAGATAGGCACCAGCACCCCCGTGACCCATTAAGGATTAAGCGGTAAAGAAAATGGATGGATGGATGGATGGGAGCTATTGATTCCACTCCAGGTTTTAAACCCAGGATATGTTATCTTAGTTTTTGTTAATTTTGTTAAGTTGGTTCCCTCTATTACTGCAAATCAACCATCCTGCATGAATGTTGTCATCTCAGCAAAATTAATTGAGGGTTTCCATTAATGCTGAAAGTCCTTAGAAGCGCTTGAAATGACTAAACTTGTTTTGTGTGAAATGGCATGAACTCTTTTTTTGATTAATAGCAATGGTAACCCTTCACAAACGCTATGATGTTAAAAGTTTGCATGGCTTCTCCTTTAAAGAACTTTGTTTTAATTCCAAGCATTTTAAGTTCTGCTATTTATATCTGTGTGCATATTTATTTCAGTTTCCTGAATATTTTAATCACACCGGCATAGTTTGGAGCCATTTGTTTATTCCAGATTAGATTATTCAATAGGCGTAGTTGTTTATATTATTGTCTAGATCCTGCCACACATGAATATTTTGGGGTGAGAGCTTTTAATTCAGTATTAAATGTTTTTACCTTCCCTCAGGTAAATTAGTCTGTTTTTTTGGTGCTCCCACAGTCACCTTTAATCTGTAGTCATGACCTTCATCATTGCCACTGATCATCCCTCAGATATCTCACCTGATCAATCCTCCACAAGTCAATCGATTTCCCAACCTGCTTTTTTTCATCAGATTTAGTCTTACCTGGATTCTGTGTTAATTCTACATGTTTGCGGCTTGTTCCTCTCAAGGGAAAGGAGCCCCACTGTTTTAGAAAAGCTTATTTTTGTTCAGTTGCTATCATTTTGATCTGAACATAATGTTCTAATAAATCTCTGTTAATTTCCACCCATGCTGTTGTCCTGTTGGCGTGACCACTGTAGAATTATTTATTTATTTTTTTTATAATTCAGTGCATGTTCAAGCAGAGACAAATGGAGCCAATTTCCAGTTCTCAGTTTTATTTTAAACAGATTAAGAAATGCAGTTTACAGAGAAACATGCCCATTTTCTCTGGGCCAGATTAAAGACATCTGACAACGAATGGTTTTCATGCCATAACTTTGTAGACATCCAAAACTTCCCAGGATCTGGGTGTCTCTTCTCCCTCGGAATCTGCTCCAATCAGAACGTTTTTAAAAAGTGTCTTGACACCGACTGGTCCGTCAAGAATTATGCATTCATAAGATGGAAGTGTCCTCCTCTTGGGTCCAGGTCAAAAGTTCATTCTGAGTTTTATGGTTTTATGGTCCTCTCAAGCAAACCTCCTAGTTTTATGGCCTGCAATAAAACTCTTTGTCTCAGAGGTCCTCAAAAGGTCACACATACTTCCAACATATCCAAGGGCTTTGATGTTCCTCAAAAGGTGCCCAATTAAAATACTGGTAAACAATGTGTTTTACAACCATGAATAATATAAAACAGACTTTTACCTCTGAATGCTTACTAAAGATATTTAAAACATATGTACTACGAAACTGTATATAAAAATAGCCCCAAAAAAGTAAAATACAACAAATCCCTCTTTCAATCTATTTTCAAATAGATTGATCACTCCTCTGTACTCTCCTTCAGGGTTAGTGTTTAAAACTTAAGATCTAAAACCTGTAAAGCATTTGAGAATGCAAAAAAAAAAAGTCAAACCCAAGAAATTTTATCAGTTTAAAACATGAAGTCTTTCATATGATACCACAACAAGACTTCCATCCAGCCTCAACACAAAGCACCGAGCTTCCTGCAGCCATTGGAGTGCGTCAACAGTGGACAAACAGCCATACATGTCCCATGCCCTAATTTGGCAAATCAATATAATCTTATTTAGTTTTACTAAACATGTCCAAACAAGTAGATCTATGGTCTGATCACAAATACAATCAAAAGTATAGAAAAACGCAGGTTAACTTCTATCAGTCAGTCTTACCCACTCTGCAAATTCTTTCATCACCCCCATAACTTCCTTCCTGTGATGCTCCTCCCAGCAATGATAAGCACACACTCAGTCTCCAAACTCCCCATCACTTAAGTGTACTGGATCTCTATCAAGCTGGCTCAGACAAAAAAAAAGTTAGTAAAACAAATGCAGAGAAAAAAATAACCCAAAGCATAAAAAAAAAAATTATGAAAACCAAAAACATGAAACAAATGACGGAACAACTTTCGTTACAGATTTTCTATGAGACTTGCAGGCTTGTTGTGCATACAAAGCCTGTCTCACTCCTTGCTCCAATTAATGTAATCGCAGACTATCAAACCTAAAGTACTTATTTATTAACACAATCCAATCTAAATTCAAAGTAACTTTTGCTTATATGATTCCTCTTTAAACAAACACAAAAAGCCAACTGGGCAAGATATTCTGGTTGTAAATAACGAAACAGTTCATACTTCAAAAACATCTGTCAGATTCTGTGAAGTGAATCAAACACAGTCAAACTGATTTGTGCAACTAAAACTCCTCTTAAATTTTTGTAGGATACATAGTAGTCTAATTCCCCTTAGCATTAAAAAAAAAAAAATTCAATAAAGGAGGTTCAAGAGATAAGATTTCTCTAAACAAAAACTAGTAGCATTAAAATAAAAAAACAAAAACCAACATTTTTACAGTATCACAATTATCTCCTTCTATGTCTCAAAGTACAAACACTAAATTTAATTGAAGCTTCTAAACAAATGTCAAAGAAATTACCACTGAATCATGTTTTCTTTAATCCAGCTTCTCAAATTAACATTTTCCAAAGTTCTCATTAATAAGCAGACCGCAATTCAGAAATCTGGGTCAGAATCCAAGTCGAACCAAATATATAAAGGTTGAGAGAGAAAGAGAAAAAAATAAAAAATAAGAAAAAAATAAAGAAAATAAAATCAAAAAATCTAAATAAATTGTCAGTTACAGAGTCCCCACTAATCAAATGATATATTATGCCATTATTCTATGATCAGAACTGTTCTAAAATGTTTTAGGACATGTAAATTTACTCTCAGCATCAAGTAGACTAGCTAACAATTAATGAATAACATCTGAAAGATTAATCTTAAACTTTAAAACTAAAACCAATTCTTATTTGTCAAAACAAAATTTGCATTCAAATATATGGTAAAAAATTATTTCAATGTAGCTGCTCCAATCACATTTTGCTTCTACACGATCAGAATAAATGAATTAGAATTTACTTCTTACTTCTAAATTAAACCATCATTTCGATCACCGCTGATATTCATTACTTGTTCTTCAACAAATCTTACCAAAGAATTTAGTTGTTACTTTCAATCCTTAGACCAATTCCAAATTTATCCCCAGCCTGTTTAAAAACAAACTGATGCCTTAAAGATGACTCTGTGTTTTAATGTTTTCTTTTTTTCAAACTCAAACATTCAAATCCCACTAGTTTAGAAAATATACTATGATAAGTATTGTTTTGCATGGTAAAAACATTCAATTTGTAACGGAATCAAAATATGCTGGGTTACTCCTTGAGCCCCAGTTGAAATTTGATAAATCCAATAAGCATTTAGTGTCCAGAAAATCCTTAAGAATGTTCAATTGTGTAAATAATTTTTAACACCAGTCTCCTTTAGATCATTTATTCAGAGACTAAGCTATATTTCTAAAGTCTATAGAGCCATCAGAAATAAGCCAAACATAATTTTAGCATAAATGATACTTATTTAAATCACAGAAAGAATTCATAAACTGTTCGTGGTCTCAGATAAGAATATATGCAGTTCTGAGAAGTTTTACTCATTCTCTGTACCATTCAACACGGTGCTTATTAAAATAATTTAAACCAGTTTGTTGCTTTCCAATTAACACCGTTTGCTTTTCGTTCTATTCTTATAATTACTGCTCATAGCTTTATCTTTATTTAGACCAACTTAATCAACTCCTGCTTAGATCAATCAAAAAGCAACAAATCCACCTAATTAAAGATTCAAAAAAATGCAACTTTTATTTTTACTATACACTCCCCTCTTTTTAATTTTAAAGATGAAATCAAAAATTAAAACTTCACCAAGTCAGAATCGACTCATGAGTAACTGTTCTTAGTCATTTGCGTTTAATTGTAACATGCATCATTATCCCAATAAATGTACATGCTCTCCTCATGTGATAAATTGAGCCTTCTCTGGCAAAACCAGTTAACTAAATTCAGCATGTACTTCTTAATCTTTAATCTCTGTATTGTAACAGTTCAGTTAAATGTGAAACACCTTAAATTGCCCTTCGTAGAAAAAGTGCTAAAACATTGCCGAAGGGAGTCCAAATGAGTAGCAAACAAAATTTATCTGAGCAGTTATCTGAGGCCATTTTCTAACAACCGTCCAGTCATGTCATAAAATATTACATCCTAATTAACCAGAAAAATTTAACAAAATCCAAATAGGTTTAAGTCTTAACAAGGCAATCATCTGCAGGAGTCTGTAATCACTTTCTATCCAAAATCAACTTCTAGCTTACAACACACATAACATGCAGTTAGTTTTAACCACAAAACACATTGACACAGAAAAGCAAACACGCTAGCATAGCACAGCAGCCTACAGCAACGTGCTACCGGTAACCCTCTTTGTCCAACGAAACCTAAAACAGTACAAAACGTACGGCGAAAACACTCAAGAAAATCGCAACACACACTTTAGAAAATTACATACCGCAATACCAGGTCTTAATCCGCACAATTTATACCACTTTACCAAACTTTAATTCGGCACAAACAAAACATTCTCCTGTTCTTCCAACACGGACTGAAACACATGTTTCCAAACAGCCGTCCCGCACAGAAAACACAGAATCTACAACGTCCGTTACAGCCCAAAACCATTAACAAAAAACACAACATTATAAGCGGTGACTTTTAGACCTTATTAAATTATTTTATCGCGGAGGTTTACACCAATCTGTCACAATTTTCGTAGTCTGTTCTTGAGAAATTTCCCGGCGCCGGCCTCCAGAAAACCACTCAAAAGACTCAAACAGATGGCAGAAAACCGCCTATTACCACTGATTTATTTATCAAAACATATAGTCAAAGCTGTTGTATGTTAGCCGTGCTATTAAGCAGAAAATCACGCAGAACTAGCTCCGCCATCTCACCACCTAGCTTGGGCGTCCGCTCTGATGGCCTGTTGTAAATGTTCACAGCTAATTCTTATAGATTTTTTAATTTCAGTTATCCATCATATTTAGTTATATATTTATTTATCTATTTTAATGATTTTATTATACCCGAGTTCATTATTTATACTATAACATTTTAACACAAACGCAACATCTCCAGCCCGTCTCGCAAAGCGCCTGCGTAAAAAACCATCTCACACACATACACACACACATACATAGGCGCATGCGCATCACACACCAGCTCGTCACCTCAAAACATCAAATACAGTACTTTTACAATATTATCAAACACTGACCTCAATCGGACCCACCAAAAGCAGGACCATTAAACACAATCCAATTCACGTGGCTCAATCGTGCGTTTGGAAGATACGCCGGCCTTCATCTAGGGAATCCGTACAGATTAACAGAGGGCACCCTGGCCCTACCGTCAACTTCTCCGTTTGCCAGCCTTGATGAATCTCCGACAGCGTCCTGTCGAAGTCGAGAGGCCAATTCTCAAGCACCGATCCGCACTTTGGTCGGCCCCGATTTTGAGTCGTTGAAGGGACCGCTCCATCCAGTCCATCTGCTCCATTGTCCTTCTGTATTCTCCGGAGAAAAACCATCCCCCCTGGGCGCGCAGAGTAACAAACTCCATCTCCCAGCAGGCACCTGTGTTTCTCTGCGGAGCGCAAAGGTCGCAGTCATGTGCAGAACAGAGAGACAGACAAATGAGCAGCTTCAACTACGGGCCCACAACAGTTAATCTGCTCAAAACAAAAAAAAACATATTTAACTTGCATGACAATATTTACCCAATGTTAGATTAACCAATCAACAGAATTAAAAACTACGCAACTCTGCGCAAATTGTCAATAGAGCAAATACATGTCCGTTAATTAATTTAAAAAATAACTGGATCTTGGTCCAAACTCTGCACACGTTCGAGGTCACCATTTGTAGAATTAAATTTTTGTAAAAAAAAAAATAATTCAGTGCATGTTCAAGCAGAGACAAATGGAGCCAATTTCCAGTTCTCAGTTTTATTTTAAACAGATTTAAGATATGCAGTTTACAGAGAAACATGCCCATTTTCTCTGGGCCAGATTAAAGACATCTGACAACGAATGGTTTTCATGGCATAACTTTTATAGACATCCAAAACTTCCCAAGGATCTGGGTGTCTCAATCTCACCTCGGAATCTGCTCCAATCAGAACGTTTTTAAAAAGTGTCTTGACACCGACTGGTCCGTCAAGAATTATGCATTCATAAGATGGAAGTGTCCTCCTCTTGGGTCCAGGTCAAAAGTTCATTCTGAGTTTTATGGTTTTATGGTCCTCTCAAGCAAACCTCCTAGTTTTATGGCCTGCAATAAAACTCTTTGTCTCAGAGGTCCTCAAAAGGTCACACATACTTCCAACATATCCAAGGGCTTTGATGTTCCTCAAAAGGTGCCCAATTAAAATACTGGTAAACAATTTGTTTTACAACCATGAATAATATAAAACAGACTTTTACCTCTGAATGCTTACTAAAGATATTTAAAACATATGTACTACGAAACTGTATATAAAAATAGCCCCAAAAAAGTAAAATACAACACCACCTTCCATTTTAATTAGGGATGCACCGAAACCAATACTGGTATTGGGTATCGGCCCAGATACTGCCTAATGTATTCGTATCGGTATCGGCCAGTGGCGGCTGGCCAATAGAGGTCGCTACGGCGCCGCCACACCACTCACAAATGGCCGTATTAGCTTGAATAAAACGTGGACATTTTTTAAAATAATAACATAAAAATATTTCTAAATATATTTGTGTTTTCTTTCAGGTGTGTAAGTTAAATATTTTATAGTTTATGGGGAGTTGAGTTGTGGTTGTTACACTCATCGGCGTCTGATTGAGGCCGTATTTCTTCCTTTGCGCCCCAAAGCTCCCAAAGACTCTCATTATAAGTTAGTTGTACATGTGCAGTAGATCCTCTTCAATAAGAGATAGGACGATTTGGGGCGCAGGAGAGGTGCGCGCTGAGGGGGCGGAGATTACATATTGTCAACCTCCCGCTGTGCGGCTGAAATCAAACAACGTCACAGACGTCTGTCATACAGCGCAGCTGATAGACAGGTCAAACTGTGCGAGTTGGAGAAGAACAAAAAGAGACGCAAAATGCAGAAAGAGAAAAAGGATAATTCTGTTATATCCCTAAAAGCAATACCATTTGAGAGAATAACATAGCAGTAACAACAACATTAACTTAACTTTAAAGTAGCTCTGATCTGATCATTCAAATATCAGACCATTCAGCAGTAAAACCTGAGTAGAAAGCGAGTTATTTATATTGAATTATGCATGTTTGGTCCTGTATAGTGTGAGTACATTTCTTAGTAAGGTATCGCTACATTACAAATGCGCATTATTCAGTTATTAATCATTAGCGGATCATTAGCTGTGTAGACACCCCCTACTTCACAATAAGAGCATGTATTCCTATTGTTTACATTGATGAATTTGATAGTTTATCTGCTGAATGTTTACATTTTGGAAAAAGGTAAATCGTGACATTTGATAGCTAAGTCTATATTACATTTAATTTATTTGATATTTAATACAGCTGCTAATATCCAAATATTGATTTTATTAATACATTTTGGTTATTTCTACCTTACCTTGCATTTGTTCTTATTTTTCATGAGATCACACATATCATCTCCCTCCTCAGATTTATATCACCCAAAGTTATATCAGCAGCTATGTGAAAATATTAAAGAACAAAAAGAAATACAACAGTCTTTTTTCCAACTCACATCTTCTCATAGTTTGAATGGCTTTAAGTGGAGCACTGGCAGGTTCACCCAGTGTTAACAGAGTGATCCCAGTCTGAACCAGTACCTCTTTAGACAGCTCAGTGTTTCCTCCTCTGCAGTAGCAGTCTGTTCTAGCAACACTGTTGAAGCATCTGACTGAAATCACTCTGTTGTCGTAGGATAGTCCTATTAAGAGGATGATCAGGGTTGTCCAACATTAATAAGAAACAGTCAGCTGTACATACAGGATATGTTAGCCAGTTACTTTGTGTTAGCAACTGGCTAAAAGATCAATAGTTTAAAAGGGTCATGTGTAAATGTGATTGTGTAGTTGAAAAAATATAAATGAATCCTTTATTTTATGAAAAATGAGCTATGGCAATTAGATTTGTCCCTTTACACTAAACATTTTTGTTTTTTAGTCATATTTAGAAATGCTAATTAGTCAGGATTAATTCACAGTTACCCTGTAGTTAACTAGTTATAAAAAAAAAAGTATCGTTTGACAACCCTAATATCTAGCCATCATCATAGCCTCCCCTGGAGAAAATTCAACCTGCCGCCGCTGGTATCGGCTAATATTAACCGATACCATGAACTGATACATAAGATGTGGAAGTGCAGCAATAATATCACACAAAATATTAGTTTTTAACTTTTATTCCAATCTGAATAAATAAGTGATTTGTAGGAAGAAATTGTTCCATTTATTTTAAATTTATTTTCTGTGAACATGCGTCCTTATTTTAGCTTCCTGGTGGTTTCCCAGGGTGGCATTGCTTGTAACCTTTATATTTTCAAAAAGAGTGTCTTATGCCACAATATTTAAATTATGGTTTATGTCATTCATAAAATTTGTGCTGCACTTTGGTCAAGTGGTTTAATCTATTAAAGGTCAGGCTAAGGTAACAATGACTCAAATTTGGACTGCATTATGTCTGAATTTTACTTTCAGTTTGTTTACCTTGTTTAATCTTTCTATTTGATCTCTAAAGAGTCTTGTATTATATTCTCTAAAAAAATTACAGTCTTAATTTATTACTTTCAGCTCCATGTTTTCATAATAAAATAATTTATTATTAATTTGTTCCATCCTTTCCCTTAATAGATCCAATAACCAGAGTGAGTTAGAATTGGTTTCCTTCTGTTCCTCCTAAATCCCTGTTACACTGTAAAATCTGATCAGTTTAACTTACTTAAAAAAACATTCAAACTGATTGCACTGAAAATAATAGTTACACAGGACTACGTAATTATGTGTTGGAGCCACTAATGTATATATAAAGTAAAATGAACTTACATGCTACTTATTACAACTAAGACAAACCAGCACAACATATTTAAACTCTAAAACTTTTTAATTTTTCAAAAATTAAATTCGTTATTCAGTTCAACTTTTCATTTTTCACTCCAATGTTATTAGGATTGTTTGTTTGGCCAATTGAAAGTATTTTACCTGCTGCCATTTTAATTTTGTTTCATCATTGACAATTCATGTTTATGTTAACCATTCAGTTTTACCGTGTAGTTGTTATACTATATTACAGTTTCTATTTTGTTATCAGAGAAGCTTATTTGTTGTTAGGAATAGATATTTTGTTTTCTGTACAGCAGACCACTAGGATTGTTAAAAGTTCTCTATTTATTTATTTATCTATTTATTTATTTGCTTCATCAATTCTTTGAATTAACAATTCTTTGAATTGTTTTATTTACTCTTTGTAGATCCATAAGCACCTATCTTTCTAAAATAAACAACACCTAGAAAATGACATATTTGGAAGATCATTGAATATTCTCCCCACTTTTCAAAATGCCATTGAAAACATGAAATTTGATGAAATCACTTTTTTCTTTTATAAAAAATCACTTAGATCAAAATTATGTTATCTCATATCCTTCAAGCAAATCCTGAAAACCACCCTTTCATTTTTCTTTAAACAGCTTATGTATAATTTATATCATCCAGCTATTTTTTTTAACTCCAGAGTGCATATTCAGAGGATTATTACATCTTAAATTCCATAAACAAGCTCACTTTTTAGTTATATAGTTGCATTTATATAAACATCAAAATTACAACATGGGAATCCATGATCCCCATGCCTCTAGGAAGCAGTTCATTGACAGTTAAGACACATAAACACATAGACAGACGTACACATCACACAGACAGACGATCAGTCAGTCATGGTAACCAAAGTAAGTTGGTTTTCCATACCACTCCAACAGTTCTTCCTTCCACTAAACCAATTTCGCTAGTGTCACCCAAATTCTTAAATAAAGGGATGAGAGAATATTCCTTCAGTAATTTTAGGAGGTTTTAATCACAGACTTGCTGATCAGGCAAGGACAGTGTTGCACAGAAATAGATTTATAATGGCCTGCCTTCCAAAATCCTACACAGTCTTATATATTTTCAGTAATCCCGACAACTATCAACGTCATATCAGAAAACATTTCTTGAGAATGAGACCATTAGACTTGCAGGCATTGTTGCCTGGATAGAGAAAGCATAATCTATGTAATGGCAATATGCCCTTCAGATATAACAGTGTTAAATATGCCAACCCGGGATGTAGCAACAGAAATCAGTACAATTGACCTGACCTAGAACCATGTGGGGTCACATAATCAGATTGGTTACCATATCATTAAAAAAGGCACAGAAACTATCAGTATTGAAGAATACACAGGGCGGATCATTCTTAATATTACTGTGGCCGGACGCTGTTTGCGTCTTGGCCACTGAATGGCACTGTGCCATTCTTGCCAACCACCTTGATTGGTGGGCGGCACCGTGCACCTCCTTTAAAAGTGGATGTGTTTGACCAGCTGCCCGTTTTCCTTCCTGCGTTCCGTGGTTTTTTCCGGTCCTCAAGTGTGCGGTAGTTTGGCTATTTTAATTGCTTTCCCTTGTTTCGTCAGGTGCTGTGGGTCCAAGCGGCGGTTCCATTGTTGGTGGTGCCGTTTCTTCACAATTCCCCCCCTTCCCTTGTTGCTGTGTTTGAGTGTGCGTGTGAGTGAGGAACACGGGCGATTAGTGTGAGGACCTCTGTTATTCTTTTTGATGCCGCCGCACGGTAAGCCCCAGCCCTGACGTGCCTCCCTCCCCTCGCCTCAGGCACCCAGTTTTGGTTGTGGACTATGTTTGGCTTGTTTGGTCTGATTTCTTAAATTGTGGATTTAAAATAAAAGTTATATATTTTTTATATTTAAACCGTGTCTGGCCCCAGGCATATTAAGAGCTTGTGAGTTTCTGTATGAATTTTGTAGTTCCTAGGGTAAACCGCCGCCCTCTGCTCTGGGTGTAGTTTACCACTTGGTACATTACATTTTCCACAACACTGGTCTGCTTTGCTCTCTGCCTTTCTTTTCTTTCCTTTTTTTCCCCAAGCTTCAGAGGTAGAAATGTAGGTGAAAAGTTCCTCTTCAAGCTCATGTTGATAAACAATTTTTGCAGCTGCTTTTGCCAGGTCTCTCCCTTCTAACAGCAGTCAAAACAACACCTGTACACCATTCCACAGTGAGCAGTGTCACTGAATATCTGCAGTTCATCATATTCAAACCCAATGAGATGTAAACTTAGCTGTTACACTAATTAACGATGTGCACACATCCTGATCCAGGACCACCCTCCCTTCTAAGGAGAAAAAACACAATATCAGTGAAAAATGTCATTTCAATGTACAAATCTGCCCTCTGAGTGTATGTGTAAGTGTATGACCTCTAAAGACAATTTAAATGTGGATCAGTTAAGCAAGCGATCTTCCTTGCAGTGAGCTGTGTGATTAGATAAGGCTTCATTATTCATTTACATGGAAAATTATCTTCCAGTGCCCTAAAAAAATTCATTTGTGAAATGAAGGGGTTTTGTGGTAGACAATGCCTTATTTAGAGGCTGCACTTTAGTTGCCCAATTAACACCCATTTAAATGGCTATTTGTTTTCCCCGAATGGATATTAACTTCTCCCAAAAGATTCCAAGGGATTCCATACTTGTCTGGGTGAGTAAATGAAACTTAAATGAACGTAATGCATGCTATAAATAAGGTCCAGGTTGAAAAGAATGGTACTATCCCTTAACCAATAATAAAAGCAGCCCTCGCACCTTTGAGGATCCAGGTATCGTTGTCTGTTTCTCTCAAGGAGGTATATAGAGAAGACCAAGCTGAGAGGCATTCAGTATAACATTTTGGAATTTAATCCTATGATTCTAAAGGGGAAAGTGAAGCCAGATTCTTCTCGCCCTGATCTCCTACATCCAGTGAGTTCTTACATTTTTATAACTTAAACTTTGTAGTTAGTTCATATGTAATTATACAGTCACCAAATGTAGTGTTTCAGACACATTGAATAACTACATCTGTGTTTTGCAGCTTAATTTTGTCAGATTTTACCTACCACTACTAGGGATCAGCCATAGGAGGGCCATTTATGTGGACGACGATGTCATTGTTCAGGGTATGCAAATTAAAACCAAAAAACTGCCAACCATACTTGATTTTGGATAGAGTTTAGACTGAAATAGTAAATGATATTGGTGTGTCATTACTGATAAATTCCACTATTATAGTAGTAGTCGTAGCAGCCTTTATGCCGAACACTTAGTCCACATTTTATAATAATAGTGTCAACATATATAATGTGCTGGTTTGTTTGGATTCTTTTTAGATGTATAAACACAAAACCACACATCTGCCTTTGAAAACTTCATCTAAACCTCATTTGCACAGACGGAGACCTAACTGTTGTCAATTTTCCCCTTCTGGCTCTAATTTTTTTTTTTCCTATTTTGGCCAGGTTTTTATGAATTCCTAGAATCTTCTCCAGCAATGTGGACTGCATATTTAAAATAAGCTATAGCTCTGCCATTTACATTTTTAGAACAAAGTGGAGCAAACTTCCAACTTAACTGTAAACAACTCTTTTGAAGGATGTGTATTAAATTATACATACAACCTGCCCTGTCAAACCTGTACAAAACAAATTACTTAAAATATTTGTAAAATAGTTGCCTGTAATTTGGTGTACACATAACTGTAAAATTTTGCCACGTCAGTGTTTCTAAAAGCTTTATTTAGAAATCTAGAAACAAAGGACAGCTCTTATGCTATATGATCAGTGCTACAAGACTGTATGTTTATGCTTTCCCATTTGTATTCTTTTCAGGTGACATTAAGGATCTTTATGATATAAAACTGAAAGCAGGACATGCTGCTGCTTTTGCCTCTGACTGTGACTTATCCTCCACACATGAGATGGTTCGAAGCATCGGCATGCAGGTGGATTTCTATGGTTTTTAGGGAAAGCCTCAATACACTGGGCAGAAAATGATTTTGAATGTTGAGTATGAGACAGATGATGAAATTTATTTTGGTTTCTTAAGTATGTTATTTTCTGAGCTTGTTCCTTAGACAACCTATATGGGCTTCTTGGACTACAGAAAACAAGACGTAAAAGACTTGGCCATCAACCCAAATGAGTGCTCCTTTAACCCTGGAGTGTTTGTCGCAGATATCAAGGAGTGGAAAAAACAGAAGATCACCAAACAGCTGGAGAAATGGATGGAGGAGAATTTCAGGTGAGTTAATGACAATGTATGTACTAAACAGAGTTTAAAAAGTGCTCTGCTCGTACAAACCTAGTCTCACATTTGTGAAATTCTGTTAATCACATTTATTGTTGTCTTTGGTGCAGCTAAAGCTAAAAGAAGTCAAACAGACGGTCATCAATACTCAACATTCAAAGCAGCTCTCCCTATTGTTGTCTGCAGATTTAACTAGCCCAATAATTCCAATTTGAACATCTCTTCGCGCTTTGATATAGTCCACGATGATTCGCTAATGTTTTGGAAGAAATAAATTAGTAAACACAAGTTAACCAAGGAGTGTCAGAAACATAAAAGCTTCCCATCTAGTGTTGGTATTGTGCTTAAAGTTTGCTCAAGTTTGTTATATTAAAATAAAGGTTGGCTTGTTCATACAATTTAGATAATTTTCCAGGGTAAATGTAGTGGTGTGGTGGAATAGAAAACTGAACCTTTTTTCTACTACATTAGGCATACATCAAAGATTAAGTTTAATGTTCTGAGCATTCAGAACAAGTAATAGGGCTGTTAAAATAATTTTTTTATAATAATTCCAGCTTTGAGCGATTCTCGAATGCATTTCTCCATCGCCTCTCATTCTTTAACAGAAAGATTGTATAAAGATTGTATCAGAAGAGGCTAAACTCCATGAATCTATGCGACGTTGTTCCTAGTTGATTTGAGGGTTATGAGCAGAGATCCCGGGGAAACCAAGGACTAAAGAGTTATCTTTTTTGGGAAATACAAAAAACTTAATTTCTTCCTGGTGGTTTCCGGAAATAATTAATGAAACTGGTTGAGTCTGATGCGTAATGGTGGTCATCTCACTTCCGTCTAGAGCTGAAACGCTGATAGGGTTTTTGAGCTCAAAGGTGGGTATATTGAACCTTTGTACAATGTTAGGGGGGATAAGGCTTTGTTCTGAGCTGGAGTCTACAAGAGCGTAGCAGGAGTAAAGTTTTTTTTTCCTTTTAAACAGAGAGTCCTTGGGCGTGTGATTCTGTTCAAATGATGAAACCCTGCCAGGACCCCATCCTCCAACGGGCCGAATCCTTTTTGCCGAATGGGTTATTTGGCGATGTAATGTTAAGAGGAACCGCAATAGAGGCAGCAGTTATTTGTCAGGCATTGTTGACTTTCGTGTGGGCTGAGTTCTTCCTATTTGCATAGGTTCTGGGGATTGTTCTAGGGGAGTAACTGTCTTTATTTTTATTTTATTTATTTATTTTTTTTACGTGTCCTGTCTAGCAGTATGCTACTCAGAATTGGTGTCTGAGTACCAAGTACAAGCCCAACAGTTTTACTTTCCCAAGCAGAGTATTACAGCTTCGCTGTAGTATGCCACTTGATGTATATGTATGAAAAATCTTTATTAGTGATTAATGTGGGTTCAATTTCCTGACGTCATGGACACTAAACCGAGACAAGAAGGGAGAAAGGAAGAACGTGAAGAAAAGAAACCGGACCAGCAGAGGCGCGAACCGACGACACAAGACAGGGAGGCAAACAAAGAACACAAGAAAACATCCCAGTCCTCCACCTCTGCCGGACGGCAGAGAAACAGTAATACAAAACAAAAGCAACAAACTGTACAGAACCAAACCAATAGTTCGGATCTAGTAGAATAAACTAAGAATTACACATTCACTACACACAAGCATTGATTAATGAACATAATACAAATGTTTCTGGTAAGCTCCTGTGAACAACTAACTAATGATGATAACCTCAGCTTAAGATATGTCCGTCCACACCAATGTCCCCACACCTATGTGTGTGCGAGCATGCAGGTCTGAATAAGGTTTCCCCATGCAAGTGATTGATAGCTGGTGTAAGGAACCGTCAATCCGTCCTACAGGAATCGACACAGACATGGAGGAGGCAAGAGATGTATGCATCCAGGGTCCCACAGAGGCAACAGGCGGATCAGCGCAGGGTCGATCACCCACCAAGAGAGAAACAGATGGAAGCCCCAGGGGAACACCCACCAGCCGCAACGCTGGGGCCCGAGAGATCGCAGTGATGAGCCCACGGGCTCTGCCGGAAACCAGCTACGCCAGGGCGGGCCCGGATCAGGACCCGGAGGCCACGGGGACCAGGGGCACCCCGCCCCCCAGCGGGACCCCAACCAGGGACCAGCCGACAAGGGCCCCCTGCCGCAGGCAAGGGGGATCCGCAGCCAACCGACGGACAGCACACGCCGCCGCCACCCCAGACCAATACCCATCGCCAACAACCCGGCCCGCCCCCACACACCCACACGCCAGGGAGCCACAGCAAGAGCCACAGCGGATGTACGCCCTCCCCAGGCCGCGCCCAGCCGGCACCTGGACATCCAGATCTTCCAGCTCCTGGGTCCAGATCCCGCCCCACGCAGGGCGTCAAGATCAGGGGCCCAGCCAATGACGGACAGCCCCCCTGCAGATGAACCGACCAGCCAGGAGAAGTCCTGGAACCGGCAGGAGGCCTGGGCGCCAGGCACGGTCCCCACCGATCCACCGGACGGCACCAACCTACTCTACAATCACGGCATCCCCATAAGAGGTGCCCCAGTCAATCCAAGGAGGACGTCGGCCCGAAACAGCGGTCGCCCGACACACCGGACCACTCAGGACCCGCCAGACATGCACCAGGACCGAGCCGGGCCGCAACCGGGACCCCCGGCCCCAGGCATCGAGAGCCATCATCAACCAGCGGGCAGGAGCATCCATCACCGACGGGGAGTAACTGAGGGGAAGAAGACTCATCAGGCCAGAGGGAAGCCAAACACCCAACCTGACAGGTAGACATAGACAGACAGAGACACTCATACGTACCCTCCCTCTCATGCGTACACATTCTTACAAATACAGGACATACGAAAAAAGGACGCTATACACTCATTCATACCCCCCATACGTACACTATACTCCATACTCCCAGGCCCAGGGACAGACGCCCCAATAGAGCACCCTGCCCCTGCACCCGGGAGACAGACCCCTTTGCCCACCAGGATGGGGACAAGCAGACCGCCAAGGCCCCCACACCGGCAAGAGCAGCCCACCAGCCCAGGACCCCGACCAGATGGCCTGATGTTCTATCCGGGCTCCGACCCCTGATGGTCCAACGAACAGGGGTGTGGAAAGACCCCCCAGCCTCACTCCCCCCGCTCAATGTGGTGTTGTTGCGTGTTGTTCTAATGTGCACTTAAAACAGAGGGGTGGGACATGGGAATACTGCCGGGTACCCCCATCTCCCCCCCGGGCCCTCAGTGTCTAGATGCGTTTAAACAGTGAGGCGAGGCCCCCACAACGGGCCGGGGCCGTGAGGGGTCCCGCCCCCAGCGCCAATGCGCCACACCGCCAGGTCCCTACATGTGCGTTCCATGTAAATGTTGCAAGTGTGTGTCTAAGTTGCTATCAATAAAATCGGGACCCAGGCCGCCACCGGGTAGCGAAGACGGAAGCTCCATCCCGCACCCCAGTGACGTGCCCACGTCCCAAGGCCTTGTGAATGGTAGAATGAAGGAGCAGGTGGACAGAGGCATGGGGATGGGGAGAAAATAACTGGGGTGACCATTGCCAACCCCAGGGAGCCAGCTCCCCTGCTGACTCCAATAGGCACCCCCGTTCGGCCCGATCCACCAGGGGTGGGAGGCCCCAGCACGTCAAGTCGGGGCCCACGGCAGCGGCACCCCCGAGCCCCATGGGGGCCCCGGCAATCCACCAGCCCCCACCCCAGGGGCATACCTAAATCCTTCCCAACATTCACACTGCTAACAAAACACATGTCACTAGACACCCAGGTTGAGTTTAGCCCCCCTCCCCCTCAACGCCATCCCCCCTCCCGTCCTAAGCGCACCCCGTTAAAAAGAACGCCCTGCGGAAGCTCTGCGTTCAGCCTTAACTTCCGTACTGATCTGGAGCATAGGTTTTGCTCTAGATCTTTCTCTCAGATGTTTATCTAACCTAATAGCAACAGCTATTAATTTGTCGAAGGTTTCTGGTTCTTCTCTGGAGGCTAGATCGTCTTTGAATTTATCATTGAGGGCATGATAAAATGCACCTCTTAGGGCTGCGTCGTTCCAATCAGACTTTTCAGCGAGAATACGAAAATCTATGGCAAAATTAGCTACTGAACGATTTCCCTGTTGAACGGTCCATAATATCCTTGCTGATTCTTCTTCGTTTTTTATCGGGGAAAATGTCAAATTAAACAGTTCCAGAAAGTCTTTTAAGGAAGTATCTTCCACTGAGGATTCATTAAAGAAGGCATTTGCCCACCTGAGGGCTTTTCCACATGACAAACCGATGGTGTAACTTATCTTTTGTGAGTCTGAAGCAAACGTACAGGGGGAAGGGCAGAAGGCTAATTTGCATTGGAGCCAAAACCCTTTGGTCTTTTCTAAATCACCATAAAAAGGTTAAGGCGAAGGTGAGGCAACGTCTCGGAAGGAGTGGGTGGAAGGAGAGGAGTCATAATGTTTAAACAATTTGTCTAGTCTGTGACGTAAGCCGGTTACCTGTTTGAATAACTTACTGATTTTGATTGTGAGAGTTGTCTGCTGGTTTATTGCTTCGTGAATAGCAGTTTGGTGGCGATCTAATAGTGCTCCGTGATTGAATACGGTTGTGAGAATCTCTGCTGCTGAGTCTTGATGGCTAGATGATTCTGTCATGATTTCAGGTTTAGTGGCTCAAAGGCAGTACAGACTGCAGACAGACTCAGGTGGGTTGTTTGTAAAATAATAATGGTTTATTGCTTTTTACAGGAAGACAGGTCAGAGTTTGTTTCAGGTGATTGGCTCAACACGGGAACGGAAAACTGGAAGCAGGTGGAGATGAGAGGAGTTAGAGCAGAGTATGAACCAGGAGTGGAGATGGTGAGGATGAAGCCTGGACTTACGGAGGGGAATCCAAGTACTGACGAAGGAGGAGGTACGTGTAATCCAGAGGTTTGTGACTGGCCGGAGGTAATGTATGGCTCGGTGTTTGGATGGCAGGAGGATTGGGCAGGCGAGCATGTGAACGGGAGCAGATAGTCCAGCGAGGGATGCGGTGCAGAGGCGGACCGTGAGGATTTTCCCAAGAAAGATTTGTGAGTACCTTTCAGCGAGGAGGATATCCAGAGAAACGAACTTCAACGAGGGAACCCATGAGGTCGGGGGAGGAATGGACTCAGGATATAGAGGAAAACAGGTAAGTCACGACCAGAGTAGAAATCCTTAAGTTGAGATTTAAAAACTCAGGAACACTGAGAGCTGAGGTTTTGGCCTAGTTACCATGCACTTTTTCATCTTACTTTTTTCCATATTTTGGTGTTGCCATTCGATATACCATACACCGTATATAGATGGATGAAGCCCCCACATCACCTGTCAATTAAGCTCTACAGTGCTGAATTGAAGCTAACTGCAGTTCCCCCCCACTTTCATGTTGGCAATGTCACATATCACATCACACTCAGAAAATAAATAAATAGGCAAATAGGGGGAGCTGAGAGTTGGGCTGTGAGGGTGGGACCGGATGATTGAAAATCTAACAGTATGTCCACACCAAAAGCGTCAAAATGCGCCACACGCCCCAAGCTGGAAGCGTGTCCACAACAAAGTTGCCGCGCTTTAAAATATGCCATTTTGACGCGCGTGAAGTCGGATACACAACACGTTGGAGATTTGCAATTGCCTCCTATCAACCATGTGATGCATATTAAAATTTCTGTGCAATAAAAAAATCAGCGAAAAAGAGAGACCATGTAGGGTGAACCATGTTATAGCGGGACCACTGTAAAGTGTTTATTAGTAAACAATAACATATGTGCCTCTATAACTGCCTATGATAAATCATTGTAAACGTACCTTCTGTCTGGGACTCCCCCTGCCTCTTCAGGCTGTTGGCTCTCGGGGAAGATGTTCTCCACGGTCCGCATACTCCCCATGTTGCTACTGGCCTCCTGCGGGGTGAGGAAGGAGTTGAGAAACCCCACGATAGTGGAGAACTTCCAGCTCCTTCCCGATCCTGCAGCTGAACCACTCTGCCTCTCCTTCCGCCTCTCCTTGCATTAGGTGTCTCTGAGGCTAATCCACTTTTTTCTGCCGTACTCCTGTGAATAATCCAGTTATTTAGTTAGCGGAAAAGTCTTTGAACATCAGCAGGAAAATAATAGTAAAATATCGGGACTGTAGGTGGGCTTGCCGCCTTTTGCGCAGGTTCGTTCAAAACTTTCAAAAGTGAAAATAACTTACCAGGTTGCCCAATCTCCTCACTTATTTTCTTCCAAGCTAGGTCCTTTTTTATTCCTGTCTCTGTACAAACAACAACAACTGGTGTCTTTTAGCTCCGGGTGGTTTATCAGTCTCTCCTCCATGTTGAATGAAGAATGAATGACTTTGGCTGGAACTGCCCCCTGTGAACTGGGTCAAAACATCACGTCACCAGGCTCTTGATTGGTTGACGCGGCACGAATTAAAGTTGGAGTTCAGACTTTTTCAACTTGAGCAGAGTTGCCGCAAATGCTTCTTTCGTACAAATCCTCCACACAGATCAGGCAGAAAAGCGTTTTCGGCATGCAAATCTGCTTCTGACTTGAAGCGGGACCCCCTGTCGCGCGTCATCATGCTCTTCCATTGATATAACATGTAAACCTGACTCTCTGCTCACTTCAATTTTGGTGTGTACGTACCGTAAGCCGATGTAGCTACAAGCTAATCAAAACTAATGGAGGTTAACCAGAAAACAGAGGTTGAGCGACTCTGCTACCCTTCTGCCTTTTAGGCAGATTCAATAAAAAGCATGTAAATAAAATAATGAAGCCTTTATTTCATAAAAAAAGAGCTACGGCAATTGAATTTGTCCCTTGACACTAAAAATTTCATTTTTTTGGGTCATATTTAGGAATGTTAATTAGTCAGGATTAATTCAGTTACCCTGTAATTAATTTTGTAAAAAAACAAAAACCCTAATATCTAGCCATCATCATAGCCCCGCCACTGCTGAAAACATGGTGACACATGACAGGCTGGCTCAAGGCCCGCAACAAACAATGAGACAACACAAGGTGGTAGTAAAAATAAGAAATTAGTTATTTAACTTAACTCAATATGTTAATCAGTGATCAGTAATGTAAGAGTGCCTGGATAAGTGAACCTGTGAAATACAGAGGTGGCCAGCATGCACTCCTCACTGAACAGAGGAGCCACCACAGTAAACGGGCAGGAGCAACCTTTTGAAGGGGCAGGAACATACCAGGCCCAGGTGCATCTAATTGTTACTAATGGCACGCTTTAACCTTGGAAAAATAACAAACACAGAGATCTCTAGTGGTGGTTCGTCGTCCCCCCTCCCCCTTTAAAGACATTTTTTCCCATCAGGAACAAGTTGAGGTTAAATCTTTTTCATTGGATGATGTTGTACTCACAGTGATACCCGAAATAAATGCTTCTCTCCTTCCTAACCTGTATCCAGCAAACCCTGGTACCTAGAGAACGCAATTTAAGGTAGCAAGTAGGAAAAGAGCAAAAGGAACAGGTACCCCAGGTGATAACATCCTAAAAGCATGGAGCTCTGGACAAATCATCTGCCACGTGGTTATCAGAACCGTTTATGTAGAAGACAGAAAAAAACAAAGACCATTGAATCAATCTGCGATTCGGACAATGGATGGAGTTCAAGAATGTGACGGGATTATGGTCTGTGTATACATCAAGAGGAACACTGGACCCTACGTAGACAGAGAAGTGTTAAAGAGCCCAAATTAAACCCAGCGTTTCTTTTTCAATCACAGAATAGTTCAACTGATGGTTGAACTTCCTGGAAAAGAAAATCACAGAAAGTTGAACACCATTTCCATCACACTGTCAAAGCACCGCACCTGCACCAACATCAATAACATCCACCTACAATTCAAATGGACGGTCCATGTAAGGGGCTGCCAAGACAGGTGGAAAACACAGAATAGTCTATGTTTTCAAAAGCTCTTTGGCAGACAGTCGACCAAACAAATTTAACCTTCAATTTCAAAAGGTCAGTCAGTAGAGCCACCACAGTCAAAAAAACCTGAACAAAACTGCGGCAATAATCCAAAAGCTCTATGAAAATCCATTAGTTCCTAGTCAGGAATAGGAGGTGGTTAATGTTTAATCAATTGGTCCAGATTACCAAAAGTTTCCGATCTCTCCAATCTCCCTTGCAGAACACAATCATCAGGAGGATGAAGACAATCCTCTTCACAATCACATAGTTTAAAACCCTCAGCATCTGAAGCAAGCACAGATTTAAGGTCATGCTGTGGCACTCCTCCCCCCAAACCAGAAGACTGCACAACCTTGCTGTAATAGGGTTTGAGCAAGTTGACATGACAGTTAGGTTTTCATTTTTTAAATCTGCCGTCTCAACAATATAGTTCTGCTCCTAGATTTGATCCGAACTAGGGCAAAAAACTTCAACCTGAAAAAAACCAACAACTACAAAGACCCCTAGTGGTCGGTCGTCGCACATGTAACATTTAATTTAAAAGTTTTAGCTTTAAGCTCTTGTCTTTGGATATGCCTGATCAGTAACTCATATCTCCCTCTAACAGACAGAACATATACAGCAGTGCTATGGCAGGAGGTGTGGCCACTCCACCCATGCTCATAGTTTTTCATGACAAATACACAGCGCTGGATCCTCTTTGGCATGTCCGACACCTGGGTAAGCTGCTAACTCACCTTCTGACAAAGGTGAATTTCAATTTAATTCAGTTTATTTATATAGCACCAATTGACAACACATAGCCTCTTAAAGGGGGTGTGGCACATTCTTCTCAGGCAGACAGACAATTCTGTGGTACAGTACAGCTATAATATTACTGTAAATCGATCTGTAAGTTTAATAAATTAGATATAATACCTATTTGAAATACTGCATTCATAACATGTCCGAACTTAAAGAGCAACCCACATTTATTTTTGAAAAACAGCTCAAAAAAGGAAGCATTGCCTTGCAGACCAGGAAAAACGTGGGGGATGAATGCCTGGACTTGGTCTGAGCTGTGACTGACATGTTGCTGCGTCTCAGTCAGAGACGGCCAGAAAGATGGAGAGAGCCGTAGTACGATACGATACTACTTCATTGTCAGTTTACACTGAAATTTGTTTTGCCTCTATGGTGTCTCTGTTCAAGATGCAAAAATAATACATACAGTACATACAGTACAGGAACACAGTGACACAATCACACAGGAACAATACCATCATAGTCACAGAAATAAAGAAAAAAAAGAAAGGATATCTTATATATATATATATATATATATATATATATATATATATACATGTGTATATATATATATCTATACGGATTTAGCAGCAGAACAGACTGATGCACAAAAGAGTTCTTTAGTCTGTTTTTCCTAAATCTAGGGACTCTAAACCGCCTCTTGGTGAGGGGTCTCAGGAGATACATTTTGCCAGTCTAAGCATGCCCTTGGTGTGGGCAAAGGAGTGTAACACGGTCTCAACATGCCTGCCAGTAATTTTAGCACAGATCTTAATTTGTCTGTAGAGTTTGTTTTTATCGGCCACAGATAAGCTGTTAAAGCTGCTACAGTACAGCATCACAGTGTGGACAACAGACATATAAAAGAGAGACAAAATCTGACTGCTAGCACCAAACGATCAAAGTCTGCATAGGGAATAGATACGCTGATATACCCTCTCACAGATAAAATCAACGTGAGTGGACCATGATAAAGTTTCATCTGTCATCACCCCCAGATATTTATAAAATTGAACCTGCTTAATATTATATTTAATATTAATTTAATATAATCGGGAGATTGAGTTTTTTCTCCACTTCCTTCTCCAGAGAGAACAGTGTACAGGGAGATAGAGGTTATGTGGAGGAGATGACTGGCTGCGAGCCATATCGTTTCAGCTGTTGTCTTGTTCTCTACCCAGGGCAGCAGCAGATGCCGAACCTGTTGCGGCATCGAGACATAGAATGAGCGGCGTCTCTGAGTGACACATTGCTGTTGGCCAATTCTAATGCTAAATATAAATTAGCTCGAGCAATTATTTGTGACCCTGCCTCGACCGGTGCACCTGTGGCCACTGTACGCCATTGTCTGCAGCAGAAAATGTGTGTTGCAGAAAGATGCCGAAGTTATAAAGTATCCAAGCATGATGAGAATTTCCTTCAGGAATGCTCAAAAAACAACTATTTTTAACACCATAACAATTATTTCATTAAAAACAAATTCTTAGCCCAGATTTTATTTTCCATTTACTGATATCAGTAATTCCCTTTGTCATTGGTAATGAGCAAATGTCAGCAAGTAGTGGTAAGCACCTGCATAATGGAGCACCCAGGTTTTGAGCCAGTTGTGCTGCAGGCAGTTCATGGCACCTCGCTACGGAGGTGTGGCCGAGACCGCACGTGTTATATACCCCACCACGGCCGGTCTGCTGTCGTCATTAATCAAAGCCTACATCAATAACCCGAGCTGAGCCGTTAGCAATGCAGGATTCCAATTTGTATAGCACACTTTCAACACAAGGCAATTCAAGAAACCAAACATATGATAAATGTATGAAAATTAAAAACAGATAAAACACAAGAATCAATAAAAGAAAACATGCAGCATGTGATTAAAAACAATTTAGGAAAGTCATTAGAAAATATAAGAAATAAAATGTATGTCAAAAATCTGTATTAACAATGTTACTCAAAAGCATCTCTATACTGTAGAGCTTTGATCTTTTATTTGAAAGAACCTACCGATTCAGCAGCTTTGCAGTCATCAGGAAGTTTATTCCAAATTTTTGGGCATAGAAATTGAAAGCTACTTCTCCATGTTTGGTTCTAATTCTAAAGATGTTTAGTAAACTAGAGTTGAGAACCTGAGTGGTCTGCTGGATTGGAATGGTGACAACAGGTCTTCAATATACATAGGTGCTAAACCATTTACTGATTTCTAAACCAGTTGGAGTTTTTTTAAATCTGTTCTGTGAGATACAGGGATCCAGTGTACGGACTTTAGAACTGCGGTGATTTGTTTTACTTTCCTGGTTCTAATGAGGATGCTATCAGCAGCATTCTGGATCCGCTGCAGCTTTAGTTTTAGGTAAACCTGTAAGGACGCTGTTAACAGTAATAAATCCGACTAAAGATTAACGCATGGATGAGTTTTTCAAGGTCCTTTTGTGACATTAGTCCTTCAATCCTAGAATTGTTCTTCAGGTGATAGAAGGCTGACCTTGTTATTGCCTTTAGGTGACCCTGGAGGTTCAGGTATGAGTCCATTATTACACATAGATAACGGGCCTGATCATTAGTTTCTAATCACTAGACTCTTTATCATTCCTCTTTAGGTCCAAAAATATCTACTTCAGTTTTGTTTTTATTCAGCTGGAGAAAGCTATGGGACATCCAGCTATTAATTTGCTCAATGCATTTATTTAGTCATTGGATAGGTATATAGTCACCTGGTGAGATTGTGATGTACAGCTGAGTATTATCTGCATAGTTATAGTAATTAGTCTTATTGGATGTTATAATTTTGGCTAGTGGGAGCATGTAGTTATTAAACAGAAAAGGCCCCAAGATGGAGCCTTGTGGAACCCCACATGTGATTTCTCTTCATTTTGATGAAAGTTTTCCTACGGAAACAAATAAATTCAGACTGAGTCCAGAGACCATATAGTCTGACCCAGCTCTCCAGTCGTTCCAGTAGTATTTTATCATAAACTGTGCCAAACGCTGCTCTGAGGTCCAACAGAACCAGCACGGGGGTTCTACCACAGTCTGTATTAATGCAAATGTCATTGAAAACTTTAACGGTGACAGTTCTTGCTGATGAATGGAAGATTAGAGATTAGCCTGTAGTTCTGCATTACTGTGTTGTCCAGGTTGTTCTTCTGACAGGAGTGATGAGTTAACAACTTGAATCAGATCAGACTTAATGACAGGGACAACTTTTTTTTAGAAAAGCAAACTAGGCAGCAAGAGGAGGAGTTTAATTGCTTCATGATTTCATCAAGATTTATTTGATTTGACTCATGGAATACAGGCATTTTCTCTATGTTGGTGTTCATTGGGGATGACATTGGTAGTGGGTTCCAGACTGAAGTTTAGCCTGAACGTCTGATTGCTAGAATTTTTTCACTGAAAAAGCTGGCAACTTCATTGCAGGCCCTGGGGAGTTTAGTTTGGGGGGTATTGAATTTGGAGGATTAGTCTCTCAACTGTTGCAAACATGGTCTGCACATTATTAATATTACTGTTAATGAATTCAGAAAAGATCAATTACCTTGCATCTTTCAAAGTTAAATAGTAACTGTTCAGTCTGTTTTTGTAGATCTCATAGGGAACCTGGTGTTAAGTTTTCCGCCATTTTCTTTTGGATTGTCGACAGTCCTTTTTTTCACCACCTTGTTTTTCTACTCCTTTCCAGACGCCAGCTAAATAAATGCATGACAAATCAGTGTTTTATGTTTAGCACTGTTCCAGCAGCGTTCTCTTTGCATTTCTTTGCCTGACAGAGCTTGTTTCTTCTCCTGGTTTCTTATTTGTCCATTTACTCTTTATAGAAGGATTCTTCTCCCGATTCATAAACATCTCTGACCCTCACGCTAAGTGTCAAGTTTTTTAGGGTTTTTTTTCGGGGGTGGGGCGCATTTGTGTTTTAGTTTTCTCGCTGTGTCTGGCAGGTTGTAATTCTGCCTACATGGAGAGGAGGACTGAAAGCCCTTCTTACAGGAGTGGTAGCCACCATATCACTACAGGAACAGCGTTTAATTGTGTAGTTGATTTTTGTTGTTAAATTCCGCGATTCCATCTTTGCCATGGTAAATGGTGAGCAGAGCTTCTTGTGAGAGCACGAGGCAAAAACCTAAGAGTGCAGCAGTCCTTCCTCCCACCATCAGTTCCCGCGTTTGTTAAGGGGGAGCGGGCTGCCAATAAAGTGTTTGGCTTGTGTTTTTATCTCCAGCAAAAGATGAATACGACCTTAATGTTACCGTTAAGAGGACCAATAAGGCTGAAGCGGATCGATTCGGGTGGACCGTCAGATTCAGCCCCGGGGCTGATATAATAACGGGTTTCGGTACCCATCCCTAGGTATGAATACTTTTTGTCCTGGTGGAGTTTTCTCTGCTAGTGACCATCTAGGCTGATTGGGAGTCAAGTGTGTTATGCCTCTCCACTTTCTAACGTGGAGTATAAAACAAGTGGAGTATAAAACAAGTGGAGTATAAAACAAGTTCCGTCCCTGCCACACCTACATAGCAAGTTGGCACAAAGCTAAAAACAAAACGGCTCAGGGCTGCTCGCCTCCTCCACAGAACCTTCCTCCCTCTAGTCTCTTCCCTCTAAGGGAGGAGAGAGAAATATGCAACTTCACAACTGTCCGCCTCTAAGGCAATGGAGCTCACATCGCTATTGCTTTCTTTTTGGCTGTCTGAGTGTGTCCAACTCTATCCTGCTGTAGAAGCTGCAGGTATTCATTTCAGTTCACAGCTACAGGTAAGTCACTCTTTACAGTAGAAAGGGTTTCTGCCACACAGACTAAAACTGGTAGCTGGTTCCACTTAATCCAATGATTTTCTATGTATATTATATATAAGACGGAGGAATTATTATATTAAATTTATTAGGTTAGATTATAATCTGGATTTAAAAGGGAGCCAATGAAGGGAAGGTAAAACAGGAGAAATGTGATTTGTCTTTTTAATATCAATCAGAACTCTTGCTGCAGCATTTTGGATCATAAACTAGTCCAGTTTAAACTACCAAATGCATGGACTAATTCTCAGCGTCACTCCTGGACAGCTGTGGCGGCGCCTGGGAGGGTCTTGGGATGGGGGGTCAAAGCTGTTTGACCCCCCATCCATGGGCGTAATGGCCGTGGGATACGTATGGGATCTGTCCCCCGCACTTTCCTTGTCAGTGCCCTCTGTTCTCCGCACCTTTTTCAGCTGTTACTGCCGTTTAATGTGTGGTAACATATTTTTACAAGCCGTCTTTAAACGCACCTTAAACGCACCTTAAATGCACACACGTTATGCAAGCATCGATCACAGACAGGTGCAGCAAAGCAGCATGTTAAACAAACTAGCCAGACGCAGCAAAAGGCTACAAACCCTGCAGAAATTTTTCCGAACAAGCTGCAGTTTGAGTTTTGCTGATGGATGCAGGGAATCTTAGCTAAATGATGGCAAGTTAATACATGCAACTATATTGTTTTAAGCTAGTTAACAATAGTAGTTAGTTATTTTACATAGCTAGTTAGTTAATGCTTGGAGTAAACCATGCCCTCTTTCATTTCTTTGTAGATTCTGTACTCATTATTGCTGTCAACATGTTTGAGAGAAATCGTTATTACCCTTGTTAATAGAAAGATCAGATTCGTAGACAAGACATGAGGCCAGCAGCTGGGAGGATTTATGCAGGGTCTTCAGGTAAGGTGAGAAAGAGATCAGTTGCTGATAGAAACCAGGCAGGTATCAGGAAAGAGTTATTATTCTTTCACACCCCAAAATGTGTTTTTGACTGCATTTTGTTAGATAAAGCAGGATTAATGCACAGGTGAAATTTGAAAAATTTGAAAGTTAATTGATTTCACTAATTCTATGTAAAATATTAAACTAATATATGATATAGACTCATTAAAAGCAAATTGAGTTATAGCAAGCCAGGATTGGTTATAATTTTGATAATGCCTTACAGAGTATGGAAATCCCAAATTCAAAGTCTAGTAAAATTAGAATATGACATGAAATTAATAAAACAAGGACTTTAAATAGAGAAATTTTGGAGCCTTGAACAGTAATCAAGCATATGTACTCAGTATGTAGTTGGTTTGGGCCTCTTTTACATCACTTCCTGCCTCAGTGAGGCGTAGCATGGATTTTTTCAGCCTGATCGTGTTTACTGGTATTGGCTGATTAGAGCATGAGCATGACACTTTACACCTAAAATATCGAACCTTTTCACAATATTCAAATTTTCTGAGATTTTGAATTTCAGGTTTTCATAAGCTGTAAGCCATAATCATAATTAAAACAAATAGAGGCTTGAAATATCTTGCTTGCATGTGATGAGTCTTTATCGTCCTTTAGTTTCACCTTTTAACTTGAATTCATGAAACAAACGAACTTTTGCACGATATTCAAATTTTTCAAGTTTCACCTATAAATCAGTTTGGTAGCCTGTAAAAAAACTTTTATTCTAAAGAGTTGATCTATCATGATTTTGTTTTTTATTGCGATTTGTGAAGCAGTGCGTAAACTTGAAGCATCTTTCTTTAATCTGTAGTTATATATTTCCAGATTTACCTTAAAAGTCAATATAGACTGACATTTGATGTTAGTTATTTGTCCCTGCTGACCAGGGGGAGCTCGTCACTGTTAATAACTGTATATGAACCATTATTAATATTGCTGATAAATAAGCCAGTTATTATGCATCAGGGATTTAAATTGTTCTTTTGTCATTGAGTAGAGGTGCAATATTATGTAAAAGGATGATCAATCACAGACCCTGTTTGAATTGACCAAGACCCCCCCACCCATTGCCCCCCCAATTAAAATTGTCTGGAGCCGCCACTGCTGGACAGGATGTTTCTAATTTTTAATATACCAAATCTAGAACTAGACTCATAAGTAAGAATATGCAGTTTAAGGACTGTTGGGTCAAGAAGGGAACATTTAGATTAGAAAAAAAAGAATTGTACAGATGGTGACCTAAAGATTTCTTTCGTCTTCAGGCTGGAGCCCAGGTGCCCGCTATCCAGATAACTTCCTACAGGAGGCACACCTGCTGCATTGGAATGGCCCATTCAAACCGTGGAATTATCCAGCTGTCCACTCGGATCTGTGGGAAAGGTGGTTCATACCTGACCCGTCTGGAAGATTTGTTTTGACACGGCATGATAGTGACCGCTAAAGCCAGCCACACTACTATGACTGATCCACACCCTCACAATATATAATTTTAAGGGAGCTTCTTTCAACTGTTTTGGATTATATGCTTCTCTTGAGTATGTTTAAATATGAGATGTGGAAATAGGACAACCAAATGTTCCATCACTGAAAAGTATATTATGAATAGTGAAAAGAGCTGTGGTTAGTTTAAATGAATTACTCAGTAAAAAAAAAAAAATCAGAATTAAAGAGTAAAATGTACAGTCAGATACAAAACAATTAATTCAAAATCACCCAGTACAAACCCTTTAACTTTTAGTAATTTTTTTAATCCATTTTAATAAAATTTATGCATGAATCTGAACTGCGCAACTTATTCTCCTCTGTCAAAACACTGTATTTTATCTGGTGTTTGCGCATCTCCCACCCATTTTCTAATGTTGCGCAGGGCTACACTCCCTACTCCTTTTGATCTTATCAACAAACACTAGTGCATGTATTCACCATTAATCAAAAGTCAAATCAATAAACTGCCTTCTCAAGGCATTAAGCTAGCAAATAGAATCCAAATATACAATAATTACCTCTTAATGAAATACAACTATTCTGAGAAGGTAACAGATGCGTGTTAGAAAGCATTAAAAGGGAATTTTATTTTCTTTCAACCTCGAACCTTATTTTAAGCTAATACGTTCATTTACTTACCCAGACCGATTTGGAGCTACTGTACTTGGAACTTCTCAGGAGAAGTTTATATTCATTTGTGATCAGCGTATATCCATATAATGGGAGTCAATCAGGGCAGGAGATTTGCCGCCTGTAATGAGGCATTATCTGCCCCAAAACGCCTTCATTTTACCATGTTTCATTTTAAATAGTTAGCACTACACCCCTTGCAGTTCAAAACATCTCCAAAGTGTGTATTAGTGTTGTTCCGGAGTGATTTAGAAGCTCTAATACAACTACACTTAAGCAAAAGTAAAATTACGTAACTGCATGCCTCAAACCTGTTGTAATCTAAGCACGACTTTCATTCTGTGCTCTACAGAGGTCAGTTACTTAGAACTTGGTACTACAAACATCAACATGTTTCATGTTTGCGTATTACCAAATTGCACTAGCTGTATTACCATTTGGACTAAGTTCAGCTTCTACAGGCTCGCTTTCTGCAACCTACACGGACTACAGCTGCTATGACCGGTGGCTGTAACATCATTGAAATCCCAGGTTACTGTAAGTAAGTACTGTAAGTAACTATTCATAACAAAAATGCTTAAATGAAGTAATGCCTTATTACAGGCAGTAGATCTGCCGAGATTTACTCTCATTATGTGGACATATGCTGATCATGACCGGATATAAACTTCCCAAGTGGCTCCAACCTTGTCTGGGTGAGTAAATTAAAGTAATATATATATATATATATTTAACTTTGCTTGCCACAAATCTGGCCAAAAAACCTGGTGGAAATTAATACTTCACCATAAACATACCATCTCTGCAATGTAACCGGGGGGGGGGGGGGGGGGGGGGGGTAGCATAAGGCTGTTGTGGGGCTGGAGGTCAACAAAAGGTTGGAGGGTTCACCTTTCACCTCAGGGCAAAAAACTACACATACTGTATGAACTGCAACTTGGTGGTTTAGATCATAGAGTAATCACACTTTGCAATGGCCCAGTAAGGGTCCAGAACCAAATCCAGTTCACAATCAGTGACTTGAATTTTGCCGAAGCGCCCCATCCATTCTAACTAAACAATGGACAAAAATGTACTCCAAAAGGACTTCTACTTCAGATATATACCTCTTAAGGTTGAATTTTCATATAAAATTCCATCCATCCATCCCATTTTCTTAACTGCTTAATCCTTTATGGGTTGCAGGGGTGCTGGTGCCTATCTCCAGCTGTCAATGGGCGAGAGGCGGGGTACACCCTGGACAGGTTGCCAGTCCATCACAGGACCAACAGGACAAACAACCATGCACACACTCACACCTAAGGACAATTTACAGTGATCAATTAACCTGACAGTCATGTTTTTGGAATGTGGGAGGAAGCTAGAGTACCTGGAGGGAACCCATGCATGCACGGGGAGAACATGCAAACTCCATGCAGAAAGACCCTGGGCTGGGATATGAACCCACAACCTTCTTGCTGCAAGGCAACAGTGCTAACCACTGCCCCACTGTGCAGCCCTTATACCTCTTAAGGTTGAATTTTCATATAAAATTCCAGTAAATGTAATGATGTTTGTTGTTTAAAATGGGACATATTATGCCTGTTTTTAAACAAGTCTATTCAAGACATGTTAATGAAGTTCTTTTGACTCTCACTTAAAGGTATCTCAACAACTCAACCTTTCAAAATGAGCTGTTTAGAGGGCTCTGTCACTTTTATGCACCTACCCATCTTATTTCTAGGCTGCAGGTTTACCACACATATGAGAATGTCGTGGAGTTTGACCAGTGAGATAGCTGTATTCAGATTTTGCCTCAATATTCTTTGTGTAAATGCTTGAATTCATTAATCATAGAGGATATGAGGGAGTCTCTCAACATTGACTGCATGTTGGTATTGTAAGCCAGTTTCTGATTCTAAAGAACACCCTGTCACTAGAAACCATAACAGTTTTTTTAAAAGATGGCTTTTTATGGAATAAACATGGGATTATTTTTTAATTTATTCCACACATGTTCATATCATGTACATATTCAAATTATCATACTTTTACATTTTCCATTGAATTATGTTTGTAAATAAGTACGCAGAAGTGTTTAATTATCTATCCCTACCCCCTTCCCAATATATGTAGCTCACTTTATGCAGGCTTTTACAAAATTATTGTAATACAATGACAAAACAATGTACTCTAACATTTAAAAAAGTAACATACAAAAGTACACTTTCTTGCAAATAGAACATGCAAAGCCAAACTGAAAACCTTATCAAAAATGTGTTTTACCCAAATAATATTTTTTTCAATTACAAGAATGAAGCTACTAACTTTGTTGGTCATATGACTATCAGCAAGGAAACCAAGCTCCGACAGCGCTCCACTTTGCATTGGTTTGTTTTTGGGAAACAAGCAGGATACAAGCTTCAAAACATGAAAATTCATGGTATGTGAATACTTGTGCAAGGTAGTCTGCATTTAGTAGCCAAAAAATTAAAGGAATTCATGATGCTTTATTAGAAGTTCTCCTCGACACAATGTGTTGTCTACACTTTTTAAGTTTACTTGATACACAAACAGCTTCTTTGCAAAATGCCTGTCATCTAATGGTAGGTTGCTGTTAATTTGAAATTCCTCAGTAGTTCACATAATGCCCAATAGGTGGCACTCTTTGGTTGTGTGAATCACAATAAAGTAGACCACACTAGCAAATCTGTAACAGACTGGATCATACTGTTTTAATCTGGCAAACATGCCCGATAAGCACTGTAAAGTACCGTTTAGTAGTGACACAAGTACAGAAAATTACGCTTAATTTAGCACCAAAGGGTTTATTTTTTATAAATCACCAAATTTACTGTAATGTTTGCAATGACCCTCACTGAAACAGCCAAACACTGCAGTAGATTAAACCAAAGGAAAAGTAATTGCTTGCTTGCATGGACCAAAACCTTCGAGGTAGAGATGAGTTTTACTTCAGATTTTTCAGAAGTAATTTGAAAAAAAAGAGCACAAATACATGTGTTTGTTATCTTGAGAAATATAAGAAACAGAGCTTCTCTTCTCATCACTGTTACAAGGAAATAATAGACTTTCACTGGAAGACGCAAACAGTTAAAATGACACTAAGATCATTTTAAGATTGTATTTGGATTATTTACAAAAGGGCATGGTCTTTTAAGAATCAAAATGATAACATGAAAAGTTAAAAACTGATTTTTAAACAACATGAACATGTAGCACTGAAATGGCTGCTTAATTTATTGAATTTTTATTCACAGTAAGGTTGAAAGATGTTATTGTCTTAATACCTATAACAATCAAAGTGCTTATATCCTTTTTTAACTGACTAAACAGTATCTAAATTATCTACATTACCTATTGTTTATTCTCTAAATTTCAGTTAGAACTGCATAATTTCTGACACCTTTAAAAGGGTTGTATAACTTGTATAAGACCTAATTTTCAGAAGGAGGGTGCAAAGTATTTTTGGACAGTTGAAGTACCTTTTAATTGGCATTAAAGAAATCAATGATACCTTAATATGTCTGGGGTTTTAGTTGTTGTTATTAGTTAATTATTGTGCCTTGTGTCTAATTCCCTTTGTCTCTATAAAACAGTATTTTCATATATATTATGTAATATCGCATGCCACAAGTTGAATCTGGATTAGAGGTAGGGCAAAAGTTAATATTTTGGCTTTTTGTGGCCTCAAGCGTTGCATGAACTTCTTTACCAAAACCGTTTGTTTTCGTTTACTCTTTGCTGACCCAACCTTAACAGAACCTAACAACAGCATCCAAGCAGAAGATCTTTCTTTATTGATCTGTCAGCTTATGCTTTCAGTGGTCACTCCTATTCATATTTGCAGTCATTTAAATCAGTGTTGATAATTAATGATTCGGAATCCGGATGCAACGATGCCGCTTCTTTGAAACCGATACAATACATATACTTGGATCTGAGTACCTGCCGATACCTAGTACCAATGCTGATAGTTATATCACACAAAAAAATGCAATGAATTGGAAGACTGGTTTTATTTTCTTCTCTGCTTTTAAAAACAAATGATGGTGAATTGGATAAAAATAAAAACATAAAAATGACCACAAAACTAAAATATCAAGCGAAAATAAAAAAATTCTGTGTAATTATTGCAGTGTTTCCACATTTTGAGTAATCGTTCATTGTTTCGGTTGAATCCCTAATTTGTAACATTGACCCATGACTGTTCATCTACAACAATATGTTCATTTACAAATGGAAGTTGTCTGTGATATACTGGAAAAACATTTCTACTTATTCCTCTAATAGTGTCTTGGTTATATATTTACATACTGTTCAGACAGTTAATTTCAGATGAGAATGTTTACGACGGCATCATCACATGCAAGTAAAAAAACAGCGTTGTTTTATCCAAGATCATGTTGACTGGCTTCTTTTGGATTTCTCTGCCAAAAGGTGACCAGAAAGGGAGGACAAGTAAGAAACCCATCCCCCAGTTCAGTCTCTTGAGCAACAACTTGCAAGCAGAACATTGTCTCTGGGCTTGGCGGGGTAAAATGTGCCGTTACTTCGTAAATATGTCCACAGCGCTCTGCGATTGTTGTTGGGCTGTTGCTGGTGTGCAGCGTTGTAGCAGTGGGGCCGGTGGTTTTGACTTCCAGCAGCTCATTTTCCACTGCTGATGTATCCACAGGCAACACCACATATGCCTTTGTGAAACTGTCTCCCTCTAGGCACTTCAGCTTGGTAGACCAGCAGTATTCACCGGGGTCTCCTGTTTATGAAGGATTAAAATGATGAAGGATTTCAATCCTTACATAATTCATCTTAGATGCAAATAATATAAATATCAACATCTGATTCAGACAGCTTACAGTTAAACACTGTAAATTGAACAACTCCATAATAAGAGACAGAACACAACTTTGTCTATTAGTTTTAGTTCAAGGAAGATAATGAAAATAAAGTCCAGATTTATAAAGCCATGATCACTTTACTGTTTAAATACTAAAGAATGAAATCTAAAAACCTAATAGGAGTCCATCTACAGCATTGGCTTGCAAAAAACTTTTAAGGAATTTTATGATTTTATGCATAATTATGAATGCACAAGAATATGGATCATAGAAAAAATCAGTGAAATAAATTGGCAATGTTAATCGATATGTCAATTTGTCATCTAAAATGAGATTGATTGTATATTAAAGAAAAAACGTTTAGCTATTTAAGCTATTGACTTAATAAATTGCTTTTGTACTTAATTTAGGTTAAATATTTAACCTGGGACCCGTGTCAAACTCTGCTGAATTCCGTTTGTGCCTTCTTACCTTCTCTGTAGTCTGTCATCCGAATGTTGTGATTGTCCCGCAGCTGCAGTTTTTTAGCATATGTCATTGTACTGCACTCTATCAAACAGTCAGTTGGTAGTTTCATGAAGCTGGGCTTCGGTATCACAAGCGTTTCTTTCTCGGTGCACTTCGCTGCCCCACTACCCAGCAATAGATGGGACAGCAAGCCAAAGGACACCCATACACGGATATAACTTGTCATTCTATCCACTAATGAGCTTAAGAGAATAGAGCTGGCTGTACTCAGCTTTGAGCCCAAGTCCTAATCGACTGTAATAATCAGAAACTGTGTTGAAATACCTGCACCACGAGTAAAAAAACTCCACTAAATACCCAGCGTATCACCGTTCCCCTCTGCAGCATCTGGTCTTTTGAAGCACACAAACAAGCATTCTTAAACACAGATTTCCCTCCCTCTTGGCTTGACTTCATAAATTCCAGTTTGTCAGGCAGGCATGAGAATGGTTTGAAGAAGAGTTTCGTAACTCAAATATTGCATTTAAAAAAAGATTGGAATGCAATATTTTTGTACGAACGTAAGGAATAAAATCAAAATTGATTTACAAGTATTTCAATAATCTTTATTAAAATAATGAGGAGCAAGAAATCCCATAATTGATACAAATGTGTCCTAAACTTAGATCAGAATGTGTTCAATAAAATGAGTAGTTGTACACTAAAAAAAAGTTAATTAAAAGAGTTAATTTTGTGAAGTTAAAACAAAAATACGACAGCAAAATGATCAAGAATAAAAAAGATTCAGAATGGATAACTGACAACTCTAACCACTTAAGAAATTATGAAAATACCATCGAAGATGGACTGAACTAATTTGGCACTTTTCTAGTCATGCTGACCTAAAACCTTCCAATTAAAAGCCAATTATTCTACCAAGCAAGCCAAAATTACCCCAAATATATATAAAAACACAAAATATATATTACAGAATAAACAGGTTGGTTTTATTATTGGAGTTGAAACAGAGATGGAACTGACTTTCCATTTCAGACACCGGATTTGATTAAGCTTCAGCTGAATTAGAAAAACAAGATCATTGCTATTGATTTATTCTTATAGTGTTTTTATGTAATCTCTAATCTTTATCTTATCTTTATCATGAAGGAATGAAAATGTAAATATCTGATTGCATATTCACCAAATCATGGTGCATTGCGAATACACACAAAGTTATTTTATTTCCAAAAGTCCCTATGAAGGCCAATGGACTTTCCTTCAACTTTCTGAAAGATGAATATATCTGGGAGCTTTGGGGTCTTAGAGACTTTAAATCAAGCCTTCTCCGGGCAGTATACAATTTACACCTTATTTCTCTGACCCTGATTTACCTTCTGAGAATAAACTGAAAACTTTCCCTTACGTTGGCCTCACAATTCAGTTAGGAAAAACATTGGCCTGTCGAGTATTTGGCAAGGGTCGGGCTCACATTTTCAGATGGAACACGGAGTAACCGTTAACAGCTATAAATAAATTATCTGTACTCAAAAACATCAGCTACAAAGATGTTATCTGAAGCTGTCTATGTTGTTTTCTAGCTATTAATGTTTGATTTTCTTAGACTTAAATGGCATAATTTTTGTCACCTAAGCCCATCGTCTAGAAACTAATTTCTTTTTTAAACAGCTCATTTATATAGTTTGCAGAAGTATGGTCTAATTTTTATTAGTAGCAGGCTCAACAAGTCTGGTTTTGATTATAGGGAGCAGCAGGAATGCAAAACTGAGATTCTGCTTTGGTTCCCACGATCAGTGCCAATTATACAGAATAACAATTTAAGATAGGCAGCAGTACAGGTGGGTGATTTCTCATCGTAGAAGACAGGCTTGTCTATAATGATATGCTCGATATGCCAGGTGGTCTGGATCTTTTGCTAGAGACCTGAGTTTACTTCGGACTGGGCTGCTGGGCATTCCCAGGTCTCTAGCCACAGCTGCGGGTCAGTTCAACCGGGGAGATGACAATGGTACCAGTTTCATCCATGTAAATGAGATTCAGCATTTCCTGCGAAGAGGGCTGGCAACATGGTACTTGGTCCTGAATGTACAAAGAGGTGACAAGTCAGTCAGGGCCCTTATAGCAAATAATTAACATAATTGCATAATATAATTTATACAAATTTAGAATAAAATGTATAATTTTGCAACATTCAGTCAAAACTTGCAGCATTTATGGCATTCTAAAATAAAAATGTGATAAATAGAAAAGGAAAATACAGATATTTGATTTCAAAAAAGGGCCCTGAAGGTCATCTTTTAAAGATATAATAGCAAAGCATATTTAAATCCTTTAACCTAAAGAGAAAATTAGCAACTATTATATAAATGTAACCTAAAGAGAGAATTATCAGCTAATATATAATAATATAAGCTTGTGTTAAATTTTCTTTAGCTGCAAACTGGGATTTTGGATGCTGGAGGAGGATGAGGGACATTGCACGGTGCCATCTGCAGGGTCGCACAGAGCACACTGAGCAACGGTCAGACTCAAAGGATGGATAACCCAACTGTCCCAGCCCATATCTGGAAGGTGCAAAATATGACTTTTATTATCAAATTACAAAAAGACAGTTCTTAGTGCATCGTATAGTTTACTCATCTTTCAATACCTTTCATGAAGATCTCAGAAGCCACAAGGCAACACTTTAGGCTCGTTCTGTTTCCACTGTCGTGCGATAAAGAGTAATCGGTGACTGCTGGAGAAAGAGGGACATATACAGCTTTAGGTTCAAGCTGCTGTCAAATGGGTTAGATCCTAACACCTGGACTTTATGAATTCCACGTACCAGCTGTCTTCCTTGCACTATGAGGAATGGTGCTGAATGTTCTGTGCCATTGCTCACGGATGCTCTCTATCGCACCAGCAGGCAGCTGCGGTTCGGTCTGCATATTGAGAACCCTCAGGAGATCCTTCCTGATAAACTGCAACGACTGATCCTGGCACCTGAACATTACAATTATCATATTCCTATTAGACGAGTTCATAATTAGTATATCCGGTCAGCTTTTAATTAAAATTTTAACTGTAAAGTGTAGTATTTTGTGTTTATACAATAAATCAAACAAACCCGCCCTGCACATGGTTGAAAGATAAGCAGTTGAGTATTTTCCACAGATGAAAAAAAAAGACTTAGTCATACAGAATCTCAAATTCTAAGAAGGGTGATCACAAATACTTAATTGAATAAGACTTTTTCTAAAACTGACCTTTGATGAGAAGAAGGAGATTTAGCAGAGGCTGCAGGCACCTCACTGGATGGATTCAAGACAAATGCAATCACCACTGAACAGCCAAGAAGCATTATCATGCTAAAGAATGTAAAAGTCATGGCGGATGAACAGTGAGGCCAAGACAGTTTTCAGGAGAACAAAGATGGCAGTTCTTCACCTATGCCTTTTTGAACGAGGATACAACAGTGTGAAGGCAAGGATGATGCTGCACAAGGTAATGTTCGTCAGGGCCTGGGAACCTGGGCTTTTATCTTCTTTGTCCCCGGTGTGGCCTTGAGATACTTAACATTGTGGTCTCGTCCCCAGCTCTGTGTGAAAAAGTGAAAGGAGGACGGTCCAAAAGAGGAAGGCTAATAGACACAAGACAGATAGTCCGGTATGAAAGGTGGGAAGGAGACAAAATTAGCAAAGCGATACATGCTGTAATATGCAATTACAACATCACAGGAAAGAACTCTGTCTGACTGTTCCGGAGTAGTGACTTAATACAACATTACCTATAGAATTTACATTTAAAGGTGATGCTTATTAACATTGTTTTGGAGTTCCTTTTGTCAGAAGCAGACATTTTATTTTCACTGTGCACTGCTAAAGTATCCGCATCTTTTTCATTCTACAATGTGTTGTAGAATAGCCTTGCAGGTAGTCCTATTGGGGTACGTTTTCACCAATTTTGCACATTCTTCTTTGCAAAATAAAACCTCAAGCTAAGTTCAACAGGATAGAGAACTTCTGTGTACACAAATGTTAAGTCTTGCCGCAATTTTGTATTTAGCTCTAGATACTTAATGAGCCAGTCTAACACATGACCATACTTTGATACAAACCAGAACATAACATACAACATAAGAGACACAGCACATATGACACATTAAACATATGACATCCCAGCTACTATTAAGCACTAAGGAGGCTCTATACAGATGATTTTTTTTAGCTGTGATATAAAATAACTTTGGAAGTTTGTTTCAGATAAGGGGGGCATAAAAACTGACAGCTTTTGCTTGTTTAATTCTGATTCTAGGGATGATTAGTAGACAAACATTGAGTGTTCTGAAAGGGTTGATATGGAGCAATAGATCTTCAACAGATTTTGGAGTAAAGGCACTTAATGATTTATTATCTAGTATGTGTATTTTAAAGAGTAACTGAGCCCCATGAAAAGCATATGAAGCGCAGTGGCCAAACGTTGTATCCTTTTGACAATAGTATCGATGCTAATTAGCTTTGGAGGGAAACATGGTGTCAGGTTTTGGTTACTTATTCACGGGATGTTTAAAACATATAGGTTATAACTCGTGGCTTCAAACCACTTGGACGTTGTGGCCCTCCACTGCCATCCACAAAATTCAAATGCAGTAACCACACATTGACCATGTCTGACTTTTTAGGTAGACCTATGAGGACACTATTAAGATGAATGCATGGATGAGTTTTTCAAGGCCAGGGCGCATAATCAATCAGAGAGATAGTGACAGGACTCTCACACTTTCACATCTCTCACCCTCTCATCACAAGCAGATCCTCATGCTCCGTGCAGGGTCCCACCAATTTAGGAATCCATGGACTTAATACCAGTGTCACATGGATCCTGCCAGCAATGCCAAATGTGTCAAGGCCTACAACAAAGGCCCAAGTAGGATTTAATCCCATGGCTCCAGGGTGAGAGTCATATACACTAACCATTCAGCCAAAGGGATATCCTTGTGGCAGCCAGGGCACATCATCAATTGGAGCCACAGTGACAGGACCCTCACACTGTCACACAAGAAATTTTCTTCATATCTAAATAGTGATAGCAAATTCGAGGAGCCCTGGGGGACCCCACATGTGATTTATGTCTGTCCTGATGAAAATTTGCCTACTGACACAAAATATTACCTGTTTTAGAGGTAAGAATCAAACTAGCCAAGTACTGTACTGTAGAATGGGTGACTGTGGCTCGGTAGGTTGAGTAGTTATCTTGCAATTAGAGGGTTGTAGGTTCAATTCCAGTCACATGTTGTTGTGCCCCTGGGCAAGGCACTTAACCCCAAATTGCCTACAGATAATTGTATCGGTGTATGAATGTGATTGTGAGTGTGAATGGGTGAATGTGGCTCCAGTGTAAAGTGCTTTGAGTCAACATGACTAGAAAAGCACTATATAAATTCAGTCCATTTACCATTTAGAGTCCAACCCAGTTGTTCTGATAGTATTTTATGATCAACAGTATCAAATGTTGCACTGAGGTCCAACAGAACCAGTACTGTGGATCTACCAGAGTCTGTATTCATGCAGATGTCATTGAAAACCTTGACAAGGGCAGTCCCAGTGCTGTGGTGAGCACAGAAACCAGACCATGAAATATCAAAGCAACTGATCATTGTCAGGAAGCTATTTAACTGTTGAATAAGCTTTCATTACGACATTTTCTCTACATTGATGTTAAATGGGGATGACATTTGTAATGGGTTTGGTACTGATGTATAGGTTGGTCTAATCTAATCAGAATCGGTTAAATTAAAATGCTGGCAAAGTCATTGTAAGCTGTCTTTAATTTAGTTCAGGGGCCACTGTTACTGCAGGATTAGTTCTTCTTTCCAGTGCTGTAAATAAAGTCTGTCTTCTCATTGGTAGTTTTTCTGGAAATGATTTCAGAGAAGAACTAACATCTTTGAAGAAGAATACCTGGAATTTGTTTAGTTTAGGGGGTGCACAGTCGGTAAGACTGGGGCCTTTCAGAAAGAAAGTCCTCGGTTCAACTCCTGGTCTGGCGGGTTTCTACATGGACTTTGAATGTTCTCCCTGCATGCGTAGGCTCCCTCCAGGTACTCCAGCTTCTTCACACAGTCTAAAAACATGACTTTCAGGTCAATTGGTCTTTCTAGATTGTCCTTGGTAATGTTTTTGTGCCTGTCAGTCTGTCTGTTCATCTGTCTGCTAGCAACATATGTTAACTCACAAAGTTATTTGATTAAATTTTCAGGAAATGTTCACAGTGGGACCAGGAAAACATGATCACATTTTAGGGTTGATCCAACATGAAGCATGTATGAAGCATCTTTGGTTTTGTATAATTGTGTCCTTGATGTACATTAAATTATTTTTATTTTTTTGCACCTTTCTACCTTTCTTCTGTGACCCTACAGGCTTCTCTCATATGTCACTTTGATGCTGTTACAGATTAATTTCCCCTTTGTAGGACAATAAAGGATTATTCTAAGCCATTGTAACATGGGGTTGAGTGGCCCTGGCTGTGGTCTGCACTCTCTTAGAGCTTGTATCCATACCTATGTTAAAATATAAAACACAAGTGAAATGTATTCATAACTGGAAATTTTAGTCATAAAAAATCCAAAATGTTGACATGAAAACAGATAAGGGCACTGGTTCAAGGCTCATCTTTAAGTGAAATTGAACCTCAGAGGAATAGATCAGTGCTATATGTACGCACAGTGCATATCTCTTATTGGATTATATCTTTCCTATGTCGTTACTAAGTGTCAGGTTGGTAATTAACGCAGAAAACATCATTTAAACTCAGAAAGCCCTCAGAGAATGCAGGCATCCACCAAGGCAGCTCAGATATCCCTTTGTGATACTGATCACCCTCAAAATATGATCTCCTGTTTCTGGCCCCACTGCAGACACTTCCTGAAAATTTCACCAAAATCCATCTATAACTTTTGGAAATATGTTGCTAATTCACAAACAAACAAACCCTAGCATAACCTCCTTGGCGGAGCTTTTAAAAAAATTGAAGGAAAAACTAACAACCATCCAATGAACATTTGTAAATTGCCAGTCTGAGATCCACCCTACTTTGTTGATGAGGGTTCACACCCACACAACTCAAAACAAGTAAATGCTTGTGTTATATCAGAGTTTAACCAGGGTCAGACTTGAGCAAGACTTGGATGAAAGACGTAAAACAGGTTATGGAGGGGAAGGGTAGCTTTGTGTCCCTGCGTGGAACTGCCTGCAGGTGCTCCTTTTGTGTACACTTACTTTTAATAGATCATTATGAACATCCAAATGGAAATGCCTTGTAATTTTTTTCATTTAAAAACAATAGTTTAAAATAATATTGTGATGGATACAATCTGGATTTAAAAAAATGCCAGAACGCATGCTCTCATGCATTCGTTATTTATTGGTTTGAAATACCAGCAAGTTACTTTCTCCAAAATATTGCTGCAGGTGATGTTATTATCTGGATATCAAAAGAGTAGAAACAAAGGCTTCTTGGAATTAGATGTTGCACCACACAGGTTCTCTTTGTTGTTAGGTGGCTTCAAATTGGACCCCCTTGCCAAAACTCAGTACAAGCAAAAACTTTCTCAAGAGGCTCGAAATTGGGCATTGTATCAGTTGTACTTGTATCAAACAAATTTTAATCTAGAGAGCCAGAAGAATGTCTGCTGCAAACAGAAACAAGACTTGACATGCGGTTTACTTTACAAATGTAGAACAGAAACCAGAGGAACTTGAATTGCAGAGTGTCCCATGAGACATAAAACTAATACATTTCAACACTCCTGCACTACGGGGCCTGAAAGCAGTATTAGCCCCCAATAAATATCAACAATTTGGGAGACTATGGGCGTACTGGACGTAGAGTATGAGTGGGAGGGGTCCCTTTCATTTTCCGTCTCGGTGCCCTCTGTCCCCGACACTTTTCAGCTATTACCGTGGTAACATTTTTTTCCTATCCATCTCTGAATGCACTTTAAATGCTTTTACAAATTATTTCTTTATTTATTTTCATTTTCATAACACAACAAGAAGGAGCTTACACAGTGAAGAGACAGAAAAAAAGACGTGTTAGGCATGTTAGAAAGTCAATTGGGATATACTCCAATATAAGCTTTCTTCATCCAGTAAAATTAGGAGGCTTATGAGAAATCCATTGCAGTAAAATATTCTTCCGGGCACAGAAGGTTAAAATGTTATACAGTTTTTTTACTATATTTATTGCTGATATGCCGATTTGGTAAACCAAGGAGAAGAGAAAGTGGATCAAGAATAATGTTAATTTTAAGACTTTTCCCGATTTCAAATATAATTGATTCCCAGTATTCTTGGATGTTGGGACATGACAAAGACAGTGTGTGAGGCTGCCTTCGTGTATTTTACATTTAGTTCAATGTCTTTTAGTACATACAAATTGACACTACGCAAGATCCAAAAAACAGCTTTTCCATATCAGAAACTCCTGTGTCCTCAAGTAGGGATGTTTCTTTTTTAGTAAAGTCTCTCAACTGAAAAAAACTAAATAGATTATTTTTCCCAATTTTGTAAACTTCTATAATTTCACTGAATGACACAAGGATTCCCTCTTTAATAAGACAGTCAAAAGAGGAGATGCCCTTAGTCACCCATTTCCCAAAACCTGCATCTAAAAATTCAGGATTTTTGAAAAAGGGGGTAAAAGGGGATGTTTTCCCAGCTCTCCCCTCCATGAGTGTAGCTGCTCTCCACGCCTTAACTGTATTGACAGTAATTGGATTACTACAGCATTTATTTATTGTTTTCATATTTTTCAAGAAGAGCAAATTTTTAAGAGGACAGTCAGATAATGAAGCTTCTATATCCATCCACACGGCGGATTAATTTCCATGTGTCCACTCACGTGCAGATAATAAAAGGGAACTCACTTGGTATTTTTTGAGATCAGGAAGGTCTAAGCCTCCCATGTTTATTGGAAGCTGTAAGGTTGATATTTTTATGATTACCCTTTTTTTACGCCAAATAAAGGAGCTGAACCAGCCCTTTATTTTTTGTAATAATTTATGGGAAAACAAAATAGGGATCATTCTGATTGGGTATAATGTGCATTTTAAGAAGTGAGATTCTGCCTAGCCAGGATATGGGAAGACAATTTCAACGCTCAAAGTCTAGTTTAATTTTCTCAGATAATGGGACAAAATTTGAGTTGAACATTTGATCGAAACAAGGTGTAACCGTAATACCTAGATATACAAATCCTGCAGGGGACTACTTAAAAGGAGAACTGGGAATTTGAAGTTGTTTTCCTAAGGGCATGGCCTCAGATTTTGTGAAATGTATTTTATACCCAGAAAATGAAACAAACTGGTTGATAACTACGATAGCTCTATGTACTGAAATGGCAGGCTTGGAGAGAAACAACAAAATGTCGTCAGCATATAGAGAAATGTTATGGGTCCTCAGATCAGTATTGATTCCAAATATAGTGGGGTCACTTCGAATTGCTTCAGCTAGCGGTTCAGTTGCGTGGGTTAATAAGAGGGGGGAAAGGGGGCATCCCTGCCTGTTTCCCCTTGCCACCTCAAAATTACTTGACCTAAGCCCATTTTTTTAAGTAACTGCAGCTAACGGGTAATTGTAAAGGACCTTAATCCAGCTAATGAAATTGGGACCCAACCCAAACTGTTGTAAAGTCTAAATCAGGTAAGGCCACTTGACGCGGTCAAACGCCTTTTCCGCGTCCAAAGAGACCACAAGTCCATCCGCTGCCCTCCACTGACACAACTGAATTACATTTAGAAGATGTCGGAGGTTGTTACATGAATTGCGACCCTTAATAAAGCCTGTTTGGTCTGAATTTGTCACATGAGGTAGGATGCTTTCCAGACGTGTTGCAAGTATTTTGGACAGTATTTTCAGATCCACATTAAGTAATGAAAAGGGTCTATAAGAGCTGCAATTTTCTGGAGGTTTAGATTTTTTGAGAATTAGGGATATATTAGCTTCCCTGAGAGAGGGGGGGGGAGGGAGCCAGTACCAAATGAATATTTTAGCATATCTAAACAGGGCTAAGATAACACGTCTATAAATTCTTTGTAGAATTCCGATACAAGTCCATCTGGACCTGGTGCCTTCCCATTCTGAAGGGATTTGATGGCTCTCTGCACCTCAAATTCTGATATTTCAGCATTCAAGCCTTTCATTTTGTCGACTGTTAAATTGGGTAGCTTAATTTGAGAAAAAAAAAAGTTTCCATTAAAGATTGAGCATCATTGCATTGTTCAGATTTGTATAAATTCCTGTAGAAATCAAGAAATGTTTGATTTATTACTTCAGGATCAGTAGAGCAAGAGCCAAACCCATCTGATATTGATGCAATTGTTTGGGTAGCTATCTGTGCTTTTGTTCGATAGGAAAGGTATTTATCTGGTTTATCCCCATGTTCAAACAGTCTTTGTTTGGCAAATTTGACTTTGTCATTAGCATTCAATGTCAATAAAGTACTAAGCGAGCACACGATGGCATTAAGCTCCCCCAGCTTAGATTGTGATGGTTTTGTAATATATTATTTTTCTGCAGATATGAGCCTTCTTTCTAATATGTTTTGTTGTTCTGTAATTTTAAGCATTTTGCTAGTATGTATGTATGTATGTATGATATTATTAGCCCCCTACTAAAGGCCTTAGCGCTGTCCCAAAGCAAAGAGGGGCTGCTAGCTGTGGGTGAATTGACAGCAAGGAATTGTTTGAATTCTGCTCTAAAATATTCCAGAAACTGTGCATCCTTCAAAATCAGAGGATTAATTCTCCAATGTTTTGATTGAAGTCTTGCATTTTTAGGGGACAATTTTAGATAAACTGGAGCATGGTCAGATATGACAATGTGTCCAATTTTGCATGAGTCAACTTGTTTTAAAATAACTGTAGGCAGTAAAAAATAATCAATACGTGTGTGGGATTTGGTAGGGTTTGAGTAGAAAGTTTACTCCTTTCCAGCGGAATGGAGTTTTCGCCAAACATCCACAAATCCCACTTTCTCAAAAAGGTCAAACACCTCTTTTGTTTTCTTAGAGACAGAATGGGAGCCAATAGGGAGCCTATCAATAAGTGGATTCTTGAGGCAATTAAAATCACCTCCTACAATAATATTTTCAAGGGGAAGACCTGCAAGTTTTGTCATCACTTCTGCTAAAAATGTAATAGGGTGGCCCGGTGGAAAATATACATTTAATATGGCTAATTCTTCCCCACAAATTGTTGCTTTAAGTAGTACATATCTCCCATGTGTATCTTTGATACATTCTATAACTTTAAAGGGTACAGATTTCTTAATGAGAATGGCAACTCCACGACTTTTGCTTGTGAAGGAGGAGAAAAACACATGCTGTTGCAGCTTTAAATGTTCTGCATCATTTAGGTGCGTCTCCTGAAGTAGAGCTATGTCTACCCCTTCCTTCCTTAGAGCTGAAAGGACCTTTTTCCTTTTAATTTTTGAATGACTTCCCCTAATATTCCATGTACACACTTTTAGCATTTATATTCTCCAAAGTTAGTATGTAATGCTCCCTCAATGCCAATAATATGTATGAACTGCAATATGCTGAGTTGAACAATAACAAACGAAAACTAACAGGTTACAACCATAAGAACATAAATTAGGCTTTCCAAGCGCGCTGCCCTCTTTGTAAAAGAGAGGGCTATCCCACACATAACCATGGTCACATGTCCATCGCTGCTGCACACCACTAACAGTCAAAAGAGGGGGGGGGGGGAAAGGTGAGCAAGTATGAACCTTAATTACTCACGTCTCTTGTCCGACCAAGATTATGTCCTGAAAATGAAGTCTGATGCGAGCCATCCCATAATCTCCTACTGAAATACCCTCAGCTCAAGTTGTCCACAAACTCCATTGCTTTATCCGGCGTGTGAAAAAACATGAATTCCTCGTCCTGCTTGATCCTCAGCCGAGCTGGGTAGATAAGGGCGTACTGAATACCTGCGTCCCGCAGCCGCCACTTGACCACGTCCAATCCTTTCCGCTTGCGTGGGGTCTCAGCCGAGAAATCTTGGAAGAACATAATCTGAGAGCCCTGGTACTTAAAGGGCTGATCTCCGCTGCCTATCCGCCACGCGGCCTGGAGTTCTCGCTGTTGGTCCACATAGTTGTGAAATCTTATCAGCACCAGTCTTGGTCGCTGCGTGGGTCCAGGCTTTGCAGCTAGACTGCAATGAGCCCGCTCAAGCTTAATGCGGCCACTTTTGGTCTCAATGTGAAGGAATTTGGGCAGCCACTTTTCAAAGAATTTTAGGGCACCCAGCACCATCCTCTATGCCCTCTTTCAATCGAAGGACTCTAATATTCTTTCGCCTGCCCCTATTTTCAAGTTCGTCGATTCTTTGCGTCATTGTGCGGACTTCTTTCTCGAGTGTTTGTATACGAACCGCCAACCGTTGGGCCAACTCCTTTATCTCGTTGGCCTGACTCCTAAACATCTCAGTCAGAGAATCCACTTTCTGGGTGATAATGGATGTAATGTTACCAGTGATTTCTTCAATAACCAGGCGAAGGGCAGGGTCAAGTGTCTTGCTAGCTTCTCAGCTAACTCTATATTTGCCGTGTTAGCAATGCTAGTCTGTGGAGTCTCCACTTTACGAGTCTTGTCGTTTTTCTTTGGGATTCTGGGCAGCATAGCAGTGGATTGAGTCAAAAAGTTCTCACTGATACTCATAGTACCACATGTAAGCAAAATGAGGCATTAAAAGTGCAGTTTTGTGCTCGAATGCAAAGGATGTGGTGTGCAGCTCTGGGAATTCGACCACTCGCTACAAAGTATTGTAAACTGACATTAATTGCACTCCAAATGGAAAGCTTTTGTCCTTATAACCCACCTTTGTGGGAAACCAATCACAACAACATATCATCAAGCTAACATCAATCCAGATACAACCAACACTGTAACTTTTTGAAATTACCTAACACGATACAGCAAAACAAGACAGTCTATAAAAATAACTTACTTTAAGGTGTTTCTTCAGATTAAATTTCAAGTCTTTCGAGGCAGTTATTACGTTTTTAACTGGTAGACAAAGATTGCCCTGCACCGTCAGATTTTGCTTCCCCACCCCCCCGTCCTTCCTTGACTTTCCGGGACCTTTAATTTGACAGCCACTGAAGACACTTCGTTGCACTGGAAGTCTCTTTTGGGGCATCAGATGTGAGGGGTTTAATCGCAATGCATCTTAAAATTTTAATTTGTCAGATGTCTCTTTCTTTTTATAGTTTTCTTTTCACTTTGCAATTTTGTGCTACTTCGGGTGGTCTGTCACATAAAACCCTAATACATAAACAAAGGTTTGACTTTTTAATGCAATAAAATCTGAAAAAATACACAAATCTTTTTTGCAAACAAGTATTTATTTTGTGCATTACTTCATTCAGATAAAGGCATGCTACATGCTGCTGTGGGATAGTTCACCTTTGGCCTTCTTGCAACCTTTGTAAATCACCTTTGTCAATCCATTAAATGGCCCTTATTAGTGGTTATCACTCCCATTAAATGCCGTCAGACTGTGCCCTCTGTACCTGCAAGTAGGTTATCTACCATTCTTATCGCTGATAACAGCCAACTGTCTGCACGTGTCAAAAATACCTCGTGTTGAGTGGATAACATTAGGCGTCTAACTCCTCGTATAACCTTATCTATTTCTATTGTCCTATTTCTATTTCTTTTAGGGACTAGTCCCGCCTTTTCTTGTCACTGATTGGCTAGAAGGTCTCTCCAGCGACTTCTACACGTCATAGCAATACGAATGCACAGGTGAAGCGGTCGGAGGTGGGGGAGGCGGGGGGTCATTTTTAAATTATTAGTCCTTCCACCAACTGAAAGAAAACAAGTCTATATATAACTCTTATAAGTGTGTGCTGTCATTTAGATGTTTACAGCTCCAGTTGATGATATGAAATTCCGATTGATAATGTGTTCTGGCTCTTTGTCCATTTCTTTGACTTGTTGGCTCACTGGCAATGATGATTGTTGTCAGCTAAATTCATGAGTTCAAATCCAGGTTGGGTGTTTTATATTGTTACTTTTTTCATACAATCAAAACTATTTTGGAGAGTTTTATGATGAAAACCTAAACTAATAGGGGGCACAGTGGCACAGCTGGTAGCGCAGCTCACCTCACAGCTAGAAGGTCCTGGGTTCAATTCCTGCCAGGGACACTGTGGGTGTTGAGGGTGTGTTTGTCCTCCATATCATCAACACCCACACCCTGGGTCAGGTTGGCAAAAGGGCCTTTCTGTGTGGAGTTTGCATGTTCTCCCCGTGTTCCCCTGAGTAGTTAATGTGAGCTACTCCCACAAAAACATCCATCAGTTCTGGGCTATATACTGGCTGACCAAGGCACCTGAGTTGTTGGAGTGGATCTGGCTGGAATAGTGTGATCCTTCCACACCCTATGTCCAGCTGGGGGAACCCCAACCCCTCAGGTTACAAAATGGGCCTGCTCACTCCTCAAGCAGGAAGGAGGCTTGAGCTTCAGTGCAGGTCCCTCCTGCAGTCAGCAGAGGGAAGGCAATGCCCAGGACTGTACTTAGGTAGGAACACTGGGGTGATAATAATGGGAAAAAAACGTGGGATTAAAAAAAACATTTGAGAAAAAAGAAAATGTAAACTAATAAAAATCTCAAAACAACACTGAAATGTTACAATATTATAGGTGAAATGCTAAACACGTAGTTTAATTTGATGCAAGATGTATGAAATATAAGATAACTGTACTATTTTACCCAGCTTTGTGCGGGCCAGTTCCTAGCAGTAGGACAATTAACAGAAATCGACACAGAGCCCATTAACGCTTCCTGAAGCAATAACAGATCTTCCCTAACTTGCATCCTGCTTTTTTAGCAGCCTCAACCTATGAATTTATTCTGTCCAAGTATCAGCTTAGGAATCAAAGTGTCAATCAAGTGTCTGCTAGAATGCAAATAAGTGGTGAATGTGGGACGGCCGCCAATTCTTCTAGCCAATCAGAGACAAGAGACAAGAGCAAGAGACAAGAGACAGAGACAAGAAAAGGCGGGACTAGTCCCTTAAAGAAATAGCCAAATAGCGAGAGTAGTTACCCCCCATGTAAAATTAGGCTCAACTCCGAAAACAAAAAGTCTGAATTGCAAAACTGCAAACTGAGGACTGAAAGCAAAGGGGAAGAGAAACATAAAAACTGGCCAAAAAAGATTGAAAATACAAAACAGGAGTTGTTTCAAATAACCTTTTTTTTCCGTTTGGTTACAGTTTTATGTTTATAGATTTTTTTATTCAAGTTCTCAATATTTATTCAAATTTACTGTTTTTTTTCAAGTTTACAATTTATTTTTCAAATTTACAATGTCTATTTTTCAACTTTACAATCTGTTTTTTTCATTCACTTTATGCTGATCCTGATATGACCCCATACACCAGACCTGCAGAGGAAGTAAACAATGTAACATATTTTTATAAAATATTTTTCTAGCTGATTCAATTCAGCTGAAAGAATTTTTTTCTTCATTTTTAAACTTTTTTTTTTTTTTTTTTTACCAAATTGAAGATAATTAAAAGTTGAGGAAGTGAGGGGTAATGAAACACAGGTGACTTGCAGGTCAGTTGCTTTTCAACATACTGACTGCTGTAGGCCTAAATTTGAGACAAACTTGCCTATTGAATTAACTTTCTTTTAACTATGCTATAGACTGCTGGAAAAATCCTCCTTACATTGTACAGGGACTTCTTTCAACACCTGTTTAATGTGTTGGAACAAAAAAATGGTAGAGAAATTTGCTACGTTTTTTAAAAAGTTTCTGTGGCTTTAGTGGCCTTTATTAAACAGTGGATTGCATACAAAAAGAGGGAAAGAAGTGGTGGAAAACCTGTGGTAAATATTTACTAGGACTAGATTCGAACTTGGGACAGCCTTGTATAATATATTCTACTTTGTATGTAGATATTTGGTTCCTGAACTGTACAGGTTACAGAACTCAAGGTCACATATTTCAGACTCTGGTTATGGGATGTGACATTGAAAAATCCAGAATCTAGCAGAACAAATCTGACAAAGGTGTAGAGTTTTTCTTTATTCTCTTAATCAAACACATCTTTTTTTTAAACAAATATTTATTCCTTAGTTTTTTTTCAGTGAGCCTCTCAGTTGCAGGTAACTTAATATAGCCTCACCAAAAAAAAAACAATAGGACAACATACTCGAATGCTGCAGATCTTTATCTGTTTAATGGTGGGTATATATGAGAATGTATTATCTTGCGTGTATAATGTGTTTCTTAATCCAGTTCAGTTAATTAATTTAGTGCCTAATCACAACACATGTCATCTTGTCACCAGATGAGAAATTAGGCTCAAAGTAGCTGTTGGAACAGTTTTCTTGGTTTATTTATACATGTTCTATTTGTGTTACAGATTTTTTGGAGAATTTTAGAATCCTTCCAAACATCAATCACATCTCTGTCTGCCACACCGATAACAATACTTGATATACTGAGGCTGGCCTCCTTTGGAATTTTCTCTATTTTTTATAATATTTTTACTGCTCATCTAACATTTGGTATTTTGCTGAACATGACTTTTTCTCAAGAGACTTACATGGTCTTTATGAAGATCTGTTATTGATATTCTATAAGCTTTATATAAACATGATGCAAGTTCTCATATTTTCAGTCAGGACATTCGTGTTCATTTTTTCTAGCTTTTTTTTGCCAGAATGGTTTACCATCATTTGATAAACCATACATCTTCAGTGGAGACTTTGTGGATTGTGACAAGAATTCTTATGATCATTCTGTTTGGGTTCTTGCTTGTTTGCCTCAATGATGTGCATCTGAACAGAGGGAACCATGAAGATTACATAGTGAACCTTAGTTAAAATCTTCACTTCCCACTACCAGTACCGGATTCTGTATTTATTCTCATTCCTTCCCAAACACTGAATTGTAACACATGTAGATTTGCTTTGCCTTTGATTTCTTGAAATGAGCAAGATCTTCCTTATTAATACTATAGAAAGTGAAACTGTTAAGATATGTCTGTCCACCTGAGCTTGAAGGTGGGCAAGCAGAGCATTTATCAAGAAAACAGCCATGAACCCAATGGTTTCTGTGGAGAAGCTACAGTGGTCTTCATGTCAAGGATCGAACATTTGATGTCTGTGAAATTAAAAGATGTATTTGATGTAGGTAAAATGCTAAATTTTCGACTGGTGGCAAAAGTTACTTTAGGTTTTGTGTAAAAACACTTAGGGGACTACAACTGAAGAAGAAGAAGAATTCTATAGTACAGTGGGGCAAAAAAGTATTTAGTCAGCCACCGATTGTGCAAGTTCTCCCACTTAAAATGATGACAGAGGTCAGTAATTTTCATCAACTTCAACTGTGAGAGACAGAATTTGAAAAAAAAAATCCAGGAATTCGCATTGTAGGATTATTAAAGAATTTATTTGTAAATGATGGTGGAAAATAAGTATTTGGTCCATAAGAAAAATTCAACTCAATACTTTGTAATATAACCTTTGTTGGCAATAACAGAGGTCAAATGATTACTATAGGTCTTTACCAGGTTTGCACACACAGTAGCTGGTATTTTGGCCCATTCCTCCATGCAGATCTTCTCGAGAGCGGTGATGTTTTGGGGCTGTCGCCGAGCAACACAGACTTTCAACTCCCTCTACAGATTTTCTATGGGGTTGAGGTCTGGAGACTGGCTAGGCCACTCCAGGACTTTTAAATGCTTCTTATGGAGCCACTCCTTTGTTGCCCGGGCGGTGTGTTTGGGATCATTGTCATGTTGAAAGACCCAGCCACGTTTCATCTTCAAAGCGCTCACTGATGGAAGGAGGTTTTGGCTCAAAATCTCACGATACATGGCCCCATTCATTCTTTCCTTAACACGGATCAGTTGTCCTGTCCCCTTAGCAGAAAAACAGCCCCAAAGGATTATGTTTCCACCCCCATGCTTCACAGTAGGTATGGTGTTCTTGGGATGCAACTCAGTATTCTTCTTCCTCCAAACACGACGAGTTGAGTTTATACCAAAAAGTTCTACTTTGGTTTCATCTGACCACATGACGTTCTCCCAATCCTCTGATGTATCATCCATGTGCTCTCTGGCAAACTTCAGACGGGCCGGGACAGGCACTGGCTTAAGCAGGGGGACACGTCTGGCACTGCAGGATTTGATTCCCTGTCGTTGTAGTGTGTTACTGAGGGTAACCTTTGTTACTTTGGTCCCAGCTCTCTGCAGGAATTTCACCAGGTCCCGTGTGGTTCTGGGATTTTTGCTCACCGTTCTCATGATCATTTCGACCCCACGGGATGAGATCTTGCGTGGAGCCCCAGATCGAGGGAGATTATCAGTAATCTTGTATGTTTTCTATTTTCTGATAATTGCTCCCACAGTTGATTTTTTCACACCAAGCTGCTTGTCTATTGTAGATTCCCTCTTCCAAGTCAGGTGCAGGTCTGCAATTCTTTTCCTGGTGTCCTTCGAAAGCTCTTTGGTCTTGGCCACAGTGGAGTTTGGAGTCTGACTGTTTGAGGCTGTGGACAGGTGTCTTTTATACAGATAACGAGTTCAAACAGGTGCCATTAACACAGGTAACGAGTGGAGGACAGAAGAGCTTCTTAAAGAAGAAGTTACAGGTCTGTAAGACCAGAGATCTTCCTTGTTTGAAGTGACCAAATACTTATTTTCCACCATAATTTAGAAATAAATTCTTTAAAAATCCTACAATGTGAATTCCTGGATTTTTTTTCCAAATTCTGTCTCTCACAGTTGAAGTGTACCTATGAGGAAAATTACTGACCTCTATCATTATTTTAAGTGGGAGAACTTGCACAATTGGTGGCTGACTAAATACTTTTTTGCCCCACTGTATGTACTACATACTCCTAATACCTATTTCTTGCCCGTTGATCCAGTAAAAACTGCATAGCAAACGAGTGGTTGGTAGGCATGAAATCGGACGTACTGCTCCACCATTTTACCGGAATGTTTATGTTACGTTACGTCACCTGTCGTCCCTTCCTCGGCATAGCCAATTTCACTCTTCGACGACCTTGGGGCTTCTGCTGCATTGTGGGATAGTGTAGCATACAGCGGATTTTACCGTGGCGATAGTACACACCTGGGAAATTTATGCCTACTTTGCCAAGCCATACTAGAGATTCGGATCTACTTCATCGCTCGCTTACTTATTTTTGCCTACTACATAGTAGGTGTTGTAGACACACATTTATTCAAACAACTTTATAAATAAAAATAAAATTCACAATACCGCTTCACCAAACTCTAATTTTCCATTATGATTAAAATTACAAAGGATATTACCTTCCGCCCACTGTTTCCTAAAAACATCCAAACTCTGATTTCTCAAGTGAAACACTCCAAACATAACCTGGCTTTCACATTTATCTTCCACAAAGTTACCAAGTCACAAGCATGTTCCCCTTGCAGCTTAAACACAGACAAAAAAGTTTGTGGCAATTGCTCCGTGAAGAATTCTCCACTGCCGATCCCCAGTCCTCCTTTTTAGATGAAGGCTATACAGAGTTACCCACTGCGGGTTCTGTTTTCCAGGTCTGTCCCATCAAACTTTAGGTTGTCTCTCTTTCAGGTTTCTCATGTTGATAGTCAGTTTATATAAAAAGCCTGTTTATTTACCCTACGAAGGGTCAGTTCATCTGGGCGTTTTAGTTTCAGGAGGGGTCCTTCCATGTTCACAAATTTAGGATTCAACTTTAGATCAGGGAAATCATCCAACAGATTCGGTGTAACTTCTCCCCTGCTGTATTTTAAAAGAAACATCCTCTCAAAGTTAGAAAGTCTGTCTTTCCAAAGGTTCAGAGTCTTTTTTGTCAGCATGACTGAGGATACTCTGAGAACAGAGGCCACAGCATCAGCATCAGAAAACGTAGGCCCAGCTATCTGAACCAACCTCTTCAAGTTCAAATTTTTTGAAATAATCAGAGTCTGCAACAATCCGGGTATAGAATGACTGCTCACATCAAGTCTTGCTCCACAAATCAATGGCTCTTCCAGTAGCCAATGTAGAGACATTTTTCAACAGTTTGTCCACTTAAAAAGAGCACAAACTTTAAAAATTCCTTGATAAAACATAGGCAAAGTTTTTAAAAGCGAAATTTTAAAATCAGTTAAAAACCATGCAAAATCCAAATTTAAATCACCCAGACGCCTCAGAATATAACATGCCACATTTATCCATGTTAAATTAAAAGGTTCTGTTAAAATTCTTTTGACAAACTGTAACCTGAAAGCGGCTGTCCTGCTGGCCAGATTGTTTACTGTCGTGATCAATCCAAATAGAAGTCATTTTCAAAAGGCCAATGACTTCTTATCCAGATTATTTTTAAACAAACATTTCCTGATTCAAAGAAAGAATGTTTTAATTTTCATTACATTGTTTTATTGGTTTACACATAAATTAATAAATACATTTACAATGGTGCTTTTTAGTTAAAACCAATTACAATTGGTAAAATAATTTAGCTTTCATTCAGCATTTGCAAAACAAGCCTTGGTTGCTAAAGCATCCAGATTCCTCCAAAAGCATAGCATCAGAATTCATGGTTTCTGTTTTATTGCATTTTTTATTCATTTGTGTTCTTTTATTTTAGTTATTCATCTAGTTTGATCAGTAGTGTGTTGGTTATTAGTTTGAGTGATTAAATCTTCTTTTCCATATTTTGTAAATAATCTTTTGTATTTTGGAAAGTCCATGTTGTCACTTTTATTCAGTACACTAGAGCCCTGCACTGGAGCCCGAGGGGCCTGACAGGACCACGGGCCCAAGGGCCGGGCTTCGAGCCGATGACTTGTTTGTTAGTTACTTTGCTTTTCTGAACTACTTGTTTTAAACATTGAATGAGGTTTGGGTAGTAAAGAATCTGACTCTTTCTAATCTTAAATGGTTGCCGTAAGAGGATGTTGTTTGTAAATCTTTGAGATGTGTATGTGCAAATAAATATAATTGTATTGTACCCAGGAATCTATCCTTGTATCTTTACCAGTGGTTTAATATAGTCTACAGTATGACAGTGACAATAATGATTTTGAAGCTTGTACCTGTAGGCTAGCCATTTATTTCATATTGCGAACACATCTATTATTATTTTTTTTATGTATTGGGAATTGGGGGCCTGCGCACCAGCAAAGCTCTAGGTCTAGAGTTACCCCTGGCTCCTGCCCCTCGGGCCAGGGCTGGCCTCAGGCCAAGAAAATAGGCCCGTGCAGGGTACTACAACACACACACATGTATGGCAAGGGTTTAATGTCTCAGTATGCGGTAAGAATTCACTCCTTCATCTAAGTTGTTTACCTTAGCCTTTAGAGACTGACTGTATTATTACCCCGGACACGGGCCAGGCTAGGGCACTTTAATTTTTTAATTATATTAATTTTTTGCTAATTTAAGAACTGTGTTGTGTTTAAATGGAAAAACTTGAATGCAGCACAGCTGCCCTTTCCCACACCGCACCTCCCTTTTTTATGCCTACCTCACTTACAAATCTGATTCGTGCAACTTCCCGACTCCCACCACATGGAGTACATAAAGAAAAAGATTGAAAATTGCGAATTGAAGAGAGTAAACAACACCAAGGGAAAAGCTCTGTTCTGAAGCAAGTTCAATCTTATTACAACCCTTCAAGTTGAGCCAACCAGGTTTGTTCAGTGTTTTGTATGCAAAGCTGTGATATGACAGCAAAAACACAGGTTCATCACATCTCCAAAGACATTTTGAAACGGTCATTTAGCGTATCCAACAGAGCCCCTATTTTAACCTGCTATTTTATGTCCACTTTGATCTGTCAGAAACCATTTGTTTATTCATACAAAATTAGAATGCTGTTTTTTTCTAACTGCAGAGTGTTAGCATTTTCAGAGCGGCAGATACAATTTATGACACGCACCCAATGAATGTAGCGTTATATATATATATATACATGCATTTGGCTATTAAAATAGTTCCTGGAAAAAGCTGGTTCCCCGAAAATAATTTTTCATAAATTATTAATCTCATTGACTGACATAAGCAGTCCTTTAACTATAAGAGCAAAATAGCTGCCTTTTCCCTTAAAACCCCAACAAGTCTATGCCTATAGCAGCATAACTACAAAAATAACTCAGGATAACCTAAGCCATTCCAACTATAAGCTTTATCAAAAAGGCCGGTTTTAATCCTAAACTTAAAAATAGATTTATAGATTGTGTGCCTCAGAGAATAAAACTGGGAGCTGGTTCCACAGGAGAGGAACCTGATAACTAAAATATCTACCTCCCATTCTACTTTTAGAAATCCTAGGAACTGCAATAAACCTGCAGTCTGTGACTGAAGGAAGAGTATTTGATTACTCTGCTGGTTACTAGACAGCACAGACACTCGACAATGGCAATTTATTTGCAGACAATTATTATGTTTTCCAAAGAATGTTTTGTAGACCAATTAAGTGAAATATAATAATTTGTCACGGCACACGTGGTTGATAAACACTGCTACTGTGAATGTAGTACCAGAAGTAACTCTTTTACTCTTCACTGAGTACAAGCTGTAGAGTGTACTAAATATGGATTTCCCTTGGTTGGTGCTGTACAGCAAATCTGACTAATAAAAGTCATAGAAATAAAAAATGGACAAAACAATACTGAACCCCTCTTGTTTAATTTCTTGGAGGAGGTTTTCATCAATGTGTAGCTCTCTTCTGATCTCACATATCCAAAATGTTTTTGCATTCAAATTTGGGACACCAGTTCAATCAAAAGACCCTGTAAAAGATTTAGACAAAAGAGCCTCACGGAAATCGAAACACAGAATAGAAAGGGTCTGTCTAAATTACACAAGAACTTTGAGTCTAAAAGCTAGATGCAGTAACACACTACTTTATATTCAATTATACATTCAAATTGTAAAAAAAATAAAGTTTAATTTCTATACTAAAACTTGCAAAATGATAATATCAAAGCTCAAATCTACACCCTAAGCTTCCTTGTTCTATAAAACACATTAAAAAAATGAAGCCAGTTACTGGACAGGCTGATCCAGTTCATGTACACACCTTGAACTGTGTGGGTAGATTGAGTTTCAATTTCAATTCAATTCAGTTTATTTATATAGCGCTGTTTCACAACAGATGTCATCTCAAGGCACTTTACAAGAAGAGTTATTACAATACAATGTTTAATGTAGAAATTAGAGAACCACAGAAGATTGTGTCGTGACTTCTCAGCAATCCCTTACACTGAGCAAGCACGAAGCGACAGTGGAGAGGAAAAACTCCCTTTTAACAGGAAGAAACCTCCAGCAGAACCAGGCTCAGCATAAGCGGTCATCTGCCGAGACCGTTTGGGGTTTGGAGAAGGCAGCAGAGACACAGAAAGAGCAACAGAACTGATGCAGAAGCTGGTAGCAGGACGTGGAGAACGTTCCTCCACTGGAATGCCATCTTAGTCAGAGTCGTCAAGCAGGGCGGGTCAGGAGCACCTACTGTAGGAAGAGACCAGACTCCTGTTCTGCCTGAATGGTATCAAGCGGCACCCTGAGATGCTCCTCATCCTCTTGGATAGAATATCTGCTTTTTCTCTGCAATTTCCTGTTTTCTCAGTACCTTTTAGGAAAACATTGCCATGAGTAATGTGACAGGATAAGTAAAGAAGAATTTAGAGAACAGGGAGAGATGCTCACAACGCCATGACATAAAACAAGATTAAATTTACATATGGTACTCTTTGCTATTTTGCTATTTATGGAAAGACGAATAACAGAGACCTGAAATCTGCCTAACAGTTATGGCTCAAGCGCAAACGTTTTTGCTAAGTCTTGGTCCATATAAGCATGTATGTAATTCTGTGTTTTACAAGTTTGATATCTATAAAAAATTGTAAAGTGTTTAGCATCAAAACTGATTGAGTTATAGGAATAGTTAATTTGAATATCGGTGCATGTTGGAAATTTTTTATCGCAGTTGTACAACTTCAAGTTCATGTCTGTTATGTTCTTTTATATGTTACTGACTGTGCATTTTCTTTGTGTGTGTATAGCAAAAAAAACTCTTTAAAAAAAGAAAATTCGAGAGAAATAATTCAAATAAAATCAACTTGTTTGTTAACTACCTGTCTAGCTATCTAGACAGACACATCTAGTGAGGACACAGACAATATTTAAATAGTTTTTCAAAAAGGTTTTCAATTACGTGAAATTAAATACTTTCCCATGGCACACCAGACAATCTCACACCTGACAATCTGCTGCAGTACATTGGTTGAAAAACACTGTGTTTCTATGAAAGTATCCCCAAACGTAACAGTTTCACTCTTCAATGGGCAAACTTTCGTCATTATTTCTTAGCCAACAGGCTCCAATACACATCAAGATGGGTAAAACACAGTTATATCGATGAGTGCTGGGTAGATGTTGAACAGACACTATGCAATAAGATAAAACTTTCAGGTCTACCATTTATTAGCTCAAATCTAAAATAAAATGAATGTTTTAAAAGTTTTAGTATCAGCTCCTCTCTGACAGCTTGGTGGGAATTTCTTAAAATGACAGAGTCCTTACTAGTCCCATGCAGGCGTACACCCATCTGGAATAACCCGGATATCTTAAAAAAAATGCATGATAAACTTTCCAAACTGGAGTTGTAAATTTTTCAATTCAATTCAGTTTATTTATATAGCGCCATTTCACAACAGATGTCATCTCAAGGCACTTCACAAAAAGAGTTATTACAATACAATGTTTAGTGTAGAAATTACAGAACCACAGAAGATTGCGTCGTGGAATTCTCAGCAATCCCTCATACTGAGCAAGCATGCAGCGACAGTGGGAAGGAAAAACTCCCTTTTAACAGGAAGAAACCTCCGGCAGAACCAGGCTCAGCACAAGCGGTTATCTGCCGCGACCGTCTGTGGCTTGGAGAATACATAACAGAGACACAGAAAGAGCAATAGAAGTGATGCAGAAGTTTGTTGCAGGACGTGGAGAATTTTCCGTCACTGCAATGCCATCTTAGTCAGGGTCGTCAAGCAGGGCTAATCCGGAGCACCTACTATAATAGAAAACAGGTTAGTGCTTGAATTGACAGCACATCATGCAGTTGGGGAGAAGTAGGAGAGAAAGTAGGAACAGACCCTAATAATGTCCTCCAACAGCCTAGCCTAAAGCAGCATAGCTACTAACATTAACCTGTCTCCTAGCTACTAGGAGACCTGGCTACCAACACTCTGTCTGAGTCCTCCTGACCCGTGGACGGTGTAGGGCCGGTAACGGCCCCCGTCATGCCGGGGTCTTCTCGGAGTCGGGTTGTTTGAGAATGCAGCCCAAAGTGGGTGGTAAACTCCATCTAAGGCTAAATACCGGCACGAGACCAATAGTCGACAACTATCTTAAGGAAAAATAGACAGAACTGAGAGGACAGAGTTGAAGAGGGCGAGAAACGTTTAAGAGATAAACGGGTGGGGTCCGCACAGTCTGCCCGGGGGATTCAACCCGGCAGGTAATGGGCGGCCGCACTGTGCGGGAGGATCCCCTTGAGGGACCTCTCTCCGGCGCTGGCTGGCCCCTGTGGGGCGCATTTCTTCCGCGGCGGTAAGCCGCGACCGGCTCCGGATCTTTACCTGGCTTACATTAATCTATCTCTACCTAGCTACTCTACCTCTTCCTATCTCTTCCTAACTTTTGACACTCTGCCTGACTACTAACATTAACCTGTCTGACCTGACTCTAACTACTTATAAACATATCTCTAATTGTAAGCTTTGTCAAGGAATTGAATACCTGGAGCATATATTTTATGGAACAGACTTTATCCCATTTAATACATTGGTTACACAATACGGAATTAACAAGAATAAATTCTTAGAATATCAACAAATTAAATAAATTAGAAAAAAATCATTTAGGATCAATACAGTTGATTTACAAATTCCAGGAAAAGTTTTAGACTTTCTTAATCTTAACCCTACCAAACTGCTATCTAAAATATACAAAACATTAAATAGAATAGATGAATCAATAGCCCTTCCTATTTTAAAATGGGAGATGGACTTATCCATCTCATTTGACCGAAACCTCTGGTCTCAGATTTCCTTAAGAACCTTTAAATTTCTTAAAAATCCTAATCTACGATTAATACAATATAAAATCCTTCAAGTTCAAGATGGGTTTCACGCAATCTAATACCTGTTTACAATGTACAAGCAATCTACCAGACAATTATAGTCATGTTCTTTGGTTCTGCCCACCTGTCAAGAAATATTGGTACCAGATATGTGAAGACCTATCAAAGTGTCTGAAATGTAATATCACACCTTCTCCCACAGTTTGCTTGCTGCGAAATTTAGATGAAGTTACCATGGATACAAAGTCTATGCAATTAGTTCACATTGCCTTATGCATCGCTAAGAAAAATATCCTCTTGAACTGGAAAAATAAAAAATACTCTGAATATTAATCAATATAGAGGTCTTCTTCTGGAATACATTGGTCTAGAAACGGCTGCTGCCTCCACATTTGATCAATCTTTCTGGTCTCCCTTGATCAGCTCCATCACCTAGTGGGGCCGGGCCTTGATTTTGTTCTGTGGGACACGGTTGCCGATGTGGAGTTTAAGGGTTGGTGGTGACTGCAAAGGGTCCTCGGGGTTGGGTCCGCTTGCGGTTGGGGCGGTAGGTGCCGTGGATCTCGCCTGGGGTGGGACTTTGGGGGCTTTGTGTGGTGACTCCTAATGGCTGCCTGCTGCGCCTTAGGGGGGTCGTGCTGGCAGACACTGGTTACTGGCCTGGTGCTGTGCTTCTCTGGGGGTTCTGGGCTGGGCTCGGGGCTCTGGGGCGGCGTGCCCCCCGGCCTGTGGTCCTGGCCGGTGCCGGCTGTGGGGGGGCTGTGGTCGGCTGGTGGTCAGCGGGCGCTGCTGCCTTTTCCATCTCCCTGGGCTGGTTCTTGTCGCTGGCTCCCCGATGGCCCCTTGCCGCGCCTGCGCGTCGGGGCGTCAGCGGGTTGCCGCGGCGGGTGGCCGGCATCTCTGGGCCCGATCGGTCATATTGGCACTGGACATGGCTCCTGGGTCTTGGTTCAAGCACTCTACGGGGTGCTGGGGTGGGGCCCTTTGACCGGTGCTGGTCGGCCTCTGCGGTGGACTTACCAGGTGGTGGGGTGTGGAGTGGTGGGTGGAGCTGCTGGGTTCGGTTGCCTCCTGGCCATCGGGCGGTAGTAGCAAGGCTGCAGGGTGTCGGCCTGGGGGGTTAGCCGCCTGGGGCTTCAGTCTGCTTACGGGCCCGGCGCGGCATGTCCGGGGTATCCGAGTTGGTACTGTGCCGAGTTCCAGCCTCAGCGCAGGGGCCCTCTGGACGCTGGCGGTGCTTGGGGCCTCTTTTATTGACGGGGAGGCTTTTACCATCTAGCACAGGCGCTCTCTCTAACGGTGTGCGCTTGGGACGGGGGGGGAGGTTGTACGGGGAGAGGGTGGGCTAAACTCAGCCTGGGTGTCTAGTGTCCTATGTTTTGTTAGTAGTCTGAATGTTGCGATGGATTTAGGTCTTCCCCTGGGGTAGGGGCGGGCCGATGGCCTGGGCCCCCATGGGGCTCGTAGGGGCCCCTGCCGTGGACCCCGACTTGACGTGCTGGGGCCTCCCACCCCTGGTGGATGGGGCTGAACGGGGTAGCCTATTGGGGTCAGCAGGGGAGCTGGCTCCCTGGGGATGGCATCGTGTCACCCCAGTTATTTCCTCCCCATTTGCCTCTTTCCACCTGCTCATTCATTCTACCATTCACAAGGCTTTGGGACGTGGGCACGTTACTGGGGTGCGGGATGGAGTTTCCGTTTTCGCTACCCGGTGGCGGCCTGGGTCCCAATTTTATTGAGCAACTTAGACACTTACACTTGCAACATTTACATGACACACCCTCATGTAGGGACCAGGCGGTGGGTGCGCTTCGGCACTGAAGGCGGGGCCCCTTATAAGGGGCTTCGCCTGTGGTGCCGGTACCCACTGTTTAAATGCATCTAGACTCTGAGGGCCCGGGGAGGGAGATGGGGGTACCCAGCAGTATTTCCATGTCCCACCCCTCTGTTTTAAGTGCACATTAAACCACAACTGAGCAGGGGGAGAGAGGCTGGGGGTCTTTCCTCACCCCTGTTCGTTGGACCATAAGGGGTTCGAGCCCGGGTGGATTATCAGGCCGTCTGGTCGGGGACCTGGACTTGTGGGCTATACTCTTGCCGGGGTGGGGGCCTTGGCGGTCTGCTTGTCCCCGTCTTGGTGGGCAAGGGGTCCGTCTCCCGGGTGCAGGGGCAGGGTGCTCTATCGGGGCGTCTGTCCCTGGGCCTGGGATTATAGAGTATGTATGGGGTGTATGAATGAGTGTACAGTGTCCTTTTTTCGTGTGTCCTGTATATGTAAGAATGTGTACGCATGAGAGGGAGGGTACCTATGAGTGTCTCTGTCTGTCTATGTTTACTTGTCAGGTTAGGTGTTTGGCTGCCCTCTGGCCTGGTGCATCTTCTTCCCCTCCATCACTCCCCGTCGGTGATGGATGTTCCTGCCCGCTGGTCGATGATGGCTCTCGATGCCTGGGGCCGGGGGTCCCGGTTGCGGCCCGGCTAGGTCATGATGCATGCCTGGCTGGTCCTGGGTGGGCCAGTGTGTCGGGTGGCCGCTGTTTCGGGCCGACGTCCTCTTTGGATTGACTGGGGCACCTCTTATGGGGGTTGTAAAGTAGGTTGGTGCAGTCCGGTGGTTCAGTGGGGACTGTGCCTGGCGCTCAGGCCTCCTGCCAGTTCCATGAGTTCTACTGCCTGGTCGGTTCATCTGGGAGGGCTGTCCAGCATTGGCTTGAACCCAGATCTTGGTACCCTGCGTGGGGCGGGATTTGGACCCGGGAGCTGGTAGATCTGGATGTCCAGGTGCTGGCTGGGGAGGGCGTACATCCGCTGTGGCTTTTACTGTGGCTCCCTGGCGTGTGGGTGTGTGGGGGGGGGGCGGATTGTTGGCGGTGGGTATTGGTCCGGGGTGGCGGCGGCGTGTGTTGTCCGTCGGTCGGCTGCAGGTGCCTCCTGCCTGGCGGCGGAGGCGGAGGACCCCTCTCGGCGGGTCCATGGTCGGGGCCCTGCTGGGGGGCGGGGTACCCCTTATCTCCGTGGCCTCCGGGTCCTGTTCCGGGCCCGCCCTGGTGTAGCCGGTTTCCAGTGGAGCCCGTGGGCTCGTCCCCGCGATCTCCCGGGGCCCCAGCATTGCGGCTGCTTGGTGTTCCCCTGGGGCTTCCATCTGTTCCTCTCTTGGTGGGTGTTCGGCCCTGCGCTGGTCTGCCTGCAGCTCCTGCGCTCTGTTTGACTCTGGACGCATGCGTCTCCTGCCTCCTTCATGTCTGTGTCGATTCCTGTAGGACAGATTGACGGTTCCTTACACCAGCTATTAATCACTTGCATGGGGAAACCGTATTCAGACCTGCATGATCGCACACACACATAGGTGTGGGGACATTGGTGTGGACCAACTTATCTTGAGCTGAGGTTATCGTCATTAGTTAGTTGTTACCAGGAGTTTACCAGAAACATTAGTATTGTGTTCATTAATCCATGCTCGTTTGTAGTGAATGTGTAATTCTTAGTTTATATTACTGGATCTGAACTATTGGTGTGGTTCTGTTCAGTTCGTTGTTTTTGTTTTTTGTTTTTTACCGCTTCTCTACCGTCCGGCAGAGGCGGAGGACTGGGATGTTTTCTTGTGTTCTTTGTTTGCCTCCCTGTCTTGTGTCGTCGGTTCGCGCCTCTGCTGGTCCTGTTTCTTTTCTTCACCTTCTTCCTTTCTTCCTTCTTGTCTCGGTTTTGTGTCCTTGACTTCAGGAAATTGAACCCTCAGTAAAAAGCGAAAAGAAAAAATAAATAAATAAATAATTTTTAAAAAGCACAACAACAAAAGAGGATTTTCTCACAAGTAAGAGAAATTCTGGATCAACACATTCAGGGATATATTTCAAAACCAGCAAAGTACCTATGAAAAATTGTCCAACTCATAATGGATTCCTATAATAAATGTAGGAAAGCCTTATGAAATATTATTTGTGGCCTTCACTATTCACAGAATTCACACATTGATGAATCAAGATTACAATCTGATAATTCATCCCTTAAGTGTAAAGAGATGAATAAAGACATCATCCATCTTGGCTGCTTGATTAAGAACAAGACTGAACTCTACCTTTTGATAGAGTTCCAGAGACTTGAACCTTGAAAAGTTGTCTAAATCACAGGATAAGATCAGGAAAATCATCTCAGACAAACTTAAACTGGATACTAAGCACATTGAATTGGAACGGGTGTGTTGCTCTAGAAAGCCCAACTGGACTAGGGGAAAATTTAGATCAATAGTTGTGAATACTGAGTGATGCTTTGTTGGGTGGATGAAGTAGTGGAAAAAAAATAATCATGGGCAAACATGAACAGATGCCCCGATATACGGAAAAATATTGATGGATGGAGGAAGAAGTGATTAGAAGAATCCATACGTGGATGGATTATGGGGTGGGGGAGAAATTAATAAATAGATAAAACTTTTCGATAGTCTAAGGGAGAAAAACCTTCAAAAAACAAGCATTTTTATATGATTAACATTTTACATACATATTTGGAGCTGGCTGCTTGTCTGTTAAAGAGTCCCATTCATCTCCTAACAGAGTGGAGACTGACAGAGCAGTGACCTGCTGGTGGGTGGACTGAGCTTGACCCAGGTGCTGGACCAGCTGACCAAACAAAAGAACAAAAAAATGGAATGATACAGATATGTGCATTCATGTGAGTCAGAGTTAAATAAAATAATAATAAATATATATACATATATATATATATATATATATATATATATATACTCATGTTGTTACAAAATAACCCCCAACAAAGCTAAAAACTAAATTTAAGGTGCATTTCTTTAAGACAGTTATACTTATTTGCCATATCTGCTTTACATGTAAACAATAAAAACATTTACTCACTTTATTGGTACTATGTCAACTGAGATTTAAAACATCCAAGCCCACCGAGGCCAGCTGTTCCTTTTACGCATTCTGGGAGAGAAAGGGTGACATCTTGTGGAAGGTTGGCGTCAATTATCTGTGTCATCAGTTCATTTTTTTGCTATAGGAATACAGTCAAATTATTCTAAGAGCTTGGGGTATATGGAGAGAGGGATCTTTTTCCAATCGTCTAGTCACGACCCATCTTTAAAAATGTTGATTTTGTGGCAGATGTATTGTTTCTGTTTGTGGTAAAACGTTTGCTGTTTCTTTTTGAGAAACAGGAAACCTGTAGTTATGACAAAAATGAATCGCACATGAAAATAGTCATAAATCCTAGGATCGGTCAACATGGTGAACGACCTGCTGCTCCTCTAGTCTTGCAAATATATTGCCATTAAAATAGGTATGTTAAAAATCTAAAATTTAGAATTGTCCGAAGTAGTCCATAGCCTACTGTAATTTTTAGGCAACTTATTTCTTCATATTTTGGAATGCTTTCCAATGTTTGATGATAATCATTAGTAATCGTGTCATAACCCTGAGTGAATGAATGAACCTTTCTTTGAATGAATAGACTCTATTTATCCATTCAGGAACCTTTAAAGCTTTTTTTAAATCCAATTTTAAGGCCTCTAAAGTTACATTTCAGTTTTAGGTCCTGTAGAATGAAGAGCTACATTTTGAGATGTTGCTCTGACCATACCATATTATTGCATTTTAATCTACAATGTTCAAAATGTGTTCTTGCATTAAGAAAACATAGTTCTCAGGGAGAAGTACATTTTTAATCTCAAAACAAATTTCATTACTTATCATTCAGTATACAAAAACCTCAAAATTTATCAGAAATTACTGTGTGTTGCTCTTTGCATTTCGTTTTGTTGTTCCTCCTTCTTGTAGCCTTATTTTTTGTGCTGTACCCTCTATCTCAAAAACGTTATCTCTATGATATTGTAATTCTTGTTCTTTGATGATATGAACCTGTAACCAGTCAAAATCTATCTGAGCAGTCAGTACTGAAAACAAATGGAAAGCATAATGTTCAGGCCCATATAATTTGTTTATTTTAGCATATGCAGCCTACTATGCTCTGTGCTACAGAATACAATGAAAGTGACAAAAATCAAAGGACTCACTCAGAATCACCTGCTATTGCTGAAAGTCTGCTTTTGGACTGACAGCGCATCAGTCCTAAGGTACATATAAATGAAGACAAAAGGTTTCAAAACTAATAGGATAGCTACAATCAGCTCAGAAGTTGTACAATGGAGATTCATCTTTCAACCTCACAGATCATGCTTCTTTCAAAGCAAATTTGGATGGAAAGTGCTTTATTTCTATGTAAACCTGAAGAGAAGTAGCCTCATTCAATATGGATGTGACTGTTGATTACTCAGAAGTAGTATTTCTGTCCTATTTAAGATCTCTAATATCTTTATTTGAACTAAATGACAGCTGTTCACTTGGTTCTGCTACAGCTTTGGTCTTAACGCTAACAAAATGTCGCATTCAGATAAAAATCCTGAACTTCGAGGGAGTACATTTTTTGGCAGAGTAGATCATTTATGTGTGTAACCTACATACTCTAATCTGCTTCTAAACACATGAATGAATTCTTTTTACAAATGAGGCATCATTTAAAGTGAAGAAAACTATTTTTACGATTCGCAAATTACTGTAACAGCAAAGAAATACTTGACCAAAAACAGATTCCCTTAGATTTTGTTCCTTTACTTTGTTGCTACAGACTAAAAACTAAACCTCCAACAGGTCAATGTCATGATGAAAACGTGTGTCTTTAGCGCAATCTGAAATGTGATAAAAGCTGAGGTCATTCTGTTCTGAGATTAGTAGAGTTGTTAACATATTTCTGGTTCAAATCAGTTCTCCAGACTTGCTGGCTCCTTTTTTATCCCCACTGAGTGATATAAGCGTTTAAATATAATTTCCTTTCTTTTATTAGTCTGATGTAGTATTCTAATCTTAAAAGTCATGTTTTCATTAGCTGGAACATCGTAATTAGATGCATATAAATTGAAATATTGTTACTAAATGAAGGTTTGAAAACATCTGACTGGGAGGAATTAATCTATATGATGTATTTCAATTACTGACGGAGGGAAATAAATGACCTAAATTGCTGTATGTATAGGAAATTAATCTAATTAAATATATTTTAAAAACTCTGGTGCCTGCAGCACCAATTATGTTTAATTAAATTAATTGTGTAATGTAAGAAACATTCATTTTGTCTTCTCACATAGGAGCTTCACTAAATTTTCCTCTATCCAACCTGTTGCCATTTGTGTTTCAATTAAGAAGAAATAGTGATGTAGATGAAACTCCAAAATAACAACATTTTTTATCCCACATAGTTCTGCTGTTGGAAAAGAGGGGCATATGGCATATACCAATAAATGACATTGAAATAAAATCCAGTGGAACATCTAGTATAAGCTGACGCCTCTGGAACCTGTTGTTGGAGGAAAAAATACCCTAACCCCCGAAGATGTGCTTTCACATGGGTGGTTCTAGACAGGAGCCTGTGCCCCAGAACAAGTGGACCCTTGTAATCAAGAGATAATACTAAATATTTGTCTTACAATGATTTGTGCCGGCACAGTAAACCTTTACTAATTGTTCCTATCTTAAGAGGAGTTTTCTCAAGAGGTCATTGGGCGAGAGGCAGGGTACACCCTAGACAGGTAGCCAGTCCATCGCAGGGCAACAGAGAGACATACAGGACAAATAACCATGGACACACACACTAATAGCAATTAACCTAAAGGTAATTTAGAGAGACCAGTTAACCTAACAGTCATGTTTTTGGGAATGTGGAAGGAAGCCGGAGTACCCAGAGAGAACCTATGAATGCACGGGTAGAACATGCAAACTCCTTTCAGAAAGACCCCAGGCCAGGATTCGAACCCAGGATCTTCTAGCTGCAACAGTGCTACACATTGTGCAGGCCCCCACCAAAACAAAAAATAGCTATTCATTCAAAAAAGGTCTAGATTCACCACATGGTTTCATACAGTCCTGTGGACACTGTAAACCAATATAAAACCTGCTGTAGTGGGTTTTTGTTTGAGGATGGCTGTCCTGTTTTAACAACTAATCTGGGAATCAGCAGGACTTCACTATGAGACTATAAATGATTTTCCACACATCTGTAAACATTTCACTTCTTTAGATCTGCATTTAACTCCTTTTGTCTTTTATATTTTCGTAGTACTTTCAGTTCAAATCTTAAATCATATCACCATCAATGATCACAAACAAGTTTATAGATCTCAATCTGGGCATGACAGAAAGCATTATACAAACTTCAGCACCACTTAATATATTTAGGATAAGTTATATTAAGTGCAAAGTTCTCATTTAGGGAGATTTTTCACTAACTGGTCAAGTGATAAAAACCTAAAAAAAGGAAGATTTATCAGTTGGGCCTCTAGATTAGATATTGTTATATTAGTCAGGCAGGAGGTTATTGTAAATCACATGTTTGCAGAGGAAATGAAAGTAAAATCATCAAAGCCTCCGCTGAAAATCCGCAGACAACATCTGCAATGAATGCTGACATCGTTTTTTTTGTCGTCTTTCTTTTCCCACACAACAACACATTGAAAGCTTCTCTGAGGAATCAGCAGGTGAGTACAGTTATTTGTGGTTAAACAATAAACAAAGAGAACTGAAATGTAACAAAAACCAATTTTGTACTGTGAAACCTTGGTCATCTTTGTTTTCCTTTATGAAAGCTGTAAGCTCTTTAACATCTGATGCTTTAAGTTTCATTTCCTGTGGTTTTACATCCTTGTCATCAGTTCATATATAGATACATTTGAAAATAAAAAAGATTGTTGTAAATACTTAAATACTCTGTGAGTAAAACAGAATATTTTCGTGTTAACCTACTGGAAATAAATAGCGTGTGTGGTGGTGGATGGGTGGGTATGGGGTTACTTGGCAGCAACTGATTGTTCAAGTTGCTACTTTTAATAATATGAGAGATATCTGTGATTTTCATCATAGGTACTTTAACATGGAGAGACAGAATCTCTCACATTGTATGAATTTTTAATTTTGTATTTTTTTGTATAATGGTAAAGAGAATAAGTATTTGATCAATAATATTAATTCACCTCAATACTTCAAAATGTAACCTTGGTTGGCAATGACAGAGGTCAAATGTTTCCTGTCGGTCTTGACCAGGTTTTCACACACTGTAGCTGGTATTTTGGCCCATTCTTCCATGCAGATCTTCTCTAGAGCAGTGATGTTTTGGGGCTTTCATTGTGCCTTTAAACTCCCTCCACAGATTCTGTATTGGATTGAGTTTAGGAGATTGGATAAAATCTCACGATACATGGTCCCATTCATCCTTCCCTTAATGTGGATCAGTCGTCCTTCCCCCTTTGCAGAAAAGCAGCTACAAAGTGTAATGCTTCCATCCCCCTTGCTTCACAGTGGCTGTGGCGTCTCTGCATTCGGGGGTGGTTGGGCACAGCCCAAACAGAAGTTGCTGTGGAGCTCTATGCATGGCATGCTTAAATTAATCAGTAGAACTGGACTGTTCTTAATAGAATAATATTAAATATAAACCGACTCTGTTACCTGTTATAAACATTTGTGTAGAAATACCTGAGTTTTTGTCAGAATACTGACAAGCTTGGTAGGCTAAATTCTCTCGAAGCACTGATTGTGGTCAGATCCTTAACGTCTGTTTTGGTTGGTATAAAAAGTTACATACATTAAAAACCATTTGCAAGTTGTACAAATAGTTAATGCATTTTTATGTAAGATAGGGTATCATTAAAGTAGCGTTTTTGGCTACTGTATTTTAATTTGTGGAAATAAAATTTTGCTAACAAACCAATTTATCATAAAATATACATCTTTTTTACTTAAAAATTTTCCCATTTCAAAGTGAGGTCCTTGTAGAGCTGTCCAGTCCTAAATTTACTGAAGTCTTTCCAAAAGGTTGTAGTATGACAGCAGATCCAGAAGATGTGCTGTACAGTCACAGGGTGGCTTCCACAAAATCCACAGTTACCATTAATGGCCCTTTTTAACTTTGTCATATAATGGTTTGAAGGATAATATTGAATGAGACATATTTTACCTTATTTCTTATGAGATTCTTGTTAGGAATTGTCCATAGTCTTTTACAATTATTATCACTGATGAAAGAATTCCAATAAGAAATAAATTATGGAACAGATAAAGATTCTCCAGCAGTAGATCAGATACATCGCCGCCAACAGCTTGATCCTGAAGGCGGTGGTTTTTGTCAGGGTTTGATTTTCGATAAATCTCCATGCATCCAAGAAAATAAATTAATACCTTCGGGATCAACTAACAAAGTAACCCCAAAATATTCTTAAATTGCTGCTCGACATCCAAAGAACATGACACATCGATTTATTTAACAAAAAATTTAGCATGTAATATTTCTTACTATGTTACTGTAAAATGTCTGTATTTTTTAGAAAATTATAACTAATTACTTTTTTAATGTTAGAAGCCCAATACTGCTGGTAAGTGTAAGAATGAGTGCAGTTTGATGATTGTGACTTGGTGAATGTGGCAGGGCTTTGTCTCGTCAGAGTGACCAGGTAAAGCAGGATATAAATTTAGTTTGTTTGCAAATCACTGGAATCCGGTTCTATTTAAATGATAGCTTGGTTGTACTAGTCAGACAGTAACCAGGCCTTCATGTAGCTAGTATTAGGTCTGATCATTTTTTCTGGAAAGAGGAGTCAAGACAAATATCTAAAGAAAAAAAATAGAGCAAAATTCTTACAATATGTTACATCAATGGATCTTTAATTTTAGAGAATTGTTGTTGCAGTCCTTCCCCTAAAGACGTCTTTACCCACAGTGTACAATATTATAAATGCAGCATGGAGATCCAGCTCCATGAAACCTGTTTACATTCTTTTGCTGAGTCTTGCTTCTTCACCTTAATTTACAATGGCACTCCTATGGTGTTTCCACCAGCCATAAAACGTTTAGTGAAAAAAGACAGGATGTGAAATAAGTATCCACATTGTCACAGTAGAAGTTCAATTTTCTTTCTCCATATTATCACAATAGTAGTTTAAAACCTAGTAAATAACTTTCTAAATTATATTATTTCAAATGTTATAGCTAAAGCAATACAATAAGCCTTATAACTAGGGATGCACCGATCCGTCTTTTTCAGTCCCGATACCGATACCGATGGCTGGATTTTGTGTATCTGTTGATACCCGATACCCGATACCCGATACCCGATACCGATCCGATACTATTTGTGACAGTGTGGAGGTCCTGTCACTATGGCTCCGATAGATCATGTGCCCTGGCTGCTTGGCCAGAAGATATCCCTTTGGCTGACTGGTTAGCGCACATGACCTTCACCTGGGAGTCATGGGATCGAATCCTGCCTGGGTGTACCTTGCCACATATTGTTGAATTAATAAACTGTATAACTTCAGGTGGCTTTCTTGAAGAGACTAAAGGGACCAAACTTTACAAACTAAACATAACTGAGACAAAATAACAGATGTCAAATATAAAATTACCACAAAAATAAAATTTCAAGTGAAAAATTTATCTTTTTTGGTGAATTTGTTGCAGATTTTCCCCATTTTGAGTATCGGTTTATGGTAACGGTCATGTTTAACCGATACCGATACCACTACATTAGGCAGTATCGGGGCCGATACCCGATACCAGTATCTGTATCGGTGCATCCCTACTTATAACATAAATAAATGGCATAACATCATAAGTTAAGAATACTAAAGGTTAGTTTATACATCTCCAGCAGCAAGTTTGCCCCCCCACACACACATTTTGACAAATTTTACTTATCCATTGGTGTTGCATTTAACCGCCAAGACAGCAGGGGTGCTGACCTTTTCTGGGGGGTCAGCCTACCAATGCAGTGATGTTTATGGTTTACAACTGTTTATTTTCTGCAGTTTGTAAATGCATATCCACTCAAGGAGCAATTGCCAACAGAAAGTGAGTTTTGTTTCAAATGAAACCTTTTTACAACAAGTGCAGCTCATATACTACTCTAAAAACTCATGTAAACCAATACAGTGGTCTTTTTTGCTCTTCTCTGCTCCAACTGATGTTCAAAAATCCCCAATAGACCATATTAGATAACCTGGCCTAGCAATATGAAGAATCTAGTGCCCAAAAGCTGCATTGAATACTAATTACATTAACTATAGAGCACCGTTCTGGTGAAACGATCTTGGGCTCATGTTGGGTTGCCCAATCACAGATGTGCGCTCTCCATTGCGTTCGATGGATAGTTAAAAAAATTGGTTTCTATTCCGTGCATACTTGCGTGAGAAGCAGACAGCCCTTGTGTCGTCGGATAAGGGTGCTGCGGAGAAGCATAAACAGAGAAGTATAAACTAGGTTTAAAGATGGTTTGGATAACTTTATCCTCTTATAAATGAAATCATTTGAAAATGCTAATCAAGTTAGATCAATAAACTGTTATTTGCAACATACAAGTATGACAAGAAGGCAACAGTCGACAAAATCTGCAAGGAAGCTGCACTGTATGTATTTGAAGGACATTGGACATTTCTAAAGGTTTCAGTGATGTGGGGTTCAGTTTGATGTAATTTAGTTTTAATATTATAGGACTCCCTTACAGTATTTGAGTTCTTGTTTTTTTAAAGCATCTGTTATTTCCCAGCTGTCGCTGATTTTCAAACTTTCTCTTGTCAGATATGGCAGCTGCTGGGATCTCCATCTCTGACAATCCGCCAATGTGCTGCATCTGTCTAGATGTGTTCACTGAGCCGGTAACCCTGCAATGTGGACATGACTTCTGCTGCACATGCATCACCAAATACTGGGACAATGCCTGCAGACGTCAGTGTCCCCTATGTAAAAAGTGCTTTACCACCAGTCCTGGACTTCGAGTTAACACACTAAAGTCTGCACTAACTGATCAGGTCAGGGAGTTGGCTCAGGAGACAGCCTGCTGCAGCCACTCAGAACAACAGCTCCATGCAGGAGAGGTTCTGTGTGACGTCTGCACTGAGAAAGCTCAGAAGTCCTGCCATGTGTGTCTCAGCTCCTACTGTAAGACTCATCTGGTGCTTCATCTGAACATGCTAGGCTTGAGGAGACATTCACTGTTGGATCCTGTGGATGGAATGGAGGACAAAATGTGTAAAAAGTATCTAAAAGCTTCACAGAAGTTAGACAATGTTTTTTCCAAACTTTCATGTAAGACCACTAGTCATGAGAACCTTTAGCAGGTCTCCTTACAGTAAATAGCATCTGACACGTGACCTTGAATGAACAGGAAAAGTGGGTGCAGTAGATGGGTTTTTTGTTTGGGTCTTTTGATAATGCATATCATTAGAAAGGCTTTGGTCATCCTGAGCTATCTCTGTAGTTATGCTGCGATAGGCTTAGACTGTTGGAGGACAGACTAACACCCTTTTCTCTTCTACTACTGTCCAGTTGTATTAGTTGCTCTTATTTTGGCTGTTAAACTTGTTTTTTCCCAGTTTTTTTTTTCTCTATAGAAGCTACAACTGGTATGGTATCCTGCTCCGCTTCACTGCGCTGCTGGATGGAGAGAATCGAGTCAGATGATGCTCCTAGTAATTGAACATTTTCCATGTCCAGTTATTAACTTTTTACTTTCTTTAATATAGAATGTACTCTTACATGAGTTCCTATTGGTTTTATCTGCGTCTCTGCTCTGTCTCTTCAAAGACCCAGTCAGTCGTGGCAGGTGACCTCTCCAGGTTTTACTGGAGGTTTCTTCCTGTTAAAGGGGAGTTTTTCTTCTACCCTCTGGCTACATGCTTGCTCAGTAGCAGGGATTGCTGAGAGGATTGCTGTGGTTGAAAGTCAGCATCAAAGTGGAACAACCTCAAGTCAATGACTTGACTCAAACAGCTAGGATTCCATAGACAATTTTTTAACTGATTGGAATGTTTGTATATTTGTATTGAAATGACATTACTTGAAAAGTGCATTGAGATGATATCTGTTGTGAATTTGTGCTGTATGAATAAACTTAATTGAACTGAATTAAAATGTCTGCACTTTTGTGTCCAAATATCCCTATGACAAGTTGTATGTAATATGTGTATACCAATCCTACATATAACTATATTTGAATTGATATAGTTAGCATAACTGCTGTCATAACAAAACAGTAGCTTTAACAACTGTTTTAAATTTGAAAGTATTAAGCTTAAAACGGGTTTGCTAAATCCATAGTATTTTGCATATTTTACTCCCTACTAATCTTTAAAAATTTGTCCTATGATTTATTCCAAGGATTCACAACCTTTGGTTGCATGCTATATAATCTGAATATTAGATGCATTTAGGTTTTCCAGCTTTCCTGTTGATGGAAAACACTTGTGTTTTTGCACCTATAGACAATTTTTACTTTATATCAGCCAGAATTATGAATTACAATGTACAGTAAGTGTAAAAATACCACACTAAAATACTGTGAAGTTATTGAAAATAACATATTCTGGTTCAAGAAATGTGTAACTGAGCAGCCTAATTAAATTATTTATTTATTTATACAAAATAATCCATTTGTCCATTAAATAACAGACTGTAGATAAAAAGAGACAAATAAAAACCTGCAAACACCAGAGATGTGTAATAATGAACATATCTCAGCATCCTCTTTTGACAATATTACTCAACAACACTGTCTTCAGTCAGAGGCTTCTTCAGTTTTACTGTAAAATAGACTGCTACAGGAGATCCTTCCTGCCCACAGCCATCAGCGTTTACAATAACCCTTGAAGAAATCTGAATAGTTTGAGGTACTAGACTTAATTTTCCTTTGGGGAGAGTAAAGCAGTTTTTAATTTAATTGAAAAAACTGCAGAAATGTTATTTAAAATGAGATGACAGTGCCAATAATAGCAAGCATGTTACTAATTTTGCTGGGAGCAGCGATGGTTTTACAGTTTAACAGCTGCTACAATAATAATTGTTACTCACCAACTGCATCCCTGTGATTCAGCTCCTACTGCTCAACAATCTGCTTTTTGTGTTTTTTCCATTTTGAATTATGTGCACAGAAACGTCTCACACTCTTTGTTGTAAGAGTAAGTATCAGCTTCAGTTACGACCGAAATATAGCTCGTCTGATTCAGTATCTTCAACCAAGCCGGATTTTATTTTTCCTGTTATGGGATCTCATTTCCGCGCATCGAATGTGGTTAAGATTAAGTGATATCAGCCTAAGGAATGGTACCAGCACGCTCCAGTTGTTTGTTCCTTTTTTTGTTTATTTGATGAATGCTTCCTAATGCTTGCTCAGTATGAGGGATTCCTGCGAATTTCTGTGTTTGGAGACTGCATGTTCCAGGAAAAACCTCACGTTGATGACTCAACGCAATCTGCTGGGATTCCTTACATGGAAAACTTTTAACTGACTGGAATGTTTCTATAATTGTATTGAACTTGCTTTTCTTGTACAGTGCCTTGAGATGACATCTGTTGTGAATTGGCCCTATATAAGTAAACTGAATTGAAGTGATTTGAATTGAATTTACTGGTGAAAGTCTTCAATACAAACTCAGTTGGATTCTGTAAGCATCTGTATGCCATTTGACAGTGGACCAACAACCAACACGCACAGATTGAGGGAATTGTAGGATATAAGGCTAATTCCAATAATATAATAACACTTGGTTATCACAATAGACTTCAGTCACTTTGTAGCATTGAGATGTACCATAGCTTCATCTGTCTTCCTTATAGTAAAAAAACCAAACATGCAGCTTAGAAAGATGTCGCATGGGCGCTACATGCGAAAAAAGTTTATCACACAGATCATTGTTCTTCAGCAAAATTCTCTGCTTATGCTAGTGGAAAAGCTATGGAACCGGAGAGTGTTTCTGTGATTGAAATGGCCAGTCGTACTGTTATTATCCATTGGTGTGTGAATGATAGTTTCTTCTGTGTTTCTTTTTTGAACTTTGACTTGTTGCTTATTTACTTTGATCTGTCATTATAATTATTTATTTTACGTTTGTTTATTCTTCATTCTTCTGCCTTCTCTTCTGTTTGTCTCTCTCACCCTCGTTCCTCATTTTCCAATTTCCCTCTGCCACAAGTTGGACTGGGAAAATAAAATCATCACGATTATTTTCACTATGTTGAACAATCTTGATTTTTGAGCTGTCTCTGTGTGTGTCTTTTTTTCTTTCTTTATCTTTTGAATTAGATGCCAAAATGGTGCGACCCTGCTGGGGGAAGGCTGGACACTCTCTTCTTGGAAATAACGGAGCTAATTAAACGAATTTTAAATCCGGGAGTCTAATCAAAACAATAACAACCACATTAAATTAAATATAGTCTCCACTATTAATGTCACATACAGATTGTGCGGCCCGCTCCTGTGGTAGTGCTAACAGCATCACATCACTTCAAAACTACGTGCTAAGGCTAACTGCTAACTCTGGTCAGTGTCAAAAATTTGGTTATGTTTAACATCTTCCCTGTAGTCCATTTTCCTTCAGATTTCTTCACCACTCTTGACAAGGCACTTTCTTTCTGTTAAAGGGGAGTTTTCCTCTCCACTGTCGCTACATAATTTCTTAGTATGAAGGATTGCTGGTGTTGAAGTCTGCATGTTAGGGGCACAACTTCACGTCAAGGGCTTGAGACATCTGCTGGGATTCCTTAAATAGAATTTTTTTTAAACTGATTGGAATATTTCTATGATTCTATTGAAATGACTTGTGATGACATCTATTGGGAAATAGTGCAATATACATACAGTATACTGAATTGAATCAACACAATCAGAACAAACAGGAGGCTGGGTTTTCTCTGTCATTGCTGAGAGAAGACCACTAGAGGGCACGATTGTCCTAGATGATTTTTATAACTTTAAGTGATTTATTCAGCAGACCTGCTATTTTTGATATAAATGTTTTGCCTCACAAAAAGCATGACACTCTTTTGGGACAGTTCTATGTAGACTACCTCATAATTTACAGTACATTGCAAAACCCTGAAAACATTTATACAATGTCTCACTGTACAACTACAAACTTTTGTGTTTAACTAGTATTCTATGAGATGGACCAACAAAAAGTAGTGCACCAGACGGTTTCCAAATCTTCTCTGTCATGCTGGCCAAATTTGCGCAGTTGAAAGTACTCATAGAACACAAAAATTTATATTACATGAAAAATGTGAAAAATGTTGTGATTTGTTTTACCTGTTCAATTAAGAAGACATGTTTTTTTTAATCAAATGACAGATTTTTGTTGAGAAGAGAATATTCCTTTGAATTAGAAATCCTCACAAAGACTGAGAAATTGAATGATTTTTTTTAAGTTTGTGGTTGTGTTGCGGCAGCTTACTTGTACATAACTCAAGAGACTGAAATGTGTTTTCTGTTTCAATGTTGCAGGTTTCTCCAGCCTAGATTATAATTTATTTTCCTATGCATGTCTAACCAATGCATTTCTTTTAAGGTACAAAGCAGATAAGTTTATATTAATTGTTCAGTTTAAAATGGAATGTTTTGTGTTTTGGATACGTTGATGTAGAATCTCAGTCATCCAGGCCAAGTTAGTCTTGAGAGTTTAAATTAAGGAAACTGGATTTTTCTTCTTGTCTTGAAAACATTTAATCTCTCTTCCAAGAGGCTTCTTCAGTTCTGAAAACACTGGATTGGCAGTATCGGATAAAAGTTAGGGTGGTTAAGGCACACTGATGAGGCTATGGTGTTATTCCTAATATATATAATCATGGTTGTGTAAACTCTAAGTGTTACAGGGTATAATCCTTATTATATAACTCTAATTTTATAACTTTAAATTGTAGTGATGATAATCTTCATTTACAAGCTTTTGCACATTTACACAGTTAAGGAGACAATTAAAAAAGTTAATGAGACTATCTGTTAGTTTCTTTGTTGGGAATAGTTTAATCCACCGTCGCCATTACCCAGGGGTTCCACTGGGGGGCTCACATTCTTCTTCCTCACCCAATACAAACGAGTGAATGAAGGAACAGTGATCCGGTTCTCCTGTGTGCTCCTTTTAAGAGGTAACATTGTGGAGGCACCGTTTGGATGTTTGGCAAGAGGACTGTCCCCAAGATTCCTTTGGAAGCCTTTTGCTGATCATCCCTCACAAAAAAACCTAAGTGTCGCCGACAGGTTTGCTGAAAAAACAACGTGAAGGACTTCGGACTGCGGATTACAGTTTGTATCCTGAAGTGTGCCCTGACCACAAGGGATCAACACCAGTCAATCTGAGTCAGTTGGGCACTGCTTTGCAGTTTCTGACAGCCTAGAATGCAACATGGAGTCTGAATTAATAAAACTTCCGTTGGAGATAAAAGGAGCATTGTATAACTTGACAGCTGAACATTTGATTAAAGTATGTGCCATACTGCAGATCTCAGCACCCAGAAAAGAATCTTTGACTAAGAAAGCACTCAGCCAGCTAATTTCATATGTCATCAGATATCTTGAGCAGGAGGACCTGGCTAGCCTCGAAGATGAAGGGATGTCAGAAAATCTCAGTATCTGGGACACAGTAAATAAAATAACAACTGTCAAAGATGTATCTGAAATTGAAATTCAACCTGATCAGGAAAGCCTTCAAAAAGAGGTAGAAGCACTCAGATTGTCACTAAAACAGGAGGAAAAAGCAGTTCAGGATGTAATGGACAGGAAAACATCCCCCTGCCCACAGTTTCAAAGTACAAAAGTGACTCCAACATTTTCAGTGCAATGTGGCACAAAGAGTTCAAGATTACGGGACAGATAGGAGAGCCAGGCCAGAAGGATAGGCTGACATCTTCTAGCCTTGTAAGACAAATTGAAAATGGGCTTACCAAAGGTAATCCAGAGACCAATATTATTGATGCGGTGATCCATGCTATAACACCAGGCCTACAATTATGGAGCTATGTGGAGGGAAAAGAGACGCTTACCTTTCCTGCTTTGCGTAGGATTTTGAGGTCCAATTACCAGGAAAGAGGTGCCACAGATTTATATAAGCAGCTAACCTCTCAGGAAGCTGAGTCCAGTTTAAAAGATGACCCTGCTCTTGTCCAAAATCTGTTCATGCATACTATCCTGACTGGTTTGCAGAATGGCAATATAAAGAGTGACATTCAGCCTTACCTCACAAAGCCTGACACATCAGATTAACTCTTGCTGGAGAAAGTGAACATCGCCTTTGCAAATGAAAAGGAGAGGCAGGACAAACCCCACAACGAGCAACCAGTGTGAGTACCGTTCATGCTGGTGAACAGCCAAAAGAGGCAAATCCTTCTGTCCAGCAAGGCAGATCTCATTTGTCCCCCGATTTATTATCTGAGATCAAAGAGATGCAATCTGACATGGTTTTATTAAAAGACTTGAGAGCTGAGGTGTCCGAAGTTAGAGAAACAATCCAAAAAAAAAACTTCTGCACTGTCAAAGCAACCTTCACCACATTTAGAACAAATGTCTGCTGTAAGTCCAGTGTTCTCATCCTCAGAACAGTTGCCCTTCAGGTCCATGTCACCAATATATTCTCAACAACACCCAGACTTAATGCAGGAGTACAGACCCCAGTATGAACCAGGGTGGATGAGAGGGACTGCACAATTTCAGCAAAGGTTTGCTCCACAAAGAGCACCACGGCCAAAACCCAGATGTTTTGCTTGTGCCCAAGCAAATGAGGAATATTGTCAACACTGTTTCAAATGTGGAATTAGTGAGCATTTCAGGGCTGGTTGTAGAGCACAAGAGCAGCACATTCAGTCTTAAGGGGCCCTTTAAACTAAGTGGGGTTGCCTCTATGGGATGTGGGGCAGCCAAAACTAATCAGAAGTCCCATTTCTGTGTGAACTGTGGAAAAAAGAAAAATTAAAAATGAATTAAAACACTGTTCAATTTGTAAAACTGCACTTTACTCCTCAAAAACATGCCAGAAAACCCTTTGACCTGATCACAAAACTGACTGCAAGCCCTATTCATGCTCCAGGTCTAAACAGGCCAGACAGTCATGTGAACAGTCAGAGACCAAAAAGATTAGATCCCTCGACAAAAATCAAACTGTAAGAGAATGAGTAGGAAAGAAGTGCTTTCTGAATGGGCAGAACACTCAGGCACTTTGGGACACAGGCTCACAAATCTGTGCCATAGATGAGGTCTGGAAGGAGAATCATCTACCTGACCTGCAACTGAGAAGCGTGACGGAGCTGGTGGACCCCCTTGATCCATTGCATATTGAAGCAGCTAATGGTACTGACAGGCCATACACTGGCCGGAAGTCCCTTTCAAATTGACTGCCATGAATGATGATCTGTTAATACCTGTACTCGTGTTGAAAGGTAACCAACAGCAATATCCAATAATTGGTTTTAACGTAAACGAGCATCTTGTGCAGGACAACTAGGAAAGCCAAGTCGAAGATAGAGGCATGGAGAAACTTATGAAAGCAGTAAAAATGGCATTTCCTCATATGAAAAATAAAAAAGTAAAAGTCTTCATTTCTGCTCTCAGACTGGATCTATCATTTGAACATGCTGTGAGGACAATAAATGAGTCAATGTGCCTAAGCACAGCTCCATCCAGGTAGATTTTCGTCTCCAGGCTCCACAGTTTAGGGAGGATAGAACTCTGCTTTTTGAGCCTCTTGTTAACCCACAGTGGCCTGAAGGACTGGAATTCTGTGGTACCCTTGTCTCGTTTAAAGCAAACAAAGCCCCAAAGCTTGTTGTGAGTGTCCAAAACACCACCAACCATGATATTATTCTTCCAGGTCGAACAGTTATTGGCGCTGTGCAAACTGTAAAATCTGTGTACCCAGCTGATTTATTCAATTTAACTTATCAACAAAAAAAATACATTGATCAGTTACATCCAAACCCAGAGCACAAGGGAAGGTGCCCCTGTTGATTTAACCCATCTGGATGAGGATCAGAGGCAAGTAGTAGCACAAGGGGTGGGTTAAAAGATCTACATCTTCTTACTCCTCTCCAGTTGTCTTCGTCAGAAAAAAGACGGCACCCTCTGTCTATTCATAGATTATAGAGAGCTCAACAGAAAAACGCACCCTGAACTCCACCCGATTCCTAGGGTCCAAGATGTAATGGATAACCTTGGAGGAAATGCCTTCTTTTCATTGCTGGACTGATGAAAAGCATATCATCAGGGAATCATGGACAATGACAGCAGACATTTAACAGCCTTCGTGACCCCCTGGGGCCTGTACGAGTGGGTACGAATTCCATTTGGCCTGATGAATGCACCCGCAGCATTTCAGCGCTGTATGGAGCAATGTTTAGAGGATCTAAAAGATGAAATATGTGTGCCTTATCTAGATGATGTTCTTGTGTTTAGCAGGACATTTGAAGATCATGCCAACCATGTCAGAGTAGTATTGTGGTGCCTGTACCAGCATGGGATCAAGCTAAAACCCAAAAAGTGTGACCTGTTCAAAGCTGAAGTGCGCTACCTGGGGAGAATTGTGTCGGCTGAGGGCATCCAGAATGCCTATAAGTATAGAATCTTTCATGAAAGGGTGTTCAGAGGAAATGCTGTACCATGTCATTTGGGCAACCACGGAAGCAGTGAAACATCCAGAAGAATCAGATGCGTAATGGTTAATGTGTGTCTTATAGTCATCTGCAGATATAACTCCTGACAAGCCCATCATCCCGTTGAAACCAGAACATCCAGGATGACCAAAGAAATGATCCTGTCTTGGGACCTGTGATCCAGTTCAAACTACATGACAGTAAACCAGCAGTTCCACAACTCAAGCAGCTTAGTCCACAAGTAAGATGCCTGCTAAGAGAGTGGGACATGTTGGAAATGAATGAAAGTTGGATCTTACACAGAAACACAGCAAGCAGAAAACAACTCGTACTTCCAGAGAAACATAAAAACACAGTCTTAAGGGAACTTCACAATGAAATGGGCCACCAAGGTGTTGAAAGGACAATATCGTTGATATGTGATAGGTTTTATTGGCCTTATACGCAACGAGAGATCGAGAACTATGTGATGAGGAAAGGTGAGTGTCTTAAACATAAAAAACCTAGTCAGGAAACAAGGGCTCCACTCATAAACATTGTCACAACTCAACCATTTGAACTTGTCTTAGTTAATTTCCTGCCCCTTGAGAAATGCCATGGTGGTTATGAGTACATCTTAGTGATTATCGATCATTTCACCTGCTTTGCTCAGGCATATGCCACCACTTCCAAGTCGGCTAAAACCTCTGCGGATAAGATCTTTAATTAGGATACCATGAGATACCATGAGATTTGTATACACCATGATCAGGGTGGTGAATTTGAAAACCAACTGTTCACTCAACTAAAAAAATAATGTGGAGTTGCTGGATCCAGAACTACTCCCTACCACCCACAAGGGAACTGACAGGTTGAAAGGTTCATCCAGACTTTGCTCCAGATACTAAAAACGTCCACTGATAGACAGAAAAAACAGATGGAAGGATCATTAAATAAAATTATTTTTGCATATAACTGTACTCGCAGTGATGTGACAGGTTCCTCCCCATTTCAGTTGTTGTATGGCCGTTCCCCACGATTGCCAGTTGACATGCTATTTAACTTGACTACGGAACAACAAGGCCACAATCATCAAAGCTACATGGAGAAATGGAAGCAGGGCATGGATGAGGCATATGGAATCGCCAGATAAAATGCCCAGAGAGCCAGCTTGAGGAGTAAGAGATTGTACAACAGCAAGGTAAAAAGTTCAGTACTACAACCAGGTGATCGTGTCTTAGTACGCAACTTGATGCCCCACGGTGGTCCAGGAAAACTAAGAAGTCACTGGGAGGACATTGTCCATACTGTTGTATGCCAAGTAAATCCAGATATCCCAGTTTATGAACTTAAACCCGAGAGAGGTTAAAAGAGGTCAACGATCCTCCTCCCAAGTGACTTTTTGCCGATTGAAGCCCCAGTGCAGGCTCAAAAAAAGAGGGGAAAAACCTTAAATAATGGAGGGGTGGAGCAGCTTGGGGAAGACGATTATGATGCTGATGAGTACTATCCTGTTATAGTTCAGTAGCCATGTCAGCCTGAGAAAACAAACCCTATACCCGCAAAGTACAACCCAAAATCTAGCATGTATGCAGTTTGAGTAGAATCCAGTACCTGTTATGGATTACAACCAAAGGGAAAAGGCTTAGGTTCAGTATGAGGAGTTGGTCAACTATAAGGAATGGCAATCTGAGCAGGACACAGCTGATCGACCTGGTTCACCTGAAATCATCCGGAAGGGGGCTCAACGACCTCCACGACTTCACAGGAGGCCAAAAGTTTTTACATATGAGAGACTTGGCTCACCAGTCTACTACAATTGAGGAGTAGCATGATGATGCTTTAAGGTGGCCAAATAGTTAGTCAGGGAGACAAAGGCTGCTTAAAGTTACTTCTGAAAAGTGTGGCATGCACATGTTTCTTGTTTGGACCACATGGACACTGGGTATTTACCCTGAAAATGAGAATGTATGAAAAGAATTCCAGTCTGTAACTAGAGAAAATAGTTAGGAACGTTAAAAATGAAGGTTTGATTCACATATTTCTAACTGTTCAGTTTCCTTTACACAGCAGGAGTTAAGATGTTGGGGACAACATCTATTTTGATGGGGAGTGTGTTACGGGGTATAATCCTGATTATATAACACAAATTTTTATAACTTTAAAATTAGGTAATGATAATCTTCATTTAAAAGCTTTTGTAAACTTAAAAAAGTTAAGGAGACTATCTGTTAGTTTCTTTGTTGGGAATACTTTAATCCACCGTCGCCATTACCCAGGGGTTCCACTGGGGGGCTCACATGCTTCTTCTTCGCTCAATACAAACGAGTGAATGAAGGAACAGTGATCCGGTTCTTCTGTGGTCATTTTCCCTTTATTATCTCCTTTTTAAGGGGTAACATAAGCAATGTTGGTAAGGTAAGTGAAACGACCCTAATTATGTAACTATGCTTTTTTGGTCACCTGTGTTAAAGTAGAAGTTTCTGTGAAACTTCCTAGGTATTCAGCTCAAAGCTGATTTATGTACGTTTTGGAAAGGGGGAACCTGATGCCACATCCTCTGTTCAAGGTTGGATTCATATGTTTAACATAAATGACTTATTTTACTCCTCTCTCAACCAATCTGCCTTCCCTATCAAAAATATGTACATCTTTGTTTTCAAAAGAGTGACCTTTGTCTTTAGATGTAGATGTACTGCTGAGTATTGGCCTGATGAGTTTGCTCTTCTGTATTGAGCCATCTTTTTTTGTAGTTGCTGTTTAGTTTCTCCAATGTACAACTCATAACAATCTGTGCTGCACTGGACTACATATACCATGCCACTGAGCTTGTGTTTGGGTGTTTTGTCCTTGGGATGAAAAAGTCTTGGCCTGAGAGTGTTACCAGCTTTAAAATGCATTGCAATATTGTGTTTAGAAAATATCCTTGTTAGTTTCTCAGAAACTCCTTCCACATATGGGATGACTACTGTATGTCTTTCCGTCTCCTTCTCTCTTTCGCTGCACTGGCCTGAGTTGACCATTTCTCGAACTTCCTCGAAGCCTTGACATATGCCCAATTAGGGTATCCACAAGTTTGGAGTGCACTCTTTATGTGTTTATGGTTCTTGTCCTTTTGTTTTCTCTTTTTGGGCTGTAGTGTTCTGATGACCGATAGCTATAGGCGTCATTTTAACCGGGGACGCCGGGGACATGTCCCCAGCAATATTTATGATTGACGGGTTTGTCCCCACCAAACCTGATGTGAAAATTCTTTATTTTTAATTATTCTTAATTTCACATATCTGAGTAATCTTCCTGAATTCTTCTCTGAGCAGACTGTTCACAACCTGACTTCATCTACTAAAAACAAAGAAGAGCTAGAGTTGTAGGGTAATTATCAATTTAAATTGATAAAGAATGTCTATCTTGTTGTTTTAGGAATATTAAATTAGATTTAATGACTGGAGCAGTCCCTCCTCCAGTCAGAGACTGGAAAGTCCAGGATGGGCTGGCGGGTTAGTCCAGCGTCCAACAGACGTGTAGGGAATTATCAGCGCCAGCCTTCTCTGAGTGATATCAGAGTAAGAGGGAGGTGGTGCCTGATCATCCAGGGTGCAGCGTGTCGAACCGTTTCTCCTCTGGCCTGCTCTGAGTGAACAGCAGGAGACCAGTGATTTGGGAATGCTGGAGTCATCCATAATCATAGGACCCTTTGATATACTTTCATGTATCCTGGGTCAGACCCAACAGAGTGGTGCACCGCCCCTGCAGGCAGAGCGGCTTAGATTTTCAAACACACCCTAGTCCTTCTCACAGCTAATGGCTACCTTGATTTTTAGCAGCTTAAAACACTTTTTTGTGGGATTTTTTACTTTATCTGTGAAAAAGCACGTTTGGCTGCATTGATTATTCTACATTCCTAAAGAACAGCAGCTGAATCATAGAACAAAGACGACTGATGGACAGAGACGTAAATGGCTACATGCTAATGTGTGTTAGCCATTTATCAAGCTGCTTATGTGATCTTATAACAGCATTGTGTGGTTAGTATGTACAGTAAACGGGTGCAAACAACACCCAGTGCTTTTTTTTATATACTGGGCTGGAAATATTTGCATAGTGGACTCGGCTGTCTTGTTTTCCGCTCTGTCTAAAGCCTGGAGATTTATCATAAGAAAATAGGCTTTATTGACTCCGTTTAAAAATTAAAAAATTAAAAAAACAAATGTCTTAGCCCTTAATATAACAGAGTTTCATTGTGGTACTCTGTGCTTTTTAAATTATTTGTGAGAATATTGTTTGTAATGACGCTTAGCACTGTTTGTTTAAGTTTGATTCGCTCCCGGCTCTGCAGCGCGGAGGAGCGTAGCGTAGCTGTCAGAGCCTGCAAGGCACTGCCTGATTCATTAGTTGACTGCACCTGTGCGATCAGACGCACCTGCCTTCACTTGTGTTTCCTTCATTATTTAAGCTCATTGACTTCTTATGTCAGGTGTCAGTTTTGTTGTGTTGCTGCATCATTAAACATCACCTCACCTTCAACTCCGCTTCTGCGTCTGGGTCCTTCATCCTCCCTGAAGCATATCCTTAACAGTAGGGGGGTGGGAGGCGGGTTTATAGAGAAACGAGCTGTTTCACTTCGTGTCCAACCTTATCTACAGGATACAAGTTAAATTTCAGGACAAATTAATACAGTATAACACCAACGGTAACATTTTATCATATACATTTCTGTCCCAGAAGTTGAAAGTTGTAAAATAGCATGATATAGTAAACTTTAGCCTCCTCAAGAAGTAAAGTCTGCTCTGTCTCTTCTTGTAGACAGCTTCACTTTCTTTATCCAGTCCACTCTGTTGTCCAGTTAATCTCTGATATGTATATATAGTCCTCAACCACCTCCACTTAGACAAGAAGTCTTTGTTTCAGTTTGGTAAGTCATACATGTAAGGGACATGGCAAAGAAGATCCTCTGGTCAGATGAGTCAAAGGCGTAGTTCTTTTCCTCATGAAAAAAAGCGATGGGAGGAGGACAACTAATGGTACGCTCACACCACTACAAACGGCACCGTTAGTTAAATCTATTGTTGAGGCCGTTGGCAAACGATAGCAAAGCAGAAGTTAAGTTAGTTGAACTTTTGACGGTCTTAATGCTCTTGACGCAGCACGGCAACCAATCAGAGCGTCTCACTGTAGTGACGTTGCCAGTCATCAACGCCGCCTAGCCAACCACGATCCATTAGTGTTTAAAACATCCAGCAGAGACAGGCCCCTACAGGCCCCTACAAGCTTTGCAAGATTCAGCTTAAAAATGTATCTTCTGTGTATATGCGTTGAACTAGTCACTGTATGAGCGTTGCTTGACGCTGACAAAGCTTGCATACTAGCGATGTGACAGAGTTTATATTGAAGCAAAGATCATGACTCTAACTAGCCAGCGTGCTGGTGCTAATAGCTTCATGGGAACTCTGTCCATGGCTGCTTCTAACCGCAGCACCTTGCTGGAAGACACGACCAGGAGCAATCAGAAGCTCAGCTCTACGGAGTCTTGTTGTCTAATATCTGCTAATTACCAATTTTGTTGAAAGATTGATATCAAAGATTAGAATCAACATGATATGTCGGTTGATAGGAAACAACAAAGTTAACTTTTAACACCGAGGCTAAGCATTAGCATAATCTAGCATTGGTTTGATTTGGGCTTTAAAGAGTAACTACACCCCATAGCAACTTTTTTTTTCTGCTTATAAACTTTACAAATTGCTCTTTACCAATACGATCTTCTAGTTTCAGGGCATTTTTTTTGACATGTTCATGTAAACTTGTTAAATTCTGCATTTTTTGGTCTAAAAACGTCTTAGTGCTGCCGCTCATGGTCATTGTGTGGTACTGCATTTAAATTTTGTGATTGGCTGAGAGTGGTACATATTTTCCATTGTCTGCCTCACAGGCATGGTCTCACAGTGACACCCTCCCTCTCTCAAACACACTGGCCCCGCCCTGGGGCGGGCTGGAATGTGTATCTTGGGTGCAACGGACAAACCGCTAAGAGAAACAGAGAAACTGAAATCCGTATAACGCACTATGGAGGACCACAACGGTGAGGTGGTTTAAACTGAAAAACGTGGAAGTAGTTAGAGCAAACCGACTAGGTTTTCAGCAGCCTACGGATGGAGAACTATGGGGGGTGTTTTGAACATTTGTCTCTATTAGCGTTACCACTCAGAGGCTCCACCGATCCTGTCTCCCGCTGCAGCAGCTCTGGCTTCAGGCAGCGCAAGCCAACGGCTCGAACTGATACGGCGTTTGGCCGCTGAGCTCAATAAAGCCTCCCCTTACCTCTGGTGGACGGCGGAGAAGAGACATCATGATTTCTCCAGTTAGTTTTTTCTTCTGGGTCTCGGCGAGGACGGACGCTTTTTCTCTCCCTCCTCTTTCTGCAGCTCGGTCTCTTGTGACTCTGTCTGGAACATCTTTTTGCATTTTTCTCTAAACGAAACCGAACAAGCTGAAAGATGGAAATGGCCAGCTGGTTTCTGAATGCAATTAATAAAATCTACTCATCTTTACAAAGCACCGGAGAAGGGCATCCGGGTTGTCCTCCGGAGACGTGTCCTGCAGGCTACATGCTCGGAATTTGGAAAGCGTTTCAGCCCGTTTGTCCATACTCTCAGGAAGATGTGGAATATATCTTGTAGTTTGGATTTATGGTGATCGGGTTTCTGCTGATTGTAATGGGCATTTACTGGATCTACCGCAAAATTGAGGAACAAAAATGCCATACATGGTCGAAATTGCTGGCAGTTCTGGAAACGATTGGAAGGCTGCAGGTGCAGTCTGAAGTGCTGACTCGTGCTGGTGGGACTCAGAGCAATTTGCTCTGTGAGCTGGGGTGCAGACAGGACGCTGTAATGGGTGATCTGGCAGACGCTTTGGGACTCATTCGCGAATTGTCATCGAACTTGGAGAAGCTATCAGTGCATCTTGGTGCAAATGAAAATTAAATGGATCTTGAACTTAAATTTGGTTAGAATCATAAATGGGGCTGCTGACAGACTTAAGAATAGAGACAAATTTCTCTTCCTGCTTACCATAACAATTAGTTCTTTGGCTTCTTGATGACCTTCAACTGGTCCACAATCAAATACCCGTGAGAGGAATGTAAACATAGTCTCCTCCCCTGTAGCCCCTGCATCTACTGGCGCACACACTCACATGTGATAGAGACGCACACAACAGTCCCACCGTCCCACTGCACCCGTGTCATTGTCAATGTCTGAATATTTGCTTAAATGTTTGAGGTGTGTTTTTTTTGTATTACCTGTTTTTGACTCTTGAATAAGGAATGGAAATGCAGCTGAGTGCTTTTTTGCCCCACCGTGGACCCTCCCTGACCTTGTGTATCCGTTTCTACTATGCGTACATGGAAGCGCCACTCTGTGGCTGCAAGTCCTTCAGTGACCTGGATCTGTTTGTATTGTTTGTTTGTCATGATCTTGGAACAGGTTGTACTGTAAACTGAATTTCCCCTCGTGGGACAATAAAGGATTATTCAATTCAATTCAGTTTACCAGAGGTAAAGAGAGACCTTATGGAGCTCATTGCCCCATGCCATATCAGTTCGAGTTGGCTCAGCCATGACTGTGACATCGGGTACCATCGGGTACCATTGGGTACCTTTGGTTACTGCTGGGCTTGGATCGGGTATCCATCCTCTAGTTCCCAGCACTTTTTATGATTTACAGGTTTGTCCCCACCAAACCTGAAGCCTGGTTCAACCCACACATGTCGTGCCATCTTTCTCCTCCAACTTCTACTTCCAACATTGTCAACATCAGCGGCTTTTTCGCTGATGGGTATATTTATATTTAGCAGAAATAGAAAAAAAAATTTGCATCACACGAGTCATCTGATCAACAACTGGATGTTACTACGACTGACAAAGACGTAGACGTTGTTGATGTCGGAAGTAGTAGTAGGAGGAGAAAGATGGCGTGGCATGTTTCGCATCACGATGAGACCGAAGTTTGTTTTTTTTGTTCGTGATAAAGGCATAACTAATATCTATGTCATATACTCCTATTTATGAATCCACGGGTCCTCCTTAATCTCGCTAACTACACTTTCCCAAAAAAGCAGTATACATTGCCGCTCCCTTGTAAAAGGGGCTTGTCGCTCCGATCCTTCTACAAGCCATCTACGATAATATTTGTGGATCTAAGCAAACTATAGAGATGATATAGAGAGCTCTGCTCCTGTCTACTCACACTGGGAAACAGGAAGAGAAAATATATTCATTAAATGTAAAAAGGAGATAAACAAAATGTGTATTTCAACTCGCTCTACTCTCTACTACAGCACACACTCTCCCTGCATCCAGATTCTATAGTATGTACAACATACTAGTAGCTACTTCTTGCCCGTTGATGCAGTAAATACTGCGTAATAAACGAACGAGTAGTAGCCATGAAATCGAACGTACTGCTCCACCATTTAACCGGGGTTTTTACGTTATGTTACGTCCCCTATGGTCCTGTCCTCGGTAGCCGACGTCGCTCTTTTTCCACGATTTTGGGGCTTCCGCTGCATTCTGTGATAGCGTAGCATACAGCGAATTTTACTGTAGCGGTAGTACACATCTTTACGCCTACTAGCCAATCCATACTACAAATTCGGATCTACTACATTGCTCGCTTACTGCTTTTCGCCTGCTAAATAGTAGGCATAGTAGGGGAATTCGGATGCAGGGCCTTTCTCTGGCTGTCTGTGTGTCTTGACAACAAAATTATGAAAATGAAAGAAGTGTACAAACCACCTGGTCACAGAAACATGGTGTAATTATTTAATGGGGTTTTTTATTCACACATTACGAAAAAATAGCTCAGAACGGAAGCGCTTATTGACCTCTGCTGGGAAATACGCATCAGATGTGAAAATGTGGGCAGTGGATAGAGCATGATTTTCCTGAGCATGGCCGGTGTGGACCAGGCTGAAATTCTTTACCAGAACCGACCTATTAGCCACTTGTGCTCCCAACACAATTTCCACATATCTGAACAGACTATTATTTAAATCACTCAGATCCACTACTTTATGAAATAATGGGGGGGGTTCTGCGCAGATGCTGCTGTCAGTATATTTAAAGACTCCTAGTCTGCTACAAATAAATTCTGCAATTCTGCAGGTACTATTTCAAGATTGAAAAAATACATAATCTAAATTTAATGGATCTGGTGGAATTTTCGTTACTGGGGATGGGCAAAAAAATTCTCATGTATATTGGTTTTTTAAGACTCCCAAAGAGAATCTTTCCATTGTGCTTGTGAAGAGAGCAGGCCAGAAAATCCCCCCTCTTTGCAATGAATGCAAAATTTTCTCAGTATATTGTGTTCCCGCGCTGCCAGAGAGAGATTTGATATCTCAACCTGAAACAGCGGATTAGCTGTTCTATTGCAGGACTCTGAACTGTAAATTAAAGTTTCTCCGCACAGAACTGGCAAATACAGCAAAGTTTGCAAAGGGAACATGTTTAATTGTTGAGCATATTCTTCTGGGGCGAAGGGTTAGGGTGCAGATTATTCTCTACTCTACATTACAATGCCCTCAGATAATTATGAGCCATTAAAAATGTTGAGCCGATGCATGGATCAAATCAATGGAAGGATGTGACATAACTTTCTTAAGATGAATAGAAACAAAACCAAAGTAATTATCTTTGAACCTAAACAGAGCAATCAAGATTCAGAACACGACAACAGTTAATTTACCTAGAAACTACTGATCAGGCCAGAAATCCAGGTGTAGTGATGTGACAAAAGGTCAATAGGTATGTGGCCTACTGCATCCAAGAATGCATGCAATCACCCATGGATTGAACAGGAGAATACCTGCTGATTGGTTAAGGTGAAAAATGTCCTTAAGGTCTCGTGGTCAAGCAGACAGTCAAAATGAATGTGAAACCAAGAAATGGTCTTAGTAAGCCCTGGAAAGACTACTGAAAATTCAAACATGGACACAAAATTACAAGTCAGTCAATTTCATCTACAAAAATTCATTTTCTCAACCATGCAGGTGTTTATCCCTGAGCAACATGCAGAACCCTCTAGCTATCTTTAATTGGGCAAAATAAGAACTATCATTAAATTTAATATAAGTCAGTTCATTCATATGACATCAATTAGCAACATATAATTTCTCAAGCCATTTTTGTACAAAAAGGCAGTCTAATCATACCGTGAGATTCAGAGTCAAGTAAATACATTCTAATTTAATACTAGTTATTTACCAATGCAGTCAAGTTAGTTCATTATTAAAAGTCGCACATATTTTGTTTATTTCATTATGTGCTGAACAATATAAGTTACAAGATGTTAGATATTTTAGTTTAATTCTGTCATTATCAGTTAAAATGTAGTCACAATGCTTACTGATGTTAGACAGAGAGGAGGAAATGTTGTACTGTTCCTTTAAGTGAAAAAGAAGGGGAGAAGCAAAGAAGTGATATAAAAAAATGTATGCTTGAGTTCAGAACCAGCTCCTTCTTGTTAATAATGTTGCAGGTAAAAGAAGAAGGATGTGTCTTCTGGCAGTTCGTTCTAAGGGGGCAACATAAATATTGGTGTTTCCGCCCTGTTCAAGTAAGCATTGATGAAGAAAACAAACTTTTTGCCGACGGACAGTGTCCTGATGTATGAATGGGAGGAAAGCAAACTCCTGTTAGCCAGCAGCAGTTGTTAGCTTGTCCGTGCAATACAGGGAGTACAGAATAAGAAATAACCAAGACAAATATGGGGATAGAATACTGTCAGTAGTACAAGACAATGATAGACAAGGATAGTGAAGGGGAATCGGTACTGGCGGATGTTGAAAAGAACTAATAACATTATCACTGACTGGGCAGAGAGCTTTTTGCGCAGAGCTCAACTTTCAGGCCAGTGAGGATGTTACATCGTCACGGCTGCTGAGGAAATCTATTCTGAGTCAGAGTGTGGATTTTACGGGGGATTGAAAGACACACATCTCTCGGTGTTTGTGGCCCCAAATATTTTATTGACTATTTAAGAAAAGAAAAGAAAACTGAGCTCCAGACGGAGCCAAAGGGGATGACTGTGCAGACAGAGATGGTCCCCCAAAGACAGAAATGGTACTGCACATCAACAAACACTTTAAAGACCACAGCTTTCAAGCTACACTGCAGGCTCAGAAACAGACTCATTGCCAACCAGAACCCATTTATATAGGCATCCTGTGTACGGAAAAGACTTCAGGATTATAGGCCAAATTGGAGAAGAAGGACAAAATGACAGATTTAAAGATGTCGGAAATAAAAGTGACAGATTAAAGCCAGCTCAGGATAAACCAGAGCAACTGGGTGAGGGAATTCCATCTTATGACCATCTCAGGTATCCACCACTTGTTCATTTAACATCAGAACAACAACTCGAAGTGAAAAAGATGCTGCTGGAAGAAAGTGATGTCTTTGCTTGTGATGACAGGGACACAGGCTGCATTCCTGACCTACAGATGGCAATATGTCTGAAGGATGACATTCCTGTAACAAAAACATAATGCTATCCCTCGTCATCTTTACCAGGTAGTGAAAAAACATATTAAAGATCTACTCAGCAGAGGATGGATCCAGAAATGAACATCTTCCTACTCATCATCTATAGTGATTGTTATGAAAAAGGATTCTTCAATTTGAATCCGTAGACTACAGGCAACTAAATGAAAATACATGACCTGATTGTCACCCCATTAGCAGATTTGGAGAATTTAGGCGGTAACTCAAAGGCATACCATCAAGGCTTTGTCAGTGAAGAGAGTCATCCATGTGTGACCGATTTGGTCAAAAGCTAGTGGGTTTTTTCATACAAGGGGCAGTACACAACCCCAAAACCCCAAAAACAGAGCCCGACAACCCAGAGCTGTAGATCACAAGTTTATTTTTGTGGTGGACCAGTCACTTATAAAAACAAAAGGGATAAAACTGAACGCCAGGATATTGTCCTCAACCACCCATAGATGAGGTGGGATTTATGTCCGCATCCACCTACTAATCCAGGTCGTTTTCCAAAAGCCTTATGACAAGTTCTTCCCACCAAATAGATCCACAACGCACTCCTTTCCGGGGGGGAGCCAGGTAAACAGCTGACCTCCATTCCATTGTAGCTCTATAACACGCTCCTCTTCTACATCAGCTGGGACCTCCTGCTTCCCTGCTGCTACCACTGGCTACCAGGCTTCTTCCTCCCCTCACTGCAGGCTCACAGTGGTTTCCCCATCTTTCACACACCGACTTTGCTGCTCTAACCCACATGTGGAAGGTTATAATGGCCTCGATTGCAGCTCCATTCCTCTTAGCGATCCGACAAAAATCTGCCATCACACACAGTTTTCCGATGTCTTAGATGCCCATATCAAACCATTTTCTCCCTTGCTGCAAGCGAAGCTGTTGCCCGTATCAATGTAGATTCAGTTGGCTTCAGCTTTGTCAAAACCACAACTCTATATAAATGCTCTAAAACAGTTTATAAATCACTTGGTTTGTTTTGTGTTTTTTATGGAGCTACTTTAAGCAAAGAAAAATAAAACCTTCCCTGACAGTTTGAATATTTTCAATTTTATGGAGAACATTTCTGATCTTGGTGCCGTTACTGTAGGTAGGAGAGGGATATCACATTATTGGACCAATCAGTCTATAGGTAGTTGTGTTTGGTCGCTTCGGCACGCTTCTGACCAAGGCAGAGGTAGTCCAAAAAGGACCATCTCAACAGTTACGGAATGGATATGCTAAGAAATGGCAAGAGTCGATGAAGGAAGCTTATGTCATTGCTCAGGAAAATATGAAAAAAGCATGCGAGTGTGGACAAAAACAACACAATCAAAAAAGGTGGGGCTCCGTGCTGTAACCTGGAGACCATTTATTGGTCAGGCAAGTCAGAAAGAGGAGGACCAGGAAAAATACATGCTCACTAGGAGCACAAGTACATGTGTTGAAAGAAAGAAGAGGAACTGATGGTCCAGTATATATGGTGAGAAAGAAGGAGGAAACGATAGGATTCTTCACAGAAATGTACTGTTAACCTGTCCCTATCTTGTTGAGAAGAAAAACACCCCATACATTATAGACAGGAATCAGGATTGCAAAAAAGGAGGAAAATCGTCCAAAACTCAAAGACAAAGTTTCAGGTTACACTAAATGACACAGAAATCTCAAGAGAAGAGGATTATGCAAATATGGGTGCCTCAACAGAGGAAGAATGACCAACACAACAGATGCTCAAGTCTTCAAACTGTACTCCACCTTACTCAAGAAGAATAGAATAAGCCAGTCGATGAAGAGGATGAATCTCCAGACAAGCTTCAGATGGAAAAGCTCATTCTTCAAGAGGAGGAACAACAGGGACAGGAGATGTGTCGGAGAGATGACTCTGATTCTGAGGCTCAGACACGAAAATCCAGTGTCAGGAGAGGATATGGCATTATCAGAAGATGAACAGGAAGGGGGACATGTCAGAAGATCTACAAGGACCTGTGAGCCTAAAAGTATTCTTACATATGATGAACTGGGAAAGCATTGTGTAAAATCATTAAGATAGTAGTTTAAAGGGGTGTTATAGCCAACAGGTGTTTATGAAGCTATTGTTGATGGACATTATTTCTTAGAGACTAAAGCAATTTAAGTAACACAAGTCATTTAGTAGACAATAATTTGTTGGAATCTGAACTACACAGAAATAGTTTTATTTTAGAAGGAGTGGCAGTGTGATACTGAGGGTATTTATTTAGGAAGACTGCACATTAAGGCATGAGTGATGTCACAGGACAGGTAGTGAGTTCGAATGGTAGTTATAGCTATATATGCAACTTAGTGGACTTGGGAGGTCTACCAATGTACCGATATATTGAGCTAACACAGCAAAGCAGGATGAACAATATTTTTCTATTATTCCTATAGTCATACTATTGTAGTCACCGGAAGTGTAGCCCATGACAAGTTGTCATTTGGAGTCACTAAATTTAAACTTATCAAAGATGTTCTAAGAGTCCATTTAGTTTTGAATATGTCAAGTTCTGGCTCAAGGAGGACCCAGATGCGGAGCGGCGTTTGTGGCTCTTACGGCCCATGTTTATTAATAGTCCAAAAACAGACGAGAAGCACAGAGAACACAAGCACTAGGGGAGGTAACGACAACAACGACCCGACGAGGACAGACAGACACAGAAGGGTATATATACTGTGGGGAGGGTAATCAGGAAACGTGGAACACCTGGGAGCAGAGGCAGAAAACACAGGGAGGACTAATAAGACAACAGGTGAAACAAACTAGGACTAAGTAACTAAAACAGACTGGGAGGAAACAAGGAGGAATAAACAACACAGACAGGGACGGATCATGACAGTACCCCCCCCTCAAGGTGCGCCACCTGGCGCACCAAGTAGGAAACTCAAGCCAGGGCGGGAGGAGGGGGTCCAGGACGGAGGGACAAAACCACAGTCCCCAGAAGACCCATGACGTGGCGGCCGGCGGCGAGGGATCAGCAGGCGAGGAGGCCGGCGACGAGGAACCAACAGACGAGGAGGCCGGCGACGAGGAACCAACAGACGAGGAGGCCGGCGACGAGGAACCAACAGACGAGGAGGCCGGCGACGAGGAACCAACAGACGAGGAGGCCGGCGACGAGGAACCAACAGACGAGGAGGCCGGCGACGAGGAACCAACAGACGAGGAGGCCGGCGGCGAGGAACCAACAGACGAGGAGGCCGGCGGCGAGGAACCAACAGACGAGGAGGCCGGCGACGAGGAACCAACAGACGAGGAGGCCGGCGACGAGGAACCAACAGACGAGGAGGCCGGCGACGAGGAACCAACAGACGAGGAGGCCGGCGACGAGGAAACAGCAGACGAGGAGGCCGGCGACGAGGAAACAGCAGACGAGGAGGCCGGCGACGAGGAAACAGCAGACGAGGAGGCCGGCGGCGAGGAAACAGCAGACGAGGAGGCCGGCGGCGAGGGACCGTCAGACGAGGAGGCCGACGACGAGGGTGCCGGAGTCGAGGAGGCCGGCGGCGTGGAACCTTGAGCCTTGGGGGCCGGCGGCGTGGAACCTTGAGCCTTGGGGGCCGGCGGCGTGGAACCTTGAGCCTTGGGGGCCGGCGGCGTGGAACCTTGAGCCTTGGGGGCCGGCGGCGTGGAACCTTGAGCCTTGGGGGCCGGCGGCGTGGAACCTTGAGCCTTGGGGGCCGGCGGCGTGGAACCTTGAGCCTTGGGGGCCGGCGGCGTGGAACCTTGAGCTTAGGTGGAGGCGTGTTCGCCTGAACACCCTCTGCAGAGGCAGGAACCGGAGGCGTGTTCGCCTGAACACCCTCTGCAGAGGCAGGAACCGGAGGCGTGTTCTCCTGAACACCCTCGGCGGAGTCGGAAACCGGAGGGTGTTCTCTGAACCCCTCGGACGAGGCAGGAACGGAGGGTTTTTCTCTGAACACCTCGGCGGAGTCGGAACGGAGGCTGTTCTCCTGAACACCCTCGGCGGAGTCGGGAACCGGAGGCGTGTTCTCCTGAACACCCTCGGACGAGGCAGGAACCGGAGGCGTGTTCTCCTGAACACCCTCGGCGGAGTCGGGAACCGGAGGGTGTTCTCCTGTACACCCTGGAAGAGTCAGGAACCGGAGGCGTGTTCCCCTGAACACCCTCGGAAGAGGCAGGAACCGGAGGCGTGTTCTCCTGAACACCCTCGGAAGAGGCAGGAACCGGAGGCGTGTTCCCCTGAACACCCTCGGAAGAGGCAGGAACCGGAGGCGTGTTCCCCTGAACACCCTCGGGAGAGGCAGGAACCGGAGGCGTGTTCTCCTGAACACCCTCGGCGGAGTCGGAAACCGGAGGCGTGTTCGCCTGAACACCCTCGGAAGAGTCGGGAACCGGAGGCGTGTTCGCCTGAACACCCTCGGTGGAATCAGGAACCGGAGGGGTGTTCGCCTGAACACCCTCGGAAGAGTCGGGAACCAGAGGCGTGTTCCCCTGAACACCCTCGGCGGAGTCGGGAACCAGAGGCGTGTTCCCCTGAACACCCTCGGCGGAGTCGGGAACCAGAGGCGTGTTCCCCTGAACACCCTCGGCGAGTCGGGAACCAGAGGCGTGTTCCCCTGAACACTCGGCGGAGTCGGAACCAGAGGCGGTCCCCGAACACCCTCGGCGGAGTCGGGAACCAGAGGGTGTTCCCCTGAACACCCTCGGCGGAGTCGGGGGGAACAGAGTGGTGTTCCTGAACACCTCGGCTGAGTCACAAGGTGTTTGGGTTTATTCCACGAACACCAATCGGGCGGAGTCGGGAACAGAGGGGTGTTCCCCTGAACACCCTCGGCGGAGTCGGGAACCAGAGGCGTGTTCCCCTGAACACCCTCGGCGGAGTCGGGAACCAGAGGCGTGTTCCCCTGAACACCCTCGGCAGAGTCGGGAACCAGAGGCGTGTTCCCCTGAACACCCTCGGTGGAATCAGGAACCGGAAGAGTGTTCGCCTGAACACCCTCGGTGGAATCAGGAACCGGAGGAGTGTTCGCCTGAACACCCTCGGTGGAATCAGGAACCGGAGGAGTGTTCGCCTGAACACCCTCGGTGGAATCAGGAACCGGAGGCGTGTTCGCCTGAACACTCAGAAGGGTCAGGAACCGGAGGCGTGTTCGCCTGAACACCCTCGGAAGAGTCAGGAACCTCGGGAGAGTCAGGAACCGGAGGCGTGTTCGCCTGAACACCCTCGGAAGAGTCAGGAACCAGAGGCGTGTTCTCCTGAACACCCTCGGCGGAATCGGGAACCAGAGGCGTGTTCCCCTGAACACCCTCGGCGGAATCAGGAACCAGAGGCGTGCTCTCCAGAACACCCTCGGAGGAATCAGGAACCCGAGGCGTGTTCTCCAGAACACCCTCGGAGGAATCAGGAACCCGAGGCGTGTTCTCCAGAACACCCTCGGAGGAATCAGGAACCCGAGGCGTGCTCTCCAAACACCCTCGGAGGAATCAGGAACCCGAGGCGTGTTCTCCAGACACCCTCGGAGGAATCAGAACCCGAGGCGTGCTCTCCAGAACACCCTCGGAGGAATCAGGAACCCGAGGCGTGCTCTCCAGAACACCCTCGGAGGAATCAGGAACCCGAGGCGTGCTCTCCAGAACACCCTCGGAGGAATCAGGAACCCGAGGCGTGTTCTCCAGAACACCCTCGGAGGAATCAGGAACCCGAGGCGTGCTCTCCTGAACACCCTCGGAGGAATCAGGAACCCGAGGCGTGTTCTCCAGAACACCCTCGGAGGAATCTCGGAGCCGAGGCGCATCCGTCTGGACGCCCTCGGAGGGAACTCGGAACCGGGGTTCCAGGTGAGCCTCTGAAGAGCGCTCAAAAACAGTCTCCACAGGGGACCTGGGCTCAACATTCCCTACGGAACTCTTCCCTCTGTTCCACCGACCCTGGGTCAACTCGGCTCCACCCGAAGGAAACGCCGGCGCCTGGCTGTGCTGGAGAGGATGAGGAGGCAGACCCGAAACCGGCCGTGGGCGGCAGGAGGAAGCGGCGGTCGAATCACCGAAGCAGGAGGCAGCATCAAGCGGGACAGGAGGAGCCGAGGTGCTGTAATTCAGAGAAGGAAGCGAGAAACCTCCTGGAGCCGATGGAGCAGCTCGGCGACGCCTCCTTCTTCGTCGCCGGGAAGCAGGAAGAGGGCCAGTCCCAGAGGGATCACAGATGGGTGGCAGATCGGTGGAAGGAGCCAGGGAGATCAATCGGTCAACCCAGGAGGTAGAAAGCCGCGGCGAAGGCGGCGCACCCCGGGCACCGCTGCAAAAGTCCAGCTCGTCGTCCAGGGAGTCAGAGAAGAACTCCGGGAAGCCGTCATCGTCCTCCTCTGAATCGTCATACATGGACGCAAGGAGGAACGACGGGGAAACATCAACTGCGTTCCCAGGAGGACGCTCAGAAGCGCGGCGATGACTCGAGGCCCGAGGAGCGGAGAGGCCGCCCTCCTCACGACGGCGGGGCCCAACACCGGGCGGACAGCGAGCCAGCCGGAATCCGCAAAAGGGTGAGTCAGAATGGAGTCCTTGACTTACACTCAAATCTATAAGTTCTCTCCATTCTTCCTCGGTGTGTTGGTACTCCGCTGGGTCCAGTTGGTCGGGTCGTACTGTCACGTTCTGGCTCAAGGAGGACCCAGATGCGGAGCGGCGTTTGTGGCTCTTACGGCCCATGTTTATTAATAGTCCAAAAACAGACGAGAAGCACAGAGAACACAAGCACTAGGGGAGGTAACGACAACAACGACCCGACGAGGACAGACAGACACAGAAGGGTATATATACTGTGGGGAGGGTAATCAGGAAACGTGGAACACCTGGGAGCAGAGGCAGAAAACACAGGGAGGACTAATAAGACAACAGGTGAAACAAACTAGGACTAAGTAACTAAAACAGACTGGGAGGAAACAAGGAGGAATAAACAACACAGACAGGGACGGATCATGACAGAATATTCTTTTAAAAGTAAATGCTGGATCAACATTTTATTTTTTTTTTGTGGAGGAGTGTGAAGCACACTAAAATAAGTCCCACATATTTTGTTTATTTCATTATATGCGGAACAATATAAGTTACATAGTGTTAAAAAATTTTGTCTGATTCTGACATTATAAGTTAAAATGTATTCACAATGCTTTCTGATGTTAGAAAGAGAGAGGGAAATGTTGTACTGTTCTTTTAAATGAAGAAGAAGGGGAGAAGCGAAAAGGAAAAGATTTTAAAAAATGCATGCTTGAGTACCCTGTTAGTTTCATTGACCTTTAAAAAATACAGGCAATCTATTATCTTAAATCTTTTAAGTAATGAAGTAGCAGTGGTACAACTGCAGTGGATTATGTTTAATGTACTTGTTCACCTCATGAAATGGAAGGGAAGCTTGTAATTGAATGTATTAATAATGGGATGAACATATAGTGCAAACAAGGAAATGACACTATTAATGTGTGACTTCCATCTTTTAACACATAGTGTTTTAAAACTGTGTCTTCTAGTTCAACCACAGTATTTGTGTTTGCACTCCATCTGTGCTTTGCTAAAGACATTAATACATATACCAAGAATATAATTACTATTAACGATGTGAAGCTTCCGAAAAGGTCTATTTCAACTAGTAAAAAGAGAAAACTATTGTGATAGTGTGGGGTTTGGAATCAATAATGACACCAGAGTTTGACAGCAGTAACGCACTTAAATCAGTGCATCTATGGGCAGGTCAACTCAGCAGAGTTCCAGGTCACTCACTATACTAAACACGTGCTGAAAAGTCCCCTGGAAAAAAGTGTGAACGGACCACCCCTATCTACCGCTACAATATTATATGCTTAATTTTTGATAATGTTAGTCACTTCAGTCAACATGCTGTTAAGCACTGAGCCATGAGTATGTTTTCTGTTATAGAAGTGAGAAATAGTAGTATCTCTTTTTTTCTTCATCTAGGTGAGAAATTAAAAGAAATATAGCCAAGCCGATAACCTCTGTGCCAGTTTACAAGCCTATTGGATGGAATAGAGCTCTTTACGTTAGTCGCACTGAAATTACAGCCATCTGATATGTCCTGGAGGGAGAAAGGGTTAAACAGAAAAAACAGGGTTAAGTTTATCAACCATCGGATGACTTGTAAATTGGTGCTATTTAAATAAACTGAATAGAATTGAACTGAACATTAACTTTTTGGCTTCAGTAGCATAGCCAAAGTCACAGCTAAACACAACAACAGGCCAGATATAATTTGTGTTTTAAGAAAAAAAAAGACAGAGAACTTAAAGTTGAGATCTGAAATGACAGCAAAAATACAAAATTGGAGAGTAGCAGGAGAGTATGAAGTATGAGGGGTACATGGAGTCAGTATCTCCTCCAGCAGTCCAAACCTATACCAGCATAACTACAGAGATAGCTCATCATTACCTAAGTCGCTCTAACTATAACTTTTATCAAAAAGAAAGGTTTTAGGTCTGGTTTTAGTAAACTGAGTGTCAACCTCATGGATTTAAACTGGGAGCTGATTCCATGGGAACGCTTGGATTTCACTGTGAAAATTCCCTTAATCTGAAAGGTCAAAAAAAGGCTAAAGAGAAACAATTGAGTAGAAGAGGAAAGCCTAAATCATATACTCACCTAACCACAGTACAAGAATGAAAGAGGTCTTGCACTGTAATTTATCTTTCTTCAGTCAGTAAACACACCGTAAATGTAACAACAAGAGATCGCTAACAAGCCTCTGTTTAATTTACAACCTCAATTAAAAGACACTGACCCTGGAATAACTGTTATACAAGCAAAAGCAATGAAGTTTAAATTCCAAGGTCATCGAAATAGAAATCTGAAGTGCAGCTCTTCCTGCAAGCACTGGTCTTGTCCAGCCTTTTAGAACAAGAATGCTTTAGTTAGCAATAGCGTCAAAACTATTCCAGTTCTAGATGATGGATTGGTGCTCTGTGAGATGTTCCATGATTGGGACATTATTTTATTACCCAGCCTTGCTTTAAACCTCTCCACAACCTTCTCCCTGAACTGTTTGCTGTGTTCTTAGATAAAGTTTTCTGTTGTTATTCACTGATGTTCTCTAACAAGCATCTGAGGCCTGCACAGAACAGTTGGATCTATACTGAGATTAGATGACACAAATGCGAACCCTACTGCCGATTAACATGACTTCTGAGGGCAATTTGTTGCATTGAACTTCATCTGGAAGTTTGTGCATGTAAGGTGACATTTAAAAAAGTTTAATGTAATGTGAATGCATTTGGAAGGAACTTTAATTCCAATGCCAAAAAACAGATTTTGGTCTCAAATAAATGAATCTGCAGAGTTTGAGGTAAATATATCTAGTGGTCGATGAGCGGGAAGTGGGGTACAGTCTTATGAGGTCACCAGTCAATCACAGGGCAACACAGAGACACACAGCCATGCACACTCACACGCCTTAGAAGATTTAACTTAATAGTTGTGTTTTTGGACTATGGGAGGAAGCCAGAGTAAACCAAGAGAGAATATACACATGCAAAGAGAGAACATGCAAGCAGAAAGACCTCCGGCTGGGATTTAAACCCAGGACCTTCTTGCTCCCCACCCTGCAGCCCTGCACCAGAGTCTGTTCTTTTATAAATGTTTTCAGTTTAGAAACAACAAACAAAAAACAAATGGTTGAAATCTTGAACTAAAATATCTGATATTTAACCCACTTGAAACATATTTTATTTACCTCTCAGTCACCACCTCCAGCTTGGAAAGATAGAAGACATGCCATCCACATCTCTTGCCCCTGTCCACAGAGGCCCATGGACCATTTTCACCTAAACTGACAGTCCTAATATTTACATTCCAAGAGACAAGTTTAGGACAGTGCTCAGAGTATGTAAAAAGTTTAATGTCTGACAAACACTGTTTAGATCAAGATATATCCACACGTATGAGCTGTACATTTGGCCTTGTAGGAATGCAGATGGTATTTTTTTTGCAGAGAGTCAAAAAGGAATTGTATCTTGAGCACCACAAGGTTAAATAAGAAGTCTGATCAGTAAACTACAAGAGTAGATTGTAACCTTTTACTGGAAAATAATCTACAAAAGTCTTTATAATGGAACACATCCAAATATGTTTGAGTGTAAAAGCTACACATTTACATTATTTTAAATTAAAATTCCCTATATCCAGAAACCCTTATGCATTGAGCCTTTGCACATACCTATTTAAAGAAGGGGTGTGAATCTCCAGTCCACAAGGGCCAGTGTCTTATAACTTTTTGATAGGTCCAAAGTCCAAGACACTTGAATCAATGGATTGAATTACAACCTCCTGCTAATGACCTAATGATGTGATTCAGGGGTTTTGACAGAAGACACATGAAGAGGTGCAGGACACAGTCTATCAAGGACTGCAGTTTGATACCTGGAATTCACCAACATCACTCAATGCTTGACGGAAAAAGCTGGACTACAGACGTTCATTTGGCTAACAGCACAAACGTACCTTCTCTGCTACATGACATTTGGCTTAGAGGTCCAAACTGTCTGAAAACAACCCTTAATGCCAGCAGAGTTTGTTTCGTGTCTTTGACCCATTCTTAGGCTGTGTTTTAAGAAAACTGCCCAATTGATGGATTTGCCAGCCCATACAACAAAGAAACTCAAAAGTAGGCACTGGTGACTCATAGGAGTAGGTCATAACTAACAACAACCCTTTCTTGGTAAAATGTACCAAAGGTTATTGTATACTTTTGCCTATCCAAGTATGGTCATTGTTATGTCACCTTGTTATTTTATGACTTTTACTTTAAATTTATTCTGTCAGAATGATAGGAATGACGTCATATCGTATCTGATTAGATAGAGCATTGAAAATAATGTGATAGCAATAGAAGCTAATTTATGGACTTTTATTTTCTCCCATTTCTGCATTCAAACTCCACAACAACCTGTTCACAAATGTACACTACAAGCTTCTCAACAGTTTATAACTGCTGTTATGTTTTGATGCGCCACAAGCTGTTCTACACCCGATTATGTAACCTTCCTGTCTCTTCATTTTCTCCTCAGCTCAACCAGGCTGTCATTTTCAGATCCATCCTGCAGGGAATGTTTAGTAATTGTGAGTCCTTGAGAGCGCCAGATAAGGAGGCTGCTTTTTCACAAACAGACCTGGGGGAGTTTTGGAGAGAGAGAGAAAGAGAGAGAGAGAGAGACGTACATTTTGTAGATGTGATGATTTTTACAAATGATTTTGTCAGGATTTTTCTGCCTAGAATGTTTCTAAATCAATCACAATTTTGATATGCAGTTTTAATGAGTTGAACAACCTTTGAGCATTTTCCAGAAATTTTGGATAACCTTTACCCATCCTTGATAAAGTTTAGTTAAGGATAAACCTAGACTTCCAGAACATCTTTCTTAATGTTTCCTGGTACTATACATTACTGGAGCAAGGGCTTTTATAGTGAAACGTGGGATCCACAAAAACCTGTTGTTTCCTCTTGCTTCTCACAGTAACTCAGGCTGGCGGGAAAGAAAACAGGCCCAGTTTTGCTCGAGTATGAGAAATAAAGACCCAGACTGCTCTCCTGTCTGCTGAGATCCAGAGATTGGTGTTTTCTATAGACATAATACAATAGTTATTGCTGAAATATTTTGATAACTTAAGACCTCTTCTTTTATTCCTATCAGCAGGCATAGATTGCTTGTTCTTCGTTGTTCTTCCATATATTCATTTAAATCAGTTTATACTTTATATATCTTATCAGAAAATGTAAATTTGTTTGATTAAAAAGTGTACACTATTATTAAACTATGGTGATACTGGGTTAAACTATGGTGATTTCTCATGTTCTTATCACTGCCATAAGAACGGAATGAAACTCCTTATTTTTTTATGTATAAAATATTCCTGTTAGGAAAAATCCTTCATTTAAGAAACTGATAAATGTACAAGGAATATTTGAGGATGATTTAATAATAAACTGCACTTTTTAAAAAAGGGTTTACGTCCTGTTCAGTGGACCCTGAACCCAGGGCTGTAATGAGACATCCGACTTTCTCAGTCCGGATTCTGAATTCAGCGGGCGGTGTTGTTGTATTACAGTACGTCCACATCAAAATCGAATTAAGCAAACGGCGAGTCAGGTGTACATGTTATGTCAATGGAGGAGTGCGTTGAAGCGCGGCAGGGGGTCCCGCTTCAAATCAGAAGCAGATCTGCGTCGCGAAAAAGCTTTTCTGCTTGATCTGCGCGGAGGATTTGTGCGAATGAGGCGTTTGCAGCACGTGAAACAGTCTGCTCAAGTTGAAAATCTCTGAACTCCAGCTTCAATTCATGCCGCGTCAACCAATCAGGGGACAGAGTTTCAGTGATTCTGTGACTGTCATGGAGTCACAGCCTCAGCAGGACATGGAGGAACAACAACGGCTCTTTTTAGAGCCAACCACAAACCTCTTAAGAGCATTCCTCTCTAAATAGTTTAAACTATTTATAATTATTATTTTTTTCCTGTCTCTATTGAAAACAGCTTGTGTCATGTAGCTCGGGGTGATTAGCCACGATGTTTAGCAGTATTTCCTCCATGTCCTGCTGAGGCCGTGACTCCATGACAGTCACAGAATCACTGTAACTCTGCGGCGCGAATTGAAGCTGGATTTCAGAGATTTTCAAGTTGAGCAGACTTTTTCAAGCGCTGCAAACGTCTCATTCGCACAAATTCTCCGCGCAGATCAAGCAGAAAAGCTTTTTCGCGACGCAGATCTGCTTCTGATTTGAAGCCCCCTGCCACGCTTCAACGCGCTCCTCCATTGACATAACATGTACACCTGATTCGCCGCTTGCTTAGTTCGCTTTTGGTCTGAACGTACGAGTTTTGCAAGCTTCAGCCTAGAAATTAATCTTCTGTGTTTATGTGTCGAACTAGTCACTTTATGAGCATTGCTTGTCGCTGTCAAAGCTTGTGGTCTGAATGCACCATAACTTCTGAGTTTATGTTCTGAGGGAGAAGTGGAAATGACAAAAAAGGCTGAGGAGGTAATCAGAGCTGAATGGTGGCAACTGGCTGAGTGAGCAGGTACACGGAAATGGAAAATAAGGATCAGCTGGGAAGGGAAGCATACTGGCATGCTGAGAAGGAGAGAACACAATAGAAGCAGCAAACATAATCTTAAAAAGAAGAGAAGGATTAACATTAGTTGAAGAATCTAATAAGTAAATGTCGTTATTTTAAGAAAAGAAAAACTTAGTTAAGTAATAATATATTTAAAAAAACAGAGATGGCTAAAATGCACATAGAAGAAAGCCCAATTCAACCCAAAACCCTGAAAATTTTAAAAATGCATGGTTGTTTACAGGTGGAGTAAAAAAAGGAATAGCCCCTTTATAAATAAAGCGGTCATATTTGTCAGGCTGGAACTCAATGACAGGCTTCAGGCGCAGAGACGTTAAAATGAACAGAAATCTATTTGCACGTAAGGAATAGAACATCAATCACCTGGTTGTGCTGGAGTGCATGGATAACATAATACTCTGGCACAAGACAAGGGGGACACAGACTATTTAAACACATGAGAGTAATGGGAAACAGGTGGAAAAAATAGGTGATCAGGGATGACAGGTGACACATGAGGAAGGGCAAGTGACCTGAAACAAGAGGGGAGTGAGTTACCAAAATAAAACAGGAAATAGCAAGACACAACCCAATGCTGGACAACCTGGACCAGGGTATGACAGAACCCCTCTCTCTAGGACCAGATACCAGACGGTCCAGGCTGTCCTGGGTGGTCACGGACAAAGTCCTCAATGAGAGTGTGATCCAGGATGAAACGGGAGGGAACCCACTGCCTCTCTTCTGGCCCATAACCTTCCCAGTCCGCCAGGTATTGCCTGCCCCGGCCCCGATTGCGCACTGCCAGCAGCTTCCTGACCGTGTAGACCGGTCCGCCATCAATCACTACAGGGGGAGGAGGGGCGGGGTAGCCGGGACCAGGGGGCTCTCCTTGGCTTGTTTTACCAGACTAACGTGGAACGTGGGGTGGATGAGGAGGGTCCGGGGCAGACGAAGGCGAACTGCAGCTGGGCCCACGACCCTGGTGATGGGAAACTGACCAACAAACCGCGGCGCCAGCTTCCTCGATGGGACTCTCAGGTGGAGGTTCTTGGTCGAGAGCCAGACTCTCTGACCTGGCTGGTAGTCAGGGGCTGGTCGTCTCCTGCGGTCTGCTGATCTTTTGACCCGGTCCCCCTGGCGTATGAGGACCTGCCGGGCGGCTGCCCAGATGCGTCGGCAGCATACCTCGACGTACTCTCGGACCTCCGTCTCCATAGACGGCCACCATAACCTCCGGGAGATGGCGAACAAAGTCCTTCGAACTCAGTCCTTCGAACTCCCGGATGGCAGGACAGCAGTGAGGTGTGGGCCCAGTGGATCACCTGTGGACGCAACTCGACCGGAACAAACAATCGGTTAACGGGGCATCAACTATTAGGGTCTGTTCCTACTTTCTCTCCTACTTCTCCCCAACTGCATGATGTGCTGTCAATTCAAGCGCTAACCTGTTTTCTCTTAGTCTCTTCCTACAGTAGGTGCTCCTGACCCGCCCTGCTTGACGACCCTGACTAAGATGGGATTGCAGTGACGGAAAGTTCTCCACGTCCTGCAACAAACTTCTGCATCAGCTGTGTTGTTCTTTCTGTGTCTCTGTTCTGTGTCTCTGTTCTGTATTCTCCAAACCACAGACGGTCTCGGCAGATGACCGCTTGTGCTGAGCCTGGTTCTGCCGGAGGTTTCTTCCTGTTAAAAGGGAGTTTTTCCTTTCCACTGTCGCTTCGTGCTTGCTCAGTGTGAGGGATTGCTGAGAATTACACGACGCAATCTTCTGTGGTTCTCTAATTTCTAAATTAAACATTGTATTGTAATAACTCTTCTTGTAAAGTGCCTTGAGATGACATCTGTTGTCAAACGGCGCTATATAAATAAACTGAATTGAATTGAATTGAACTAGGTGGTGGACCCTCACCATTAACCTGTTTAACCTCTTTTTCTATCTGCCAAGTAACTGCTCCAACCACACAGGTTAGTGGAAGGATTGGTTCTGGTTCCTTGGCAACAGGCTCGGGGTCATGTTGCCGTGACAAGGCATCGGGAGTTTGACGTTCCGGGACCCCGGCCTGTAGGAAAGAGAAAAGGAAAAACGGTTGAAATACAGTGCCCACCTAGCCTGACGGGAGTTAAGTCTTTTAGCTTTGCGAATGTATTCGAGGTTCTTGTGATCAGTCCAGACAATAAACGGGTGTTCCGCTCCCTCCAACCAATGTCTCCACTCTTCCAGTGCCACTTTTACTGCCAGTAGCTCCCGATTGCCGACATCATAATTCTGCTCGGCCCGGGAGAGCCGCCGTGACAGAAAGGCGCAAGGATGCATCTTACCATCCCGTTCTGACCGCTGGGAAAGGACCGCCCCGATCCCCACGCTAGAAGCGCCCACCTCGACCACGAACTGTCGAAGGGGGTCAGGCATGGTGAGTATGGGGGCCGAGGTGAAACGGGCCTTGAGACTCTGAAAGGCGGCCTCCGCCTCCGGGGACCACTGAAAACGTACTCTTGTGGAAGTGAGTGCGTGGAGTGGGGCTGCTGTCACGCTGAAATCCCTGATGAACCGCCTATAGAAATTTGCGAAGCCAAGGAACTGGTGAACTTTTTTGCGGTTATCCGGCGTGGGCCAATCAGCCACTGCGCTCACTTTGGCTGGATCCATCTGCACCCTTCCCGGGGCTACAATGAAGCCCAGAAAGGAGATGGTGTTAGCATGGAACTCACTCTTCTCTGCTTTTACGTAGAGTTGGTTTTCCAACAGTCGCTCTAAGACCTGAGTTACATGTTTTTTGTGAGTGATTAAGTCCGGAGAATAAATGAGTATATCATCCAAGTAGGCGTATGCAAAGTGATCTAGAAAATCTCTGAGAACATCATTGATCATGGCCTGAAACACTGCCGGGGCATTAGTGAGGCCGAAAGGCATAACAAGGTATTCATAGTGGCCACTCTGTGTGTTGAACCCTGTCTTCCATTCATCACCCTCTCTAATTCTTATCAGGTGATAAGCGTTCCGCAGGTCCAGCTTGGTGAAGACCCTAGCCTGTTGGAGCTAGTCAAAAACAGATGACATAAGAGGATTATGATTTTTAATAGTAATGTCGTTTAGTGGACTGTAGTCGATACATGGTCTGAGAGAGCTGTCCTTTTCCACGAAAAAGAAACCAGCGCCGGCTGCAGATGAGGACGGGCGGATAAGTCTCGCTTTTAGCGAGGTCTCAATGTAGTCCTTCATAGCCATCCTCTCTGGTCCGGAGAGTGAGTATAGACGGCCCCTAGGGATGGGGGAGCCCGGGATCAGGTCTATGGCGCAATCGTATGGCCTGTGAGGGGGTAGAGACATGGCCTTGGTTTTGTTAAAAACCTCTCGGAGGTGGTGGCAACATGCTGGTACCGAGCTCAGGTCGAGGGTCCCCGAGTCTATGGTGGGAGTGACAGAAACATGGTTAATGGAAGACATGACATTTTCTGGAACTGAAGTGAGCTCACAGTGGTGGGCACAGCCCCTTCCCCATCCCAGGATTGTCCCAGTTTCCCAGTCTACATGAGCGTTATGTCGGCGCAACCAGGGGTGACCTAAAATAAGAGTCTGTGAGGGTGCACTGAAGACGTGAAAGTTCATGTGCTCCTTATGTCCTTGTATGCAGACCTCTAGAGGTTCAGTGGTGTGAGTTATGGTGAACAGTTCTTTTCCGTTGAGAGCTTTGGCCTTGATGGATTTTGCCAACGGCACTGATTTCAGTCTTAGCTTAGCTGCTAATTCCCAACTGATCAAACTCTCATCAGCCCCCGAGTCTATGAGTGCACTGAGCTGTGAGGTGATGGCATGGTGTGTTACCTTAATGGGTGTAAAGTTCCGTGGGGTAAAACCTGTTGCTGTGAGCCGACTCACCACCAGGGGTCCCTTGGCTGGGCAGGAGGCGACGAGGTGGTTCGACTCCCCACAGTAGAAACACCGGCCCTCCTGTTGATGTCTTCGGCGCTCCTCCGGCGTTAGTCGGGCCCTGCCGAGCTGCACGGGTTCCTCCTCAACAGCAGTAGGGAGGTGGTGAGCCCGTTCTGGAGGGGTGTGGCGGGGATTCGGCCAGCCTGGTGCTAGGGAACGAGAGACCTCCCTGAAGTTGGTTCGCCGTCTCGTGGTTGCCGGAGCTCACGAACTCGGTTGTCCGTCCGGATGGCTAGGGCGATGAGCGCGTCCAGGTCCGGCGGCAGGTCCAGTGGCACCAGCAGTTCCTGTATAGGAGCTGCCAGCCCCTTCAGGAATACATCATACAATACGGCGGAGTTCCACCCACTCTCCGCCACCAAGGTGCGGAAGTGGATGGCGTAGTCACAAACAGACCTTTTGCCCTGTCGCAGCCCGCTTAACTCTCGAGCCTTCTCTCTGTCCGTATTTACCGGGTCAAATGTTCTCATGAGGGCGGCTTCAAAACCTTTGAGAGAGCTGCACAGAGCAGACCCGCGGGCCCACTCAGCAGTGGCCCATGCTCTGGCTCTCCCCGTCAGATGGGAAATTATAAATGCAATCTTGGACCGTTCTGTGGGGAATGCATGAGGTAAAAGTTCGAAGTGTATAGAGCAGTCTATGAGAAAGGCTTTACTTTGCCCAGGTTCTCCCGAGAAACGCTCTGGTGATGTCAGCTTGATCCCCATACCGGTGATGGGAACGACCTGAGCCGGAGCCGCCCCGCCTGCTGCAGGGTTAGGTGCTGCAGGAGCACTGGTTGTCTGCCGTAGATGGTCAACCAGATCCCGGACTTGGGTGGAAATATGGCCTAATTGAGAGGCCATTGCCGTCTGAAAATCCTCTTGCTGGGTGAGACGAACTTCTTGGGCACGTAGCGCCGCTGTCAGCTGTCCAGTCTCTGCTGAGTCCATTCTGGCCAGAGTATACTGTCAGGCTGGAACTCAATGACAGGCTTCAGGCGCAGAGCTGTTAAAATGAACAGAAATTTATTTGCACGTAAGGAATAGAACATCACTCACCTGGTTGTGCTGGAGTGCATGGATAACATAATACTCTGGCACAAGACAAGGGGGACACAGACTATTTAAACACAAGAGAGTGATGGGAAACAGGTGGAAACAATAGGTGATCAGGGATGACAGGTGACACATGAGGAAGGGCAATTGACCTGAAACAAGAGGGGAGTGAGTTACCAAAATAAAACAGGAAATAGCAAGACACAACCCAATGCTGGACAACCTGGACCAGGGTATGACAATATTATTCAAATGTCAATTTGTCATCCTTTTTGTGTTGGCATTTGGGATTCTACTTCCTCGATGAACATTCCAAACATCAATAAAAACCGTCCAGTAATTTCTTTGCACATTTCCTTGAAAACGTTCCTTATTGTGATGTCCCAATAAGTAATTTTCACATATCTGCGCCTCACCTCTCAAATCCCAACACGAATCCATGCTATTATTATGTGTGGCAGCCTAGTAACTTAATTGTCCAGCGTGGTCTACAACCACTAATTTGCATAAAACTGACAGAGCCCTCTAAACAGCTCATTCTAAAAGTAGTGTCATGAGATTAAAAAAAAAACTTTGATTTTAATTAATTATGATCTGTAATTAATTTAACTTCATTTTTAATCTCACCTAATAATTGCTGAGAAAAACCTTCACTTTGAGGTATTTTCATTTAAAGTTATTACACTAGTATGGTCGAACAAAGGTTTGATATATATACAGTACATAATTAAAAAAGTGGTTTATGAAGTAACCTATTGTATTTAACAGACTTGAAGAGATGCAGTCCCAGCATTTACATTCTGTTGTTTTTGTGACTAGTCCTAAGTGGCGACGACAACCTGCTGCGTGCCCAGTTCATAAGCGTTCTGGACTTAGTAGGGTAAATATCTACAAGTTCAACTGTATTACGGGTTAAAACAAGATGTAATATACGCCTTTTTTTATAACCATTGCTTGCCATACAGACTCACTGTCTTCAACGTACTCACAACATTCTCGGAGCGCCGTCTCGAACCCAGCATGTGGGCTCTAGTCTCTGAGCTGATCGCATTACGTGTTCAGCCTGGCCTCAGCCGGAGCTGGGACCGCTACAGCGGGGAATCAGAGGGATCCATAAACATCAGCCCCTTGCTGCGTTGAGAGGCCCAGTTTGAGGAGCCAGTGTCCTGCGTCGGTCCAAGCATCACCCCCAAAGACAAAAACTACAATTCTGAGCAGCTGTCCATCTGGCTGCAGTTAGTAAAAGTGTATAATATAATATGCTAGCGGCGCGGGACATGCTGTGGTGGAGACAGGCTGGTTGGAGTTTACTCCTCCAGAGAGGCTGTCCGGGTGAGGAAGCTGTTCATGGCTCACTTCTCGGCGGAGAGAGCGGTGCATTTTATCTGCCAAAACAGCTCTTTTAAGAGCCACCAACAAACCTCTTAAGACCTTTCCCATCTAAATATTTTAACCTCTTACTATGTGTATTTTATTTATTCCTGTCTCTGTATAGAAAACAGCTGGTGTCATGTAAGCTCAGTGTGATTAGCCATGGTGTTTATCAGAAGCCTATTTCCTCCATCATGCTGATGCTTTGACTCCATGTCAGTAACTGAAATTGCAGTACTGTAGCATTGTCAGTGCACTGGACTTTTTTTTTTCCAAGAAGGCATTGCGCATTTGGGAAAAAAAACTAGGTATACACTAATTTCCACGGGTGATAGCTAATTGCTGTTGACAACGTTCTGCTTTTGTACTTTGGAAGGGGAGGGAGGGCTGTCGAGAGACGTGGGCAGTAATCAAATTGTACGGGCTTTCCTGGGAGGTGAGGGCGTAGCTAGGAGGACTCTCATAAAGTAACCTAAGAAACACTTTAGGCATGTTTTTAAGGAGGGAAGGACGTAAGAATGTGATAAAAGCTTTAAAAAGTGAATTTTACATGCCACCCCCCTTTTGAAATGTTTTGTACAGACCATAGACGTATTATACAGTACACTTGTTTTTTTGTTTTGTTTTTAAAAGATTGATATGTCCCCATTAAGTTAGAGTAATTTTTTTTCTCCAATTGTTGATGCCCTGGCTGGTACTATACTGTTATTTTCAGTGGTGGATTTTGGAGACTGAGATGCAGGCAGAACAATGGCAAGCACATTATAATGAAGCTTAACAACGATTAAAGGGAATTACAGAGTAAGGAACTTTTTTCTGTTATTTTTTTAGGATTAGCTTTGGAGAAGTACGCTAAATAGCTACGTACTTAATACTGAAATCAGAGTGATTTACAATACAGTTCTTGGAAGGCAACTCCCCCCTGGAGTTGCAGTGTATTTATCCTTATTAAGAGATGAATTTAGAGTAAGGATGTTAAGTTTGACGATTTGTAAATTATCTAACGGTAGAAACCTGCAGCCTGATTGTGGTTCTGCCATGTAACACATTCTCTGCTGCAAAGATCACTGACCAACTCCTGTTAGATATGCAGAACAGCATGCACAGTAGCTGTCTGTGAGCTGGAAACAGTTTGGGCTGTTACATGATAAGGAGATTGTGTCAAGGTTTTTTGCCTGTTCTTCACATTCTCAGCCTTCAATTCAAGTGATGCAAACTTGGCTTGGACCCTGGATTGTTGAGCTACCAAAGGGTTTCCAAAGCAAAAACGTCTATTCTATTCAATTTTTTATTTCTCTGTAACTCTTTATCTTCAAATATGTTTACCCAGTAAAATTTTTCCCACATTGCTATGTTACAATTACAAACTACACTGTACTTTGATGAGAATTTATGAGAAATATCAATTTAAGAAAATAAAGAAGCACATAATTGCATGAAAACTACAGTTTTCAAATACTTTTTTAGCAACTTAAAAATTGAAAATTACATTATTAAATTATATATCAAGTCAATATTTTTTAGAGCTGCTTTTACTCAAGCTTTGCTCATCCAACAACTAACAATGTTGCTCATTCCTCTCTACGAAATAGATAAACTCAATCAGGTTGGTCAGAGTATCTGTGAATATCAATGTATGCATGTATGTTTGAACTTTGACTGGGCAGTTCATTTGTATGAATATGCTTTGATGTAAACCAAGTCACTGTAGTTCTGTGTGGAAGAAAAGCATGTACTACTGGAACGTCTAGAGAGCTGGGTCGGACTCTCAGGTACGGTACTCGACTGGTTCAAATCCTACACCAACTTCAGTTATCATCACAAAATATGGAAATCACATACGGGATCCCCCACGGCTCCATCCTAGGGCCCCTCCTACTTAGCATTTACATGCTCTCTTTAAGCCAGATAATAACAACCAATAATAGTAACTACCACAACTATGTGGATGACACCAGGGGCGGACTGGGACACTAATTCAGGCCGGGAAGTTTGATACATTACCAGGCGACCACCACCCAATTAATGCAAAATGCCAAAACTGTGTTAGGCAGGGTGTCTTCTTACTGCTGGACAAGTGTACAAAAATAAAACAAAAGCTACACATGCGCCCACTTACAGCTTGTTCTGTTTCTCTCCTCTGCACAATATATATTTCTGTTCTGCAATAACCTGTACTAGTAGGGTGACCACCTGCTAATAAGCCCAAGGGGGGACAAGGGGTATGTTTCCGAGGGACAATGTGGGACACTGCCTGGCGCAGCGGTGCCCCCACCCCACGGGCTGACTCACTGATGGTTTACCCATTTCTAGCACATACCACCTTACATGCTATATTAATAATGCCCTATTCCACTAAACATGGTATTGCATAATCAGCTGATTTATGCTCATGAATAGGGCAACCAATGTGTCTTTTTTTCTAAATAAAGATTCATAATATTTTGAACATTGAATGAATTGACAGATGCATTTCCACTTACGTTTTACTTTAGCAATCTAATTTTATTCATTTTTCATTACAATGTATTCACTTTAAATGAATTATAACATGAATTGATAGGATGAACAGGAATTGTAGTTGCTCAACACAACAGGAACAGTTCAAAAAAGTCCTAACTCACACCTCCAGAGGTTCACGGAACGAGAAGGGGAAGGAAGGATGGTGAACTTGCATGTTAGTAAAGGCAGGCGCAGGGGAAAAAACTGTTCAGTGTTCTAGGGACACCTTTAAGACTTTGGGGACATCTTTGGGACTCAAACCTTTTCACCAGCATCTGAAATCAAATAAGGAAGAAAGATAAGAGACAGAATTAAAGCAACATTCATTTTATGATAAGCTTCCGAATGGAGATACAATCCTATAGAAAACAATGACATATATTGACCTAAAAGGCTACTGTAAAAGTGACACATTTGCACCCCTGTAGACAGTCCACCAATGTTCAAAATCAATCAAACTTTATGGGGTCTTACATAACTAGGTTTCTTACCTTCAGGTTTCTTCTTGAACTTGTATTTCTTGTTGGAGCGTACAGCATTGAGGAGAACCTTCTCTTTCACTACGTAAGTGTAGAAGTCCTTGCAACTGAATTTGAAGTTGCTCTTCACCTGGATTTCTGACTTGATGAGGTTTACCGAACATCTGTTCCTTGTGTCCGTCCAGCATCCTGTCATCAGTGAAAATACCCTTTCCACTGAAGCATTGGTGATTGGTACACTCAAGAGGAAAGAAGCAAAAGCTGTCATGTTTGGTGTGTGTGTGCGCTTGAGTAAGGTGGTCCACTTCTCCACCACTGGAGCTCCAGACTGCACAATAGCCTGTTGGTGTGGCAGAACAACACAATACTCATCATATAGCGCATCCATGTCCAACTTCTTGCTTAGCTGCAGGACCTCTACAGCTTCACAGAGATAGGAGAAGTTGAATGGGCTCTTTAGTGCCAGGCTAGCCACTTTCTTCTGGTAGTTGGAGTCTGAGAAGTCATAGCGCTGCTCCAAGTAGGTGAGAGAGGACTGGTAGAAGTTGCACATGTCCTCTCTGAGCACAGCTGCCTTTCTGTCTGGAAACTGCTGGAGGAGTACATCTGTCTGGGCCCCAAAGAAACCATCACTCTGTCGTTGCTGTAGCTTGGTTTTTAGGGTGAACATCATATCATAGACCTCACAGACAGTACCATCTTCTCGTTCCAGCACCAGCACAGTGTCGTGGAAAATCTTGAGAGCATTGCTGAGGAAGGACAGGTAAACCTAAAAGAAGTAAGGAGAGTCAATGATCATGTGTGCTGGCACTGGTTGCATTATCATCATTTATCTTTAATCCCTGTCCCATGTAATAATATGTAGATAAAAAAAAGTTGAGTGCAATTAAAATTAAGTACCTGTAGATCAAGGGGGTTGCCCTCACCATCCTGGTCATCCTTAAACAGCCGCCATAGTGACTTTGGGCACTGGTCCTCTCCCAATGAGAGAAAGTAGGTCTTGATAGGAGCCCAGCTGTCTTGAAGCCTCTTCACTGCAGGCCACAAGCTCAGCCATCTTGTGGGCACATGTCTAAGCAGGGACTGATACTCCATCTCCACAAAGGTGTGAATTGACTTAAGCTCCTCAATGCGTTTCGCAGATGAGGAGAGGTGACTAAAGGTCTTGTTGACGACATTTTCAATGTCGATATTTAGCCGATCTCCTGCATGTTTTGCACTGTTGTGAACTATGTGGGCCACACAGTTTGCCTTCAAAATGCAATTGTTGTTCTCTTTCAGTTTCTGGAAAACAGAGTTGTATCTCCCGTAATTCACACTAGCATTGTCAGCGGAATACGCAGATATCATGTCTAGTCCCAGTCCGTGTTCCTCCATCTTGGTGACTATCTGGTTGTGGATCGCGGCAGATGTTTCATCACTGTCATCATAGAAATCAAGGACCTTCGTCTGTGCTCCCAAGTCTGGCGTCCAGTAACGCACTGACAGTGGAAAGAGCTTGGTGGTCCCATGATTGGAGGCATCTGAAGCCACTGAGAAGAATGGCGTGTGGGCTATGGAGACACACACACAGATGGGATGAACTTAAGAGAGATTTTCTAAAAACAGATTATTAAAAATACAAGATACTGCTTTACTGTTTTGATTATTACTGATTTTATATAAATATCATCTATAGAAATATGTATACCTTTTTAAAAATTATAGTTGCTTTTGTTTGTTTAGTTAACAAATAGTGAAATTTTGCTCATAATCATGTAAGGACACAGAGCCTGGTTTCACAAAGTGAAACTGAAGGAAAAGTTGGCTTTTAACTAATGCAGGCAGGTTTGACCAAAAATAAAACAAGATTTAAAGAAATGCAGGACTGCTGCAGTAAAATACAAAATAATAAATAATAAAATACTCTTTATTGTGTGAGTTGTGCAACTTAACGTGCTTGTGGCTGACGTGGGGAAGCTAACAGCTTGTTTCCTCCTGTGGCTACAACTTTAGCCGACAACGTTTGCAGAATGTTGTTTGATCAACTTCGGATTTTTTTAAAGCCGAAGAACTTCCACACAACAGACACGGCTCTTATTTTCAGTACAAGTTCTTCCGTTTCATTAATAATGATTAATTAATAATTTCATAATGTGATTCCTATGCTCAAATAACGTCCTGCAGTGCGACGTTCCGCTGCTATGCCTTCCCAACATTTTGTACGCTGTACGTATTGCGGTTTGTGAAAAATTAATTCATATCATAAAAGAAAATTATAGTAAGAAGATGATTAGCTAACATGAGCTAACGTTAGGCAAATAGCTAACACACAACAATGTGCATGAACATAACGTTTACTTTACCTTTGGTTGTTGCCTCTCGTTGCTCATTCAGTGGTCTTTTGAGGACTTTCAAGCAATCTTCGACCGAGGCAGGAGCAAGCACATCCGTGACAATGGCTTCTGCCTTCGTCCGACCACAAGCCATCCTCTTGGCAATGTCCGAGTCCGGATAAGTCGTTGGTGCTAGCTTTGTCCCACAATCTCCTGCTCGATATGATGACGCGTGTTGGACAGTGTGATACACATTCGTGACCTCTGCAGCTGTCACTTTGTCTGCTAGAAAGTCATTTTTAGGTCGGAGAAAAGCATCCATAGATTTTGATGTCTCCTTCTGTTGGATACGTTTCTTGTGAGTCTCCGTGAGTCTGTGTCGTTTGACATCGTATTGCCCTCCATGTCCGATGGAAAAGGACGTTTTGCATAAGTCACAAAAAGCCCTCTCGGTATCCCCCTCAACACATTTAAGCCACAAATATTCATTTTCCCAGTCTTTGTTATACCCACATCTTCTCTTTTTAATTGATGACGGCGCTGCCTCAGACTCAGTCTCTTTCTCCATTTTCTTTCTGCTTTCTCCATAGAAAGCGCGCGATTCCATTCCAAGTGTCTAGTAGGCTATGCACGTGTTTTCATGACAACAAAAAAGTTGACAGCATTCTGGTCAGAAGTTTAACTGAGTGGGTGGGGCAGATAGTAGCGTGTTGAACTGTCAAGTAAAGTTCGTTTGGCTGCCTGCTGCTCCAGGATATAGAGCGACCAACTTTTTTTTGTTTTAGCAAGCTTTGATTAATGATTATGCGTGACATGGTCTCAATTTGCGGGACGCATGAATTGGGCTTCAAACGCTGTGCACACACGCGCTACGCGGGACGGGTGGTCACCCTATGTACTAGTGATAGTAAATTTGATTCTTTTTACGGAATCGAGTCTGAATGAGTCACTCACTAAAATGAATCTGTTTTTTTTAGTCATTTTCAGTCACTGAGTCAGCTGCCCAGAGAGCGCAAAAAATTCACATTTTCTCTCACATTGAATTTGTTTCTCTTTTTATTTTAATCCTGTTGCTAAAATGAGTGAATGAAAAAAAAAATCTTAAAGAGCAAAAAAGAGCAAAAAAATTACAATTTCTAAAGGGAACATTTACTTTCCTTTCAGTAGAATATTATTGAAATTTCTGACAAACACAAAATGAAAAGTGAATCAACAAAATATAAATCCAGAATATAAATAAAAAAATAAAGTTAGTTGCCAACCAAGAAGAAGGAGGAGAAGAAAAAGCTGTGACCCAGAGGGGGGTGAGTTGTTTCACTTTGTCCAGCTCGTGAGCTGTGAGCCGGGTGGGATGGAAGGATTCATTCACGCTTCGACATTGCAAGCTAGCTCCATTTAGCTCTTGGAAAGGAAGGGGTGAGAAACTCAGTGGGCTTTTAGCATGTTAGCAGAGCAATGCTGCTGTGAACTAATGAGCAATTCTCGTGATGTGAGTTTTGTACGCAGGGATTTTTCTTCCAGCTCAGGGCAGAATTTTTTTTTTTTTTTTTTTTGCCTGTTTTTTTTCTCCCGAGAATTTAATTAAAAACTACTAATGAAATATTAATTGGAATGAGTCAGTAAATGAGTCATTTGTGGTAGGGAATCATGATTCACAAGTCAGTAAAGTGATTTTCGAGTTTTGAACGATTCGTTCAAGGCTCGCACATCACTGATCTGTACTCAGCTTGTATAAACTGAAATACTACTTCATCTACTACTACACTGTGTTTACTGTGGAGCCTTCACATTTACCATCCTTCCTGTTTGGTTAGTACTTCAGTTGTACCTGAAAGATTCTGTTCTGATTCTTCACTACTGCTGCTCTCCACCACTGCTGTGACCACAGGAACTCTTGCCGCACTTGTGCATCTGCCAGTGCTGATGCTGCTCCCTTCTCCATCTTTGTAAAAACAAATCCAAAACCCACTCATAATATCCCAGCTTTTCAGAATCAGTAATGGGCATTTTTTAATGTATTAGGTATGTTCATATAACAACAGATGTCTTTACTCTCAATGAGATTTTGCCTGGTTAAATTCAGGTTAAATAAAATAATACTATACAATGATTTCTATATTTGTTTTATGTATTTTTTTTTGTGTCTATCTAGTTGACCATATTCTAAAATTTGTAATATTCTGTTAGTAGAGACCAGGGCTGGTAGTCCCAACATTGGTTGGTCGTCACATTTATTACAGCCATACTGGAGGGCACTGGGGTTTAATTTTGATATTAAACATATTGCTTCTTATTCATTTGACATAATTTATCTATGAACATGCAAAATAGCGATAAGGATACATTTAGTGTTTTTTGGGGTTCTGAATATTTTTTCATGTTGGTGTTATTTTGGTATTAAATATTTATTTAAAAAAACAAAAATGAGGCCTATTATTTGAGGTAATATAGCTAAAACCATGCGTTAGCCAACTAACTTTTTTCGTCAAGGAGTCACATGGGGCTGGTTGTCACATATGACTCTGCTTTTTGTGCTTTGAGATAAGTCTAATAGTTGTAATGATAGTTCAGAAGAAAAAAAAGACAATAAATACATTCACATGCATTTTGAAAATTAGGAACAAAGTTGGGTGATTTTTTCTGTTTATAATAACAAAACATATGTTCTTACTCCAAAGCTTTACTTTTAGCAGTATATATTTCATATGATACATATTTAATCCATTAGTTTGCTAAACTCATGGTCTTAACACAAGGAAGATTATTATTTATTCCTTAACCAAATCTAATTTTATAGTTTTAATAATAACTTAGACAATTTAATAATATCTTTATTTTGAAACGAAACCTAACTGAAATTAATTTAGAAAACAAACCCCAACAAGAGTCAGGTTGTCACAGTGGGTCAGAGTTTCTTTGATAATTAATAAACGTTTATCACAATAAATTGTAATAAAAGGGAGAAAAAAAAGAAAAGTGTGTGTTAAATTCAAGCCAAGATCCTAGACTTTTCATTGAATCTATAAACGTAGAATGTATCTTTGGAGGATGAGGTATTGACAGCAGAGCATAAAGTGAGAGAACCAGCAGCCCTAGTCTCCAATACAACTTACGGCTATTGTTTCAATACGTTAATTATCGTCAGTCCATCAGCAAAACATCCTCATTAAGCTATTGGTCATGGTTTATGAATCTGCTGTCACCAATACTGTTAAATCCCTCAACTGTTCCCTTAATTCCAAATTTGTCAGTTAATTTGAAGACTTTTCCCGCGTCTAGTACAATCTTCTTTTTCATCCTCTCCCTCCCTGTTCCTCCCATTGTCTTGAGCTCTCGCTCTCGTTCCATTTTACATCTGCTCTAGACCGAAAGGTGCAGGAGGGGAGGGGATGTGTCTGCAGCGCTTTGACAGACAGCCTCACAGAAATACAGGAGAGAGAGTGAATATAGGCGCAGCAGGTGCGTCCTGTGCCGAATAAGTTTAATTAAGAATCAAGCTCCACCTGACCATCAGTCCAATCACGGAGCAGGCCAGTACAGCAGGCAGGCCACCGGGAAAAGTCCCGCCTTTCCTGATTGTCAATCCGGGCCTGGACGACACTCAACTTTATATTAAATTAAATGACTTATTAAATTAACAGCTGGATGTGCCATAATTTCCTCCAACTGAACAAAAACAAAACTGAGGTAGGCCTACTTATCTTTGTGTCAAAAAAGATTGATTAAAATCACTATACAGCTTCAGTTAGTCAATCTAGAAACTACTGAGCAGGCCAGAACTCTAGGTGTTATAATTGACTCAGATAAAAGCAATAAAAAAATCAGCTTTTTATCACCTGAGGAACATTTTTGGATTAAAGAACTGATGACACAAGGAGACCTAGAAAACCTCATCCATGCATTTATTTCGAGCTGCCTTGATAACTGTATCAGTATCTTCACAGGTCTGCCTAAAAGTCAGACAGCTACAGCTGATCCAGAACACAGCTCCTCGTGTTCCCACTTGAACCAGGAAAGTAGAACACATCACTACAGTTCTAAATTCCTTTGTCCCCAGCAATGGCTACCTTTATCTTCTACAGAGGCATCATGGCCTTCTTGGCTGCTTATCTAATATTAACTTTGCCTAACCTAAAGTGAATTTCTGTTTGTGTTTTCAGAGGATAGATTGAACAGAGCTCTGTGAAATGCTCAAAGCTTAAAAATACTTTTTAAGAACCTAAGTCTGCTTTAAAATAAAGTACAAGTTTAAGGCAGTTTATTAAAAAGGTTGGGAAAATATGCATACTACATTTTATTAATTTCAAAGGGCCTGTGAATATTCTCATTCATCCAGGTCATGGTTATCTCAAGGAAATTTCAATCAAACGCAACAAATTACAAAGTCCAGTTGCGTTTGATTGAAATTTCCTTGAGTTAATTTCAAAGCATTTAATTGAAATCAAAATTTCAACTGGGCTTTGACTAGGCCCAGGACTTCTATTTACTTAATTTTTATCCAGTCCTTGGTGAATTTTGTCGTATGATTTGGGTCATTGACATCCATCAGGGTTCAGTATTGTTTTGGCTTGAATTTCTTTACCATATTGTTTCACCTTTATCCTTAAAAACTTTGTGATAAACAGTAGGAATTATGGTGGCTTCTATGATGGTGAGTTGGGCAGTTTCAGCTGCAGCAAAACACCCACAAACCCTGAGAGATACTCGTCCATCCTTTACATTTGGAATACAGCCTTTCACAGAATGCTATATTTCATTAACACAAGACATGTTTTCTGTTGTAGTGTCTAAATAACTCAGTTTTTGACAGATCTCTACAATGAACATCATTCCAATAGTCCAGATATTTTTCATAGTCCAAAAGTCCAGAGGGGGTGCGTGAGTGCGGTGGGGGAACTTCAGTTTGGTTTGACTCCAGTTGGACTAAAGTGTATACATGCATTTAAAAAGTCAATAATTGAAATTTCTCTTGCTGCATGCAAACATACTGATGGAAAGCTGACAAATGGAGAGAGCCAAGATTGCGATCATGAAATGTAAACCAGTGTGAGCTGCATTAATACTTTTCTTTCTAGACTTTGAATCAAATGGAAAAAGGAAGACAGGGAAAAAAAATACACATCTGCCATCTGTCTGGGAAAAAGGGGATAGTTTGGGATGCCTGTTATTTAAAATTATCTTAAGGTAATCTTTGTTTAGTATTATCCTAGCTGAGACATCATTTATAGGGTGCAATTTAATTGGTTATTGGCAGACAGGAGTTGTAAAATTTTTGACTCTGCCTGAAGACCACTGAGGCATAGCTTTGGTCATCGGTGCAATAATTGGTGTATTTTTAAAACCTTTTAAGGCCTGCAGAAAGACATAGAGGCTGATTTATCAAGATTCCGGATAATGCCCGCAAAATTGCATGCGGCGCTTACAATTTGCGTGAGTGGGTTGTCGTTAATTTGTGGGTGATTTACTAAGACTGCATGAGCAGTTCTTAACAGGCGCAAGCAGCAGTATTCAAATAAGGAGTTTGCGGCCGCTAATGCGAGCTGCACCACGGCTAGAGAGAGGAGGAATAATGCGCATGGATCCATGATGCGTCTTTGGCACAAAACTTATGCTAAAATGCAGTGAATCCTGTTTTTCGTGTATCAGTTATAAATGTAATTCATGCGGTGTACGTGCGCTGCTCTCTCCTGCATGCACACATAGTATTGCAGGGTTAGACTGATTAAAACTGCAGCATGTCTGAATTTTGTTTTTTAAACGTCATATATAATGCCAGTTATCATTGTGGTATTGTATATGATTACTACATTTTATTAATTGCACTCCAGGAATGTTAACCACTACTTGAGAAAATAATGAGGATCCAGTAGGATCATGTGTGCTCAGCGCATCTTAACCAGGTGGAGACATGATGAGCATGCAGTGAGTTATGATGCGTTCTTGGGGGAAAAACAAGTAAATATTTACATAACTATTAGGTGTATAGCCATTAGAGTGTTAATTACTCTTAGTTTATAATGTGTGTGAATTAAATTTTTGCTTGTCAATAATAATATCATGTTGAATGTTGTAGCGCAAAATTAAGACATGCTTTTCAGAAGTGCTAAAAACAGAAGCTAAAATAGCCGGCGCAAACCTGTTTATGTTTATGTTTGATAAATCACACTGCACCTGGAACGCCTTCTTCTTTGTCTATTCTCCTCCCAATATTTTGGGAGGAGGATAGACAAAGAAGAATAGGCAAAAAATATTTATTAAGAGCAGAAGCGCAAAAATGGATTGCATGCGTTTTGCTGAGGGTTTAACAGGCACAATGCGTTCTGTGCCGTATTGATAGATCAGCCAGAGTCTGTTTTTGCGATGCTGTGCGGTTTGCGCTGGTTTTAACAAGCAAACCGTTTATAAATCAGCCCCATAGTCCCTCCAGTGTGTTCTGGGTCTCCTCCCAGTGGGATATGCCCAGAACACCTAACCAGGAAGGCATCTAGAAGGCATCCTAACCAGATGCCCGAGTCGCCTCAACTGGCTCCTCTCGATGTGGAGGAGTAGCAGCTCTACTCTGAGCCCCTCCCAGATGACTGCGCCTCTCACCCTATCTTTAAGGGAGAGTCTAGACACCCTGAAGAGGAAACTAATTTTGCTCACTTGTATCGGTAGTCTCTCTCTTTCGCTACTCTCCAGATGGGCAGATGACCCCTCATACTGAGCCAAGTTCTGCTGGAGGTTTCTTCCTTTTAAAGGGGAGTTTTTCCTCTCCACTGTTGCTTTATGCTTGTTCAGTATCAGGGATAACTGGGGGGTTGGTGTAGTTGTAGTTGCATGTTCAGGGCACAACCTCATGTCAACGACTCAACACAATCTGCTAGGATTCCTTACATAGAAAACTTTTAACTGATTGTAATGTTAGTATAATTGTATTGAAATATCTTTTCTTGTAAAGTAGAGTAGAGAAGGCTTACCCATTCAACTGTAGACAATTAACAAACGATGCTTATTTACTCCGAGTAAGGATTATTTATTGGTAATTGTTGCCAGCGACAGCCACACTGTGTGTGAATGGTACATTTTTTAATTGATTTTATTTTTCAAAAAACATTTAGAAATTTCCTCCAAGTACCACTAAGGAGAGCTTGCATACCCCTATAAAAGGTTTAGAAGGCTCCAATTGGTCCAAAACATGGCTGCCTGATGGGCTTTGATGGGCTGTGGAAAGTTTTAACATATTACCAGTATTGAAGGCTTTACACTGGCTACCCTGTCACTTTTGCGCAGATTTCAAAGTATTATTACTTACTTATAAGGCTTTAAATAGGCTTCCACAGGAGAATATCCTGATAACTACAAGATCGACTTATATATACTTATACACCACATTAAAGACAGCAGAGCTAATTCTGGGGAAATAGCCCTAAAGGGAAAGATACTTTGGCCCCGGAGAAAACCCGGTCTCCCGACCACCCTAAAAAGAACCAGAAAGGCTGGAACCATCATCTCATTATCCTCCACTGATTTGGCATCATATAGCAGCCACGGCCGACTAAGTTGCAGGTTATGTAGCCAGAGCCGGTTATCTTGGCAACTCATCACAACAAGAGATCTCAAATAGTCCACTCAGCCACATCTTGTAAAAAAACATACTATTTTTATGCTAAAAAAAACCCTATGTATTAACAATTAATACAAGCGTACTGATCCAGGAGAAAAGTAGCTGTTTCCACATGGGTTTTGATGCTCTGGAAATGTTTAAGGTGGGTCCATCTAGTGTAGGCTTCACCTATTTACTCTAAATTCTAGACTTCTCTGGTCACTCCTCTCCTGAGACGGATAACGATATCTCCAGGGCTTTGAAGCATCTGCTCCACCCGTCGACTCCCCCATTTTCCCAAACATCAGTTGCTGTGCTTGGAACATAGAGACAATATTTGGCAATGCGCTTTGGTGGCCGCTATTCGCTGGTAGGTGTAAACAAAACAGTATTGTTGTGCCCATTAAAATATAGATTTTATAAATGCTGTACTTCATTCTGCACCCTTCTAAACGCCCCGCGGAGGTATTCTTTTTTTATACATATATAATTTTTTATGAAATTACTCTATATTAAACCTTTAATGCCATCCAGATTAAGTGACTGACTAAGCAATTTCTTTTCTAGAGCTTCTGGTCCAAAGACAATAACTTCTATCTTATCTGAATGTAAAAGCAGAGTCATCCAGTTTTTTAGGTCTTCCAGACAAGCCTGTAATCTAACAGATTGGATTCATCAGGATTTAAGGATAAACATACTTGGATAAACATACTTGTGTATCAGTGGCATAGCTGTGGAAATCATGTAGGAGCTATAGGAACCATCCATCCATTATCCTTACCAGGGGGCGGGGTGGGGTGAGGGGGGATATGGTGCCTATCTTCAGTGATCGTCAGCTGGGTACAGGCAATAGAAACTATTTTAAGTCAATTGAAACATAAAATACTTGAGGTTCATTTTTTAGTAGATGAGATAACACAGATTGATAATTTGTGAAACATTTCCTCAAATGAATTTGACCAATTCCACTGACAGCTATTCTCAAATATGCGTAAGAAAGTATGCTGTTGGTTTGCTCTGAAACAGCAAATGGTAATGTTGAATTTTTCACTCCACTCTTAACCTCATTTCCATTCATTACTTTTCAAAAGCCTTCGTGCCCTTTGGCCCAGTTAAATCTAGACCATGCTTTCAGAAATCACGTCCTGCATTTTTTCTAATCTGCTGTTGCTTAGTTCTCGCTATGACATGAAAAAAAACTGTGTGTTTTTGGCTTGAGCAAGAACAACTCACCCTATTTAGACAAGAAGACTAGAAAAGCAGTTTTGACAATCATTTTAAATTAAGTAGTGAAAAGAATATAGTTGGAAAAAGGCAGAAAATCCCCCTGTGTAATTTAAACAAAGCCAAAGGTAATGGCCACTGTTGAACTCTACCTGATCCCCAGGTATGTTTTTTAGACCTAAAATAAATTCTGTTTCAAACTCAGGTGTCTGAGTGGACTCTAACACAAAAAAACAGTTTCCATTTAATGAAACCCCTGGGGCAAACAGGGTAGGAGAAAACCAGACGTAACATAGCACTCTTGCATTAGAGTCTGCACGTTTGCAGACTTGACCTGCTGCCCCACATCTCAGCAGGTGCAGTCCAACTGACAAACAATGTTGACCAAATGTAGACATCAAGGAAATTCCGGAGTTAACAAAGAGAGGCTGAGTTCTTTAAAAAAAGAGACTATTTGTAAGATGTTATAAAAAAAAACATATTCAATAGATTAAAAATTGTTGAAAAGTAATGTCCTTCAGTAATGCAGTCTCTACATGAAAAATTATAAAGATTAATTCCACAGAAACTATTTAGTAGTAACATTTTTGAAAACATATACCTTTCTTTTCTTTTGGCATATTGTTGGTTTGTCACATAAAATACAAATAAATACAAAAAAACTGTGGTTGTAATGTGAGAAAATGTGGAAAAGTGGTGTGAATACTTTTGTTTAGCTATTTCAGGTCAACCAAATAAGGTCCTTGTTCAGGCCAGGAAATCTAAATGAAAGCTGAACTTTGTCCAAATAAAGGTTTAGCCAAGAGAAACTCAGAGTGTAAACTAACCCAGAGTACAAGCTAACTCAGCTCTGAGAAACCCTTTTTGTTTGTTCATTTCAACATCTTGTTACACTATTAATGTTTTTATATTTTGTATTTTATATTATCTTTTGCTAATGTGTCCTCTTTTGAATTCATGCTAGTCAACATTAGAACTCCTACACAGATCAAGTGTATTTTTTTTCACAAACCACTTTTGTCATAAATAAATCAAAAGATGTGAAAACTCTTTGCTTTTTCTGACGGTGAATCTTCAGTAAGTAGCTGGGGAAAGGAAACTGATATTGGAACTGTGGTAAGTTAGTCAGACAGGCAGTGATGACACACCCCCTCAAAGCTAAACGTGACTCCTCTCACATGCACACACACACACACCCTCACACACACACAACATGCGCACGCATGCACACACATCTCTGCTGATGACTGATGACACCTGAAGCTCACAATCCTAAATGACCTGTTATCTACGACCTCCAACATGCAACTGTTTCACCTACATACACAGTTGCACTTTTATGCTCACACTTCCACCCCAGACACACACTCACTCTCTCTCTCTCACACACACACACACACACACGATGAGGCTCTTTTTCCCACCCCCTGGCTGCCAGCTGTGAGTAGCATACGTGCTGCTTCACACATAACCTCCCTCACTGAGCCCGGCCTTTCCCTCACACCATACCAGGAAGATTTTCTGCTGATCCTTTCTGCTGATGTGGACCATTCAAAATTATTTTACATTACAATCACTTCAATGAGCGTCAGTCCCTATGCTGCCAATTAGCATCTTAAAAGGTTTTTAACTTTCCTTTATTTTCAAATACCATCTCCCCCCCCAACTCCACAAGAGACTGAAGCTGAACTCTGACCTCCTTTTGATAGAAAACATCACACACTGACATCTCTGACGCATACAGGGCAGGTTTCAGTCCTCCAAATATCACATTGACACAGCAAGTGCCACAAAATGTATTATCAACATTTTTTTAAATTGTGAGCATTGTAAAAGATGTGTATAGTAGTCTGAAGGCAGAAATGGAACGGATAGGTGTTATAACATGTGATATATATATATATATATATATATATATATACTGTATATAGGATAAGTTGTGAAATAGTTCAGTCAAGCTTCTTTCATCTCAGGCAGTTAGCAAAGGTAAAGCCATACCTTCCTGCAAATGTTAACGCACAACTTATCCCCCTGTTTATCACTTGCAGATTGGAGTACTGTAACTACCTGTATTTTGGTTTGAACCAGTCTTCTGTCGGACGTCTCCAATTGGTCCAAAATGTGGCTGCTCGTCTGCTGACTGGCACAAAGCAGAACAAATATAAATCTAGTGCTAAAGCAGCTTCACTGGCTTCCTGTTTTATTCAGGATCCATTTTAAAATCGTATTGTTTGTTTTTAAGTGTCCTAATGACCTAGCTCCTTTTCATCAGTCTGAGCTACTGGTGACACATATTCCAGTCAGAACTATGAGGTCAAGCTTACAGTTGCTTTCAAGGACAAAACAAAAATACCATGGAGACAGATCATTTTCTGTAGCAGCTACCAAACTTTGGAAAAGTTTGCCTCTTAATATTAGGTCTGCCCAGTCGCTCGAATCTTTTAAAACACTACTGAAGACTTACTTTTATGAACGGGCATTCATTTAAATTTGAATCACACAATTTATTTTATTATGTGTTTGTTTCTATGTCACATTTCTATATTATGTAATATAATTGTAATATTTCATTTTTATTGTATCTTACCCTGTGAAGCACTTTGCGCAGTGTTCCTGTTGTAAATGTGCTATCATCAATGTGACTGTTGAAACATCTACAATGCAAAACAGAAGAGATCTCCTAGTAGATCATTTATTCCCACCGCCGTGAGACTCTACAACTCCATAATTTAACTGCTGTTGGCTAATCACTATTACCTGCTCAGTGCAACATCCCATTGTGTATTTCTATTTTTATATGTATGATGTGCAGTTCATTTTGTAAACACATTTTTTACATTTTATAATTTTTTTCTATTAAATTCTACTTATTTCGTCACCAGCGTTATGCGGATGTATAATGATTTTTACTGATGTCTTTTACCTCTACACCTTATTCCTTTTCTTGTTTGTATGTAGGCTGTCGTAACACATGAATTTCCTCCCATGGGAACAATAAAGTATTTACCGATTTGACATTGACCTTGACATCAGTAAGGAAGCTAAATATGTGGGTTGAGCACAGGTGTTGAGTATGTGGGATGCAATCTTTAAAAACTGAGTTTAGAACTGTGGTTTTGAGCTTCTGATACTACTGATAACAGTCAGATGTTTGGTAGCCAACCTGTAAGCATGGATCCTGCCCTAACCTTAAGAGACCTAGTATAACTGGGCAACCTGAAGCTATTTAGAATGAGCCCTAGATACATCTCCAAACTGAAGGCAAGTTATGTTCAGAGTTGACAACTGGATTTTGGGGTCAATGTACAGAAAAGAAATGGAGAATGCTTTGATTTTTGCAACATCACACTGTCTGTACCAACAGCTTTTGGTGGAAGCAGTTAGTATGCATACATGCAATAAAAGAAAACCGAATCACAGCCTCACTCATTTGGAATTTTGAAAAGCATGTATTCATCTTAGTAAATGGACTGAAATGGACTGAACTTATATAGCATAGTCTGGATGAAATTGAACTCAGCTTGCAACCAGGCACGGACCTAATGATGGAGACGTTTTCCATCTATACTTCTTCGTTTCTGTGTCAGTGTTGCAAAGCAATTCCCCACCAGGATTTTGGACGTTGGATTATTGCAATGAATTGGGCTATCAATCAGCTAAAATTAAGCTGTGGGACCCCTTGAGCAAAGGTCGGGTGCGTTACTAGACCTTATTCACTGGGGCATGTGCCTTTGTAAAAGTCTCTAGTGCCCCAGTAAAATTGTAACGATGTTCTTACTGGAAACGGCATTCAGGAGCGCATCTCCATACCTGCATAACTCAAGCCTGTCACTTACCAGCCAAAAAGGAAAAAAGAAAGGGGTCACAATAGCCAATCAGGAAATAGCACCTCTGTTGCTGGGTAAGATTAAACGCAACAACCAATGAAAATCCTTCACATGATTCTTGCGAAAGTTTCGTTTTACCCACACAAGTCATGGTGGAAACCGCTGGAGCTTATCCCATCACTTTGAGCACAGAGTAAGTCGTCCCCTATTTTAATGTTACAACAGATTCACAACTTATTCAACAGAAAAAATAACAAGTTGATTGCTGTTAGAGAATGTTGCCTGCATGATTAGCATCTGTTTTTCAATGCTTAGGTCATTGTGGCCCAAATTTAGCAGTTTATTTAAGTTTTAAGTTAATTTGTAACTCACCTGAATAACATTCTGCTGTTGTTATTTGACCATCTGGGTTTTTTTTCAGTTTATATTCTACTAAATTCTTGGAAATAACATGTTTACTCTTTAAGCACAATTACCCATTTATCTCTACCCCCCTTGATTAGTGTAACAGTATCTTCACAGGTGTACTTAAAAAATTAATCCGACAGCTTATCCAGAACGCTGGCACTCGTGTTCTCACTAGAACTAGAAAAGTAGAATACATCCCCCCAGTTCTAAAGTCCTTACACTGGCTCCCTGTAGCTCAGAGGATAGACTTCAAAGTGCTTTTATTAGTCTATAAATCATAGAATGGTTTAGCACCGAGTATATTAGAGATGTGTTATCGTTGTACTAAGCATTGAGGTCACTCAGGTCCTCCAGCTGTTGTCTACTGATCATCTCTAGAACCACAATAAAATATGGAGAAGCAGCTTTCAGTTTCTATGCTCCCATATGTGGAACAAACTCCTGAATGAATACAAAGCTTTAGAGACACTGATGTCTTTTAAATCAATAATGAAAAAGTATCTATATAGACTTGCTTATTAGTAACTGATACCACTTCAGTGTTCGTTCTTTTTAATTACTGTAACTGCTTTTGTCAATCGATAAATGTTTTTGTTTTTAATTTTCACAATTTTACAAACATTTTCTCTTATGCTCTAATAACTAAATGTCTTCTTTTCTTTTAATTACTGCTAAATGTTTTAATTGATCTTGTGTTCCATCAGTTTTTACATTTTCATAATTTTACATACATTTTCTTTGATAAATGTTCTTTATGCTTTCTTTTAGTGTCTATGATTCAATTTTCACATTTTGTAAACATCATGTAAAGCACCTTGAATTGCCTTTGTTGTGAAAGTGTACTGTATAAATAAAATTGCCTTGCCTTGCCTTCTCTTGTCTTGTCTTTCCTTTCTTTGCCTTGCCTTGTCTTTCCTTGCCTTGCCTTGCCTTGTCTTGTCTTGTCTTGTCTTGTCTTGTCTTGTCTTGTCCGATTACTGCTAAAAGGTCTGTTTAGATTTGTATGTAAATGTACTGACTATCAAACAGTACAGTACTAAGAAAATGTACTGTGGTACAGCGTTATTGTTGTCCTTTTCTTCACTCACTGAGCATATTCTCTTTTTACGCCATATGCTTCACTGCCACCAGTGTGTGACGCTCTAGGCCAATAGAAGAGTACCGACACAAAAGGACGCATGTTGTCACCTTCTAACAAACACTCTTCATTCAAGATATTAGCTTGATTGTTGCTATAGCTTGATTTAGATGTGCATGTACTGTACATTCGATGTGTGTAATGGTGTGAGCCAACTTTTCTGTCATTGTAAAAATAGGGCTTGTAATGATCTTAGGAATGCTGATTAGAGACAAATACAGTGGAGATATAGTTTTCACAGTTTTTTGGACCATGACTCCAAATTATTTGTGGAAAATGTGCCTATATCCTGACTTGTTTTTACACAATATCTGAAATATTTCAAAGAAAATATAGCTTCAGAGCTGAAATACACAATCACAATACTACTTGCCACACTATTGGCTGGCATTTGCAAAGCAGCCAATCCATTTTAAAATGACTAGATATTCAAAACTATGAATTTTTTATACATTCTAAATCAAATTAAATACGAACAAGCTGAACAGAGAACTAGATATACATTTTTTTTGAACGATTGTACTAAAAATAGAATAGCTTACCTGCTCTGGCCCAACTTGCACATTCTCATAACTTCCTCTTTCTCCGCATGGAGCTGAAATACTTGTGTGTAATCAAACAGTGGGATTGCTGCAGAGGTTATTGTGCAGAAGTTTTGAATTTTTACATATATAACTTGTCATGGTGGTTTAGATGGTGTTCTGGAGACGGAATCCGTGGTCACAATCTAGCCACAATGGAGACTGGATTTAAGTCCCATTTTAGCCAAACTGTTAAAATAAGGGAACATGTTTTCAATTAAGCGATAAAAAGTCCACTCTTAACGAGACGTTTCCTAACCTATACAATGCTTCTGCATTGACATGACACCGAACTCTTTGGAGCGTGTCTGTGATCAGCCGCACGGTCATATACATGGTCATATGGCCAAAAATATTTATCGCAATATATATTTTAAAATTTGCGATAATGATATAACTGACCATATGACTGACGAAACTATATACTTTAAAAATTGATGTTTATTAGTGCAAAAAAAATCACTTTAACAAGCATCTGTTTTTTTGTTTTTTTTACATGTGTTAAAGGCCCAAATCTTGCAATTTCTTTATTGACAGTTCATCCAGAAGGCATTACCAATGAAAATGAGTTAACATATCCTCATGATAACCATCTAAAGTACCCACAAAACTTAAGTAGTTGCTTTTCTACATAAAACTCCCGCGTGCCAAATAAATAAGTTAAATAATAAAATTGCACAAACCCTCGAGTAAACAAATTATAAAGGAAAAATTTTTGCTGTTGCACATGGAAGGTTTCTATATTTGTTCAAGTTTAAAATTCTTTGTCAGGAACACTAACATGTTAACAGATATAGGCTTAAGAGAAGACTTTTGACAGGTTAATACGTTTCAACTTGCACTTTGTTATATTTCCCCTGTATGGTCCTCGGAGAAAAAACTTGTTTCCAGGCACTTGTTTTGTAGCTTCCAGTTTTTATCCTCGTATTGTACTGTAAGGCTCATGTAGGGGTTAAATGTTCGGCTTAACCACATGTCAGTAGTGGACGCAAAAAACTCCACCGAAGCCAGCGCATTTGAAACTTCAGTACGGACCCCCTCATATTAAGCAGGCAAGGTGACTTTAGAAAAGTATTTCTTGGATGGGAGCTTGTAGCGGGAATCAAACGTATTAAGCATCTTCTGGAAACCATTTCTTTGCACACTCTGAATGGGCATCATATCCTGGGAAATACAATGCGTCACTGCATTAGTAAGTTCCCCCCAGCGATTGCTACTTTTATCATAAGGTGTGCAGCTATTTAAAGCTACTCAAACTGTTTTCTGAGCTAGCTTCTTTGGTCTCACCACCAGGCTAGATGAAGCGGACGTGTCTTCATGTGCTTTAACAGCTTTGTTGTACTCCAAGTTTGTCGCGTTTCCTCCCTACGCTACGACGGTCCGCTTGCATGTTCTGCAAAAATTTGAAGAGTATCTGATGGACAAAAACCAAACCAGTTCCACACCACGGAAGTTGTACCTTTTTTGCTAACCAATTGTAGTTCATCTGAGTCAGTTAAAACAAACGTTTTCGCCCTCCTCCTTCTCTTAAGCTGCAATGCTTCCTCCCAAAGATCACATTTAAACACCTATATTCTATCACGATATTTAATTTTCTTATCATTCGCCAACATGGCCCTGCCCTAGCTGGAACTACTTTTTTTGTTGGAATTTTACTTTCTAAAAGGTCTCTGTGAAAACGCCCGTTTGGCTACATGGATTGCAGGACTTTATTCTACTGTTGTGGGAATTATTATTGCAGTTATAGGCTTTTTTATTCATTACTCACAGTACCTGGATAAAACATTAATTAACTGACCATTGCTTGTTTATGCTGAGTTATTACTGAGTTATTATTAGTTATTCTGATGCATCTATAAGTTTGATTCTGTTACTCAGTGTCTAGATAAAATATTGCCTAGCTGTTCTCATTTCATACATGTACTGCAAGAACCTAGTTATGTCATATGACACATCCTGTGTTGCCTCATGACAGATCTTGTGTTTACCTGCTGACATATCCCAGGTTGCTCTGTGACTGATCTTGTGATTATCCTCTGATGCATAGAACAGAGTGTTCGTTATCTTCCCATAACTGCTGAAACGGCTACTACCCTGTATGATGTGTTTTGTTCTCCCAGAACTGAGGAATGAACCGATCAACAACAAATCTCAGACACCCACTGTTTTCCACCACAGTACATTACTCCAAAACAGCAGCTGGATCACTTCCAACAGCAAAGACGCTTGATGGATTGGACAGAGAAGTAAGTAGCTACATGCTAATTTGTGTTAGCCATTTATCAAGCTGCTTATATGATCTTACAGCAGCATTGTGTGGTCAATTAATTGATCTGTAGCATCTCAGAATATTCAGTAAATGGGTGCAAAAAACATCCATGACTTTTTTATATACTGGGCTGGAAATATTGCTTGCTTGACTCAGCTGCAGTGGTTTGGGCTATGTCTAAAGTCTGCATGGGTTCAATCTAAACCAGGTAGATTTAGTAGCTGAAATAAGCTTTATTGACTCCGGCTTTTACAGAAAAAATTAATAAATAAACCAAACGTCCAAGTCCTTAATATACACAGTTTCATTGTGGTAGTTGGTGGATTTCAAATTCACTGTCGGATTCCTGGTCGAGATAAGGCTCAGCCTGTTTTTCTTAAATAGTCAGAACATCGCTGCGGTGAGGGGAGAGGAGGTGAGGGAGGGAGGGGGCAGGAGGCATGATTATAGATAAAAAATCGTCTTACTTCCTGGTCCAACACTAACTTGAGGATACAAGTTACATTTCAGGACAAATTAGTAATATATAACACCAACTGTAAAATTTTATCATATATATGTTTATCCCAGAAGTTGAAAGATGTAAAATAGCATGATATAGCCCCTTTAATACAACTAGAATCTACTGATCAGGCGTAAAATGTAGGTGTAATAATGCACTCAGACCTGAACCTCCAAGGGTACAGGAAAGCAATAACAACATTTCTAGGGTTAGGACTAAAAACATGCGTTTATATTTAGTCAACTCGATAACTGCAACATTTTCTTTACAGGTCTGCTTAAAATGTCAATCAGACCGCTGCAACTGATCAGAACGCTGTTGCTCATGTTCTCACTAGAACCAGGAAAGTAAAACACATCACCCCACTTCTAAAGTCCTTACATAGGCTCCCTGTAGCTCAGGGAATAGACTTCAAAATACTCTTGCTAATTTATAAATCATTAAATGGCTTAGTGTGAAAATATCTTGAAGACCTGCTGTCAGTATACCTCGCAGATAACTTCCTGGTCCCCCAACTCTAACCTATTAATAATCCCTCGAATCAGAACCAAACACAGAGAAGCAGCTTTCTGTTTCTATGTTTCCCTTATCTGGAAGAAACTTCAAGATGACTGCCTGCAAAGCTGCTGAAACCCTACGCTGCTTTGAAGCAAAACTTAAACCTAATCTGTTTAGAGCTGCCTTTGAGTAAACGATTATGATGCCTAATTGCTGTTAACTTTCTCTAATGTATTTTATTTATGATGTATGTATTTTTTCATGTTTTTGTGCGTTTCATATTTTATTCTTAATTGCTGTTTTTACTTTCCATGATTTTATCATATGTCTGGTTTATTTCTTTACCACCGAATCATGTATAGCCACCTGAATTACCCTGTTGTTGCAAGTGTGCTATCCAAAAAAAATTGTCCTCCATTCAGTCAACCACATCACGCTTTTAAGTAATTTGGATTAAGAAAGTCCAGGAATTTCATCCTCTGTGGCGGATGAACCAGCAGTAGCTGAGAACAAGTCAGTGTATGACAGTAACAGCACCAAAGCGGAGTAGAGAATAGGTAGAATAAAAAATCTACCTAATTATACCTATACCCTGCCATCACCTTAATGTTTTGTGAAAAACACCTTATCACACCACATTGCTGAGCACTTATAAATCAAAGGCTCCTTGATACTGCCTCCGCCGTGCAGCAAATTGGCACCATTGTGTTTTGATACAGGCTGGAATCTACCTCTACTATTTGAGAGGGGAGAGTATGGAATGCCCAGCCTGCAGTCGACTTTAGCAAGGCAAGGCAAGGCAATTTTATTTGTATAGCACACTTTCAACACAAGGCAATTCAAGGTGCTTTATCATCGTTGGCACTCGTATAAACAGGTTGTACTATCTGTGCCATAGTGACAGGCACAAAAAAAATGTCTGAATTTGTAGTTAATGAACAAAATTCAAGCTTTAGCAATGAACATCGTGTTGAAGACAGAAGCATGCAGTCAAAACTGTCATTAAGTATAGAAAACATGCTTTAAAGGTCTCCATTGTTAATTTTTAAAAACATTTTTTTTTTACAATGTCATTCTTACTCGTGCTAGAATGCTGCATGTGAATATTTTGTCCAAACTCAATTACCTGCATCAGTTAGAGAAAGAAAATAAACCAGAAAACATCTGAGTCTAAAAAAGTCTGTCCATCTAACGTTATCTGGAATGGGATCGCGTGCAGGAAGGCTGCAGCTGGCCATGGTAGCATAGCTGAGTTGTAGCTACGAGAAGCTAATATTTAGCAGCTCTACATCACGGCAGAACACGTTCAGTATTTGTGCAGATAACATATCAATGCTTAATTTCTTTTGCACATGAAAGATAAGCTGATGAAATGGTTGGAATTTGTTTTTGGTGCACCACAGGGAAAATGCAACACTCGGTTATTGATCTTAAGTCACTGAGCACAATGGCTTCATAGCTACGGACCTAATGCTGCATTCCATTTCACTCGGATACTCAGGCGTCCGAGTTGCTGTACACGAGAACTTGACGTACTTCGCCACTTAAAGCGTTTCAGTTTGTCTCACTACACATGGACGCTTTGAGGGCAGCAGCTGTCGATGGGCGACATAGCATCTTCAGCAGAACAGCATGAAAAACAAAGCTGTACATTGTATTACACGCACAGCAAGGCTGTGCAATGTATAAATTGGTGACCAGAATAAAGCAGAGATGTGGAGAAGTGTGTAAGAGAATTTAAAAACGACATTGAAATGACCAACATAGTACAAATACAAAGAAAGATCTCAACTACTGGCACAGCCATCTTTGTTCTTGAACTTGGTTTACTGTCCGGAGATCTGAGTTGGAGCTCAAAATTTTCATTGAGCCCAGATAAATGGTGAGTTGCAGTTACGATTGGCCGTCGCAAATTCCTTGACAGGACCCCTCAGGTGAGCCAAGCTAAACTCCCCCCTTCCCCACCCATATTCTCTTTGTGATTGACAGGATCGTTCATGCAGGCTGCTAGGAAAACAAGCGGATGATGAGGGAGGTGCGTTCAGCCGTATCTGCTCCGAAGACATCTCCGTCAGGAAGCGAAAGAAAAAGAAAAAAGGGAGGAAGAGGAGAAAGGAAAGCAGGTGAGTGTAAAAAGTTTATATACATTTAATATATTAGTTACACAATATGGAATTAATAAGAATAAATTCTTAGAATATTAACAAATGAGATCGATTATAAAAGGTACATTTAGACTTAGTCTAGTTAGTACAGTTCAATTAGTACAGTTGAATTACAAATTCCAGTAAGACTTTTAGATTTTCTTAATCTCAATCTCCCCAAACTGCTTTCTAAAATGTACAAAACATTAACTAAATTAGATGAATCAATAGCCCTTCCTATTTCAAAATGTGAGATGGAGTTGTCTATCACCTTTGACCAAAACCTATGGTCTCAGATATCTTTAAGAACCTTTAAAATAATTAAATATGTCAATTTACAATTGATATAAAATGCAATATAAAATCCATCATAGAGTACATTATACAGGCCATTGAATGTTCAAGATGGGTTTTATGACATCTGATGCCTTCTTACAATGTACAAGCAACATACCGGACAATTATATAAAAAAAAAATGCCTCTGTCCACCCATTAAGAGATTTTGGTGCCAGATATGTGTTGGGGTTTTTAATGGAAAATTCAGCTATTTGGCTATTATAGTTAAAGGACTGCTTATGGCAGTCAATAAGATTAGTAATTTATAAAAAACGTGTTATTAATTTCGGGTTACCACCTGTTTCCAGGAACTATTTTACTAGTCAAATATAATATATATATATCAAGGAATGAATTCTTTACCGCATATTGAACATGAAACCTTGCAAAATTTGTGCAGAATAAAAAGGACAACGGCGACTTTCCAAAATACAAAGTTTATTTACAAAAGAAGAAAAAGACAAACATTTACTCACACAAGGTAGTAACTAACACAGTAGTGATCAAAACAAATAAATAACTACAAAAAAAGAACACAAATGGATAAAAATAGAAACCATGAATTCTGTCGTTATGCTTTTGGAGGAATCTGGATGCTTTAAGAACCAAGGCTTGATTTGCAAATGCTGGGATGAAAGCTAAATTAGTTCACCAATCGTATTTAGTTTGAATTAATTACCACCATTGATTTATGTATAAACCAATAAAACAACGTAAGGAAACATTCTCTGGATCAAGAAATGTTTGTTTAAAAATTAGCTGGATAAGAAGTCATTGACCTTTGGAAAATTACTTTTAATTAGATTGATCATGGCAGTAAACGATCTAATTCCAGTATTTTTTCAAACACAGCTAATAAGATTAGGTAGCTCATCCTCCGACTTGGCTAAGCAGCGATAGACACCAACTTTCTTTCACTACCTTTTGACAGTTTCCAGCATGGCAATTATTATTTGCTCTGTGGGGTCGAATGAATGCGGCCTTGGCTTTTTTAGACCCCTACCGCATGCTGCTTTCAGCTCCAGTTTCTCAGTGCTCTGAAACTCAGGGAACCTTTTGTCGGGCTTTGAGGATAAAATAATGTTTTGTTTATCAATGTTGGCAGTCTTTGAGCTCCCTGAAGCGAGTTTCTCCAAGAAACTCGGGCCTTCCTCTACCCGCAAAGGAAGATGGTTGGTGGGCTTGGGGACCTGGGGCTCTGGGCGGCACTTAAATGCGGTCCTGTCCGGGGTTTGGCCGGTATGGGGGGCCTCTGCTGCCAGCCGGTAGGGGTGGTGGTTGGTCGGCGGCCAGCATGTGCTGCTGCCTTTCTTCCAACTCTCTGAGCTGGTTTTCGACGCCGGCTCCTGGATGGGCCCCTCCCACAGTTGCACATTGGGGATTTGGCTGGGGGCTGCGGAGGGTGGGCCTGTCCCGTCCTTTTGGCGCTGGACATAGCTACTAGGTTTCACTCCTTGTGCTCTACGAGTTGCTGGGGACGGGTATTTGAGTTGGTCGGGCTCCACGGTGAACTGGCCAGGGGGTGGACATGCGGGACGGGTGGGGGGATGCGCTGGTTCCATTTCTTGTTGGGCCATCCGACGGCAGTAGCCGGGGGGTGGTTACCCCGGTCTGGTGGGTGTGCCACCGAGGGCCTCTGCCTTTTCCTGGTCCAGGTGTGTGTGTGGCTGGAGTATTTGAGGCGGTGGGTGTGCTGGACATCTGCCTCAGCGCGGCGCCCTTGAAGGGCTTGTGGTGCTGGGGGCCTCCTTTGCTGGCAGGGTGGCAGTCACCATCAACACAGGTGCTCCCCTCAATGGGGGGTGATGAACTCAACCTGGGTGTCAAGTGTCTTGTGTTTTTATAGTTCTACGAGTGTCGGGTTGGTTTTAGGTCTCCCTCAGGGATGAGGACAGGGGCACAGCCTTGAGATTTCACTGAGCTTGGTGGTGATGCAGCTGTGGGCCCTGGATTGGACGTGCCATGGCCTCCCTCCCCTGGTCGATCGTGGCGGACGGGGGTGCATATAGGAGTCAGCGGGCGCGCTGGCTCCCTGGGAAGACATTCTGTCCCCCAGTCATTTCCTCCCTATCCCCAGACGCCTCTGTCCACCTGCTCATCACTATACCACTCATGTAGGGTCTTGGGATGTGGGTACGTCATTGGGATGCAGGGAAGGATTTCTGCCTTTGTGGTCCGGTGACGGCCTGGGTCCCAATTTTATTGTGCAACATAGACACTCCCACCTAATACATTTTCAGCAGACACACAGATGTAGGGACATTGCGGTGGGCAAACTTTTTGGCTCCAGAGGGGGGGGGCCCTCCAATGAGCCTCACCTGTAAACTGTATTTAAACACTGAGGGCGATGGATGAGGATAGGGGTGTCTGGTAGCATTCCCAGGTCCCACCCTAACGTTTTAACTGCACAATAGAACTGTTATGATTCTGTGTCTGTGTGCTGGAGCTAAGCTGTGTGTTTGGGTTTTTCCCTACCTTCTACACAGGGGTGTGGCAGGCAGCTGTCAGGAGGTGCTGCTCGTTGAGACCAATCTGCATGCTGACGCCAGATTATTATTCCTACGTGAATAACACGTGGTAGCGTGGTAACACGGCCAATCTTAGAACCTTTGGTTTCTTCTAGAAGGTATTTATCAGGAAAGTATTCTTCCTTACTATCTTTCCTTATAGTTCCAGAGCCTAAACCTTACTCATCCTTCTGGGCATCCCTGCCGAGTCTCCATCTGCCAGAAACTCTCCTCTCTGGAAAAACCAGCAAAGCCTCACCTGGAAGATCTTTTCGGTCAGCCCCTGCATTGTTGCCTCTGTTGGTCAGTCTGCTCTCTGCTCGCCTGCCCACTCCACCTGCAACATACAGCCAAGACTCCTCGTTACCTCCAGCCTGTCATAGATCACATGATTCCACTTACCTCCTCCGAGACCTGTTCTATCTAGTTTTCCAGTTAGTCTAATCTCCTAGCATTCATCCACTTCTTCCCCTCTTGCCGTTCTAACATCTCTGTTTTGATGATAGTCCTCCATCCGCTCCTGAGATCCCGCTCCTGGTTATCCTCCTGAGACGACTGACACTGGTTACAATATTTAATGAAAACATTTTTATCTAAACCTTTACTCTGCCTCTTGTCTGAACTCTGTGCTTCCTATTGAGTCCTAAAACTTACAAATATGACAAGAGCAACATGCAATAACACCACATTCGAGTAGGGGGAGAAAAGCTAGGGGTCTTTGCACGCCAGTGTTCGCTATCATCCATTAGGTGTTGGGTTCTGGGAGTTGGGACAGGCTGTTCAGGCCGGGGCTAAGGCTGTTTGGCTGCTCTTGCTACTGTAGCGCGTTGGTGGTCTGCTTGTCTCCATCCTAGAGGGTAGGGGGTACTTCTCCTGGGTAAAGGGGCAAGTTGCTCTGCTAGGACATCAGTCTCTGGACCTGGGAGTAGAGTGTGTATATTGGGTGTATGAATGAGTGTATATCGTCCTCTCTTTGTTGTCTTAGTTTTTCATATAAATTGACACAAACGGCATCCTTTCATAGCACAGAATACGGAAAACTTTACCAAAACACCAGTAAATGACACCTTTAAAAAGCCTAACATTGGTCTTACAAAAGAAAAAGATAAATCACAACAATAATTATAATTGACAGAATTAACTGTGTGAATCAAGTAGGTTTTACATGTGAGTAACCCACATCATCAATTTTTTATGACCTATAAATAAACCACTTTCCTTACAAGTATGGCACCGGTTATAGGGATATATTACCAAGAAACATTGTAGCAAAAACCAATATAACCCAAAAATAAATTTTCTACTTTGTGAGTAAAACAATTTTAAAGAGATTTGTAATTTTTCTATTTCATTTTACATAATGTGTCAGATTAAAGGTGGAGAAATTCTAGAAAATTCCTACTCCCTTAACTTTTTCCCATTTTCTCATATTTTCTCATGTTATAAACTTAAATGTATTTTTATTTGAATTTTGCTTCTATGAGTGGCAAAAAAGAGCCAGTACAGAAAGAAAGAAAGATAAAATAAGTGATTTTCTAGTGCACAAGCTAAACATGTGGTAGCATGTATTCTGGTCAGTTAAGACTAAATTATCAACTTCTTAGGTGAGATTCAAATTGGAATGTGTGGTGAAAAGATAACACTCATTCCTCTATGGGTATACATGGGGGTAGGATCATCATGCTTTGGAGAGGTCTGTTCATGGCAGGGACAAGGAAGCAAGTCAAGGTTGATGGAGGAATACATGAAGAGAAATACAGAGTAACCATGGACCTTCCAGCAGAAAACTAGAGCTGTGATTGATAGTTTAGCAAGCTTAAGGCATATTCGGGTGTGAGATATTCAGGTGTATTTGGATCCTCAATTCGCAAACCATGACAGGCCCACCAGTAGTGGCAGGTAATGCAGATGGACATATTTTTATTGTTATAATTAAATGTGTAAACCAAAGATGTTCCTTTAGAACCTCACTTGACTTGAAACTTCTCAGCGTCTTTACCCCCGATTGTTTCTTAATCTTTATTATGCTCTTTGCTTACAAATTCTCTCTAGCATACCTTTCAAGGCCCTCGAAGGCAGTTGCATTTATACTGAGATTCAAATACACACATTGTAATGGGTTTTCTGCAAACCTATGACTGTGATTTATGGTTGTAAAATGGCTACTTTGGTCTCATCTGTTTAAATAACCTTGTTCCAGAAGTCTTGTGGTTCACTAAGATATAACTTTCCAAGCCAAAGTAACGCTGACATATTTTTTTTAGAGGAGCGAGACGTCCTCCTGGGAACCATTCAAGAGAAACAGCTGCATTCTCTTTTAAATCTCTGTGGTAGTCACAAGGGTGTACTTACTTATCACAGAGTTGTTCCATTGTGACTTCATCCTTGCTTTAATGAATACTAAACGTGGAATCTGCATTTTTTCATACTGGACGTTTAGTTTAAATAAATTAATATCCTGGACTGGGATGCTTCTCCATTTTATGATTACGTTCTTTGAGGGAATTATAAAGACTTTTCCAAGCTCGGCTGAAGAAACTTATAGTTCAGGAAACAACTCAGCTAAAGAGAGAAGCACCGGTTAGTGTGTAATTTGTAGGGCTGTCCCCAAATACTCAAAGATTCGATGCATCGATATGCGGAGCCTGATTCGACCATGGATCTCACAGGCGAAACGAGCATCATACCATTTTTGCAATATGGGGGTGCTCAATATCTAATTGCACACAGAACTACTGATTTTGTACGGTTATATTAAGGTATATACAGCCTTTAATTATGATAATGCAGTAAAAACAAAAGTGAAAAGAAAGAAGCGTTCAATAAATATTTTTAACATGTTTGTGAATAAATCCAACCACGCCTGTGACAGATTTAATTTTCACTTTCCCTGATCCATGACGAGATGAGGACCATCTTGACGACAGGGATTAGGCTACATAACAATGTCTGGATTAAGAAAATCTAAAGTGTGGATGCACTTGAAATAGTAAAAGATGATCAAAAAAAAGTTAAATGCAAGTTGTGCCATCAGCTCATGTCGTACCACTCATCAACAACAAACATGGCTTATCACTTAAAACGGGTAAGTTTCTTACTAATAAACACGGTTCACTCTTTCATATATAATGGCGCTTTTAATTTACGTTGGGATTTAAAATATGTTCGTAATTTTTTTAGATCCACCCACAGTATCAGACTGACGACGGCAGTTCATCTAGTACCATCTGCGCCAAAACGAACCCAAAGAAAGCTAGATTTGAGGCCGCCATTGTCCGAGAAAAGTAAAAGAGAAATCAGGGACAAAATTGCAGAGTTTACTGCACTCGAAATGAGGCCAGTGAATGTTGTGGATGGTGACGGTTTTAAAGAATTAATGCGCACACTTGAGCCAGGATGCACAGTTCCCAAAAGAGAGACGGTTAGGCATTCGGTGGATGCGAAATGCGAGCAGAGGTTTACATGTTAATAAACAATTGCAAAGCAGTCAGCCTCACCACAGATATTTGGACCTCGCTGCAAATGGAGGCATATCTTACAGTTACAGCCCACTTTATTACTGAAGCCTGGCGACTGGAAAATTTTGTGTCAGCAATAAAAAAAATGGAGGAAAGTCATACAGCAGAACATATTTCACAAACACCGAAAGAAGTAATTTCTGATTGGGACATTCCAGGTACTAAGATCGTTTCTGTTGTCCATGACAATACAACGAATATGGTTGCATGCACAAATCAACTGGCCTAAGACCCATCGTGGGGAACTGTACAGGGAGTCCGTTGTGCGGGGCATACACTGCAATTGTGCATTATCAGCGCATTAAAAAAAGACCCCGTGTGTCGTACTGTTGCTGCTGCAAGGTGCCTTGTTTCACACTTTAAAAAAAGCGCAAAGGCCACCACAGCACTTGCAGAAAAACAAAGAGAACTGAATGTTACATAGCATAAACTTGTACAAGATGTTGCCACTCGATAGAATTCTGTCTATCTTATGCTCGATCGCCTGTTAGAACAAAGGGGTGAAGTTTCAGTTGTGCTGAAGGATTCAACTGTCAGCAAACGGTCTGACCACGATCTAGAGCTCACAAAATCCCAATGGAGAATGGCAGAGGACATAGTCAATGTTCTCAAGCCAATGATCAAACTGACAGAGCTTTTGTCACAAGATATGAACACATCTCTGTCTGCCACTGTTCCGATGCTTATGAACATTAAGAAATGACACTTGGTGGTACATGAAGACGACAGCGCTGTTACTAAGACCCTCAAGATTACCCTGACCGAGGAGATTGACAGACGATGGGAGCTTAAATGCCGTCTTTTGGAGAGCAGTATTTATATCAAGGCTGCAATTCTTGACCCACGTTTTAAGAAGCTTTCTTTTTTCACTGATGATGAGCAAAGGAATGAGGCATATACTGTGGTGGAAAATCTGGCTGAGAGTTTAGCTGCCAGGCCTGCACAGGACGTAGGTGATGACAGTGAATTGGTGGAGGAGCGTGATGCTGCTGCAGGCCCTTCAAGACAAGAAAAAGAGAAACACCAAGTCATGTCAATGCTGTTTTCCAGTGATGTAGAGGAGCAACAGCTAGGGGACAGTTAGATGAAGGCTTATTTAAAGGACACTACAAAAAGCAGTACAGGACCACTGGAATGGTGGCAAAAGAACGAGGAGAGATACCCAAAGCTGTCCATGGAGGCAAGGAGATTCTACAGCATCCCATCTACTTCCACACCATCAAAAATAATTTTCTTTAAGGCTGGATTTATTATCAGTAAAACCAGGAGCGCACTGCCAACGTTGACAAGTTGGTTTTCCTTGCAGACAATTTGAAAAGACTCAAACGCACACAAGCAGAGTGAAAGACTGGATTTTTTTCGATCGGGTAGGGTACAATTGTTTTCAAACATTTCAGCCGTTTTCAAATTTTAATTGGCTGTGAGTGTGAATATGTTTAGCTAAAAAACTGCCAGTTTGCGGTTATTGTTGTTTCGGCAGTTAAAAAGAAAGCGTTCACAATTCTGGCTAAACTTTCGATGTTTGAATAATTTATTTCTTTTTATTTTATTTATTGATCAGTCAGGGTTACCTAATTTAACTGTGGTTTGTGGTTTATATAATGTTACCCTGCACTTTGGCATTTTGCACACATTTGTTATGCTCCCTGTGACTTGAAACGTTTGTTTTGGGGTTTTTATTAGAAATGTATAATCTCTGTTCTAATTTAATTCTTTACATTAATGCTTTTTTATGTAAATGTTGCGCTGCACTGAAAGCATGCTGGCACAGGCAATTTTGCCGATTTAATTTAATTTCGCAAAATGTGAAATGCAAATCCTAGAGAGTTTTTTTTTTTAGGTTTATTTATCAAAATGTTATTTTATTATTTGTCTGATGTTCTGCATTTCGATCGCGGCTTTAGAATATTATAAGAAAACGTTTACAAATGTTTATCCACTACATTACCTTTTTTATTTAAACCTAAGTAAGTTCGTCTGTCAGTTGGCAGACAGTTTTGGTCACTTTATTAAAAGTTGTTACTGTGTGCAGTGTGTAAAATAAAATAAAAATAGTTTTACCCTCCTGCTGACTATGGTGTCGTGCCCCTCCCAACCCATTCACACACACACATAGGCCTAGATGATTCAACTATCGGTCGACTATAGAAAGATTCGAAAATTCTGATACGACTATGAAAATTCATAGTCGGGGACAGCCCTAGTAATTTGTGTCACAGTTCTTTCCAAAATATGTGACGTTCAAGGCTCAAAACTTAGCAGCCGGTCTTCGCCTCTGCACAGGCTTCAGCTCTGCCAGCCTTGTTCTCTGTACAAGTTTCAGGTCTGCCGGGATCAGCCTCTGCACAAGCTGCAGCTCTGCCGGTATCAGCCTCAGCACAAGTTTCAGCTCTGCTGGTATCAGCCTCAGCACAAACATCAGCCCTGCCGGGATCAGCCTCAGCACAAACATCAGCCCTGCCGGGATCAGCCTCAGCACAAGCTTCAGCCGTGCTGGGATCAGCCTCAGCACAAGTTTGTTGTGGTTGTGGTTTGTTGTGGTTGTGGTTTGTTGTGGTTGTGTGTGGGGTGTTGACTTCAGCCGTGCTGGGATCAGCCTCAGCACAAACTTCAGCCGTGCTGGGATCAGCCTCAGCACAAGCTTCAGCCGTGCTGGGATCAGCCTCTGCACAAGCTGCAGCTCTGCCGGTATCAGCCTCAGCACAAATGTCCGCCCTGCCGGGATCAGCCTCAGCACAAACTTCAGCCCTGACACCATCAGCGCAAACCTCAGATCTGCTTTCCTCCACCTCAGCTCAAGCATCAGCTCCGCTGGGTTGCAAAACATAAGGCTTTGCTACACCAACCACTGCAACACCTTTCAAACACAACTCAACCTCAACTCAAGGTTCAACATAGCTGGTCCCCAAGACAAAAGGCTCTCTACCCCTGGCCTCCCAGACTCAAGGCTCTGCTCAGAAGAACTCCTAGTAACAAGGTCTATCACTGCCAAGTTCTGCTCCACAGCCGGCCACCAAAGAACAAGGTTCTGTTCCGCATCCGGCCTCCAAGACACAAGGTCCAGCTCAGTTGCTGGCCTCCCAGACACAAAGCTCATCGCCTCCAGCCTCCAAGTCACCCATTCCTTCAATTCACAAACCATGACAGGCCCACCAGTAGTTGCAGGTAATGAAGATTAGGTTCTGCACCAGTTCCACTAACCCTGGCCTCCTTGTCACCTGTTTCCTCCTCGACAGCCTCCTTGTGTCCTGGTTTCTTGTTCCCTGCTCCTTCGACATCTAAAATAACCCCTTAGAACTCTGGCTGGTCCAAATTATTTTCTGGAGTTTTGCCCTTTGTCCTGGACCCCCCTTCACCCAACCTGGTTGGGACACCCTCTTCTTGTTTTTTCTTGTATTGGACTCTAGCCCGCCTTCCTTGACCTCCTGGTTCCACCCTGGTTAAGTTTTTTGTGTTTTTGACCTTTTAGGCATCTGGTAGCCACCCTTGAGAAGGGGGTCATGTTATAATGTGAGGTTTTTGTATTGGAGATCTAGTTAGCTCTTTTCCTTATTTAGTTTAAACCTTGATTTTATTTATTTCTTGGTGGTTATGTTTTACTTTATGATTTTAGTGTTTTGATTTTGGAACTTCTTGGTTTCCTTTTTTTCCTCTTCCTACACTTAGATGTTTTCACCTTTCTATTCTATTTTATTGTGTGTTTACCTTTTATTTATATTTTCCTAGTTTATAAATCTTTGTTAGTTCTTTATGAGATGTTTTTTCTCAGATATCTTTAGTTAGTTTCTTATTTAGGATGGTTTTCTGTTTACTTCCTGTTTCCTCCTTGCCATTCCGCTCCTCAGCCCAGCTAATTGCTTTCACATGGGGTGTTTCTCAATGTGAGGCGCCTTGCTTACTAGTACATTGTCCTTCCTTGGTCAAAGAAAGTGGTTAAATGGAAGAGACTTATCTCACGTGAATGCGGATGCCTGCTTATGCGCTCTGTTAACGTCCCACCCATCATAGTAGCATAGTTGCGTATTAACGTTCCTTCAACCATGGAACTGGAAATGTATAACGAGCATTTCTAGCATTTCTTCTCCCATCTATCCTTGGTCAGTAAACTAAATGGCAGACAAATGGAGGACAGATGCCTTAGGAGGCGGTTCCTGATGACGTATCTCCTAGGCAACTGGGGCGGGACCAAGACATCAAGGCAAGGTTTCTTTGCGTTGAGAAACACACCTGATCTCTTTCCCTCACTTGCATATGATTGTCAGTAATTGGTTCCCAGGCTTTCTGTGGCCCTGTCCCAATATCCGCACTTGCACCCTTGTGCACTTCAACAACGTGTTCCCGTTGAGGGGCGCAGGTGCGTAGGGTGTCCCAAATCTCCAGAAAGGAAATCCGGCCCCTGGCTCTGCCTCTTCTGCACCCTCGCTCCGCACTTCACTGAAGTCCACACCGATGAGGGCTTCAGCGAAGGGTATTATCTATAATCCATTGCTGCGCATGGAATTCTGTTACAAAACGGCAAATAAATGGTTCCGGCTGCTTCTCCAACAAATGTATTTTCAATTGTAAGGGCGTCAGTTTGTTCTTAAAATTGCCTGAGACAATAATCATAAACTGGGGTCTGGTTTGAAGATTGCTAGGGATAATATACTAATTAATATATTCATTTGATTGATGTTTCATTACAACATGCACGGCAGTGTATTAACAGATTTTGAAAATTGTATCCTCTTTCAATTAATTAAAGTTGAAAGCTATAGGCTACATGTTTTGCATTGATTTTCAAATGACTCTTAAAACCATCATCAGGCTGCTGGCAAGGAAGAATCAATAAAACCAAAATCGTCGCACAAACAACGATGGGCTGGCGATCCCTCCAGGGTGTGCCTCGCCACTCCCCAGTGACCTCTTGAAGATAAGCGGTAAAGAAAATGGCTGGATGGATAATGGTCCTGCATTTTTTAAATGCATGAAATAGCTAAATTAGGCTCGGCCTTAAGTGTCATTAATGTGGCCTGTTTTCACTGTGTTTTTAGCTAGTCACCAAAAAACAAATATTTTAAGTAATTGAATAATCTATTTCCCTACATTTTAAATAAAATGGCGTTTGGGTACTTATTTATGGTGAAAAGGGCAACTCCCTGTGAAGACGGGCATTCCAGTGTCTGTTCATTTAACACAGTAGGTTTAACAAATATTTTTGACTCACACCACCCACTGCAACACAAGCTTAGTGTTATCAGGACCCTGCAACACAGAGCTGATAACATACCCACCAGCTCACAGGCCCAAGGGGAAGAACGCAAGCACGTGAGAGACACCCTCACAACTTGTGGTTACCCCAGATGGACTTTTGTGAAAACTGCAGCTAATTCCAGAAGGAAAGCCAACAAAGTGGTGGAAAAAGAAAAAGAAAACAAACGAAACAATGTAGTCATTCCATATGTGTCTGGGATTTCTGAAAAACTCAGGAGGATTTTTAACAAACACAGTATCCCTGTGTATTTCAAACCCAGCAACACACTCAGACAGAGACTAGTACATCCCAAGGACAGAACACCACACACACACAAAAGCAACCTGGTGTATGCAATCCAATGCAATGAAGAATGCAAGGACCTCTACATTGGTGAAACCAAACAGCCACTGTACAAACGCATGGCCCAACACAGGAGAGCTAACTCCTCAGGCATGGACTCTGCTGTTCATTTACATCTCAAGGAGAAAGCCCACTCCTTTGAGGACAGCAATGTCCAGATATTAGACAGAGAGGACAGATGGTTTGAAAGAGGAGTAAAAGAAGCCATCTATGTAAAAGTAGAGAAACCATCGCTAAACAGAGGAGGAGGCCTGAGACATCACCTATCTCCAATTTACAATGCTGCCCTTTCATCCCTCCCTAGAAGACTCAAACAAATTAGCCTCTAATAACAGAAACAACTGTGACTCCAATGACTGTCGTTATAACACAATAGGGCACTAACGAAGCCGAAACCTAACCTCCACCAATAGGCGGCACGCCAACGACCGTCGTTAAGACATGGAGCACAAAGGTTTCAATGACATAATGATTGTTGTTCAAGAGGTTAAATAGCTGAGTCTCCACACCAGTTAGTTGGACCAGTCCCAGCCTGGTCAGCGGCGAGCATGAACTGATGAAGCCTCTTGGATAAGAGGTGAAACGTCTTCCAAGACAAATTACCAAGTCCAGTTGCGTTTGATTGAAATTTCCTTGAGATAACCATGACCTGGATGAACGATAATATTCACAGGCTTTAACAAATATAAATAATACAATAAACACATTCTTTTAAATAATCAAGTCTTTCTTTATAGCCAATATTTTCTGTAAATAAATAAAATAAATACATACAGTTGGTGCCTTTGATTAAAATCCAATATGTTATCTAAAAACTTTGGACTTTATGCAATAGAAATTGCTAGATGTAATTTTGTATTTATACAATTTCAATGGTTTTGCTTCAGTTTTATCATATTAAGCAGAAAAATAACACAAACAGCCAGCGACACCCCCATTTTGGTTGTCATGCAGATACGATGACGTGGCACACGCTGACAAAGTAAGCCTCGCTGTCCCAATCGCGCAGTTATTCGCACACTTGTTCACTACGCACTTGAAGCCTTGTCTGCACTTCTCCCAAGTGCACTTAGTGGAGGAACGGGCAATGCGGGGATTGGGACAGGGCCTTTGTAACTCCGAATATCTTCTCTCCCATTTTCTGCCATCTCATCGCTAGTTCGTCATTGTTTTTGCTCCGTCTTCTGGTCCTTGTAATTTTTGCCCTCCTGTTTGTTTCAGAAGTTTTGTTACCTTTTATTTAATGCATTCTCTCAACTGACTCCTGCTGCATTTGGGTCCCACATCTTCACACCATCACCAAGGGTTCATTTTTTAAAGTCTTATTTGTTATCTGTCTTATATACAGTACAGACCAAAAGTTTGAACACATCTTGTCATTCAGTGACTTTCCTTTCTTTTCATGACTATTGACATTGTAGATTCACACTGAAGGAAGCAAAACTAAAATTAACACATATGGTATTATGTAGTACTTTTACAAAAAAGTGTGAAATGACCTGGCCTCTAAAGTCACCGGACCTGAACCCAATCGAGATGATTTGGGGAAGCTGAACTGCAGAGTGAAGGTAGAAGGGCCAACAAGTACTAAGTATCTATGGGAAATCCTTCAAGACTGTTGGAAAACCATTTCGGGTGACAACCTCTTGAAGCTCAAGAGAATGCAAAGCATTAATCGGAGCAAAGGGTGGCTACTTTGAAGAATCTAAAAAACAACACATGTATTCAGTTATTTCACCCTTTTTGTTTAAGTACATCCAGTAATTCCATACATTATGTGTTTATTCATAGTTTTGATGCTCTTAATTGAGAATCTACAATGTAGTCATGAAAATAAAGAAAACGCATTAAATGAGAAGGTGTTTCCAAACTTTTGGTCTGTACTGTATATTAAGCAATACATTTGTATTTTAAAATTAAACAGTAAGCTTGGAGCTAAACATGTTGTTAAGAAGCTAAATATATAAGGCCTGATTTATCAAGATTCCTAATAAAGCACGAAAAATTGCATGCACTGCAAAAAATTTCAGACAGTTAGTTGTCCTTCATTTACGAGTGATCTAATAAGATAGCGGGAGCAATTCATAACAGGTGCAAGGAACAGTATTCAAATTAGGACTTTGCACCGCTACTGTGTGCCATGAGCTGCACCCCAACTAGAGAGACGGGTAATATCCACATGAATTCATGATGCGTCTTCGGCAAAATAAAGGGGAAAAATATACATATCAATATATATCTCAGTAATAAACTTTAATGCATGCTATGTACATACGCCGCTCTCTGCTCCATGCACACAGCGTATTCAAGAGTCAGACTTACTAAAGCTGCAGCATGTCGAGAACAAGGTAATTAAGATGTCCATATTCTACTAATGTTGTTGAAATGCATCACACATTGTCATGGCTTGTAACTTTAGAAATGGCACCTTATCCCATTCTTCCCCTTTTCCTGTTAAGCACATGTCAAAGAAAGGCCTCCAGTTCCAAAAAGATAGCTAATTTAATAGTAATATGTGTTTAGGACACAAACATAAGATGCCGTTTTTAATTTAGGTTTTCTAGTTTTGAAGAAACAAGCGTTCTAAACCAGCCAGGCCCTGATTGAAAAACGTATTTTCGCTTTTCAGTCACATACAGCGCTTTTATAAAAATAATTTACTGAACTGTCATTTACTTTTCAAATTTTTAGAAAGTGGATTTTTATTTCACCAACAACTACTCCTAGGATGGATTACAGACCAACCTACAGAGTTAAAATTAATTAGCTAGAAATTTTCTGACAACATGAAACAGGCTGAAATATATGGAGGACCAACTCTGCCATAATTTAAAATAAATAAATACAATTGTAAATAAATAAATCTAAAAAGACATTCAAGAAAAATATTTAATTTCACATATATGTATTTATTTTCACTTTTTTTCTGCAGTTATTTATTTATTTATTCTCCAATTTATTTATTCCTACATTTATTTATTTCCACATCTCCACATCACATTTACTTCCACATTCTACATCACATTTATTTCCACATTTCCACATCACATTTATTTTCACATATCCACATCACATTTCTTTCCACATTTCCACATCACATTTATTTCCACATCACATTTATTTCCAGGAGTGTATTCTAATAAGGGGGTGTTTCTAAAAGTGACCTAAAGCCTGATTGGTCAGCTCCAGGTCTCTTTATTTACACTGCAGTGGCTGAGGACGGAGCGTTAATAATCGGCTAACTGCTCTGTGTGTCTGTGACAAATTGTGCTACAAGGCTGCTGGATTGCACGATCTTTGCGCAACGGTAATATTTAGAAGAGAGCTAACATCGGCAGCTTCAACTTCATATTTCCAAGTATCGTCTTCCTTGACCGCGGTCCTGAGTGTTCAGTTGGCCATTATGCCGTATGCGCATTATATACAAGATATAATAGTTCAGCTCGGAGACATACAACACAAGGCTACTGCAGTTAACTCGGTCCTTTATTCAACCAAAACCCCCCCGGAACATTAGGTCTCACCCCAGGTTCCTACCTCAATATTTCCCTATCACCACATCCCCCTTTGTGAGTTGAGATTTAACCTATAGCGAGATAAATGCTTAAACAGTAAAAATCATCTTGGAAATTTAGCAAATAACATTCCACATCGCATGACATCATTTACTCCTTTCGTAAACAAGCTTTGAACAAAAAGGAACTTTTAGTCTACATGTGGTTTAACATTTAGCTCTATGGCACACAGAGCTACAACATGCAGCAACATGCATTGACCGTTCGAACACACCATACCACTTTTCTTTTTTTTTCGTGGATGTGAATGATGTTGGGGGTAGACTGCCCAATACCTCTAACTGAGCGTGGGGATTATTCTGCCCCATTGTTCACTCAGTTTTCGAGTCCATGAACAAACAAAGTCTTTAAGGTGCCTTGGTGGTATTCTAATCCTAGTAGGAAAACGCCTCTCTGTTTAAGAAAGCGGCTGTCCAAAGTCACTCTGGACTGCAGGGGAGACAGGCACATTTTGGATGGCAGGAAGGATGTTGTCGGGTACTGGCCCCTGCAAGCTGACAGAAAGGTCAGGTGATTCGGGTGCGGATGAGAGATGATATTTGTTCCTACGCAGAGTTCCACTGGGTGTGTTGATGATATACGACCTTGGTGTCCCAGCTGAAGAGACCACTGTGCCTCTCTCAATCTTGTCCTTTACCCACACATGGTCGCCTGGTCATACTGGACTCCTGGCATGTTACGGGCTCTTTTTCTGATGTTGTAGTATTGTGGCTGCTTTTGTCTGTATGCTTGTTCCGTCGTTCTCAGCTGCTCCATGTCCGGCCATTTCAGGTCAAGGTGGGATGGGATGACAGGAAGTGGTGTTCTAAGCTTCCGCCCCATTAGAAGCTCTACAATGTGTCCATTTGCCAGCGGAGCCGCACGATAGGCCATGAAAGCAAGGTAAGGATCGCTGCCCTTCTTCAGAAGGTCTTTGAACGTCCTTACTAGGGATGTCCCCGATCCGATCGTTTGATCAGAAATCGGCCCCGATCACATAGTTTCAGAATCGATCGAAATCGGCCGTTACCTCCCGATCAGGACTCAAACATATGTACCTGTCTTTTAATTCCTCATGGGTGGGGCTATTGTCTATCTCTACTCCTGTTCAATAGTATTTATCTTTTATTAACTTTAAATAATATGCAATCTAAACAAGCTGAACAGAGAGCTACTTAATAAGGTGAGATTAAACAGTTGCAGTTAGAATCCACCTGCTGCGGTTCCTGCTCCACATGGAACCGTAATGCATGTCCGTGTGTAATCAGTGCAGCTCATCAGGACTCATTATCCTCCAGCAGTAAAAGAGGGACAGGAGCTGCAAACTGACGCCAGACTGTTCTTGCTACAAGTGTGGTAAACACAGACAATTTAGTTCCAGGATTTTTCTCCTGCTTGAAGATTTTTTTTTTATAAGTAACTGTACTTACCTGAGTTCCATCGCAGCTCAAGAAACTCCTCAGTCCTCTTGGGTTTTCTCTCCTAACCTCCATTCCTCTGAAAGGTAAGCTGGAAACCACTTACCTGCTCCTCTGGAATCATTCCTGGCCAGCTTCTGCTCCATCACCTCTGCTGGTCTCTCTGTCCTCCATCCGCTTGCCCGTCCGCTCCATCAGCAACAAACACAGCAAGTACTCCGTCAACCATCGAACCATTGCTTTACAGGATTCCACTTACCTCTTCCATGATCCAAACCATCCATCCTCCTGTGAGTAACACCACCCATTATCAAACTCCTCGTTCTGCTCTCTCTAACGTCTCTGTTCTTCCACTGCAACTCTTCCGTCACCCTCCTTCGTTTTGCCACTGGATATTTCCCAGAGACTATTTAATATTGAACATTCTGTCAAACATTATTTTATTATACTCACTACCTGCCCGATTTTCTGACTTTTGATGCTGCCTTCTGAGTCCACAGATCAAGGCTTTGGCCGTTCAATGAACTACAGTGAGAGCCATTAACGACAAATGAAGACAACATGGAGCAGAGGTTAACCTTCCCAGGAGTAGCCAGCTCAGAAAAATTGCTCCAGGAACTGGTTGTTGACACACACAAGGTGGTTACAAAATGATTTAGCAATGGACTGTGTGCAAAAATGGCCTCCATGGGAGAGGACAAAGGTCAGAACCACATAAGAACACAGACCTTATTAACATTAGCAAAAAGACATCTTGAGATCGACAACATAAGTAAAACATTTGATAAGGTATCCATCCTGTGACAAACTGTACAAAACTAGCAACCTTTGTGAATTGTAACAACATCACAAACCGCTATGTGTGGTAGAAGTATGATAGTTGGGGGCAGCTATTTTGGGTTAGGATGTAGACCGTATTCTCATTTATTGGAACCATTAGTTGGCTTTCTACCGCAAGATGGAGGTCCAGGCATCAGACTATGATCTTAAAGAACAATTACATTATTCTGCAGGGTTTTCCTCCTTTGCTCTACAACTGTTGTCAATTAGACAGAACCTGCTCGGACTACAACTGTGACGGCGCATGGCAGTGATTTGGATTAAAAGTCTGTAAAATTCCCCAGAAGACAAATCACCTCAGACAGTGCAAAGTCATAGGGAATAATGCAGGTGATTCATAACTAAACATTGGTGAAATGAAGATTTTTGTGGCAGTTTCTGCGTTTTGGACCAACTCCCATTATATGGATATACAATCACGACTGGATATAAACTTCTCCCAAAGGACTTCAAGTCACACCAAAACTTTCTGGGTGAGTTTGTTAATGTGTTGCATCCTAGAAATAAGGTCCTGGTTGCAAAAAAATTTAATTGTCCTTTTAAGATCAAGCCCACTTGGATTAAGCAAACAGCACAAGTTTTGTTATGGCCTAGTTAAAAGCTGTACTTCCAAATCAAATGATCTGGCAAGAAACAGTGAGCAAAAATTGCCCCACATGGATGTAAAACACTGAATTTCACTCATCACAAATACTGGATGGCAGCTGTTGCTACCAAGGATGGTGCAACCCTCCCCTTAGAAAATTAAACTCATTTAAAAACTAATTCCTATTTAATCCTGTTATTAGACTGCTAATAAATTTAGGTGACACAAAAAGCAGAAGAAAATTTAAGGGGGCAAATAGTGTTTCAGTGTTGTGTAATTTCAACCTGAGACAGTTTTTTGATTTGTGGAAATGCCTACAGATTCACTAGTTTGTTTTCTGCATGCAAAAAATGTCCTAATTGCTGGGGACACATAACAGAGTAAACCTTGTGTAAATCTACAATGTGTTGAATGCCCTTTCTTTTTTCCATTAGGCTGTTTACTCGCCTCCTTGTGAGTTTCCATTAGGTCAGAAATTCCTTCAATAAGTCACCTATACATGGAGCCACTTGACCTGACCAAACCCTGCAATGAGTGACTGTCATTGGGGGTTGCAGTATTTTCTTGCTTCTCATCACCCGCTAGGACATGAATTGAGTACAATATTATCACACTTTTTTTTTTTTAAGTTTAAAGGTAAAGGAAAGTCTCACTTTTAAGCAAGAGAGAATATCCTTTGTTTTGTGGACCGTATGACATCTTACTGTCAGTATATTTGGATATTTATAAAGTTTCAATGCCAGTGCTTTTAATTTGAACTGAATTATACAAATGTTTATTTTTGCAAGAAGCCCTGGTGCCCATATAACTAAAGGGTGGTATAGATTGCCATCTTCTTTCCGTTTCCAAATTATAGATTTAAGAAAGCTCTGAGATGTTTAAAGCTTGGGATGTTGTGTCTGTTTTAAACCTGTCCAGAACTTTTCCCCTGACCTATTTGCTTTGTCGCTTGGTCTTCATTACGTTTTTGATTCCTATAGGACTTTTGAAGGTTGTTTTGAAAGCTGGGCTGGATTTTACTGAGGGGTGTTGGAGCGAAAGGGGTTGAGCAGAAATACCATCCTAACATTGTTAGAAATTTTTTTGTTGTAACATCTTAAAAATGATGAATAATTTTCATTTCACTTTGAACATATGCACTATTTTATGGAAGTATGTCTGATACAATCCCAATAAAGATTGCAGTTTTCTTCCAAAAGAGATGGGAAATTATGAATATATGATCAAAATTTTAAATTCAACTTTACTTGTCCATTCTAACAATTTCAGCTGACTTCTGAAAACCTCTCAGAATTTTTTTTTTTATGTCTAGTAACTGCTTTTTTACTTAAATGGAAATGTTACTTTCCCTGGCAACATAACACTATTATTAGAGTAATTAAGTTACTAACTCAATTATTTTTTTTGGAACCAGTAGTAACTATAACATTTCTTTTTTAAAGTATCATTCCCAACACTGCTTGTGATATAAGGCAGGTAAAGACAAACACATGAATCTTGTATTATGGAAAATTTTTGTAATTAACTTGACTAAATGGACTAAACATAATGTGGTCTGGAAAAGATGCCAATGACCATGACTTCCATCGTCCAACGCATTTGGTTCCAAGAAATCTGTCAAATTACCTTTTCTAAAATCTTGGATTGACAATTCTGTTTGTCCACCTTTACCCTCTAGTTCCCTCCCCCTATAATCCCACCCCCTCTGGACACCAAATCCCTGTCTTCCTTTTGGCCAAACTCCCTCCATCACTCATTAACTCTCTTCCGTCATACGATTTCTGATGTGGCACCTATCATCGTATCATGTCCTGATCTCTTGATGCTTCATTCACAATGTCCCATGCCCTCTATTAGCCTTCATCACGTAATGATTGACTTAGGTTGCAACATTTCAGTTAGTACAGTTGGTTGTGTTGGGAAATATGGAGGGGAGTGGGAATTACCAATAGAAAGAGGTGTTGCATACTCTATATTTTTAAATTTGCCTTGTTAAACCATCACAACTCCTAAACTTTTACACCTTTTGTCACATTACAAACATAAACTGTCATGTTTTTACCTTGATATTTAGGTGAGACTTGCACAAAGATGTAACCTATGTAACTGAAAAGGAAGGAAATTCTTTGTATTTTTTTCCAATAACTTAGTGAGGTTTGCATGAAGAATGCAGGTGTTCTGTGAAGGCCTTAGAGGTTTTTAGAGAACATCAGTATTAAAAAAAACATGAAAGACACCAAGGAATGCAGCAAACAGAAAAAGTTGAGAAGTTTAGAACAGGGTTTGGTTATAAAACCTCTGTTCAATCCATCATCTGAAAAATTCTAACCATAACCCAACGACATGACTGTACTAACAAGTTATAGGCTGGAGAAGCTGACAATCAGACTCAGTCAAGAAGCCAAATGCAACTCTGAAAGAGCTGCAGACATCCACTATTCAGGTGGGAGAATATTTAGGAAGGATGATTATTTGTCATGCAGCGCCCAAATATGGCCTTTATGGAGGAGGGGTGAGGAACTAAAGTGTAAGAAAGCAATATATTTTGTTTAAAGTATATCACAAACAAGCTTGAGAATATGGTTAAAGTGATAAAAGTTGCTATGCTCAAATGAGTTCAAAATAATATTTTCTCTCCGAGCAAAATGCTATTTCGGGAAGAAAAATAATGTTGCAGATCGTCCAGAACAACCATCCTGATGGTGAAACACAGTAGTGGCTGCATCATGCTGTGTGAATGCTTTTCTTCAGCAGGAACAGGAAAGCCGGACAGAAAATGGACACAGCTAGAAACGGGGCAATCCTGGAATAAAATCGACTTGAGGCTGCAAAAGAATTGAGCCTGGGGTTGATCTTCGTCATTACCATAGAACCATGGGACCCTGACCCTAATCATACAGCCAGAGCTGCCATTGAACAGCTCCCACCCTAGTTATGTTTAAAGGCCCTGTAAAATTCCACGGTTAGATTAAACCAGGAATTGAGAGGAAAACAAACTGTTTCCGGTCACTCATTTAATATGACTGATCTTGAATTATTTTGCAAAAGAATGGGCAAAAGTGTGTACTTCTAGATGTGCAATGGAGTTTAATTTGTGCAATCTTCAAATAACGTAAAAAAAAAATTTTCTTGAACTTTAAAATAATCTTCATAGGTTTTGGTTTTAACATGTAAAAAATGAAAAGTTTTGCATGAACACTTAAAATACACAGGATACAATGTTATTCTACAGTATGAGTTCTTTATTTTAAAGACTGAAGAACATGGTTAAACCGTACCATTTAAACTACAATTCAGAACTTATTTGCCACTTTGATAAGGAGCAATGGAAAATACAAGATAAATAGTTATGACATTCAGGCATTATTATACAAAGATAACTTAAATACATAACTTTCTTTAAATACAACATAATATAGATATATTCACAGGTGCACATAAAGTGTACGTACATCTTCAGACATTCAGCTTTTACAGGAAGCATCTCATCCTACCGTCACTAGCTCTTCAATATAGAAATTCAAGTCATAAAAAAACTGTTAACATACAGCTTGCATTAAAGTGCTTTCCTGTGACCCTAAAGAAGAACATGTGACTCTTAAATGCTAAAACAATCCTACTGAAACACTAAAAGGAACAAAAAAGGACTCCTATATATCTTAGTCATGGATAGCCTTGGAACGCTGTGTTTTCCAACCAGGAGGTTTCGGCCGTGATGCAGTTCACTAACACAACTCCATATGACGCAATGTGTGACGTTCTAAAAACCTACTCTGAAAGCAAAACAGTGATAAGACTAGCAGTTCGAATTCTTCCAAAACACACAGGGTAGCTGAAAATATCAATTTTGAGAAAATAGAGATGTTTTTAATTGGTAATTCATTAGCAGTTTAATGATCTGTCACGAGACATTGATTAGCACCATTATAGAAGAGAGAAAGGCAAGGTTTTTCTCAGCAAGCCTTTGAACAGATTATAGCGAAGACTAAGGAACTGCTGGTTATAACGATTTGACCTACAGTCTAAAAGGATTATAGACAGAATGAGGAAAAGAAATAAAGACAGCGGAAAATACATTATAACATTAATGAACATGGTATCATATCAGGTGGGTCACATACTGTAAGGCCACTCAGTCAAGTATTTCCAGGTATTTGGTGAGATCTAACTAATGCTCTTTCAGGATAAGAATACTAAATATTAGACAATAACAAGTGACTCACTTTCCTAAACCTACTCAAACAGTACTACATAGGTGAGTCTTCCAATGCAGGCTTAATACATGTTTATATCTAATGCTGATACTAGAGATGCACCAATCAGGCTTTTCATGGGCAACACCAATTTTTGGTTTTATAGATGTCTGATCTGCTAGTTCAGATTTTTACTGATTCTAATTTTGTTTCAACGTGTAAGGATGGATCAGAATATTTAAAGGCAAAGCTGGTTGACTGATGGGTGCATCTCAAACATGTGAAATAAGGGTTGAGATGGTGGGTGTGGAAACATTAGGGATGGTGGCCCTAGGATCAAATCCTTGGCCTCGTGATGGACTGCTGAGTTGTCCAGACAGTTTTCAGCTACTTCCCTTTCATAGCCCAGATACGCCCCATTTGACAACCTTAAACAGGATTAAGTGGGCCTAGGAAATGGAAAGCTGGATGGAAGGGACCTGTAAGACTCAACAAATTACAGCATGGTCAATAAACAAGACCTTGTTCCCAAGCAATTCTTGGTCCATCATACACCCACCATTTCAGAGTTGGAGATAAATAGAAAACAAAATGTTGGGCTATGCATTTTTTTCTTGGCATTAGGCTATTTGTGTTCATATTTGAAACTAGGCACTGTTACAACTAGCATTTTGGTCACTGTGGTTTTCATTTAAAACCCGCATTGTAACACCACATTACATAGTTGGAAAGCAAATCTTAAAGTAAATATGTTTTACAAGGAATTTTACCCCTTTCTGATTTTGCTTAGATCTTGACTTGGAAGACATAAAAGACTAAAGGAGTTTAGCTTGTAAGCTTCTGGAAACGGGAGGCCATGCATCACCTTTGCCACACGGCCCCAAAATTAAAAATTCTGTTGCTGTCTAAATGTTTAAAAATGTTGGGGTTTTAAAATTTTAACTATGTGACACAAAAAATTTAAATAGATCTTTTCTGGACTCAGTAACTAACCCCTCCTTGCTTACTTTTATTTTTAGGGTGTTAAAAGTCTTAACTCCCAATGGGTGATTCTACTCAATTTAAAAAGGAGTTCAGAAACAAAGTACTTTCCAAGTTCAGCTCCAAACTGAAAGTCTACCGCAGTGATCTCTGAGTTCATATTAGAAACGGCATATGAACTTCAAAGCTGATGGAGAGGTAAAAGGGTTCATTTGGCTGCTAAATGGTATTCAGAAATACACTGACTTTGAAAAGTCTCCAGCTCATGGTTCACCTTCTAATCCACATCAAGGATTAAGTGTATAATGAGTGAACAGCAAGACATCCAAAGTTATAAAGGTCAGTTGGTAACCAGAAGTACTGCACTGGATGGCATTGAAGACGTTGATTATTTCTTACTTTAACCAGCTTAAAATGTCCCAATCAGTTTTGGCTTCAGTTAGGTATTCATGCCGAAGAATCCATCATGTTTTAATGTCCACTTTTTCTAAAGATGGAGATCGTTGATCCTTGGAGTTAATTTGGTCCATTGTGCTCTTAAAATTAAACTTTAAACTCCATCCATCAAGGACAAGCAGTAAAACCAATAGACTTCAAAGATAAGTCAAGCTGACTGGACTAGATCAACCGAATGCAAAAACTACACTGAATACATTAAAAGAGAAATAAATAGCGATACTGATAGCGATTCTATAGGTGCTTCCTAGCTCATCCAAAACTATGAGGGCTCCTAGGGTTAATGGGGGATGATTCTTCTCTACCGTTCTGACCAATGAGCTGATACAGACGGTGACTAAGGTTCTGTACTTGGCAGGTTCCCAGGACACAACCCACTCTCTTCAACTGGGCGTGCTGAGGGTGGTTTTTACCCCCTCTTGAGTGTCCATGGCCACGAGATCTCTTAGCCCTTCTCTTGATCTGAAGAACCTCAACGAGCCGTGCCCATGTCAGGCCAGGAGATTCCGTCCTCACACCTGACGCTGGTGGGTGCCTCAGGAGGCTTGACAGCCATTTTTTCATTTGCTCATTTGCTGCTGGAGATGTAGGGACACTGTTTGACTGGCCTTCTGAGGGAGCTGAGACCTCCTTTTCCTGGCCGCCTGGTTCACTGGGATGATTCCATCTGAAAAGAAAAACAAAAGCTGGTAAAAAATGTGTTTTTAGTTTTTTTTGTAATCTAAGCGTCTTTAAATAAACAGCAATGGAAGAACAAAAGATACTATGCAAAAATAAGTAGGTATGCATTTGTATTATTTGCACACAAAAAAAGTAAGTTCATCAGTATCCACAATGTCCAGAAACGCAATAATGGTAAACTTCCCCTGAACTTCAACATTTTAGCAAACTAAGCACATCCCAAGCCACCAGTGGCAGTCTCCACAAGGATTATGGTGCATCATGCCAAACCACAAGAAAAGCTAAGGAACAATTTGAGCAACATTACAAAACCTTGAATAGTTTTCAGACAAGAACAACTCCTCCTTATTGGTAGGCTACATTTTCTATTCTTGCTGAGTCCCATCAAGTGTATTGATTCAATACCTCTCTATCACAGACCCAACTTAGAAACCTCTTTCCACACATGTACTTTATATGTTGTAATTAACTGGAAAGTCCTCACATGGAATGGGAGGTTGAAGTCATCTCACGGATATTGCACCCCTGAACCACCTCACAAAGTGGTTTCAAGCAAGTAACCACTGTAAACTGTAAGGGTTAATAGGGGATATTGTGGAATAGCTGTGATGTATATTGTCAGAATACAACGCAAAATATTTTTAGCACAATTGGAGGATCATGGCCCAAAAACACCAATGGAAACATCAAAAACACAAGGTCCTGTGGTTACCAAACCAGAGCCTCTCCTATCTGCAATGTAAACCTTCACATGCTGTCCATGAAGACCACAAACACGATCAAGTTCAATCTTGTCTTAAGAATGCAGACACAGCTCATAAAGTCTTTCCAATTGTGTATTTTTATATCACTTTTTGTAATAGAAACAGGTTTCTTTTGAAAGAAACATACATTTTTGAAACTCATCTCCTAAAGACTTATGCAGCTTTTAGATTCTAAATCAGTTTACCTATAGCTTGTGAACACATTTTTGTATACATGCCTGTCTCTTAATTGGGGACATAAAAAATGAATAGCCTTTTATTGTCTCAAACAGCATACTGGCAACGTTGGTTGCCTGCCACTTTTTTTATAGAACGCCAACTGATTCTATATCGCTTTTAGACAAAACGGTAACCTCATTTTTGACATTATTCTCAAGCAACCTGATAAGACTTGTTTTAGTTTTGCTGAAGGGGTCCAGGGAAAACAGTCCAAATATAAAGCAAATCAATGGAGCTTTAGCGGCTATTGTAGCAAAACTGTGCATTGCAATGGGTCCCATCAAGTTAAAACTGGTATGTTTGGTATTGTAAATGTTTTGTTTAGAGATGTTTGACTTTTCATTGATCTGTACATAAAATGTGTTGTCTGGAACTTGTACACTGGGACAATTTAAGAAGGACATGGCCAGCAAAGTGGTGAGCCAGCATGTAGTGGCCTCTCTGTAAACAGTAGCAATAAATTTACCATCTGTTCATTATTTGAACAGGGCGCAGATTTCTTATGACTTAACATTTCGGCTCCTCTGTAAAAAGCCATGTCGCAGAGCATCTAACTGTTCACTGCTGTTATAAAAAAGGTTGTGGAAGATGACTCCATCTGGCATATTGGCGGGGGGGGGTCTAAACCTTCATAATGCCGCTGGAACACTATATCTCAGCGAGTGCATTAGATATTTGCTTTTCCACCTATAAAGTCAAATTGAGCACAGAGTCCTCTGTGGCAGACACCATGGCTGTTCTAAATACAGTCATGTGAAATGCTGATTCAGCAAAACCTCTCAGACTTTACTCCCGCTGATTGGCTCATAGCTGAGGTAACACTGAGCTGCTGTACAGTATGCTGACATACTGGATTTATTCAACCCAACAGGTATGGTAGTCTGATGAGAACCCCTTTGCCAAACAGAAGGCTGCTGCTGGAGATACAGCTGCATGATGGGATGCCGCAGACACTGGCAGGAACTATTTTAACATCTTGGCTTGGTGTGCCATGGAGCCACATCACTCATCTAAACAGTGGGACTTGTATTGAACCTACTAGACGTATGTCTCGTTTCTCTAACAGCAATCACCATTGCATCTTGGCACTGAAGGTCATTGTGGATTTAAATCTGTAAATTTCATATGACTCAAGGACTGACTCCCTTACCTTGCAAGACAGAACTATAATCTGCGGTGTTGATGATTCTAGCCCTGTGGTTTCATAGTTCAAGTCAAAGGTTTAAATAGGAACTTGCAGCTAAAACCCTGTGATCAATAAACAAACATTCAACCACATCATTATCGGAGAACAGAAGAGGTGCTGCTCTTCTTCCATACACCACACACATGTAAAGTCATGCCTGTACAGGCAGGGGGCGGGGGTGTCCATGTGGAAAGCAGCTCTTTCAGGATGCCAGGGTTGGATTTTAGATCTAAGACGATAATCCAGAGTGGAATTCTCCAGCCGTTTGGTCCTCAACTATAACGATTCAATCCGAGAGACCCACGCAGAAAAACGGCCCAACCTAAAATCCTTGTATGATAATTAGTCAATATCTGCCTTTGAGAGATGAATCCCATATCTTTCTTGGGTGGGTTGTACCTCGTCTTTTTTCTCCATTAACGGTTTATTGAAGAAGAAGAAAAAAATCATGTGACTTCACACGGTTTAAACAAACTTGAGAAACAAAATAAGCTTCCAGACTAACACGGTCACAACACGGCGGGAAACAAAGGGCTCCAAGTGCAAATCTGCTTGGCATGTCCTTCATCTCCAAACAATGAGGTGTTTAATGTAATCCGTATCGCTGTGCTTGACAACCAAAACACCCTTTAAAGCTGTTTGGTTGCACATCCTGCTTACCCGCTGAACAAATGATTTGAGCAAACCCAGAAAATATTACACTGCCTTCCATCTATCTCTAAACAACGTAGCGAAATTCTGAAAAGATGCACAAGTAAAAAAATCTGATGTTGAAATGTGGGTGAAAGTAGTTGGAGTCTTTTAAAATCTTTGTTAGATTTCATTTGGATGATCATTATTTGCTAAAAAGTACAGTTTTGAACATATTTTTACAAGATAAAACGACATAAAGACTGGTTAACCTTTAAATCTGAATAAAAATGTTACTTCAGGATTAAATTTGGGAGTATTTGTTGCATGTGGTCAGAAAAAAAAAATGCAATCACTCCTGGTTTGGCAAGCCTTAGTTCTGCATCCAAGAACTTCTTTAGCATTACCTTATCAGGTTACAGAGACGCAGCGTGGACCAAAACAGAACATGGAAGGAATGACAGAAATCCACCCAGCGTCTAGCAGGCGAAAGACATGCAGAAAAGTTATGTATCTTCATAGTTTTTTGTCAGCGTGTGATGATAACAGGACATCATGTGCTCGATGGAGCTGGGAGTAAGAATCTAGTGTCATAATAAGGAAGCAATGGAACATTTACGACCGATTGTGCTCGAAAGAGAACTGGCAGACTGGATCAAACTGGGGACAAAAAGACACGTCTTCAGGGATAGTGGAGGGATTAGGGCTCTCTTGTTAAATGGAGACGAGATGGACTGAGGGGATTACAGTGCTGGGCAGGTGAAGTCTTCAGCAGCAGGTGTTCAGCGCTCAGTACACACATCAATAGGCAATGAGAATTCACCTTGTGTTAATTTTCTGCTTCCCACAGTGTTAGATTATCAGAACAGATGTTATCTTTATTATACTTCCAATCCCTCTTGTGTCCAGTGTGTGATGTATGCTACATTAAGTCCCCCCCGACTGTCCTAAATTCTATAAGACAAAAAAATATAACCAACATTTCCTAAGTTATTTATTGGGTTCATGTTTACATTTTTTAGTGACAAAACTTTTTCATGTCTAACCTCAGTCTGAGATTTTATTCATACTGAGCATTAGTTTTGCTTGTTTCTGATAGGATATCATAGAAAACTACTTTTTCATTTTTCCCATCACACCGTTCCTTTAGTTGAAAGCCATTCAAATGAGAAACTGGTGAATAAGTAGTTTTCTCCAGGTTACTCCAGTTTCTCCAAGCTACACGTATGTCACTGTCTGTCTTTTCCTTTGTTGACTCAGAAATGGGTGGAAATACAGTAAAAAGTCCCCAAAAACTGATTCTTCTAAATCTCCAGTAGAGGCCGCCATTTACACTATATATTCGAAATTCATTCACTTACGCTACTTGCTGTGATAACGTTGCACCACCACCCTTTGTATTGCCGGCTGACCCCGCTCACACATCAGAATGGGTCCGCTGGCCGTTACTAAGCGCACTGCTTGTTGCCTAATCTTTTGTGACAGAGCTTTGCGACTAAAACTCCCGTCGTTTATAAGGGCGGAAAAGAACAGGTACCATTCATAGTCATTTATGGAGCTCCATTCACAGAAACAAACAGGTTTTCCCACCTTGTATAACCACTGTGTAAGACCTTATAGGAATCGTCACATATGCGAAACCCTTGGGGGTTTAAATATGAAGACCTATACCAGGGACTAGATTGAATTTTTAACAATTCAGGATCTGGATCATGGTTGAACTGGAACTGCTGAATTGTAAAATGTTTAAATTTATACTTTTTTTATTAATCTGCACTATGAGCTGTATAAACAATCACAGAGGTAAACCCCTCAGAAGAGATAACAGTAATACAACAGTAGCCTACAGCTACAGACCTACAAAATTAGGCTCATTAAAAATAATAATCCGGAGGCTGTCGTGTTCTTATTTCGCATTCCAGTATTAGGCTATTATAGTTTTAAAATTATGTAAAGGAAAGGAAAAGTGTTTATTGGATTTCTGGACAGCCTTCGACCTTGCAGAAATCATTAGCTGTGAGCTGCACAGCAACCGCCTCTAAGCACTCACCCTCATGTGACTCGTGGACACGCAGGCAGATATTTTAGAGCTAACCTAACTATCGGCTTGCTTTGGTTTAACTTCGAGCTGTTTTAATCAACATACTTGCAAAAAAACGCGTATTTTCAACTCCTAAAGTTACAAACAAAACCATTCCACAACATATAATAGCTTGTTATTCCTACCAATTCATCAGGTTCCAGCTTGGAGGTCTCCGACCCACAGTATAGGACGTGAACAAAGTTGACGTAAAGCAGACAGTTTTTTTTTTTTTTTGTAAAGCAGACAGGTGCGTTCATTCTTTCTCAACTTTTCCCTTCAGCCAATCAGGTGTTTCTTTCTTTTAGCCTGTTAAACAGTTGTATTACTGTGTCATTATACCGACAACCGCAGCGGAAGCAACAGTTCAGCGTTTTTAACCGGTCTTACCTGTTGCCGTCAGGACGCTCGCCTGCCGGTGAAGCTGACAGCTGCTGGAGGGAAAGCAGGCTGATGCAATACACCACAAGCGGGAGGGAGGACCGCATCTCCGGACAAGTTTCAACTTTGTACACCCTCTCTCTGTTGGAGTTGGAGAGGAGGGTGGACTTCCTCGCCGACTTTTAGTCCGCAAAAAATGGAGGGACAGCAATAAAAAAAGAAAATAGTAGCAAAGGGCTGATGCTAGGTTCAGATTTTCAACTTGGGCAAATTGAAGAGTTGAATGAAACCTTTAAAAAGAAAAAAAAAATATGTCAAGATTTTTATGTTTTCTTTTGTAAAAGACAGTACTGCAATTTTTTTCTTATTTAAATAGGCAGTTTTTCCCCTACTAATATAAATTGAATGTTCCATTAACTTTCTGCAGAAAATAATAAAAATCGAAAATCTTTGTCTGAAATATTACTCATATAGCCTACATATAAAATACTCATTATGAAAAATTAAGTGTCTTACCCTTAAGGTAGAGCTCAGAGTATGAATTCAGTCAAAAGTCTTCGTATTCCCACGAATCCAATCCTGTTGGTCAAAATCAGGTTCTAATGTGAAGCTGACTGCTGACTGACATAGTGGATTTAAATAGAGAGTGGGCGGAGTTTCAAGTAACCAGTATTTAACATCCTTGGGAACGTTTACCACTCTGCATTACTGTGAGGTCAATCTAGGGAATGCAATAAAATCTGGATAAATTAAAATTCCATACCTAAATGCACTGCTGTAAACTTAAAGGGGATGATGAGTTCAAAGATTAGTAAAAAAAAAAAAAAACTCAAAGTATAGTTCAAAGCATTACAGGGTTTTTCTGCAATTAAAAAAAACGAGCAAAATGAAACCAACTTAATAACTGTCGCTCTAAAGAAAAATAAATAACAGTTGAATAGGGTTAGTCAGAAAAGCTGCTCTGTTTTTAGCATTAGCATTATTTCTAAGCAGTCATTCATAGCTTGCTTTACATGAATAGACACTTTTACTTACTTTAGAAACCTGACTCATTCATTTTCTAGTGAAACATGTACTTTTGGAATAAAGTTAGTTATTTTAAAACTAATGGTTTTTCAACTAATATTACCCATAAGTGGACACCCTTTGTGGATTAACTCAAATCTTGACCTTCTCAGTGTTGAGAATAGAACCAATTAAAATATTTAGTAACTAATCCTCATTTTATTTAGACATAGGAAATAATATGATCTCCAGTGGCCATTAGATGAGGTGACATGTGTTTCCACTGGTATATTTACTCCTTAGTACATTCTATCATAATCCGCCATGTGCATACTGAAGAATTGAAGCCACATTTTCAAGAAATTCAGCCAAACCGCCCTCATATCTCTTATCACCTTCAGCCAAGTGTGTTACACAGATATGACAGGAGGCAGGAATCTTCTATTGCCTCCCCTTATGCATTTGCAGTTTAGCCATGCATCACAAAGAGGCATCACTGCTAAATTGCCCCACATGAACATTTCCTTCAAATACTGTACTTTATTGCTGTTGTCGTTTTGGCATAGGAGTTCCTGATAGGAATTGGTCTATAGTTAGTATGATTCAGCAGAAGTTCTAAAGCATAGTGAAGGTTGTTAGCATAGTTTCCCACTGAATCATACACTAAGACAGGTAGGTGCAGGTAAGGTACATGTCTAAACTCTATTTTTTAACTACTTTAAATAATGACTCAGACTTGATATTGGCTGGATTTCTAGTCTGTTTCGTTCTGTCTCCAAATTGTCTTTCATTTCTTTTTGTGGTAACAAATACACCTAGTGCTGCCTCAGAGGCAGTTGTGAAGCATTGGTTTCCAAGGAACCGTGATGAGGATGTTGTCAACGGTCTAGTGCAAACCATTTGGGTAGTTGGAAGAACCTGAGAACGATAGGTAATCGATCGGCAAACCAGCACACCGTTCTAATTCATCGTAGTTTTTTTATTGATCAATTTCCTGATGTATTAAATACATAAAACAATGTATATAACTCATTCTGTTATATTTCTGGATCTGTTTGTCTTGCAAATTGCCTTGAGAATATATTTGTTGTTACTTGGTGCTGTATCAGTTAATCAGATTATCGATATAAACGGAAATGTTTAAATTTAGCTTGTACAAACATGTTGAAAGTCAGGGTAGGTTAGTTCATTTGTTGTGGCCCAACCTGAGACAGTCACACCATTTATTTTAAAATGGATCCCTAAAAAAGGATTAGAGTTGTTTTTTAAAAGAAAATCAATGCAAATACTTTTCTGGTGAGATTTGTTCTTATGGTTTTTGGTTGTTTTTTTTTGCAGTAGGTTAAGTCAGGTGCTGTGTTATTTATATTTTTTTCTGGCCCTCGCCATTTTATTGGGTCTTAAAACATGTTTATGTAAATACTGCTATTGTTAAAGATGATCTTGCATTATACAGAAACTAGAGTTTTTTTGTGTTTTTTATTTTTTCATTTTTCCTTCATTTGCTTGTTTTTTAATAAATGTATAGAGCTTTTTCTTTCACAACTAAAGGAGACGAATGTCAATGCTGTACACAGAGTTGAAATGTCTCCTTCATGTCTTCAGTCATATTCAGTGCAGGATGTTTATTCTCACAAAAACCTTCACCCGTGGTCTCCTTATTGATTTGTGATGACACAGGGCAAAAAAAGGTCCCAACACAGATATCTGAAAGTAACCCATTAATCAGTTGGAGGCTGGTAGAGAAAGTGTTTGGTAGGCTGTCACTGATTTATATAAGAGTTTCCAGCTCCAGATTCACGACCCTTTTAGCTCTGAATACATGCTTCCTCTTTACGGTTGATCTCTTGGCTGCGGCCCGTTTTTACTTTTGTTTTTGGCGGCAATTAGTGAACATGACTCGGTACTCTGTGAAGCGCATAATCATGGCACAGAGACATTTATCTACGGCTGCTTTTGAACTTACCGGAAAAAAAGAAAGTTGAGAGGATGTGGTCGGTTGATCAAAGACCAATCAAATCAGTGAATTATCTCTGTTGATGTGTTGTAGAATAGTAAAAAGCATTTGACTGACTGATACTAGTACACAGCTTACATCATAAATTGGATGAAAAAATCCTAACTAGTGTGCCTTACTAAGTGCAAAAGAGAGGAAAAAAAGCATTGAACAAAGTGAAGCAAATTCTTACATGCATCACAGCTATAAAGCAGCAGTTTGCCTAATGATGACCATGCTAAAGATCATGTTTCATCATGAAGTTGAACTCAACATAAGAGCAGGCTTCATTCACTGATTAGTCAAAGTAACTTAGAGATAATGAGTGTCATTTGTTGACTTTCTAAGACAATTATAACTCAGACTGTTGTACAAGAAAAGAAAAGTGTATCGAAATTTGTATTCATTATTTATTTCCTTTTCAATAATTACATATATAGGAAAAATATTGAAGTCATTGATCATAAGATACAGATTGCATGTCTAATAGCGGTATATATCAAAGTATATAGCTCCTGCTATGTTTCTGCCATTTATCTAATACTTTAGTTTAATTTTTGTTCATAATAGACATCTTGGGGAGTATTCTGGTGTGTTCATGCAGTGTACACAAAAGGGTTCCAGCGCTAACCAGTCTTTGCTAAATGAGATGTGATGCAAAACAAAGAAATTAGCCCAGTGAAGGCAATGTACTGTGAAGTGAATGAAGCTGAAGTATCCAAACAGAGAACATCTGCAGCTCTTTGGAGAGTTTTTTCAGAGGGGAAAGTGATTTCTGTTTTCAACAACTCGCTCATTATCCTAATATGCAGACAAAAGCTGAGGATGTTTCTGTCTTTATCCCAAATTCTCTAAAACAGAAACCTTTCTAAAACTACCATGAAATGAGCAGAATTGTTCTGAATTTTTGCATCTCCTGTGTCCTGGCAGGTTTTCTTTTGTGCTTTGTGGTCTGCCATGCACAAACATTCACTTTTCACCAGCATTTCTTATTTTGGTGTTGTTGTTGATTTTTTTTTTTTTTTTTTTAGGAAATCGAACCTAACAATACACATCTACATTTCAACAAATTAGAATATCATAAAAATTATATATAGTTATTATATCAATAATTTTATGAAAAAAATGAGTCATATTGTATTATTAAACAAAGAATACAGGGTCTCATTTTGGCGTACAATAAAAATACAACAAAAATCCCAAAAACGTTTTTTGTTTTTTTGTGTGTTTTTTTTTTGTTTTTCTTTTTGAAAATGTGCGCCAACTGAAAAGTATGTTCATATGCTGTAGAGTACATGCACTCTATACTTGACTTATTTTGCTTGGATTTGTCCTATAGTGTAAGATAGCCTGGAGGTGACCAGACGGTGGCTCTGCTGAGATGTTCATGAGGATTGCTGTAATGGCAGCCATCACCTTGTCTGCATTTTTGGTTCTGGTGTCTCTGATCTCACTACCATCCCATACATTCTCTAAGCTTTGCTTCTTTCTAGTTTAAGATAGAAGTTATCTCTACTGGTTTCCCACTTTTTCCCACCACACATTTTCCTTCCACTCATTTTCCTTCCTTTAATTTACTTTGATACAGCAATCTGTGTGACAATCAGCATATCCAGTAATGATCCCTGTGGCTTAATCTTCACATAGTAAGAAATCTTACCTATAACTGTGTCAGCCATTAAATACTCAGTCACATGTTGTTTTGTTTTTGTTTGTTTGGTTTTTGCATTATGTAATTTTCTTATTTTCTGCTCAAATCCAATAGTGAATTTTGATGGGGTTTTTTAACTGAAAGCCAAAATTAACTTCTTGAAATATGTCCCTGTGTGAAATTTATTTTTGAACAGAATAACTGAAAGAAATATGCTTTTGACAATATAATTTATAATGATACACCGGTCCTAAAACCCATCTAGAATATCTAATCTGAAGAGTCCCCTGTGTAAAACTATTCATGTTCTGATAGTGAATCTATATTAGTTTTAATAGTTGAGTCCTTGTCTTTATGTCTTTTTCTCACCGAACCTGCTTCAGTGCAGCAGAAACCACTCTGTGGTAGTCTAATAGTTGCTGCCCCCTAGTGAACCCCATGTTGAACTAGCAATAGAAACTTTGGCTCTGCAGTTGCTGAGCATAAGGTAGTTACGATTCTTCATAAAAAAATAAACCTCATCTGTGTATTCAAACAAATACAAGCCATATGTCATTGTAATGTCTTGAATTTGAAAATACATTCTCTGATTCCCACATCAAACCCATGTGAAGAATCATTTTTCCCACTGTCATCTTGTTAATCGTTGTCTTGGCAGCTTCAACAAGATTTATTTACATTTATTGAGATAGTATCCAGTTACATTTGTTTGGAATGGCTTAAGTAGGAGTGAGAGCAGAAACCTATCAGGACAGGGTTGTGTACAAATGAGGGATTAGATTTCACTATGAGAAAGATGACAAGAGGCTCATACCAGAGATGGAGGTACTTAGTTGCTGCAACTGTGAATACAAACCAGTTCTGCTCATATCTGCTTATTCACTTTTGCATCAATTTAACAAAATGTACAATTAGAGCAATTTATATCAGACAGTTCATGTACATATCAAGAAGCAGGTCTATAAGGCAAAAGCCTTCATTCTGCATCCAGTGAAAGTCTTTAGGTGATTCTTTGAAGAATTAAGACATGCCAGAAGGGATACATAGCTAATTCTGGCTGTCTCTGGGGTCTTCTTCCAGTGGATCATTATCTATTGGGAATCTTAGGAGAAATATTCTGTATAAAATAGGTCCACATAGTTCTAAAGTGCTAATGCTGAAAGCTAAACCCTCTGCTGATGCTAAATAGCCAATATTGATTCTACTGAGTTTATAACATTTTATCCTCATTCATGACATTGTCAGTTTTAGCAGGCCACTGGCCTCATAAAGTATTAATATCATTACTTATGGTGCTTGAAAGTACATGTGAGACCTAATAGCATGACTAAAACAGTGCTGTTTTTTTATATCCATTTTTAAACATTATCTTATGAGACCATAACAGTTTTAAGCTGCCATCTTTGTAATAACTCCACTTAGTCCACAACTGAGGTGGATAGAGAATACAACATTAAGAATCAATTTCCTGGGGCATTGCATGGTGCAGAGGCCTCAGGCTTCGACACAGCTGTCCCTGGTTCGAATCCTGTCTAAGGAGAATTTTGCTGCAGGTGCTTCCCCCCTCATGTCTGTCAAAAAATGGTCACTCTGGCCCAAAAAACCTTTCAAATAGAATCAATTTCCCAAAGGTTATTGGATTTATTATGTGTTCTCTTTTACTATTAAACATTTGGTTGTTTACTAGTTTTCATTATTGACTATTTTTACTTAGTTGTTTAGTCATTTTTTTAGTAAGTTTGCTGATGAAAATATTCCAACTAGAACTCAGAGTATTTTTGTCTAGAAACTCTTAAATGTTGGAGAAGTTCTGTGTTTATTCTCTACTTGTGTGTAGATGTAGAGTCATGCTGTTCATGAATAACAGTGCTGAACGTAATCCCTCATCTATTATTCTGTAATACCACATATCACCAGGCAGTTATTTATAAAACAATACTGGAGAACAGAAACTATTTGGTTTTATTTTCTGATGATCAAGAGGTGTCCCAACGTAGTAATTTGGATCGAATGTAAGTTGTGTCAATAATTCCCTTTGGTTCTTAATAATAGTCAAACCAAACTTATTGTTGCACAACTTTGGATATAAGTTGGATCTGTTTGTGCTGTGCCTTGAGATGACATTTGTGAATTGGTGCTATTAAAATGTACTGAAATGATTACAACTGATCTCTGAATCAAAAAGATATTGGACGCTTTTTATTGAATAACTCTGTTAAGTAAGTAAGTAACCTAAGTGCACTCTTATGATCAACTAGAACATTATAGCTATCATCAGTCACAAATAATAATAATGAAAATGGTCACATCAGTAAAAGAATTATCACTTTTTTTTTGTGGGATGGGGTGGGGTGTATTTGTGTGTGTGTGTGTGTGGGGGGGGGGGGGGTGTTCTTTTTTGCCATGCCAGACAATACAACACAGCGGTGAACACCAATGGGGACTTTTACTTAAAAATAAAAAATATAATACGAAAATACAATAGAATAAATAATAAATTCAAATGACTTTCTATGTGCTGTTTCTGAAGGAACTAAGATGATAAGCCAGTTGGTGCTGATCAAATGCATTAAATAACAGTTTATCACTATCTGGATGAAAGGCCTGTGTTTTGGCATTTTGCTGCCCTTTTTTCCATAGTCACTCCAGATAAAGGAAAAAAATATGTAATTCTTTGAGAGTCTGACAGTAGAAGATTTCTTGTTTCTCAAAAAGGAACACGGTCAAATGGGTTAAGTCCGTAAAGTTACTTTGAAACAAACTAAAAAACTCCAAATTATTACTTGTAAACATTTGGACAACACCTTGCAATGCAAATCACCACAAATCCTCCTTCCATGCTGTCAAGCACAGTAGTGGAGGTTAGATAATCCGGGCTGGTGTTGGAGCCATATATTCTGGCCTCCTTGCAGTCTTTAGCTAGTTTAGAAAGCCATCTTATATATAAAGGGTACGAAAAGTATTAGGACCCCTCCAATTTTGTCAGTCTTTTTTTCATTGTGGTCATTAGCTAAAATAAAAAAAGTTAATTTTATTTCTCATTAATGTACACTCAGCTCCCCATCTTGACAGAAATGTGGATTTTTTTTTTACATTTATTAAAAAATGAAAACTGAAATATCACATGGTCATAAGTATTCAAACCGTTTGCTCAGTATTTAATAGAAGCACCCTTTTGAGCTAGTACAGCCAAGAGTCTTCTTGGGAATGATGCAACAAATTTTTCACACCTGGATTTGGGGATCCTCTGCCATTCTTCCTTGTAGATCCTCTCCAGTTCTGTCAGGTTGGATGGTGAACGTTGCTGGACACCCATTTTTAGGTCTATTCAGAGATGCTCAATTGCGTTAATGTCAGGACCCTGGCTGGGTCAGTCAGAAACGGTCACTGAGTTGTTGCGAAGCCCCTCCTTTGTTATTTTATCTATGATAGTAAACTTGGTGGAACTTTCTGCCAAATCTCTGGATGCCAGCCACAGTGATCTTTTGGTTCTTCTTTACCTCTCTCACCAAAGCTCTTTTCCCAAAGCTCAGTTTGGCCGTAGGGCCAGGTCTAGGAAATGTTCTGGTCATCCCAAACTTCTTCCATTTGACGATTTTGGAGGCCACTGTACTCTTAGGAACCTTGGGTGCTGCAGAAATTATTTTTTTAATCTTAGCCAGATCTTTGCCTTGCCACAATTCTCTGATCTTGTGCAGTTCCTTCTAGCTCATGATTCTCATGACTCTCAGACAAGGTCATGGAATCTGGGAACACTGCACAGGGTAAATGGACATGAGAAGAACTGCAGGAAGGAAAGTCCAAAGGTGAGACCAGATCTTGGAGGGGCTTTAATGTTTCAGTGTATTCAGGCAAAGCACAACGAAAAATTTTAGATTTTTAAATGGAGAAAGTACACAAGGAACTGTAGAGATTGGAGGACTTGAGGTTTACCAGGACTGTTTAAAAGTCAGGCAATGAAGATCTGACAGCCAGCTCCTTATATCTAGCCTGTGACGATCCTTAAATAGCAGTACTTTTGCAGGCAGCAGAGAGAAAGCCCTGCCTTCGGGTTGATCAACAGGTCCTTAGCTCACACAGGACATCTAGTGGAATTTTCCAGGAAGGTGGAGAAAAGAGCAGGAAGACAGAAACAAGACAAAAACAGACAAACACACTAGACTTCTAAAATTACCCACCCGCCAGGTGGTGGTGGAAACATCCAGGCAGCAGAAAAAACAAAAAGTGACACAACTCAGATGGGAGAAGAGGGCCTGAGAAGAGAAAACAAGAAGACAGACCAGAAGCCTGTGACGTAGAAACAGGATCCTTGGAGGCTGGGGAAGAAGAAAAAAGAACTTTGAAGGCCAGTGCAAAAGAGCAAGAGCCTTAGAGGCCAGTGATGGGGAAGTAAGAACGTTAGAGGCTGGCCTTCAGGGAGCAAGAACCATAGCTGCATTTGATGAGAAAGCAAGAACCTTGGTGGCTGGCAACAATGGCTGGAACTTTACGGTCTTGTGCTCAATGGCAGAGTAGTTTGGAGGCTTCAGACCGGCAGCAAAGACTGAGGGGAAACTTGGAATCCAGGGTCCAGCTTAGGTGCCCTTGACAAGGTGCTGGGTACCTACAAGGCTCTGAGGACCCAAGTCTAGGCTCTGTGGACCCACAATAAGATGCTGCAGACCCACAAAGATCTGGAGCTAAGGGCCAACAAAGCTAGCTTAATACAGTCAAGGAGAGTGGTCATCCATACACAATCACAACAAAGGACTTAAGTGCCTCTATCTGTCTATCTCTCAAAGAAAAGCCCAAAACTAAGTCATCCAAGTTCATGCGAAAGCCTTTCAAATGAGCGTCGCTCCTTAGAAAACACCTTCTTTATTGTTTTAATATGTCACAGTGCTGTGAAAAACACAAGCTCTGCCGTAATGGTGCTAATCCTTCTTAATGTCTCTCTAGAAACATAGAGCATTCTGACTGGCCAAGTCTAGATTTAAGCCTAGTTTATACTTCTGTGTTTGCGTAGGCACGTAGACAAAAAACACCACTATACGTTAATGCAAGGGCTCCCCGTGACCTACATAAGCATGGACGGAGTAGAGCCTGAATTTTTACCTATTCTTCGAACGCACTGGAGAGCGCATTGTGATTGGTCAGCCCAACATCATCCCCAGATCATTTCATCAGAACGGTGCTCTATAGTCTATGTAATTAGTAGTCAATGCAGCATTTGGGCACTACATACTTTACATTGAAAGGTCAGTTTCTCTAAAATGGTCTTTTGGAATTTTGAACACAAGGAGGTGTCGAAAACAACGAAACAGACCACTGTGCTTGTTTATGTGTGGCTGGACTTCTAGTATAATAAGGTATGGTTCTCTTTCCTGCTTTCCAGTTCAATCAAAACTTTGTTTCTGTTGGCCATTGCTCTTTGAGGGGGGATGTGTTTACAAGCTGAAGAAAATAACTAGTCGCAACACTGACCAGCGGAGAAGTATAAAAGGTCTTCGTAAACCTGCTGAGACTACAATGGAGCATGGCTAAACCAACCTGCAGAGCAAAATCTTTTGCAGCTTCTACGATTTGTCTAGAATTCTAGGCTAGTCTTTAGCCTCTTTTACAAAACACATAGGACTTAATCACATTTTTGCCATCTCTGTATTTTTTTTTTTTTTTTTTGAAACAATGTAGCCCACTGTTGGATTTCTGAGAGGAGGCAAAGTAGAGGAGGAGGCTCTGTTTGATGGTGGGATTGCTTTGGAGTGGTGCCTTGTGTGCATCATTTCTAGCCATTACACAGTGGATGGAAATGCATTTAATAACAGATTAGATCACTGGACTTCATTCAGGGTTAATAAAAACAAATGATACATCCTTCCCATTTATAAAAGCTAGAGGTTAATAGAGAGGGTACTTTTTATATGTTTGTGTCAGAACTGTTTTGTGATGAAAGCTATTGAGTTGGAAATAAATATAATCATTATGCATGGCAGAATGAATGGAGACAACCTAAGAATCGGTAAAAAAAATTTAATTCTGATATCGAGGATGGTGGTGGAGGTCTGATGATCTTCCCAGCCACAAGATCTGAGCTCCTTAGAATTGTTGCTTGAAATATCAACTCCGCTGTGTACCAAAGTATTCCAGAGTCAGATGTGGGCTAGCTAAGACGTTGTTTATAAAATGCATAGGGCAGTTTCAGGGTTTAGTGGAGTTTACTCTAATAACAATAGCTTGCCACGTTGCTTTTGTGTAGGCTGATGTTGAGAAGCTCCAATTACTGCACTAAGACACATCACTCTTTTTACATAACACATTATGTAGCACAAAACATAAGCTAACTGCATTTGTGTTGGCAAAAGGTGCAACAAGAGGAAATGAAATCATCATCGTGAAGTGTCTGTTGGTTATAGTTGAGGAAGTATACATAATTTTTTGAGACATGAATGGCAATATGCTTCAGCGGAGCAGAGAGGAAGGTAGCTGCTGGAACTATCCTGTTAAGAGCGATAATGTGCATTAGGCCTTTAAACCACTTCCTGTCTGTTGGTTAGTCTACAGGATGTCACATGGTTCTTATATCCTGCTGAGAGTGGGTTCATGCTCTGATTGGACTGCATGCTTTTTGCTTATAAGGCCTAACAAATCAATGATGGGTATACTGTTTAAGAAGCTTCCTTTTACTTTATTCCTGGAAATGAAAACAGTCAAAAAGATGAAATATGAATAGCAAATGATCAGAGTGGATGTAACTGGTTACTTTTAAGAAGATCATTGAAAATGTTGTGAATATATTTAATAGAATTTCCAGTGTTCTAATTACACAAGGTCATGTCAGACTCTCAAATATATTGCGAGAGAGAGAGAGAGAGAGAGAGAGAGAGAGAGAGAGAGAGAGAGAGAGAGAGAGAGAGAGAGAGAGAGAGAGAGAGAGAGAGAGGGAGAGAGAGAGAGAGATTCTGAGTATCTTACAGAGAGGTGTTGGAGGGTGGACAGGAGCAGGAGGCACACAGTGTAGAGAATGAGGATTGAATCCAGATGCACGACAGAGAGGTTGATTGTGAATGAAGCAATCTGCAGCAGGACAAAGTAGATTGAACGAGGCAGCTGGAACTAGTCATGGAGAAGGAACCAGGCAATCCATATTATGAGCCTGGAAACGGATCTGGAGCAACAGGATTTGAAACGGGTACCTTGAGAAGTCCAAAAAAGACACCCCCCCCCCCCCCCCCCTTGCGACCCTTCAAAGATAAGCAGAATAGATAATGGATGGATAGATGGATGTATGGGTCTTGCCTACCTTGGTTTGTGACAAAAAGGCTATATTGATTTCCAGCAGGAGAGAGCAGAGCAAGTCCCTGCTTGTAGAAGCTCACAGTTACCTGCAGCAACCAGTCAAACACTGCACACTGTAAGTGGTGAACTTATTGATTTGTCAACATACAACAACCCTCTTTCATTCAGTTAGGTGACTCAAAACCTGGATTAATCCTTGACAAAGAACAGTACTGGTTTGAGATTTTGTTTGTCAGAGTGAGTTTTTTGCAAGGGAACACCTTTGTGAGGTAAGGTAAGGCTAAGAGTTTATTTGTATAGCACTATGCGTGCACAAGCCAGTATAAAGTGCTATGCACAAAATCAAAGAAAAACATTAAAACAATACAAACATGTATGCTTTGAAAAACATTTCATAAAAAACAAAAAACAAATGTTAAAATGTGGGGTGCATTGTGATGTAGTTAGTAGCACTCTTTTCTTGCAGCAAGAAGGTATTGGGTTTGAATCCCAGCCTTGGGTCTTTGTGCATGTTCTCACCATGCTTACATGACCTTTCACCCAATGGGCACCGGCTTCCCTGCACGTTTAAGCGGGTGTAGATGATTGCTTGATGTTGAAATACTTCTTTTTTAAATACACATTTAAATCTCGCCCTTAAATTCCTCACCATTCATGGGGCTTACAGCTCATTAGGGACTCTTTAATAAAAATAGGACGTCTTTGGGGTTAAGTGCCTTGCATATCAATGTGTGACTGTAGAAAGCTGGAATCAAACCTACAACCCTCCAATTGCAAGCCAACTGTACTCTACCACTGAGCCACAGTCACCCTATAGAGATGAGGACCTTAGAAGCTAAATTCATCCTCTCCTCATTTAATTCCGATCTAGGGAACACTAATGCTAAAATGTAAAACCCAAGAATTAATAAAGTAATATATTATAACAGACTCATGAACTTTGATATGTGATACTGCTGTCAATTTATTCGGAATTTAAAGTGCTTTGAAACTCTGCTACTCTGAAAACTGTGCTACCTCCAATACTGTGCTTGCAAAATGCTTGCAAAGCACAGTAGTGCTTGTGTTTACATCAGCCATGAACTCCTGTGTCAAAGGTGAGACCATGTGCCTGAGAGTGGTTGTTCATTCTAAACTGAGTAAACAGGAAAATAATCACTAATAAATCACTAAATCTAGAACAGAATGGGAGAAAAATTAAAGAATCAAGGTGATGCGATTGGCCAGTCCGAGTCCAGAACTCAACCGCCAACACTGTAAAAGTGGGTTGGGGTAGTTGAACAAATATCTGCAAGTCTTATTGATTACTGTATATGAAAACAAAACATTGTCATAAGAAAAGATTTAGAATAGAATAAGCCTTTTTTGACACAATCATGTAAATCTATCATAAAAACAAAGCCAACACACATTTTATTGTATTGCCTTTATATTTGTGTTATTAGTACAAACTTGCTGGTGTTTACTCTACTAACAATAGCTTGCAACATTCTGTGCAGGCTGATGGTAAGAAGATACAATTACTGTACGTTGACTCATCACTCTCATGTAAAAACAGCTTGCAGTGGATGTTATGGTTTTCTAACAACCATAGATGTGACAAAAAGGATAGTGTGGAGCTTTGACTGACCACTGCGAGGTAAAAAGCACATAGTGGAAAAACTTGATTTCTCTACCTCGGGATTGTTTGCAACCAGAGTGTAAATTTGCAAGTGCTCTGGATCAAAGGTCAAAGTGCAGGAAGTGATGGAAATCTCCTGAGATTATATTAAAGCTGACAGCCAAGGACAGGCCACACGGATATGAGCTACAAGGCCTTCCTCTCATCCAGCTCACATGTTATCCACACATCCGTGGGCGCCACTCCAGTAAAAAACAAAAACAACGTACATTACATAATTTGAGTTGTTTCTGGGCAATGATCCTTGTCAATGTTCCTATAAATTTTCAAAAGAAATGCTGCTAATGGTCAATAAGAGATTCAGGGTTTAACTAAAGTCAAAGCTCTTCTTGTTGTAATACAGTGCTCCATAAACAACCTAAGAGTTCAGTCAGGTTTTAAACCATAATATTGTACAATGGGGACAGCAAGGCTGGTTCCAAATGATATCAACCAGCATTTTAAAACGTTTTTAGTAAATGTAGTTACAATGCACTGATACCCTAGATGATAATATATATTTGGTGACACTTGATGTTAAATACAGGACTGCATAGTGGCGCTGTTGGTAGTACTTGCCTTGTAGCAAGGAGGTCCTGGGTTTGTTCTTGCTCTGCATGCATTGGTTCTCTCTGGGCACTCCGACTTCCTATTATAGTCCAGAAACACTGGTTCTGACACTGGTCCTGACTGTTGGTGGATTTACCTACTGCTAGGTGAATTGCCCTTAGGTGAAAGTGTGTTAATGGTTGATTGTCCTATGTGTCTCTATGTTACCCTGTGAAGGACTGGTAACCTGTCCCGGATGTACCCCATCTCTCAACCAACGCATGAATAAGCAGGTGGGGATATTTGATAGATGGACAAAATTCTATTGAAATGACTTGATGGTGGTGCTGACCCGGATTTACCATATGGGCAACCTGGGCACGTGCCCATTGGGCCTTGGGCATAGAGGGGCCCCTCTGCCGGCAGAATTGCTTTTTGCTGCAACATAAAAAAAACCAAACAAGATTTTAGTCTGAATTTTCATAATTGGCCAATCAGAAAATAATAATGATAATTTACAAAAAGAGCACTCTTGTGATTGTCTACCTTAAATGTCTGTATGTTGACTTGACAGGTAATGCTTGGCAGCAGGCGGCAATGCAGTATATAGATTGGCTAATAATAATGGTGGGTGGGGCTTAGCAGGTGGTTTCTATTTATTGCATATGTAGTGGAACTGCGGGCAGACAATGGACCTCAGTAGCATCAACAGAAAGCCCAGCGGGACTGCAAAGTGAAAGGAGGAAAAGGAGGAAAAAGAAGCAGCTGTAATACCAAACGTTTTGCCTAATATTAGCTTTTTCAAAATAGCTAGAAAGGAGGAGGAGGACTTCGAGCAAGCCAGCAGCAATGTTAGCTTAGAAGCATCGCCTTCTAGCAGTGATGCCCAGCCTGAGCTAACGGCGGCAACTAACCTCACTGGAGAAAATGAAACAGCTATAAATGAAGAGCTAAGAACCCAACGTAAGGCCTGAATCTCTGAAGACCCTGCACTATGGGGATCACTTACAGCAAGCATCCACAATAGAATTTTATTGAAAGGAATCTCTGCCTTTCAAAATCGGGCGGCTAAAGTATCCAGCATCACGGAGGGGGAACGACGCAGATGGAAAGTGGCGCCCACTCACTAATGACGCTCTGACCTGCCGCCTTTACAATGGGGAAGCCATTCCACAAGAATGGATTGTATAAGGCAGAAGAGAAGAGAGAAAGAAAAGGACTCATACAGGTATATGCGTCTCCAAATGTACATGAAACACTGTAATATATTATTATTGACAGTGGCGTCTCTGGCATGATAGTGGGGCACAGGAACTAGACACTTAATACTAGCAACTATTTTTTTGTGACGCATACAATCTGAGTTTAATAATATTGATTGCTATGTTATGTAATTAATTTAATATTGATTCAAAATTAAATGAGCCACAAAATAGCACACATCTACACACTACAAATGCCATTTTATATTAATGTAATCGAAGAATAAAACCTTTTTTATACAGTTGTAAACTTTTCAATAACTGTATAATCTTTCAAGCAATCCCCTTTAAAGCTATAATAATCTCTCCAAATACTTGAATGATGTTATAATCCACAGGTAGATGACATCCTATATGTTTAATCTCTATTTTTTTTGTTTAAAATCAATATGCTAAATGAAGATATACTATAAATCTATGATTGAAACTGTGCTGACCTTCTGTATGATTTCATATTACGGTAATTTGTCAGCACAACAGAAAAATAGGATGACAAATATTGTGAAGGAGGCCAGTAAAATTACCTGTCAACAACAAATGTCTCTCACCAGCCTTTATGAGACGCTGACAGTAAAGAAGACTCGCTCTGTACTGGGTTGCTCAAATCATCCTCTGGGAGGAGAGTTTGATCTCTTGTCATCTGGCAGGAGATACAGACTCCCAAATATTAAGTGCAACCGATTTAAGTTTTCTTTTGTTCCTTTTGCTATTAAAAGGATTAATTTGGAGTCATGAAAAATGGTTTGTCTAGGCCATGTTTTAAATCATGTATTATAAGTATGTTAGGGATCTAATATCTTTTTAAGATTTTTGAGTGCTGGAGAGGATGAGGTTGATTTTTTATTTAACTATTATATTTTTTTGTTGTTTTTATTATTTTTTTGTTTTATTGTACACTACTGCAAACCAAATCCCCTTTGGGGCAATAAACTTGAACTGAACAGAACAGATTTCATAGAATTTTTTTATTTGTTTTGTCTTGGGGGCTAACAAGAATATTAGAGGGCCACACACTTCTATCCAACAGAGCGTAAATGTGATGTATGCCATTCCAATATTTTAGTAGTAGTTATAAGCTTATCTTATTCTTCACAACCAATTTTTGTACTTTGCAAAATGAGCTGCATCACTTCCTGTGGGGGTTTGACAGTAGGACTCGACCGTCCCCAAGAAAGGCCACAGATTGTTGATAACATTTTTTGTTATTACAGAGAGAAGAGGAGACAGGAGCACTGAGAGGAAGAGAGAAAGAGGCAAAAAGACACAGGACAGTAGAAGAAAGACAAAGAAAGGAGTGAGGCAGGACAGGAAAATCATGGGGGAGTGTGTTTGTGATTAGATTATGAAACAATCCAGGTGTAGAGTTAAATGCTTACATATTTACATAAGTAGGTGAATTAGTTTTACAATGTTGTGAAATGTCTAAAAGGTGCTATTGGGAGGCAGTGACGGGGGAGGGCAGCGGTGGGTGGGGGCCCTTAAACACATTGTGCCCAGGGGCCCCTGCGAAGATAATTGGGCCCTGCTGTGGTGTATAGGAATCGGTGAATTGGCCTTAAATTGCTTTATAAAACATGTATCTAACAGAAGTGCATTGCTGTAGGAACGATCCAAGTAGCTTCACATACAACATCCAAAGGTGTTCCCCAAGGATCTGATTTAGCCCCCATTTTATTCTTTATCTTATAAATGAGTCGATACATTTAAGTAAAATTAGGGAAGGACTGGACTTACTGATACTGGGTATCAAGGGCCAATACCGTTCTTTTGTACGTTTGTATTGGTATTGGTTATGAACTGATGCTTAATATGTGTCAACTCTGCAATCCTAAAATGCAATACTAAATCCTAAAATAAATATTGTTATATTCTATTCTACACACCATATATATATATATATATATATATATATATATATATATATATATATATATATATATATATATATTTCATTTTATTCTAATTATCATTAAGTTTGTTCTTTTCTTTTGAGAGGACTTTGAATTACCTTGAGAATAACGCTATCCAAATAAACCTATGCTGTTTTATAGTTTATGGATTCTCTTTCTTTAGAGGTTCTGAAACCCGATATTACCCCTCACCTCTGCATCGCTGGCCCAGTTAAAGCTGAACTGGTTTAATCATAGGCTTTGGTCAGACTTGAGGTCTCTTAATTGGTTCGGTTCCCCACATGGGACATTCTTGCCGAGCAGCCCCTCCCTGTTGGTTCGTCAGTGCGCAGGCGCACGGCTCTGGGCTGTCAGGGCAAGGCAAATTGACAGTATGGCGGCGGAGTGCAGCTGGAAGGATGCTACTGTCTCCCAAGATGTTTGTATCGCCGGTAGCACGTAAATGGACTATTGACGGCCCAGAGACAAGAGGATTCAGCGAGAACGGCCTGTCGCCCTGAGCTCTGAACATGGCCAGGCTCGCGGACTACTTTGTTGTGGTCGGTTACGACCTCGACAACCGAGGTGGGTGCTCCAGCTAGCCAGTCCTGCTAGCCTTAACGCCGTATTATTAGCTGTGAGTAGAATATAGGCGGCGGTAAGGAGGCGGGGACCGGCCTGTACGCTTTTTACAGCTGACCAATATTAGGCGCTGTGAGAGCCGTCTAATTGAGGCCGGGGACTCGGAGGCCTCGGGGGATTAGCGCACTCGAATACGACGCTGTCAAGTGTTGACACGCAACCTGACGGAGAATTAACTAAAAACACAGTTGTGCTTCAAGCTCTTTCCGTGATATAAGCTTTAGTATTAACAAATAGTCATTCTGTCCTGTAGACTTCGGGTAACTTAATCTCCTAAGTGCTATCTATAACCCGGTTAGCTGTTGGGTCGAATAGAACTAGTTTCGCGTTTATTCATCGTTTCCTCTGCTGTTCCTGTTTGCAAGCATCACTTTGGGCGCTTCATAAACGGCACCGCACAGAAGGGGCTCCCTTAAGGCTGTTTGGAGCTTCCAGCGCTGCTGCAGAAACCAGAGCAGTTACTGGAGTTCAGCCCCAGCACAACTCTTAACAGAAATCGATGCTGCTTCTCGTCGGAGTTGCTTCTTGTTTTCTTTGTATGTGTTTTGTGTGGATTAACCTAGATGGCTTGGCCCCTCCCTGACCCCCCCCCCCCCCCCCCCCCCCCCCCCCGCCACCTTCCCGCACCGGGTTGTTGGGACGGGGCTTGGACCGTTATCTGAGCCCCCCTCCCTTCATTCAGTCTTAGCCTTGGCCTAGATCTTAGCAGTATAATGGACTGCTTAATCATGAAATATTCAGCACGCCCATCCCATGGAAGAATGCAACTTGAAACGTATTTAGAACTTTTTATTGAAGTGGAGTTTTGCTCATGATTTATTAAGTAGCAGATTGGAACATGACAAGTTCCCCTGTGGCTAAAAACAGGCAGAGGGGCTGGTTTTTATCATGGTGATGCAAGAGGAGCCAACATCACTCTTCTGGTTGCATGAATTGACGTATTGCATCTTCTGCTGGAGTTTTTACAGAAGGGGCTGAACACAGGATGTTCTAAGGTGGACACTGCAAGCGCTACAGAAACTTTCCTTCCTGTTCTGCGCTGCTTGAAGGCAATGCAACGTAGTACAAGCCTGTAAAAGGCATCTGGGAAGCAGGCATTAAAAGCCCCAGCTGCTTTAATGGATTGCAGCTTTCAGAGGCTGTAAAACACAAGCACTTATGGTTGACTATGATTGTTGGCATGCTGCTGTCTCTGTGTTGAGAGTTACTCCACTCGCTGTTGGGTTTCTAGATCAGGGCGTTATGTTGTGGTTAATCTCTAGCTGCAGAGAAAGTTTTGATCCAGAGTTTTCGATGATGTAGAGATCAGACCGAGCCGAACCACTGTCAGAATCAGACCTAATTTATAGAAATCACACTTGGATCGAATATCAGGTGGAGGCCACCGGCTAATACACCCTATCCAACTGTGTTCCCATGCTGCTGCATGTCATATTATGGTTGATTTTGCTTTGGAAGTTTAGTGCTCCTCATCATGTTTTTCTATACAATCAGTCAAACTTGCTTTAGATGTATATAGTTCCCTGTACAACATGTTGTCATCTGTTTTGCTGTTTTGTTCTTAAACATTATTGAATCTTGATAAAACTCAAACACAAGCTCCTATATGTCTCTTGTGACATCACATCGGGTGTAGCGTTGCTCTTATTACGCCCCTTTATATTTATTTTTTTTGCTCCTTATTTACTTGTCAAGTAATATTTTTCAAGATTAGCTGTTTACTTATATTTTGTGTAGCAGTGGTTGTAGCAAAACACTGATGTTGTATTTGAGAACAGTGCATAGATTTCAGGAAAAAATGCCAACAATTAAAATAGAGGTGAACAATATATTCAAGTTAGGTGCTTTCGCAATATCTCAATAAGAAATACGAATATTGTAAAAGAAGAAATATAACAGCTTTTCTCTAGGGGTACACGATGCACCTTTTTCGTTTCTGATACTGATATCTGAGGTTCATAATCTGCCAATACAGATCCAATACCGAACCAAACAATACTGAATTACATAAAGTGTATGCCGTGAGCAAAAGGCACTAGGGATGCAACAATACCACTTTTTTCAAACCGATGCAATACTGATAGTTGGATATGACTACTTGCCGATACCAAACCGTATCTTCTCATACTTTGAATGGCTTTAAGAGGAGCTCTGGGAGGTACTCAAAGTATGTACAGTGATCCCACCCAGAAACATTACCTCTGACAGCTCAGTGTTTCCTCCGCTACAGCATCCGACTGTGTTACAGAGAAACCTTTGAAGCCTCTGACTGAAAACGCACTGTTGTTGTCGGATAGTCCCATTAAGGGAATTGTTAGGGTCGTCCAATATTAAGAAGAAACAGTCCAATTAGCTGGCTTAGAGATGGAATAGGTTAAAATGATCATTTGTAAATTTGATTGATAAGAAAAGAAAACAAAACTTACAGGGATCTCCCCTTTATTTCCTTAAAGTGTAACTTAACTCCAAAACAATTTTTTTTGCTTATATACTGTATATATGGCTCTTTACCAATGCAATCTTTCAGTTTCAGGGCATCTTTTTGACATTTCAGAGTTAACTTGTTAAATTCAAAATGTTTTGGTCATAAAACGTCCTAGTGCTGCCGCTCATGGTAATCGTGAGGTACTGCATTTGAATTTTGTGATTGGCTGATAGTGCTACATCTTTTCCATTGTCTATATCACAGGCATGGTCTCACAGGCATGCTCTCACAGAGACGCCCTCCCTCTCTCAGGCACACTCGCCTGCCCCGCGACGAGTTGAAACTGCTTATCTTGTATGCTACGTGCGCGCACAGAAGCATGCTGAGAGAAACAGAGGAAGATAAAATCTGTATATCGCACTTTGGAGGACCATAACATCGAAGTGGTTTAGAGCCATAAGATATAACCTATATGTTTTAAACACAAGCTGAGGTAGTTCCCTCTGAATCTACTTAGTATTGATGCTAGTTCTAGGCTCTCTGTGTTTGTTTGCTACTCGAACTGATACGTCGTTTGGCCACTGCGTCCCATAAAAACTATCTTTACCTATGGTGGGTGGCAGAGAAGAGACCTCATTTCTCCCTTTAGTGTAGGTAAATAGATACTTTACGGAGCTTGGTACCCCCGCATCCCCCCCTCGCGCTCATCCTCCACACTTGGCCACGCCCCTCTATGTCTGCTGGCCCTATCCACTTTGGTAGATGTTGCCTGGGGGCGGGATGATGCTTTTTCATGGGGTTCAGTTACTCTTTAAAAGGAAAGAGCAACGACATTGAGTTTTGTCCGGTATTTACACTGAAATTTGTCGTTTTTATGTCACATTTAGCAATGTTCATTATTTCTGATTAATTCACAGCTACCCTGTGATTAATTAGATGAAAATCTTTAATTGTTTGATGGCCCTAATTATCTTGCGATATAGATTTGAGGCCACATCGCCCAGCCCTACTAGCAAGGATTAAATGTTTCAGCACTGGTGTACTTTGATTCATAGATTGTATTGTGAAGTTGATGACTAAACATAAACATGTCTAGCTTTAAAAAGCTTCACTGTTGTTCATTGTACATCATCTGTGTTAGCAAATGAGGAATGGATACAATAAAAAATTATTTTATCATAACACTTATTAGTATGGACACTGACAATATGCTTTTTTTTTGTTTCTGTAATATTACTGCCATTCTGACCCCCCCCACCCCCCCGGAAATGAACTGCAGATGCAGGTACAACTATTGATTAATTCAGGCTTATTGTATGCATTTTAATGACCTGTAGTAAAGTCTCTCAACATAAAGACACAAAAGAAAATAACTTTTAAGAACGCATCATAATCCAATTTTTTAAGAAAAAATTTAGAAATAGTGAATGAGGTTCATAATGGTGAGATAAGCCTCGTTAGGAGGGAGCTGGCCTTGATTCTAAGAATACAAGGAATGTGTCTGTACAGTTGAGTTTCCTCTTGTGTCTAAATATTTCTCCCATCCTGTCCTAGTCATTGTGTGTTGCTCTGGTTGTCGATTGTCAGTCAGTGGAATGTTTTACAAGTGTAGGCGCTGACAAGTTTTCAGAGCTGACGTCAGCGCTGCTCGGCTGTTACCACCAGGAACTCCGTGGGTGTTTCCTCAGCTAATTTTTTAATTGCGTATAATTGGCCTAGTGATCCTGTCTAAGAAAGGTAACTGGCATATTTTGGCATGACTACCAGAACTAGGCATAGGACTGTGTGAAATACAACATAGATCTCTGAAAAGTGCCCTGAGACGATATTTGTGGTAACTTGGAGCTATGAAAATAATCAACATTAAAAACTGAATTGACTGTAATTGATATTGCAGATATTTATTTTTTATTTATTTTAATTCATATTCTATTGGAACAAACTGAACAGAGAATCTATGTGGTGCCATCACACATCCAGCAGATTAATAGGCTGCGCTCTGTCGCCACATTGGAGACTGAAATTACAAGCGCCACTTCAGCCATAGTTTTGAAGTCGGGGAATAATTCTCTAATTGATATGAAAAAAAATTTAGTAATAATCTCTGAATGACAACGGCTTTTCTGATCTCTTCATTGGGAGGTCTATATGGATGTAAAAAAATATTGATACACCAATATATCACTATATTTTTTGTCACAATACTGTATCAATAGTCAAAAGCAAAGTATCGATTTTTTTATTTTTTATTTTAAGAATATGAGTGGCACCATTAATCAAGACAGCAATTTTTGTTGTAAAATTAAAAGTCAGACTAGCTGCTGGCTGTTTTCACCTTATTCGTTCCAGTGGATCAACCAGATATAATAATGAAACTGGATGGAACAGGTTGGAGTGTTAGGAATGCTGGGACAGTTTTTCTAAAGTTAGATTTAGTTTTAAAAATCACAATATATAGTCTTCCTCATGGTACCGTGATATATCACAGTATGTCGCATCTCCCCTTTGTGTCCTGATGCATATTGGATCACTAGATTATTGCCAATACACATCCCTACAGGTATAGATGTGCTCCAAGCCTCCGTAGCTCTTTGGCATGCTGTTATCCCCTAGATAGCCTGATGCATTGGGTACGATAACCAGGTCTGAGATGACGCTCACATACTGTCATGGGAATCTTTTTTTGTTTGCTCGCACATCTGCACCGAGTGGTCAGGGGTGTTAACTGCAGCCTATCAAAATGACTGATGGCCTTCAGATTCTTCCATCACCATATAAAAATAAAGAAACGGTGGGATATGTAAATTATTCACCTATTGCCTATTGGTTGGTACTTACATTGACTAAAAATGATGAATTTCTGGTTTTGCTGCATTAATTAAATTCAAAATAGTTGTAGTTTACATTTACTCGCTATTTTGATATAGTAAGGGATGTTCTGATCAGCATTTTAGGCCCCCAATCCTTATCCAATCTTTTAACCTCAAATCCGATTCGATTTGAAGTCCAGATCTGATATTTTCCCTTTCGTATTGAAATTTATAAAACTGAAATATATTTTTAGCAAGTAATTTAACTTTTTATAATGATGATTTCATTAATATGCATTATCATTATTGTAAATCCCATGAAATCAAAATCTTAGAGATCTAAAGATCAGCTTACGTTTAATATTTTAGACAAAAGTGAAAAGCAAAACATCTATATTTGGTGCATTATTATAAAGAAAATAATTTCTGGTAGGCTGGCATGCACACTGCTGCTTTCCACTGTCATTAGATCACATTCACTCTTTATTTTTGAGTAAATGGATGTTTTAAAGCCTACATTTTTCTAAGTTTGTAAGTATTTTTATTTATGTTTTCACTATAAGTCGAAATATCCTGTGCTCCTGAACTCAGCACAGATTTCCAACAGTATTTTACAGCACCACAGGTGTAGGTCAACGTGTGCCTTTCTTGCCCTCCTGCTATACAGGATCTAAAGAGGAGTTTTTCTTGCTTATTTCTCCATATTGGGATCGGTACATCCCTAATAGAAACGTAATAAAAAAATTTGAGCAAATACCTGATAAACTTTTTATTAACTGACTGATAGCTTCTAGATTTACAGTAGTAGCCTTCTTTCAGCCAGCTGATCGACGTGTGCAGCAACAGGTGCGAGAGGGATAGGGCTGTTACTCTCTAATCCAAACAAATGTACAAAACTCCAGTCACAAAATTTTTTGAAAAATATTTTTAGGAATGTTAATTGGCTAATGGGGAACATTTTAAGTGGTTTTGTAGCTTACACCTTGGTACACCTCAAAACCAATAACCTGTTCACGCCTGCTTAAAGGTGCTAATCTGTCGCCTCAGGCTCAAATCTTTTTGGCATTCATTTTCTGCCACTGAACTGGCATGTTGCATACATTGCACTCACACAAGGTATGAATGTACACCAGCAGTGGAGCTTGGAACCATCATCGCTGCCTGCGGGTGGGAGAGAGTCCAAAGTTGCCAGGGTGTTGTCCCCCTACTAGAGTCTCCTGAGAACTCTCCAGCATGCCTGTGTGCTTTGACAGTGATTCCTCCTTTGTTAAACAGCCAGTAGCCGATTGGATTTATAGTCTGAGGCCGAAACAGGAAGCTGGGGAGAGGACTCGAGGGAGACTTGGGTTTAAAGCGAGAATCCAGATTGTCCCTCTGTGCCTGGAAACCAGGTTTGGTTTGTGTTTCTCTGTGTGAGGCGGTCTCTTCAACAACAGCTTGCCACGCAAAGAAACCACACCCCCGTCTGTATGCTGCTCTTTCAGGATGTTTGGGCTCGAAAGAGAAAGCAGGAGGATTGTTTTCAGGCTCAGGCAACAATTAGCTCCAGCAAGCATTTCCATGAAAATCAACCCCGATTTCTTGTCAAGTAGGGATAAATCATGTGGAAATTGAACATGTGGAACACTTTGCCCATAAATTAATACATGTATCATCGAGTTCTATTTAAATATATGTACATTTACTCTAACTTTACAAAAAAGGCCACAGATGATAAAGAAGGATCACCTCCGAATTTCTTTTACTTCACCCCAAGTCAGCAAACTGAAACCTGATCTAGATTCTAGATTCCAGGGGGGACTATGATGATGGCTATTTATTAGGGTTGTCAAACGATAATTTTTTAAAACCTAATTAATTAAGGGATAGCTGTGAATTAATCCCAAATAATTAGCATTCCTAAATATGACTAAAAAACCAACAATTTTAGAGTAGAAGGACAAATCCAATTGCCATTGCTCTTTTTTATAGAGATTAGTAGAATTTTGTTTTTAACTCCACAATCATATTCACACAATGACTGCATACATTCGTACATTGACATATTGATCTTTTAACCAGTTGCTAAGGCAAACTAACTGGCTAAAATTTTTTGTATGTAAAGATGACTTTTTCTTAATCATACTGTATTGGACAACCCAAAGCGTCTTCTTAATAGGACTATCCTACAACAACAATATTTTCAGTCAGAGGCTTCAACAGTTTCTCTAGAACAGACTGCTACTGTAGAGGAGGAAACACTGAGCTGTCTATAGAGGTACTGGTTAAGGATGGGATCACTCTGTTAACACTGGGTGAACCTGCCAGAGCTCCACTTAAAGCCATTCAGAGTATGAGAAGATATGGTGGAGAAAAAGCTGTTATATTTATGTTGCTCTTTAATATTTCCACACAGGTGCTGATACAGATTTGGGTGATATAAATGTGAGGAGGGAGATATGTGTGATCTCATTCATATGAAAAATAAGAACAAATGCAAGGTAATGGAGAAATAACCAAAATATATGAATAAACTTAACAGTTGGATATCAGCAGCTGTGTTAAATATCAAATGTAATATTGATTTATTAATAAAATGTCACAATTTACCGTTTCCCAAAATGTAAATACTCAGCAGACAAACTATCCAAGTCATTAATCTACACAATAGGAATACATGCTCTTATTGTGAAGTAGCGGCGTCTGCACTACAGCTACTTCCGCTAATCAGTTAGCACTAATTTAAGTCCGAAAACATCTCTTTAACGGAATAATATGCATTTTTAACGCAGCGAGGCCTTCGTTTGTCTCCAACTCCCGCGGTTTGACCTGTTTATCAGCCTGTTTATGACAGACGTCCGTGACGTTGTTTGACTTCAGCCGCTTCAGCCCCACAGCTGGAGGGGGACGATATGTAAGCCCCGCCCCCTCAGGGCGCAAATGTCTGCGCCCCAAGGCGTCCTATGTTTTGTATTGAAGACAAGCTACTGCGCATGTACAACTTATAACGTGAGTCAATGGGAGCCTTGGGGCGCAAATCCTTCCTCAATCAGACAACACAACCACAACTTAACTCCCCTTAAACTTTCAAATACTTATCTTACACATCTGAAAGAAAATGTACATATATTTCGAAGCATTTTTATGTTATTATAAAAACATTTTTCCACTTTTATTCAAGGTAATGTGGCAAGTTGTCAGTGGTGGGGCGGCGCCCTAGCGCCCTCTATTGTCCAGCCGCCACTGTCTTGGACAATCTCATTTGTAAAGCTTGCTTACACGCAAATTCGGGTCTGAAAACTACGTCAGCAACTCTCTACGGCATGTTTGGGATTTATATATTTTGTTTTAAATGTGGCAGAAAAATGCACGCAACTTTAAGCACATTAAGGACCTTGCTTAGGTACTTTAAGGACACAGAGGATACTGACGGCGCATCCTGACAGAGGTAAAAATTGTGAATGTAGCTTTTTTTAGACTTTTAGAGCTTTATGCACACAGACAAACACATACCAACAGTCACACACTCCCTGTCCCCGTCTCTGAACTGCGAAGAAAAATTAGAATTTGAATGAAAATATGTTCCACATAAGAATTATATCACAGTATGTTCAAGTGTATGCCTTCAAGTTATATAGCAATTGCACTTATCTGTGCATTAACTGTGTGAAGTACTGCAGCAACACTGCTGTATAATGCTGCACAATGGCTGTGCTTGCGCTCATAGATCAGCCACTGGAAGCATCTGGATGGGAGAGCCGATGTAGATTCCTTAAAAGAGTTCTATTAGATCTTTTTCCTGAACTAGACCCGATATTACATCTACCAACCTGCTGGAACCGTGCGTCCCACCCCCTCTTCTTTTTTTAGGTTAGGTCACAGTGCTGCATCAATGCTGTCACTTGTAGCTCTTCCATTTCTTTGACCCCAAATTAATATTTTACACAGACTATTCTTTTTAAATGTCGAATTAAACACACCTTTTCTTCAGGCTTTAAGTATCTAGGAGTACTTAAACTTCTTATGTATCATATATTTAAAACTTTATATTTAGTGTTTGTTTTATCGCTGCTTTTATTTTTTAATCCCTTTTACTCTTGTTGTGTTACTTGTTTTCTTTTTGCAACTGTATTTTGATGTGAAGCAGTTTGGTTACCTTTGGCTGAGTAAAGCGTTATAGATAAACATTTATTGACTGAAATAAAACGTTTTCCGTGCCTCCATTAGCCTGCTGCTATCTCTGTGGAATTTCTGTCTTTACCTCTCAATTGCCATGGTTACCCTTGAAATGTCCCGTATCATCTGGTTTAAGTCAATGCGGAATATTCAATAGGCACTTTGCAATGACCGTTTATGGCAGAAAGTGTTTTTTTTTGGGATGTGATCCAAAAACACCTGAGCACATTTCTAGGGAGAGTGTGATTTATAAAGGAGAAATTGTGTGCAGCTGTGCATACTCCAAGTTTGGTAGATCAGAAAAAACATTTCTCAGCTTAAGTACTGTTTTAGTAAGGATTCTACGCAAAGTTTTATAAATGAGACCCCTCTGTGGCAGGCTAGCTGTGAAGCCTATTTTAGCCTAATGAGTATGATTGGATGATCCATGTGATGTCACATTGTGGGGCTGGTATTTTGCTGTTACCCAACCTCTAATATAGAGTTATTACAGCGGTTACAGCAGCTGCAGTTTTCTTTTTGGTGGTTAAATTGTGCAATACAATGTAGTAGTGGGCAATATAAAAGGTAGAAATTATAAAAATTTAGCCAAAGGCAGAGATTTTTGAACATCATACTACAGTTTGCATTTTGATATAGTCATCAAGCTGTGCCTACATACCTCAGGATGCACGTAGGACAAATACTGATGTTCAGTGTAGTCTTTACTGTAGATATTGTAAGTTTAGAAGTTTGAAAAGAAACCTTTTTAACTTGAAGCATTTTTAATTCAATTTGTGCAGATTTTTTGTATGATATTAAATTAATAAACAAGTAACAAGGAAAGCAGATAATTTTTTAACTTTACTTTCACTTAATCTTTAGTTTTTATGAATTTTTGTTTTGAATTGTTTTGAAAAAAGATTTTAATATTTTGTAAAATGCATTTTTCATAATAAATATTGTTTTAATGGGATTCTAAACCTTGTTCTGTTGTAATGTGTCTGGAAAGTGATATTGTTCACAAGCAATTATTTTAACATAAATAAATAAAAGGAATATATTGCAATACAAATGGTTACTGCACATGCTTTAGATGGTATCGGAATATAGAGTTTAGGTCATATCACCCAGCCCTAGTAGATATATCTTGTGAGATGTAGTTCTGACACCAAAAATTATTCAAAATTACTATTAATTTTTGTCAAAGATACACCTATAAAATTATAATGCTGTACTGTCTTTGTTAAAATAGCCTTATAATACCTTGCAACTGGTAACAAAATAGACATGTAAAATATATATTTTGTAGACTTCAAACTGTTCTAATTTGTTTGTTAAATATTATTATATCCTTACTTAAATCGTGTTCAAACACATTTAGCCCATCAGCTATTTTCTGTCATATTATATTTGTATAATTCACAACAGACTACAGAACATTTTGCCCTACTCAACAAAGTAATATGATTTATTTTATTACCATGAATTTAGAAATTTACAGTTGGCTGTTCTTAGCGCTCACTGTGGAACACTTTAGACCATCTATAAAGCAACATCCCTTGATTCACATTATTAAATAATGCAGCCTCACTGGCTTCTTAATGCAGCTGATGTTCCCCTTATTGGTTATATGGCCATTCTACGAAAATGCGCCATTTTGCGTTATGAATATCTTAATTTTAAATTATTGTTTTTATACTCTTAAAGCAGCTATTTGGCAGCTCTCTGGAAACAATACTGTCTTAAGCTTATCTTATTTATGTATTTATTTTAAAAAGAATGGAGACATATGTGCTATGTCAGCCCTGTTACAAATTTAGTTGTATCTGAAAATGTTCTAAAGTAATATTTAGATCTTATGTGATATATCATGAAATATAAGCCCTCTTTTTTACATTAAAGGGGTTTGTAAATGGATAATCTTAAGAAGCATACTTTTTTTCCATGGGTGAATATACTGATTTATGTTCGGTGATTTCTCTGCATTTTCTCTTTTAAGAAAAAGTTAAGAAAACAAAGTAATAATAACACAATTATTTGAGTATGGCATTGTTCCATTTTACTCAACATAAACCTGAGGTTATTTTACATTTGTCTTTAATAATGTGTATTATATTACAGAATCATAGAAGTAACAGGGATGACAGAAGCATCCCCATTTTGAAGAGACGTGTTTTCTAGACAGATTTAATTGGTTTTAGGATTGAACATTATGGAAATAAATGGTGATACTGTAGGGACGATACAGAAAAAGAGCATATTGATAAAAAAAATAGTCATATTGATCGATAATTATCGATAAAAACTCACATAATGTAAAAAATATATTTTAAATACCTCCCTAGTCATTTTGGTATTCTTCAATGAACTAATTTTAACTAAGAATTAAATTAATAAAATTTTCAAACACTTCTTTTTATCATAAGTAAGTTTATATGACACAAAAACAAACCAAAAGACCTGAGTAACATCAGTAAATACTAAGAAAAGTAATATTATTAACCATTATATTATATATATATATATATATATATATATATATATATATATTTTTTTTTTTAAAAATCATTTTAGTCATTTAAATTAAAGGCTTATTTTTATGCTTTTTAATATTTTAAACATTTTATCACACTTTAAAATATTAATGGCTGAAACCATTGGTTTAGTTTGTCGATAAAGCTTATTCAAATTCACCTCAGCTCTTCAGCTGTAGGCTAAAGCTAACTAGCTACTCACCAGTGTTGATGGGGCTCCAAAACTGCAGCCCAGTCACTCAGCCGAAGCCAGCAGGTCTATCCAACCCGTGTTTTTTAAAAAGTTTTTTTGCTTCTGAGGACAGGAGCAGAACCAAGGGGAGATTTTAACAGCCACAGATGTTAGCAACGCGATGCAGGGTAAGTTTCCTGTGTCCTATGTATTTCGTTCATTATTGCTACGTTTAGTGTTTTAGTGCGTCGAGGATCGGTTACGGGACGCAAATTTACTTGAGCCACTGAAACATTTATCCAAAAGAACGTCCTCCGCTGCTGCCTTGTTGTGATGTCTGAGCGCAGAGAAGTGCTGATGGTTCGGTTGGGGACTATTAAAAAATTCTGTTTCAGCTCAAATCATTTCATCCTTTTTGTGGTTTGAAAGGAGAGTGGGTGGCTGACAGAGGTGCTTGCGTCATTGGTAATGATTCGTTTGGAGTAAGTAATGATTGCTGTATTAAGCTGCCTGATAGGCTATAATGAAAAAATCAGGGGGAACTTTTTTTCTATCGAACTTTTTCATCAACCCCTTTTTTTTCTATCGCACCACACGTCTATCAATCCACATATATTGCTATTGAATTATCGTCTAGCCCTATGATACTGTAGACATTTATGTTATTCAACACATTAATAATTTTTTAAGATGTATTTTCTTCACAATAAAAATCATTTATAGAACATGTTTGGCCTTAAAAAGCTAAATAAAAGCTTAAAACCTATAAAAAGCATAAACAAAAATGTAACATTCTATTCAGTCTACTTAACAAGTTCAGACCAGATATCTTTTTTGATTTCCATGTGACATGTTGTCACATTTTGAGGTGCAGCCATCAATCCAATAATCTCATCAAACAAGTAACAGATACTGTCATCGCGAATGAGCCATAAAAATCTGTTTTTTCCAGCATGGCTCATGCATTTGACTCGGACATATCCTGAATCTTTTGCCATGATTCCAGGGTACAGCTCATTGTCATATTTTACGACACACCATTCTCCTTAGTTATCATTCAGTATGTTTACATGCACAGATAAATCAAGCTAAGGGCTTGCCCCTGTTGAGAGCAGAGTCTCAGTTTACATGTCACTTGGAAAATCGAATTATTAAATGAAGTACGATTGACTCCCCGACGATAGATGGTGATATGCGCCCCTATGTGTTATCCTTATAGCGGTTAGCTTCTAGCTGCATTCAGGCAGTAAACAGATGCTGGCTGGAGTGAAGCAGACAGAGTTAAAGCAGGATATTCACAGTCACAATGCATCACCTCTTCTTCAGTCACACATGCATGGATTGGCGGCTTACGTTTGTCTTAGACGCCATATGCCTCTTATAACACTACTGTTGTTATTATTGCTGAGTCACATTTCCGCCTCTCCTAACTTCCTGAGGAGGTGTGCGAGTGCAGGGGGTGGGCTGGTTGCAGAGTAGTCTGATTTGAGTCAGATTATCCACGTCGCGTAGCTGAGCTGCTGAAACTTCAGTTCGGCTCGAGCCAGACTAAGGTGTATACATGCATTTTAAAAGTCTTATTTCAGTCGGACTAAGGAAATAATTCGACTTTCTCTTGCTGTATACACACTGCCTGTTCCAGTCAATCTCCTGGGATCCTTTGAGTTCTCCTATCAGGTGCTCCACTGACCTAGGTGGTTGATAAAATCTGCAAGAAGATGCATTTTAAGCAGATGATATTAGTGTTTTTCTAATATTCATGTATACAATATAAATGATTATGGAATACAGAAATAATTCTAGTGTCGAACACACACGAAGGATTCGATGAGAGGAATGACAGTAACAGGGTTGACGGTAACAGAATTGACAAAATATGTTATAAGCAGCCATTACTAGCCATGTGGTCAACACCTTGACACAACAATGTGTGCATTCAACAGAGGTTAAAATGCTGTTAAATATTTAAATTTAAATTTTAAATGGAATTACTTTTTAATACATGATTTTATGGTAACGTGGTTTAATAAATTACCTTGTCCCCTTCTGTCAGACAGAGCAAAACTGCAAGAAAAGTAATCAAAAGACAACACTTACTTGTCTTTTCACAATCAACTGTCTGAAAGGCAGATGATATGACTTTCTGGAAATGGTGTAACTTTTGGTGAGTTAATTTTCTCCGGGAGGGTTTTTTTTCTTTCAAAAGTAACAGGGTTGTCACCAACATGGGGACCAATGTAAAATGTTGAGATTTCTTTTTCCATAATTTTAAAAATATTTTAAATAAAACTGTTATATCAACATGAGCAAACTGTATTTATTTTTTATGATAATTTGACTTTCTTATACAAAAAATTAGGGCTGGACGATAATTTCATAGCAGTATATATCGATCGATAGACGTGTGGTTCGATAGACAAAAAAGGGGTCGATAAAAAAGTTAGTAACGTACCCAGTTCGCGTCGCGTTGCTAACATCTGTGGCTGTTAAAATCTCCCCTCTGTTCTGCTCCCGGTCCTCAGAAGCAAAAAAAACGCTTTAAAAAACGCAACAGGGGTTGGATAGACCTGCTGGCTTCAGCTCTCAGTGACTGCGCTTCAGTGTTGGAGCCCATCAACACTGGTAAGTAGCTTGTTAGCTTTAGCTTCAGCTGAAGTGAATTTGAATAAGCTTTATTGACAAACTAAACCAAGGGTTCAGCCATTAATATTATAAAGTGTCATAAAAATGTTTAAAAGATTAAAAAGCATTAAAATACGCCTTTATTTAAATTAACAAAAAAGATTTAAAAAAAAAAAAATATATATGATATAATGGTTAATAAAATATTTATTTTCTTAGTATTTACTGCTCAGGTCTTTTGGTTTGTTTCTGTGTCGTATAAACTTATGATAAAAAGAAGTGTTTCAAAATTTTATTAATGTAATTCGTAGTTAAAATTAGTTCATTGAAGAATAACAAAATGACTGGGGAGGCACTTATAATATGTTTTTTACTTTATGTGATATTTTTTTATCGGTAATTATCGATATCGATCAATATGACTATTTGTTTATCGATACGCTTTTTTTTTCTATATCGTCCAGCCCTATTAAAAATCCAGCGATACTAGACAAATCATACAGAGGGACAAACCCTTTTTACTACTTTTGCAATATACATACTATGGAAACTGCTTAAAATCCTTTAAAAACAACAACTTTTGTCTGAGGGACATAAAACGGCCTGTTTTCGTAGAATGACCCTATGGTGTACTTTTGATGCTCATAGGCTGCATTAAAAGGTTTTCTCAGACTGGGAGAAGAATACGGCTCTTGTCTTGTATTCTCACTTATCCAACATAGATTTATAGGAGCTGCACATGAGCCTGGCTTGTTAAGCCTTACTTGAATAAGCGGGCATTAAATTCAACTGAGCTCCGTTCGTGGAACCGAATAAGCCTGGCTGGAACTGTTTGGCTAATTCAAGCAAGAATATTTAAAATGAACCTCAATTTGTATTTTGAGCTTGCTTCGTGGAACAGCCTTCAGTGTATTTTATGTAGCAGAAACAAACTCAATTTCTACAGAAATTGAGTTTATATTCAGTCGAATATACACTCACTCGTCACTTAATTAGGCACACCTTGCTAGTACTGGGTTTGGACCCCTTTTGCCTTGAGAACTGCCGTAATCGTTCGTGTCATAGATTCAACAAGATACTGGAAACATTCCTCAGAGATTTATGTCCATATTGACATGATAGCATCATGCAGTTGCTGCAGATTTGTCGGCTGCACATTTATGATGCAAATCTCCTGTTCCACCACATACCAAAATGCTCTATTGGATTGAGATCTGGTGACTGTGGAGGCCATTTGAGTAGTGAATTGCAACAATGATCAATTGGTACTCAGGGGCCCAAAATGTGCCCAGAAAATCCCCCCCACTCCATTACACCACCACCAGCGAGAACCACTGATACAAAGCAGGATGGATCCATGCTTTCATGTTGTTGACGCCAAATTGTGACCTTACCATCAGAATGTTGCAGCAGAATCAGATACTCATCAGTCTAGGTAACATTTTTCCAATTTTATATTGTCCAGTTTTGGTATCCTGTTCTTAGCTGACAAGGAGTGGCACCCGGTGTGGTCTGCTGCTGCTGTAGCCCATCTGCTTCAAAGTTCGACTTGTTGTGCATTCAGAGATGCTCTTCTGCATACCTTGGTTGTAACGAGGAGTTATTTGAGTTACTGTTGCCTTTTTATTAGCTTGAACTAGTCTGGCCATTCTCCTCTGACATCAACAAGGGATTTTTGCCCACAGAACTACCGCTCACTGGATATTTTCCCTTTTTCGGACCATTCTCTGTAAACCCTAGAGATGGTTGTGCATGAAAATCTCAGTAGATCAGCAGTTTGTGTAATACTCACACCAGCCCATCTGCCACCACCAACTGCGCTACGTTCAAAGTCACTTAAATCACCCTTCTCTCCCATTCTGATGCTCAGTTTGGACTGCAGCAGATTGTCTTGACCATGCCTAGATGCCTAAATGCATTGAGCTGGCGCAATGTGATTGGCTGTTAACAAATTTGCGTTAACGAGCAGTTGGACAGGTGTGCCTATTAAAGTGGTCAGTAAGTGTACGTTATCTAATTCACTTCTAGGTTTAAAACCATGCATAAAGACTAGTTTATCATGTCAGTATGTTGAGGATACTGTTACCAGTTACTTGGGGCCTCCGGTTTTGTTCTTGTTGCTTCAGTTAGTATTTTTATGCAGACTTTTGTATTTTTTTTGTCCTAAAAGATGAAATCATAGGAAGTTATGCATAAATATGAACCAACCCCAGAGAGGAAATAGAAAGCTCCTGGCCCGAAGGCATGCCTGGGTATTTGGGTAAAAGTAGTGTGTGTGTGTGCTGCTGAAAGTGGTGAGCCACTTCCTCCTCCTCTTCAGAGCAGGGCTGCAGCTATTCAGGCCCTCCAGAAATAATCCTCACAATGACGCTTTCATGGGGGGGAGATGGAGTGATGCTGGGCCACGGCCGCGGTTGTGGTGCACAGATGTCTGCGTTTGTGCAAGTCGGCTGGCACGAGCTGTTCTCAGATGGTCTGCCTGCTTGGACATTGATGGCAGCGGCTCTCTCTCTAACACACAGACATGCTGAGTATTTACTGCTTCACCATGGTAACCTTTATTTACATAACACATAGACTAGGAAATGAAGCTACTTCATTTCATCTGCTCAAAACAGAAAACTTGTCCAAATAAAAAAAATATTATATATATACATGATGCGAAAAAGGGGTTTAAATAATGAGTTTTTTTTAATGATGCAGCTTTAGTCTTGGGGTGTGTGTGTGTGGTGCTCATTTCTTACTGTATCGTAACCATTTGTGTACTTTGTATGTGTTGTGCAGAGGATTGTGTGTTTGTGTGTTTTGGCTGTAGGGTTGATGCATATATAAGTATTAGTTACACTCTACTTAATACAGTTGCTGGGTTTAAAATTAGAATATCATGAAAAATCGATTTATTTCAGTAGTTCCATTCAATAATTGAAACCTGTTTTTTAGATTCATTCGTTACACACAGACTGATATATTTCAAATATTTTTTTTTAACGATTATAACTGACAATTAAGTAAAGTCCCAAACTCAGTATCTCAGAGAATTAGAATATTGTGAAAATGTTCCATATTGAAGACACCTGGTGCCACACTGATTAACTCAAAACTCCTGCAAAAACCTTTAAATGGTCTCTCAGTCTAGTTTAGGTGCGACACAATCATGGGGAAGATAGCTGACTTTACAGTTGTCCAAAAGACAACAGTTTACATGAAATCTATCACAAGAAGATGGTGTCAGCCCCAGAGTTCTGAGGACCTGTGCAGAGCAGCTCTGTGGGATTTTGCAGCACCTATTCAACCTTAGCCTGACCCAAGAGAAGGTTCCAGTGTTGTGAAAGGCATCCTGCCTTGTTCCAGTACCAAAGAAAACTCACCCATCAGTCATCAATTACCATAGACCTGTCGCCCTGACATCCCACATCATGAAGGTCCTGGAGAGACTCCTGTTGCCCCACCCGAGTAAGCAAACTAAAACCTATCAGGATCCCCTGCAGTTCGCTTATCGCCATGGAGTTGGTGTTGAAGATGCCATCATCCACCTGCTTCAACCAACTCACTGTCATCTGGACAAAGCATGCAGCACTGTGAGAATCATGTTCTTTGATTTCTCCAGCACATTTAACAAAATTCTGCCTGATTTACTTTGTCAGAAACTCCTGAAGACACAGGTGGAGTCCTCAACAATCAGCTGGATCAATGACTACCTGACAAACAGACCACAGTTTGTGAGACTGAAGGATTGTGTGTCAAACCAGCTGGTCAGCAGCACAGGGGCACCACAATGGACTGTACTCTAACCATTCCTTTTCACTCTGTACACCTCAGACTTCCAGTATAAGACGGAGACCTGTCATCTGCAGAAATACTCAGACCACTCTGCAGTTGATGGGTGTGTCAGAGATGGAGAAGAAGTTGAATACAGAGAGCTGGTCGACCGCTTTTTGGCATGGTGTGGAAACAATCATCTTACCTTGAATGTGACCAAAAAAAGGAGCTGGTTGTAGATTTCGGAAGAAATGGATAAGTCAAAGACAGTCTCTATCAAGGGAGAAGAAGTGGTATGGTTGAGGAGTACAAATTCCTCAGTTCAGCTGGACAACAAACTGGACTGGAGAATCAACAGTGAAGCCGTCCACAAAAAGGCACAGAGCAGACTAATCTTTTGAGAATGCTGAGGTCCTTCATGGTTTGCAGCAAGATTCTGCAAATCTTCTACAAGTCTGTGGTGGAGAGTGTCATCTCTTCGTCCATCACATGTTTGAGTAACAGCATCAGAGCCAGGGACTTTAAATGGCTCAACAACCTGATAAAGAAGACTGGTTCTGTTCTGGGGACGACTGTAGAACAACTGGAGATATTGATGCAAAGAAGGATTCTTGATAAAATAAAATAAATAATATGGACAACCCTGAGCATCCTTTTCATGATACTATCCTACAACAACAGAGTATCTTCAGTCAGAGGCTTCTTCAGTTTTGCTGCAACATAGACCACTACAGGAAATCCTTTCTCCTCACAGCCATCATGGTCTACAACAACTCCTTGAAAAATGAATTAGCAATGAGCTACAACACTTAATTTATCCTCTGGGATCGATAGAGTATTTTTGAACTGAATTTGAATTGAAGAAGGGTATAACACAAAACATCATTGTTAAAGAGGCTGGTTGTTCACAGAGCTCTGTGTCCAAGTCCAATAATAGAGATTCGAAAGACAAGATGTGGTAGAAAAAGTGTACAAGCAATAGGTATAACCACAGCCTGGAGAGGATTATGAAACAATACCCATTCGAAAATGTGGGGGAGATTAACAAAGAGTGGACTGCAGCTGGAGTAAGTGCTTCAACAACCACCACACTCAGATGAATGCAAGATATAGGTATCAGCTGTCTCATTCCTTGTGTCAAACAACTCTTGAACTAGAGACAGCGTCAGAAGCGTCTTGTCTGGGCTACAGAAAGGACTGGACTGCTGCTTAGTGGTCCAAAGTTATGTTCTCTGATGATAGTAAAGTAAGCTTTTCCTTTGGAAATCAAAGTATAAGAGTCTGGAGGAAGAGAGGAGAGGCACATAATCCACGTTGCTTGAGGTCCAGTGTAAAGTTTTCATAGTCAGTGATGGTGTGGGGTGCCATTTTATCTGCTGGTGTCGATCCATTGTGTTTTCTAAGGTCCAACGTCACCGTAGCCGTCTACGTGGAAGTTTTATAGAGTATTTCATGTTTCCTGCTGCTGAGCAACTTTATAGATGCAGATTTCATTTTGAAACAGGACTTGGCACCTGCACACAGTGCCAAAGCTACCAGTACCTGGTTAAAGGACCATACTATCCCTGTTGTTGATTGGCCAGTAAACTCGCCTGACCTTTAACCTCATAGATACCCCATCGGGACGAACCCATCGATTCAGAAGAGCTCAAGACCACTATCAGAGCAACATGGGCTCTAATAACACCTGAGCAGTGCCACAGACTGATTGACTCCGTGCCACGCCACGTTGCTGCAGTAATCCAGGTCAAGACCTAACTAAATATTGAGGGCTGTACATGCTCATAATTTTCATGTTCATGGTTTTCAGTTGGCAAACATTTCTAAAAATCCGTTGTTTGCATTGGTCTTAATTGATATTCTAAGTTTCTGAGATACTGATTTGATGTTATGTCAAGCACTTGTAAGTGAATACTGAAGGCAGTTGATTTTATTTAGGGGTAAATTAATAAAGTGGGGCTTGAGGACATAGTAACTCCACACATTTCAGAGTTTTATTTGTAAGAAATGATAAAAACCATATATCCTTTTCAGAAATTACAAGAACTGCTTTGGGTTGGTGTGGTTGTGGTTGTTACCTGACAGAAAGTGAAGAAGTTCAAAAGTTTGAATGCTTTTGTAGAACACTTGATGCACATGTATTCAGAACTGCAGGGACAATAGAAAGCCTTAAGAATGTCGATTTTATTATCTTACAAGGATGCTTTGAAATGATGGACATAAGCATGAACAAGGATAGCAAATTAGTTGTAAATAAGAAGCAGAACTATGTTAATACATTACTTTCTAACAGTACTACATTTAAATGGCTACAAAAACACATTACTTTTGGGTGCAAAAACAGAGCATTCATTTAATAGTTTAATGCAGGGAGACACATTGTTACTGATTATTTAAAGTTTAAAAAGGGATTAAAGATTGCAGCGGTTAGAAGAAGGCAGTCATGCTGCACTTTGATAGTGATTGTGGAATTCAGGGAATTTAGCTGTTCTCCTCTCAGAACAAAGGCAAAGTCAGCGGGCTCACACTCAGCATGTTGGCGCATTCATTCCAATCCAGAGGGGTGATTCCAGTGCGTCTGGACATCTGATGAGCTCATAGGATCGTTGTTAGGATGAATGATGCACTTGTCTGCATACTACAGCTCCTAACATTTAGTAAGTGATTGCAGTAATATACTATTGCTTAAATCTGCCAAGTAACCATTCAGCTTTTTCTGTGGAACCCATAGATGTGTTCATCAGAAAAAAGAAGTGTGTGTTACAGGATAAGAAAAAGCACCAAGGTGGTGTGTCATTTAGTTTTGACAGTAAGTGGAAAGTGAGCCTTACACGGCCTGCTTTAATCTCATCTATAGTCTGAATGCTTTCATATGCAGGTGCATATGCATCGCTTTTATGGCATGCTTCCTGCTCTTCTTCCTTCCCCCATGAGCTGCTTTTCTTTCTCTATATGAGACTGTGTGGTTTTGTTGCTGGTTGTTCACGTTGCAAGAAGTCCTTTTCTCTGCATGTGCTATTTTAATCAGTCACTGGTATAACTTCTAATCGATGGGGGGCAAATATCCTGGTTCCATACATACCTTGTGTTTAGTTTCACTGTTCAGTTCATTTTCAGGACAGTCAAGGATAAAAGTGAAAAAAATATATATATTTCTTATGTAATTACTTTTAAAATCAAACTGTTCTTCCAGTATATTTTCCAACAAAATCTTCTCAGATAGCTAAAATTTATACAATAAAAATATGAACTAAATACCAAAACAGTTTCGATGTTTCTTTTTAGGAAACGGCAGCATTAATTGATTTATTTATGGATTTATGCTGTGAACCAGTCTTAATCATGTGAAGCACTTGTTGTTGTTGAAAGTGTGCTATACAAATAAAATTGCCTTGCCTTGCCTAATACTTTGATTTTCTTTTAAAGTGAAGAGAAACTGGGATATGAAATTAATATTTCAGACTGCCCTACTGTCTGTGTCAACAGTGGGAACAAATTAAAATGGTGTTAAGCTGTTACCTGCGTCAGTTGACAGGATGTTGCATCATTTCTACAGGTGAGGTGGGAGGGATTACAGCGCCTATTCACTGCACTACTAGTCTAATGGTTTAATCACCGCTGCAGAGGAGCTATGGTTTCTAACATTAGAGTTTCTCCTGGTTTCATGTGTTCTATTTTAATTTTACCTTTTATACCCTTTCGTATAACTGTTAACTGAAAACAAAAGAGAATATTAAATAATTTTGTTTTAGTATTTATGCGGGACTCTTTGGAGGGGGCGGTGATCTTTCGTTCAGCTTCAAACTGATGCAAAACGACACGGTCACTGAATAATTCCTGGAAGAAACGGTACACTCTAATCAAGAAAAATGATTATGCTCAGTAACTTAAAAAAGCGGAAAGTATAAAACTTTGCTGTGGAATCAAATAGGGTTGTGCCGATATCGTGATGGTTTACCAACATCACAATGGAAAGCCACCATCGTGATGCCACGCCCCCACCCTGTCAAACACGCACTAATCCATTAGTCTCTTCTATAGTTTAACTAAAACCTTTGCATGGACCGCTCTGTAAACATTGAGAATATAACTAACTAATGAGTGTAGCACAGTGGAAAATATTTGTATATATTTTTTTATTTATTTTGTGGTTTGAGTATGTGGATTTGGTGTGTTTTGTTTGCATTTGTTTCCTTCTGTGAAGCTCCAAAAAAAAAAGTAGGAAAAAAGAATTGATCTGGATGATTCAGGACAATGAGCGCAGCAACCAGCTGCTTTGTTACAGCTGCGCAAAACTTGTTAAGCTGAACATAAAAAGAGCCGAGGCAGGACAGCAAAGACTGAACCCAATGGTCGAACACCACGAGCGATTACCGCGCACTAGAGCTGAAGATCTTTACCCGAACCCGTCCGCCTCTTTAGCGCGATAATTTATATTAAAGCACTGCATTATTCCCAATCTACCTGTCAAGATGTTATCGGCACACAGCATGTCATGATGGTAAAGACCCACTCCTCTCAGATAAACTCACAGAAAATGCTGAAGAATAAATGCACTATTCTAGCGGAAAATGTGGGGCTTAATCGGTTTGCGCTTTAATAAGCTGCCAATCCAAATATACTCTTGAACTCTCTCTGGTTCTGGTCGGTTCAGGGCCAACTCTTAAGGCCCGATTACAGCTCTAACAAGTCTCTGGCGGCAGACACTCAGAGTGAGGCAGATAATTACCGTTTCACCTGTTTTGAGAAACGAGCAGAGATGGCCACAAACGTTGCACTATGCGCACTATGAGTCAAGGCTGTGCGGATATCGGTGCCTGCCCTTTGTTTTCCAGCTGCTTTTGGCTGAAATGGGGAATGAGAGCTTCAAAGGAGATCAGCTGTTCACCTGTCAGCTGATTTAGTAGTGTATGCTAGATTGGAAGAATTTATATTAAGACTTTACCTGGAAGGAGAACAACCTGGTGTGAGTTTATTAACTATAACTTAGTCATCTTTTTTACAAGGTAAAGGAATTATGTCCGTTTTTCAGTTTAAAGCTCTGAAAAGGTCCGGCACGATGCCGAAATCCATGCGCACATAAAAGTGTGAGTATGGATTTTGAAATCCATACTCCCAGCAACTCACAAACTGCTTGTGTAAGTGTAGTAAAGTAACTGAAGTACAGTTTAAAAAGTTAGGGTGTTGTTTTTTTTGCTGTGTTTTAAGTACTATTTAGGCTGGTGTGAAGAGATAAATAGAAAAAAAAAGTAACCAACCAACCCTCCCCCCAACGATGTCATCGTCCATCACGATGTTTTACTGCCATCAATTTGGTGGACATCGCCCAACCCTAGAATCAAACTTTCAACATCTCACACCGAATAAACTGAGCTGTTTAGTCCCAACTGTTACAGTTGCTGTGGAGATGCCATGATGTTGTGTCGTTGTGGTTTGAAAGCTTAAAAAACGAGAAGCTGTGGTCTGGTTCAGCTAAAGAGCATGATACACAGAGATAAAGTGACTCTGTGATGCGCACTTCCTTCACCTTTATGCACAAGGATCACATGAACAGATATTTTCCTTTATTCAGTGTCACTATGTGGCTTCAGCTGTGTGACGAGGCTGGTTTCTTTTAAACCTTTATACTTACACACCATTGTAATTTGCTCCAACAATCTTCAAGTTTTGCTTTTAATTTGACGCATCAACATTTAGGTCCACCTTTACTTAATGTTAAAGCACAACCTGCTATGACCTGTCTTTTAGTTTAGTCATCAAATGTATTAGTGACTAGCTGAGAAAAGTTGCATGCAAGAGTTGACAATATTTACAGTGGGGCAAAAAAAGTATTTAGTCAGCCACCAACTATGCACGTTCTCCCACTTAAAAAGATGAGAGAGGCCTGTAATTTTCATCATAGGTATACCTATGAGACAATACCTGTGAGAGACAAAGGAGAGAAAAACGATCAAGAAAATCACATGACCTGATTTATAAAGAATTTATTTGCAAATTGTGGTGTAAAATTAGTTTTTAGTTTAGGGATGGGCGATATACTTTACAGCCTCTTGCGATAATGATATATATTAAAACATATAAATTATAATAGAACCATTTCAGAACAGGTTATATAGCACTTAGAAACCTTTTTATTTTTTAGAAAACCCCAAAAAGATATGTTTAACTATATATCAAATTAATATCATAGTATCAAGAAATCGGCTGTCAAAGCAATTTATATACATAATTTTTTTTTAATCTACAGTATTTATATAACACCCTGTTATGCTGTTTGTATCTGTTGAATTTATCTGTCGAATTCCTCTATATAATTCATTTGTTTGTGTTTTGTATACTTGCTATTTGTTTAATAAAGTTATTAAAAAAATTCCTAGCGCCTTTCAAACGCTATCAGAAAGTAACTTTTATCGCTCCATTGACTCTTTTTTTTTTTTTTTTTTTTTTTTTTTAGGGGAAGTAGAGGAGTAGAAGGGCGGGGCTTAGGCTCCCAATGTTCTAACGTCCAGCCAATCATGTAGTGTAATGTCAGCGGCCAGCCTATCATGTAATGCTTCATCATATATTTGCGCACCCCCCGACCAGAATTGGTTAGCTGAGTAGATCCCGTACTTACACTGGCTGCAAGTGATTGCTCTAAAGCTCAACAGTATGAACAATGAATCATCAACATGCTTTATCACGATCGCTCAATAGAATTAAAATCTCTATCGTAGACCAATTTTGTATTGTTTATATTGCATATCGTTTATATCGGCCCTTACTAATTTTGTCATTAACAAAAGTGCGTCTGAATACTTTGTTATATACTCTTTGTTGGCAATGAGGGAGGTCAAATGTTTTCTGTAAGTCTTTACAAGGTTTTTACACACTCTTGCTGGTATTTTGGTCCATTCCTCCATGCAGATCTCCTCTAGAGCTATGATGTTTTGGTGCTGTCAATGGGCAACATGGCCTTTCAACTCCCTCCAAAGATATTCTATGGGGTTGAGATCTGGAGACTGGCTAGGTCATTCCAGGACATTGAAATGCTTTATATGAAGCCATTCCTTCGTTACCCTTGACAGTCCCTCCAGGATTCTACAATGTTGCGATCGCAACTGTTAACAGAAATTCATTGAATCCCTACACGTCTTGCTGTTTGATCCAATAATTGCATCTTTAATGCACATTTGACAAATTGACTCTCCCTTTCATTATCTAATATCTGACGGCGTTGCATATCATATACTGTTTCTTATGTGAGGGTGCGATCAGCATAGACACTGCAATGAGCAGCAAGTTTTCATGAGAACAGTCTGTTTGTGACTGACGGGAGCTGTAGTTTCATTTACTTTTTATTAAGGCTGTCAAAATTGATGCGTTAACGCACGACCGATTAATTCATAGAATTAACGTGATTTATCTTTAAACGCAATTCACACATGCACAGCCCTCACCACATACGTTCTCCTTCCTACTCAGCCAAAATGCGTCTGGATGGTGAGTATATTTTTAATATTAACATGTTGGGTTTGAGTTTATATGATTAAGTTCATAATATGTCAGTTGGAATTTTGCTACTATCCTCTTCAGATGTCAGCTGTCACCTCCTCCCCCTTCTCCTTTGCGCGGGGCAGAGTATAAATGCGCCATATTTATGGTGCTTTATGCATGTTGGTTCGCTGTGTAGTTTCAGTACATTTCTGGTGAGATACCGCTGTGTTAAAATTCTGAATTAATAAAGTCGTGTTTTCGGACTTAAATAAATACAAACTGGTTAGTGGGAGTAGCTGTGAATGCTCTTCACAATAAGAGCATGATTACATGGGTGGAAGCTTGATTAATCTACTGATATTCATCTACTGAGTGTTTATTTATGGGAAAAATTATAAATCATGACATTTGATTACTAAGTCTATATTATGTTTGATTTATGTGATTTATTTATTTTTACACAGGCTGATATCCAAGTGTTAAATATATTCAAATATTTTGGTTTTTTATTCACATGAGACCACTCATAGATTTATCTCCCTCCTCACACGTATACCATCTAAAACCTGTATCAGCAGCTGTGTGGAAATTTAAAAAAAACAAACTAAATATAGCAGCCTTTTCTGCACCATATTTTGTCAAACTCTGAATGGCCACAGTGGACCTCTTGCAGGTACTCCCAGGGGCAACAGAGTGATCTCACCCCGAATCAGTACCTCGATAGATAGCTCAGTGTTCCACTACTGTACTAGTCTGTGTTGCAGCAAAACGGTGAAAGCCTTTGCCTGAAAACACTCTTGTTGTTGTACGATAGTCCCATGAAGAGGATGATCAGATTTGTCCAATATTAATATTGACAGAAAATGTTAACCACTTAGTTTGCCGAAGCAACTGGCTGAAAGATGAACAGATTAAAAGGGCCATATGTCATTGTAGAGTTCAAACCAAAAAATGTAATTGCATCCTTTATTTCATAAAAAAAGCAACAACATCCAGGTTTGTCTTTTATTTACGCTGAAAATTTTAATTTTTTTGTCAAATTTAGGAATATTAATTACTCGTGATTAATCATGATTAATTCACAGCTACCCTGTGATTAATTAGATTCAAATTTTTGTCTTTTGACAGCACTACTTTTTACATTTAGGATTATCCATCCATCCATCTTCCTCCGCTTATCCGGGGTCGGGTCGCGGGGGCAGTAGCCTAAGCAAGGAGACCCAGACTTGCCTCTCCCCGGCCACTTGGGCCAGCTCCTCGGGAGGAATCCCGAGGCGTTCCCAGGCCAGCTGGGAGACATAATCTCTCCAACGGGTCCTGGGTCTTCCCCTGGGTCTCCTCCCGGTGGGACATGCCCGGAACACCTCACCAGGGAGGCGTCCAGGAGGCATCCTGACTAGATGCCCGAGCCACCTCAACTGGCTCCTCTCGATGTGGAGGAGCAGCGGCTCTACTCTGAGCTCCCTCCGGATGACCGAGCTTCTCACCCTATCTCTAAGGGAGAGCCCAGCCACCCTACGGAGGAAACTCATTTCAGCCGCCTGTATCCGCGATCTCGTTCTTTCGGTCACCACCCAGCGTCGTGACCATAGATGAGGGTAGGAACGTAGATCGACCGGTAAATCGAGAGCTTCGCCTTTCGACTCAGCTCTCTCTTCACCACGACAGACCGGTACAGCGCCCGCATGACTGCAGACGCCCTACCAATCCGTCCATCGATCTCCCGCTCCATTTTTCCCTCATTCGTGAACAAGACCCCCAGATACCTAAACTCCTCCACTTGAGGAAGGACCTCATCCCCAACCCGAAGAGGCACCCTACCCTTTTCCGACTCAAGACCATGGTGTCGGATTTGGAGGTGCTGATCCTCATCCCACCGCTTCACACTCGGCTGCGAACCGCTCCAACGAGAGCTGTAGATCACGTTCAGACGAAGCCAACAAGACCACATCATCTGCGAAAAGCAGAGACCCGATCCTGAGGTCACCAAAACGGATCCCCTCAACACCTTGGCTGCACCTAGAAATCCTGTCCATAAACGTTATGAACAGGATCGGTGATAAAGGGCAACCTTGGCGGAGTCCAACTCTCACTGGAAACGAGTCCGACTTACTGCCGGCAATGCGAACCAGACTCTGACACCGGTCATATAGGGACCTAACAGCCCGTATCAGAGGGCCTGGTACCCCATACTCCCGGAGTACCCCCCACAGGACACCCCGAGGGACACGGTCGAACGCCTTCTCCAAGTCCACAAAGCACATGTAGACTGGTTGGGCGAACTCCCACGCACCCTCCAGGACCCTGCCGAGGGTGTAGAGCTGGTCCAGTGTTCCACGGCCAGGACGAAAACCGCATTGTTCCTCCTGGATCCGAGGTTCGACTATCCGTCGTACCCTCCTCTCCAGAACCCCTGAATAGACCTTACAGGGAGGCTCAGAAGTGTGATCCCCCTGTAGTTGGAACACACTCTGTGGTCCCCCTTTTTAAAGAGGGGGACCACCACCCCGGTCTGCCAATCCAGGGAACTGCCCCCGATGTCCACGCAATATGCAGAGCCGCGTCAACCAACACAGCCCTACAACATCCAGAGCCTTGAGGAACTCCGGCCGAATCTCATCCACCCCCGGAGCCTTACCACCGAGGAGCTTTTTAACAACCTCGGCGACTTCAGCCCCAGAGATTGGAGAGTCCGTCCCAGAGTCCCCAGACTCTGCTTCCAAACAGGAAGGCGTGTCGGTGGGATTGAGGAGGTCTTCGAAGTATTCCATCCACCGACCCAAAACGTCCCGCGTTGAGGTCAGCAGCACACCGCCCCCACTGTAAACAGTGTTGGCGGCAGACCGCTTCCCCCCCCGAGACGCCGGATGGTGGACCAGAATCGCTTCGAAGCCATACGGAAGTCGTTCTCCATGGTCTCTCCAAACTCCTCCCACGCCCGAGTTTTTGCCTCAGCGACCATCCGAGCCGCACTCCGCTTGGCCTGCCGGTACCTATCAGCTGCTTCCGGAGTCCCACAGGCCAAGAAGGCCCGATAGGACTCCTTCTTCAGCTTGACAGCATCCCTCACCGCCGGTGTCCACCAGCGGGTTCGAGGGTTGCCGCCACGACAGGCACCAACTACCTTGCGGCCACAACTACGGTCAGCCGCTTCGACAATGGAGGCACGGAACATGGCCCATTCGGACTCAATGTCCCCCGCCTCCCCCGGGACGTGTTTGAACATTTAGGATTACTGATAGTTATTTAGGATATTTTATGATTAAAAATGGTTTTGACCGACCTCAAGTCTAAATTCCTTTTATTTTGGCTTCATGATAACTTGGACAGTGGATCAAGACTCTTTCATTAAGCTCTTTGAGTCCAGCTGGTCATGCTTTTGTCTTTCAAAAACCAAAGTTTGAGTCAAAATCGACTTAATGCTGTGCTATGACCAAACTGAGAAAGAATACCTTCTCACTTTCTCCTGTCACAGAGACTGCTGTGAGTTTTTAGAATGAGTAATGAGTGACTATTCCTAAATGTTCAGTGATGGTGAGCAGGGGCGTATCAAGGAGGTTAAAAAAAGGGGTTAAAAGGGGCCAGGATGGATCTGGGACTGTAGCACCAAAGTAAAAGCAGAGACATTCTTCTAGTGGGGAGTTTTCATCTGCTAAAATTACATTTCAAGTAATTCTATTGTGCTAAGGGTTATGTGACAATGTAGAAGTGCTGGGCGGCATGACAACATTTTCACATTATGCTGTTTTTTAAAAACATGTTGGTATTACGGTATTTGATGGTCGTTTTTTGTTAAATCTTTTATGCCCATATTATGTTATGATCAAAGATTAATACCCTAGCTTGGCTTTAGATGGCGCATTTTACCGTCATATGTACTGCATCATGTTGTTTTTTCCAGACAAAGGTAAATACTATGAAAAGAATTTAAATGATTATGATTCTAGTCAAAATAGACATTTTTGATGCTGTAAGGCTGATAATATATTTATTTGTAGCCTCGTGGTGACGCAAGTAGAAGGCTGCATCTTGTACTTGCTTTGCATGTAGTACTGGAGAATTCTGCTAGGGGGCCGTGTACAGAACTCAGACCTGATAGTGTGTCGAAGTAGAAACAAAAAAACATGGCAACCATAGGAGATCATTGGCTGGTTAATTTTCAAATGGCAGAAAAAACAATGGCAGCAGTGTCGTAAATGTATGTAAGACCATATTTACCGCTATTGATGATTTCTTTCCTACTTTTGTTTCTGTTGACCCCGTGTGCATACAGCCAGTCAAAAAGCGCTCTACACTCCCCCCTACTGGTTACTCACTATAGCATTTGTAAAAGATATGCTATTTGGTTCACGTCTGACCTTTTAAACTTCTAAACTACAGAGGCTTCGCTTTGGCATTACTTCCTTTGGGTTAGCATTGTTGCTTCGCTCTGACAGCTCCCGTCAACAGCCGTACTTAGTTCCAAGCTTTACTTTTCATGCTGTGGTGAAAAGTGTGTAGCAGTGAAATTGGTCCCCGCTATAACAGTTCCCCACATCAAACATTCCGGAGTTTGGGGTGTGACTGTTTAAGATATTGGATAGATGGCTTTTATACTGATAACGATACCTTATAGTTGAGGTATACCTACGATAAAAGTTATTGGCCTCTCTCATCTTTTTAAATGGAAGAACCTCCACAATTGGTGGCTGACTAAATGCTTTTGGCTAAGGATGTCCCAATCCGGGGTTCAGACTCGATCAGAATCGGACGTTACCTCCCGATCAGGACTCAAATATATATGTACATGTCAATTTTTTTTATTCTATCCGGGTGGGGACTACTGCCTATTTCTTGTCCCACGAGTTAGTACATATCCAATTGTAGCCTATTTATCTTTTATTCACATTAAATAATATCAAATCCAAACAAGCTGAACAGATAACTACTTATTAAAGTAAAATTAAACCGTTGCATTAAGAATACAACTGCTGCGGGTCCTGCTCCGCATGGAACCTTAATGTACGTCTGTGTGTAATCAAATAGTGGGATTGCTTCAGAGGCTTTTGTCATGAGGTTTAGGATTTTTGCCTCAGAAAAATTACTTCTTATGGGGGTTTAGCTGATGTTATAGATGCTGTATCTACGCACTGCCATGTTTCATTTTATTAATAATTTTTACAGATAACTAAAAATGACCGACAGCCTTCATATTTTTCTAGCACCGTTCTAATAAACCAGTCAAATATGGAGAATATTCAGTCAATGCAACCCATGATATGTAGGTTTATACATTCTCATTATTTAGTTTAAGTTGAGGTAATGTTTTTTTTTTTTTACATTAAACTGTTTTATATTTACTGTTGCATTAAGTTTCAAATGTGAGTAATTACTCTGTTAACAAAATTGTTAAATATTAAAACAAGGTGAATAAAAAAGTAACATCCCGGATCTGTTTCTTCACTCTTCTTTATTCTTTATTTATGTATTAAAAGTTTTGATTCAGGAGTTGGTATCAGCAGATACTCAAAAATCAAATGACTTGGACTCAAAAAAAAAAAAAAAAAACCTGATCAGGACATCACTACTTTTTGCCCCACTGTACATTTGACAACTAAAAACATTTTTTTTAAAGATCACCTTTACCAAGAAACCATTTTTTTTTAGATAAAGGAATAAAAGTCCCTCTAAACAATGTATATGGGCACTCTGACTTTTGGCACCCATTTCCTTTTCTGTATGCAAGATAAAGCGCTCTTAGATTTAGTTGTTTAACAGTACACAGCTGCAACTGTCTGATTGACTTTTTAGGTAGACCTGTGAGGACACTAGTGCAGTAATCAAGCTGACTAAAGACAAAGGCATATGGAGTTTTTCATGGTCATCATGGTCCTGTTGCAACATTAGTCCTAGAAATCTTCTTCAAATGACAGAAGGCTGACCAGGTTTTTGTCTTTTATGTGACCCTGGATTTGGTCATATTCTCTGCAACAAAAAAAATTGAGAAAATCACTAAGATAGAAACCTATGGTTTTCAATCATAAACTGAGTTTAGGGTTGAGGCTTTTATCAAGAAATGCTGGGCTGACCTGTACAATATGCAAGGTGTTTATTATAGATTTTAGGTTCAATGTTGAAACAACTGCTCAGGCTGATAGCTGCATGTTACATCCATGCAAGGACACTCGACTCGTTTCACATTCCTTTCACATTACATAAACTTGTTAGTGAGTACTTTTAATCTCAAATCGCACATCATGAACAGCTTTACAGAGTCGTGCTATTTGGCAGCCTGCGACTGCTGTACCGGTTATGTGTGATACCTGTGGTCCCAATAGTAAATCAACGGGGGAAATGTCTTAACTTGTATTTTTCTGTCTTTATGTCCTTGTCAGTCCTTTTGCTGCTCCTTGTTTCAACACGCCCCTCACTAAACAGGCTGGAGCCAATTTTTTTTGCCAACTTTTACAAATGTGCAAATTTTGATTTGGATCACTCACTAATTTGATGGCTGTTGACTGAAAAGGCTGTTTGTTATTTTTGTTTTTTTATTTTGATCAAAACAATTAGTCTGAAATATGTTTTTATAAAATGTTTTGTATGTTACATATATGTGCATCAATGAACTGGAGTGTTTTTATTTTGTACCTCTGCCTTATCCTCTATTGGGGCAGGGCTGAGACGCAGTTTTTTTCCCTCTCCTCATCCATCCTGACCCGTTGTTAGACCCCCACCCCCCACCCCCCCTCCCCTCCATCTGCATATGGAGTGCTGCTCGCGCTGGGAGCTCCACAGTTTACCTGAACCAGTCTGTCTACATGCTGTTTACTTTCAAATGGATTTGTACTAAAACAGAATTTCCCCTCAGAGATTAATAAAATGTTTCTGATTCTGAAATACAACACAAATCTGTAATAAATCCTAGCTTTGCAAAATTATGTATGAAAATATGTTTTTCTCTTAAAGTGTAAGATTATGCAACTAATATCTGACACTGAACTGAGATGTCTCAGGTATTTCTTTTAAATGTTATGCAAGTTTGTTCCAGTAAATGGATACAATATAGAGTGAGGAGGGTGACTTCTAGAAGTCCCAAAAGCAGAAAAGATTTTGTCCGAAGCATATTTTTTTAGTAGTAATCAGTTCAGAGCTTTAATCGGTGATATGAAACCACGTATTTACATAGAATGCGTGCACAGGCATATTTTCTAGTTCAATGCTATTTAAACTCTAATACTTACTGAGTTCAAGCCTACCATTTAGACATCCAGTTCTCTTAAAATCACACTCAGAACCACTGTACAGCACGTTTTGTTGCAAATAGCATAATTACAAGAAATTTGTTTATAGGGAAAAACAGCTGAAAATGCATGAAGCTACCAGGAAGGCATTCTCTTCCAATGTTGCAATATTCCAGGACTGCAATTACCTGGACGGTCCAGAAGAACAAAGTATTCAAGGCTCAGAAACATGGTTGAAACAAAGGTTGACTCATCACCGTAACTGAGTTTTAAAAATTTTTATGGACTGATCCGATGACAGAAATTCTTGACAAACCAGTTGGAACTGCCTCTTACTGAATCGGTAATGGGCAAAGAGCACCAGGAGTTTTTTCATACTATAGCAACCTATGTTTGGAGCAACCTTCTTTATGTCCTCTTCAGGGAACAGATGTCATCTTTCAGCCTGGGGCAGGTGTACATTTGTGGGTAGAACTGGATCTGAGGGTGCAGGAGTTTCCACAGAAAGACTACATCGATCATTATAATATTGAGCCATGTCATCGTATGCTGCTGATGGTATTGTAAATTAGCTTAAGAGAGAATAGAGCAACAGACTAACATATTTCCTTGTGTTTTTATGGGCTACATAATTCAGGAAAAATGTACTAATATTCATACATTGCTGATAAAAGCAGTGACTTGATGCAATCTACTGGGATTCCTTAAATAGAAAACTTTTAACTCATTGCAGTCTTTGTATGATTGTATTGAAATTACTTTTATTGTAAAGAGCCTAGAAATATGATATAAATCTGTTGAGAATTATTTATTTTTACTCATCAGTTTCTAAAAAACATATTCGATATTATTTTTTCAATTTTTTATTCATTTGGAATAATATTCAGTCCAAACAAGATAAAAAGAGAACTATAAATAAAAATTTAAAATAAACAGTTGCGTTTAAAATAGAATAGTTTACCTGTTTACTGCCTGAACACACATTCTCACAACTTTCTTCTGCTTGTGCATAATCAAATAGTGGGATTGCTGCAGAGGTTTTAGTCACAAGGTTTTGGATTTTTGCCCTGGACAGATGACTTTTCATGGGGGGCTTAGATGTTCTGGAGGCTGAATCTGTGTTCCACTTCCACACTGCAGACTGCACTTAAAGCTGCAGTCTGGATTATGTGGTTGAGTTTTTTTTTTTTAATCCAACGTACGAAGGCCCCTCCCTAAACATCCCTTCTCCCCCCCTCCTGCGAGCTTCCTGCTCCCTCTACTCCCCCTATACAATTGGGCACGCCAGGGACCATTCTAGGATCAGATATTTAGGCGTGCTGAGTACCCAGAGAGCTGCCTGGCCAGACAAGACACATTTGACTGTTTTGTACATTTTAACCCACACACACCAGGAGATACTGTATAATGTCAATGGGCTTCCAGTCACTTAGTCAGTAGCACCTTGAAATCTACACATGCAGCTAACATAAGATTTAGAGAGTCACTGCTCATAAAAACATCACAAACTGACTGAATCAGTCAGAAATTTTCTTAAAATAACTAGAAAAGCAGAACTTGGAGTGATTATCCCTCTGCCAAGCACCTCAGTTTAGATTCCTCCATAATACCTGATCTTCCCCAAAATGTAATCACTCGTTCCTTGGCCCATTCATGACATTTCCTGACTATTGTATCCAACAACAACAAGCAACCACAAGTGTCCACCTGCAGACCAAGGTGACAGACATACCTCAACTCGAAGTAACAAGAACTAAAACATGTCCTGTTTATTTAGTTAATTTCACCTTTACTTTTTCTGTAATTTAGATGCTGAGAAATACTCATCTCTAAAGTATGTATATAGTTTTTTTCTTACATAAAATACATTTTGTTGATATTGTTAATAGACAAAAACTGAGCTTTTCTTTTTTTTATCACTTTTGCAGTACTCTTCAGTAGGATACTTAGCTTTACATAATGTATTGGCATCTATTAACTAATCATTCAGCGAAGATGATCTACAAGCTCAAAGTACAGTTTGTTTAGTAAAAACAATAAATCCTTTTATCTTTTACTGGTGTGCTGAACATTCAAGTCTCTGCAACAAACTCCCACTGGAGATTCACCAGACGCGTATAAAAAATAGTGTTGCATAAAAGCGGGAAAAAAAAATGTGTAGGGTAATTTAAAAAAATATTACATTTCAAACAATAATTTATTTCTTTGTACACTTTTTTTTAATTTGTAAAAAAAAAGCACAGTAAAAAAAAAATTCTCCAACTTTAGTGGATGCTTTGGTTCAGTTTGGGGGTGCTCCAGATTATCTCGATCAAGCTTTTTAATATTGCAATTTCGATTAAAATTCTATTAATTGCCCAGCCTTAGTAGTTTGTAGTCAGTGTTTTTTTTCTATCAGTGTTTAAAAAACAACACCCCAATATGGAAAATATTGAGTTAATGCAACTCCTGAGATAAAATCCACTAAATTAACTTGATCAAAGGTATAGTCATAGCTATGCTTTGGTTCCCTTAAAATGTTGTGTGATTGATTTTAATATTCTAGAATTCTAGATTTCTGTTCAGTTCTAGAATAGCGGTGCTCATGGTGGCAGAATGTTGCAGTAGTGTTCTTTTGTTAGTTCTGATTTGCGTTAAATACTTTTACTGTTTATAATTTTTTCAGCTTGGTTTATTGCATGTTTGGACAACTATTGTGTCAGGTTCTGGATGCTGTGAAGCCGGAATCATTTTTTCTTTTTTTTTTTTTTTTTTTTACTGTCAGACAGTTATGATAAGTAAATAGATATAAAAGTTGGATTTTGAAGATTCCTACAGCTATTTCTGCCTCAAATCTAGTAAAATGCACAATGTTGTGGCTGTGTTTTCATGTAGTGGTTCACCCAACCATACAGATCCTGAAACAGTTACATTCAAGATCTTGTACACTGTACTTATTCATGTGTTTTCACGTCTCTGAAGCAAAATGGTAATCAGCCCGCTTTGACAAAAAGAGATTTCTTTGGCTGCTGTATCTTCCCATAAACCAGCCCAATATCTGGACAGGGCCCGGTTCAGACTCTGAAAGAGAGAGAGAGAGAGAGAGAGACTATGGCTTTTCTTGTTTCTGCAGTATGTTTTGGTGTCTGCAAATACATTTTCTACTCCTTTCTTCTACGTGATCCTTCCTCAACTGCAGGGTGTCCAGCTGTAACAGCACCAGTAGGGCTTTCCCTGAATGGCTGTGACGAGGGCTCAAATCAGTATCATGATGTGTTGAGTATTTCACCTCGATAGCGAGAAATGGATGACAACTACCCCACCAGCTTATTTGTATTTCCTGATGGGGCTGTGGCTTCGTTCCCAGATCTATCCGCCCCACTCCCCCCAAACCAATATTCTTTGCGTAGTAGTGTTCTCATTTGTACAATGTGTATGAAATTGTAAAGGAATGCTGTGGGAGAGGGAAATTGTTTTTTAAAAATCTGTTTTTGCAAGATAGTTTCTTTAAAACCATTAATGGCTTCATGGTTGAGGTGGAATTGTGGATTTGCCTTTTGAGTATGGTTTTTGAGTTGTCTTGTTTTTTGTATCACTAATTTTGGCATAAAAATCAGCCTTACAATACAGTCAGTTGGCTCATGTGACATCTCCAGTAAATGGTTTCAACAAGTCTTTTAATTCAGGGTTTGATTCCCACTCCTTTCTGTATTTCTGAGGATACAGTTTAACCTGAGACTTGATGACCGTTTAACATCTGTTTGAGAAAGGCGACCACATAATGGATGGGTGAGTGACTGAGGCTGAGTGAAATCAGTGATCTATTTAGTGTGCCATTGTTAATTTAAACAAACAAGTCATCCAGTAGTACAGCACCTTAAAGTGGCATTATCATTGCTAAACTAGTACTTGGTTGAAAAAAGTCCAAAAATCTTTGTGTGAAACAGTTAATAGAGTTTGACCTAGGACTGGGCGGTATGACCGAAAATTAATACCTCGGTATATTGAGCAGTTCACCACGGTAACGGTAAGTGGACGATAATAAGTGGACTCAGAGGGTATCTGCTCCGACTGGCAGGACCAGTGCCGGCGGAGCTGCTGGGCTGGGAGCGTTTTGGGTTGACTGCTGCTCAGTAAAAGCAGTAACATGCTCAACGTTGGTTGTCCAAGCATCCAATAACTCCACAAAAAGTCCTTGCATTTGTCGCTAGTTGCTTTCCTTTTTTAAAGAGTCGCTAAAGAAGTCTAGACGCTCACTAAATGTAGCTAACCAGCAGCTACGTTGGTAGCGCTGGGTCATTGTATACAGAGTGCTCTTTGTTAAAGGGGCTGGAGCGCCGCTAAATTAAAACATAATTTCTTCTTAATTTTTTTTAAATACCGAATTTACCGACGAGGGCAAAAAAAAGTCAGTCATAAATGTTGGTATTGGTACATTTTCGGTATACTGCCCAGCCCTAGTTTCACCAGTTAAAATGTTATACCCCCAGTGATGTGTTATTGAATTACACCAATATAATTAAAGGTTGAACATGGAATATGGGCACCAAAGCGACATCTAGTGTGTCAAGGTTGTAGTCGCAACAACAAAACTTAATTTTAAGCCATTAGATGCCAGGCTCGTAGCAGTGACAAGCCTCCAACATGTCCAGCGATGAGTCTTGCAGGGTAAGGACGATTTTCTACTAATAAGTTTATTTTATATCAAAATATTTAAAATCAAAATTCTACACGAAAAATAAATGTAACAAAATATGGGCCAAAGGTAACAATACGTTTTTGTACCTGTCCTCTAAGCATCTTATTTTGGAGGCTGTGAGGGTGTATCCTCCACTCTCCCCTTGGTGATGTTTTCTATAAAAAGTTATCAGTTATACTTTAGATTTTACGTTAACAGCCGACAGATTTCACACTTTGCGTATTTTACTAAGGTGTGTGGTCGGAGAGCTATATCAATGCAGCAAGCTAACTAGAACTCTTATATCTTATATTAGCCACTCACTGCAGTGGGGATTTTACTTGGTGTGGAGGTTGATGGGTCATGATCAGTGCTCTCATATCTAGGTTCATCGTCATATAATGAACACAGGTATTGCAAAGCTGTTTAACCAACAGCTAACGATAGCCGTGAGTATCTTACCTATCAATGAGAAACTTCTGTGTGCGTTTTGATGGCGTGAAAGTTTTTCATTTGTGTCCATCTGTTGTAGGCTTTACCCTAAGGTCGCTCCTCTTCTGAGAAGGATAAAGAAATCTACGGGGCTCAGACACAGCAGCTTGACTGCTCCTGGCGGTTGTTTACAAAAGTACTTGGCAACCCGTGATGGCGCCCTACGTTGGCTGGAATACGTAAATATAAACATAATGTAGTTCCCGTAAAAATAAATATTTTATTATGTATTGAGTTAAAATATAACTTCTAAAAGAAATGGTGTACTTTCATTCTGCACACCTCTAAATTTCCTGTGGATGTATTACTTTTTTAAATAGATAGCTTTTAAGAAAAATCTTCCATATTATACCTTTTTAAGGTAACGGCTCAAAAATATTTTTAATATAAATGTCGAACCGGAAGAGATTGGATCTGATCAAATCAGAGCATATCGATATCATTTATTCTGACTCTAGAGAATTGGAATTTAATCGATTCATGAAATTTGTATCGATAACCCAGCTCTATGCTAAACTAAAACCCATCTTTTCATTTTTTTTAAACGCCGAATATACCTACATGGGCAAAACATCCGTAGATGACATAAATTTCGTTTGCGGTAAATTTTTGGTTTAACGCCTATCCCTATCTATGACCCTAAATGGGACCTGGGCATTTTATGCACCACAGCCAGCCCCATAAATGTCCCTCAGCACATGAAAACTTAACCCAAATGTGCATGCGCTGTTAACTCTGCACACAAATAATAATTTGCTGCTTTTATTTTGTATAAAAACCTAATATTTTAAAGATGATGCCTTGACATAGATTATGGTGCCCAAGGTGCTAAAGGTGACTAAGAATGTTTAATACTCATACACTAGGTGCCATGAATTAAGTCATGAATTGAGGCTGTATGGTCTCCCTGGCCATGATGCACACCAGCTGCAAACTTGTAGTAGCTGCAAAGCTAAATATAATGATGGGAAATTTGTAAAGATGCAGCAGAAAGAATTGTGAAAAAACTATGTGTTAATCTATCTGAGAGCAAAACTCGAGCAAGTGTCTGCTCATGTTTAGATTCCCAGCTTTTTCTGGCTCTGGCACACATTCAATGGTTTTACTTTCCAGCGGTATCAATTGGTCGATGTTTTTTTTTCTTTTTTTTTCTTTTTTATTTAAAGGGTGTGTAAAGATTATTGCTAATCCCCGTTTAACATGGTTAGCGTTTGGTTTTGTGCACTTTTGGTTTTTAGCTGCATTTCCTTTGTATGTGGAAGTTGAGTGTATTCTCTGTGCAGATGAATGGTTCCTTTAAGCGGCCAGCAGGGCTACAGTTGGAACCAGGCAGAAAGACTGGCTTGTGTTGATAACAAAAGTTCCTCTTTGTTGTATTATTGTGCCTCTGTGATGAGCCAAGCTCACACCAGCAACTGAAATAGCCCCATTAATCAGCAAAAAACAAACGTTTAACCCGTCTCACTAATGTTAAACTGGAACATGTGGATGTTATCAGATAATATAGACAGTTTCCAAAAAAAATGAAAATGATTACATAAGATACATTTTAAAACAGAAAGTTTGTGGGCAGGAATGCCATACAGGAAGACTGCTGGCTTGCAACTCATTGACATTCTCTCTACAGAGAGGAAGCCACAATAGGTCACTAGTAAGTCAATGCTGCATGTTAATGGAAAGTTGAGTGGAAGCAAAATGTATGATGGAAGCACAGGCAAAAGGAAGAATGATAACGGTTGCTTAGTCATTCAAAAGTCTGAGGGAGACTCATAAGGGATGGATTGTAGCTGGAGTTGGTCCTTAATATATTTGCTATGTGTATGCTGTATTAAATCACAATAGCCATGGTTAACATAGTGCCATTGCAAATCATCCCTTGTTTGCACAGTTTTTATTTTGCACCTTTTGTTAATAGTATGTATTAGTGCACAAATACACATGAACATCCTGTAAATAATTTTAAATGATCCTGCTCCACTTGCTCGTTTCTCATATGACTATTCCATTTTCATTTTGTATTTTTGATAACTGCACAGCACTTTAGTTATGTAACTGTGTCCTGTACATGTATTATTCATAATTCAGTTGTTTTTTATAATTCCGTTTCTCGTGTGACTCTAATGCATCTTTATTAACTGTCAATTTGCTGCTGTTCCAGCTATTTTCCTCTCTGTGGGACAATCACAGTAGATTTTAGTGTATTTTAGACAATATTTGGTAGGACACATTTTTTATAGTTTCCTGCTTTCAGACTCAGGATGTTGATTGGACATTTGGCCAGCTGGATGCGTGCCAACTGTCCTTAGTTGCCATCCCTGATGTATGTTTTAAGTGACTGAAGTACTAAAGCTCAAAGAGTGGTAGAGACTTGTTGTCATGAAGAAGAAAGGAAAGAGTCAGAGAAACGGGGGTTATCTGTAGGGATGAAACGATGCCAACTTTTTTCAAACCAATACCATATAGATACTTGAATCTGAGTACTTGCCGATACAGAGTACAAATGTTGATACTTCTGCCACACAAATGACAATGAATTGGAAGACAGGTTGTATTTTCTTCTCTGCTTGTTACAACAAATTATTTTGAATTAGACCGGGGGGGGGGGAACAATATTAATAAAATGACCACAAAACAAAAATTTCTTGTGAAAAATAAACATTTTCTTTGCAATTATTATTTCCACATTTATATTAAACAAAATACCCCATTAAGTTGGTATCGGTTCATGGTATCAATTAACTTTAACAAGTAAGTGTATATCAAACTATTTATTTGCCCAATACCAGTATTGGTGCATCCCTAGTAATCGATATCGTCAGTTTTCAGCAGTATTTTCAGATTTACATCATTTTCTGATATTTTGTGGCCACTGTACTTATACACGGAAAGAAAATGTAACCTTTGTTTGGAGACACTAAATATCCCAACATGGTTTGAAGAACATTTGTTTTAGTTTAGTTATATTCAGTTCATACCATCTCTTCTCAAGGCTCCCTCCAAGAATAAAACTGCTGAATTAATATCCAAATCTCCTCAAATATGGAAATTATTACAGATACAAATTTTTAACATTTTTGCAAAGTCTGAGGAGCAACATCATTAAAACATATTGTTTTAAGTATTTTATGGTCAAAAATAAGCAAAGTAAACAAATTGACTGAAGCAGTGGCGTTTAGTTCGACAAAAGACATCTTGCCGTTCCAAACTGTTGGAAAAAAAGGGATTCAAGTAAATGGTCCATAAGCTGCTGGACCCAAGATGCAACTTGTCCGCTAGGAAGTACTTGTCCAAAGCAGCCCTGCCAGACATGTAAGAAGAGTGCCGTTGTAGGGTACAAACATCACCGTCTACGGCAAATTCCTATGTTTCAACTGCAGGCATGTGGAGTAGCACAGCGCCTGAGCTGTACATTGTGTTCCATTGACTGTGCTGTAAAACATCACACAATAACAATGTATGGCTAAACATAACATAATATGCTATTTTACAGAACAAAATATATTATCCCTATTAGTATCATTATTGCAATAAATACCTGAAATTATCATGATACATTTTTAGGCCATATTGCCATGGATGGATGCAAGAGGGGATATTCGTTTTGTCCGATAGTTTCAAAAAGGAGGTGTTTTATAATTTATTTGCATCCATCAACAAAATATAGTGATTGAACAAAATATAAATTAATATTTGGTGTGACCACACTTTGCCTTCAAACCAGCATAAATTCTTCTAGGAATATTTGCACACGTTTTGAAGGAACTTGGCTGGTAGGTTGGTCCAAAGATCTTGGAGATCTAACCTCAGATCTTCTGTGGATGTAGTCTTCCTCACATCCTTCTGTCTCTTCATGTAATCCCACACATGCTTCATGATGTTTAGATCAGGGCTGTGTGGGGGCCATACCATCACCTCCAGGACTTGTTGTTCTTCTTTACACTGAATATAGTTCCTAATGACGCTGGCTGGATCTTTGGTGGTGTTGTCCTGCTGCAGCATAAATTTGGGACCAATCATTCACCTCTGTTGGTACTGAATGATGGATACGTTTTTCCTGTATTTTTCAGTATTGAGGACACCACTAGTCCTGACCAAATCTCCAAATCCATTTGCAGATATTCAGCCCCAAACATTCAAGGACCCTCCACCATGCTTCACTGTTGCCTGCAGGTGCTCATTATTGTACTGCTCTCTAGCCCTTTGACCCACAAAGTGCCTTCTACTACAGCTAAATATTTCACATTTTGACTCATTAGTCCAGGGCACCTGCTGCCATTTCTCTGTACCCCAGTTCCTATGTTTTCATACATATATGTGGCACTTGTCCTGGTCTCCACATCGGAGGGAGGACTTTTTGGCTGCAACTCTTCAATCAAGACCATTTCTAGCCAGACCTTTTCAGTTTGTATCAGTGGGTCCCACTGGTTTCTGCTAGTTCTGAACTGATGGCATTGCTGGACATCTTCTGATTTTTGGTCATAAGCTTGATGTGTTATTAATGTAATGCACTAAGTTTCCTTGGCCGACCATTGTGTCTATAATCCTCAACATTGCCCAGTTCTTTGTGCTTCTTCAAAAGAACTTGAACAGCACATCTTGAAACCCCAGTTTGCTTTAAAATCTTTGTCTGGGAGAGACCTTGCTGATGTTGTAGAACTACTGTGTGTCTTGTTGCTGTGCTCAGTTTTGCTGTGACATGAAACCATTTTCCACAGCCTCACCTTGGTAGCATTTTGGTTGTTCCTCACCCAGTTTTAAGCCTCCGGCATAACTGTTTGAGTTAATGACTTTGTTTCAACCTACGTGGGACATTGAGGATCATTAGCACCTGTTTGGTGTAACTGGTTGACCATACACCTTACTATAATCCTACAAAATCCCTGACTTTGTGCAAGTATAACTAAGAATTGATGCTGTCTTTTGTTTGCTGCCTTTGCATTTTCTACATTGATTTTAAACAAATCATTTATGTTTCTAACAGCATTCTTTGTTTACTGCATTTTTTGGCACCTTTCTAAAACTTTTGCACATGTCTGTATGTGTTTTTATATGTATAATGATGTTGTTTTTTAAAACCTCTTTTTATTAGTCTATTGAGTGTAAAAAAGAGAATTACATAAGACCCATAAAATATATTACTTTGAAAAAGATGGATAGACAGATGGCAAACCTCAGACATATTTATGGTATTTTGTTTCTTTAATTATAAATTGTATTTTTGCTCTTGTGACGCCATCAATAAATATTTATGTGATATTTGTAGGATAGTGAAGTATGTTTTTCACTTGATATAAATTGTTGGAATTAATACATTTTTCAATTATGTTGATTTATAAAGCCTAAATATGCTCTACTATGCTATGATTGCCAGCCGTCTTTAGAGTTTCAGCCGGTAGTCCAAGAAAAACAGGCCTGTCCTTTTGGCAAAATCATGTAAATAAGCACTTAGTTGTACGCCAATATAAGAGAACTGAATGTTTACACATGGTTATTAAATGATTTAGAAACAAAGCTTATTTGTAGAAACAGACATTGTAGACAACACAGAATGACCTCTGCCTGTGCTTCTCTGTCTGTCTCCCTGCAGTGGAGGGTGAGGGTCAGGGTCGCATTCTCCAGCGGTTTCCTGAAAAAGACTGGGAGGACAGCCCGTTCCCACAAGGCGTTGAACTGGTGAGTCTGTGCTGATTGTCATGTTCCTGTATACCTCAGTGGCCACAACATGGATTCAGCTCGCTCGGGGTCAGGGGTTTCGTTCCCCTGACAAAACAATAGTTACACGCATCTAATAGCAGTGGTCAGTGGTTTAGATGGATCTGTCAACATTCACACACAGATGAAATGTTGTTTCTGTGGTTTTACCAAAGATGCAGTGATAAAAATAATAGGTGCTTTTAGAGACAAGACTTGACACCTCAAATGTAGAGCAAGCTTTTTCTACCCCTAGTAGGACTACCTATATGTTTCATCTCACCAGAAAACAGTAGACCTGCACAGATCAGACCTCACTGGGGAATTTGAGAGTAGAAGGAGCGGTTTTAGTGCCAGTCCTGCTGCTTCTTTCTTTATCTGTCTTAGCCATGGTTTAACTGTAGCTTAGCTAATGTGCTCTTTAATCATGTGCCCTGATCACGGGGGATGTGACATGCAGTAAAAAAACGTTACCAGGTGATGTTGTAGGAGAACTAGTGAGAGTTACTTGTTAGGGAAAATGCATGTTGTGGTTCTTTGTGATGAGGAAATCTGAGTAAATAGATGGTCGCCTGCAAACTGCTGCCACTGAGTCCCGAGTGGGACGCACAGTAAACTGTAGGAGGAGGTGACCGCGATCCTCTTTTGGATTTCGATGTGCAAGGTCGTAACGTAATTTTGGTGGATTTCGATACAAAATCGAGTTTGTGAAACCCCTACTATATATACAGTGGCTAAACTACAACTCGACCATGGCTAGGATAGATGAAGCAGCGGGACCCGCGCTAAAACCACTCCTTCTACTTCTACTAAATCATCATTGAGGAAATTATGAGTTCGCAGCAAGTTAAGTCCACATTTGCATTGTAAACAAGAGGACCGCTGTTAGCTCATTCGACAGAGTAAAAGGCAGCTATCTTGAGCATTGGGTCAGTCGTTCTACAATAACTATAAAGAGTCACTAGATGGCAGCCACCCTCTGTTATTAATCATTTATGTTTAAACTGTACTCTTACACTTTTATTGTAAATAAATCAATTTGACGATTAATGCCTAAGGTGATACATTACACAATCGAATCGTGACCCTAAAATCGAAAATCAATTAGGGGTGTCACGACTCTCCAAATTTTCGATTTGATTTTATTCTTGCGTAATGTATCACATCAGGCATTAATGGTCAAATTGAAATAATTTATTTGAAATAAAGTATAACAGTCTTGTTTAAATAGGTTCTGGTCCGCTCTGCTTCATCTATCCTAGCAGGGGTCGAACCGTAGCTTCGTCAATAGCTACCTGCTAGCGTCAGCTAATATGCTCTGTAGACGTGCGCTCTGATCAGGGGGATGTGATGCAGGAAGTTACCAGGTGTTTTTGTGAGTTGTAGAAGAACTAGGGAGAGTTACTTGTTAGGGAAAATGCGATTTCGATACAAAATCGAGATCCTGACATGATTCTTTAAAGATTGTATCGCAACAAATCTCATTACCGCACATGCTTTAGGACAGTCCTGATTAGTTTACTTTGGATAAAAAATAATACTTATTTTCACAGAATATAATTTGATTTTTTGTCATTTTTGTCCCGAAGTCGAGCAATTATTGTTAAAGGGTAATCTTCTAATTAAATGAATTGTTTCTATTTAGATTTTAGTCTGTTCAGTCTGATTTTTTTTATTTAATTAGTCTCTCTAATCACATAGAACAGGAACACTTTAACAATGTTAAAATCAAAAGTCTTCTTTAAGTAAATAGTGTATGGTTAAGGTGTTTAAGGATTTTTCTCTTTTATGAAGATCAAAAAATGATCACTCTGTATTAGGGCTGCCACAAACTATTATTTTGATGATCAACTAATCGTCTATTTTAACGATTAATCGACTAATCGGATCACCCATAAATTGTATCTTATCGCAGCAGCTGCTCACATATATACATCATTAGCTTCCAGCTGGAAGTGTTTTCTCTAAGTATTATGTGTTATCTAAAATAATGACAGTTAAAAGGATTGCTTATTCAATATTTATGAAGTAATTACAAAAAAAACATTAACGTTACAGCAGACACATAACGTGCTAAGGGAAATAAAATCCGTCACTATTGTTAAATTTTGCATTTAATAGGTAAAATCACTTTGTTCAGCCTTTTCATTATTTTTGCGTCCATGAGTCAAGCGGGGTTTTGGGATGCTGCCATAACAGAAATAAATGAGTCAGCTATGTGCACTCCTCCACGATTGTCGCGACCATTCTCCTATGCTTTGATGTCTTATTGACAGCTGCAGCGCTACACTGTCTGCTTTAAACGGATCAGAAACGGCCAACATTCATGCGCTGGTGACATGAGAGAAAAGCTGCGATAAATATAAATATATGCATATTTATATTGATCTATGAATGCCCCAGACTGAACATGCAGCGCTGCTTGTTAAAAGAGGATGTTTAGTCAGCCTGGTGTTTGTTATAAAGTTAGCAGCTAACGAGCTAATTAGCTTAGCGAGCCAACTGTCCCTCTTTGTAGTCAGCTGCACCGGGCTTCCTTTAATATGCATAGAGCATAGGCAGGACTGATGCAGATTCCCACTGCTGCATATTGCGACAGGGGCAGAGAGGCAGACCGAGTAATAGGCATGCAATATAGAGAGAACAGTGAGCGATACAGCCGCAGTTTTAAGAGAAAAACTAAGTTTTTTTTAAAGAAAAAAAATGATGACGACAAATACATTTAGTGTCGACTATTTTGGTTGTCAACATTGTCATGACGAATCGTGGCAGCCCTACTCTATATTATATTTATATTGCCAACACACATTTCCTTTAGCTTTCATGGAAAGTTGTGACCTTGATATGATTCAGGACATGTGTTGGTTAGGGCTGGGCGATGTGACGAAATATATCGACAGGACGATAGAAAACCTCTATCGTTTTATATGAATTGCTATCGTTTAAGCCACAATATGGTTTTACGGCAGTAAATTACGTCACGATGCACCTTATGGCATTCATGTGCATGCTGCAATACATGAAAAAAACAGAGAGGAAGACTGTAACCAAGAAGAACAATTGTACCTAAAGAAAACAAGATTATCAGACAAGTTGGTCTCCCTGCATGTCTCGCCTCCCCACCCAACGCGCAGCTTAAACAGAAAAACACATATCGACTTAATACCCCTCTTTTACATGGGAGACACACATAATGGAAAAAAAATAAAACGAGAGGCTGCATGAAGAGTGTAAAAAACTTTACTGCCAAAACGTGCTGTAAAGTTAAGAAAATGAGTGAAAGCAAGTATTGCGGCAAAATTTGGATGCTTTTCAAATAATGTGTTTAATTCCAAGGTAGAGTGTAGAGCTGAGCCGCTCTGCTAAAAGATCACTGATATCCATATCTCCTGCAGATGGAAGGAGATCACTATATGATGAGTCTGGGGGGTGTTATTGTCATCTATCATTTAAAACTGCATTTCCAAGTTGTACATTTTTCTAAACTATTCATTAAATAAATTAACAGAAAAATCGCTATATCGTGAAGTATACCGTTATCAGGATATAAACTTAGCTATATTGGGATATCAACATTTGGCTATATCGCCCAGCCCTAGTGTTGGTTTTATCTGTTGTTTCAGATAACATAAAAGACAGGATAAACATGGATTTGGATACTTCAGTTAATAGAAACTGAATGTCTGTTTGCATCCATCAAATCTTGAAGTTGGTTTTAATTTCCTACTTCCTCCTCTGAGATTTTCCAGCGTCAAATGTCTTGTGTACTTTTCCCACTGGAATTGAAAACATCGAGATCGTTGCCCTTTGTTGAGTTGTGAGCCGCCAGTTGCAGATCTTCTCTGAAGTAGCAGTTCCCAGTTAATCCAGTTTATAATGATGCTTTAGAACAAAAGATGACTGTCACATGTTGATGGGCCCCTGGGCAAGCCATTTAACCCCATGTTGCCTACCGAGCTTCGAATCAGTATATAATACCCAGCAGTTCTATACAAGTTCTGTTCATTTACAAGAAACTACCTGGTAGGGGTGTAACTGTACATTCCTAGTCAGATTTTTTGGTACAGCACAGAGGCGAACAGAGTTTACACATGGAACCATAACTCCGTCACACTTTAGCCAGCAACACACAACACTGTAAACAAAATTACAGAATAATGCGCTTTCATGTTGACTGGTCACCAACTTCTGGCAGCATCTTTGGTTAGTTAGCTACCACAGATGTAATTGAGCTGAAGGTTGCCGCTTAGCTGGCCTCATAGGAGGAGCCGTTCTCTTAGCGTAGCAATAAATTATAAGCAGACTGGACGTCTGAATGTACTAAAGTGTGTTAAAAATGTTTTTCTAGGAATTAGTCATTGATATTTGCACTGTTTTCCAGCATCAGCTGGAAGTTGACCAAAAGGAGCACCAGCTACCACAGTGTCTCAAATAAATACAAAAATAAAGTTATTTCTCTAATATTGTCTTCAGTTTTCACACATAGAAAAGGGTGTTAAAGGCCAAATAAACACAGAACACATGAAACCAGGAGAAACTCCCTGGTTAAAAACCATGGCTCCTCAGTAAGCAAGAACTCTGCTGCGTTCCTACTGTTCCCGTTGTTACATCGCTATTCATCACTTACATCACTCCACCAGTGGGTAATGGATGCTGAAACTCCTCTTCAGCCATAGTTTTGAAATCGGGGAACATTTCTTCAGTGGAAGTGATCAGAATTGGGGGACTGTCTGAATGAGGGCTTTTCTGATAGCGTGCTCCTGCATGGCCTCTTTTTTTGCATTAGTAATTGGGCTGCAATGATGTGTCACTGCCAGTGTGTGTACGATGCATTCACTCCATGCTTCTTCAGTGCACTCTTAAGATGTGGATAACAAAACAGAATGGGTACAGTGTCCAGGTCTGAGAGGATTCTCAGATGCTCCCACCGGAATCTGTTTTTAAGTGATATAAATACCTTTCTCCATGCACAAACTTTAAAATGTCTCATCTGAACTGTCACCGTTTAAAGGAAAAAATCAAATATAAACAATATTTGATTAACGCGACCCTTACTCTGCAGAGTTAAACAAGTGGACAGAGGTATGAATACTGATCCATAAAATGATACGCAGCCTTCAGAATTTTCCGTCACCGTTTAAAGGAAAAAATCAAATATAAACAATATTTGATTAACGCGACCCTTACTCTGCAGAGTTAAACACACCTTATATTGTTTAACTCTTTACTTATGTTGTGAACAGAATACTTGACCAGTTACCTTACCTTGTGAGAGTTTGATTTAATTTGCTTCATATTGTTTAACTATTTACTTTTGTTACAGCATGTTACCTGAAGTGCTGAATAAAGCTCTTACTGTCGATGTTAAATATAAAGTTATAAAATATATGACAAGTACATGTCTCCTACTCATTTCAACTGACATCTGATTACTGGTTGGAAAAAATGTATAATTATTTATATATATATATATATATTAGGGGTGGGAATCTTACAACATCTCACGATTCAATTCGATTCTGATTCTTGGGGTGACGATTCGATTCAGAAACAATTCTCGATTCAAATTAATTTTTTTTAATTAATCAATACTCTTTCATTCATCATTTGTGTTTGTAATACACTCAACTTGATCTGCCAAGTGTCTGTGATGAAGTGAGGCATGAATGTAATAGGGCATCAACACAAAATGGATTTTACAATCTATGTTGAGAGAAGGGAACTGGTTCAAAAGTAACAAGACACGAAATTGCAACTGGACATCCAAGACCTTTTAAACAAAACTTCTAGTCTTGAAATAAAAAACTGATATATTTTAAGAAGAAAAAATATGTATTTTGTTTGTTCTTTGGTACGTAGTAGAAAATACATTGAAAATATTTAGTATGCACCAAATGTTGCTTATCAACCATCATTAAACATTTATCATTTAAAAGTAATCATTTTTAAAGTAATGTTCCCAACACTGCTGCTTTGATATTTATTTTGCATTTTATTTAATTGTAATTTAATATACTATTTAATTTTTATTGTCATTTCACAATTTTTTTTTGACATTTTTTTTTTTTTTACTGTACAGAACATGAACCAAACTGTAAAACAGGAATTTTGGTATTCTACACTATTTGGAATAGTGTAGAACCTTACATTTTTCTACAGACTTTCCGTATGCAATGGGCATGAATCATTTTGGGCATAATCTTTTACATGAAATATGAATCAAACATGCAAGTTCCTGAAGTCAATGACACATTGTGCATCATATTATGACAGATTTATAGCCTTTACAGAAATGAGCTGTTGGTGATATTGTGCAATAAAATGTGGACAAATTTGTTGAATCAAAAATAACTTTAAATAATAGTATTTTTTCTTATTGAATTTCTTACCTATATTTTATTTATTTTTACTTGTGTAATTTGTTTACAAGAAACTGTTCTGCTGATTGGTTAAGTTTTGATATAATAGCTACAATTGAATTACTACTCTGAATATTCAGCTGCAAAGTTTTTTTTTTTTTTTTTTTTTTTTTTTTTTTTTTTATCAGTGTAAATATTGAATACTATAAATATGGCATATCTTTTTTTAAAGGTTGCAGCATCTGTTCCATTGATGAAACTACCTGCTATGTAGTCTGATCCTGCTGGAGTCATCTTGTCTCCTGCTTCCTTTCTAGTTCTGTCAGCCCAGCGGTTGGCAGCTGGTTCCAGAGTGGCAGCCCGCCTCCTTCTTTGTTGCGGTGTTAACTGACATCAACTCGGAGCGTCACTACTGTGCCTGTTTTACTTTCTGGGAGGGCTTGGACAATCCACAGGTGAGTGTAATGCCAGCTAGCCATAGTCCCTGTGGGCCTTTTGATTAGGGGCACAAAGGAAGCTGTTGGCTGCCATGACGCTATCTGTTACCGCTCTCTGCTCAGCTGAAGAAGACCGACCCTGGTGATGCTGACGAGGAGCCTGCTGTAGTCCAACATGCTAAAATGTTTGCACCGAAGAGCCTGGTGGTGGTTTCTCGACTTGATTACACAGAAGCTTTCAGGGTAGGACTTTTTCTAGGCGTAGTATTAAATGCAACATTAGTGGCTTTGCGACACTACCCTGCTGACCTCCAACCTCTCTGTCTGTGCCTTGATTCCACAGAACTGTCTTGGTCTGATCTACACCGTCCATGTAGATGGCCTATCAACCCCCTTAGAAACTGTTATCGGAAACCTTCTAACTTGTGTCATCCCCATCGCTGGAGGCTCCCAGGTATGATTATTGACTAATACCGCTGAGTAACACATTAGCTTTGCTCGGATTACCTCACTACTCCTGTGTATCTGTTGCAGTGAGTGTTAGAGGTGTCAATTTTCACAAGACTCACTATGCGATTAAATTACAACTATGTCAGTGATTCAATATCCTGATGCATCACGATTATTTTTTATTTTTTACATTTTTCATGGCACCTCCGAAAAAGCTCAAAAAAAAGTGCAAAAATTAGTATTAGTTTGTATTCTAGTGGATTGAAGAACACAAGAAAACTATCATCATTCAAAAGTCATAATTAGCTAAGATTTTGAAGGTTTAAGGTTTTGCTGTAAGAACACCAGTTAATGCACACGCTCTATTCTGATGCCCATGTTATATAAGAATAGAGTTTATGTCTCAGTTGGAAAAGAAATGATGAATAATATATAAATAAATGAGTAAGGTTGGCTTGTGCAACGATGCATAATCATGTATGCCTGTGTCACGATACAAAAATTATAACATTCATTCCATCAGCTCGACTGACTGCAGCAATTCCAACACAGTACCATGACGATCCGTTATGTTGGTTTGCTGTTATAGATGCAGCAGAGGCAAATCGGTGGTTATTCTAACATATCTCTGACATATTAGGGCATTAGTAGCATTATATAAGGTATTTCATGTGTAAATGGGGCTGTTAACATTTCAGTATTGTATTGCATTAATATTCCAGAGTTTAATGAGAATCATATGTGAAACCTACAGAAACAGCCTGTGTAACTGATTGAGACCAGCTCATTGCATCGTTCCAGTTGTAGGTGTTGTTACACCTTGTGTTCAAAATCATCAAAAAACCACATTAAATATATTGTCATTTCAAAATAAAGCATGTATCTACCAAACGCTGTATTAACTGCTGATTAAAGCGACTACAGACCATCGTTCTGGTAAAAGAAACTGGCTGTTGTTAAGCTGACCAATCAAAGGCATACACTCTCCGTTGACTGAGATGGATAGTTACAAAATTGGGCTCTACTCCATCCGTCCTTGTGTAGGTGACATAGAGGCCTTGCATCGACAGATAATGGCTCTGTGTCAATGCATTTTCTTAATAGAAAGTGTGAAGCACTTCAAATTACATATAAATTCAAACTTCAACAATGTTAAAACTTTTTATGCCAAAAACAAATAAAGAAACTTTTTGTAAAAAAAAAGGGGGCTGCCACAAACGATTATTTTGATAATTGATTAATCTCCTATTATTTTGCCGATTAGTCGACTAATCAGAGCACATTTCAAATGTATGTTATTGCAATAGCAAGCAGCTACTCTAGTATAGGCTTGTTACCTCGAAGTGTTACAGTATGTAGTATCTATTATACTGACTATTAGGATGATAGCCCTTTCAACATTTATGAACTAATTATTAAATAAAAAATTAGCATTACAGCAGACACATGACGTGCTAAGGGTAATGAAATTACCATCACGTCTGTTGCAGCTATCAAGTAATACAACAGCATCTTCAGTCAGAAGCTTCATTAAAACCACTGTAATACAGAATAATCCTTCTAGAAAGATCCTTCCTGCCTACAGCCATTTAACATTTAAAGTCTAAAAATTACATTCTAACAAATAAGTATTTTAATGCAATAATAAAAATAATAAACAATGTTTTTTTGGTCGCAACACCTGCAGCTTGGTGTCCTGTAAATAGCAGCAGCTTGGCCTGTAAAGGATGTCATATGTAAGAATCTGGACATTTTCATCAATCTATGAATAGCCCTGGATACCTTAAAGAGAAGGTAAAAAGCTAACATCGGGGAGGACATCGTCCTAATGTTAGCAGCTAATATTATATTATTAGCTATAAATGCTTACAGAGGCGACCCTCTTCTTTTTTAGCCACAACGGGCTTCCTTTTAAGATGCTCAAGCATCACGTTGTACTGCCATGGAAAGGAGCTTCTACTTTGTGAATTCTTTATTAAACATGCTTCTCTTTATAGTCAATTAAAACTCCCGAACTTTAGAGCTACGTCGTCAGCTTACCATGACACTGCTGGTTGGGCTTATCTGGTGACGCTGCAACTGGCCCTGTTTGCCTAAACTGCGCATGTGTGTCATGGGCAGAAAGGCAGACATGGCAGCGAAAGGCACAGCAACCATAAAAAAAAAAGATGAAAAAAAGATGACAATTACTAAATTTTCTGTCGACAATTGTACTCATCGATGTTGTCGTGATGAATCATGACAGCCCTAGTAACACATAAACAAAAAAAATTAAAGTGCACCAAGACACTAACATCAAAACCATAAGTTTACAGATAGAGCAATACAGCTAAAAATAATATATATTTGTGTAAAAAAGAGTAGGCCTGTTACCATAACAAAGTTTGCTGGACAATAACTTGCCCCAAGAATTTTTGTGATAAATGATGATGTTGTTATTTTCGGATAATTTGTACCTAATGTAATAATAAAGCATGAATGCCCTATAAACAATCAATACATTTTATTTCTAAAAAAACATTACTACTGAAACTGGAAGACATTTTTAATATCCAATATGAGCAATAGGGTGACTGTGGTTTGCTAAGTAGAGTAGTTGGTTTATAATTAGAGGGTTGTTGGTGTGATTCCAGCTTCCATCAGTCACATGTTGATGTGCCCCTGGGCAAGGCACTTAACCCTAAGTTACCAAGCGATCTGCCTATCAGTGCATGAATGTGTGTGCATGTTTTTAAAAGGGAATGGGTGAATGTGGCTCTAGTGTAACGTGTTTTAGGACTAGAGAATTACTAGACGACTTCAGTTCATTTATTATAAAATTATGAAAACAACTAAAGCAATACAAAAAATGGATTAACTCTGTAAAAAAAAATGCCTCATAACAAATATTAGTTATTCTGCCACTGCGGCCATATGGATCCTTTATGCCTTTTTTCATCCAATCTCTCTGATAGAAAGAGGAAGACGTGAGGAAAACAAACAACCATGCAAATGGAAATTATTGTGCTGCAAAAATGGAGCTCATTTGAATTTATCCTACAATTGACTTATTGTTTATTGTGACGGATTAAAAAGGCACAGTTTGTCATCTATTAGCTGCCGAAACCTTGCCGAAACTTGGAGTCATTTATTTCAGTCTTCATTAATACTTGGGATGATATATTTGATTGGCAGTGGTCTGCTGTGGAAAGTGGAGAGTTGTCTAATAATGCCACCTATATGAGAAGAAGCTCACTTCTGACATCAATCACACACGGTTTAGCCTCGGTGCTGCAGATTGACATTCCACTCATTTAAAGGTACGGTGGAGGATTTTTCTGAATTTCAGGAAAGAACCATCTTTTGAAAAAAAAAATGGAAATGCAACAAAGAATCTCACCCTGAAGATTTACAATATAGTGTAGATAATTTCTTCTAACAGTAATCTGAAATGCATTTCTACGAATAGCATACCAAACGTTAGCCTATCTGTAGAGTAGAAATGTGGCGACGGAGACATCAGTTTGGAGCCCGACCTATGCTTTCAGTGCACGCCATAGTAAGAAAGAATCCCTTTAAAACCACTCATGTCATGTTTATCTCTTCTGAGGCCTATTTCTTCCTCTAACACACTTCAAAGACACTTTTTCTCTTGTGACTATCAGCCACTTTCTAAGGACCCAGTGAGAATAGCGTGGTAGAATGAACGATTGAAGGCGTAGCACGGTACACCTTTTGAGTGTACGTCCACCAAAAAAATAATAATAAAACAGACTCCATGCTGTTGGGGTTCTTGAGCAAAAAGCAATTACTGCCTGATTGTGGACTTTTTCTTTATGGAGAAATATTTCCAAGTCCCTCCAATAGCCCAGGAACTTGTAAGACCCCTTCCTTTCTCAGTCACCTCATATTAGCAAGCTGAAATAAGGAGACATAACTGTGTGATTGTTGAAATATGACAACAATTAAGATTTTTATCATAAATTTAAGCCAATTCCTTTAACTATAGCTTGTGGAAAAATGTGGTTAAAGGGGAAGTACTATTTTTGCTACCTGGACCTTATTTGTAGCATGCAATGCCTGCATTTACTCACCCAGACAATTTTGGTGTGACTTAAAGTCTGAGCAGGGGTTTCATTCTATGCTCTACGACTTGCCAACTGCAAACATCAACATGGTTCGAGTTTGCTTTTTTCCAAGTTGCACAGGTACAATGACCAGGTAAACTAAGTTCAGCTACCACAGGCTCCCTTTCCACAACCTACTCAGTCCTTTTCAGACTACAACTGCAATAATGGACGGCAGCAACATGATTGAAATCGCCGATTGGTCTAAGATGGAATAAAAGCCTCTGAAAGACCCCTGATGACAACGACACAGCACCTTCGATCTCACAGGGGAATAGTGCTAGTGATTCATAACATAACATTGGTGAAATCAAGGAATTTTGTGGTACTTAGAGGCTGCACTTTGGATCCCCCAACAACTCCCTTTTTATGGATTTATGCTGATCACCACTGGATGTGAATATCTCCTGAAGGACTCCAAGTCACACCAAACTTGTCTAGGTGAGTAGACCAATGTATTGCATGCTACAAATAAGGTCCCAGATGAAAAAAACTGTACTTTTAACTGAGATGTCTATCATTAAAAACAAATATAGTTGTTTCTTTCACATAGGATGTCATAACTGTTGCATATTTATTTGCATTGTTCTTTCTGAAGCGTTTATCCACTTTCAAATGACCTCATTACAGTAAAACTGTTATGAGGCAGATTTTCAGCGATGAATATAGATTTAAATCTTTAGGATGCATGTTGCTGGATGTCAGCATGCCATGTCTTGATGAACAGTATTACTTAAAGCACATTTTGGCAGTTTTAAATACACTAATTCTCATTAAATGTGGATGAATTGTTTTTATCAATCATAGTTTTGCTACTTCTAGCTCTTAAAGTTTTGGAAGAATATGCCCCCGACATTCAACCTTTGCATTCATTTTTATAAATGCACAGAAATCCAGATCTCATCACTTCATATTGTTATTGGGGGTTCATAGATAGTCTAAGATTTTTTTTTTTTAATCCCTGCAGGATGAACCCTTTTTGCAAAAGTTCCAGGTGTGGTAACCCATTGTATGTGCTCCCTTCTGTACACTGGCTCCTTTGTGTTACAGATAGATGAGTCCCCAGTTTGTAGTTTAGACAAAGTTCCCCAGTCCCCCGCCTGTGAATGGCTGCTGGCCTGTCTCCAGGTAACTTTCCTGTTCTGCGAGATTCACCAATCAGCAACCCGCTCCATGTTATTGATTTTATCAATCAAATAAATCAGTGTTGTTGTTTTTCCCTTCTTGCTGTCTTTCATTAATTCATTTTAAATCATGAATAATTGAATGACTTCAGCCATTTCTGACCTGCTTTCTTATGTTTTGTATTTCGGTTGCACCGGATCATATTTCCTTTATGTTTGAGTTTGTTGCTCTTTTGTCAAATAAAAGTTTTCTTTTCCCTCATATTAAGAACCATAGGGGTTTCATCAGTCTATAAAACACGATCCCACACACATTCAAAGTGGCTGCTGTGCAGGTCATAGTTCAGTTGCTTGGTGACCATATGGCCTAGCAGATGGCTTGCTTCCAACAGCACAGCATCTGAATGAGACAATCAGATCTGATCAGCGTTAAACGTTTGCAACCTGCAAAAACCAGCTATGATCTACTGAAAAGCATTTAAATATCTGGAAACCGATTTACTAGGATTTTCTGCTATTTTTTTTCAACCCCTATTAATAAAAAAAGTTTTATAATGGGATTTTGTTGCAAATACTTGAACACATTTCTTTAACTGTTATCACATAGTTTCATCCCATCCATTATTGAGGAACCAGCTATTTACCAAAATGAACAAACATGTATGATTAAAACCAGATATTTATGTAAACCACACTTGTCAAACTCAAAGCCCGGCGGCCAAATCCGGCTGCCATTGCCAATTATGTGGCCATCTATACTTTAGAGGACCCTACAAGTAGAATCTTTAAGTTCTATTTTTGTGCACCTAAATACAATATTATCAGTAAAATCAAATCTGTGTGTATTTGAACAGTCCTAATTCACATCATTATAAGATGGTCAGTACTATTGCATTTTAAGAAGTACTTGGCGAATGTGGAGACAGATTTTTTAACTAATTTTTTAACGAGTTGTTATAGTATAGTATTATCAATACTTTCTGCCACAACTGGCCCTTTAAGGATATTCAGGAGCTTGATGTGGTCCAAAGTGAAAATGAGTTTGACACCCCTGATGTAAACTGTATACAGTTGATGCAAGTTTTTCTTGCTATTAACTCAATATATAACACAATATAAGTACCATTTATGTCAGTATTTAACATTCTGTGGTACTATTTAAATATATCAGAAAGTTATTGATTTAAAGGTTTATTTTTAAAAGTTGAACATGTTATCAGAAATGATGCAACTTTTTTTGAAAAATTAAAGAAGGTTAGGATGGGGGAGATTTGGATTGAAAATAAAATATTCATTTGTTTATCAATGCCAAATTTAATTAAAATTTTCTTAAGAAGAAATTAAAATAGACAGAAAATATATTTTCTTTATTTTCATGACTATTTACATTGTAGATTCTCACTGAAGGCATCAACACTATGAATGAACACATATGGAATTATGTAGTACTTTTCCAAAAATTGTGAAATAACCTGGCCTCCAAAGTCACCGGACCTTAACCAAGTCGAGATGATTTACGGTGAGCTGAACTGCAAATTGAAGGCAAAATAGCCAACAAGTACTAAGCATCTCTGGTAACTCCTTCAAGACTGTTGGAAAACCATTTCTGGTGACTAGAAGCTCAAGAGAATGCAAAGCAGTAATCAGAGCAAAGGTGGGCTACTTTGAAGAATCTGAAATATAACACATGTATTCAGTTATTTCATCCTTTTTGTTTAAGTACATACAGTAATTCCTTACATTATATGTTTATTCATAGTTTTGATGCCCTTAATTGAGAATCTACAATGTAGTCATGAAAAGAAAGAAAACACATTGAAAGAGAAGGTGTCCAAACTTTTGGTCTGTACTAAAAAAATTTAATATATATATATATATATATATATATAATTTCAATCATCCCTTTTTGGAGTTGACCTGAAATCACAGTCCATATAAATACATGCTGTAAAACAAGATGGAAGTCGTTGGGCGTACTGACGTAATGTTGATCTATGAAGCCTCACAAGGTTTGTAAAAAAACTGCAATCTTCATAAACAGATACCTCAATAAAATATTATTGCCCTGCCCTAACTCAGACTTAACTTTTCTTTTAACGTCGGATAAGACGTAAACAGTACCAGAAAAGTGCTTTTTAAAATGTAGGTCCAAACATGTTTTTTCAAAAGCCATGTGGTAAATAATTTAGTAGTATGATAAGGGTCATTGTCCATATCTGGAAGGCCCATTTGATGCGTAAGCTTCAACCACCTGGCTAAAATCTTGAAGTTTTTCTTCAAGATGTCAATATAATATGAAGTGCACCAGTTCCTCTTGCCACAAAACACCACCCTACGATTTACAGTTGCTTTACTTTTCTCAGGCTTGCAATCAACCCCTTTTCCTCAAGTCGTCATGTTGTCCATCTGTCTTTTCATCCAGAATTTTGGGGTCAATGATTTCATGCTCTTTGACCTTACACTGATACTTACACAAAGGTAGAATTGTCTAAGGTAATTATTGAAACAAATAACTTTTTTCCTCTTTTTTTAAGATTCGGGTTTAGGTTCAGTAGAGCAGTTCAGTAGGGAGAGGGTAATGGGTGATGGGCTAGGGATGGCAAACAAGTCATGGAGTTTCCCAGTGGATGAAATGGAAGCAAACACTGAGAATAACTGTAGCCATGATTTTTAGATTACGTCTGTAAATTCTGAAATAGTCAAGTGTTTAATTATAAGAACCCAAAGCCGTTAAAGAAGCACATCCAAATGTATCTGTGGTTCTTCTTTAGAAACTGTAAAATGTGGTCTAATTCTTCCCACTCTCACACTGAAAGTCGCTCTGTCTGGCAGATAAAATTAAAGAGTAAGTCATAGTCCTAGAGGTGATTGGCACTTAGCTTGATCTGATCACAAGAGTTTTTAAATGTTAATAGTGTGACCCCTAATTTGTGAATATTTTTGTCTGCTGGATGCATTTTTTGTTTTTGTTTTAGTTGATCTTATGGTCGATGCAGCTGTTTCAGTTGTTGAACTGAAATGTCTCCAAATTAAAAACTTCCCTCTAAGCCAGTTGTCACTGCATTGTAATAAAGTGTTTTAAAGGTCTCACTCACTGAAAATCATGGAATTTTTACTTTTATTTTTTTTAATGCGATCAATCACTGAGTTGCATTTGCATGATGTAGAGGAAGATTTTCTCCTGCCCCCATTGGCTGCATTAGCCACAGAAAGGAAATAGACGGGGGAGAAAAAAAGCGCAGACAAACGAAACAAAAAAACGAGTCAGAAAAAGCTAGCCTCTTTTATGTCGCAGAGAAAATTAGTTCTCATGGTCTTGCCTACCTTGGCATGCGTCTACCAACTGGAAGGCTGTATTGAGGAGAGAGAACAACACATCTCCACTGGTAGAAGCTAACCATTAGCAACTCCACAACATGGTAACATTGGAGATAAAACAACAGCATAGTGCTGGGCGATATTGGCTTAAAAATTCAATCTCCCTTTTCATACCGGATCAGATTTCCAATTGTAATTGGAGGTTTTTGGGGTGGTGTTTGTTTTTTCCTGTTTTTTCTTAAAAATGGAAGTGATGAAAAATGTTTTCAAAAACTTTTGTTTCCATCACCCTCAGCGGCTCAGTGGTAGAGTAGTTGACTCAACCCCAAATATTCTACATCGTCCTACCGGGCTATTCGGTGTATGAATGCGAGTCTGAATGGGTGAATGTGGCTTCAGATGTAAAGTGCTTTGAGTGGTCAGTATGACTAAAAAAAGCACTCTATAAGTTCAGTCCATTTCCCATTTAGGCCCTGGGAAGACTGACTTTACTTTGAGTTATGGAAATCCAAGTAGTGCATTGGTCAAAAAAATCCATATTTTCTAAAATCAATAATCAATAATATCAATAGACAGCCCAGCCCTTCAACTGCATTGCATTGTTTTACCCAGAACAGAACAGCAGAAGAAATGTTTGGAATTTATCGTGTAACACAACCAGCAAAGTAAGTTAAGGTAGTTGTTTGAGGGTAGTATAGGTAGCCTGCTGTATGCCCTTCTACTTCCAGTCCAAGGGTCCCCTACTGTCAAAAATATGAATGAGTCAGTGGAGAGGCAAAAGTTATTTTCTAATTCCATTTGAAGTGTCTCATAGATTTAACCGAAGAAATCACTGTAAATTCTGAAAACATTTTGATTTGTTGACAGGTGGCAAAAGTTAATTTAGTTTTGTTTGAAAACATGTAGTGTACTACAACTGCTCGTCTCAAAAAAATTTACATCACCACACAACGAGAAAAATGGCAGAGTTTTGCAAGCTTCACATCAGTCTTCTAGAACGAAGGACAAAGCATTAGACATGGAGAAAACCACTATAAATCTGACCATGTGAAAAGTAGTAGCTATGCTGGGGGAGAAATGGCCGGTGGAGTGAGAACTAGCATGCAACACAAGCTCCACAAGGTCTGAATGTTTCAAGTGCTAGTTATTGTTAGCTGATGTCATATACGGTGGCTTGCAAAAGTATTCGGCCCCCTTCAACTTTTCCACATTTTGTCACATTACAGCCACAAACATGAATCAATTTTATTGGAATGCCACGTGAAAGACCAATACAAAGTGGTGTACACATGAGCAGTGGAACGAAAATCATACATGATTCCAAACATTTTTTACATATAAATAACTGAAACGTGGGGTGTGCGTAATTATTCAGCCCCCTTTGGCATGAGTGCAGTCAGTTGCCCATAGACATTGCCTGATGAGTGCAAATGACTAAATAGAGTGCGCCTGTGTGTAATCTAATGTCAGTACAAATACAGCTGCGCTGTGACGGCCTCAGAGGTTGTCTAAGAGAATATTGGGAGCAAGAACACCATGAAGTCCAAAGAACACACCAGACAGGTCAGGGATGAAGTTATTGAGAAATTTAAAGCAGGCTTAGGCTACAAAAAGATTTCCCAAGCCTTGAACATCCCAAGGAGCACTGTTCAAGTGATCATTCAGAAATGGAAGGAGTATGGTACAACTGTATACCTACCAAGAAAGCCTTCCACCTAAACTCACAGGCCGAACAAGGAGAGCACTGATCAGAAATGCAGCCAAGAGGCCCATGGTGACTCTGGACGACCTGCAGAGATCTACAGCTCAGGTGGGGGAATCTGTCCATAGGACAATTATTAGTTGTGCACTGCACAAAGTTGGCCTTTATGGAAGAGACGCAAGAAGAAAGCCATTGTTAAAAGAAAACCATAAGAAGTCCCGTTTGCAGTTTGCCACAAGCCATGTGGGGGACACAGCAAACATGTGGAAGAAGGTGTTCTGGTCAGATGAGACCAAAATGCAAAACGCTATGTGTGGTGGAAAACTAACACTGCACATCACTCTGAACACACCATCCCCACTATAAAATATGGTGGTGGCAACATCATGCTCTGGGGGTGCTTGTCTTCAGCAGGGACAGGGAAGCTGGTCAGAGTTGATGGGAAGATGGATGGAGCCAAATACAGGGAAATCTTGGAAGAAAACCTCTTGGAGTCTGCAAAAGACTTGAGACTGGAGCGGAGGTTCACCTTCCAGCAGGACAACGACCCTAAACATAAAGCCAGGGCAGCAATGGAATGGTTTAAAGCAAAACATATCCATGTCTTAGAATGGCACAGTCAAAGTTCAAATCTAAATCCAATCGAGAATATGTGGCAAGATCTGAAAACTACTGTTCACAAACGCTGTCCATCTAATCTGACTGAGTTGCAGCTGTTTTGCAAAGAAGAATTGGCAATAATTTCAGTCTCTAGATGTGCAAAGCTGGTAGAGACATACCCTAAAAGACTGGCAGCTGTAATTGCAGCAAAAGGTGGTTCTACAAAGTATTGACTCAGGGGGCCGAATAATTATGCACACCCCACTTTTCAGTTATTTATTTGTAAAAAAATTTTTGAATCATGTATGATTTTCGTTCCACTTCTCTTTGTATTGGTCTTTCACGTAGAATTCCAATAAAATAATTCATGTTTGTGGCTGTAATGTGACAAAATGTGAAAAAGTTCAAGAGGGCCGAATACTTTTGCAAGCCACTGTATGTAGCAACTCATTTGTACGGTTTAATTTTGAATTTCCCCGAGCAAATCACAGATCATATGACACATTTTCAAAAAGCACATCATTAGTTATGATTTCAATTGAGGTCCAGCATGTCTGTTATTCAGGGCATAAAGCAAAGTGGACCAGGAAGCCCCTTTTCTCACCTTCCAGTTTACCCAGGGCCAAATGGGAGGGGAGGAGACTTGGGCTCCATATATGAGTGGCATAGCCAATCAGCAGAGACCTTAAATTCATCACAGTAAAGTTACTGAAAAAAAATGAGTGAATGAGACCTTTAAAAAAGTTCAGACTTTGTTTTTGCTTCTTTGTTTCTCATTTAGATAATCAGAATAATTTTTATATCACACAAATGTAATTTCATTAAACCCAAAATGTTTTAATATTATGATTTTAAGGGTAAAACCATTTCAAAAAAAGCCTGTCACCATTTGAGAAAATGATTGCCCGATTGTTTCTATGTATATTTTGAATTTTAGAAAGAATTATTGTTTTGTTGCTGCTATTGTGCTGCCAAAATGCCATTTATTTGTTTTGCATGTCTGTTTTGACCCAATTTACAGTGATTTACATATTATACCGATTTTTGTGCAGCCTACATGTTCTGCCATGTTGATACATGACTGTCCTGTGCAGTCACTTCTAACTTGTCTTATCCTGCTGTGTGTGTGTGTTGAATGCCTGTGCAGCCAGGTCCAGAAGAGAGAGAGGACAGTTTGGTACGCCAGCCTGACTTCATATCCTCATCCTCTCACATCAATCAGCTTCTTTTAATTTCCCACCCACTTCCTTTGGGACTATTCAGACACACCTGCTGCTTTAGGAAAACTTTAGGAGATGCTTTCTATCTGTGAACAACACCTTATCTGATCTTCGACAAACAGTTTTTAGGGTTGAAGCTAGTTTAAGGAAGAAATGAAACCAGAAGTGGTTAAATCAGTAAGTTTACATAATTGCAGTTTCAGATCAGTGTACTTCACTTTGTTTTAGTTCTTTAAACATTTTTGTAATCGGACTTTGGGTCAAAACTTTAGGCAGTATAAACAGAAATATCTCTCAGGAGGAATGTAACCCAGTACTACACAAAAAAACTGCATTTGGCTCAGAAATCTACCTGCAAACTAGACCATGAAGCACAGGTTTAATATCGGTGCTAATAATAATCCTCAGTAAATTTAAATATCACCAAAAAGTTTTTTATTACAGTAATTCAGTTTAGGTGAAAAGTTTTATCTTATATAGGTTCATTACACACAGAGCTATATGTGTTGTTTCACTCTGGCTCACAGCTAATAAGCCTTTAAAAGTTAATTTATCAGAAAATGAGCGGATTTAATAAGACTAATAAAAAAAGATTTTTATGCGTCAATGTGGGCCAACTGAAAATTCTTTCCTTCTGTATATTCACTTGGTAGATAGTCTGAGCTGGTTTTGTATAGGTTAATACATCTCTGTAGTGTGGCGTGGAGATTATCAGTTTGTGGTAGGGCTGGGCAATATATCAATTATATTGATTTATTAATATTTTCCATTTATAAAGACAGAATTTTATGGAAAATTTAGAACAACTTCACCTATGCTTTCACCTTGGGGTTCCACAAGCTTGTTTTTATTTGGGCTTTGAATTTTAAGTACACACCAAGAAGGGATGATTGTACTAAAAAAACATTCGAGAAGTCTTGAATTTTAGAAGGAATTATTGTAGAAAGGAAGAGAAAATTTGATTCATATCAAAAATTTTATTTGACTTGAATAAATGTTAAATAGCCTCCATTTGTATAGCGCTTTACTCAGTCCCTACAGACCCCAAAGCGCTTTACACTACATTCAGTCATCCACCCATTCACACACACATTCACACACTGATGATGGCAAGTTACATTGTAGCCACAGCTGCCCTGGGGCGCACTGACAGAGGCGGGTGAAGTGTCATGCCCGAGGACACAACGCCTGAGACCGTCAGAGCCGGGGCTTGAACCGGCAACCTTCCGATTACATTACAAACACCCAACTCCTGAGCCACAGTCGCCCCAGTAAAGTTTAACATTTTATTTTCAAGCCATATTGCCCAGTCTTAACCTCCTCTAATTTTCCTAGTTCAATGATGTGACTTCTCTCTAGTGTAGAAGAGGAAACTGTTACCAATAATTGATTAAAAAAACAACTGAACCAATCGTTTTTTTCAAATCATCTTTCTCAGTTTTAAACAACATTCCAGGGCATTCCCTTCTTTAAAAAAAAAAGAGTTGTATAACATCCCGTGAAATGTTAAACTTTTGAAAATAAGTGTTTCAATGAAAAAATAATCTATCATCAAATAGAAAGATGGAATGTTAAATACTGACAAAAATAGTGATTTCTTTTATATCGAGATGTATATCTACTGACTTATATGAAAAATATTATCGTGATAGAAATTTTTTTCCCCCATATTGTCCTAGCCTGTAGCTTTGATGGGAGAGTTAATGAGCTTAATTAATGGCTGCCTTCAGCGCAGCATTGTGTGCTGTGGTCACATCAGAAAAGCCTTAAAGGGCAAGTACACCCTACCAGAATCTGACTCCACCCACATTTCCTGTAAAAAAAAATGCATCAAAGGACAGACTGAGGCACATACCTTGGTAGAAGGCTGGAAGTTAAACGCTTGCTATTCCAACTCACTACGGAGGCGTGGCCGCACTCTGTTGCTTTGCACCCCAAAGTGGCAATGCAGCTGACATCAAACGTACCAACGTCAAATATCAGAGCAGAGCAAATAGCAATTGCAGATTAAGATTTAAGTGTACTCCAGACATTTACCGTGAAGAGTGCGCCACATTGGCGGTTTTAGGGAGAAAATTAGTTATTTTAAAAAAGATGCACTAAAATGACAAAATAAGAACTATACATGGAGGCAGTGGTATTAGAAACTAATTATATAGTTAATGACCAATAAAAAGTTGAATTGGGTTGCTGGCTAATCAAGCTAGCAACCTCTTGGCCTTTGTTACATTTAATTTGTCTCAGAGGTAAAGTATGGGTTTTCATTAGCTATGAGCCATAATCACAAACATTAACAGGAATAAATCACTAAAATATGTGCCTGTGTAATAGATCCGTCTAATAGAACTTAGATTTTTTTGAATTAAGGAAAAAACGTGCTTTTCAATGATTTTTTTTAAGATCACTTCAGGTTGTTCTAGCTGCAGACAAAATATATATATATATATATATATATAAAGTAAAGAGTGATTCAAAACCCAGCTGATGATCAGATGTTGGACCACAGGACTGAATGGCTAATCTGACGCGACCGACATGATCACTGCTGCTGTAGAGAGGATAGAATGTGGCTGCACTATTATGTGGGGCACCTCCTGAGCCGAGCCATCTGGGGCATTTTGGAACGTCTTCTGGTGCTGAATAAATGAATGAAATTCTGTTATCAACCACATCCCTGTGGTATACTCTGAGACTAAGCTTTTTTCATTTTAGCTAGTTATTGTCTTTTAATGATTCTGTAACCTGAATTGCTTTAGATTCTCTTCTGAATGTACATCTAACTAAATTATTGTCAGTCAGTAAATGCAGCTGAAACCTTTGATGTAATGTACAGGAATTTTTGCTGTTTAAAAAGTTAAAACGATACTTTACCAATAGAGTTTTTACAGTATGAAATGTTGGTGTTGACAGCAGTAGAAAGTTCTCAGTGCATGAACAACTTCCTTTTCCTTGGACTTGCAGTATCAAAGGAAACCTTTTGCTATAGTGCTGCTGGTGTTTTCCTGTAACGCTGCTGGCATGGACTCTTTTGCAGCCTCATTCACCTGAACAGCTGGAATGGCTTGGGTTTTATTTGCCCTGTACTTGCTAAGCTTCGGTGATTCTCCATCTCTCTGTCTCAGACTCACGCTGTTTTCTGGACACACACAACTCTAATCAAACCAAAGTGTTGGATCATGATTTTCTTGAACGTCGCATCAGTTTGGTCTTATCCTATTTGTGATCTTGTTTTTCTCTTCTCTTTCCTAATCTGTAGAGGACAATAACATTAGGTGCTGGCGACCGGCAGGTTATCCAGACTCCCATCAACGACGCTCTTCCTGTCAGTGGCTGCAGTGTGGCCCAACTCTTTAGGCAGCTTGGTAAGGACTGTTGTATCTTTTTTTTTCTATTGCTTGTAAAATAAACAATAAATTCATATTAGGGATGATGCAGGGATACCAGTTTTTTCAAACTGATACGATACCAGTACTTGGATCTGAGTACTTGCTGATACTGTTGACACTTTTACCAAACAAAAAAAGTGCAATGAATTGGAAGAGAAGTTTTATTTTCTCCTCTGCTTGTTGCAACAAATTATAGTATATTAATAAGAATGACCACAAACCACAACCTGTACACATTTTGCATAGCAAGTACACAATTTGACATCTAAGTACGCTGGTACGGCTCCCCGTCTAAAAGAAGCAAAAAGCTGCGGACATGTAAGTTCTGTGGCATGTGGTGAAGCAGTTTCAGCCAGTCATTACGGAGAAGCGGAGAATAATGACTCTACAGAGCCTTAAGTATAAAATCTTTGCGCCCCCCCCCCTCCTGGCCTCTGCCTCAGATCAGATCAGCGCCACTCTACTCAATGGCGCTGATCTGCCTCCATCTCCATGCTCCGTTCCCCAATCGCCTGGCGCTTAAACAGGTACACTGTGTGTGTGTGTCCGTGCCAGACTTTGGTAAATGTGAACGTTACTTTCACTGGGGAAGGTAACGTTACTTTCACTGGGGAAGCATTTGAGCCAAAGTCTAAGTTGAAAAAAAAAGAAATGGAGGTGTTTTTTCTAAGCAAATCAATTCCCCTAATGACTCCAATGCATTTAATGAAAAAAAAGAGGCAGCGAGGTGGGTGTTTTAGCCTTTATATTTATGCTTTATATTTATATTACTGCAGGTGCTGGCCAGTAAATTAGAATATCATCAAAAAGTTGAATTATTTCAGTAATTCCATTCAAAACGTGAAACTTGTATACTGTATACTTTCCTTCCACACATAGTGATATATTTCAAGTGTGTATTAATTTTCATTTTTATTATTACAACTGACAGCTAATGAAAACACCAAATTCAGTATCTCAGAAAATTAGAATATTCTGAAAAGGCTCAATATAGAAGACACCTGGTGCCACTCTAATCAGCTGATTAACTCAAAACACCTGCAAAGGCCTTTAAAAGGTCCCTCAGTCTTGTTCTGAAGGCTCCACAATCATGGGGAAGACTTCTGACTTAACAGCTGTCCAAAAGACGACCATTGACACCTTGTACAAGGAGGGCAAGACACAAAAGGTGATTGCTAAAGAAGCTGGCTGTTCGCAGAGCTCTGTGTCCAAGCACATTAACAGACAGGCGAGGGACGGAAAAAATGTGGTAGAAAAAAGTGTACAAGCTCTAGGGATAACCGCACCCTGCAGAGAATTGTGACGACAAACCCATTCAAAAATGTGGGGGAGATCCACAAAGAGTGGACTGCAGCTGGAGTCAGCGCTTCAAGAACCACCACGAAGAGACTCATGAAAGACATGGGATTCAGCTGTCGCATTCCGTGTGTCAAGCCACTCTTGAACAAGAAACAGCGTAAGAAGCGTCTCGCCTGGGCCAAGGACAAAAAGGACTGGACTGCTGCTGAGTGGTCCAAAGTTATGTTTTCTGATGAAAGCAATTTTTGCATTTCCTTTGGAAATCAAGGACCCAGAGTCTGGAGGAAGAGCGGAGAAGCACAGAATCCACGTTGCATGAGGTCCAGTGTAAAGTTTTCACCGTCAGTGATGGTGTGGGGTGCCATGTCATCTGCCGGTGTTGGCCCACTCTGTTTCCTGAGGTCCAAGGTCAATGCAGCCGTCTACCAGGAAGTTTTAGAGCACTTCATGCTTCCTGCTGCTGACCAACTTTATGGGGATGCAGACTTCACTTTTCAACAGGACTTGGCACCTGCACACAGTGCCAAAACCACCAGTACCTGGTTCAAGGACCATGGTATCCCTGTCCTTGATTGGCCAGCAAACTCGCCTGACCTTAACCCCATAGAAAATCTATGGGGTATTGTGAAGCGGAAGATGCAATACGCTAGACCCAACAATGCAGAGGAGCTGAAGACGACTATCAGAGCAACCTGGGCTCTTATAACACCTAAGCAGTGCCACAGACTGATCGTGTCCATGCCACGCCGCATTACTGCAGTGATGGAGGCAAAAGGAGCCCAGACTAAGTATTGAGTGCTATACATGCACATTCTTTTCATGTTCATTCTTTTCAGTTGGCCAACATTTAAAAAAAACACAATTTTTTTTCATTGGCCTTTAAAATATTCTAATTTTTTGAGATGCCAAATTTGGAGTTTTCATTAGTTGTCACTTATATCAAAATTAAAAGAAATAAACATTGGAAATACATTGGTCTGTGTGCATTGCATGAATATAATGTACAAGTTTCACGTTTTGAATGGAATTATTGAAATAATTCAACTTTTTGATGATATTCTAATTTACTGGCCAGCACCTGTGTATATATATATATATATTGCAGGCATAGTAGGCCTGGATATAATGAGGAATATTATGATCTACAAACGTGCAGACAGGAAATCTTTGGTTTTGTAACCACTGTGATGGCAGATGATGGAGACAAAGACGGGGAGGGACAGGGCAGCAGACCTGCAGAAAATAAGAGGGTCCAGGTCCTTCAGAAGGTTTTGAATAAATAACAATTTATATATAGAGGAGAGCTTCTGCACACCTTACAGCAGAAGATATGATGACTAGATGCCTATTTGTAATGGTGTATTTGGCTGAGTCTCTACCATTGGCATCTTTGAACTTAGCTAAATCTGTCTGCTTCGTCCTGGCTAGACCAGGAAGTAGTTTTTGTCATGCTCAGGTAGAGGTCAGCTATACTAAATAAATCAGCATTTTTAAGTCATCAGGTGTGTGCTACACTTAGAGAGTTTAATTTATTAACAATTTATTTTATTTTTATTTTACATATTACAACGGAAAGATGATGACATGAGATTCATCAGTATTTACAGTTTTTTTTTCCTTTTGTGTACTAGCATGTGTTTAAAGATACATATATTACAGCACTCTGCTGCAACAGTCTAGATTAGAATTACAAGCTGCACTTGAGCATTGGTTTTTGAAATCACAGGACATTTCTCTAATAGACGTGATCAGAAGTCTCTCTAAATCCAGCTTCCTATCTCTTCAGCATCATAATAAGGCGTGGCATCATGCACTCCTTTCGTTGGCATTACACTGGGCTCTTTGCAGCGAGTCGTTCACCAGTCACACCAGTAACAGTCAGGTTCCAAAGCCTCCTGGTTCCAGATGACTCTCAGATGCCTGTATTGGAATCTTTTTAATAATAATTTATTGATTCATTTGCTTTTACTCTGTATCTAAAGTTGAAACTGTCAGCACGTCTGCAACAAATAGTAAGACGTTTAACTTATGTTCTAAAATGACGAGCCGCCTTCAGATTTTTCTATCACCATTTTAAATAAGTGGACAAATACCGAAAATATCCAGTTAACGTGACCCCTGTGTGCGGAAAAAAGCATCCAGTGTTTCAGAATGGTAGAAGTTTAAATGATCAAATCACAGTCAAAGTCTATCTAGTTAGCGCATTGTTTGGATAGTTTTTGTATTTACTTTTAATAAAACGACAAGACTACGTGAAACGTAACAGACTATTTTTAAAATATAAGGAGTAGAAAGTACATATAATTGCGAAAAAATTTAAGGAATAGGAGTTAAAAGTAGGTCAATCTATAATTACGCCAGTGAAGTATAAATCCCCAAATTTGTACTTAAGTAACGTAACAAAGTATTTGTACTACTTCTACTTGCACAACACAGGTGATACTCAAAATATTTTGACACGGTTGGCAGGTATGTGACACAAAACTAAAATTTCAAGTGAAAAATAAACATTTTCTATGAACTTATTGCACAGTTTCCACATTTTAAGTATTGGTTCGATACTGGATATCTGTATCCCTAATTCATAAAATCATTTGCATTTATTAACAGAAGGTTTAGCCTACCATTGTTATTATTCAACCATATTAGCAGTGACTACTCAGTCTAATCAGATTTTTAGATTTTGCTTCTGACTCTGTTTTGTTGCATCATCCAGTTTTCAAGTTCTTGTAGTTTTCTTAATAATGCCATCAGACTCATGACAAGCTAATTCTGCAGATCAATGCAGTGTTAGTTTAACTAGCACCATTCCTAGGATGCATTTACTTTCCAGACAAGTTTAGTGATGTGACTTCTTTCTAGTACCGAGGAAACTATTACCGATAACTGATTAAAAAATCGGAACTAATGTTTTTCTCAAATCATCTTTCTCAGTTTGTGATCAACATTCCAGGCTATTTCCTTTAACAAGCAGAAGCAACAATAGTAGATTGTTTCTTCTGCCAAAAAGTATGTTTACATATGGAGAGAAAATGGACTTAAAAATCTTGTGTGTGTAATACATAGTTTATAACTTGTGTCAGCCTGGTTGTGTGTACCATTGGCTTCTTGTATGCGTAAAAAGGTATTTTTAAACCATAGAAAATATTTTGTTCTTAACTTTGTTTACTTGCAATTGTGTTTTTAAATATCAAGACATTACGAATACAAAATACGTGCACACACACATAATTTCAAAGTACACAACTTTAAAAAAATTTAATTAGTATCCACTAGGGATGAGCGAGTACAGCATTATCTGTGTCTATTAACCCATATGAATTATCTGTATCTGTACTCGGACTGGGCGGGGCCTAATCCGAAAGTGGGCGGAGTGTTACCTGGAATTGGACCGGGTTACGTTGAAAGGGGCGTTACTTTCACCAGACAAACAAACAATAAACACAGCAAGTTTTGCAACAATGAATACAACACTTGCGGTAGCAAGTATGAAGTAATTTGTAATGAACAGGAGTTTTTTTTGTGCTTTTTTATTATTTTATATCCACACCAGATATGTGTGTAACTAATTGATTTGTAATATAATTTCATACCGTAACTACCTTTATTTATTTTGTAAAATAAATAAAATTTGATGTTACAGTGCCAGACCCACCCTGTGCCCTTTTAGCCCCTCTTTATTAACCTCTTGGATATGCCCCTGCTCAGTAGCAGTTAACATTTAGCAACAGTCACTTATTAAGCATTCTAAAAACTCATAGGAGTCTCTGGGTCAGAAGAGAGTGAGAAAGTTTTTTTCACACTTTGTTCACAGGGCAGCCTTAAATCTGTTGATTTTAAGACGTAACTTTGTTTTCTGCCGGATTAGCACGATAGATGCGCTCTTTGGCCAAAAAAACGCTGGAAAAAAACTTGATCCATTGCCAGAATAACCATTGCAGCTGAAATACAAGTAAACTAGATGTGAGGTCTGTTGAAACATTTTTTAATCCTTAATAAGTGGGAGGGTGTAAAAAGTAATTGAAACTGCAGCTTCTGTCAGTCACATAAAGACTGTTCTGAAAACTTTCGGCTCGCTGCTGCGGCTCATTACTAATTACAGCTAATTGTTTTTCTCATATATACACGAATCCCCTAGGTTACCTATTTTGAATTCAAAACGGCGAACTCCTCCAACAGGTGATGAGTTTTCTTGATTGTAATGAGGAAACTGTACCCCATAGCACCTTCATTGGCAAAATGCAAATGTAACACGTTTTATTCTCCATCCCTCTCGTTATGAAAGGCACCATCAAATATCTGGAGAAATTCGAGAGTATAGTGACTCCGGGAGAACACAGACACAGCCAGCTACCCAATGAGAATCTTTATTCAATCCGACCACAGCTATTGACTGGTATTACTCGTATGATACTCGTACTCCGCAAAAGTGCTTTATCCATACCGGATACTCGTTTCAGCCAAGTATAAATAAAAAAAAAACACATTTACCAGAGATTAGGGTTACAAGGCGTTTTGGAACTCATTTCCTGCCTCCAGATTTGTACGTAAATGATGAGTTTAAATGCTAATAGAATGCTGGGTCATCTGAGTCTTATTATTTTCCCTATACACTTGCTGGTTGAAGTGACAAAGATGTTTGTGAAAAAAATATCTCATCACCCCTTAGTTCTAACACATAGACTGACTCTTTTTATAGTTAGACATTTTTTTATATAGACATGTATGGGCAGAACTTGTGCCATTAGAAAAAAAAATGTTTTAAGGAGTTTTATTGGTATTTGCATTATTCAGAAGGAATCACGAATGCTGAACTTGAATAAATGCTTTAAATTAATTAATTTTAATTTGAAATCTAATGTATTAGTTCCGAAATTATTGTGATGAAATAAAACAGAGATTTCTGTTTGAAATTAAATAATTTGCTTTGAAACTATGTAAAAATGGGTAGGATAGTGTCTTGGATTTCCCATGCAGCCCTAAATTCACCACGGGTGTGGATGTAGCCTCAGTTCAAACACAGAGAGCAGCCAAAGCAGACAGTGGGTGTTTCTCAATGTCAAGGCACCTTGCCTACCCAGGCACCGCCTTGCTTACGAAGACACTGTCCTTTCTTGGTGAACTGTTTGGAACAGACTTGCCTTACGTGACCGCAGCTGGCGGCTTACGTGCTCTGTTTACGTCCCGCCCCTCGTAGTAGCATTGTAGCATAGTAATATTACTTCAACCATGAAATTGGACATGTAAAATGAGAGTTTTTATTTTATTTTTTTTTTTTATATTTCAGTTAAATCAAATGTGCAAACGAATTAGTACCTGGTAGCCACCGAAGCTGCAACTACTAAGCAACTAACCATATATAAGTGCTTTGGTTATAAAAAATAATACAAAAATAAAACAAACATTTTGGATATAAGCCCGATGGTTAAAATTAGTTGACTTACATTTAAAATAGAAATTTACCCCCGAAGTAGCTGCTGCCAGCTCTTACTGCGCTGTATTCTGGGAAAGTTTTGACCGATAGAAGGCATCAAGGCACGTCTGATGTATCCTTGGTTAGTTCGCTAAACGGCTAACAAACGGAGGACAGATTCCTCAGTAGAACATGAACATTGGAACACACCTTGGTGGTCCCTGATAACGTATCTCCTAGGCAACCGGGGCGGAACCAAGGCCTCAAGGCGAGGTTCCTCGGCATTGAGAAACACCCAGTGTGTGTTTGTAACAGGGCTGAACGATTAATTGCATATGCAATTAAATCGCAATTTGGTAAAATGTGATTTCCTAATCGTAAAGGCTGCGATTTGACTTGATGTAAACATATCTGGTAAAGTCACGTGACTTGCAAATACCTAAAACAATGCAGGGATAAAAGGAAACGTTGCACTTTAACCCGTTAAAAAAATGACCTAAAGCTTAACAGAATCCAACACTGCACAATATTTGGTACCAAAGAGGAACAGTACATCAGTTGTGAGAAATTATATCTGCTATGAAAACGTTGATGCTGCGCAACGCCAGGTATTATGCAGAACCCGTCTTGGTATTGTTGCTGCCTCACGAGGTAGGCTACATTACGAACCTTTATCAACACCTAAAAACATCACACCACCACACACACCACTATTCTGTATCTCTGTTCTGTATTCTCCAAACCTTAGACGGTCTCGGCAGATGACCGCTTGTGCTGAGCCTGGTTCTGCCGGAGGTTTCTTCCTGTTAAAAGGGAGTTTTTCCTTTCCACTGTCGCTTCATGCTTGCTCATTGTGAGGGATTGCTGAGAATTACACGACACAATCTTCTGTGGTTCTCTAATTTTTACATTAAACATTGTATTGTAATAACTCGTCTTGTAAAGTGCCCTGAGATGACATCTGTTGTGAAACGGCGCTATATAAATAAACTAAATTGAATTGAAATATGAGAGTTGCACGGCTAAACTGACCGCCACCAGTGTTTAAATTTCCAGTAAACAAACTTCGAGGCGACAGGGATCGCTGACCTAGCTGTTTGAAAGAATCGCTCCTTACGAACATAAATAAACGGCACACGGATATAATTCCTGCTATAATGGGCCAAAAGTATGTTTTGTTAAGCATGATGGATAAGCTAGGATTCAATCTCACACACACATTTTAGCCACATTTTACCTGCGCTGTATAAAAAATGCTGACAGAAAGTTAAAGCCGCACCGAAAACAGCGGAGTATTTCGCAACAATTGACCTGAGATCGAACCGCTCTACGGAGCCATACCAGAGTCTGAAAGTGCATTAGATCGATGGAGAATTAAAATTTAGAGCTTGGTCCTTCAAGCATCCTACTTCCTGGATAACCCCACGGAGGAAAACATTGCAGCCGGAGGGAATTACTAGCTGGGATCAAAAGGAAGTAAAACCTTGATGGCAGAACGAGGCCGATGACCATCGAGTGTGATGATTAAAAGTAGATAAAGTTGATAATATTTGCCTTTGTCTTAAAATAAGTCTGTCTTATGGAATAGAATAAATTATGTATACAAATTTGTTTTTAGTACACAATATTTTTGCTTGCATTTATTAAAAAATGCATGACAAAAGCCCCACAAAAATAATTGCACATTAAATCGCAATCGCAATATTGAAGAATAAAAATCGCAATTAGATTATTTTCCTAAATCGTTTAGCCCTAGTTTGTAAGATGGCAAGTTTGATGTTGTAATGCACTCAGTTATGTTTGTGTTTAGTCCTGAGTTTATTTTGACGACTTAAGTTTTTACCTGCTTCTCTCTAAATGTGGTAATGGATAGGTGGCATATCGTTTAGAGGGAAAGTGATAACAGAACTCAGATGACCCAGGATTCTGCTAGTAAAATAAACTCATGTACGTTCAAATCTGGAGACGTGAAATACGTCCCAAAACCCCTTGTGTATTTGTAACCCTGATCTGTGTGTAAATATGGTTTTATGTGTGTGTATCAGGCGATTGGTGTACACTTATTTAATGACTTTGATGCGTGGGATCCACTTTTAATTCGTAGTTAGTTTTAGTATAATTTGAAATTGAGTGTGTGTAATAGGGGTGTGAAAAGCAGCCGGTATTTGTATCCCTATTTGTATTTGTTGAGGGAGGAAAGTATTTGTATTAGAGTAAAAATTCAAAAAAATCTATTTTTTTTACACTTCTAATTTACGTTATATTTAATTATCCATTATAATGAGCAACAGCTTATTGCGTAATTACCGAGCTAACAGGACTACGTTAATACTAATGCAGCGTAATGGCATAATCTCCCAATTAGACTCTGCTTCTCGAAAATTATAAACTGCCTCCGGAGCCCAGTTAAGCTACACAAATCAATTTAACAAAAAAGTTATGCATTTAAGTCTTTTTTTTTTTTTTTGCTCAGCCAAGCCCTTCTGTTGCTGTGTGGAGTAGCTGTGACAGACACCTACAACCCCTCCACCTCCCTCCCTAACTCCTAAATGGTGTCATGAGGAAATGCAGCTTTTGCATACTGAAATATTTCTTCAAGCATTTGTTTGAAATATGTATTCATAAAAAACATGTTATTTGTGCCTTTCCGAATACCGTATTCTGGTTTGGCTCCGCCCCTAGTGTGTAAATGTATTTTGTTTTGTAATTTCTAGATATTTGTGTGTACATGTGAACACACAATAGCAAGTACCAGATGTTATACACAAACAGGCTGAAGTTACAAATCAATCATTACGCACACACAGATGTTTTACGTTTATTTTCTCTCCATATTTAAAGTTGTACTTCTCTGGTTCATTCATATTTTAAAACATCAAATAAAACAGGACTTTTAGATTTTTTTTTTTCAGAATTGGTTTCTTTAATTGATTCGATCAATTGACTACATAAATGTGAAATCTAGTCCTGCTCAACAGATGGCCTGTCGTAATATTTCTTTTTTTTTTAACCTCCTCAGGTATAGTCAACGTGTTGTACCTGTTTTGTGCTGCTCTGACAGAGCACAAGATCCTTTTCCTGTCCAGCAGCTACCAGAGACTGACGGACGCCTGCCGAGGGCTGCTAGCCATCATGTTCCCCCTCAAATACAGGTATCCTTCCACTCTGCATATTTCAATCATCCTGCTTGAAGTTGACCTTAATTCAAAGCCAAAATAAATACATGCTTTAAAACAAGATGGAAGGCCTTGGGCAAGATTATTAGATATAGAATATTGTTACACTTCATGTGTTTCCCATCCCTATGGTCTATCTTTGTTGATTTGAAATCCATAGATTATGATAAATAATTTGAGAAACTAGAAGTCTTCAGTTAAATTGACTTAGTTTTTTCTTTATTTTATTTTATTTTAGGTTAGGTGTATTTAAACTGTGGCTACCTCTAGTTCTTGTAACCTCTAAATCTAAGTTGGAGAAGGTATGCTTTAGAGCAAAGGGTAAAAAATGTGAAAGGAAAACCAGATACAATTACTTGGGGATAATTGCTAATCTTCCTATAGCAATGCTCCGTTTTTTTGTCTTCAGCATGTTGTTTGTGATTATGTGCATGTTAAGCCTGTTTTTTCTTGTCATCTTAGTTTTACCTATGTTCCCATTCTACCTGGAAAGCTACTGGAGGTCCTAAGCACTCCTACCCCCTTCATCATCGGTGTCAATTCATTCTTCCGTTCTGAGACACAAGAACTGGTGAGTTTTCATAGCAGAAAACCATAAAATATAGTACAAAATCAAGTAACTTACTTTAAAGAAGTGTTTGTGTATATTAAGATCTAAAAAAGGATATGTGATCTCAGATCTCTTCAAACAGCCTTTTATTTCAGGGTTCGATTTACACTCCTTTCTGTATTTCTTAGAGTGCAGTTTAGACTAAGAGAAGTGACCATACAGACCAAAGGAGGAAGTGACGGGGGTTGTGAGTGAAATACGACATTTTAGTGTGCAGTTGTATATTTTAGACAGAAATTTTTTTTCCATTTACTTTGGAGCACAGATAGGATCAGCCAGATCAAGCGGTGTATCAACATTCTGCGCTCAGCGGGGTTAAGATCTGCTACAACTGGGGCGACTGTGGCTCAGGAGTTGGGTGTTTGCCTTGTAATCGGAAGGTTGACGGTTCAAGCCCCAGCTCTGACGGTCTCAGTCGTTGTGTCCTTGGGCAAGACACTTCACCCGTTGCCTACTGGTGGTGGTCAGAGGGCCCGGTGGCGCCATTGTCCGGCAGCCTCGCCTCTGTCAGTGCGCCCCAGGGCAGCTGTGGCTACAACGTAGCTTGCCATCATCAGTGTGTGAATGTGTGCGTGAATGGGTGGATGACTGAATGTAGTGTAAAGCGCTTTGGGGTCTGTAGGGACTGAGTAAAGCGCTATACAAATGCAGGCCATTTACCATTTACAACTAGCAGAACCTGTGCAGGCATAGGTACACATTGTTCGGGTGGGAACGCGTTGGGTCGACTGCAGCTCTGCTGCTTAGTTAAAGCCGTAACAATAATATGCACTCCAAGTTAGAGTCTCAATAACACCGTAAAAAGTCACTTTATTTGTCACTAGATGCTTTTAAAAAAATTGTGGCTTGGGGAGTCTAAACACACGCTAAATATAGCGACAAAGTTGGTACATTGGCAGTGCTGTTCCCTTCTGGATGAGAAGAAGTCACATGACTGTACATAGTCAAGTGACTCAAGGCAGTGCTCATTTCTTAAAGGGGCATGAACGCTTTTTTTAATTTTTTTTATACCGAATTTACCAATACTGGCAAAATGACGTCTGTAAAAGTCGTAATTTCAGTATCGGAAAATTTTCGCTATACCGCCCAGCCCTACAGGGGACACACGTAGGTTGCTACACAGGTGAAAAAAGATACCTAAATTAAATTTAACTGGTCCTGGTGGAAGATCTTTTTGTTTTGTGGGGGAGGAAATGCACTGCCTGGCCAATAAAAATTTGTCAGCTGGATTTAACTAGCAAATAGGTACTTCTTCAATTGGATAAGTACTACATGGGCCATTATCTTTAAGTTGGCAACAAGTAATTTAACCCCAACTGATGAATTGAGTTGCTTTTCATTTCATAAACAACCATACCTAAAGACGGATCTCGTGGTTGGGGAGAAGATGTAAGTGTGTTTGAGAAGGGTCAAATCAATGGCATGCATCAAGCAGAGAAAACATCTAAGGAGATTGCAGAAACTACTAAAATTGGCTTAAGAATTGTCCAACGCATTATTAAAAAGGGGAAGGATAGTGGGGACTCATTGTTTCCAAGGAAAAATGTGGCTGAAAAAAAAAACCCTTAATGATCATGATCAGCAATCACTTAAATATTTGTAATCAAATGAAAGAAAAACAGCAGTCGAACTCAGGGCTATGTTTAATACTGAAAGTAAGAGCATTTCCACATGCACAATGCGAAGGGAACTCAAGAGATTGGGACTGACCAGCTAGAAAGAAAACCACTAATCAGTGAGGCAAACTGAAAAAAAAGGCTTCAGTTTGCTAGGTAGCACAAAGATTGGACTCTGGAGCAATGGAAGAAGGTCATGTGGTCTGATGATTCCAGATTGACCCCGTTCCAGAGTGATGGACACATCAAAGTAAGAAGAGAGGCAGATGAAGTAAAAGACCCATCATGCTTGGTGCTTATTGAACAGCTGTGTGGAAGCAGTACCATGATCTGGGGTTTCTCCAGTTGGCCAGTTCTAGGTTCAGCAACAGTATGTGCTCTAGGCATGAGGTCAGCTGACTACCTGAATATACTAAATGACCAGGTTATTCCATCAATTGTTTTTTTTTTTTGTTTCCTGATGGCACGGGCAAATTCCAAGATGATAATGTCAGGATTCATCTAGCTCAAATTGTGAGAGAGTGGTTCTGGGACCATGAGACCTCATTTTCACACATGGATTGGCCACCACAGAGTCCAGACCTTAACCCCTTGGAGAATCTTTGGGGTGTGCTGGAGAAGGCTTTTCGCAGCGGTCAGAGTCTACCATCATCAATACAAGATTTTTGTGAAAAATTAATGTAGCACTGGATGGAAAAAAATCTTGTGTTCATCGAAACAATGCCACAGAAAATGTGTGCTGCAATCAAAGCTAAAGGCAGTAAAACGAAAAATTAGTGTTGTCCTGCTGCAGAATGAATTTGCAATTAATTAAATATATAAGGAGAAATACTCTGGGAAACGATTATGATTTTTATGTGGCTATGAGGAGAAATTGTTTGCAAAAATTGTTGCATCACTGGAAATTGGGCAAGACTTGGACCAAAGAGACATGAGTTAATCATTTACCTGTTAATACTCTACCAACTTTTGAATGGGAGTCTTTGATGAATATAACATCAACCTCTGCAAACAATGCTGCAGCATTCACACATAAATAAACATGACTGTATAAGATGGTGGAATACCAGTCAGTTGCAATACTGATTTTTAAGAAAACTGTGCTGTGAGATCAAGTATGTGTTAGATCCGTGCTGTGAAGAAATTCCTCATCAGGTTTTTCAAAGTGGTGGGGATAAAACTGTCAAACAAGAATATTATTGCTGGGGAAGTGTCCCTCACAAAAAATGTTTATTACTCCAAAAATATTCTGGGTGATACATCATGGAAGCTATAGTCCTGAATATATACAAAAATGCTTCATATAGTTTTGGTTTTGCTAGCAAAGCCGAAACAAGCTTCATCCGTGTGACTTGGTGAAATAAAAAGGTACTTCTCTACAATGAATCCGAGCCTTGATGTAAGCTTGGTATTGAATTATGCTGTGATCTATTTTTTCCATGTTTCAGTACTATTCATCACCAAAGACTGTTAAATTTACCACCTAATTTAAAAAAAAAGAATGTTGTGCTCTGTGTCCTGCAGTTTTTTGATTGTAATATTTTAGAATATGTTCCTTAAACAATCATGGACATGCTAAAGCATAATTTCTCAACCTCAGAATGCAAAAAATCTAAAGTAGCGCTCCATCAGACTCTTTTAATGCTGCTAATTAAAGAATGAGAGCTTTTCTAAGGTATATCAGGGTATCTGAAACCACATTTTGTGAAACACCAGTTTCATTTTCCACTTCGATATATTAAAACTTTTTCCAAATGTCTTCTTCTTCTATCAAAGACCCCCGGCTGACAGGTTTCATGCCGAGAATGGCATGCAGTCATATTTAAAGTAGCTGAAATACGCATCCCCTCTCTTTTAAAGCCAAAAATATTCCTACAGAGCTTGGATTCACACCAGTAGCTCAGAGGACATTTGGAATTATGTTCAAAATAACGCATCATTCATAACTTTATCATTTAAAAAAACAAAACTTAACACTAAAAAAGATGGCACAAAAAGGGGTAAACACACAACCAGGTAGGATTTTTTCTCTCTATTGATAAATAAAACACTATCAACATATTGAACTTCATAATAATAAAAATTCCTGACCCCAACAAAGTGGATCTATACATTTCAAAGTGTTGCCGGAGTTTCCATTCATCCGAAGACTATTATTTAACAATTTAAAGATAAATCAATAACAAAATTGTGCACTCTGGTATTACAAGCGGATAGAGCGTTTTCTTACTCGTACTGTGTCCTGATTGCGCCCATATCAGCCTTTAATGCCTACTTAAAAAGTTTTGATTTTATAAAATGGTTACTATAAATGGTAACTATCATGTTATTAGTAGAAGAAAATGGGGAGAATGTGACACATAAACAGCAGAGCACCGAAAAATACATCTGAGATATATATATATATATATGGGTGTGTGTGTAAAACGTTACGTTTTCACGGTGCACATGCATAAGACACATGGTAATATTAATAGTATAAAAAGCAAGAGGAACCCCAAGGCGCACTCATATAGAAAAAGTTAAAAGGCCCTTATTGTAGTTGCTAGGTTACATTAAGCCTTTCTAAAAAAAAAAACTCCAACACGTTTCGGCAATGTAGCCTTCATCAGGGAGTCAAACCAAAGGCTGATCAAGGCTACATTGCCGAAACATGTTGGAGGTTTTTTTTTAGAAAGGCTTAATGTAACCTAGCCACTACAATAAAGTCTTTTTAACTTTTTCTAAGAGAGTGCCTTGGAGTTCTTCTTCCTTTTTCAACTGAATTTTCCCATCCAAAGAGCACCTTAAACAAACTTATGTTGATTCCAAGAAGTGCTCCTTGATGAACATTTTTTTTAATGTTATCAGTATATTTAAAAACTGTCGCATTGCTGGTATTTTAATTTGTTTTCTCATCGTTATCAGTGAATTTACGGCGATACGTGTTCCCACGGCAGAGAATGCAATTTTTGTCAGGCATGCCGTTCTCGGCATAACACCAGTTATCCTTCCCTTTCTGCGTCACGCTACTCAGTACTTACGCAGACTCACCGGGACAGCTGCATCTTCTAAATAATGCTGCAAGTGGAGCTTGAGGAAGTGATGTCACCTGCGAGAGAAACGGACTTTGGACACAGGAAACGGAAAAACTACAAAATAATAATAACGCGACTAAACGAGACAAAATAACGTAATACTTAGTCTCATCTCGTTTTGGTCAATGAAAATGGAGAGACATTTTAGCATAGTTTTTATTTTGTATACCACATTTAGTTTTTATTCATCAACAATTTTGCATTATACATTTAATTATAGTCATCGTCGCATGACCACCATTAACGTTGCGTCTCATCTCGTTCTATTCACGTGATAAAGGTTCGTTGACAACAATTTTTAGTCATAGTTTTCGTTGATAAAAGCAACACTCGTGAACATGGGCTCACAGCTCATGCTGATCAGTTTAACAAGAAGTCTGAAGTTTCCCGCTTTTACTTATATGTCTACAGTTTGCATTCATGTAGCTAATAAAATCATCTTTGTTAGCCCTGATAAATTAATCCTAGCAGTGTACATTTGAGATTAGATGACTTGATTCTTTATCTCAGCCCACAGTAAGATCACTCCCAGTGCCATTTTCAATGTATGGACAGTCATCATGGTCAGAGGTTATCAGCTCTGCAGCCATTCTGTCTTAACTTGGAGTTATTGTTGTTTGGTGGCTGATGACTTGTAATGTACAGCTGCTGAGAGAAATGGCTTTCTTTGTCTCGTCTTAACGTCTGTTAGTCTGGTTTATCATCTGATTCTGCTCTGTGTTCATCAGCAGCCCCTCATGTGGTGATGAAAAGTGTGTGTGTGTATTTGTTTGTGGTTTCAGTTGGACGTAATCATTGCTGACCTGGATGGAGGCACAGTTACCATCCCTGAATGTGTCCACATCTCTCTGCTACCTGAACCTATGCTGCAGCAGACCCAGACCGCCCTCTCCATGGTAAGAGCTGCAATATAACACACCAGTGATTACTGGGAAATCTCAGGTATGAGTTGTGGGAAGTTTTCCTAAGGTAGTAAATTGCACAACGATCCTGGAAAGTCATCACAGATTGTTCTTCCTTCTGTGACTTGGCAGTATCCAGTCAACGTCTAGGGCCTTTTATCTATCCTTTTATTTTATTGCTCTAACAGTGCTTATTGGCAATAACCTATACCATTAGAAAACCAGTTTTTCCTTTTACATTGCTTTACATTTCAATTGGAAAGTGACCCCTGCAACCTCATTAACTAACTTGGATCTGATGCTGGTTGAGGAATGGGATGTCATCCTACAGCAGTGTAGGACCAAACTAGTGATCAGCATGAAGAGAAGAACCAGGCTGATGTACTTTTGTACTCTTCTTCCACGGACTACACATGCCTCTGATCATTAAATAAATACATGTTTTAAATTACCTATATTTTTTTTTTACACTTCAGCAACCCAATAATTGGTCCAAAAAAGAGTTGACAGCAGAATGAGTTCAGCATTAGTAGACAGAAAGTTAATACTGGGGGGATATAAATGTATCTGGCAGCCACTGATTGTGCAAGTTGTCCCACTTAAAAAGATGAGAGGTCTTTAACTTTCATCATAGGTCCACTCCAACTGTGAGAGATGAGAAATTAAATTCAGGAAATTACATTGCATTATTTTTTGACCGTTTATTTGTATAAACATATAAACCCTTCTGCTCAGTTCTGCTGCCTAACACACCGATACACTTTTATCACAAAAGTGACACCATATTAGGCAAAACAGATTTTTGTAAGGGTATGAGATGTAGTGCGAAGAAGCATTGATCCATCAATAATTTGCGCTTCTATCTTTAGTATTAAACATGCTGCTGTTTTACTGCAGGTGTAAAGAACTGATATTTCTGTGCGTCTTATTTTGAAACTGCTTTTGCACAAATCTAAAACACCGAAATGTGATGCAACTGCGATTGAAATACAAGATGGAAAAAAATCGCTTAATGTTTGAGTTGTTTCTAAGCATTGTTCAAGACAACTTATTTATTTTTAACTTTATTTGTAAAGCCTTTATTTTGATTGGTTTCTGTTGACTATTATGTTTTGATATTACCAACTCCTTATTTTCTTTATTATAAAATGGTATTTTAGTGCCTTGCCTGTGCTGCCCTTTTGTCTTCACTGGAAGCTGTATAAAGAGCCAGCTCATATAGAGCTGTTTAGCGCCCCCTAGAGCTACAGCCCATACAGTATCCCAATCCAAGCCCATTTTGAGAAATGCTTTTACACCGTGTAAACAGATGATTTCCCAGCTTCCTTATTCCTTTACTGATATTTACACTTTGCTTTCTCCAGGTTTCCCCTTGTTAAATGTGTGTATTTTTGATAACAGATGTTGAATTTGTTGTTAGTCATTTACTGTCGTTTACTGTCTGAGGTTGTCTTGCAGAAAAATCCCCATGTTTAAAGTCAGTTTGCTGGAAATGAGTTTTATGAGTTGACAAAATGATTACCTGGCTTACTTGAAGAAATGTATCAGCTTTGATATGCATATAATCCAATGTGTGACCCCTGGTTTTATTGCATATCTCACATGCTGTATAGTTGTAAACTGTCTGTAACACAAACGTTTCAGTTATACTACCATCATAAAACTATTTTCTTCCCATGTTACTGTTTCTTTTCTCGAATTACAGAATCTGGTGGCAGTTTGCTTATTCAGTTATTGCAGTAACTTTTAATCAATAAAGATTTCTATATTTTAAAATATTAACATTTATAGGAAAAGATCAACTGTTTTCTGTAACATTTTTTATTCCCTTTTAAGTAAAATGTATTTCAAGAGCACATATAATAACTGAAAACTGACTTTTGAAATACATGTATACACCTTAGTCCGGCTTGAATAGAACCTAACTGTTTCTGTTCAAAGTATGTATTCAGATCTACAAACTATTATCATTTCTGGGTTCAGAATTGTGTGTAAAATCGGTTTGAGTACATTCAAGGGTTTATCCAAAGTTTTTAAAAAATGCAAGTCAAATGTGTATAGGCCTTAAAAGGAAAATTAGTCTTAATCCTGATTAGTTTGCAGCCCAACAATCTGAACTGAATCCACATCAACAATACATATAATAATTTAAACAATCAAAGGAATGCAGCAAAAGCTCGTGATCTGATTCTATTTCTCATTTCACATTTTGGTCTGTACACCATCCTGGCTGATCACCAATGTCCATCACAGTGGTTTCTCTCTAACTCTGATGCAGAAAAGTAACACATCGGTCTCTGGGTTTTAGGCCAAAAAACACAGAGAAAAACAAGTAGTACGTTTCACAACAAATTGTTTCTATTTGGACTAATTTTAAGGAAAAATATGTCAGGCATCTGGGAAGTGACCTGGGTCACTGGACTGAAGTTGAATGAGCTGTGTTATGTAAAGGGGTCATTGTGATCACATTGACCCCTGTTGCCTTGTGAATTGTGAATAGATTTGCTGGTCTCCTTCCACAATAAACACAAAAACAATTCAGTATTAACAATGAAATATTTCTAAAATCAATTGAAATATAAAGTTTTAATTACTTCTTTCTACTCAAGACAGTTTCACTGTAGTTGGAACAATGGTATCAATGGTGTCTAAAAAGTAAGTTATCTAACAAGTGGTTTGTGTAGTTTGTGTTGAGGAAATGGCTCTAGGTGAGGTGGTAGTGTAAATACATTTAAAGGTTTCAACTAAACCATCCGCTAGAAAATACAGCTACATGTAGAGCCTCCTTCTGTGGTAATTATAGCAGCTCTTGTCAGTTGTGCATATTAAAAAAACAAGTTTTAACCTGTTCTTTGATAAATGGCTCAAGATGTCGGAATCAACAGAGTTTTTCTGGAAATAGCAAGTTGTTAGTCGTCCCTGGGATTTTAAATTGTATTTAGGTCTGGACTGGCATAACAGTTCACTCCATTGGTTATTCGGTTCCACCAACAAACTCAGGTAAATTTAATCTGCGCTGATTCAAGTGAGGCTTAATAAGTGAGGCTCAGGAGCATCAGCAGGCAGCCCGTCAATCGATGCTAGATAAGTGAGAATGGAAGGAAAGGAAAGAGCCGTGTTCTTCTCCCAGTCTGAGAAAGGCTTATTAATGCAGCCTATGAGCATCACAGTTACATCATAACCAATAAGTGGAACACCAGCTGCGTATAAAAGCTTGTCAGGCTGCATTGTGTTATAATGTAAATTAGGTGATGTTCCTTACGGATGGTTTAGAGGGTGACACTGTGCGCCAAGAAACGCATAACTTTAAACTTCCAAATTCATGTTAATAAATCATATTACCTTGTTGGGTAGGGCAAGATAATTTGGAGTCTGTTTTGAATTATTAAAATTACAATATAAGACATTACAGAAAATAGCTGACAGGTTAAATGTGTTAGAACATTATTTAAAAAAGGATGTAAAATATTAACTAAATAACAGTTTGAGGTCTTTAAAATGTAACGTTACATTAATACAGTATTTAAATTTACATGTGTATTTTTTTTACTAGTTTTTTACCAGAAGCTATTTTCAGACATTTAGACAGGACAGTGTAATGATATTATGGTGCCATCCAGTGCTGACACAGTTACTTTGAAAAAGTAATATGATTACTGACTAGTGGTTACTCCTTCCAAAAGTAACTTAGTTACTTTACTTATTACTTTATTTTAAAAGTAACTAAGTTAGATTACAAGTTACTTTGTTAGTTACTTTCTGCAGCTCCCAATAACACTCCCACTGCCTCAACATAAACACAATAACCACTTTTACATATAATCACTTTATTGAAGTGCATTTTAACAGTAAGAACGGAATATACTTGTTTTTTAACCTCACATTGACACCAGCAACTATAAAGGAATAAGCTGTGTCTTGGGGACATACTTGCTCTCTCACTGCATGTACAAATGGAGAGTTCCACTAGGGGGCAGAGTAGGCCTACAGAGTACAGAACTCAGATTCAGGCCAAAACAAACATGGCACCGCAAAGGAGATTATCAGCTGTTTCGGCAGCAGTGAAGGTAGGACATATTTACCGCTATTGATACTGTTTTCTTAATCTTGTGTTTTTTTTTGTGTGTGTTGTGGTTGGTTTTTGTTTGGGGTGTGTTGTGGTTTTGGGGGTGTTTGGTGGTTAGACAAAAAGTTATTTATTTGTCATTATTAATAGCGTGGTGTCAGGTGCAACATTGGTAGAACAAAAAGTTTCTGGTAGCAAGTTAATACTAAAAACACCAAGGTTCTTGAAAGTTGTAAACGAAAAATTATCGTGCAAACGATATAATAACTTTATAATGTGACATCACATGCATTGTGCAATCATTTGATCAAGCTAAAATAAGCCTGTCTCGGAGTAGTCTCAACAAGGTTACCATAGTGAATGAGGTTAGCTTCGTTTGTGGAACCAAATCTGGGGAAATTGAGCCAGGATTGTTAAAGTAGGCCTGGCTTTTGAAGTTAGCTCGCATTGTGGAATACCCCTCTGTTTCCTGAAAAGCCAGACTGCCTTCTCAACAGGACCTAACCTAAAAACATCCAAAATTTCCTTTAACTGTATAGATAATTGGAATAATAAAAAAAAAGTGTGTGTGTTTAGAGTTGTTATTTTGCTAGAAGGGAACCTCTGACCCTTTCTAAAGTATTTAGCAACCCTCTTATCTTGCCGTCAACTCTGACCAGCTTTCCTGTCCCTGCTGACAGAAAGCATCTTAACAGTGTTAATCATGTTTTGTGTTTTGGGATGGGTTCTAAAATCAGTTCTTCAAATGAAGCTTGAAAACTAGGTGGAAGGGGAGAAGTTGTCTTACTTCATTTATGACAGCTTTGTGAAATTGTTACAGGTTTTGGACCCGGAGCTGGAATTTGCAGATCAGGCATTTCCCCCACAGTCCATCCAGCCTTCTGCACTCAAGATCCAGGTAAGAAAGACTGTTAGATGTGAACTTACACGTTTATACATAACATATAACAATACATATTCCCAGGATGAATAAATAGGCTGTAGGCAGGATGTTAGATTTTTTTTTTTTTTTAAGTAGCTTGAGAGCCTTGTGTAAACCAACGTAACTTTTTTGTGAATGTGTTTCAGGATAAGGAAATCCGAGCCGTCTTCCTGTGGCTCTTTGCTCGGCTTTTCGAAGGCTATCGCTGGTGTTTGCATATCATCCGAATTCACCCAGAACCTGTAATTCGCTTCCATAAGGTACAGAAAAGCATTGTTTTGAAGGGAATTTATCACCTTTGTATTTATTAGGAGAAGGAAAAGCGGATCTTAATTTTATTAGAAAATCTGTAGCTCAATGGATACAGTTGTTTGCTTGTAATCGCAGGGTTGTAGGTTTGATTCCAGCTTCCTACTGTTACATGTTGATTGCAGGAAAGGCACTTATCAATGTATGAATATGTGTGCGTTTTTGAATGCAAAAGGTGAATGTAGCTTCAGTGTAAAGTGCTTTGAGTGATCAGCATGCCTTTAAAACACTTTGGAAATTCAGTCCATTTACCATTTATTGGTACAGGCAGCGTTCCTGGGGCAGCGATCTCTGACGGAGGACGACTTCCTCATGAAAGTGTTGGATGGGATGGCGTTTGCAGGTTTTGTATCAGAGAGGGGTCCTCCTTACAGAGCCACTGATCTCTTCGATGATGTGAGTCTTTCTGCGCTAAATGTAGAGCTGTTCCTTAGGCTATTCATTTCTTTAAATTGATAAGAGTTCCTACAAATATTTCAAATGTCTGTAATTAAATTCAGAAGGGGACACTTGCATAATGCTAGAGCCACAGTGATATTACAAAGCATTTTGGTTCATTCTGGTAATAAAGTTAGAATATTGTGCATACTCATGATATAGGAGTTAGAGTATGAGGTTTGTTTTTTTAAGCTGAATTTACATTTTTTGCTGATACTCTGATTTGCATAGACCAGCTAATCAAAAATGAGTCGGACTCTGCACTCCGATCCATTCTGTGCAGGTGGTTATGTTGTTTTGCTTTGTGTAGGTTTGTTAGTCATATAGATTTGATATAATGCAGATGTTTGACTGTATTTTTTTTTTCTTTTCTTTTTTTTCTTTCATAGCTTGTTGCCAACCAGGTGGAGCGTATACGACAAGAGGAGGCCTGCCCACACAAAGTCATGAATCTTGTCAAAGAACTGGCAGAACAACTTTTTAAAAATGTATAAGCTCCAATAATTCCTTTAAATTCTATTCATCCCAGAGGTTTATCATCTTGTGCTGTATTCACGGGGTTTTCAGTTCAGTGAGGTGATTTGGTATTTTTTCTTTCTCCTCTTTCATTTGTCCTTTCAGGAGAATCCATACCCTGCAGTTGCAATGCACAAAGTGCAGAGACCATCAGAAAACGGCCAGAACACAAACCATAGTCGGACTCCCTTTCCTGTTCTGGATGATGTTGCAGTTCAGCTCTTCATCGATCATGCTATTGCCAAGCTCAATAACGCACCGCCTGTTGTCAAGGCAGAAATCAAGAGCATGGTGCCATCTGGGCCTCCGCTGGGTGAGCTGAATGTTGTACTGTACCGCCTCTATACCTTAGGACTAAAATACAGGGATCTAATCATAATGCTCAAATTTAAGTCACCCTTGAGGACTTGGGGGTAGGAACATAGGCCTGTGCTAACAATATAAAAACAGGAGTGTATGTCTTTCTGCCTCTGCAGCTTCAGTTTGAACATTTTATTTACAGTCTCACAGCAGATACTTGGTAGAGTTGAGTCATCATGATGGTGAAGAATTACTGCTGTTTTCCCACAGGAGACATTGTTGACAGGAATGGTAATGTGATGGCTAACAGCGCTCGCAGACTGGAAGTGGTCAGGACCTGCATCTCATACATCTTTGAGAATAAGATGTTGGAAGCCAAGAAGGTAAATGAAACATCTCTACAAAAGAGAGCTACCAACTTTCTCAACGTTAATCTTAGGAAAAGACTAAGTTAGGCCTGGGCGGTATACGGTTCATACCGAAAACCGGTGTTTATTTTCGTTATGTACGAATTTTTAATATACCCCTATACCGGTGAATTTCTCGGACAACTTCCGGAGCGGTTAATGAGGGGAAGTGTTTCAGCCAGGGCTGATTTCACTGCTACTCGCTCTTCAACACAGTGTAGAAAATAACGGTTTTGACTAAGAGCAGCTACTGGCAGGAGCGAAGCACACAAGTCTGATGAAATAATTCCAAAAAAGAGGACGATTGTCTAAAGTTAAAAAATTTTATCGGCTTTAAAATGTCAAACGAGAACCGACAGCATATCTTGTACAAACGCTATTGAGAGTATCCAGTAGGGGTAGTGTTGAGCGCTATTTGACCGTCTGCAGGTAAACGCGGTCAACGGCACCAAAACCAGTAGAAAACAAATCAAAACTAGCGATTAAATATGTTTTACATACCATCTACGATACTTCTGCAGTCTTTTTTTCTGTTATCTGAATATTAACCAGCTAATAATCACCTACGGTCGCCATGTTTATTTTACTTCTTCTTTGGCAAAATCCGGTCTGAGTCTATACTCTGCACCCTAGCAGCATTATTCAGGACTACATGCAAAGCAATTAGAATATTCAATTTGTTGCTTGCGCCAACGTGAGGTTTAAAAAAAATTATACATTCAGCCTTAGAATATCAAGAATGTCTACCAGAATCATAATTATTTTCATATCATTCACCTGTGTCTGGAAAAAAACAATATGATGTAGTCCATATGGCAGTAAAATGGCCTATTTAAAGAACATTTTTATATTCCTCATTCTTATAAGATAATGTGGATATGAGCAGTCTTGTATGGCAATAAAATACCGTTAAATACTGTAATACCGTTATGTTTTTTAGAAATACCGTGATATGAAAATGTTGCCATACCGCCCACCCCTAGACTAAATTAATATCAAGTAAGAAATATTCCTGTTTGTCTGAAGATTTACAGCCCTTTCTGAGTAATGAAGTGAATTCAGTAATTTAGTTTTCCTGAAACACATTTTATTGATAATTAAGCATAGTTATATGTACTTCCATTAAGTAATGTGGGCATATGCAAATTTCCCTTTTTTATCCTTTTGTGTTGCCATTTGGGTCTGTCCTACCTCTATAACATCTCTAAACATGAATAAAAACCATTCATCCATTTCCTAGAAAGTTGTTGCAGTCAGAAATCTTGTGCTACTGCCAGCCATTTGAAAAATGCCTTATTCTGATGTCACAGTAAACAGAATTTGCATATATCTGCCCCTCAATTATCAAACACCGCCCACCAATTCCAAAATACATGCCTGTGTGGCAAACCCGGAACCTGCAATCACGATCTACAACCAAAAATTTACAAAAACCTGACAAAGTCCTCTAAACAGCAAATTCTGAAAGGGACTGATATTGTAAAGAATTGAGCTGGTGAGATTGCTTTATGCGAGAGTTATTTAGTGCAACGAACTTCATCAATAAAATATATATATATAACTTTTTGAAAGAGGCATATAATGTGCACTTAAAAAACTAGACAATTTATGCTTTCATTACCTGCATCAATGGAAAATTTACTTTCATCTTTAAAAAAAAACGTTGCACCATGGAGCCGCAGCCTAAAACCTAGACTTTTTCTCCTCAGCCAAGGATCTTTCCCATGATTGTATAAACATTTCTTTTCATAATTCTTGTTCAATGCTTTAAGGAAATATTCAAAAGTTATGAGAAGCAGGTTTTTGCATTTGCTGGGAAACAGTGTGTGATCAGTGTCTGGTTGAATATAATCACCAATAATTATGATCAATATTGTAATATTAGTGTAATTATTGGTTAAGTCTGAGTTATAAATCATAAATCAGATTATTGCTGTACCACTTCTTTCTTTAGAAGAATAGCTAGATATTACCAGACACTTCAGTCTCATTTCAAAGTATAAGTTTAAATGTTGTAGAAAATAATTGTATGCTTACACGCAATAATCACCGACAACCTTACACTTTTTACAAAAATAATTTCACAAAATGTCAACTTTCCGGCCAAGTATTTAATCAATAAATCCTGTCTGTTCTATGCATGCAAATAATCTACTGACTTATAAAATGAATAATATATTAATTGAACGACAATAGGATCAGGGACTAACAGCTATCTGTACAGGGTAAGAAGGGAGAAGTTTACTCGTGTTCACTCCAGGTGGGCTCAAACCGGGACAGGCTGTGGGACAAGGGCCATAAAACTTAGCCATGATGGAGGACAGAATGCGATGCTGTAAAGAGACAGGGTCATAAAACTTACCTTTGGGCTAAGTCTGCAGAGAAATGGCATGTGCTGGCTCTATATGGGAAGGCCGCAGTTTTAACCAAAAGACAGGAAACAATTAAGTTAACCTTTCAGCTAACAGAACAGCTAATGCAGAGCGGACCATGCCAGCTCTGTGGATAAAATAAAAACCAAAAACCAATCTCAACACAGCAAGTAATAATAAAACAGTTTACACCTAGTGCGTTCTGCGACCCAGTGAGCAGAGTTACAGTGCTTTGAAAATACACTTTAACAGTCATTTAACTGATTCTAACCAGGTTCTTATTTCCCTAATTTAAATCCATCTGCCCACACACGTCTTAAAATAAATGTGAGGTTCGGTTCTACTGTTGCATTGAGGTTCAATCTTCGAAGAAGGGAGTAAAACAAGTTCACATGTAACAAATGAAGAATTGTGCACATAAGGGGAAACTAACTTCAGCTTGGATCAGCAGGGGGGAAAGCACGGCCCTCCTTAATGTACTGTCTTGGATCAGTTAAAAAAATTTCACACAAAGCTAGGTGCGCAAATGGCTTTTGGATAAACAGTAGCACTGAGAAGGAATGAGAGTTCTTCCCGACTAGCAGGCCAAAACTAAAGAGAAGTTTCAAACCGTGGAAATTAGACATCCTCTCTACACAGAGGATCTGCCGAGAACAATTTGAACTTGTCACCACCCACCATTCTTAGTCTTTGGTCATGATGTCATTGTTGATTTCACCAGTGGTGGCCATGAACCAATGAGAGAGCTTTTGGGGCAGCAGCTAAGCATGCTGGGAGATGCAGGCTGCTTAGTCTATTCTGGGGAAAATGGCTTCAGACAGTCCCAACAGACTGCTTAAAGGCACAGTGTGTAATTTTCGGCCAGTAGGGGGCAGTGCAAACCTAAATTATCACAAGCATCTGTGTCTTCGAGTAAGAAACTCAACAACGGAGGTCCAACAGGTGCTATTTTCAAAACGCTCAATTCCCTGAGAATGATCTATTTGCAGCAACATGACGAGCACATCAGTCTCTCTTTCAAAGGTTGGAACTAGCGAAGAGGTAAAAATATATTAATGGCGAAACTTTTTTGCATTTTGAGGGGAAATCAATGTTTTAATAGCGGGCTTGTTCCGTGCGCTTTATCCATCCGGGCTATTGTAGAAGTAGAGCGTCTAATATGGCTTTCCCCATAAGAGGACCCACGCCTATATATTTTAAAACTGATTTTTAAAGTCATATTTCACAATATTGCCAATATTTTGCAATTAATGTGCTTTACGTAATTATTATTACATTCAATGGCTATTTTCAAAGATGTTCTGCAAAAAATACACAGTCACTTTAATGCATTTGTGGAAAATGACCCAAACACATTTGCTCTAAATCATAATCTCTCAAATGAACAAAGTACTTAATTTATTTTCCTGATTAAGTACAAGGGACATCGTAGAGCTCTGTTTTCTGAAAGTCCTGATGTGATGCTGCTTAAAGTGACTCAATCCCTACCGGTTTGTTTTGTAGTCTGATTAGTCCTGCTTTTTCTCTCCACTGTTCAGCTGATGCCAGCTGTGCTGAGGGGATTAAAGGGTCGTACAGCACGGATATGTTTGACCCAGGAGCTAAATCAACACGTTCTCCAGAACCGAGCTGTGCTGGATGACCAGCAGTTTGACTACATTGTTCGCATGATGAACTGCACTTTACAGGTGAGCCTGAATATAACACACCTCGAAATATCAGCACTAGTGCTCTGGTACAGTGCGGAAAAAAGCATTTGACAGCTACCAATTGTGCAAGTTGTCCATCTTTAAAAAGATGAGAGGTCTGTAATATTGATCATAGGTCCACTACTGAGAGAGACATCATGTGAAAAAAAGAGGATATGACATTATATGGTTTTTAAAGAATGTATCTGTATAATGGTGCAGAAAATAAGTATTTAGTCAATAACAAAACTTCACCTTAATACTTTGTCATGCAACCTTGGTTGTCAGGGAAAGAGGTCAGATATTTCCTCTTAGTCTTCAACATGCAGATCTTCTGAAGAGTTGTGATGTTTTGGAGCTGTCGCTGGGCAACACAAACATTTAATTCCCTCTCAATTGGTTTAAGGTCTGGAGACTGACTAGGCCACTCCAGAACCTTAAGACGCTTTTTATGTAGCCACTCCTTCATAGCGGTGTGTTTGGGATCATTATCATGCTGGAAGATCCAGCAACGTTTAATCTTTAATGGTGTCACTGATGGAAGGAGGTTTTTGCTCAAAGTCTCATGATTCATGGCGCCATTCATCCTTTCCTTATTATGGATCATTCGTCCTGTCCGCTTTGCAGAAAAGCAGTCCCAAAGCATAATGTTCCCACAGTCGGTATGTTGTTGTTAGGATGCAACTTGGCATTCTTCCCCACTAAATACGACGAGTCCCGTTTATACCAAAGAGTTTTATTTTGGTCTCATCTGACCACATGACATTTTCAGTGTCCTGCTCAGAATCATCCAGATGGTCTCTGGCAAACTTTAGATGGGCCTGGACATGTGCTGGCTTAAGCAGGGGGAACTTTTGGATTCTAACCCATGGCGAAGTAGTGTGTTGCTATTTGGGAACCTTTGTTACTGAGGTCCCGGCTTTCTTCACTTAATTAAAAATCATACAATGTGATTTTCTGGATTTTTTAAAAATATATATTCTGTCTCTTACTGTTCTAATGTACCTACGATTAAAATGATGGACCCTTCAACTTTTTAAGTGGGAAGACTTGCACAATCGATGGCTGCCAAATACTTTTTTGCCCCACTGTAACTGTTGTGTAGCTTTTAATTATTACTTTTTTACTTAAATGTGTGCTTTATGTAATCATATCCTTTAGGAAATGTAAAATTGGGTTAATACATTTTAAAAATATAGAATATAACAGAATCGGAGATGTGGATCTGACTTTTTATCTTCCCTTCTTTCCTTTGTATGTTTGTTTCTGAATTTAGCATGTTTCAAATAAAACCAGCGGAGTTTCAAAATGTCCAAGAGAATATCTGAATTTATATTAAATAATAGATTAATTTTATTTTTATTTTTGCAACAGAATAATGTGTGTTGTGATTAATTTTTTTTTCCAGGACTGTTCCCATATAGATGAACATGGTATTGCAGCTGCTCTGCTTCCTCTTGTCACTGCCTTCTGCAGAGTAAGTCCCTTTCCTTTCCTTCATTAAATGTATTTAATTTTTACTCCATAAAGTTTCCAAAAATTATGGCCCTTTTCCCACAAGCAACTTATCCACCCAGTTCGACTCCTCTTCTCTCGGCATCGCTCAGATTGGTTGATTTTCCGCTGCAATTGAGTACCAGCACAAGTGGTTGGGCTCGTCAGGTGGTTGGCAGCCCAAGAGTAGGAAACGCCATGCAAAGTGATGATCTGTTGCCATGCGGTGCATTTAACAAAACATCAATGGAAGACACGGTAGCAATGTTGGCATTCTGCTTATGCTGCTTTTGTCAGATTCCAAAAACAAGGGACTAGGAAAAAGCTGCTTTAAAATCGTCATCCGATTGTTGTTGATAGTCGTTCAGTGACTCCACACTTTAGCCAATCACTGACAAACATGTCACATTTCCAGCCCTGTTTGACCATCATGGAACCTTAGTGAAGTTGGTTAAAAAAAGAGGCTGTTATGGCCCATTTGATGCCAGAGGAAAATGGCTTAGAACTCAAGGTCGACCGATATGGGATTTTTAAAGGCCGATACCGATTTTTATAAAATTTGATCACCAATGGCCAATACCAAGGCCGATATATGTTCTTTTTTTTTATCAGCACATTAATGGTGAAACACAATTGAACACTCACTCTGTGCATTATAGATTAAAAAGTAAATAAAACATTTAAAATATTTATTGAACTTCAAATATAAGACAACATGAAAACAAACTCAAAACAGTAACCTGAGTACAACTGTTTTCAGAACAACAGAAAATAAAAGATTCGAGTTTCTTTAAGTATACAAAATAAATTCAAACAGTAACCAGAATAATGGTTCAAATAGCTAGTTGAGGTAAAATCTTGACTTCAAATATCAAAGAAAAATCACAAAGCTAGGCACACCACCACATAGTAGTAAATAATAAAATCTAAAATATATATAAATAACCGTGCAGTCACAGATTAAACAGCAAACATAAGAGTAAAATATGAGTGGGCTGGCTCACGGTGGTTGTGAGTATGTGGGGGTCCTTCCTTCAGTCAAGTAGTGGCTGCAGCTGGCCACACAGGTACCTAATTTTTTAAAATATATATATCAGCTTCTCTTTTTTTTTTTTATCGGCCGATAGCTGATATAGAAAAAAATAAATATATTGGTTGGCCTCTACTTAGAAAAAAATTAATTAAATGAAAATGACTCCTCAGAATGTATTCTCTCTAGTGCTGAATCTTGTTTAAAGTCTATCTGCTCCTTCTTAAGAATCTTTTTTTTTTATTGAACAGAAACTAGGTGCAGGCATCACTCAGTTTGCCTATAGCTGCGTACAGGAGCACATGGTGTGGACCACCATGCAGTTCTGGGAGTCCATGTTCTACAGTGACGTTCAGAATCATATTAAAGCTCTGTACATGGACACAGATGAGCGAGATCAGCAGAACAACTCTGTGAGGACCTGCACTCCTTTCTCTATATGAGTGAGAACATTTAGCATTGAAAGTTCGATTTCTGGTCACTAACCCCTCTCTTCCGGTTATATTTGTTGATTCCTCAACAGGACGGTTCAGGCAACAAAAGGGAAATCAGCGCTTTGGATCTCGCGGCTGAGCAAAACCGCCTGTGGCCGACCCTCAACAAAGAGATGCAGATGGAGCGCGTGCAGAAGGAAGAAAGCACGGTTTTCAGCCAGGCCATCCATTACGCCAACAGGATGAGCTACCTGCTGCTGCCTCTGGACACCAGCAAGAACCGGCTGCTGAGGAGTTCTGGCCTCGGAGACGTGGAAAGTGTCAGCAATAGCTACGTCACCAACAGGTAAACAGAGGGAGTTACATCTCTATCTCAGCCACCTACCATCAGAATTACAACATCTAACAGTAACATTTTGCTATGCAAGACTGAGGAATTTGTAGTTTACACTGTAGCTAAAGTTAAAATCCAGGTTCCCTTATCTTACAGTATTGCAGGCAGCATGGCAGAGAGCTACGACACAGAGAGTGGCTTTGAAGATGCAGAGAGTTCAGATGTGGCCAACTCTGTGGTGCGCTTTATCAATCGCTTTGTAGATAAAGTGTGTAATGAGAGCGGTGTGACCAACGAGCACCTAAAGGCACTCCACACTATGATACCAGGTATGGTGTTGCATTCACTGATCTCTGATTGAACATTTCAGAAGTATGACAGAGGGCTTTACTGCTAATCGTGTCTCTGCAGATATTGTTCAGATGCACATCGAGACACTGGACGCAGTCCACAGGGAGAGTAAGAGACTGCCCCCGATCCAAAAGGTAACCAATTCCTGTTTATACGTTCCACTGGAAAAAGACCATGCAGAGCCCCAGCCAGTCCCGCCCACTCCCCTCTCCACCAATCCCTTCAGCTCAGGCTCACAGTGTCACGGCAGGTACGTCTGTCCACGAGACAGAGCAGTGTGATTCACAGCATGCCTCGGCGGTGCTTGCTGGGTGACGGCCCACTTCCACCCTGCTGTTTGATCTCTGTAGAGGCCGGAGAAGCTCAGCCATGCTGCTTCAGCTCCTCAGGGTCCTCCAGAGCAGAGTGCCTTCACGCTGAAGGGTGCATGCATGAGTGTTGGAGAGGGATAGGGACAATGCTGAGCTTCGTCTGACTTCTTTTGTCATTTTTGTAGTTATGTGATAGGAAGTGGGTATTGAGTCAGCAGCAACTCCAGCTGCTGACTGGAGTTGCGGTCCTGCATGATTTAGATGTGTTCCTGCTCCACCAGAACTGATTGAAATGGCTAAAATGTATGTCATGAAATTCTGCAGGAGCCTGGTGTTGAACCATTAGTTTAACATTAGGAGTGTTGAAACATATAAAGCAGGGGTCACCAACCCTAGTCATTGACATCTACTGTCATGTAGGTTTTATATGCATCCCTGCTATGAAGCACAGCTCAATCAAATGAAGTGCTTGTGACCAGTTATTTGAATTACCTCTCCAGCATGCCGTTAGGTTTGGCACTCATTTAATTCAGCTCTGTGGGAGCAGGGATACATTTTAAAAATGCCGGTTTGGAGAGAACTGACCTAAAGCATGCAGGCCACAAGCCCTTAAGGACTGATATTGGACCCTATTGATGTAGCTGAAGTATAAAGATTCATTACCTTGTAGTGTTTATTATTTATCTCATACTGTTACATCAACCAATTGTTATCAATTTTACATCATAAAACAACTCAAGCAGTGCATACTTTTGGGCTGAACAAAACGCAATATATATTTTTTTAAATCTTTTGCAGATACGGAGATGAAAGTGTGCTCAGGTTTGCGAAACTAGAGGCTTAAGTTGTACTTTTTGTTCTTTACAAAATAGCTCAAACTCAGTCATATTGCATAGAGAGCGATTCAGATCTGGATTTTTATTAGGCAATTCTAATATATAGAAAGGTATCAATCTAACCAGTCGTCAGTAACTCCAGTCCTTAAATTTCAATGTCCTGTAACTTTTGGATGGATCCCTTTTCCAACACAAAGCCAAAAGCCTAATTTACCTCCTTGGCATGTCAGCAAGTTTTGCAAACACCTGATCTCATTCATCTGATTCAGCTGTGTTGGAGCAGTGATGCATCCAAAAGTTAAAGGGGATTGCTGACCCCTGATCTAAACCATCCTTTTGCTGTATGTTTAGGGTCGCTGTCAGTCTCAAGTGGTTTTCTTCTATGTATCTATCTACATCCAAATTTCCGTTACCCTCTTCTTTTACTCCACTAAAGAAAATACATCTCCAGAGCGTAATGATGCCACCACCATTGGTTTAACAATAAGGTTGGTGTGTTCAGGAATATCGTTTTGTGTGCTCATCCATCCATCTATTCCTCTCTCCCTCCCTACCCTAGTAAGGTATACCTGAAAACTACAAATGGGACTTCTAATGGCTTTGTCCCAACAGTTGCTCTCTAAAGTATTAAAGATTAAATTACATGGTGGGGAATGCTGTTAACTTATTAATTGATTTTCAAAGACAACTTTTTGCCGAGGAATTTGAAGAATATATATTGTTCTCCTTCCCCTACAGAAATATGCACTACTTTCTGCTGATCTGTCACATACAGTAAAATGCCACTAAAATGCATTGTACGGTTGTAATGTGACAAAAAGGGGCTTTATTACAGGTCTGTTTGTTTCATTAGTTCAGGTAAACAGTTTCTTTGGAATTTTTAACCAGCAGACATGAATGATTAAGTGGTTAAAAGGACAAAGCCAGCTTCACACTTCTCACAGTATGCTTTTGCAACCGCTCCACAGTTTCGTTATCATGCTTGGTTGCTAGAAAAAAACTCTCAATGAAACTTTTGAAGAAATGCAAGATGATTGTTGTATATAATCACCATAATGCTGATCTTAGTTATATATTGTTTTTTCTGTATGTAAAATCACATTTACTAAGTTATCTGTAAATGAACTTGATTGGTGTTTGTTCTGCAGTCAGTACATCATTTTAACATTGTTGGCGTCGCTAATCAGTGCTGGACGAATACTTTAGAAAGCATGAGAGTGATGTTTGGAGTGTTTGAAAGCCTTAAATAATCCCTATAAAATCCTTTATTACTTAAATTTAGATGTGTTGTCAGCAGTTTACTTTTCAAGCTCATAAAATAAGTTATCCTTTATGTTAGCTTTTCTAAATCATTTTCACAAACCAGAAAAGGTGCAAAATAAAGGACTCATCCACAGATAAATACAGATTTTCTTTAGTTTCTTTTTCTTCCACTTTCAAAGAATTTCTCTTGTCTCCTTTTTGTCTTTTTGCTTTCTGTAGCCCAAGCTGCTAAGGCCAACTCTGCTGCCGGGTGAGGAGCTGGTGATGGATGGCATGCGGGTCCACCTCATCCCTGATGGTCGCGAAGAGGCAACAGGGCAGATGGGAGGCCCGCCTCTTCTTCCTGCAGAAGGCGCCATCTTTCTTACTACCTACCGGCTTATCTTTAAGGGCACACCAAGTGACGCATTAGGTGAGGAAATAAAGGTTATATGAGACTTGCAGGATTTTGGGTTCATATTCCAGACCAGGTTATATTGTGTCTTTTCCTTCAGTGGGTGAACAGATAGTGACTCGCTCCTTCCCCATCGCCTCTCTGACCAAGGAGAAGAGGATCTCGGTCACTTTAGCCATGGACCAATTTGTCCAGGAGGGCCTCCAGCTCAGATCCTGCACCTTCCAGGTACTTACCTCTCTTTTTCAACCAATGTCTGTAAAGCTCCTTTCAACTAGGCCATTAAAAAACTTTAATTGTCTTGGTCTGTTTGACCTTCGAATCTGAAAGCAAACCTTCGGTGCTTGTGTGGTTAACTTTTACCGGTTTATTATCACCTGACCCCCTAGTAACAAGACCGGACAGGGTGGAACGTAAAAACTGCTTCATGTCTATGCCTGTAACACACAGGTGATTAAATGGTCTCTTCTTTTTTTATCTTGCTTGCAGCTAATGAAGATTGCCTTTGATGAAGAGGTGGCATCAGACCTGGCTGAGAGTTTCAGGAAACACCTACATAAGCTGCGCTATCCTCAGCACGTTCAGGGCACCTTTGCGTTCACTGTAGGTCAAAGTGGCAAGCTGGTGTTGGAGCCCAAAACCAAGGACAAGAACCAGTCATTAAAGTAAGAGATGACAGGCCTTTTCTGCAAATATTGAAGATAAGCTCGATTTTCACTCCCTTATCTTGATTTATCCTTAGGCCAAAAGCACACCTGGTCCAACAAACTGAATATAAACTAGCATTTATCTTTTCTCCCAGAACATTGAACTTTCATTCAATAATCTCTGATCAAATTTGTAACAGCAAAAACTATCATTCTTTTCTAAATGTTTTCAGTATCTTGTATCTTAGTGAAAATGATACATGTCAATAAAAATCTTTGTGGTTTTCATAATCATATTCAGGACACTTTCCAAAAACCTGGTGAAGAATGCAAAGAGGACCATTAGTCGGCAGTATGTAACTAGGAAGAAGGAGTCTCCGCCCACCTGGGAGAACAGGAGCAGCTTCCAGTCGGAGCTGGAGGAAGATGAGATCTCAGGTATTACAGGGATAATAGTTGTAATACTTTATTTTAATATTTCATTCATTCCATGTTAACTAATTACATGAAATTAATAGTGGGTCTAAAATTCAAATCAATACGTTTTGTCCACAGTTTCAGAGGAAGTGGACCAGAGCGCCCTGACCCTATCCTCCACCATCCGCTCTTCAGACAGACAGACTATGAGCAACGTTGTGGAGCGTGCCTGTTGCCGTGACTACCAGCGCCTCGGTCTGGGCACGCTCAGCAACAGCCTGACGCGGTCTAAGAACGAGCCATTCAGGATTTCTACAGCTAATCGCATGTACACAGTCTGCAGGAGGTAAACAATAAGGCAGTCAGTTAAGCGATATAAAGGGTCTTTCAAAAGTATTTATGCTCCTTAACATTTTCGCAAATCTGCATTGTACATTTTGGTTTATTTTATTGGAATGTTGTATCAAAACAAGGTAATGAAAGATGGTTATCAAGAAAAAAATCTAATATGAGTAAAAGTGCCTGTATGCAAACCCCTAGAAGTAGGACCAGTTGTTACAAACATATGGAAGGAGTGCTTTCAATGCCACTGTAAGGGAGGATCTCTGTGCCAATTTGGGAGGATATTACAGTCTTACAGGCTGCATTACAGACAACGTCAACGTTCTTGTGGAGAACACCATTCCCCCTAGAACTGTATGGTGTTTGTCCTGCCCTGGAACCTGGCTCAAGCTTGTAATAAAGATCCTCCTCAAGAAGAGCAAGAAAGCCATTAGTTTATTCAAAATAAAGGGTTAAGTGCTGTGCGATAGGAAAATCAGAGAGGGGCTGAACAGATGGAGGATCAGCTGCAGCCAAAAAATCTGTACAGTTTGGTGAGTTGGAAAACAACTTCAGGCAACAAAGAACCACAGTTCTTTGGTTGATGAATAAGATTAACCTTTTCACCAAATACGCACCCCTGCCCAATCCCTGACTTCCCTTCTATAACTCCCCTCAACTTTATCTCCTGGCTGCTGCCAACTTCATAACACTCAGTTCTCACCACTCTCTGTTTCCTCCTTGCTATCACCCACACCTTCATTCACACAACCCTTTTCCACCAACAAACCCCTCTCCCTCTCAACACAATATTGACGAGAACTAAGCAGAGAAAAATCAAGGTAGGAAAGACTCCAGTTTCAGATGGCAGATAGCTGGACCACGTCTGCAGCATTATGGGATGCCTGTTCAGCATGAGCCTGAAGCTTGAGAGGGTAGCACAGCTGTGGAAGACCACCTGTGTGGTACTAGTGCTAAAGATTGCAGACCTGAATGACTTGCACAGCTACAGGGTGGTATCACTGACTTGGATGACGAAGACTTCTTTACCTACTGGAGAGGTCTTCATTGGATCTATTACAGTATGCTATCCTTTACTTCCTGTACTGTGGAAGGGGGAATAGATACTTTGCTCACTTTTCATGCTAAAAATGTTTGAAAACCATGTAAACTTTCTGCTCATTTTACAATTATGCACTTTGTTGATCTATCCATAAAATCCTGTTAAAGTACGTTTAAGCGGGTTTAAAGACAATGAATCCTATTGCATAGAATGGACAGAGGAACCAGATGGACAAATAAAATTGCGTTAACCCCTTCTGTTTCAGCTACCCTGGCCTGCTGATTATCCCTCAGAGCATCCCGGACTCCACCATCCATAGAATCTGCCGCTGCTACAGACAGAATCGCTTCCCCGTAGTCTGCTGGAGACATTCACGAACTAAAGCCGTCCTGCTGCGATCAGCAGGACTTCATGCCAAGGGGGTAGTCAGCTTCTTCAAGTCCCCCAATGCACCAACTTCAGGTAGAACATTGTTTTTGGGTGACTGTGTGTAAAAATGGGAGAATTTTCCTGGTTTTCCTTCAAAACATGAAACTGGACCTTCTCATGATTTTTTTGAAGTCTTTTCACCTTTACTCCCAAAAAGCTTCAATTCTCAGAACAGGCCACATATTCTGAAATGTTTTCCAAGAAGAAAGAAGTCCAGTTGCCCTCTATTTAAGCATCGTCTTGTTCTTGACATCAGTGAGCAAATGAGTAAGGTGCCTATTTAGCCAGATATAATACAGCCATTTTCTTAACTTTGAAGATTTACAGTTCTTTGAAGAAGTATTTTCACCCTTTCAAGTGTATTCTGTCTTTGCTACCAAACTGGTGTTTCAGGTCAAACGTATTTGATATTAAGATAATCTGAGTAAGTACAAAAATCAGGTTTCACAAACAAACCAATGGTAATTGCAGTAATTGCTTCACTTGTTAAATCATGAATTCATGGTGATTACCCCTTTGGTTTCAAACTCATTCAATTATGGCCAAAACTAGGTCTGATTTCTTCTAGATCTTTTAAAAGGATCATGTCCGCAGATGTGAACAGACTAGAAGATCTTAAAAGAAACACATCATGTCCCAATCTAAAAAATTTGGTCATTAAAAAATGAGAACGTGTAAAACATTGCAGCCCTCACATGCCTTAGTTAGAGTCAGTGTTCATGACATCCAATGGCATCCATGGGAATACCTTATTCTGCAGCCTGACGAGAAAAGCGGGTAGCGTTTTGGAAGTCTTGCATCCCTTTACATCTGATGTACAACTAATACAACATTCCACGAAACTAGAATCATTCCATTGCTCTTTTAGGACTGCTACAATAAATGAAACCATGAGTTATGCTCTCGACAAGAAATTCCTGAAGCAGAATCTTAGGCTATCAGTTCCTGGCCATGGGCTCAAGCGCAGTTGGATCTGCTGCAATCAATCAAACTTTCTTTGTACAGCACTTTGTAAACAGTCTAGTGTAACACAGGTTATAAACACAAAGACTGTTAACTGTTAAAAACACACATGATGAAAATGATCAAATCAAGATTTTTTCTCTCTTTTTCACCTTTAAATTAGTGCAATCTCAAGCAGACTCAACCAGTCTGGAGCAGGAGAAATACTTTCAAGCTATCATCAACTCCATGCCCTCCTACAGTGAGAGTACAGGCAGGAACACTCTGAGCGGCTTCACATCAACACATATGAACACCTCAGGTCAGTGCATGCACACACAAGCTTTTTTCCACTGTTGAAACTTCAAGGTAAATTTACTGGCCAGTAGAGTCAGTTTATAATATCATAGCAAATAGAAACACAACCACCATTTCTGCTTCTTCCATTGTTGATCTCTTCTATTTTCTGCTACTGTGGGCACCTTTTGGCACTGATTGTCACTACCTGGAAAAAATGGTGCAATATGCTGAAGTCTTTGCAAATTCCTTAAAGACCCAGCGGCTAAGAGGACCAGCCAGCTTGATTTACCCCGCCAGAAAAAGATCTGGTTAAATTACCCTGAAGTTGATACAGTGGAAAAGTTCTTACCTTTAGCACATGTTGCTTTTGGAGGGCTCTTGTTTCTAGTCTGATGGCTTTTGCTGTCCACAGAGTCATCCGATAAGCTCAGACAGCCAAAGATTGGAGATCTGATGAAGCAGGTCCTGGGCAACAAGGAGGATGTCCCTGGAACCTTCAGCAGAGGAGGTGAGCTGCTGATTTGCGTCTTTATGGTGAAAAAGGAACTGATCTGTGTTGGTCAATCAGTGAACACACCCCTTGTAGCTCATGTTTAGTATCAGTGTTTTTGTGAGTAAACCAGTGAACTACCCTCCATTGTGTAACGCTGTTGGTTAACTAGCCATCTCTGTCGTTTGACCTCAGCACTTGGTCAAAAGGCGAAAGTCACCTCCCTCTCTCAGCCCAGAGTCTCTGGCAAAGCTAGGAACTCTCCTAGAGGTACAGTAGGCCACGCCCCCCTCACTCTTCCTGCACTCCTCTCTAACAAATCAGATGTCTAACAGTAGCTTCAGTGTGGTGTCCTGAGAAAAGTAGTATCTGCGGACTAAAGGGTTTGTTGTTAGTTGTTTGTTGCTTGTTGATTGCAGTGTGCATGCTGCTGCTGCTGCTGCTGCAGATGTACTGTCTGACGTCTTGTTTGTTTCTTTGATTTTTCCCTCTGCTCATTAATCATTGTGGTGCAGTTGGCTCTCTAGCAAAGTGAGCTGGGTAGTGGGTAGTTTATACTGTTCACCGCCTTGTTTCCCAGCTTGACTGTAAATGTGACAGCAGATGATGCTGACACATTAAAGGATCATTGAGTAGATCACAGTGATCCTTTAGAGGCTGTCAAACACAAACAGGTCTTCAACATGACATGTTGATTCCGTGTCCACATCATGATCTACTGGAAGACTTGACTTTATGTTTGGGTATGAATTGCAGGGAAATGGGGCAGCATCCGGGGCAGTGGCCGTCTAAGTGCCTACAACCCAGATATTGGGACTCGTTTGGCTGGGAAAGAATCTCCACAGCCCAACGGAGGGCCAAATGATCCGTTGTTTCTGCGCCAGCCGAAATCTTACCTCTACATCATCGGGGACAAGTCACAGCTCAAGGTGAGAAGAAACATGCTAAAGAAAGTCACCTGTCACACTGCAGGATTTTAATAATGGAAAGACGCCGTTTCTGCTTGTTTGATGCCATGGAAATGTTTTATATGGGTTAATCTAGTGTAGGCTTCACCTAAATATACTCTAGTTTCTGCTCTTCTCCGGTCATTTCTCTCCTAAAATGGATAACAATATCTCCGGGGCTCTAAAGCAGCTGCTTGACTTGCAGACCATGACCTAATAGATTACCAACCACATTGTTGTAAAATAGAGACCATATTTTTCAACCCACAATGGCCGCTGCTACTGGCTGGTAGATGTATCATAATGCAATTGTCATGCCCATCCAAATTTATATTTATTATCTTTTTGTTATATAATTTTATTATATTTTTGTATTTTTTGTATTTTCTAGATACTTGTGGAAAACCTGTTATTTTGGTAAAAAGTACATATAATCTGTCGTGTTTTATCATTCCATATGCAATGTGGGGTACAAAAAAAAATCAACCAGAATGCATGAAACATAAGTGATGAGAATCATATGTTGTCATTAGGGAGGAAAGCAGGACTTCTTCCAACTGTGGGAAGTCATCCCCATCGAGGTGTGCGACGTGCGGCAGGTGAAGAACAGTTTCAAGAAGCTGATGAAAGCCTGCGTCCCGAGCTCTCCATCGTCAGACCCTAATATGAGCTTCCTGCGCCTGCTGGAGGACTCTGAATGGATGGCTCTGGTCAGTATTTGCAGGTTTAACAACTTTCCTCAAGTTTAAAAGCTAAGCCATGGCCTGACCCTGACTGTGTTTATTCTGTTTCCAGTTGCACAGAGTGTTGCAGGTCTCCGTCTTGGTGGTGGAGCTACTTGACACAAGCTCCTCGGTCATGGTCAGCTTAGAGGATGGATGGGACGTTACAACACAGGTGGGAACTTGGCGTAGATATGTAGCTTAAGACCAAATCAGATTTATTTAACTTAAGAAATCCAAACTGTTTTTGTAGGTGGTGTCTTTGGTACAGCTGCTGTCTGACCCATACTACAGAACATTCGATGGTTTCCGACTGCTAATAGAGAAGGAGTGGCTGTCGTTTGGACACCGGTTCAGCCACCGTGGAGCACAGACTCTGGGCAGCCAGAGTAGTGGCTTTACCCCAGTCTTTCTGCAGTTCCTCGACTGTGTACACCAGGTAGGATCAACATCTGTTTTCAGTCTCAGATTTAACAGGTTCACCAAAAAGCAAGCACCCGTTGGTAAAAATGACAGACAACTAAATAATGTTGTTGCTTCTAAGCTTTGCTAACCTTATGAATTGCATCAAAGTTGTAAAAATATTGGGTCATTTTTAGACTTGATACTCAGCATTTGTCCTGACTGAGGCCTGGCCTGGCCTGTCTTAGTCTAAAATGATGAAACCCTATGTGCAGGACGATCAGCACACCTCGATTTTCCTTCCTCTTCCTCTATATTTAGTTTGAGTTGCTTCCTGCTATTGGTATCAGTGAAGTAGTTTGATTTATTTATCGCACACAACGTATAATACTTATTTACAACATATGTAAAGCAACATATTCAGTCTAATGAGCTGAGCAGCATAAAAACAGAACTACGTGGTCATTCTAAAAACTCTTGTCCATCCTTCAGATCCACCTCCAGTTCCCCATGGAGTTTGAGTTCAACCAGTACTACCTGAAGTTCTTGGCCTACCATTACATGTCGAACCGCTTCCGCACCTTCCTGCTCGACTCGGACTACGACCGCATCGAGCTAGGTGGGCGGCAGCAGCAGTAGATTTGCTCGTTTACCTGCTGACTGTGCGGTTGTGTATCACTGATTACTGTTTGAATTTAGGAGTGCTTTACGAGGAGAAGAGCGACAGGAAAAATCCTCAGGTGTGTAAGTCTGTGTGGGACTACATCGAAAGACTTAACAAGAAAGTACCCATCTTCTTCAACTACATGTTCTCCCCAGAAGATGAGGAGGTGAGGGCAGCATCTTTTTCTTAATTTTGTGACAATTGTACTGCGGTTGAATGAAATCTACACTGCTCTAAAAAAAAAGGGAACACTAAAATAGCACATCATAGATCTGAGTGAATGAAATATTTTTCATTGAATACTTTGGTCTTTACGTAGTTGAATGTGCTGACAACAAAATCACACAAAAATTATTAAAGGAAATCAGATTTATCAACCGTTGGAGACCTGCATTTCCAGTCACACTGAAAAACAACTGGAAAAAACACGATACAGGCTGATCCAACATTAATTTAATATCCTTAAAACAAGTCAAAATGAGGCTCTGTAGTGTGTGGCATCCACATGCTTGTATGACCTTCTGAGGGATCTCTTCATAGACCTAGACTAAAGCATCCTCCAACTTCTGAAGAGTCTGTGGTAGGGCTGGGCTATTAATAGCATCTTTTTTGACAAGCTAACTGGCCAATCAAGTCGCAGTGTCAAAAGTGTACAGCTGGTGAATAATAAAGAAAAATGGACATAAGGGAAGACGATAAAGATGACCAAAGTGTTGACAATTACCACAGAAGAGAACACTACAATGATATTGTTGATATCAAAGTTATTGCATCTTGAGCTCAGTAGTTTGGAAAGGGTTTGGATATTTCAGAGAGGACAGCAGCCACACTAAACCGATCTGTAAAATCTGCTGATGGACCGTTTCAACTAAGCTACGTAAAACAACCAATGTATTTATTCATCTGAAGCCCCATCATCCCTCTAAGTACAAAGAGACGCACGCAGTTTTGAATTGATGTGATGTAGTTAGTAATACAACAGTAGCAGGACACACGTTCTGTATGCACCATTAATAGTGAAGGCTATATATAATTTGTTTTGATATTATAAAAATCTAATTGAAAATCGAGACCTTTCAATATAGTGTAAATGATCAAGATTATTTTATTTTCATAATTCCTCAGCCTTGGGCATGTTCGCTTTATTTTTTTGAGCAGTGAATATTTAGAATGTTAATAGAAATTGAGATTGACAAAAGACTGTGCAGGAATGTTCCCAAATCATTTCACGAGTAGCGAGTCTTTAAATAATAAAGACAAGGTGGGTATGATGTGGGAATATTGTGTTGCAGGTCCTGCGGCCGTACACCTATATCTCCAACCTGAAGGTATGGGACTTCTACTTGGAGGAAACTCTGTCTGATGGACCTCCCTTCGACTGGGAGCTGAGGGGCAGGCATGAGCAACTGGAAGAGGAGTCGACAGAGAAACCTGACGCCGGTGCTCCAAAATCTCAACGGCATGTCGTCTGGCCGTGTTATGACAACCTGAGCAAGGCGATGCCCGACGCCATCACCAAACTGCTGCAAGACTTGCAGCACCTTGAGGCTGAGCTTGGCCTGACATCAGAGAAGTGGAAGGACACATGGGACAAAATGAAGAACGCGCAGAGGGCTGAGACCAAACTGGAAAGCAAAGTGAGAGAAGGATCCTCATATTGTTAATTGGGGGGATACACAAACAATAAAGTTCAGTATGTTTTTGGCACATTTTAATCAGGAAAAAGAAATGCAGTTTTCTTGATTATTTTTTTTATTTTTTTACTTTAATCACCATTAAATAAAAAAATTCTGAATTCCTGAAATTAATTATCCAGATCTGATTTTATGTTCTACAACTTAAAAAGTTGAAACTATAGAACAGAATGGGTATTTGACTGGATTTTTGATTTGATTTGATTTTTTTATGTATAAAACAGCACAGTAATACATAGCCAGAATATAACCCAACCACTTGTAAAAAGTCAATTTTAATGTTTAGTTTTTACATATTTGAGAATAAAAACATACTTATATCACTTTAGAAGGTTTTTTTATATTTTGACGGCCTAGTTTTTCTCCTGTACTTGAATCCAGCATTGTAAAAATCCCTTCTCATCAACGGTGATTCTGCCATCTTGTATTTTATCTAAAATAAGGAGTCTGGCCTGATTGGATGCTACTGGTAGCCATGTATATGTCAGCTGGTTTTTTACCTGGTATCAGTGATGTTTCCATTCAGTGTGACATTCACTGCATTTACATGCAGCCAATAACCCTTTCAAATCCATAATATTAGCAATAACTCACACATTTTATGTCACAATAGTGTATCGATATTAAAGGGTAAATAATTATTGGTTTTTTTTTTTGTTTTTTTTTAAAGAATTTCACAATCACACAACCACAATCAGTTTGGCAGTAAAATTGAAAGTAGGACTGGTATTTGATGGCCTTTTTACCTCCTTCGTTCCAGTGGATCAACTAAAACTAGTAATAAAACTGGATGTGTTATGGATGAAACAGGTTGGAGTGTTTTGGATGCTGTGACAGGATTTGTACAGTTAAATTCAGTTTTGAAAATCACAAAATATATTATAACTCATCGTATCGCGATATATCGCAATATATCGTACTGTTTCCTATGTATCGCGATGCATATCGTGTCACCAGATTCTTACCCATACACATCCCTAGTTTTAGGTGAGCTATTCAGTTTAGTGCAGAGCGTGTTCTGGTTCGGTCCATCTTTCTTTTTCCACTGTAGCTGCATGAGAAATCATTAATGTTCATCCGCCCCTTACGTCAGCGTCATTTGCGGCAAGATTACATGTAAAGTCTATGGTTGAGTCCATCAGAGGTCCATCTGTTGGACGTAGTGTACGCTGGCTCCGTCAACTTTTCAAGCATCAATTGCGTTTCAAGCAGTGAAGGTACAAATGCAAGCAACGCAGAAGTTCAGCTAGCTGAACGTTTGACAGACTTGACACACTTGACTCACTGCACCATCCAATCAGACCCTCTCACTGTAGTGACGTCGCCCGAGGTCGACGATGTCTAGACAATCAGGAGCCGCTAGTGTTTAAAACATCTGGCAGAGAAAAGCCCGCCCACGTGCTTTGCAAGCTTCAGCTTTAAAATGTATATATGTCAAGCCTTGCTAGACGCAGACAAAGTGTGCGGTCTGAATGTACCATTGGAGTTTAGTGATAGCTGAGAGTCCTTTCTGTTTGGTTTGGTGTCTCTTTTTAAAGAGTGTTGCACATAAACCTTCTCCAAGTGTTCAGGTAGAAAACAGCTGAATGTGTATTAAAATGAAACATACATCTACCATTACACCTCTACTGTTACTCTTACCTAGTAACTGCCTCAGGCATCTAACATTGGCAGGTATAGCTGATTCTGAATCATTTCTCTCTGTCCTTAACAGCCGTCGTTCTCCAGTTCTCTATTGATGTCCTCTAACCTAAGCCACCAGCGGCGTTCCCAGGGCATCTGTCTGCAGGAGAGCAGGGTTGGATCTTCCATAAAACTAGGTCTGGACTGTGAGGCTAGCGCCACATCAACACCTGTTGCAGGTCGGCCTAGTACCAGCACGCTCTACAGCCAGTTCCAGAGCACGGAAAGCGAGAACAGGTCTGTGACTGTCCCGCTGTGGGAGCTGCTCTTTGTGGCGGGGGGTTCAGTTTATATCTGCTGAAACATAGCTGCATCTAGATGTGAAGCTCATTAAAAAGCTAATTAATTTAGGTAATTTATTTTAAAAATTAAATGTATTTGTTACTCTGATGGTTGCATTTTAAGCACATATTTCTGTTAATTTAAGGATTGTTGCTTATAGCTAAATTCATAGGAATATTAGCTAACCGCTATAAAAATAAATTAATTCATAGATGTTATGATATTGCTCACTGGCATGGTTTTGTAGTTCTCCAAAAGTCACTGGTAAAGAAGCTGACTTATCAGAAGAGTTTTATTAGCTGTAAGCATCAATCATCAAAATGAACAAAAGTAAAAACTTGACATATATGCATAGTATAATATAATACTAACACATTGAGATGCACATGTAGACAGGTTAGGTGATAGTTACTGCAAGAGATCATCCCATTCCTCAACAAAACCGCTCTAATTTTTTCCCCATCTTCCCCATCAGAAGTTTTGAGGGCATTTTGTACAAAAGAGGAGCATTGTTGAAACCATGGAAACCAAGGTGGTTCGTGCTGGATAAGACGAAACACCAGGTGAAATTTAGCATGCATTCCCAGTAAATCAAACTACATCTTAAACTTAAGACCTGACCTATTCCCGTCTCTAAAATGTTTGTATTTACAGCTGCGATACTACGACAGCAGACAGGACAAAGACTGTAAAGGTGTGATTGAGCTGGGAGATGTGGAGTCGGTCACCGTGGGAACGCCTGCCATGGGAGCACCCAAAAACGTTGAAGAGAAAGCCTTCTTTGATGTGAGTTTACTGTTTTTCCTGGTCTTCAAACACAGGAACACTCACTCAGTACGTTTAAATGAACATTTAAATCAAGCTTTTAATAATAATAGGACGAATAGCTTAACCAGAGTGGGAGCTGTTGTCCCAGTTTATATTCAATTCAATTCAATTCAGTTTATTTATATAGCGCCATTTCACAACAGATGTCATCTCAAGGCACTTTACAAAAAGAGTTATTACAATACAATGTTTAGTGTAGAAATTACAGAACCACAGAAGATTGCGTCGTGGAATTCTCAGCAATCCCTCATACTGAGCAAGCATGCAGCGACAGTGGGAAGGAAAAACTCCCTTTTAACAGGAAGAAACCTCCGGCAGAACCAGGCTCAGCACAAGCGGTTATCTGCCGCGACCGTCTGTGGCTTGGAGAATACACAACAGAGACACAGAAAGAGCAACAGAACCGATGCACAAGTTTGTTGCAGGACGTGGAGAATTTTCCGTCACTGCAATGCCATCTTAGTCAGGGTCGTCAAGCAGGGCTAATCCGGAGCACCTACTATAATAGAAAACAGGTTAGTGCTTGAATTGACAGCACATCATGCAGTTGGGGAGAAGTAGGAGAGAAAGTAGGAACAGACCCTAATAATGTCCTCCAACAGCCTAGCCTAAAGCAGCATAGCTACTAACATTAACCTGTCTCCTAGCTACTAGGAGACCTGGCTACCAACACTCTGTCTGAGTCCTCCTGACCCGTGGACGGTGTAGGGCCGGTAACGGCCCCCGTCATGCCGGGGTCTTCTCGGAGTCGGGTTGTTTGAGAATGCAGCCCAAAGTGGGTGGTAAACTCCATCTAAGGCTAAATACCGGCACGAGACCGATAGTCGACAACTATCTTAAGGAAAAATAGACAGAACTGAGAGGACAGAGTTGAAGAGGGCGAGAAACGTTTAAGAGATAAACGGGTGGGGTCCGCACAGTCTGCCCGGGGGATTCAACCCGGCAGGTAATGGGCGGCCGCACTGTGCGGGAGGATCCCCTTGAGGGACCTCTCTCCGGCGCTGGCTGGCCCCTGTGGGGCACATTTCTTCCGCGGCGGTAAGCCGCGACCGGCTCCGGATCTTTACCTGGCTTACATTAATCTATCTCTACCTAGCTACTCTACCTCTTCCTATCTCTTCCTAACTTTTGACACTCTGCCTGACTACTAACATTAACCTGTCTCTTCCTATCTACCTGTCTGACCTGACTCTAACTACCTATAAACATATCTCTAACTGTAAGCTTTGTCAAAGAGGAAAGTTTTTAGCCTAGTTTTAAAGATAGACAAATTGTCTGCTTCACGAACCAACCCTGGGAGCCGGTTCCATAGGAGGGGAGCCTGATAGCTGAAAGATCTGCCACCCATTCTACTTTTAGAAATCCTAGGAACTACCAGTAAACCTGCAGTCTGAGAGCGAAGGTCTCTGTTAGGAACATATGGAACAATCAGGTCTCTTATGTATGATGGAGCTAGATTATTAAGGGCTTTATATGTCAGAAGGAGGATCTTGAATTCTATTCTAGATTTTACTGGGAGCCAGTGAAGAGAAGCTAAAACAGGGGAAATGTGATCTCTTCTTTTAATATTCATCAGAATCCTAGCAGCAGCATTTTGAACTAACTGAAGACTTTTAATTGTATTCTGTGGACTACCTGATAATAGACAGTTACAGTAATCCAGCCTTGAAGTAACAAAGGCATGGACTAGTTTTTCAGCATCATTCCTGGACAGGATGGTTCTAATTTTTGCAATATTCCTAAGGTGAAAAAAGGAAATCCTACAGACTTCTTTAATGTAAGTTCTAAACGACATATCTTGGTCAAAAATGACACCGAGGTTTTTTGCTTTATTACTGGAGGCTAATTTAATGCCGTCCAGGTGAAGGGGCTGACTAAGTAGTTTCTTTTTCAGAGCTTCTGGTCCAAAGACGACAACTTCTGTTTTATCAGAATTTAGAAGCAAGAAGTTTAGAGTCATCCAAGTTTTTATGTCTTCCAGACATGCCTGTAGTCTACCTAACTGATTGGATTCATCAGGATTTATGGATAGATATAGCTGTGTATCATCTGCGTAACTATGGAATTTTATCCCATGCTGCCTAATTATTTTACCAATAGGAAGCATATATATAGTAAAGAGAATCGGCCCAAGCACTGAACCCTGTGGTACTCCGCAAGTAACTATTGAGGTTGAGGAAGATCTATTGTTTACCTGAACAAACTGAAATCTGTTAGACAAATAAGATTTAAACCAACCTAGTGCTGTTCCTATTATACCGACACTTTGAAGCCTTTCTATGAGAATATTGTGGTCAACAGTGTCAAAGGCAGCACTGAGATCTAACAGGACCAGAATGGTCACCAGTCCATTGTCTGAGGCTATGAGAATATCATTAGTAACCTTCACCAGAGCTGTTTCAGTGCTGTGATGAGCTCTAAAGCCTGACTGAAACTTCTCAAACAGCTCATTATTGTTTAAATGCTCACATATCTGGTGTGCAACTATTTTCTCAAGAATTTTAGATAAGAAGGGAAGATTAGATATCGGTCTATAGTTAATTAAGTCGTTTTGATCAAGAGAGGGTTTCTTAAGTAGAGGTTTAATTACAGCAATCTTAAACTCCTGTGGTACATATCCATTGACTAAGGATAGATTCATTATATTTAAAATTGGAGCAGCGATCAGAGGGAAAACTTCTTTTAAGAGTTTAGTTGGGATTGGGTCTAAAACGCAAGTTGAAGGTTTAGATGAAGCTAATAATTTTAGTACATCACAAAGTTCGGCTGCATTAAAGCAGTTTAAGCATATATTAGGTTCCACCATTTTTGAGGCTGCCTCATTAACTAAGGAGGAAGCAAGCATATTGGGAAGGTTCCCAATTATCTTATTCTTTATGGAGTCTATTTTATTTATAAAGAATTGCATGAAGTCGTCACTGCTTAGAGCTTGGGGAATGGTTGGCTCGATAGAGCTATGATCCTGTGTGAGTTTGGCAACTGTATTAAAAAGAAACCTAGGATTATTTTTATTCTCCTCGATTAAAGATGAATAATATGCTGTTCTAGCTGTGTGAAGGCTCTTTTTATATAGCAATAAACTATTTTTCCATATTAAAAAGGAATCATGTAAATGCGTGGAGCGCCATTTTCTCTCTAGTTTTCTAACATTCTGCTTTAGGGTACGTAGCTCTAAATTAAACCAGGGAGTTAATCTTCTATGGCTAGCCACCTTCCTTTTCAAGGGGGCAACTTTGTCTATTGCCCGACGCAGGGAGGAATTAACGCTATGAACTAAAATGTCAAGTTGTGAGGGGTCACGAGTTAAATCACTGTTTTCTGTTCTGCATTTATAAACTGAGGAAATTAAAGTTGGAAGAGCTTCTTTAAAATTTGCTACAGCGTTGTCTGATAACGTTCTGGTATAATGAAGTTTTCTTTCAGGTTTGATATGATCCATTAGAGTAAGTTTAAAAGTGATAAGGAAATGATCAGACAGGATAGGGTTATGTGGAAAGACTGTTATTTCTTCACAGTCAATGCCATAAGTCAGCACAAGATCTAAAGTGTGGTGACAAGAATGTGTTGGTCCCTGCACATTTTGAGTAAAGCCTATTGAGTCTAGGATAGTGTGAAAAGCTGTATTTAGACTATCACTTTCATTATCAACATGAATATTGAAGTCTCCGACTATAATGACTTTATCAGTGTTTAAAACTAAGTCAGATAGAAAATCTGAAATCTGATCTAAAAATTGAGAATAAGGTCCTGGTGGACGATATAAGACCACAAACAAAAGTGGCTTTACTGCTTTGTTATGTGTATGAGGAAAGCTAAAAACTAGATGCTCAAAGGAACTGTAACTATTATTTTTTTGGAGATTAATTAGTAAATCGGAATGAAAGATAGTTGCTACTCCACCTCCTCGACCAGTACTTCGAGGGACACTAAAGTTTAAGTAGCTAGGGGGAGTTGACTCATTTATTGTGACATGGTCCTCTTCCTGCAACCATGTCTCTGCAAGACAAAACAAATCAATATTATTTTCACAAATTAAGTCATTTACTAAGAGTGTTTTTGAGGGGAGAGATCTTATGTTTAGTAAACCACATTTAATTGATTTGTTTTTATGTTCAGTCCGAGTTTTATTTATCTTTATGAGATTTTTATACTTTGCTCTAGTAGCATTAACTTTTAATTCATTAGTTTTGGGTAGTGGACGGGAAACTATCTCTATAGGGTAGTGGGTGGGTGGCAGTCCCTGTTCCTTGACCTGGACTCTGGGTTCCCTGAGCTGGACTCTGGGTTGTCACGGCTTTGGGGAACTAGAGATAACCCTATCAATGTTCCTGGAAAGAAGCGAAGCTCCGTCCTCGGTGGGATGGATGCCGTCTCTACGTAACAGTCCAGGTTTTCCCCAGAAGGCCCCCCAGTTATCAATGTAGCCCACATCGTTTTCTGGACACCACCTTGACAACCAAAGGTGGAACGAAAGCATACGGCTGTACATGTCATCGCTAGTACGATCAGGCAGGGGACCAGAATGATTAAATGATGCGTGTTCGACTCCTCAACACTAGGTGGTTACACACTCCCTTTCATGTTGGCCTAAAGCGTCACGCAGACCAAAAACAACAAATGCTGACAGCAGTGGAGCAGACGGCGTAAAAGCACGACATGCACAATTAGCGAAAAAATGGACGACAACACTGCAGCACAGTACATTTAGTATGTACTGCACTGCTTGGTTGGGTTACAGTCGTTGCTGCTCGTTCTTTTGTTCTAGTTCCTGCTTCCACGGTCTCATCACTTCCTGAAAGGGGAGTGGCCAGGCTGCGACTAGCTCGGCTAGTCCTGATTGTTGTTTACATGCAGAGAAATATGGTTTTCCAATCGTGTCATCTGGGTGCCATTGCTTTATTAAGAGAACTCTATTTCAATGCAATGATTCAGCTTTCTCAGCTCTCTGCTTGTAAATGCATGAGGAGCAGACATCCATGAAGCTGTCATCAGGAAAACAGCAACACATTCTAGCTGTATCTGACATATTTTCAGCTCTGTAAGTTGGATATTTTGTTTAGACTCATACATAAACCTTTGGTTTGGGCTGGCGTATGTATGAATGTACATTGATTCCAATCAGTTTAAAGGTATCTAAGGAATCCCAGCAGATTGTGTCGAGTCATTAACTCCTGAAAGAATACGTAACGGCAGTAGATAGTCCCCTGCATTGTGTTGCTGACTTCACAGCAATCTCTTATCCTGAGCAAGCATATAGCGACAGTGGAGAGGAAAATATTCCCTTTCACAGAAAGGAACCTCCAGCAGAACCAGAACCCTGCTCAGTACGAGCTGCCATCTGCCACAACTGTCACATCTCGATTATGGTCAGAGTAGTTTTCAGCTGAACGATTGAACAGTATTCATTTAAGCCCAGTTTATGCTTCTCCGTTTTGCCCGAGATGGATTGACGCAATGCCATTATCCGTCAACGCAAGGGCTTGGCGTCACCTACGCAAGGACATACAGAATAGAGGCCGAATTTTTAACTATCTCCGTCAACAGAGAACGTATGCATCTGATTGGTCAGTTTCAGCAACAGCCAGAGGTCGCTTCACCAGAACGGGGAACTATAGTTACTGTAATCAGTAGTTAATGCAGCGTTTGGCCACTACAAACCTTATACTGAAAGGATCATTTATATAATCTGTTCTGTTTTTTCTGATTTTGAACACAAGGTTTAGAGAAACAACAAAAAAGGCTGCTGTGTTTTGTTTCTTTTTTTTAAGAGTATTCTATGAGCTGCACTTCTAGTAAAAAGCTTTACAGCTTAACCAAAACGTACTTTCTTTCGTTCATGGCTCTTTGAGGAAGAAATGCGTTCACAGGCCTAGAAAAAAAACAGAAGCTGCACTGTCATAGTAGGCAGAGACGCCATGAAAAGTTAGCACCCTCTGCTGTCCTGGTCGAGCAACGCTGAAGAAAACAGAGTGGAGAGGAAAAAACCAACAACTATAAACGACAAGCGTCTCCGTCAATACGTCTGTATCTGAGTGCAAATTCACGATCGGAGAAGCATAAACTGGGCTTTAGATGTTCATTCTTGAGATGTTTTTTAAACTCTACTTTTAATGTCTTCACATAATTCTTAAAAATATGGGCTAACTATCTGGAGTAAGCATCTTTTAATAAGATTTTTGATTCTTGAGGCCAATTAATAGTTACAATCCTTTGCAAGTCATCCAAACTTCAGAACTCTAAAACGACTTGTTTTTGTATTTTTGTATCATCCTGTAAACAAAAAGTCTTTTAGATAAAGCATGAGAGAAGATTACTTTAGATTTAGGAGGTTTTAATTAGAGTTGGTTGATTATACAAGGAGTCATACAGAACATATGCATACTGACCTGCCTTACAAAACCTGACACAGACATATATGGACTCCGTAATCCTGACAACTATCGACATCATATCAGAAAACATTTCTTCAGAATGAGTGTAGACTTGCAGGCGTCTTCGGCTGGATAAAGAAAGCATAATCTTTGTAATGACAGAATGCTCTTCAGGTATCAGATGGTTACTATGCCAACCCAGGATGTAGGCTTAATATCTGTACACTTGACCTGACCTAAATTCATACAGTGTCATATAATCAGATTGGTTACCATATCATGAAGAAATAGTACACAGTAACTATCAGTATAGAAGAATACACAGAACAGATCATTCTTAATATTAGATGTCCCACAACAATCCACTAGACATTTACTCAGAATGTTGTTTTTTCTAATCCTCTTGGATTTCTTGTCATGATGTTAAACTGTGTAGCCTTCTATGCTCTCTTAGCTTTTCTTTACCCTTAACATTGCCTGACAACAGACTGAACTTGATCAATCTGTGCGCATCTAAAGCTTCATCACGCCCTCTGTTCCCTAATGCTTTCTAACATGAGGCTTTTTAATCATCCCTTTAGTTTGAAATCATACACTAGTTTTTGTTGGTGTGTCCCATAGAATCCCAGTAAAATACTTTGAATTTTGAGTCAGGATGCACCGGGACTGATACCATCCTAATCCTCGTATCGGTTGGTTAATTGATAAAATGATACTTACATGGAAAATCTGCAATTGTTTCACAAAAAATATTTCTTTTCCACTTGAAATTTTTGTTTGTTTTTTAATCAAAATCACCATCAGTTGTTGAAGCGGAGAAGAAAATGAAAGCCATCTTCCAATTCATTACATTTTTTGTGTGGTACAAGTATCAGCTTTGGTACTCCAAGTATCTGTATCGTATCGGTTTGAAAGAAAGTGGTGTTGTTGCATCCCTAATTTTGAGCTTTTGAGATGGTAAGCGGTGGGAGAGTGGCATATAGGGTTTGAATAAGGTGTAAGGTATGTCTTTTTGTTTTCCTGTGGTTCTAACTGTTCTAACTTTCTCTACTCTTTCAGCTGAAGACAGCCAAGCGAGTGTATAACTTCTGTGCCCAGGAGAGTTCAAACGCTCAGCTGTGGATGGACAGTATTCAGAGCTGCCTGTCAGACGCCTAGAGAGGAGTTGGGACTCCAAGGAGCCGACGAAACTAGGAAGGACCGGGGAGTGCTGCTGTGCCTGATGGATGCCTCTGCTGGCCAACTACAGCAGAACAAAGAGGGAAAGGGGCCTTTCACCACTGTTCACTACTGTTGAACTAATAATCTGATGTCACATGTTAGTGTTTCTATTATTATAAAAAAAGAAAAAAAAGTCCCAGAATGCCCAGCTCCCCAAGTGTCTGAACACTGTGTTTTATATGCACAAAATCACACGTGTTTCTGTGAGGTATCCTGCAGCTTGGACCAGCATCAGGATCCTTCCAGACCCTCCACCTGTAAACCACCACCTGCTCCTTCTTTACTAACCCCACTCACACCTAAAGGAGGAATGACGGAGAAGCTGGAGGCAGCCAAGCTGCACTGAACTCATTAGACTGCCCAGAATAGAATCGCAAGGGTTGATGGACCAAACCTGCCCTGAGGAACGCCTTGAGTCCTCAGGAAGCTCTGCTCTCACTGCCTCATGCAGCAGCCCACTTACGGGATATTTTGACGAACATGTTGCTGTGGAGACGGTGGAACGGGAGAGTCTGTAACGGTTCATGAAGGATTTCCTTTTCTTTTCTTTTTCATTTTTAAACAATCAGAAGTTTGCATCAGATGGAGAGAATGTTGGATTGCTGTTCTCCACAGGTGGCAACATAACGTGAAAGCCATGACCCAGATAAGACCAAACCAGAGGAGCCAGTGGGAGGGTTTACAAAGTAGACAATGGTTTCCTTCTTTAGCTCCATCCTGCTCATACTCCACATGCTTATATCCAACCACTGTTACCATGGAGATTTTTAAGGGATGTTGAAGGAAAAAGGAGGGATTTCTATTATGTCTTCAGAACAACATATAGGAGGTCAGGGAGATGGGACATGGAGATGAGGGATGCTGTTATTATGGGATGTCAGAGATAGATTTAAGTTTGGACACAAACTGTTGGAGAGAAGTCGTAGAAGCAAGATTGTGTCATTGAATCTTGTTTGTGTTACTTCCTAATCCCTCTAAGTGCATCAAACTAACTAATCAGATCTCATCTAGGACAGTTTGAGCTGGGATGGCGAAAGATGGCGTCACTTTCCTTTTACAAAGTGGAAGTGAACCCAGTGTTATTGAGCTCCCATCATGTTAGATGTGACCAGAACCAGACCACTATCCAGGACCAGTATTGTTCTCTGGATGGTTTCCTTCCTCCAGACACAGCCACCCACCCACTATGGCCCACATTCATTCAACACCACCCCCTACTTTGTATCATACACTTCTACTGCTGTCTGAACATACAAATTTAAAATTGTAGTATATTTGTGTCTAACAGTTCCTTTTTGTATATAATCCTCCAGATTTGTATGTAACATTAATGGTAGTAATTTATTTAACTTGTCTCCTCAGTAAAAGAAAAGATCAATTTTCTTTTTAAAATTAGGAATTCAATGTGCCATTTATTTCTGTATTAATGTGACTAATACTTTTTTTAAATGTGCAAGTAAACATTATTGCTCTTTTGTTGTTTTGTTTACACAGTCAATGTTACTTTATAAAACTTGTTCATCTGAGTAGAAGTAGTGTGTAGAAGTCATCTCTGGGATCGGTTGTTCTTTTTTAGTTCTCTTCATCCACCAACCCACAGGGTCATCATGTCGAGTAGAGCGGGTTTCATTTGTTCCCCTAGTAAAAATAAATATCAGACATGAAATCATTCCAATGCTGGGTTCTGTTCTGCCAAACAGCCATATTATTACACACCTCATGTAGAAACGGTTGCATCCATTTTGACCAGAAAAATGAATGGAAACTGTTGTAAGCATCCTTTAAAAGCTCTTGTTTCGAATATTAAATTGATAGTTTTTCTGACGAAATCAGACGTTACTTTATTGTACTAAAACCATGCTAGTTGTAATCAGAAAAGTAGAAAGTTGTCATCTGTAACAAAGGTCCAGATTAGCTGCTGTAACGTATGTAATATTAGCGGTTAAAGCTACGAAGGAAGCTCTACAGCCGACACACCTGTATAGCTTCTGTTGACTGGCTTCTGCTGATCCAAACTAATACTGTTTCAGGTGTGCCACAGCAGAATCCAACAATCTGTCTATTACTTTTGTTGTAGCTCCATGTTAACTTCAGCCATTCCCAAATCACCTTGTCTCTAGTTTTTCTCCTCAGACAGCTCAACTAACCACAAGCCAACAGAATCTTTTATTTATTGGTTTATTTTTTATTATTATTTTAGAATTGACCCTTCTGAGCCAGGATGTCAATCGTGTCAGTCAAGTTTTTAGAAACTGAATAAATACAGTGGGTTTTAATATTCACGTGTCATTGTCGATTTGTAACAGCTTCTCTTGTTTTCATGCTGGTAATTTCCATTTTTATTTATATAGCACCAATTCACAACGCACGTCATTCTTAAGGCCCGATACAGGTTCTAAATAAAATCCAATCAGTTTAAAAGCTTTTATCTAACGAAACTCACCACATTGAATCAAGCCATTGACTGCCTGCATTAACTTCACCACATTCCCTCATACTGATAATGTGGTGATAGTGGGGAGGAAAAACTCCCCTTTAACATGACCCGGCTCGGTACGAGGAGCCATTTGCCATGAATGGGGGTCAAGAATACAGAGAAACAAAACTGTTAATTATCGTCCTTCAAATGTAATCCAATTACATTAAACTAAGCCATTTCATCTCCCAAGTTGTCACGCAGCTTCTCACAGCAACGCTGCAGAGACAGAGACTCAGGGTCAGATTTATCAATGGTTTGTGCTTGTTAAAACTGCCGCTAACTGCACAGCGTGGCAAAAACAGGATGTAGCTGCTTTACTAACAGTGCAGAGAGCATTGTGCCTGTTAAACCCATAGCAAGACGCACAATCCATTAAGCGCTTTTCCCCATTCTGAATATGCAATATTGGCGTTTCTGTTGCAGGACTCAACATTTTGGGAGAAGAGGGGTTCCAGGTGCAGTGTGATTACTAAACAAAATGTTTGTGCCAGCTATTTAAGCATCTATTTTTACCTCTTCTGAAAAGCATTTCTTAACTTTGCACCACCACTTTCAACGTAGGTTTAATATTGACAAATGAAAAATGTCATTCACACAATGTAACTTAATAGTAATTAACACTAATGGGCACAACATGACAGTTATGTAAATATTTCCCTTTTTCCCCCCCAAACGACGCATCACAACTCTCGTAAATTGCGATCCTCACACATCTTCAGTTTCTGGCAGAGTGGTTAATCTTCCTGGGTTCTAGTTGATGAAATTCATGCACAGTATCAAAATGACAACCAGGTTTCATTTTAAAACGTTTTAAGATGACATTTTCAAGATAAAAAATTTTTCTACTGCAACTTGATGTTTCATAGAGGCAACGATAAATTTCAGTACATTTCAAGATTAGGATATGAACATGTTGCAGCCTTCATGAGTCTGACTTTGGAATATTCTGTGTACAGTGCCTTCCGAAACTGTTCGGCCCCCTTGAACTTTGCGACCTTTTGCCACATTTCAGGCTTCAAACAATGATATAAAACTGTAATTTTTTGTGAAGAATCAACAAGTGGGACACAATCATGAAGTGGAACGAAATCTATTGGATTTTCCAAACTTTTTTAACAAATAAAAAACTGAAAAATTGGGGGTTGAAAATTATTCAGCCCCTTTACTTTCAGTGCAGCAAACTCTCTCCAGATGTTCAGTGAGGATCTCGGAATGATCCAATGTTGACCTAACTGACTAATGATGATAAATAGAATCCACCTGTGCGTAATCAAGTCTCATCAAGTATAAGTGCACCTCCACTGTGATAGTCTCAGAGGTCCGTTTAAAGCGCAGAGAGCATCATGAAGAACAAGGTACACACCGGGCAGGTCCGAGATACTGTTGTGGAGAAGTTTAAAGCTGGATTCGGATACAAAAAGATTTCCCAAAAACATCCCAAGGAGCACTGTGCAAGCGATAATATTGAAACAGAAGGAGTATCAGACCACTGCAAATCTACCAAGACCTGGCCGCCCCTCTAAACTTTCAGCTCATACAACGAGAAGACTAATCAGACATGCAGCCAAGAGGATAATGGATGAACTGCAGAGATCTACAGCTGAGGTGGGAGACTCTGTCCATAGGACAACAAGGAGTCCTACACTGCACAAATCTGTCCTTTATGGAAGAGTGACAAGAAGAAAGCCATTACTTAAAGATATCCATAAAAAGTGTTTTTTAAAGTTTGCCACAAGCCACCTGGGAGACGCACCAAACATGTGGAAGAAGGTGCTCTGGTCAGATGAAGCCAAGATCGAACTTTTTGGCAACACAGCTCATCACCCTGAAAACACCATCCCCACTGTCAAACATGGTGGTAGCAGCATCATGGTTTGGGCCTGCTTTTCTTCAGCAGGGACAGGGAAGATGGATGGAGCCAAATACAGCACCATTCTGGAAGATAACCTGATGGCGTCTGCAAAAAAACTGAGACTTGGACAGAGATTTGTCTTCCAACAAGACAATGATCCAAAACATAAAGCAAAATCTAAAATGGAATGGTTCACAAATACACATATCCAGGTGTTAGAATGGCCACGTCAAAGTCCAGACCCGAATCCAAGCGAGAATCTGTGGAAAGAACTGAAAACTGCTGTTCACAAATGCTCTTCATCCAACCTCACTGAGCTTGATCTGTTTTACAAGGAGGAATGGGCAAAGATTTCAGTCTCTCGATGTGCAAAACTGATAGAGACAAACCCAAAGCGACTTACAGCTGTAATCACAGCAAAAGGTGGCGCTACAAAGTATTGACTTAAGGGGTTGAATAATTTTGCACGCCCATTTTTTCATGTTTTTATTTGTTAAAAAAGTTTGAAATATCCAAGAAATTGTGTCCCACTTCTTGTTGATTCTTCACAAAAAATTACAGTTTTTATATCTTTATGTTTGAAGCCTGAAATGTGGCAAAAGGTTGCAAAGTTCAAGAGGGCTGAATACTTTCTCAAGGCACTGTACATGGAGCAAAGAGCATGTACACAGCTCGCATTAAATTAATTCACAACCTTATAGCCAAACAGTAATTAACTCTGTGACAGCCACCGATTTGTTTTTTCCCTTTTATTTTGCCAAAGACATAAATCAATGCGTATATTCCTGCCGTATCTAACCATAGCAGAGCTCACGCCAGCTGCCGCATAGTCCTCATTTCGAATACTGCGCCTGTTATAAATTGCTCGCACAATCTTTGTAGATCACTCACAAATGGACAACCCACTGCAGAGGCATCCATCAGGCACAACCCACTGCAATTTTTGCAGTCATTACTTGGAACGTTGATAAATCCGGCCCTCTGCCTTTTCAGGCTCACTAGAATGATGAATGGCCCAATGTCCTTATTTATGGTGGCTTTTAAATGTGTGCGCATGACCCACCTGTGGGGTTTTGATTAGTGTGAACACATTTGATGTTCTAAGTTGTCTACTCTACAGCAACCCACAGCCGATGGTGCCAGTGTTCAACAGTTTTGATCTTTTAATAAAAAAAATGTAATTTTACTTTTTATTTAGGCATAAATTAATTTAAACATTTGTAATTTTTTCTAATTTGTATATCTCAAAAAAATATATCTTGGAATAATATTGGCTGACTGGTTAGCGCACATGACCTTCACCTGGGAGTCGTGGGAATCGAATCCCGCCTGGGTCCTCGTTCTGTACCTTGCCACATATTGTTGAATTAATAAACCGTTATAGCATACAACTTCTGGTGCCTTTCTTGAAGAGACTAAAGGCACCAGACTTCAAAAACTAAACATAACTGAGACAAAATAACATGTAAAATATAAAATTACCATAAAAATAAAATGTAAAGTGAAAAATTAATCTTTTTTGGTGAATTTTTTTTGCAGATTTTCCCCATTTTGAGTATCGGTTCATGGTATCGGTAATGTTTAACCGATACCGATACCAGTGCATTAGGCAGTATCGGGGCCGATACCCGATACCAGTATCCCTACATTTGACACACAAACTATGTTAAATTCCCTTATTTTGATTAAAATACAGAAGCAGCACATGGTCATGTCTTGATATATCCTACAAAAATTTTTAATTTTAGGGTATTTTAAGAGTAAAACATTGTCAGACAGTAAAAATGGTTTTATTGTAAATAAATACAGACATTAACAGACTACCCATGCAGTATCTTTGGGGGGATAAAAAAGTTGCACAGCAGTCTATCATATTGGGCACATTCAAAATGAGTCAACCAACCCACATGGCACCTGAAATGGTCAATTGTTTTATGATGCAGTTAACTGATATGCTGTAATCTTTAAGATGGTGACTGAAACAGTCCAGGTCTTATTTTTGCAAAAAGAAAAAAATTATCAAGTCTTTTCAGAGTTTAACTGAGTCACACTGAGCATTCTAGACGGTTTGAAAAGTGTATTTTGAATGCATGATCTGTTTGTAATTGTAACATCTACATCGAAACTGGGTAGCTCAAATCCACGTGTAATTAAAGAGGCCCTAATGAGCTTTTTCCCCCCCCACTTCCTGCAAACACCGTTTTGTAGACACAAAGATAGTCAGCCTCGCAATGAGAGGGTTCAATTGAGTTCAAGAGGCGACCTTAAAGGCTTCTGTGTCCGATGTGAACATCTGCTGCCATGAAACTGTTGCACTGGCTAAATATTACATTAGCAAGTAAAATGCAAACGTAAAAGTTTATAACACAGGCAACAACTATAGCACACCAAGCAGCACTGTAAGATCTACTTAACACCAATTTTGCAAGGCCGTTATATTGTGCAGCTTTATTGGTGCTATAATTATAAACAGAACGAAAGTTATTTCATTTCTGCTTCACAATGTTCAGGTAGAAGTGAGACCATGTCACAGTTTGTCAGGGTGGTACATCACAATGCAGTAGCTGGAAAACCAGCAGAGGGAAAACTAAGAGCTTTATCATTCATACAGCTGTCCTTTGTCTTGATCAAACAAAATCGCTGCTATATAAAAGAAAAACTATTTGGAACCAAAGAAAATTGAACTAGAATGAGGAATTTCAATAGATGTTACTGCGTGTTGCAGTATTCCTGTTCTCTCCAAGAGTCCAGTTGGTCAGATCCAGCTGCTGCATCTGCAAAGACAAACATGATATTCCTAAGTACAGAGTGAATTCTGGACCTCTTTACTCCCCCTTTCCTCTGTAATGATGTGTTTGGAGCGCTGAGCAACACGAGTCAGAATAAAGCAGACTTTTTCTAAATGAACTCAGAAATCTTTATTGGTCTGAAGTAAAATTTTAATCCATTAACAGTGGAGGGTCGGATGTCTCAGTACTCTCTCTGGAAGATGCAGATGCCATACACATAACTGGTTTCATGGTGAGTGGGTTTCCGCTGATCAGAATTGGCAACTACCTGATCTACCGCAGACTGGAGGAGGTTCTAAACACATGTTAGAATCTGAATGAGCTGACCCAAGGATTGAGCTGTGCTGCTGGGACTCATTGGAACTGGATCTTATTCGCATAGATGCGTCTGGTGATCTGGTCTTTGTTTAGGGACTTGTACTCAGGCTCATCAAACATGGAGAAACTTTCAGTACAGCTCAAAGGAAATTAAAATAAATTATATTGGAGCTCATTTGGACATTATACCAGGAGATCTTCTGAGAGACTAAAGCCAGAGAAAAAGTGCTCTTCCCAAACAATTGTCTAATCAAATATGGCGACATTGGTTTGCAAATCTCAAGTCCCCGTGAGAAGAATGCTGATAGATGCTCCTTAGCCCTCACTCTTTCTTAACACAAGAGCTGAGCGTTCCCACTATCAGCTTAACCGAGGTTGTAAAGCAACATCTGACGCAATAAGACTATAGGACTATCTGAGAGCGAGTAAACGTAGCTAGATGTTTGACCTTCACTTGGCACGGCAGCTCAACAGCTCCTTTACAGCAGAAGTAGGACCTACCTGGTTTGATTCCAAGGTCAGAGTTATCAAAGAACTGTTTGGGACAGTTTTTGGACAGCAACTCTGAGCTTTCACCTGCATCAAAGAAGCTGCTTCTAGGGGAGTCGAGCAGCGAGGTCGCACCGACCACAGGTTTCCATGGAGACGCTGCAGCTTTCCGAGGAGAATCCAGCATCTTCTTGGCAGGAATACAGTTTTTTTTAGGTGAGCTGAACCATGAGGTAGAGTCTGCAGTCGGAGCGAGACCCCTCTTTTTCGGAGTACAAGGGGACGCCTGCTTGTCCTGCTCAGCTTTGCTCTTCCCTTTCAGACTGATGGCTCTGTTCTTCCATTTAGTGGTCTCTGCCTGCTGGCTGGACACCAAGCTGATGAGAGAAAGGTCAAAGGTCAGAAACGAGAAGCCTGAACCTTCCCAACACCACAACTCTAACAGCACCTCTACTGGTTCTGCTGAGATGGTAATAGCAGCATCAAGGAGGTGCTGTGTGAAAATCAGTTTCTTGAACTAAAGACATTTTAAGGATGTTTTTTATCTCAAAGTTGTCCTTCAACACTGAACACATCTCAAAAAACAAAACAAAATTGATCAATTCGATTTACCACCCAGCCCTACTCAGACAGACACTCAGTAATGGTACAGATGTCCTCTTCCTGTGGCTGGCACAGAGCATTCCAGTCAGTAGCCTGTCTCTAGTGACTAGAACAAGTAAACAGTAAGTACAGAAGGTCCAACTAGATGCTGTTACCTTTCTAGCTCTGTGATTCTCAGCTGAAGCTGCTTCACTTCTTCCTCCAGCTTGGTCTTCTCCATCAGAACGCTGCTCTGGATCACCGTACCTCTGGGGTTGGTGAGTCGGGCATGAAGGTCTTTACCTGTGAGAACTGAACCCAGAACAAGAACACATCAACATTTCCTGCATGTTGACAGTTTTTTTGTTATTTTCAGATTGGTTTTACTACTCAGGATTTATTCTGCCCTGGGTTTTACAAAAGCTCTGCATCTGTAACTAGAAAGCGTTCTTCTTATGTGGAACTGACCTCATTTGAAAAATATGTTCAAAGTTCTTGAAGCCAAGCTTAAGAGTAAAATTGCAACTTTGCAAAACAGTTTCTATCAGTTTCAGCTTGTCTGATCAAAGACCTCCATAGTTTCTTTATTTTAGTTCATATTCAGTTTTCTAATCAATAACTAATGGTTGATACCATTCATACTCATGTATCCGTCAAGATTGTCTAAAAACGAGTATAAAATTTTTTTAAAACATCTGTGAAGCTGCAAGACTAAGGCAGATCCAAGATGGCCGACTTACACGACTCCTCGCCCTGCTGCTGTGACCTCAGATCCTGCTTCAACTTCCTCAGCGCCTCTTCCTTTACGTCCAGCACCACCTTCAGTCGCTCCACCCTGAAAGACAAAGAACATGAAAACGTTAGAGCTCCAAGCAGCCTTGAACAGCCTTCACACCATCTCTGCTCCTCAAACTCAAATCTGTGTTTTAACGTAAAATCAGGAGGTGGTTTACGACCCAACTAGTTTCCAAACAGTTTAGATATCATCTACATAATAATAATAAATAAATAGTGATTATTCTAGAGCTACTTTGGAAAGGCTCTAGAGCCACAGGTTACAGACTGGTTTATGGGATGGCTCCTAGAGATGAATTATGCGGATGTTCATAGTTCTACATTGAAATGGTTCAGATTGCTGGGGTTTAGAGCAACTTTTTTTAGTCATTTTGACACGCTTCTCATTCTATGCAAACATTTGATCTAAAAACACTAATGCGTCATGACAACAAAACCTGAAAAGGTCTTTGTTTGCTTGCTGGGTTTTCTGCATCTAAAGCAACAAACACTGAGATCTGGAAACTAAAACATGATGCTGCAACTTAAGGCAGAGAGGGAGGAGGAATCCACAGGTTCTTACTCTTGCTGGTGTTCATCAGTGACGGAGGAGAGCTTCACCTCCATCTCAAACAGCTTGCTCCGAAGGCTCTCCAGCTCAGCTGCACTGGGTGATGCCTTCTTCTAAACCAGGAAGAGAAACACCAACCTTCAGCAAACAGAAGCTAAAAGCTGATGAAGACGCTCTAAAGAAATCTTCAGACATACTTCAGACTCTTCCTGTTGGACCTTTAATGTCTGGACTGTGTTCTCCTTCTCCTTTACAAGAACCTGAGCGTCCAGCAGCTCGGTCTGTAGGAGCTGAATGACCCGCTTGTGGTTGGACTCCATGTTGCCAGCTTCAGCCTTCGCCTCCTTCAGCTGCTCCCGCAGAGTCTGAAACACAGAAGAAGTGACTCTGCTGCAGCAGGCCTGTTCCATCATTGACCTACAGGTGGAGCTGTCTGGGTGGGGAAGTTTCACAGTGGGACCCCCATATAGGGTGGTCCTTCTGAACAGGAAGCTGGGAATCAGAGGCCAACTTCACCCGTCTTCACAGCTCAAAGACTGGAGCTTCAGACGAGGCCCCAGTCTTAGGAAGAGACTAAAAAAAGCAGCTGGTTTTTCCATCTATAGCCAATACAGGGAAGCATTTACCCAGACCAATATAGCTTTGAATTTCCATCCCATGATGTGAGGTGAGGTCCATAAAGCCACAATGATGGACAATGAATGAGTATAGTCAGATATCAGAGTGTAACCGTACACAAACATCACAGTTCAGTACGTTATCTATGAACTTTACTTCAAGAAAAATGAATCCTAATATGCGTATGAGTTTTTTTCTTTACTTTAATCAGTAATAAACAATTAACATTTTCCTTGAATTCATTCCTTTTAATCCCTGCAATTAATCAGATTTTATTATATTGTATAAGTTAAAATGTTGAAACTATAGCACCGACATGGACTTTTTTTTAATTATTAAATACTACAAGCCAACATAGCCAGAGTAGAAAAATATACAACTACTTGAAAACATTCAGTTTTAATGTTTAAGTAATTTCCCCAAATTTGATAGTAAAATCTTTTTTTTTTTAGATCACTTTAGGAGGTTGTTTTATATTTTGATAGCATAGTCTCCTAGCTGTACTTTAATACAGTATTGGGAAAATCTACAGACAATCCGCCATCTTGCATTTGATACAAAATCAGGAGTTTGGTCTGATTGGATGCTATTGGTGGCCATGTGGACATCAGCTGGTTTTTCCTCTAGTATCAGTGATGTTTCCTTTCAGTTTCACATCGTTTAAGGTGAGTCCAAGTTCAGTGCAGAGAGTTATATGGAAAGTATAGCTGTTGAAAGATGCCTTCACTGACTAAATTCTGGTTTTGTCCATTATTTTTTTCTACTGTAGCTGGAGGAGAAACCATTAATGTTCCCTGAAACAGTTTGGTAATAGCTGGAGGAAAACATCTATATCTGTTGTGTACAGGCGTGTACCGAACCAACAGGGCTGCACTAAAACCTACAAATACATGTACCGCCACACCCCTACTCAGATTATGAGGTAGCAGCAGACAAGAGCAATTACGGTTTATGAATATGGAAGAGATGGCAGACTGACTGTAAGGTCTTCTGCTGCTTGTTGAAGCTGAACAGTCAGCTGCTTGTAGTGGTCCAGGAAGCAGCCGTCTGTATGCAGAGAAACTCCCTGCAGCTCCTGCAGCACAGCTGAATTCTTTCTTTTCTCATCTCTAAACTCAGAATCTCTCTGTGTGTCCAACTGCTTTAGTTCATCCAGAATCCTATGGAGCTCATCACTGATGACCTACCAGAGCCACAAGAAAAGGACAGAAGCCACAGATGTTCAAGCTCGGTCAGATGTATTGGAGAAACATGAAGCAACGTTCATTACTGGTGAAGCTCACCTGCAAAGGCATTGTCCCATCTTGGAGCACAGATCGTCTACGTTCGGCTTCTTGGTGGAGAACACGCTCCAACTCAGTGGAAACGGGCGACTCGGTGGCAGCCTGAAGAGCCTGGTTGAATCGGAGCCTCTCCAGGATTTCAGCTTGCCGCACTGACAGATATGAGGTCAGGAAGTCCCAGAGCTTCTCCACAATCATCTCCATTTTCTACACAGGAATACAGGAAGATACAGCAAGTTGATGAAGCTTTCCTTCTTCAGCAAAGAACTAAAAGCAGCCATTTAAATCCACACAAAGTCTACCTGACTCAAGGGACAGAGTTTTCACATAGAACAAAGTAGAAAGAACAGCTCCACCTACAGTCCCCACCGTGTCATTGCAAGGACACCTCTCTTCCTCTGTACAGCAGCTCAACAAACTTTGACACTTTGACACAAATAAAGATCAACATTTCTCTCTTTAGGGATTCTTTGATCAAACAGCAACAAATATACAGCATGGAAGAGTCCAGATGTGTTGGGGAGAATATTTGATCATGTTTCAAAAAACTGCTGAGTTTTAACATACTGTTGTCCTGCTTATGGGAAAATGAATTAAACAGCAGGTATCTTTTGAGAAATGTATTAGATTTGGGTCAAATGAGTTTCACTCTCAATACGAGAAAACCTTTTCCTGAAATGTCTTTGAATGCCTGAATCATTTTAGGACCATCTCTGTCCTTTTCATTCATTTGAATATTTTCCTTTGTGTTAAAAAAAAACCAAAATGCCGTCTAATGTCTGAATCTTTCAGTTCTCAGAGTTTCTGGAATCATGAACAATAATTGCTGATTCATCATGGTTTGGTGGGGGCGTGGCCAGAGGGTTTCGATGCTCATCTGGTTTGGAACCCTTTCAAAACTGTAGTTCTACTTTCATTTGCAGCTCCGTTCTAACGTTCTAAATGAGACGAAATGGATGGATGTAGACGAGCTTTAAAGCATGGAGGAGCGGATGTTACCTGCTGGTAGAGCTGACGTTTCTCCAGAAGCTCAATGAGTCTCTGATTCCACAGGAAGTGGAAATCCTCCATGTTGACAGAGAGTTTGGGAGCATCCACTCTGGACAGCAGCAAGTCCTGCAGCCGCCTCTCCTCAAACACTGCCAAGTCTTTCTTCACCACCACCTCAAATATTTTCACATAGCCGCGTGCATGCACCTTGAGTTGTCTCTGAGGATCATAAAGAAGCCGATGATTTCGGTTTTTAATTGAATCTTTAACTGCTTTTAAAAATCAGAGCAAGAAGAATCAGAATCCGTACAAGAGATTTCATGAAACTCTGACAAGTGAGCGATCCCAGCCGACAAACGCCACCATAAGCAGCCAGGCCAGATTTTGGAAGACTCCTCAGGTAAGTATTCTTCAAGGGACACTGCACATCCAGAACCTCTGGAGTGTCTGAGGCCTGCTTTATACACTCTTCTGCAAACTGTTGGAATTTTCCAAAGACCGCCTGAAATAAAAGAAAAGAAGACATTTTGAATCAGAAACTTTGGTCTTTCAGCACCAGAAGCTGACTCGCTTTGTATCTTTGTCGTAGAACTCAAACTAAAATGTGTGTTACATCGAGGTGGATGGTCGAGTCCTGCAGCTGTGACAGAGTCTCCCTGACGGTTCTGGGCGTCTGCTCCAGCTGCTCCAGCTGCTGTCTCAGGGCCGACAGAGACGCCTCGGCTTCATTGAGCAGCTGAGAAATTGAACCAATCACATCTCAGATGTTTCATATCCAGTTAGCAGTGAAGCACCACAGCTTTATCACTGATTCATTTCCTACAAAGATCTAAACAATAAATCCAGGCTTGGACTAAAGCAAAGGTCCAGAGAGGGAAATGTTCTAGAATCTCATCAGTTACTGGGCCAGAGGACCAACCTGCTGGGAGGAATCCGATTCAGCTTCAGCTAGAGCTCTCCTCTCCGCCTGCTGCTGGAGCGCCTCCTGGAGGTCCTGCAACTGATAGCGGCAACAGAAGCAGATCTTAAAGAGCATCAAGGAGGACTGGAAAAGTTCAAACACTGAAAAAGAATTACTTCGTTCAGCTTCAAGGTTCTGAACTAAACCAACTTTAGCAAACACTGGAGATCAATTCAAGCCATTTACATTTGAGCTAAACATTTATAGAGCTGAGTAGACATGCTGATCTGCATGTTCACCAGAAAACTGACAATATTTGAATCTGGGTCAGAGTTTCTTCACTGAAGCTCTTCAGGAAGTTAAGAAGAGGAAATAAAATAAATGAAATACTTGTTGCTGAAATCTGGCTTCTTGTTCTTCTCTCTCCGTTTCCTTCTGCAAAGTCAACAGCTCCTGCTGGCTGAGCTTCTCCTGGAAGGCTGACATCTGGAGGTCAGAGGTCACAGATTAATCATTCCAGGTGTTGCATATTAATTGGTTCCTTTTATGAAATAATCAGTGACAGTACCATGTTGGTCTTTTCCTGCAGCTGAGCTCCAAGCTGCTCCTTCTCCTCTCTCAGCCCCAACAGCTCCTCCTGCAGCAGATCTCTCCTCTCACTGAGAGCCATCAAGCTCTTCTGCAGATTCTCCACCTCTTCTTTGTGCTTCTGGAGGTTCTCCTCTTTTTCAGACAGAAGAGAGTTCCTCTCTTCTTCGACACTTTCCAGACTATTAGATAAATCTGTTATCTAACAAAAAGAAAAAAAAAGTTAAACCAACAAGTTAATTGAGCTGATCAACTTTGGAGAAGAACCAAGAACAAAGCAGAAGTTGAACCTTCAGCTCCAAACAACTCTTCTTGTCTTCACTCAGTTTCTTCAGCTCAGAGTTAACGTTTCTTTGTTCCAGCAGCTGTTCTCTGACAGCCTGCAGAAGTTCTTCTGTTGAGGACGCCTCCAAACACACAGATCAAACCAAGTCACACTAAAAGCTTCAGCTGGAGCTCAAAGTACAGCGCTGATCTAAAGGTCGTCAGTAGAAGCCTCTAGAGATACAGATGGATGAAGCTCACCTTTTCTCCAAGCTGCTGGAGCTCCTCCTCCAGCTGCTTCTTTTGCTCAGAGACAGTCTGTAGACACACGTTCAGCTCCCTGATCTGTTAACACAGGAACAAAAGTCAAAGACTGTTCTCTTCAAGCTTTTTTTTCCACGTTCATTTTCATCAGATTTTAAGGATTATAGTTTAATGAAAGTCAAAATTCATTCTGACACATCACCTGAATGTTGGAGACACTGAAGGATCTGGATACAATGATGATTATAATGACAAGAAACTAAGGCTTAAACTATTTCATTCTGATGAATCTATATGCAAGTTTCACTTTCTAGTTTTTTAACTGTACGCTTCTATCTGATTGTTTATATTTTTGGAGTTCAGTGAATAATCTGACCTAGAATGGAGCAGAAACTATGTGCAGGAGGTTTTCGCTATCATTGATCTTTTGAAAACAGTCAGTTCTGTTTCTGTTCTACCTTTTAGATCTGCTGTCTGGTAGAACAATAGAACCTCTTATTGAGGGGATCACATGCAGAGTCTGGATGAAAAACTGATACCCACACACCTCATTTTCCAGCTGTTCTGTTCTTCTCTGCAGCTGGGTTTCTACTTCCTGTTTCACCCTCAGCTCCTCCTGCACCTCCTCCCTCTCCTGACTCAGAGCAGTCAGTCTGCTCTGCAGCTCCTCAAAGCGCTGGCTCACTGCGCTCCTCTCAGCCATCAGACTCTCTCTCTCTGCTTTCAGACACTCCAGCTCCTCAGCCAACTGGTGAAGAAGTGAAAATCAAAGGAGAAGTGAATTCTTTCCAATACATTACCGATTAAATTAAGCCGTGCAGATCTGAAGAAAGAAGCTGAAGCACTTCATTAGTGTGGTCTCCAAATAAAGACGTGTGGCTCTACCTGCTGCTGTGTGTCGCTGCTGCTGCTCTGCTTCTCTACCATCTGACTCTTCAGCTCCAGGATCTCCTCTTCCATACTCTGCCTGCTCTGCTTAACCACCTCCAGCTCCTCATGTTTCTCCAGCATCTGATAATGTTGCCATGAAGCCACAGAGAGAGCGATTAAACAACGTGTTCCACAGCAGATTCAGCTTTCTCCAGCAGACTACTGCCTGATTTAACCCTTCATGTGTCTCACCAGCTTCTGCTTCTCCTCAAGAACACACCTCATCTGCTTCACCTCCTCTCTAGCCTCCTCCAGCTGCTTCTCCAGCTGCTGAATCTGGAGCATGGTGCAGACATGGAAGAATTTAGTTCATGGTCAGAAGAATGGGAGAAAATCAAACTGAAGTTGACAGAATAAGAAAATGCATTAAAGTGGAACCTGCTCGTCTTTCACTGAAGATGTTTCAGAGAAGACCTGCTGCTGGAACTCCCACTGCATCTACAAGGGAACACAGGAACTGTGAGAACTACTGGAGGCTCCGGCTTACAGCCAGTTTCAATCAGGCTGGCTGTTGAACATTCTAGACCTCTGATTAAACCACTTCTAATAACAGCTTCTTCTAACAAGAAATGACTATTATTGGGACCAGACTGCAGCAGGGACTTTGACTTTCTCCATCTGAAAATGACCTGATGTGTTTTTACCTTTTCCAGCTGTTCCTCCAGCTGTTGTCTGAGCTCCTTCTTCTCCTCCCTCAGCCCCTCCACCATTTCCTGCAGCTGATCTCTCTCCTCACTGAGAGCCATCAATCTGCTCTGGAGCTCCTGCAGCTCCTCACTGAAGGACTCAGAGGAGGCCTTCTTAGACAATAGGCAGTCTCTCTCTGCTTGGGTTTCCCTCAGCTCCTCTTTTAAAGCAGTCATCTGGTTCAGATGGAAACAATAGTTAGACCTTGAAAAAGAGTTGCCTTTAATAAACCATCCATAAAAAGGTTGTCTCTCTGCTTTGCTTCTTTTGAAGCAACATCAGGGAATCTCTGAGATACAACTAAACATCAGGCTTTGCTAGCCACTCAGCCTGGATTTCTGACGACAGCGTCTTTCCACTGGAGTATAAAAGAAGCTGAATCTTTGACAGAAATTCATCACGAGTTGGAAACCCACGAGCAATCAGCTTGAAACGATATGACTCCTCACATAACCTTCCTCTCTTTCCTCTGAATGAGGTGGAGAGAAATCTTCAACCTCATAATTGCCCCCGTCTGAGGAAGTGGAGCTCACATAGCTATTGCTCTGCATCTTTCTGGCCGTCTGTGTTTGTCCCTCTGCAGAAGCGCTGCATGCTGACATCATGTCAATCACAGCCCTTCCCCTCGCTGGTCCACCAGGCAACGCCTCATTTTGAGGCGTTTTTCAAACAGAAATTGTGGGTGAAGTTGGACTCTGGTAGGAAGTGAAATACTCTCTAAATAGGGCCACATTCAACCAGTCACACTCAGAAACCAACACTAGTTCATACAGTCAGTCGCAGGTGGATGGATGTTGGAAGCTGGAATCAAACCCTCAACCATTTCATCTGAAAACAATTCCTCTTCCTGTTGAGCCAGTAAGGTCTGGTTCACAGCAGGATTTTTAGGCTAATTTTTGACCTGATTATCAGAAAGAGTGATTGGTCTGAAACTCTTGTGGAAATGTAAAAATCCTGCCATGTGAACCAGGCCTGAGTGAACGCCACTATGAAGGGAGGAGCCTGACACAATCTCAAAGGGCTACTTTGATCCATGGTCATCAGAACACAAGCATTTTACTCTTGGTTCTTCTTGTCAGGAATATGTTTGGTATGAAAACAGGAAACTAACCATTTGGAGGTTATTCTCCAGTTCTGCTAGGAGTTTCTCCTTGTTCTCTCTCAGGTCCTCCAGCAGCTCCTGCAGCTGATCTCTCTCCTTGCTGACAGCCACAACGTCAATCTGCAGCTTCTCTGTGGAGGATTCCTTCTCAGACAGCAGCTGATCTCTTTCTGCTCGGATGCTCTGCAGTTCTTCAGTCAGAGCCTCCATCTGTCAGGTTGAGGAAACATTTCTTTCTTCAGCTTTAATAACAGCCAGAAACCAGCAGAATCTCTACTTGATATCAGAACCAGCAGAAAGAGGACAGAACTACTTGGATTGTGATCACTAGTTGCAACCAGGAGTCTCCAGCCCGTGTGTTTGCTGTTCTTACTGTTCTCTGGGATTCCTCCAGCTGTGAGCCTGCTTCACTGGCAGCTCCTCCTTTTTCACCCTTCAGAACCTTGATCTGCTTCACCTGCTCACGATTCTTCTCCAGGACGCTCCTCAGCTCTTCCTGGTTCTCTATCATCTGCTCAGGAGACAGGAGTAGGCATTCTGGTAGTCAAGGTAACAGTATCAGGTGCTTAATGAAGACAGCTAAGTGACATGTTCATTTACCATCTCTACGTTTTCCTGCAGGTCCAGTTTGAGCTGATCTCTCTCTGCAGTGAGAGAGGAGACCACAGCCAGCAGTCTCTCCACCTCCTCTGTGGAGCTCTTGGTGCCATCTTGGAGCTCCTGGGAGAAGCGCAGACAGAGTTGGGGTCACTGAGGTTCTAGTTTTTTAACTGTACGCTTCTATCTGATTGTTTATATGTTTGGAGTTCAGTGAATAATCTGACCTAGAATGGAGCAGAAACTATGTGCAGGAGGTTTTCGCTATCATTGATCTTTTGAAAACAGTCAGTTCTGTTCTACCTTTTAGATCTGCTGTCTGGTAGAACAATAGAACCTCTTATTGAGGGGATCACATGCAGAGTCTGGATGAAAAACTGAAACCCACACACCTCATTTTCTAGCTGTTCTGTTCTTCTCTGCAGCTGGGTTTCTACTTCCTGTTTCACCCTAAGCTCCTCCTGCACCTCCTCCCTCTCCTGACTCAGAGCAGTCAGTCTGCTCTGCAGCTCCTCAAAGCGCTGGCTCACTGCGCTCCTCTCAGCCATCAGACTCTCTCTCTCTGCTTTCAGACACTCCAGCTCCTCAGCCAACTGGTGAAGAAGTGAAAATCAAAGGAGAAGTGAATTCTGTCCAATACATTACCGATTAAATTAAGCCGTGCAGATCTGAAGAAAGAAGCTGAAGCACTTCATTAGTGTGGTTTCCAAATAAAGACGTGTGGCTCTACCTGCTGCTGTGTGTCGCTGCTGCTGCTCTGCTTCTCTACCATCTGACTCTTCAGCTCCAGGATATCCTCTTCCATACTCTGCCTGCTCTGCTTAACCACTTCCAGCTCCTCCTGTTTCTCCAGCATCTGATAATGTTCCCATGAAGCCACAGAGAGAGAGATCAAACAACGTGTTCCACAGCAGATTCAGCTTTCTCCAGCAGACTACTGCCTGATTTAACCCTTCATGTGTCTCACCAGCTTCTGCTTCTCCTCAAGAACACACCTCATCTGCTTCACCTCCTCTCTAGCCTCCTCCAGCTGCTTCTCCAGCTGCTGAATCTGGAGCATGGTGCAGACATGGAAGAATTTAGTTCATGGTCAGAAGAATGGGAGAAAATCAAACTGAAGTGTATAGAATAAGAAGCTGCAGACAGAGTTGGGGTCACTGAGATGCGGGGAAAACAGAGGAGCAGATTCAGCAGGTTACTCACATGTTCCTTTATCTCGGACTCTTTCTCCAGAGAGGTCGTCATCAGATCAGAGTTTCTCTGCTTCTCCTCTCTGAGCTCTTCTTGAACGCTCCTCAGGAGAACTTCAGTTTCAGTGTTTCCATCTTCCTCTGCAGAGCTCTGAACACCAGCTCTCTGTTCCAACAGCAGGGCCTCCTTCTCTGCTTCTACACACTGGAGGGCTTCGATCATCTGCTGGAGCTATGAACACATCAGATTCCTGTTAAAACTGCTTCCAATCAAGTTAGATTCATGGCAACACATCAGTTTATTCATACAGTACATTCTGATCAGAACCCAATGCAGACTAAATCCTTTTATTGGGGAACAGATGAGCTCCAGCTTCACTCAGAGGAGCACAGCTCAACATGGCCACTTGTGATGTCATGGTAGATGGACTGGATTTGTACAGCACTGTTGTAGTCATGGCAACCAATCCAATCACAGATTGGAAGGCAACCTGGGGTTAAGTGCCTTGCCCAGGGGCACAATGACATAAAGAAGCTGGAATTGAACCAACGGCGAGATTGAGACGCTAATTGGATTTAGTCACCACCTCCTCCTACTTCTTTTTGGAACGTTTCCATTGGATTAATTAGAGTCAAACTAATCAGTAGACATTCAGGAAACGTTTAGAAAAACAGAGCTACATGTTGCAGATTCTGCAGGGAAGCTCCAAACAACACTTGAGCGTTTTCCTCGTCAGGAAGGAGGAGCTGAGTGGGTTACTGCAGTGCTGATGTCTGAAGCAGGGCCACAGCTGGGTGAAACATCTATCAGTGATTCATTCTATATTACTGATTATATGCAACAACCCTGGTGGTCTTTTATGCTCTTATGTGACACAGATCTGTGTGTGGTTAGCTAAAGCTGAAGGAGACCCAACCATTTCAGACCCAAACCTGCTAAAGAATCCAGCAGCATGGAGACACAGTCAGCATCTCTGGATCCTAGATTCTATCTCACCTCTGTTTCTTTCTCTTCCAGAGAAACTACAAGCCGATCCTTCTCAGAATCCCTCTGCTGCTGCTCTGCCTGCAGGTCGTTCAGCTGCTGCGTTACGTCAGCACATTGTTGCTTTAGCTCCTTCTCCTTCTGATCGCAGGTTCCAAGTTTAGCCTGAATTTCCTCATTTTCTCTCTGTAGTGCCTGCAGCAGCTCTCTGAGCTGCTCAGCTTCCTGCTGAACCTCAGCCTGACCCGCCTGGAGCTCGTCTCTGTTCTTTATAACAGCCTGCAGCTCCTCAGTCAGCTCACCGATCTGAAAAAGTAAAGACACAGGCTGTGATGATGTGGCAGCTCAGTGAGGACACAGTTTTCCAGTAGAGGAGCCTGAAGGAGTCACCTGTTTAGTCAAGCTTTCCACCTGATGTGTTAGAGTCTGCACTGCAGCCTGCTCCTCAGGTTGACCTCTTAGTGTTTCCTCTGCTTCTCCACACAGAGCCAGCTCTCTCTGCAGGCTGATCCCACTTCCTTCCAGTTCCAAACCATCTAACAGATGTGGAGAAAAAAACGAGCTCAGAGATCCCAGCTGATGTCATACACGAAAACCTGACAGCAGCAACAGCTTCCATTACTGTCTGGGACTTTGTCCTCCAGCAGAGCGCTGAGCTGTACGTCATCATCAGCAGCAACATTCTGCTCCTTCTGACCATCACTGGACCTTTCCATCTGCGGCTGCAGAGTCAGCGCTTTCAGCTCCGCTTCCATCTTCTCCTTGGTGGCAGTCAGCATCATCTGGAGAGATTCAAATAATCCTTTAAAACATCGTCTCCTCAACCCAACTGTCTGGTCCTCCAAAAATCAAACCAGGATCTCAAATAGCTCCCTTCATGAAAACTAAATAAAGTAGGACCAATTCTGTGGTTACCCTGAATGCATGGAGCAGGGACCAATTAATTGGGTCATTTACTGAGATCTCCAGGAGGAAAACATTAAGAATGGCTCATGGATCAGTCTGTCAGCTTGACAACTATAGATTCACTGCTGAGACACCAAAGAAAAAGCTCATTAAGCTCAGACTAGTCCAGACTGTCCACAGATCTGAAGCTAAATTAGGTCTGAATAAAATCTGTGGATGGAGGCGGAGCTTCAAGCAACAGCCAAGAAGTCTGACCCAAACCATCCGGAGATGTGTAAAAACGCTGAGCAGCTCCAGACACCATCTTAGTGTTCTTGTAATAAAGTCTGAAGTTTTCTTTGATGTAAAATCAGATATTAACAGCCCTCAATAACATAACCAATTTTCTGTTTTATAATAAATTAAAATGAAACTAGCATAAAATCTTGATAATCTTTCTTAGTGAATTAACTTTGAAAATCAGCAGCTGAATAAAAAGAAATGATCATTTCTGTCCTGATGAGAATGTTGTAAATAAAACAAGCAGGTTCCTGTTAGTCTTGAAGCTCAACTAAAGCGATTCTCTGAAATAAATGCGTCTCCTTGACTTTTTGCTGAGGGTCCCTGTTGACATGATGAAGGCTGTCTGAAGATCTTAAAACTTTGGAGCCAGAAACAAAGAACCAAGTTGTTCTTACTGGGTACAAACAGAAACCATTTCAGATCTGATCCACTCAGTAATACAGAAAACAATGAGACGCAGATGATTTTTAAAAAATCATGTTAAAACTAAAGTAACAAGTGCAATCATGTTTGAACTACTTTACAACTCTTCCTAAACAAAAAGTGAAACCATTAAATGACCTGCAGCTCCAGGCGCTGATGTTCAGATTCTTCAGCTGCCTTCTTCAGACTAGATATTTCCTTCTTTAATTCATGCTGCAAATAAGACAGAATAAAGAGGAAGGGTTGTTACAGAGTGGCAGAAACATTTATATTACATTATATTAGAGTGTATCAGATTAAAGAGTGGTCATCAGAAATCTGCTGGGGACAAAGTAGCTGAACTAAAACTGTACCTCATGTTCCTTCATGAACTCCAGCTCCAGACTTTTGAACTCTTCCAGATCCTTTTTCTCCTTCAGTTCTTGAACCAGAGCAGCGTTCTCCTTCTCTAAGCTCTGAGTGTGCTCCAGGAACATCCCCAGCTCCTGTTTCAGATGCTCTCGCTCAGCAATCACCACTTCCTGTGGAGAACACGCAGAACATCCTTTAGTCTCTCTGCATCAGCCGCTGCTGGAATAGAACCGGTTCTGCTCACTAATGAAGCCCAGTTGGCATCAAGACACTAAAACGGCAGCCATCTTGGTTTTCCTCCCTGTGACCTCATCTCAGATAAGAAGACAGACTGTAGTATTCATTAGAGTTGGTCTGTTCCAATAAGAGTGTTCAGCCAGTAACACGTTGGTCCGTCTACCATTACTGCTGCTTTCTTCACTGGTAGGAAACGTCCAGAAAACTGAAGTAAAGAGCTGATGCTAACAGCTTCCAGCTAGCACGTCTTTGGGGGATAAGACCGAGGTGAACGTTGCCATGACCTTTTCTGATTAGGGAGACACTCGTATGGGTCAGTCAATATTTACACATTTTTTATATATTGGTTGAAACATCTCTTTAGTGGATAGATTAAAGTCAAATCCATCTTTTCTCTCCATTTACCCATTTTATATATTTAAAAAGTTGTCAATTTGATTTGTTTAACTTTGATTAAAAAAATTATTTTAATACTCTGCCGTCACAAAGTTAGGAATGTTTAATAGTTGGGTAGATTCAGTGTTTCAAAGACCGTTTAGGTTCAAAACAGTTATTCATGCACTGGTGTTAATAGTTTGACATTTTAGATGGGGGGAAAAACTAAATCTTGTAGATCATAATGAGCCAGCTCTGCACAGAGTCTCCTACCCTGACCTTTATTTTTTTTCACCACTACATATGTGACCAAACTAGTGGTCTAACTTCTCCCTAGCTTATTGCTACCTTTGATATTAAAAGCATTATTATTACTGTGGTGATGTCCTTATTCCTGAGTAGCTTTAAATAACAGTGTCTGCTGAATCTATAAGCATGAAACATAACTACACACAAATATGGGCTCCATGATCATCGGTGCTTACAGCAGAACCGACTGTCGTTTATAGAAAGTTGTCCCTTTACTGCAGCAGCAGCTCAACCCAACATTACCTTCTCTGCAGCCAAGGTTTCACACAGCTGAACACTCTCTACAAAGCCTTTCCTCATCTGGAAGACAAGACATCAGGATTAGAGCTGATACTGGTTTATACTGGTTTCATACACACAGTCCTCCTGCTAAAGCAAACAGGCTGACACCTGAAATATGAACAGGAGAGAAGATGTTTTATTCAAAGAAGAGGCGATGCTGAGCTATTCAAGTTCGCTTTTAGCTGATGAGGATAGTTTTCTTCAGAGAGGAAAGTTAGCAACTAGAAAGCTGAAAGAAGGCAGACCGCCAACAACTGGAGAGAAACGTCTGAACAAACATTTTGTTATGTTCATGTTGCTCTATTGTACAGTTTATGTTCTAAGATTATGATCATAATTTTATAATAGAAATGATAATAGAAATGAACATGGAGAAGAACCAAGCTGGTCGTTGAGCTCGAAACAGAGTTTCATAAAGCAACAGCAGCTAACAGGAACAGCACACACTCTACACTTTTGCTCCATAGAGAGACACACTATGACTCTAACAGAGCATCTATCTACCTGATCAGATTCACTAGGCTTCTGCTCCTCCAGCTGTCTCTCAAGTTGCGGCCCTTTGACCTCCAACATGGCCGTGGTTTCCAGCTTCTGCTGAGCTTCACTTCCCAGCATCCTCTCCAGCTCAGCAACCTTCTCTTCTGCTGCTTGCATTTGCAACAAGGCGTCTAACTTTTGCCCCGTTTCCTCTTGCAGCCGCATCTCCAGCTCTGAAAGTCTTTGCTCCATGCTCTGTGTTTTCTCCAAAGCTTCCATCTTTTCTTTAGCTTCGTTTTGCAGCTGTGCCTCCACTTCTGCTAACCTCACTTCTGTCACTTGATTTTTCTCCACAGCTTCTTGTTTCTGCAAAACCTCTGATTGGACCTGCAGCTGCAGCTCCGACACTCGACCATCTAATGTTTCCAGCTTTTTCACAGCCTCCTCTCTCTGTTGACTCTCAGCTTCAAGCTGAAGCTCCAGGTTAGAGATTTTCTCAGAAAGTGCACAGATACGATCAGGAGAGGCCAGGTCGCTGGAACTGGCAGAGACAGAAAAAAAAACATGTAAGAAGCCGGTCGCTTTATTCCCACATACAGTCATGCTACCTACCAGTAGCTCTCAGTAGTTCTGAGTCGTCAGTATGCTACAAGCCTTACAGTCAGTACATGTGATGCAGGAGAGACCAAAAAACAAACCCACCAGTCTCCAAAGCTTCGAACAGTCACAGAGCTCTGACTCATCTCCATTTCATCTGAAGGCTCCTCAGGAATCCCCCAGTGAGGATAGAAGTCCTCGTCAGCTGCCAAAGCACAGCAAGCCCACCTCCATCATCTCACACAAAGCATCCAATCATCTTTGTATTTGGTCGCTCCATACCTTCACCAAGATCCATGGAACAGAAACGATCCGCTTTCCTCTTCCTGCTGAAAGTCTCGTTCATGTCAGACATCCCATCATCATCACAGGCAGACAGACGGGCCCGTTGGAGCATCTTTCCTCCCCAGGTCACCCTGCGTTTAGGCAGCTGAAAGCACAACACAGATCGGATGTTAGCTAAAGTGCAGCGTGCAGAGGACCAATGGCGTTACTGAATTGATGGTGACCTTTGGAACATGGATGAGGTTGGAGCTGGTGACCAGCAGCTTAGTCAGGTTTCTGATCCGGTCTTCTTGCTCTCTCTGAAGCTGATCTTTCTCCTGGAGCAACTGGGAGAGAACCTCTTTTTCTGTCGCTGTGGTCTGTGTGACAGAAGACACCTGGAGGACAGAAATCATGTACATGTTAGAGAGACGGAGGGAAAGAAATATGATCAGAGTCACTTCTATCGAGCTAGGGCATATCAGCCAATCATTTTTTACCTCGTGAAGGCGACGCTTTAGGTCTACGATCTCATTCCGATACCTCTTGAGCAGCGCTCCATCATCAGACACCTCAGTCACATGAGGGTCGTTCTTCATTTTCTTTGCAGTGCTGGCAAACTATGAAAACAAGTGGAATTCACTGACTGTTATTAAAAATGTAGAATTTCTCTGATTGGATCATGAGGCGTAAACGTAAAAGGCCATGTTCAAAGTTGGACAGTGGCCGATGAGATGACAGAGCTTAAGAAAGATGTGGGCCAACACAGACCTGCAGAGTGCTCAGGGTCTCATCCAGAGAAACAGGAGTGATGGTGCTGATGATGACCGTTTTAGCGTTGCCTCCCAGGGAGTTCTGCAGAATGCGGGTCAGTTTACTGTCTCTGTAGTTGGTGAAGCCTCTGGACGACGTCCACCAAGAAGAAACACAAGAACTCCAGCAATCAGCACATTCAACTATAAACAACCTGCTGAGAACTTACAGGAATCTTAAGGATTTGATTTAGGATGCAGTGGACCCCGCCTATTCATGATTCAGCAGATTCAACCATTTGTGGGTTCTCTCATTGAGCATATCTGAAATATTCTAAACATAACGCAGCTTGAGAAGCTGAGCTACCCAATCACAGGAATACTTGACACACTATTGGCTGGTGTTTACAAAGCAGCCAATCCAGGAGCCACATTTTTTTTCACTTTCACCTGAATGGCTGAAACCCAAAAGTGGAGAGAAGACTGTAGACATTGCCTTCTGTGGTAGTGCTGAAACACTTTACACTGTGCTTATGTTTATTTTATATCATCTGTATCTATAAAAGTTCACCGGTACAATACACCAATACTTTAAATGTGGAAACCCTGCAATAATTAAAAAAAAAAAAATTATCACGTGAAAATTTATTTATGTGGTCATTTTTATATCTATTATATTTTTTATCTAATTCACCATCTTTTGTTGTAACAAGCAGAAAGAAAATAAAAACCATCTTCCAATTCACAGCATTTTTGTATCAGCATTCGTACTCGGATCAAAGTATCTATATATCGGTTTTGAAAAAGAAGTGGTATTATTGCATCTCTACGTTCATGTATATATCCATCTGTTTATCCCATTTTATTCTTATTTATTGCATGCTTAGAAGTGTTCGTCTTTTTGTACTTTTGCACAAAGTACGGCAGCAATTTCCTAATGTTGAAAATCTTTTCACACGTTTGGGAATAAACCTTTCTGATTCTAATATTCAGTGTCTGGACTATTAAAACAGGATGTTCAAAGAATTTTAGAGGAGGTTGTTGTGGTCTCCGTCCCCTGTGAATCCCTGGGTTCAGCTGGACTATGAAATATGTGTCAAATAAACCTTAGAAAAGTCAAAAAATATTTACAGTTTTATTTTACACTGAAAATGATTCGTGTGCTTCAGTTGTTTATTTTCCAAATATCTAATTCAAAATGATATTAAACAGAAATCATTTTAAGAAAAAGGTGATGTTGGAAAATAAACTGTTAAAATGTGAAAGTTAAGCTAAACTCTGCAAGGCTCAGTTAGCTAGTAAAGAACCAGGAACGCCTGATTCATTAAGATGTTGTATTGATGACGACACAGTAACAAAATCTAGAGCGCAAGCAATAAAATAATTTAATGATTCTGATTTTTTTAATAATACATCTGAATAAGATGGTTAATCATTATTCATATTTTTAAGGCTTTAAAGTCAGAATGTTGGAAACACCAGCCTAATTCTCCTATATAAAGAACTGATGAGAGAAAGTGATGCCGTCTTCATGCATCAGACCTACAGCCAATTTTCATCATTACTCACTTCTGGGTCTCATCAGTCAGTTTCTTGATCACCTGTCCAAGTGTAAACAGGCTGAGATTGATATTGCACCCTTCTTTCAAACGAGTTCCTATGGATTGAAACAAACAGAGAGAGCTTCATTATTTGAAATAAATAAATGTATAAATTCCATTATATGATCTGACTGAGTAAAGTTTGGATGAAGCTTAAATGAAAGCAGGAAATCAACAGAAGATAGAAACAGGAACTCCACCTTCCGCCCCCGTCTGACTGGCTCTCTCAGATCCAGCTAGATCCACTAAATTCTACAAGGAAAAACAAAACAAAAAACTCGTCTTCTCAAATTCAAACAATAAATGTTTAGATGGGGAAGCTTAGAAACTTAAAAGCAAACATACTAAATGGGATACAATAATGGCTCCATCAGCATTTTCTCCTGATGCTGGATCACTCCTCTCTCTGCTCTCCAGAATCTGAATTAAATCAGTCAGAAAGTCAGAAAACATCCCAGCTGTTAATTCAACATGTTGCACTTCATGCAGAGTTATTGCTTACCATACGGAATATGGTGTGTGAGCGGCTGCTCCGCTGGTTCATTTTAGTCTTGCCATAGTGACGGTTCTCTGTGGAGGAACATAGAAACATCCACCATGTTGTGTTGACATGCAGCCAGCAGTTAAATCCACCTGAGAGCAACTAAAGCAGACGCTAAGCTCTTACTTTCTCCCTTCCTAACCCAGGCCAGAGCTTGTGCAGAAGAGGTCACCAGCTCCTCGGTCAGGTCAGCCACATAGACGGTTTTCTACACAACCAACACAGACAGACACTGATCAGGAGAGGGAGCCCAGTCTGTCACACACAAGGCTTTCTGCAGCGCTCCCACACTGGATGGAGAGAAAACTGACGCCTTTACATGCTGAGGGAGAACTCAACAGAAACCTCTATCCCACTTACATTTATCGTTTCCCGGATTTCCAAGGGTTTTCTCTTCCAGCTGTCAACAAGCAGATCCGTCACCGTTTCATTGTAGATTTCCATATAAGACACTCGGAGGAGGAATTCTTTGTTTGGAAACTTGGATGAAAGGAGAAGAGATTGTTTAGGATGGAGCTGTAAAAGCACAGCCAACAGTTTATCGGTCAATGGACTAAACATGGACAGTGCTGTCCTAGACCCACTGAGCCCTCAGAGTCTGATTATCTGAGCCACAGCCAGGAGCTCTTACAGTTTTAATAGTTTGGAAGACGTCATCTACGGCCAGAGGAATGACTCCAGGGTTACGGTCACTGCCCATCATGGTGAACGTCTTCCCCGAAGAGGTCTGACCGTAGGCAAATATTGTTCCTTTCAAATGAGCACAACACAAACATGAATCAGCCAGAGCGAGTTAGACCCAAATATTCAGTCCTACATCATCCTCATAGGGACATTTGTCCTGCAGCCAGGTGAAAACCAAACTACATTTAAACGAGTTCAGCTTTTGCATAGTAAAAGCAAAGCAAAGTTGCATCAAATCTTCCCCCGACCTCATCTCTCTGTAATACCTGCATAATGGGTAACTTTACATTAGCATATCAATGTTTGTTAGGCTCAACGCTTCAAAGTTTCTGGAGTTTCATATTTAGACCAAACTCTGGTGTACCGAATGGAAATATTAACCCTGATTCCCAAACTGCTCTGCATGGATACTCCATCCATTTTTTTAAACCGCTCATCCTTAAGAGGGTGGGGGGGGGGGTGGGGGGAGGGGGGGGGGGGGGGGGAGGGGAGGGGGAGGGGGGGGGGGGGGGGGGGGGGGGGTGAGGGGGGGGGGTGGGGGGGGGGGGGGGGGGGGGGGGGGGGGGGGGGGGGGGATGGGGGTGGGATGGTGGGGGGGGGGGGGGGGGGGGGGGGGGGGGGGGTGGGGGGGGAGGGGGGGGGGGGGGGGGGAGGAGGGGGGGGGGGGGGGGGGGGGGGGGGGGGGGGGGGGGGGGGGGGGGGGGGGGGGGGGGGGGGGGGGGGGGGGGGGGGGGGGGGGGGGGGGGGGGGGGTGGGAGGGGGGTGGGGGGGGGGGGGGGGGGGGGGGGGGGGGGTGAGGGGTGGGGGGGGGGGGGGGGGGGGGGGGGGGGGGGGGGGGTGGGGGGGGGGGGGGGGGGAGGGGGGGGGGGGGGGGGGGGTGGGGGGGAGTGGTGGGGTACACCCTAGACAGGTCGCCAGTCCATCGCAGGAAACTACCAAAACTTTGATCATGATTCAAAGTCAGTCATAGCATATAGTTTGATTGTTTTAACAAGGTGTATTTTAAAACGTGGATATCTGATCCTCCTGCGTTTTAAACCTGGCTCAGGGAATTTATCAGTTTAACATACTGAACAGCTGAGATAAGAAGTGTGAGAAATTATACAAGCTATGGACACCAATATTAGCCTATTTCAACTACATTTTCTAATTAGTCAATGGAAGCAAGATGGACATGTAGTATAACACTTATACTCCTTTTGGTTGTTTTTATTTTAGATATCGAAAATATTTTTTATGACAATTTTCAGTTTACCAGGCTTTTGGTTCACTATTAGCTAGGTATGCTAACAAAGTGATATCTGGTTGAATGTATTTGGAATGTTGAAATATGCCTTGTATAAATAGTAAAAATCAATAAATATACAATGGGAAAAAAAGAGGAAACAAAGAGCCTCCCTGTACGACAGGAAAAAAAAGCAATCACATTTCCATCACTTACCATTGTAGCCCTCAACAGTGGAAACAACCAGAGGCTTTGCAATGTCCTGGTACAGCTGGCCTGTAGACTCTTCAGCAGTAAAAACTCTGTCTGTGGACAGCAGGATATCGGACAGGAAGTCTATCTTACAGTCTCAACACACACACACAAATTTCATACAAAATCCGATTTAAAACACACCAAAAGTGAAGCACTTGCTGGAATTTCCATCATCAATCTGACGAATGGATTTATTATCGGTTTCCCAAAACAGCTGGACAGACTGGGATTTTTCAGAAGCTGCTTTTTCTTCCCTGAGAAAACAAAAAATTATGAGGATAATAAAACAGACGTACAGACAGAGGTAGATCTCAGAAAGTAAACATAACGGGTTCTAGAAAGGTTTTACATGTTGGACTAGCGCTGTTACTTTAACTCTACTTTATTATTAAAATAAAATAAAACCATCATCCTTTTTATCGTGCTTTGGGACAATCACTCCCTCTTGTTTTGGTTATTATGCAGCCAGGAGGATTTTTGCAGATACTTCTCATCTCAATATTTGTTATGATGCGTTCTCAGCAAAACACAACTATTAGCAACAACCCACCCCCACTATGCTAAACACCACAACAATGAAACAGAATATGTCAGAGATTCATTTATTAATGTGTTGAGAATCAGAAATTTATATACATGACTTTGAACTTGAGGATTTGCGTCAAACCTTCTGGGTTTCCTTCCACAAGCTTGTTGCTACAGTTTGCTGGTATTCTGGCCCATTCCTCCTGATAGAACTGAGTCAGGTTTGTAGTTCGCCTCGCTCTCACTCGCCTATTCAGACCAGCCCACAAATTATCTAAAGGACTGAGATCAGGGCTTTGTGATGACCACACCCAAACATTGACTTTCTTGTCCTGAAGCCATTTTCTAACCACTCTGCCTTGATGCTTAGGGTCATTTTCCACCTGGAACCTTTCTGAGCCTGAGCTTTAACCTCTTGGCTGATTTATTTAAATGTTGCTTCAGTATTTTCACATAATGTTCTTTTTTCATATCATCCATTTTATGAAGTACATCAGTTTCTCCTGCAGCAAAAACAGCCCCACACCATCATGATGCCACTCCCATACTTCACAGTTGGGAATGGTGTTCCCAGGCTTACTAGCACCCCCTGTTTTCCTCCAGATGTAACAACAGTTGTCATGGCCAGACGTTTCCATTTCAGTTTCATCAGACCACAGGACAAGTCTCTAGTAATGAAGGTCTTTGTCTCCTTCCTTAGATTTATGATGGTTGGACATTTCCATTATGTTCATACATACCGGTGTATAATTGTCTGAACAGATAAACCTTCAAGCCTCCGAGAATTGTTCCCAATGATGAACCAGACTGCTGCTGCTGCTGCACAATTCTCTTCCTGACATCTTGGCTGATTTCTCGTGACTATCACAAGGGTCAAAACCTTCATAATGGATGTAAACTTGTGATTTTAAAGACATAAATAAATGTATCACCGACATATCATTTCTCATCATTGTTGTTTCACTTAGCAAACAGAAACAATTTGGGTTGTTCTAACGGATTGTAACTGAACCGTCAGCTTCAGGTGAGGACAGCAGCTCTTCTTGTCTGAGCGACTTGTTTCAGGAAAACTCACCTGGCAACAACAGGACGAACACGGACACAAACTTTAACAGCTGACTCCGCCGCCATGTCTTCCTGAGGCAGCAGCTCACTGCTCGATGAAAAAGAAGCAACCAGCAAGCCGCTAGCCTAGCACAACACTGGAGAGCTGCTGCAGACGATTCAAACCCGTTCGATACAAACCGCTTTGATTTGATTGGCTAACGTCATCACGCGGACTAAACCACACAGGGTGGGGGTGCACAAGAAGAATTGACTATTTAGGTATGAATATTATGTTTTACCAATATCTGTCTTTAAATACTAAACACCACGCATACTCTATTTCTAATATCATTGTTATAATAATCATTACTTCCAATGAATAGATAAATGTTATGATTACTTAGCCGCGTCCAGAAGATGACGATTAAAAAAGGGCGACTGACATGGTTGCGTCATACGCCCGCTTCCATCACACGTGAAAAATACGGGATTGTTGTTAAATAGGAGAGAAGTTGTTTGAAATAAGAAGAAAAATCCTCGATGTTTAAGTCTCGTTTTTGGAGGACATTGCTAGAGAACACACGCTGCTCTTACCAACTCTGATGGGATCGGTTCAGATCTACAAATCCCCTGACTTTTCTTTCAGTCTGAACGCTTTGATCCTCCAGTAGAAATGTCACTGTTTCTTGTGAACAGGTAGGCAGAACAGTTCTTTAGCATCTGGTGTCCTACTGGGCCAATTCCTAGTTAAAAATGAATTCAACCGATATGTTTTTTTTAGTTTGTGAACAGAGGGAACACTGTCAAATTTTGATCTATGGAAGAATCTAGAAGTTATTTAAGGCATGCATTAATCAAAGTATACCTCGGATCCTCCTTTTTAGTAGTTGTGACATCAGTTCATTGGTCTTTTCAGGTATCTTGGAGACGAGGATGCTGTTATCACCAAGGAGTCTCATTCCCGGTTATTGCTGACCAAACTGCAGCAGAAGGTGAAACTAAGGCAAAGACAGAGTTTAACAAAGCAGAGAGAACGGACTGTTGAGGGAGAAACCCAGCAGCAGGAAGTTCCAGCAAAAACAGAAGATGAACACCAGAAGAAGAGGAAATCAGAGGTGGGACTGTTGTGTGACACAGACTCTAACAATTATGATTCTGTGGTAAAGAAGAAGAAGAAGAAAAAGGGAGCTGTTGATAGGAATCAGACTAATCTAGATTCAGGTAGGATTTTCTTTCATTTCTTTAGTATTTTAGAAGATCAATGATATTTCTATATTTCTTGATTTAAAGTTTTAATCATTAATTACTCCTGATGAATAAACATAACAAAAGCATTTAATTTAGTTTATTTTCATATCACCAATTTACAACACGTCATATCAAGTCACTTTACAAGTCCTTTTAATTCAATTTTACATACATTCCAACCAGTTTAGAAAGTTTCTATCTAAGGCAACACAGCAGTTTGTGTCAAGTTATTGACTTGCAGCATTCACTCCTCCTGGACGAATATGTAACAAAAGTAGACAGTCGTCTGCATTGTCATCATCTTCAAAGCAGTCCCTCATACTGAGCAAAGATTTAGTCAGTGAAGAGGAAAATCCTTCAACAGGACCTGAACGTCTCAAAGTTCAAATGTCCGTCAGCCACGACTGACTAGGGGTTTGAGACCAGTGAGCAGAGACACGGAAAGTACTGATATAAGAGTACTTTATCTGTTAAAGTAAGGTAACAGGAGAGGGAGAACGTTCATTTACTGGGAGCTAGGGATGTGTATTGGCAAGAATCTGTCGATGTAATATCTATCACCATACAAAAAGGGTGATATGATATATTGTGATACATCATGATACCATGAGTAAGACTATATGTTATGATTTTTACAACTGAATGTAACTGTAGAAAATCTGTCACAGCATTCTAAACACTCCAACCTGTTTCACCCATAACCCATCCAGTTTTATTACTGGATCTAGATGATCCACTGGAACCAAGAAGGTGAAAACAGCCACCAGCTAGAGGTCATACCTTTAATATTGTGACAAAATTCTTTGCTTTTGAATATATCAAAGTAATAATGTGAAATAAAATATCGCAATATATCGGCATATCAATGTTTTCTTAAATCCCTACTGGGAGCCTCATCCTAGTTGAATCCCCCCCTCCAACAAGGCATCACATCTGAACATAAGACTAGACCAGGTGTAGCTTCCATGGAGAAAAAAATACAGAAAACACTCTGAGAGCACAGATCTACATTAAGGCAGCTTACTTATCTGGATCGCCCCCAAATATTAATGACTTGTTCCTGGTCAAGGAAGAAGGTATTAACAACTTATAGTGCAATTGGAGAGTCGTAGAAGAGGAAAGTAGCAAAGTAAAGAGAAGTGGTCAGTCTGTCCTCCAGCAGCTCAGGATAACCCGAGCCATCCTAACTGTAAGCTTAATCAAGAAGGAAGGTTTTAAGACTGGTCTTAAAAGTAGACAGAGTGTCTACCTCACAGACTAAAACTGGGAGCTGTTTCCACTGGAGATGAGCCTGATAACTAAAAGATCTGCCTCCCATTTTACTTTTAGAAATCCAAGGAACTACCAGTAAACCTCCAGTCTGACAGCGAAGTGCTCTGTTAGAAACATACGAAACAATCAGATCTCTGATGTATGATAGAGCTTGATTATTAAGAGCTTTATATGTAAGAAGGATGATCTTAAACTCTATTCTGGACTTAACAGGTAGTCAATGGAGATAAGCTAAACAGGAGAAATGTGATCTTTTATTTTAATAAGAACTCTTGCTGCAGCATTTTAGATCAACTGAAGGCTTTTAATTGTATTTTGTGGACTTCCTGATATTAAAGACTTACAACGGTCCAGCCTTAATGTAACAAATGCATGGACTAGTTTCTCAGCCTCATTTCTGGATGGGATGTTTGTAATTTTAGAAATATTTCAGAGATGACAGACGGAAATCTTATAAACCAGATAAATGTGGAAGTTAAATATCATGCCTTGGTCAAAAATAACACCAAGGCTCTTTAAATTATTACTGGAGGCCATTTTAATGCCATCCAAATGAAGTGATTGACTAACAGTTTCTTTTTCAGAGCTTTTAGTCCAAAGACAACCACTCCTGTCTTGTCAGAATTTAAAAGTTTAAAGTTTAGTCATTCATGTTTTTTGTCTTCAAGACACTCCTGTAATCTGTCGGACCGATACGATTTATGGATAAATATATTTGTGTGTCATCTGCATCACTGTGTAAACTTATGCCATGGTGTCTGATTATTTAACCTATATCAACCATATATATAGTAAAAAGAATTGGTCCAAGCACAGAACCCTGTGGTACTACACTAGTAATCCTTGAGTGTGAAGAAGATTTATCATTTACAATAAATACAACATGAATGTAAAATGCATCTTGAATAGGTCCCAGATTAATATCTCTCATTCTGCAGACAAACTGTATCCAACAACCCTTTCTGGGGCAATCATTTGACCGTTATTGCATGGCTGGCATTCTTTGCTCTCATCTCACACATAACTAAAGCTTGTCAAGGAGAGTTTAGCAATAGATACACTAGGGCTGGGAAATTATGAAAATAAAATTATTGTGATTATTTTAAATATATTGAACGATCTTTACTTTCGATTTGATTTTTATCTAATCAAAACAAAAATAATCAAAGCAATTAAATATGGCCTTCACTATTAATGTTGCATACAGATTATGAGTTCTGCTGCTGTTGTGTTGCTAACAACACCACGTCACTTGAAAAACTGCCTGCTTTTTTATTAACTTCCCTGTTGTCCATTTTCCTTCAGAAATTTTCACTGGCTGTACACTCTTGACAAGGCACTTTCATTTTACCTACCAGCGGAGCCCTTCTCCTTCTCAGTACTGCATGTTTTTCATGCAACTTTATTGACCACTTAGGTTGACAACAAGGTGGTGCTTCGACTGCATTGGTCAGTGTGCATAATGATTAAAACAGACCATGCAATTATCGGTATAAAACTTTTTAATTTAGTGATTTCGCTTAAAATTTGATCAATTTGATGTACTTAAAAGTCAAGAAACGGTTCAAGAGGGGAGCATGGTGGCGCAGCTCGTAGCGCAGCTCACCTCACTGCTAGAAGGTCCTGGGTTCGATTCCCGCCGGCGACGCTGTGGGTGCTGAGGGTGTGTTTGTTCCTCCATATCATCAGCAACCACACCCTTAGGGGTGTTCACGAAAGGGCCTTTCTGTGTGGAGTTTGCATGTTGTCCCCATGTTGGGTAGCAAATATGAGCTACTCCCACAAAAACATGCACTAGTCCTGGGCTGTACACTGCCCCCTCTTGGCTGACTGGGGCGCCAGAGGGATTGGGGATACGTCCAGCTGGGGAATCCCCACCCCCTCAGGTGAAAAGAAGGGTTCATCACTCCTCAAAGCATGAAGAAGGCTTGAGCCCAGTGTAGGGCCCTCCTGGGGTTAGCGGAGGGAGAGCAATGCCCAGGACTGGACTTAGGGACACTGGGTGATACATAATCATATAAAAAATATTAAAAAAAGAAACGGTTCAAGACTCAGTATTATACCATTGCCTTTGTGGCAGTCCCTTCTCTTTTTTTTTCTTAGCAGCTTTACTGGTTTCTTATTAATATAAAATGGTAAATGGCCTGTATTTGTAGAGAGCTTTACTTAGTCTTATGGACCCTAAAGCACTTTACACTACATACAGCGATTCATCCATTCACACACTGGTGATGGCAAGCGACGTTGCACCTTGGGGTGCCTGCCTGAACATCACCAGTAGGCAATGGGTTAAGTGTCTTGCCCAAGGACACAACGACTGAGACATTATATTGTGCAATGTTCCATGCCTTGGGTACCTTTTTTGGTCGCTGAGGTCACTATATAAATAAAGTATGATGATGATAAAATAGAAGAAACAACCTCTTTGGATTTTCTGTATCTCACAAATAAACAACCTGGCAGATTGATTACACTATAATGTTCTTTCAGTTTTTTTCCTAGTTGTTGAGCTTCTGTTTGTTCAACTATTATTTTGTTTTTGGCTCTTAGTTAAGTCATTGGAAGGTTTTTCCCCTGAAAACTCGAATTGTAAAACAGAGGTGGAACAGGAACTGGAAGTGCCAAAAAAGGACTCATCTACCCCAAAAGGATTCTCTGTTCTCGGTGGTTTTGAAAGCAGGCCTGTCCTTAAGGTATGATCATTCAAGGAAACAACCTCATGACACCAGTAGAACAAGAATCCTTCCATTCTTGGTTTCTTTTTTTTCCAACAGGTGAAGAGAGTCCTGCCTCAGTGGCTTGCTCAACCAGATGTGATTCATAGAGACATTAAATGCAACCTGGTCCCTATTTCTTCTGTGTCTGGGGTTTCTATTCAGCTCCTCAAGAAACTGGAGGCTAATGGAATTCAGCATTTTTTTCCAGGTACAGTAGATTAATCTGAGGGTCATCGGACTGTTTCTAGAGTTCCTCAATAAGCTCTAGTACCTTCTAGAGCTTATTGACTTCAGTGGTAGTTCAACCCTGTAGAGGGCTATATAGTCAAAATAACGGCCCGTGTGGCCCATTATGAACCTGTTGAATCATGATAGAGGAATTAACTTCCGGTGAATCTAGAGAGTGAGGTCTACGTCACTCCCTACTGCGCATGTTGTCTGTAGAAAGAGATGCGATCTTGTCTTGTTGTGCTGTTGGTTGCACAAATCGCTTTGATTCACTCCCCTTTAAAGGCAAAAAAAGACATTATAGTTGCAAGCTATCAGATGCAATTTGAGCGATGATTAAAAATGTAACAGTCTGCAGTGATCTCTTTAGAAGCTAAACCATTGTAGATAACATTGACAACATCGCTGACATCAGATTGAACTATTCAGCTAGGAGCAACAAAAAAAAAGTTGGAAATCAACTTTTTAAATTGTTTAAAATTCTTGAATCAATTAGATTATTTGTTAAATGTTAAATACAATGGACTTATTATTGATTTTTTGTAAAGAAGATATTTTTTAAAGCCTTTCAAACAGGTCTTTTTCAGACTGACAGGAAGTGAGGAAACCGGTATGACATGACCCTCAGTGACTCTTATATACCATACACAGTGCAGGATGACAGATCGTAATCTTAATGCAATTTATTAAAGTTATTAAAGATTAATAATTTTTTGTATTCATCTTTGCTGTATCTAACATTTTCTATTGTTGAATAATTTCAACTTTTTCGGCAATAATTTTGCTCTAATTTAAAAGAACGTGTCTTCATATCCTTCTATCACCTATGCTGGAGAGCCAGAACTGCATCCTTTTTTTAATTGCATTTGGGGGAGCCCAACATAAAATCAGTCCATGATCCCTGGGCCCCACTGGGAAAATTTCAATGCAACATATCACTATCAGTGGTGTTATTGTGATTTCCTTCAGTGATTGAATTTGTTCTCTCCATTTCACTCGTTTTAGTTGGCTTCTGACCAAAGATGACCTAATTCAAGCATCAAGCAGTGTCAGAAACTGTCTGCTAAAATGTGGTGTGACTGCTGCTTGGACAGATGTTTCATTCTCATAAACTTATCTACCTACCCCCTTCTCCTTTTCCTCATTTCACTGCTTCCTTAAGGGAAATAAAAGTGGAGAGTCATGTACAGTCTCAACAGCACAGTGAAGTAAAAAGGCTTTTGTGATCCATTTTCAGTGCAGGCAGAGGTAATCCCAGCCATCTTGGAGGGTGCACAACATGGACTTCTGATTGGTAGAGGGGGATACAGACCCAGAGACATATGTGTATCTGCACCAACAGGCAGCGGCAAGACTCTTTCATTTGTCATACCTGTCATACAGGTGAGTTGGCAGCATCTCCTCTGTGATGCTGACCAAGCGTTGCTGGCTCAAGGACACTTTTTCCAAAGCCGTGTGTTTCCTGACAGGTGCTAATGGAGAGGGCGGTGTGTGAAATCCGCGCTCTGGCTGTGCTGCCGACCAAAGAGCTTGCCCAGCAGGTCAGAACTGTCTGACAATCTGTACTAACACTTCAATCCTGACAATGCTCTGACATTAACGTTCTCTGGTGCAGGTGTACAAAGTGTTTGCATCGTACGCTGAAGGAACTCCTGTGAAAGTGGTCATGCTGGTGGGTCAGAGGTCGTTTGCTGCAGAGTGCACGTCACTTTGGGAGCAGAGGTGAGAACGCAAACCTAGAAACCTGACTCCAGAAAACTTTTCAGGAAAAATTGATTGTAGAATTGTAGATGATATTTTATTGTAATTACAAATTTTAAGTTGAAAAAGTATTGAGTAAGTAATAAAGAGTAATGTTCATTATTAGCAGCTCCTCTTTAGGCTGAATTCACAGTTAAAACACGGTACGCCTGCAGATGCACTGAACTGATGCGAGCATTAATTCCAAAGGATGCCAGACTGAAATGTCCAAAGCTGACAATCTGTTTTGTAATGATTGACGTTTCAGAGGGAGCATGAGGTGCAGTGCAGCAGACATAGTTGTTGCTACTCCAGGTCGACTGGTTGATCACATCAACAAAAACTCCGGCTTTTGTCTGGAACATCTCAGGTTTCTAGTAGGTTTTCAAAACCAGCATTACTGGTGATTTAGAAGCAGCATTCATGCTAGGTGATGTGACATGTTTGTTTTCCTGTGTGCGCCTCAGATAATTGATGAGGCTGACAGGATGATCGACAGCATGCACCAGTCATGGCTCAGCCAGGTACTGAAGGCGGTGTACCACCCACAAGTTGGAGCAGAAGCCAAAACCCTCTTCAGGAGGACAGAACCTGCATGCATCACAGCAGCCAGGTGGGTAGGGGTGCTGTCTACAGCAGTAGCAGTTTGGATGGGGGGTCATCGGGTGAGAGAGGCACACCCTGGACAGATTGCCAGACCATTGTAGGGCAACACAGACACACACTGCAGAAAATACAGCTGAAGTAACAGCAAAAAATACAACTGGGGAGTAGTAGAAGAGAAAACTAGCAGAGTAAAGAAAAGTCCTCAGTCTAAGCCTATAGCAGCATAACTACAGCGATACATGTGATTACAAGTCACCAGTAGTGGGCAGTATAAAAGGTTTCAGGTAAAATCTATTGAAATTTAGCCAAAGGTATAGATTTTGACTATACCACCATACTGCAATTATGTATTTTGATGATATCATCAAGCTGTGCCAAAAAATCTTTTTACCAGGTATGCAAGGAGGATAAATACTGATGTTTAATGTTTCTTTTAATAATGCTGAGAATGCATGTACAGTGGGGCAAAAAAGTATTTAGTCAGCCACCGATTGTGCAAGTTCTCCCACTTAAAATGATGACAGAGGTCAGTAATTTTCATCAACTTCAACTGTGAGAGACAGAATTTGAAAAAAAAATCCAGGAATTCACATTGTAGGATTTTTAAAGAATTTATTTGTAAATTATGGTGGAAAATAAGTATTTGGTCAATAACAAAAATTCAGCTCAATACTTTGTAATATATCCTTTGTTGGCAATAACAGAGGTCAAACGATTACTATAGGTCTTTACCAGGTTTGCACACACAGTAGCTGGTATTTTGGCCCATTCCTCCATGCAGATCTTCTCGAGAGCAGTGATGTTTTGGGGCTGTCGCCGAGCAACAAGGACTTTCAACTCCCTCCACAGATTTTCTATGGGGTTGAGGTCTGGAGACTGGCTAGGCCACTCCAGGACTTTCAAATGCTTCTTACGGAGCCACTCCTTCGTTGCCCGGGCGGTGTGTTTGGGATCATTGTCATGTTGGAAGACCCAGCCACGTTTCATCTTCAAAGCTCTCACTGATGGAAGGAGGTTTTGGCTCAAAATCTCACGATACATGGCCCCATTCATTCTTTCCTTAACACGGATCAGTCGTCCTGTCCCCTTAGCAGAAAAACAGCCCCAAAGCATGATGTTTCCACCCCCATGCTTCACAGTAGGTATGGTGTTCTTGGGATGCAACTCGGTATTCTTCTTCCTCCAAACACGACGAGTTGAGTTTATACCGAAAAGTTCTACTTTGGTTTCATCTGACCACATGACATTCTCCCAATCCTCTGCTGTATCATCCATGTGCTCTCTGGCAAACTTCAGACGGGCCTGGACATTGTAGAATTAAAATTTATCAAAAAATAATTCAGTGCATGTTCAAAACAGAGACGAATGGAGCCAATTTCCAGTTCTCACTTTTATTCTAAACAGATTAACAGATATGCGGTTTTACAGAGAAACATGCTCTATTTTCTCTGGGCCAGATTAAAGAGATCTGACAATGAATGGTTTTCATGTCATAACTTTTATAAACGTCCAAAACTTCCCAGGATTCTAGGCGTTTCTTCTCCCTCAAATCTGCTCCAATCAGAACGTTTTTTCATAAGAGGGACGTGTCCTCCTCTTGGGTCCAAAGTTCATTCTGAGTTTTATGGTTTTATGGTTCCTGGTCCTCCCAAGCAAAACTCCCATCCTTATCTATAAACATCCTGGTTTTAAAGCCTGCAATAAAACTCTAATCTACAGACATCCTGGTTGTACAACATGCAGTAAATTACCCAAGAGTTTTATTGCTTAAAAGCTTACCCCAATTAAAATACTGGTAAACAGTGTATCTTTTACCTCTGAAGGTCATAAAACAGACCTCTACCTCTGACTTCTTACTAAAGATATTTAAAACATATGTAGCCCCAAAAAAATAAGATACAACAACATGCACTGTCTTAAGCAGGGGGACACATCTGGCACTGCAGGATTTGATTCCCTGTCGTTGTAGTGTGTTACTGATGGTAACCTTTGTTACTTTGGTCCCAGCTCTCTGCAGGTCATTCACCAGGTCCCCCCGTGTGGTTCTGGGATTTTTGCTCACCGTTCTCATGATCATTTTGACCCCACGGGATGAGATCTTGCGTGGAGCCCCAGATCGAGGGAGATTATCAGTGGTCTTGTATGTCTTCCATTTTCTGATAATTGCTCCCACAGTTGATTTTTTCACACCAAGCTGCTTGCCTATTGTAGATTCACTCTTCCCTTCTCTTTCAAATTCTGTCTCTCACAGTTGAAGTGTACCTATGATGAAAATTACTGACCTCTATCATTATTTTAAGTGGGAGAACTTGCACAATCGGTGGCTGACTAAATACTTTTTTGCCCCACTGTATGAAGGAATACTTTTATCATCCCGGCCAAGAACATATAACAACAAACAATAAAGAGAACAGGAACAGTTAGACTGAGGGAGCAGCCTAGTGCAGAGCTTCATTTACAGGTAAGAAACAGTCACATTAGGTGGGAAGAAAATTAGGAGGCAAAAAAATAATAATCCCAGACCTTCCCATTACAGGGATTTGAAAAAAATAAACCTGGATACACTGAAGCAAATGTTTTGAACAACTAGACATATAGTGGAAGCTTCCATTTACATACTCATTTTAGCAAAGGCCAAGGGAGGGTCAGATTAGATAACACCAGATTTTTTGGGTTATGTCTGAACTCGCTTCAATTAGCCTTAAGCCAATTTCAGATAGACCTTCCGGAATATTTGGGAACAATTGACCTTTCGCCGAGCCCCGCCCCCTTTACATCCCCGTTACATTTACTGGGGATGTAAAGTGGAGTTAATACAATGTTGCTGAATGAAGCAAGGCGCAGTGCAATGCAGCGGTGTCAGGCTTTCTGACAGTCGTACTGCAGCTGCAGGGACAGAGAGTGCAGGTGTCTGTGATGATGACATTGCAAATCTGATGATGATGATCTGGTGAGTGGGCAGATACTGAGTCCTCTTGCTGTGCGCATGCTGTAAGAAACTTAATTGTGAGCTTGTTTTCAGTTGGATATTAGGCCGACATTCGTTTGATTAAAACGGACACTCCCTCCAACGTATCACGCAGAAATGCATTAATAAAACGGCTGCATTAATAAAACGGCTGCATTGCTGCTCGCTCCTGAAGGCTGTGGGTTTGGTTTTCAATAAATCCCAATACATCCCAGAAAATACCTGTGAGATCTACCAACAAATTACCCCGAAAATATTAATAGTTGCTCGACACCTGAGGAACTTGACACACCAAGGTTTCTTATTAAAATGTTATTGTAAAATAAGAGAGGGAGTGGGGTCCTCCACACTTTTTACCCATTGTAGGCATCGCTCACGTAGTGTTTTCGGCTTTGGGAATGGAAAAACACAAGGAAAAAACACAACTTCTCCAGTCAATCTCTCGGCTGTATCTAGTGTCCGATTTACAAACGCAGTGGGCGCAGCGATTCACCATCTGGCTTGAAGTCAATGTTTGTCGGACCTGCTCACATAGTAACGGTTGCTATTCGATGTGTGATTGGACAACGGCCATTTAGGGGATGGTGCCGGCAAAAGGTCAATTCCTTCCAGTCATTAACCGGAGTTGTCTTTTCAAATACACCATTTTTTACTGGAACATTGCTTTTCGGCTGCTTTCGGACAGCAAGAAATGTAAAGAAGGATCCTGATTGTAGTGTCTTTACACAAACGAAGAGAGGGGGGGGCTAGTGTTGCAGTGGGGAAAACTTCACTACGCTATTCTATAATATATCAGAAAAATTCTAATAAAGAGAGAACTCCCACTCTCATGGTACTTCTGGGTTATGAACTGGTTGCAGTTCCACTCTGGTTTCATGAATGGAGGTCTATGGAGCAATACCCCTTAAAATCCACTTCTCAGGATATAATTTTTTTGTCTAGTAATTTGAATTTTGATTTAAAAAGGAGATGCAAAGAAATCACAAATTGCTGGGTGTTAGATTTTTTTAGAGTTACTTATTTGCTTTAAAAAGTAATTTAAACTGTCAATGACGTCAAACACATCGTACAACCAGAGATACTGTTTCATGGCAATCCTTATTTTTTCGTTTAAATTTCACAGTGCATACTTAACCATAGGCATAGATAACAGTGCTAGCAACCAAAAAAAGTTTTTAGGTTGAAAAAAAAACTTGGGCGAAAAATCCTGGTACCGCTTCGGATGCCACAATGTCGTCAAGTGGTACATCTGGCTGTAATTAGTCCTTCACTGACCAATCAGCGTTCATTAGCAAAATGCTAGCGAGTTATGGGCAACAACAACTCAACCTGTAAGAAAACGAAAGGACATACGTACTTGTTCATTCAACTTTCCTCCTATAACCCATGTTAAACTTGCAAAACCTATAATCAACTCTTAGATTTCTCAAGGGCAATCGGGTGAAAGAGACAAATTTAGCCGTCTAAAGCTGCATTCACACCGCACATTTGGTCTGCGTTAGCTGTGGCAAGATTACAGTTTTATGATTAAAGTCTATGTTGGAGTACGTCAGAGGTCCGTGAAGGGCTCTGCGTTGAGTACGTTGGCTCCGTCAATGACGCTTGCGTTTCATACGGCAACGTACCAACGCATGCATTAAGCGGCATTCAGACCGCATCCGTTGGATACGTCGAGCAACGCATCCAATGGATGAAGTTTGACGTATGTACTTTTTGGCTTCCATAGCCTGCTTCTGAGGAAAAAACAACGCATGGGTTTGGCTTCCTCTGTTGCCGCACGTTCTGCACTATGGTGGATTGTAACGAGAGAGTGGCTTGGCTTTATTTGCTAAATAAAGCTAGACAACGTTGACATTGGGTGCATCAGCGCCCATTATTCAGATGCGTTCTGAGTTCGGGGAGTTTAACCATTTGCTCCAGGAGCTGCTTATGGATGAGGTTCGCTTTCAGTGCTACTTCCGTCTGTCCCGCGCCTAATTTTACGACCTCCTCGGCCGCATCGGAGCTTAAATCTCCTACCAGGACACCAACTACAGGTTCTCTGTTCCTCTTTAGGAGCGCCTGTCCATCTGACTTCGGTAAGTATTATTTATGATTTTTTAAATCTGCGTTTGTTGAAAATGTTTTCACTGGCCCGCGCTTCATTCAAGATACGGCGTATAGTGAATTAACTACAGTGAGACGCTCTGATTGGTTGCCGCACTGCATTAACTGCGTTGGATCCGTCAAAAGTTCAGCTTGCTGAACTTCTGTAACGCATGTGTTGGTACGTTGCCGTCTGAAACGCAAGCGTCGTTGACGGAGCCAACGTACTCAACGCAACGCAGAGCCCTTGACGGACCTCTGACGTACTCCACCATAGACTTTACATGAAATCTTGCCGCAGCTAACGCAGACCAAATGTGCGGTGTGAATGCAGCTTTACAGAAGTCAGCAAGCTGAACTTTTGACGTATCCAACGCAGTTAACGCAGTGCGGCAACCAATCAGAGCGTATCACTGTAGTTATGTCACTATACGCCGTATCTTGAATGAAGCACGGGCCCAGTGAAAACATTTTCAACAAACGCAGATTTAAAAAATCATAAATAATACTTACCGAAGTCAGATGGACAGGCGCTCCTAAAGAGGAACAGAGAACCTGTAGTTGGTGTCGTGGTAGGAGATTTAAGCTCCGATGTGGCCGAGGAGGTCGTAAAATTAGGTGCGGGACAGATGGAAGTAGCACTGAAAGCGAACCTCATCCATACGCAGCTCCTGGAGCAAATGGTTGAACTCCCCGAACTCAGAACGCATCTGAATAATGGCCGCTGATGCACCCGATGTCAACGTTGTCTAGCTTTATCTAGCTAATAAAGTCAAGCCACTCTCTCGTTACGATCCACCATACTGCAGAACGTGCGGCAACAGAGGAAGCCCCGCCCATGCGTTGTTTTTTCCTCAGAAGCAGGCTATGGAAGCCAAAAAGTACATTCATCAAACTTCATCCGTTGGATGCATTGCTCGACGTATCCAACGGATGCGGTCTGAATGCAGCTTAACTCCATAGACTCCCATTCATCTTGCACTCATGGCGATCACCCCAGTGGAACTCTGGTGGAACTGCAACCACATTTCGTTATAATGGGACTGAAAGGAGAGTGGCAAGGCTTTCCTAGAACAGCTTTGGATAAAGCAGCTTTGGAACAGGCATTTGCCCATCTTTGTCCGAAACACAAATGTCTGGTGTAACATGTCCAGCCTTTTGCTCGTCCATTTGAGTTTGGCATTATCAGTCTCTGGTCCAACTACAGTGTGCGCACGGAGCTGATCTCCATGATGCCTGTGCGCAGTGTCTGTGTCACGCGCTCTGATTTCATAAGACACTGGGCCCGTCTGTCTTACCGCTTGTCCTGGAATCCACTTGTGACCTTTACCTCCTGTGTTCCACAGTTAGACAGCATCATTCACAGCAAAAGAACGATCCATAGCAGTGAGATCATGCTGCATTTTCTGTTGATACTGTTTCACAGTACCATCCAATCTAGAATCAGGTCTGATGAAATCCAATCTGGTTCGGACGTGTCTGTGCAGGAATAAATCCGCAGGAGATTGACCACTAAGGTTTGAAACTCTGCAGAAGTGAAGGTAGTAGCATCATCAGTGACTGTTCAGTTATTCCATAAGATGCAAACAGCCTCTTCAGCCTGGTCATTGTTAGCCTTTGATGTACAGTGGTCCATCACTATAACGCTGTTCACCCTTCACTGCCTCGCTATTTCACAGATTTTTTAAATGCAATTTTAAATGTTTTCTCTATAGTGTACTAACTTGCATTGTGTTCTGCGTCCTGATTGATTGGAGGCAATTGTCAATGTCCTCCGTGTCGTGTCTCCTGCACTTGCCAAATTTAACATGTCATATCATATGAATCTTCTGGCCCAGAAGAAAAAAATAGCACAAACAACCACCCATAACTGTGTTCCCCAAAAAGACACCTGCACCGAGACCTTATGGGAAAAGGTGCTCCAGAGCGGCTCGCAGATGGAGAAACCGCAGCATATTAATACTTTTATGTTTTAAAATCTAGGAAGGTTTCAACTTTGAAAGTATTTAAACTAGTGGTAAATGTGAATAAATGTTAATGTATGTCTGAGAAAAGTGTATCAAATGTGTGACCAGGGGTTTTACAGCCTTAAAACATATCAAATCAAACTTTATTTATAAAGCGCTTTTCAAACATAGTTTCTCAAAGTGCTTTACAGATTTAAAATCCAATCCCCCAACCCCCCCGGTTCAAAAACCAAAAATAAAATCATCATCACAACTACACCCCCCTCCCAACCCAACCCATCAGACACACACACACACACACACACTTAAAAGCTTTAAAAATAAATAAATAAAAAACAGTGGGCTGAGTACAGATGAGCCAGGAAACGCCATCATGGGAGCCATCAGCATCGGCAGCAGATCAGCAGCAGCAGCCAAGGCACCAACCCAGGGCGCCCAGAGGAGTGAGGGATGATACCCCCACCTCCACCCAGGCACTACCTGGGGGGTACCCAGGCACCCACAGCAGACCACCGCCCCCCGATGCAGAGGGCTCCCATAGAGGAAACACACGAAAGATTAAAATAAGTTAAAATATAAAGTTTATAAAATATAAAGTATATAAAGTGTAAAACAATGAGTATAAAACAATAAGATATAATCAAGATAACATGCTAAGCAGATTAATGAATAAATGATTAAAAGCTAAACTAAAAAGTAGATTGGGTAAAACATCTAATTTAAACAGATATTAATAAATAATAACTAATTAAAGCTTGGTTAAAAAGGTGAGTCTTATCTCATAAATCGTAATTGTAAAAAAATGAAGATGACAATTGGCGGATTTCGCCTGTAGTGGGTTATTTTTACATAACCACAACATAACATAACCCCGAAACAAGAGACCTTGGTATGCATATACATGACTGTGTGTGTGCTCACACCTTTCCCCCGCCCCCTTCCAACTTTTCCGGAACATTACCTGATAATCTGACCATAAACACCCAACTGTGAAAAGTCGGCTCTTGTTACTTCAGCCATAAAAATACTGGTAAAGGTTATCTGGACAAAGTCCGGGAGGTGCTTTCAGACTCAAAAGTAAAATGGACGAAGTCCGGAGAATTACCGTTTTTCATGGCCTGTTTGAAAGGGCTTTAGTCAGTGCTCCCAGTTCGAATCCAAATAGCCAAATCTGGGGTCAGTTTCCTTCCAGTCAGCTGAGAACTTGTCCGAGTTTTTTTCCACGCATTAAAAACAAGTCCAGTGTTGTTCGCACATTGCAAATGAGTCTGAGTGTCGACAGCACACCCGCCTTCCTGTAGCATGGAGAGCCTGCCAATTTATGCCTTTAAAGCTATGAAGTTTAGATAAAACAGAAATCAAATCTACATATCTGATTATCATGAATCAGACTATATAAATGTTTCCAACATCTTCCATGGTCAAAAGCGAGAAACACAAAATGTGATTTAATTAAGAGACCAGCTGACCAGAACCAGATGCAGATCCATGGTTTAATCTTTTCAGAGGAGAAGGTAGAAAGAGGCTCCAGATAATTGACAACAGACAAAATTGTGTAGAAAGAAGAGAGTGGGGAGGGAAAGAAAAAAAAGTGTTCATTCTTGGGGAGAGCAGGAAGTGAGAGAAAAATCCTTACCGATTTAAGTCCGTCACCTGAAAGGAGGTTAGTTTAGCTGAAGTAAACAAGCCCAGTGTGTCCTCGTATCTTCTCATAACATATCTAGGCCTGTCCTGAAAATACGTTTTGCTGGATGATAAATGACCAAAGAAATGCTTGCTGTTAATGCATGTACATCATCTGAACAATGAATACATTTTGATTTCTACAGGACACTTACCCCCACAACTGGAAAACATTCTAATATCCATTATAAACTAACATAAATAACCAAAACAATAAAAAAAAGTGTTTCAGAAAATATTAATCACTTGGCTCAGACAAGGAAAAAGGAAAAAGCTACCAGTTAGGAGTTTTGTTAACTTCTTCTTTCAGCTTTTCCCTTCGGGGGCTGCCACAGCAAATCATCTGTCTCCAGTTAGGTGTTTTGTTAAAAAAAACAAAAAAAGATTATTATTATTTATTTTTTTAGCTATGAGTTTTGTAAGCACTAAGTGGAAACTAAGAACAAAACCAATTTGAATACATAAAAAACAAAAACCATCCCATTATACTCTGCCACTACAAATATATGGACCATAAATGCCTTTTTTCATCCAGTCTCAGGTAGAAAAAGGAAAACAAACAAGCATGCACATGGAAATGATCATTGCTGGAAAATTTTAATGACTTGTTTGCTTATTGTGACCAGCCTAATCATTGCTTCTCTTCAGTTTGTCTCCTGCTCAGATGCCGCTTCAGAAGCTGCTTTTTTCAGCCACGCTTACCATGAACCCAGAGAAGCTGCAGCAGCTGGGCCTCCACCAGCCCCAACTCTTCAGCTCTGTTCACACCAGCACAACAGCAGCAGACCCCGGCCAGAGACAAGACCGCTTTGACTTCCCCCAGGGCCTTACGGTAAGAGGTGATCTTTGACTTGACCGCAAACCGAGAACTTAAAGTGGAGAAGAACTTCTGACATGATATCTCTTGGATCATTGTGTTTGTAGGAGTATTATGTTCCCTGTACGATGAATAAGAAGCCCCTGCTCATCCTTCACTTCATCCTGTATCTGAAGCTCTGCCCCATCCTCTGTTTCACCAACTCCAGGGAGATGGCACACAGGTTGGAAGGACTGACGGACTCCTCACCTCATGCCTTTCAGTGTGTGTTGTCTAACCCATCCTCATCCATTTCCTTTTCAGACTTCACCGTTTAGTGCAGCTGTTTGGTGGTGTGCAGGCTGCTGAGTTCTCCTCACGACTCTCTCCCGGCGAGAGGAAGAACACCCTTAAGGATTTTGAACAGGGGAAGATCCAGCTGTGAGTCTGCATCCATTTCTTTGATGATGATATGTTCAGATCAGCATTGTAACTGAAAAAGTGCCCCTTTGGTTCAAGACCCAATTCCACCTAGTCACATGACCCATGTGATGCTGCTGTGAGGTGTCTGGAAAATGCTACTGATTATTAAAACCTCTTCTCTGACCTTTATTTAAAGTTGAGCTTCATCAGTGGTTGTTTTAACTTCCAGTTGAGCTGGCAGAGTAGAACGACCATTCTACATAACTAATATCCATTGTACGAGGCAACACTTTAACACTGAACCAATAATGGTTTTTCATGTTGTTGAGGTCACTGTTATTCTGCAAACCACATGACAGAGTGCTGATCCAGCTGGACATTATTCAGTTCAAATTATTTAGATGGCTCCAGTTGAAAACGGGCACACGTTATCTCAAGGAACCTCAGTTTCTTTCAATTCAATCATTCATCCATGCAATCAGTTTAAAGGTTTTTCAAGAAAAGTCAGCAGATTGCATCAATTCATCGACTGAAAGAACATGTAGCAACAGTCAACAGTTGTTGACTTAATAACAATCCCTCATACCTAGCAAAAGTTTAGCGACAGTGAAGAGGATATACTCCACTTTAACAGGAAGAGACTTCCAGCAGAGCCTGGCTCAGTACAAGCGGCCATCTGCTATAAGCTACTGGGGGTTTGAGAAAACAGAAGACAGACTGATGGAATATTATTTTCTATATAATAGAAATTAAAAAAGTTGGTAGCAGGACTTGGAGGATGTTAATTTACTTGGAGAATAATCCCAGTCGATGCCTCTAATCCAACAGGGCATTGTAGCTAAGCAAAATGCCAGAGCAGGTCCCTCATTTGTCAAACATTCATAATGACTGTCCTATATTCTATAATGTTTGTACGAACAGTCAAAAGTCAGATTTATGAAATGGGCATTTGCCACCGGTACACATGTTCCTCCACAATCATCTGTCGATAAATCCCACATGTGCGTACCTACTTGCTCATGGCCGTTCAGTCATTTGCAGACAGAAACACCCTCAACTAACCATATTTGGTGACACCACGTCTTCTGACACATGCATGAAATCCTTGCGTTTTTCCCTGAAATAATGGCAACGAAAGCAAAATAAGGAATGACACGAAAAAAGTATTCATGATGAACAGACTTTTAAAAATGCCATAACACAAATTAAGTTCAACAGCAAGAGTTTTTGCCCTCTATTATCATTGGATTATCTGCTTCATCCCCCGCCCCACACACACAGCATGCAGCCATTATATTACTGCTGCAGACAGAAAGAAATATGGCAAAGAATCGGCTAATTGTTGTTATTCACTTCTGTGGAAATCCTTAACTTCTTTGAACAAATTAAATAAATTAATACTGAAAATTGCTGTTTGGTTCGATCAGATTAGAGAGATCCAACAAAATAAATAAATCCGCCTGGGAGAAAGTGACAGAGGTAGTAAATGTGATCCGGACAGCGGGGATGTTCCGGTTGGAAATAAAGGGGAAAAAATCGTTCAATATCAAACTTAATACAATAAAACGTCCCTCAGCACACAGCTGGGCTAGATCTGATACTTGGGGTTCTCTTATCATCATATTTTACATCTGTGTGGCCATTTTTAATTGGAGACACCGCTATTGCTGCCATCAATACGCAAGGAAAAAGCAACAGCCAGCTTCTACCATAAGCGGGACCATTTAGTTATCGCAGTACAGTTTGCAAACCTTTTATTTATAAGTTTAACAACATCCCATTAAGCTGAAGCGCTTAATGTAACAAATAAACAAATAAATGGGGGGTCTGCGCACAGAGAGTACAGATTGTGGTCGACAGGTGACAGGATTTCCATACATGATCACCCCCAAAATTAAATTATGTATTTCTTGGGAATTTTTTAACATTTCCTGAGAGTTTATTGCAAATCCGTCCATAACTTTAAGGTTGTTCTTTTTGCTAAAGGAAAGGCAGGTGCCAACATGAGGTCCTTGGCGGAGGCGATAAACTGCTGATAAAAATATTCTGTCAAAGTAAAATGGTTTCACTCTTGCAGTTTCCCTGTTCTAACACTAGATGCTGTGCGTACAAATGATTAGAAATGTACTTATATTTAGGAACAATTTTACGCACAAGTACTATTTGGTAAATACCACACAATATGTAGAATTGTTCCCACACACTAAATACACATGGGACTGTGTGTAAGTATGGTTGATAAATGAGGGCCCAGGTGTAGCATCTATAGAGAGAAAAACTCTTTTTTTACCTGGAACTTATTTTTAGCATGCATTACGTTTGCCTACTCACCCAGTAAAGTTTGGATACACTTGTAGTCCTTCAGGAGAAGTGTATAGTGTATATCCAGTCGTGATCAGCTTCTATCCACCTAATGGGAGTGGTGAAAGCAGCCAAAGTGCAGCCTCTAAATAAGGCATTATCTGCCAGAAAACTCCTTCATTTCACTCGTTTTGTTATAAATCTCTAGCTCTTATTCCCTGTGAGTTTGGAGTATCTTGAAAGTGCTTCTGTGTTGTTTTCCGGGATATATACAGGCGTTTTTTCCAACCGATTCTGACTTAAAACAAAATGCAATATCAGTTATGTCACCAACACTTGCTGAGCAGGCCTTTCACTCTGTGTTCTATTGTGGAAGATGGTTAGACAGAACTTGCTACTGCAAACCTCAACATGGTTCGTGCTTGCGTTCCAGTGTTTTGCAAATTGCACAAATACAAGGACCAAGTGGAATAAGACCCTAGCACGGAAACTCCTGCCCAGGCTACAACTGCCATGGGGCACTGAAGTAACGTCACTGAAATGCCATTTATTTGTAAGTTTGAATAAACGCCTGTAAATACCCCAGAAGAAAACAAAGAAGCACCTCTGAGACACTGAACTCACAGGAGAATAGTGCTAGCGATTCATAACAAAACACTGGTTAAATGAAGGAGTTTTGTGGCAGATAATGCGGGCTTATATCTGTACTTTTTTAGAGGCTGCACTTTGGCTGCCCCCACAACTCCCATTATATGGATATACACGCTGATCCCGAATGGATATACACTTATTTTAGTGAGTAAATGAACATAATGCACGCTATAAATAAGGTCCAGGTTGAAAAAATTTTACTTCCCCTGTAACAGACAAAATAACAGCAAAACAATACGAATGGAGAGTAGTAGAAAAGAAAAGTTGCAGATTAAAGAAAAGTGGTCAGCCTGTCCTCCAGCAATCTAAGTCTATAGCAGCATAACTACAGAGATGGCTCAGGATAATCCGTTAGAATGAGACATGAAAGAGGCAGGGCCAAGGAGAACCATCTGCTTGACTGCATTCTCCCCCAACTGGCTTAATCCTAGTTTATACTTCTCTGTCTACGTCGAAACAGATAGATTCAACATCACTATCCATCAACGCAAGGTCTCTCTATCACCTACACAACGACAGACTGAGTAGAGACAAAAGAGCATATGGCTGGAATTGGTCAGCACAACAGCCAGAGATCGTTTCACCAGAACAGTGCTCTATGGTCGATGTAATCAGTAGTTAATGCAGAGTTTTGGCACTACATGTTTTATGTTTAAAGGAAAGTTTATCTAATATTCTCTTTTGCCGATTTTGAACACAAGGAGGTGTAGAAAACAACAAAACAAACTCCTTTTTTTTTTGTTTACATGCGTATTTAGAGTATTCTATGAGCTGCACTTACTTTCTGTCGCCCATTGCCCATTGCTTGAGGGGTAATGCGCTCACAAGAAGGAAAATAAGAAAAAAAACTTTAGTTCATACAGTAATGGTAGGCAGGTCTGCCATAAAAAAATCAGCAACCCCTAGGGAATTGCTTTGCAACACTGACACATCAATGGAAAAGTATGAAAGAAAAACGACTCCTTCAATACGTCTGCTTCTGGGCGTGAACTTGCTGACAGAGAAGTATAAACTAGGCTTCAGGCTGTCGGCAACTACCCCTCCCCCACTCCCCCATTTAAAGGGACTATACATAACCACAAATAAACATATATAAAATGAACATTTCCTCCTCATACAAGCTCCAGCAATGCCCTGGTCAGTAGAAAGTGAGCTGGGTTTTTCACCACAGTTCCTTTTATATGGCTGTAAATTCACTTTAACAGCGAATGCTTGGGTTGAAAAAGCAGATTTCTCGAGTGTTTTCTAGAGGCAGTGTGATGTGTAATGGCGTCATGCATGTTCACACTCGGGTGTAGCATTCGCTATCTGAATCATTGTCGGCTTTGGAGCGAGAGGAAACTGAAGGATGGATTCAGCAGCGCATAAGAAGAGAGCAGCTTCAAGCAGCCCAGACTCCAACTGTACTTACACAACAGTAACATTTCTTACCTCAGTTGCCTGCAAATCTGTAAATTGTCCAGGATAGGATTGACTCAGCTGTTGTTTCTGTTTATTCGTGAGAGTGCTAATGCAGCATGCGCGCCTCATGGATGAGCTTATCGTTGAGACTGCAGTTACGAGTCTGGCCTGAGGGGGCAATCACGAGTACAAAACCTTTAAACTTCACATAGTCCCTTACTAAAAGGGTTATGAAAAAGGAAGGTTTTAAGCCTGGTCTTAAAGTAAATTGTGTGTCTGCCTCCCGGACTAAAACTGGAACCTGGTTCCACAGGAGAGGAGCCTGATAACTGAAAGATCTGCCTTTAATTCTACTTTTGGAACCTACAGGAACTACCAGTAAACCTGCAGTCTGAGAGCGAAGTGCTCTGTTAGGAACATATGGATTAATTCAATCTCTGATGTATCAATCAATCAATCAAACTTTATTTATAAAGCGCTTTTCAAACAAAGTTACTCAAACTGCCAGAGGAGCGCAGAGACCGCGAGGGTTCATACGGTAAAAGCATTTCTGACAGATAAGAAGGCCCAAGACCATTAAGACACTTAAAAACCATTAAAATAACCTTAAAATCTATCCTAAAACATACGGGGAGCCAATGCAGTGATTCTAAGACTGGTGTAATGTGCTCCCGCCTCCTGGTCTTCATGAGGACACGAGCTGCTGAATTATGTAAAAGCTGTAAACTTGAGGTAGTCTTTTTGGGAAGACCAGAAAGCAGGGCATTACAATAATCAATTCTACTGGTGATAAAAGCATGCATTAGCGTCTCCGTATTGGCCCGAGAGAGAATGGGGCGGACTCTGGCAATGTTCTTTAGGTGATAAAAACCTATTTTGGTGATGTTTTTAATGTGAGGGATAAAAGTCAGCTCAGAGTCAAAAATCACACTCAGGTTCTTCACTTGTAAAGAAGAATTAAAAGACAATGATTGTAGTTTTGGTAAAAGTTTCTCTCTCTGAGCCTCAGGACCAATAACTAAAACCTCAGTTTTGTCCTGGTTGAGCTGGAGAAAGTTTTCTGCCATCCAGGATTTAATGTCTAAAATGCAGTTAAAAAGTGCATCCATTGGCCGTGTGTCATCAGGAGACATGGAGATGTACAACTGTGTATCATCAGCATAACTGTGAAAGTTAACTCCATGTCTCCTGATAACACTGCCAAGAGGGAGCATATACAGGTTAAAAAGCACTGGGCCTAAAACTGAACCCTGGGGCACACCACAAGTGATCTTATGGACCTTAGAGGAACAGGTATCCAGACTTACCATAAAATTCCTGTCTGTGAGGTAGGATGTGAACCATTTGTGAACAGCACCAGAGAGGCCGATCTGTTTTAAACGAGTTAAAAGAATAGTGTGGTCTACTGTATCAAAGGCAGCGCTTAGATCCAGAAGAACCAACACTGTCACCTTTTTAGCATCATAGCTTAATCTAAAATCATTTAAAATCTTTAAAAGCGCCGTCTCTGTGCTGTGGTTCATCCTAAAACCAGACTGAAATTTCTCTAGGACATTATGAGCGTTAATAAAATCATTAAGTTGAATAAAAACAAGTTTTTCTAAAACTTTGCTTAAAAATGGTAAGTTAGATACTGGTCGGTAGTTGTTTAAATCATTAAAATCTAAATTGCTCTTCTTCAGCAGGGGCCTCACTACCGCCGCTTTAAAGGCAGCAGGAAAAACCCCCGTCTGAAGGGAGCAATTCATAAAGTTTAAAATCTCATCTTTAAAAGAACCATAAAATTGCTTAAAAAACCTGGTGGGAATCGGGTCCAAAGCGCTTGTGGTGGGCCTCACTGAGGAGAAAACTTTATCAAGGGTCCCAGCTTCTACCAGGACAAAACTGTCCAGTGTTTCCTCTGGTGAAGGCAGACACTCAGATTTGTCTAAAACCATGTTTGTTTGAGAGGATAAAATATTACATCTGATGGTGTCTACCTTCCCTCTGAAGTGGTCTGCAAACTCCTCACAGAGAGTGTTTGAGGGGGTTTTCTGAAAAGTATTAGAATTATGATGTAGAATGTTGTCAATGGTGGAAAACAGAATTTTGGGATTATTTTTATGTTCTGAGATGATTCTGGAAAAGTATGTATTTCTGGAATTTCTTAAAGCGTTATTATATAATCTGAGATGTTCTATGTATATCTGATGATTTATTGTGATTTTATTTTTCCTCCATTTCCTTTCTGCCACCCTGCAGCTCCTCTTTAATTTTCTAATAGCTGCATTTCTCCACGGTACTGTACGTTTTGAATGAGGGTTTATAACTTTAATTGGAGCCAGCAGGTTGAGAGCAGATTTAAGCCTACTGTTAAAATCATTAACGATAAAATCACAGGGGGCAGGTAAAGGTATAGGAGGAAATTTTTTAAAAACTTCAAGAAAACCTGCAGCCACTTCAGGGGTTAGATGACGCTTCCTGACAGTTCTCACAGAGGTCTCTGATTGGATAAAACTGGTGATATTAAAAAACACACAGTAGTGGTCAGAGACAGCCAAGTCAACAACAGAGGACACACTGGTGGACAGGCCATACGTGATGACCAGGTCCAGGTTGTGTCCTCTGTTGTGAGTCGGCTGCATGACATGTTGGCTAAAATCCATATAATTTAAAATATTTAAAAAATCTGTTGATAAAGGATCTAAAAGGTTATCTATATGTAGATTAAAATCACCAGCTAAAATTATCCTCTCATAAGAGTTGTGTAAAATTGATAAAAACTCTGAAAATTCTGGAATAAAAAGTGCATTCCTTTTCGGAGGCCTATAAACTGTGACACATAAAATCTGAGGAGTGCTAAAAACAGAGGCAGTGTATTCAAACGTGGTAAAATTATTAAATAAAACAGGTTTGGCGGAAAGAGTTGATGAACTAATAAAAGCAGTTCCGCCTCCCCTCTGGCTACTCCTCGTTGAATAAGAAAAGTTATAATTAGGTGGAGAGGCCTCTGCCACGCTAAGACATGCAGTTAAACTTCAGGCAGATGTCAGCGAGACCCTGCACTCAGTGACTGCGACCCTAGGATGCAGAGTTGATGCTGCTGAGCGCCGGCTGGAATCAAGCACTGGAGGACGACTAATAATCCCGGCTGGGGAAAATAAAGAGGAGCTGGCTAAAGGAAGCGCCCCTGGTTTTCATGCGGGGCCCACCGGTGTCAAAGTTCCTACATCGCCTCGCACGAAGCCGTCCTTCGGTGACGGGGGCGCCTGTGTTGAGGCAGGTATCGGGAGTGGGACCATGACCAGATGCCCGACTCCTGGAGGGACTATGGATAATTCACCGAAATGGAGCCGTGTGGTGAAAAAGGCTCGGAGAAAGACTGAGGCTGAGGGTCAGATCGCCTCGTGTGCTGGGAAACCTGAACGAAGAGTAACTAAGCCTATTGTCGGTACTGGTGCGCAAGGAACTATAAGAGCGATTCGCACAAAACTGGTAAGTGTTTTTGCTACCAAATTCTCACCGGACCTTGATGCAGAGACTCTGTCTGAATACTTAAGTGGACAAATTGGTCGCAGCGTCAACTGTCAACGCATTGTCACTGCGGGCAACAGATACAGCTCGTTTAAAGTGTCCGCAGAGTGCAATGAAGTGAACGAAATGTACAAACCAGAACTTTGGCCGGAAGGCTCTATTGTGAGACGGTATTACGAACCACGTAAAGTGGAGGGACCAGGGGCTAGTAAACTGGGCCTCTCTGATTCATTGAGTGTAAGAGTAGGCCTGCCGATCGGGGCTGTGGCTACAAGGTCCAGCTAACCATTATGCGGGTTGGTTCTTATAACTGTCGTGGGCTACGCCTTGGCCAAAACACTGGAGATAAAGTCCGACGTGCTGCAGTTGACAATCTGTTGCAAAGTTGTGACGTTTTATGTTTGCAAGAAACGTTTTTATCTAAACAGGACCTAGGAAAATTGAACTTTTTTAATGACAACTTCCTTGGAGCAGGAGAGTCGACTACTGACTTATCAATGGGAATAGTGAGAGGAAGAATAGCAGGGGGCGTGGCTATCATGTGGCACAAAAAGTTAGACTCTATGATAAATATTATTAGACTTGAAGCTGACTGGTGCATTGCCGTAGAGATACGAATGAACAACAAACACTTTACTATCCTCAATGTGTACATGCCATATGAATCACAACAAAATGAAGAGGAATATTTGAGTCAACTTGCTTTTATAAATTCTTTTATCTTACAAAATCTATCCACAAGTGTATATGTAGTGGGTGACATGAATGCTGACCTGTCAGACAAAGATTCCATGTTTGCCAAGCATATGCTGCAGTTTTGTGATGATAATAATATTGTGCTATCTACCCAAAGGCTCTTACCTGCAGAAAGCTACTCTTACATAAGTGAGGCGTGGCATTCTACATCATGGCTTGACCATTGTCTTAGCACTGCTGATGCTCATGCTAGTATAAAATCAATGGAGATTGTTTATGAGGCAGTTATGTCTGATCATGTCCCTGTGGTGATGGTACTTGACTGTGATAGTCTCCCTGAAATGTCACAAGAGGTCAATAGTGATGTTAAGGCTAGGTTGGACTGGTCTAAGCTAACAAAGGAAGATGTGATGTGTTACCATGGTAGAACTGATGGTTTTTTAAGGAATGTATTTTTACCCAGAGATGCCATTTTGTGCTCTGATGTAAATTGTCATGATAATTCTCACTGTAAGGACCTCTGTTCTATGTATAATTGTATTGTAGGAGCTGTATATGAGGCCAGTAAGCCATGCCTAACTTACTCAAGTAAAAGACAAAGAATTAGGCCAGGATGGAACAAGTATGTGTCTGCTCATCATGCTCAAGCTAAAAGTGCATACAAGGCCTGGGTATTGGCAGGTAGGCCCAGAGAGGGGCCCCTCCTGAACCACAAAAAGCTTACCAACGCGAGGTATAAATATGCAGTTCGTTATATCAGCAAATATGAGCAAGTAATGAGAGCTGAATCTATGGCTGAGAAGCTTCTTGGAAGCGATGTTACTGGCTTCTGGAAGGAGGTGAGAGCAATGAACAGGGTCAGTACTTTGTTACCAACTGCAGTTGAAGGAGTATCTGGAACCGATAAAATAGCTGAGATGTGGAAGGAACATTATTCTGAACTATTCAACTGCGTAAAAAGTGATATTTACCAAGTTGGCACTGTTGCCAAGAGTGACACTGTGGGAATCACATGTTGAGAAGTGAAACAAGCAATTACACAGCTCGCTGATAACAAAGCAAGTGGCTTAGATCAGATTACTGCAGAGCACCTCAAATTTGCAAGTCCTAGGGCTGCGGCTCTTCTTGCAATCTGCTTCACAGGCTTTATGACTCATGGTCTATTGCCACACTCCATGTTGTCTGTTAACTTGGTGCCTGTCATCAAGGATAAAGCTGGTAAGGTGGGGAGCTTGGATAACTATAGACCAATTGCTTTAGCCAGTGTGTTATCCAAAGTCCTAGAAAGAATTTTACTTGATAAACTAAGCAGTCATATTAATACCACTGACAACCAGTTTGGGTTTAAGGCTAAACATGGTACTGACATATGTATCTATGCCCTGAAGGAAATGGTTGGAAAGTATAAAAAACAGAACTCGTCAGTTTTAATCTGTTTTATTGATGCATCCAAGGCTTTTGATAGGGTCAATCATTTTAAGTTGTTCACAAAGCTCAGACAAAAAGGTGTGCCAAACAGCATAATTAGGATTCTGGCATATTGGTATACCAATCAGAGCATGCAGGTTAAGTGGGGGAATACAATCTCTACACCATTTAGAGTGGGTAATGGGGTCCGCCAGGGGGGTTTACTCTCACCTGCTCTTTTTAATATATATATGAATGACCTATCTCATCAGCTAGGAGCCATTAATACAGGATGTATGGTTGGAAACACCCTTGTAAACCACCTACTGTATGCCGATGATTTGGTTATTTTTTCTCCCAGCAGTGCGGGGCTTCAAGAGATGCTGAACATATGTACTGAGTATGGTGCTAAATTTGATGTTAAATACAATAGTAAAAAGAGTGTTGTGCTGATCTGCAAAACAAAAGGAGATAAGGAGTTAATATTTCCAATCTTTCACCTTGCAGGGCAAGCTTTAACTGTAGGTAATAAAACAAAATACTTAGGACACATTATCACAGATCAAATGTGTGATGACGATGACATCTATAGGCAACGCCGCATGTTATATGCGCAAGCTAACATGTTGGTTAGGAAATTTCACATGTGCTCTGATCAAGTTAAGATTAGCCTGTTTAAAGCATACTGTACTCCTTTGTATACTGCCCATCTATGGACTAGGTTTACAAAGTCTAGTATCCAGAAGCTCCAGATTGCTTACAATGATGGGCTGCGAATACTGCTTAAAAAACCTAGGTGGAGCAGTGCAAGTGAATTATTCTGTAGGGTAGGAGTCAACACATTCCAAGCACTGCTGAGAAATCTAATATACAAATTCATCTGCAGAGTGAATGGTTCATGTAACCTTATAATTATGATGTTGTCAAACCCAAGTTTTAGTGCTGTGCGATACCAGTCATCTTTGTGGAAACACTGGTATCATTGCCTTTTTTAACTGTTCTGTTGTATGTCTATGTGCTGTCTATGTATATTTATTGGACCATGAGTC